>CM019176.2:68165701-69516288 GCA_009739505.2 Apolygus lucorum | reverse complement strand
GAAAATTGAACGGGAGCTCAAAGGTTACTTTCTGAAGAACAATGGAAATCAAATCGAGTTTAGAATGGGAGGAAGAGGGGAAAATGTCCAGTGAAAGCGTATTAACCTTTCCAAGTTGAAGAATAAAGATGAGGCGTGAATAGCTGAGTTTTTTGCCAACAAACAGGCCATTTATCGAGTGAGAAGAAAAACCCTATCTTCCTTGAGAAAATACCAATGATTTTACAGCATAAATGCGTTTCAATAATTATTTGTAACGCAATTTTTGGTAGATTTGGAAGACCAATAATGAGCGACAGAAGCTCAAAATTGAAAACCAGATAAACGTTTCATTCAAATAGTACGATCCTATGAACAAATTTTCAAAAAACATTTAAACCGACTTTTAAACAGGGTATTCTCCTAGGAAATTTTACGATTATTCTGAACATACCATCATTACAAATAGATAAATCTCTTCGCCTGTCTGCCCGAAACCGATAACACCTAAAAGGCTCAAATTTGATTCGTCTTCACAGTACGACGACGGGATAGAATTTACTACTTCAGAACATTGTGAGCTTCCATCCTTCAAACAGCTGATTCGACTTCGATGGTAATTTTTGTGTCGTGCTTAAACACCCTTCTTTCAAAAAATGCAAACCTCAAAATTTGTGACCATTTAATGGTCATAATCAACATTTACCATATGATCGCACTAATGATGTGTCGAGAAATCATTATTTTATGTGATTGCACCCTACCTAACTATAAATTAAAACTTTTCTTATTATAAAACGGAGTTACCATTTTTTAATCATCGAAAATAGTAACATTAAACGTCCATGACGGCAGCAGAATTGTTTAAATTCACCCGATCTCTGGTTTGATTTGACTTCGGCTCGAATGCAGGGAATTTGAACGCCTACTAATAGCTTAATCTCAGATATCTCATAAAAACAACTGAAGCGATTTGAAACCGACCAATGAGATAACGACCGAGACACAAAAGTTTATGGAGTCGCTACGTTATATTCAGAGTGCAACTGTTAGACAAAGAAGTATACAAGTTGTGGTATATTATGTAGTATAAAAGCTAAAATTCTTTTACTTAGAGATCCCGCTGACCAATTTGGCAGAGATGTATTAGAATAGTTATTTGGTTATTTAGAATAGTTAACTCGACTCCGTTGTGACTTCGTTGATGCGTGAATACTTTAACAATAAATAATTTTTTTATTTACTACATCCAAATAATAGTTAACGAACCTTGATTTTGAACGAATATTTCATTTTTCCACGTAATTGGGATCAAATTTGAATGAAATGACAGACTTTAATTTTTAAAATTTAATCGATTAGATCAGAAAAGGCTTTGGTAAACAAAACAAAATTTCTTTCAGTAATGCATGCGTCCTTTTAGATGGGAAACAAAAAGCTTGTTTTAATCATTAGAAGCAACTACATACTGCATCAAACACGGTGTTACGCAGATACCATAAATGCAATGCCAACCATAACAGCAATGCAAGCAAAGTAACAGAAACAATTGGGTCCATACCTTTTTCTCCTGGGTTCATAGTTCTTGTAGCTGTCTGAGTGGTCCTACAAAAAAAAACAGCACATTAGTTCATCGACCATTGCATTTACTGATCGTGATATTATGTAGGTAATTTGTACTAAACGCTGCAAATTTTTACACAAAGGTTTATTATTTTTCTGTGTAGATCATTCGTATGGCAAAGAAAACAGCTTTGTCATTGTCAGCGTATCAACCAACTACCTTCCTACTTCACACTCAAGTTTAATTGGAAGAAATAAACGCTTCTCACTCAATTCGAAGAAATAGGGAGTTATGGGTGCCCTCATTAGGAATTTTGATTACTGGTTGCTAAGAACGCAAAACTGAGTAGGTACAACTCGAAGAAATGAACGATCGCATTTTGGTCAGCTAAAATTTGAACGGAGATTAAGCCTCTTGCTATTCACACTCTTGTTTCTGATTTATCGAAAACCCAACCCTTAAGTTCTTATAGGGAGCGAACGGATAGTCCTACAGAGCTCTGGGTGGACCCATTCGATTCTAAAAATTGAATACTATTTTAAAATGATGAAAAAACAATACCTTCATATACAAATTTATTGAACTAGGGCGTTTTCAACATTTCATCCCTATTTTTCAACCCTTAAAAGTTACAGAAATCAACCAAAAGCATTGGGGCACAACTAGACCCCAAATGGACCCATATACCAAAAGGAAAATTATTATTCGATTTATGGTTCCTACGTACCTTGAAACTTAAACCAACAAATTTGGGGGGGAGGTAAAATTTTGTTCTTGGTCGATTCCAAAAGTTTATTATTGAAAATAATAATAAAACCATTTATGCTCCTTTCCACTTCAACTCATCAGGAACTAAGATATTAGTGAAAACCGGCAAATTAAAAATAGATAACGAGGAACTCCATTAGTCAAACGTAACTGACGAGAAGTCCCTCTCAACGAAGCTCCTCTATGGAATTTCTACGCGATCCTAATAAAACGTCATCAAAAAATCCACCTAAGCAATGGAGATGACAAATAAAACCACTACTACGAACTTACTACGAAAGATACTTATTACGAAAGATGAGAAGAACCTGATTTCCAAAACATTTAAAGAACCTGATTTCCAAAATTAGTTGAACTCAAATTTGTTTTTTCTGAAGATACTTATTAGGTACCTACTTATTACGAAAGATGAGAAGAACCTGATTTCCAAAACATTTAAAGAACCTGATTTCCAAAATTAGTTGAACTCAAATTTGTTTTTTCCTAAGAGACTTTGATTGAGTTGACCGTTTACCTGTAAATCATATCGGTTTATGGTTACGACCATAGCACACCATTCGAGTCAACTGCAGGGACACCCGGCCGAACCCAACGGCTAATTCTAAGATGAAACTCAAAGTATGTTCCTCCGTTAGTTTGTTCTTTACTCAAAGCTTCAAATTCACTTCCCACTATTATCCGCAAGCCTCCGGATTGACACTAAAGTTTAAAATTCTAAGACGTCCTCTTTAATCGTAAACGAGGCTTTCCTAATCGATTGATTAAACAGAACACCAATTGTAAATTACATCAATTTATGGTTATGACCATTGTTGGAGTTGATTGCACAACAACGACGGGTACCCACCTGACACCGGGACCGGCAGTTTCTTATTTACATCTCAATTACAATTTCATTTTTTTAAGAGTAGAAAATTTAGAACTTTTTTAGAATTACAAACTCCTATATCTTAATAATTGGAGGATATAGCTTGAAAAGGACTTGGATTTCGGATTCATAGTAGAAAAATCGATGTACTAAGACTAAACACGACGATGAAAGTAGGACACCTACAGGTACGACACAGAAAATTATATATGAGAAGAATAAAAAAACTATAAATATAATAAGAAAGAACGAAAAAACGTCTGCCAAGTGGGTGTGGCACATAGCTTCCTCGTATCCATAACCCGATTATATAGATGATCAGATGCATAGTTGTTAATCTCAAAACACCAATCTCTAAGTACCTTCCACTACCCTCATAGGGGACCATCTACACGCTAATCTGGACAATCCTAGAAAATTTCATCAAATTCGGATGAAAATTAAGTGAGTAGATGTATGTGATTGGATCAAAAAAAATACTTAGCCTCGGCTGGGATTCGAACACGCGACCCCTGGGGGACAGTTGAAGTTACGGCTGTTACAAGGAATTCACGTTTGCGCATGCGCAGTCGCTTCTATCAGTCCGGGGATGATGATTTTCATAGGGGACTATCTACAACCTAATCCACATAATCCCTGAAAATTTCATCGAAATCGGGTGGAAAATGTGGAAGTTATGGCCGTTACAAGGAAATTCACGTTTACGCATGCGCAGTGGCTACTATCAGTCCGAAGGTGATGATTTTCATAGGGGACCATCTAAATACTAGTCTGTAACATCCCTGAAAATGACATTGCAATCGGATGGAAAATGTAGAAGTTAGGGCCGTTACAAGGAATTCACGTTTGCGCATGCGCAGTCGCTTCTATCACTCCGGGGATGATGATTTTCATAGGGGACCGTCTACACACCAACCCGCACAATCCCTGAAAATTTCATAGAAATCGGACAACAACTTCGTATAGTTATGCGCGTTACAAGGAATTCATGGCAGACACACAGACAGACAGACACAGAACCAAAATTGCTCAGACAGGTCTAAAACGCAAAACGCGAGTGGAAATTTTGATTTTGGAGAACTTTTTTTTCGTCCTTGAAAAGTGAAAACAAAGCTTCCGCTACCTTGGTAGACTCGGAAGCAAAAAGTAGTATAAGTGAAGAACAGTTATAAATATAATAAGAACGAGTAAAAAAAAGTAGTATAATAAGTGAAGAACAGTTAGTTATAAATATAATAATGGAAGTTCAATCTTAGCCCTGAACATTCTACCCAAAAAAAGACCACAGAGAGCGCTAGAAAATGGGTAGAAGACATTTCACATCTCCCTCAAAAAATAATAGCTACAGTGCTGGCAAACCTTGAATACATCGAGTGCCAGTAAGCCGAGATTCTAGATATTTATGACCTTTCTTGGGAAGTGAAAGTCTCTGAAATCTCTGGTACCATTCTGTGATTGGCTAGAAAATAAGGTTCTAAGAACATTCGGCCAATAATACACGCCGCAAACTAGAACCTGATGTCATCTGAATGAAACATGTCTTGATGAAACATTTTTTTTTTTTTTTTTTTCAAGAATAACGCGATGGAAGAAATAATACGGGTGAAAAATGTTCCAGAATAAGATTAAAACAAGAAACGAAGAGATGAAGCATGATGGAAAGTATTATGAATGGAAGGAGACGACCTGATCATACATTGGAAATAACCTAGTACATTGGAACAAAAGAGACTGGGAGGCCGCATCGTCAGGCACACCAGTTATGACGGGGGTACTACCATGTCGTTCTCTCCCATTGGAAAAACAACGGCACAATAATTTCCCGCAGGGAACGAGAAAATAGCAAAGTATGGATCTGACCGCAGGTTGAGGAAAGCGGTAGTTACAGTGCAACGCTCAGCCTGTGAAGGAAGGAGGTACCCACCGATAGCAGCGTAACATACAACCCACAGTACTCTTTCCAAATGGATTTGATATTCAATTAACTAGGAGCCGATAGCTGGTTCAATGAAACCGTTCTCGTGAGATCATCGAAATTAAGGCCAGTCGACCAGAGAGATTATCAGGATTGGTAACCGCTCGTCGGCGGTATCGCAGGTTTTGATAATTTTTCAGGTTGGGCCGTGAACCAATTCTGATCTTCCCTTTAGAAGACAGCAGATGACGTCCGCGACGCCAGAAATGGGAGTTGAACGAAAATTCGACCTTAGATGGTTGTTTACTTTACTTTTTTTACTTACTCAATGAAAATGAGAACTACACCACTTTCGCTTCATAGAATTATAAACGTTTGAAATAGGAACAGGTATAGAGGTGCACACCTCTATATTTGATGCAAGGCAAATTTTCAAACTTCAGCCTAGTCCTTCCATTTATCAAGTAAGTAATCAGTACCTAGGTATCCACGTAAGCTGAAATCACTTTTTAAAAGCCATATTGATCGAAAATCATGTCTGATATTTTGGATTAGAAATGCTTTATGAATTCAATAGAGAAGATAGGTAAGAGTATTTCCTGCGTGAGCCCATTATTATTGTTGCCACTGAACCTAATCAACCAGTTACCAAATAAGAAAGCTTACTGGCTCTCCATCAATGGGGGGAACTGGATCCGGCTTGAAGTCATTGTCGGCATCCGCGGGGTTCTCTCTATAGCATTCTGTGAACGCGTACATCTTTTCCGTGAGTGATTAAACAATTATGGGAATTTGTGGTCATTAAACTACTAGGTTTTTAAAAGCACATATTATAATAACTATCGCCCAGGTGTTAGGTTGTTCTTCGGGATATAACACATGGTAGAATAAACCACTGTATCGGACTGGAGTATTCTATCATCTTCTGTATAACACCGAAAAAGTGGTTCGAAAATAAGTAAAGCTTGGAAAATGAAGCGGAAATGGAGAAAATTAAGTGGAAAATAAAGTTTGAAAAACCAATAATGGAACAGTCAAAGAGGTTAAATTATAGAAAAAATAACGTCCAAAAACTCGTTTCGAGGTTTACGGTAAAAAATGTGATCTTGGTAAAAGCGGCTAAAATATTTCTTTGGAAATTCGACTAGGTATTCACTCAAGAAGAACAAATGAATTTCTTTCATTTGGTCATTTTTTTTAATGAATTTGATTTTTTAAATCAATGTCGGAAATTCAAGATAATTCACGTTAAAACAGAATTACAAACTAGTCTAAACAATTACTCTCATTTATATCAGGAGGAGCTGATCTCAAAGAATGAATAGAACAGTCAATTTTAGATCATTAACAATCTAAAATCAAATCAAAAAATCTAAATCAAAATTTATAGATTCTAAAAATAATTTTGGTTTATTATTTTCAATGAAAACCTTTGGAATCGAGCGAGAAAAATATGTAATCC
Source organism: Apolygus lucorum (assembly GCA_009739505.2). NCBI lineage: Eukaryota > Metazoa > Arthropoda > Insecta > Hemiptera > Miridae > Apolygus > Apolygus lucorum. Next base: position 69,509,732 of record CM019176.2, on the reverse strand, counting down.
TCCCCCCCCCCCCCCCCGATTAAAATTTATGTGTACTAGGGTTGGTGTGTGGAGGAAAAGTAAGTTTAATAGGGTAACAAATAGTCCAATTCATTCAGAAAATTGCTGCAAATTATTACACAACGGTTTATCATTTTTCTATTTATTAAGGCATAATATCTTTTTCTTTCGAGAAGTGTGATGTATACATCTTGAAACATGATTGTATACATTTATACATCTCTCGAAAGAAAAAATATTTTCCATTTTTAGTACCTACCAACCATAACTATCGCACAAGTTCCCTATCAACGTTATTCTAATATAAAGTACCAGCAAAACATCATCATCCCAGAGTTGAGGGTGCTTTCATATGGGTCACTCCCCATGAGGACTTAAGGGTTGGACTTACGATAAATCATAAACACGAGTGTGAATCAAAAAAGAGTCCCAATCACCGTTCAAATTGTATCTAACCAAAATGCGATCGTTGCTCGCTTCTTTGAGTTGTACCTAGATTTGCGTTCTTACTAACCAGTAATCTAATGTCCTAATGAAGGAACCCACAGCTTTTTATTTCTTCGCATTGAACGTGAAGCGTTGATTTCTTGGTTGTGAAGCGAAAATATGGTGGGTAGGTAGATTGACGATGGCAAAGCTCTTTACAGCGAGTGATCTATACAGATAAATAATAAACCTTCGTGTAATAATTTGCAGCATTTTATATTCTATTTTCGAATTTTACATGCTTCGAAACGTAAAACATCACTTAGGGTAACATCACTTTGCGACATAGAACCAGCCAGTTCTAAACATTTTTGGTAGCGAGAGTTAAATTTCTTGCTGCCGCTCGTGTTCCCTCCTCCCTGTTCCACAGCTCAACTTCCTTCCCAATGAACTATAGCTAATAAAAATCCTCATGAGACAATGGTCTTCCATCATCAGTAACATTTTAGAGGAAATGTGTGGGCTGGAATGGCCACACATCAGCTTTTTGGCCCTGTTTGCTGCCAGACCATCTGGAACCTACACGCTCCCTCGTCACTCAAGAATTATCTTCATATCTCAAGCTCATTAGAACCCTCTAAAAGTTCCTCTTTCAATCAGTAATAATTTTCTGCTCGTTTTTTGTTGGGATTATGGTTCCCTAGGAGAAAAGTAGACGGGTGGCGCCCATTCCAATCGGTTCTGCGAGTACATTTTTGTGGACCTCCTCAGTCTTCCGTTTAAAACAACTAAATGTAAAAAAAAATAACAATAATGTGCGTTGAATTAAAAAACGCTGCAAATTATAACATACAAGTTTATTATTTCTCTATATAGATCACTCGTTTGCAAAGAACACAGCTTTGCCATTGTCACTGCCTACCTACCACATACCTACTTCACAATCAAGTTTATTTGAAAGAAATACTTAAAGGGAAATTTGATTACTGGATGCTAAGGGCGCAAAACTGAGTACAACTCGAAGAAACGAACAGTTATCGCATTTTGGTGAGCTAAAGTTTGAACGGAGATTAGACCTCTTTTGCAATTCACACTCAGAAGTCCTTAGTAGGTACACGGTAATAGGGAATTGAAAAACTGGAATGTTGCCGCCGGAATCATCAAAAATGAACCATAATTGCCAGAGAAAACGCTGCGAATTATTACACAATGGTTTATTATTTTTTATTTTTCTATATAGATCACTCGTCTGCAAAGCCACCAACCATCCAACATGAAGAAAAACATCGATCGCATTTCGGTCAGCATTAATTTGAACGGAGATTAGGCCTCTTTTGCGATTCACACTCGTGTTTCTGATTTATCGTACGTTCAAACTATTAATTCTCGTAGTGAGCGAACGGTTTGTCCTACAGAGCTCCGGGTGGTCTCAAAAAATTCTAAAAATTCTATAGAATCTTAAATTGAAGGAAAAGCAATACCTTTATATCAACATTTTTTGAGTTAGGGCGTTTTCGAAATTCATTTTGGAACCCTTAGAAGTGACCTACATCAACCAAAATCTTCGGGGCACAACTAGACCCCAAATGGAGCCTACATACCAAATTTCATCAAAATCGGTCGATGCTAAGTGGCAAAAGTGCCGCGTACGGCGTACGGACCGCCAAATTTTTATTCGATTTTTGGATTCTACGTACCTTGAAACGTAAACCATCAAATTTTGAGGGGGTTTTAAAAAATTGTTTTTCTTGGTCGATTCCAAAGGTTCATTATTGAAAATAATAAACCAAAATGGGAAAAACTGTTAGGTAACTGTCAGTTACGTTTTTCCGTAAAATGTAGCTAAAATTTGAAATTTTGAAAGGATTTTACAAATTCATTAGTGCGTGGGCCTTGGGGACATAATAACTGAAAGATTGCCGCTGGAATCATCAAAATCGAACAATAATTGCCAGAGAAATATGGGGAAAGCATGGGAAAACCCGTTTATTCAGTAGTTTTTCTCATTTTTCTTTGGCAATTATTGTTCGATTTAGATGATTCCGGCGGCAATATTTCAGTTTGTCAATTCCCTAGGGCCGTGCACTAATGAATTTCTAAAATCCTTTATAATTTCAAATTTAGGTACAACTTTTTAGGTTTCTGTGCCTTCAATTTACGAAATACTAAGAACAAACGGCAACCGACTGAGACCCCCTTAAGTTCTCGTAAGGAGCGAACGGATTGTCCTACAGAGCTCCGTGTGGTGTCTAAACATTCAATACTATCTTAAATTGATGGGAAAACAATACCTTTATATCGAAAATTTTTGAGTTAAGGCGTTTTCAAAATGTCAACCCTTATTTCAACCCTTAGAAGTGATTGACATCAACCAAAAGCTTTAGGGTACAGCTGGACTCCAAATATGAGCTGGAGCCCATATATCAAAATCGGTTCATGGAAAAGTGCCGCGTACGGCGTAAATTTACCGGCGTTCAAATTTTTACCAAAGCTTCATCAGACTTTCTCAAACAACTTGCAAGACATTGGACTCATTCGTACAAGAACGAGACGCAGGAGAAATGTTGATGTTCGTAATAAGCTGGTACTTTGATGGATCTCTCTTAGGTGCTCTTAGGAGCTAGCGTTGTTAGAGGGTAACCACTTTTTGTGGTACTAAGGTACCCGATGGAACAATATGAGGGGGTAAGACTACTAGTTTTCGATGTTTTTTTAGGCCCATATAAGTGACACCATACTATTCATTATACAGATTGTCAACATGAAGTTGGGCATAACTTCAGGGTTTGATTCTACAAAGTATTTTCTACAAAAAAATTCACGTAGCAATTTTGTTTTAAAACCTAGTTTTTTCAAGTTTCTTCAATTTAAAGATTTTTTTATGTTATCGACCTTACGTCATTAAAACTGTCATAACTCCTGTTATTCACCAAGTAAATTCAAGTTTGAGGTGCAAAAACAAAATCGTTTAGCAATAAAACTTTTTTTTTTGACATTTTCATGTCTTTGCTTTGGCACATAAACTGAAAAATCGTCACGAGAACTTGCTCACGCGACCAATATATAAAATAGACTCACTGTGTTGCGTAGAGAACAATCAACTGTTTTCTCATTTCGATGCTTGGGTACATGAACTAACAACCCTACTTCACTACCTTGTTGTGTAGTGGTTGACATTTTGTTTTGGTTTATTAGTTTCAACCATTTCCTAGTAATAAATACAATAAGAAAATGTGTCCCAATGTGTTGCAGACTCGTATGCAAGCATTTCGAATTTGACATTTTCATGTCTTTGCCCTGGCACATAGCACAAAAAACTGTCACGAAATTGCGTAACGAAATTGTGTTACAGTGCCTTTATAATGATTTCCGCTTACAACGACCCCGTTGTTAGGTTTGTTCCTTTTCTACACTTTTTAACCCACAAAAATCGTTCACCACTCGTTGGAAAGCTCTCGATTTAACGAACATTTTCATGTTCTCCATAACATATTGACTATACGAATAGCGGAGCTATGGGCATAACTGTTCTCATATTTTGTTTACAAACTAATGATCGCGAGTGCAGAAGATAATTAATCCGGAATCGTCTATTTTATTGAAATTAGGTACCTACCTCTTAATATTAATAATTAATAATAGGGTGATAAAATCCTATAGTGAGGTAAAAAGCAATAGGTAAAGACATGAAAATGTCCCAATGCGTTGCAGACTCGTTTGCAAGCGTTTTTTTTTCCTTCAATTTAAGATTCATTAGAATTTTCCCTAAGTTGTTAAAATATATTTTATCAATATAATAAGTGATATCGATAGAATATCGAAAGAAAAATACTGATTTCACTGATATCGAATATGTTTTTGCATCGGCAAGATGAGTGATATCGATAGAATATCGAAAGAAAAATACATATTTCACTGATATCGAATATGTTTTTGTGTCTGTTCTTATCAACATGAATGATCATGATAAATTATCGAAAGAAAATTTTTTTTAATCAAGTCAAAAAGAAAACTTCAAATTTATTTTCGAAATTTGATTTTTTTTAATCGAAGTTTTCGCTTAGAATCCCTGCTCATTTCGATGAGCGCTCTTCGGAAATAACGCGCTCTAATTGTCAGCTTTCCAACGGTTTATCAATTTTTCTTTTTGAAATTCAAATTAAAAGTGTTTTACTTGGTGTATAGTCACCCTCGATCTCAGGATGACGAGTTTGGTATCATTATTACATAATTTTTCAAGCTGAATCCAATGGTGATACTTCTGAATAATTCTGGCTGCTAGAAAGTGGGGTTTTCGAAGAAATAGCGGACGATGATCGATGAAAAGAACCTCCGAACTCAAAGTATGAACTCTGTATTGATTTGTATACTGAACCTCAATGTTGTTTGAGTCTCATTAGATTGAACTTTAACATAACATACATAAGATGATGTTTTCATTGAGTGGAAAGGTGCTATGCTCATGGTGTTACGCTTATTAGCATTAAATGCTTTAGAAATTTTCTAAAAACGTATTTTGTGTGCGAAAAATCCACTTTCTAGCAGCCAGAATTATTCGGAAGCATCACCATTGGATTCAGCGTGAAAAATTACAAAGGAAATGACACCACCTTCTTGAGATCGAGGGTGACCATATAACGCGTAAAATACTCGATTTTCTTGTAAAACCCACGTTTTTTGGCATTCAAACTTGATTTACTCTTCCAATTAGAATTTTTAAAAGAAAAATTGATAGACTGTTGGAAAGCTGACAACTTGAGCATGCTTTTTCCGGAGTGCGCCCATCGAAATGAGGAGGAAATTTGAAGTTTTCTTTTTGGCTTGATTTTTTAAAAATGTTATTGCTAAAAGATTTTAGTTTTCCAGTAGGTTGGAAAATTGTAAGGAAGCAGTAGGTAGGGCTTGGAAAATTAACGCTCTTTCTAACGACATCCTCAAACTTGAATTTACTCGTAGTTAGTAAATAACAGGAGTTATGACAGTTTTAATGACATAAGGTCAAAGACAAGACAAAATTTCTAAATTTAGAAAACTTTAAAAAACAAGGGATTGAAAGAAAATTGCTACGAGACATTTCATGTTGGAAATACCTTGTAGAATCGAACCCTGAAGTTATGCCCAACTTGAGTGTAGACATGTGTATTAGAATATTTAGAAAAAAGGAATAGGTATGTGGCCGGCAGAACGACCACGAACGTTCGAATGAAATGAGAAATTTTCAATCCCTCAGTCCTGTGATATTTCAAAAAGTATTGTTTTGAATGGTTCGCCAGGACAATAAAAGTAGGTAGATCACCTTGCGTTGTTTTTTTTCTCTAGAACAATTTAGGCATCTTAGTCTTTTTATCGTTCATTGAAGCTTAGCCAGATGTTCCTCGTTGGCAAATTTTGTCTTGGCGGTAATACCGACTGAGGAGCAGCAAGATAGGTTTTGCCTACCTGGTTTTGCCACCAGTCGCAAAAACTTTGGCAGTCAGGGAATCGCTGGCCGACCAGCACTCTACTATCTCGTTACGAAGGGAAGGCATTTTAGTGTCATCAGCCCAATGATTATGGAAGGTGAGCTTCTTGTACCACCTCAGGGTCTTCCGTTCATTCGTGTTATTGGCCAGAAACTGAACAACTGACGGACAAAACATTTTCTAGTGACACACGACGAAAAAATTGTACAAGCTTCCGGGAAAAATTGCAACACATCGCCAAACCAACTTCAAGGGGCTGTATTATCGACTGAATTAATTCAGCATTTTTCTGCGATATCCGCTAGATGGGCACATCATACCGAATCGAACAAGACATCAACAAAATTCCGAGGGTGAGAACACACAAACATAAGTAAAAGAAGGATATTCCCAAGGTACCACTGGGAATATTTCGCCTCGTCAACTGTTGTGGCACCCCTCGTCAAGTGTTAATAACTAGAGATTTAAGGTAAGTAAACAGAAAGTATCAAGAAGTTGCTAGGTTTAGGTAGATAAGTAAAAAGGTGCGCTGTTTCAGAAACAAAAAATGCGCCTATGGCAAGGATGACTTATGACCTTCACATCAGAAGATCCCCCAGCATAGATGGACGCTGGGAGACAAACTTGACAAAAAAGTATTTCTAAATGAATTCATCGACTGCCCTGTCGGCTTACTTGTTAAGGTTAATGAACCCTTCCCACGCTATAGGAAGTTTATTCTACAATAAACGGAGGCAATAATAACGAGGAAAAACGTAACAGGTGAATAACAATGCGCTGGTGGGTGAGGTTTGAAATAAAGGACTAAACTGTTGAAAGTTAATTCAAATGAGAAACAACAGAAAGGTTCCCTAGTCTGATGTGGTCAAACAAGAAACAAGAAGTAGGACGACTGTTTCACCTCGATTGCTTCTGAGGTAGTAAGAAATTATGTCGAATTAAAAGTACTTGAGTAATACGGTTTAGCGGCTTCCTATAAACATACCATATTCAAGTAGACGTCCAAATATCGATCTTAATCTAGATATTTTATAGGGGACAATTAACGAAAGGATGTGAGGATACAGAACCGGCCGAAAAAATCAACTCGAGCGCAACAGTAACGTAAACAACGGTGATAATGGAGCTGTAAGGCTGATAAAGCTCACTGCGATAGGGCAGGTTTTTGATCATTTTGACAATGAATGAAGAATGAAAAAATCTAGACGTTTCAATAATAAAATACAGGGGACTTGGATTAATAACATTATAGCGGAATTTGTAAGGTTATGATATGAAGTTGTTGTTGTGGGCGGGTAAGTAGGATTGATAAGAAGTATGTACTTACCCGCTGAATCAAACCATCCATGTCGGTCCTCTGCCTTTTGGCCATGTTTCCGTCACCGTTATAAGACATGTCTCACTATAATGATTAAAATTGAAAAACCCTCGGATCGCGGCGAAAGGCGTACGAGTTCAACCACAGACGTCTAACTCAACAATGGCGATGAACCAGCGGCCGTAAGGGGAGCCAGCGAAGGGAGCGAGGCCGCTTGCGCGGAGCAGGTGGGCCAACACTACAGGGAAAAACTTCTCTATGTTCTTGTTTTCACTGGGTCAGAGAACTTTGGGTCATGCGTCCCGCCCTCTACTTCGTACCGCTAATTTTTCCTACTATTAATTCGTCCTACCCATAATGATAAATTCATCAGCAATAATTCTGCAACTAACTTCCAACTCTACCGACCCTCCAAATCAAATATTTGGCAATCGATGTAAGAAAGTTTAGTTACCTATTAGAGTGTGTGCAAACGGTAAATGGGTTGCGGTGGCAATGATTGTCACCAAATACCTTTCACTGCTCTCATAGGGGACCATCTACACGCTAATCTGGACAATCCTAGAAAATTTCATCAAATTCGGATGAAAGATGTGAATATTATGGCTGTAACAAGGATTTTACGTATGTGCATGCGCAGAGGCTTCTGTAAATTTTAAGACCTTGATTTTCATTGGGGACCATCTACAACCTAATCCGCGTAATCCCTAAAAATGTCATCGAAATCGGGTAGAAAATGTGGAAGTTATGGCCGTTACAAGGAAATTCACGTTTGCGCATGCGCAGCGGCTACTATCAGTCCGGGGGTGATGATCTTCATTGGGGACCATCTACAATCTAATCTGCATAATCCCTGAAAATTTCATCGAAATCGAGTAGAAAATGTGGAAGTTATGGCTGTTACAAGGAAATTCACGTTTGCGCATGCGCAGTGGCTACTATCTGTACGAAGGTGATGATTTTCATAGGAAACCATTTAAATACTAATAGTAACATCCCTGAAAATTTCATTGAAATCGGATCAAAAATGTAGAAGTTATGGCCGTTACAAGGAATTCACGTTTGCGCATGCGCAGTCGCTTCTATCAGGTCGAGGATGATGATTTTCATAGGGGACCGTCTACACACCAACCCGCACAATCCCTGAAGATTTCATAGAAATCGGACAATAACTTCGTATAGGACTACCTACTCGTAGTTATGCGCGTTACAAGGAATTCATGACAGACGGACAGACAGACAGACACACAGACGCACAGACACACAGATACGGAACCAAAATTGTTCAGAAAGGTCTAAAACGCAAAACGCGAGTGAAAATTTTGATTTTGGAGAACTTTTTTTTTTGTCCTTAAAAAAAGAAAACAAAGCTTCCGCTACCTTGGTAGACTCGGAAGCAAAAGGACCATGAAGGATCTGATGCATGTAATTTCATCAAAATCGGACTATGTTTTCACGGGTAAGTAAACATACCTACCTCCACTTACATAAATACTTACATACCTAATTTTATAATAAACTCCTCCTGGGCAAATGGAGGCTCGCTAGAAAGAAAATTCAATAAATTTGGGGTCTTGGCTGCAGCTCGACCCTAATTAATTGTTAGTTAAAACAGTTAGATACTAATTGTATGGGGTTAGTTCCTCTAATTATAAGAACACCTTATTGGAGAATCCGCCGAACCAGCAAGTCGAGTACAGGGGGCGAGCGCTATCGTTGTAAGGACATCAACGTCAGAAAAACGCTGCAAATTATTATACAAAGGTTTATTATTTTTCTGTATAGATCACTCGCCTGCAAGAAACACAGATTTGCCATCGCCACTACCTACCAACCATATTTTTGCTTCACAATCTAGGTTATTTTGAATAAATAAACGCTTTACACTCAATGCGGATAAACAATGACTTGTGGTCCCTTGATTGGGAAATTTAATTACTTGTTGCTAAGGACGCGAAACTGAGTACTCTAATAATTGTCGTTTATCTTATTAATCTTTTGTCTGTAGTATTTTTTACGTTAAAACAGGTACTTAAAAGTACCAGCTTTTATTTGTAGTTTTAGGGTGAAGCCTAGTACAAGTTGTTTCATCTCAAGTTGACGTTTTGCCACTCACATTAAAAAATAATCCAAAGCCTGCTATGAAAAAACGCTGCAAATTATTACACAAAGGTTTATTATTTTTCTATATAGATCACTCGTCTGCAAAGAACTCGGCTTTGCCACTGTCACCACCAGCCTACCACGTACCAACAGCGATCCCATTTTGGTCAGCTAAAATGTGAACGGAGATTAGGCCTCTTTTGCTATTCACACTCGTGTTTCTGATTTATCGTAAGCCCAGCCCTTAAGTTCTCGTTGAGAGCGAACGGTTTTTCCTACAGAGAAATTCTAAAAATTCAATACTATCTTAAATTTATGGACAAACAATACCTTTATATCAAAATTTCAACCCTTATTTTTCCACCCTTAGAAGTGACCGACATCAACCAAAACCTTCGGGACACAACTAGACCCCAAACGGAGCCCATAAACCAAATTTCGTCAAAGTCGGTCCATGGGAACTAAGGAAAGTGCCGTACGGCGGACGGACGGAAAATTTGTTATTCGATTTTCGGATTCTACGTACCTTGAAACGTAAATCAACAAATTTTGAGGGGGGGGGGTACATTTTTTTTTGTCGGTTCCAAAGGTTCATTATTGAAAATAATGAACCAAAATCTTACGAGAAGTTAATTTTTCAATAAATTTCTCGTAGAATCCGAATCTGCGATAAACATATTTTTGTTTAGTAATGCTTGCATACTTGGGAATGCTGCGATGCTTTATTCCCATTGGATATGGATTAATTTAATTTCAACCAGTGAGCAATAAAACATACATTTTTATTTGCCTTTCTACTGCACAAAACTGTTTCTCACTCCCACATTTTACGATCCACAATGGAATTTACGATCCACAGGCGGGAATTTAGGAAAGACGGGATTATCAATACGCCCCTGGTAATGAACATAATGAGTTCTGAGCTTGCAGCTATAGGGTTTGTCATTCTACTTTTGGCATACAAAAACGTTGAAATTGGAGTGATCATAACTGATTCGCGATGTGCTTGCTCAAGTATTACAGCATTATGGAAGATCGGGTACAGAATTACTTGGTGACTGAAATCGTTCAATTTCTGGACGAAACCACTAAGGAAGTACACATAATATGTGTACTTCCTTAGTGGTTTCGTCCAGAAATTGAACGAGCTCAATATATTGCTCTACTTGCTCATTATATTATAATGAGTAGGTAACTAGCCACTGTGCGTAGTTGGGAATGAGCGTGGAGAAAAAACGCTGCAAATTATTACACAATGGTTTATTATTTTTCTATACATCACTCGTCTGCAAAGCCACCAACCATCCAACATGAAGAAAGACATCGATCATATTTCGGTCAGCTATAATTTGAACGGAAATTAGGCCTCTTTAGCAATTCACACTCGTGTTTCTGATTAATTAACTTTAAATTCTCGTAGAGAGCGAAAGGTTTGTCCTACAAAGCTCCGGGTGGTCTCAAAAGAATTTAAAAATTCTATAGAATCTTAAATTGAAGGAAAAACAATACCTTTATATCAAAATGTTTTGAGTTAGGGCGTTTTCAAAATTTCAAAATTCATTTGGAACCCTTAGACGTAACTTGCATCAACCAAAATCGTCGGGGCATAACTAGACCCCAAATGGAGCCTACATACCAAATTTCATCAAAATCGGTCAATGCTAAGTGGTAAAAGTGCCGCGTACGGCGGACGGACGGCCAAATTTTTTTTCGATTTTTGGATTCTACGTACCTTGAAACGTAAACCAACAAATTTTGAAGAGGGGTTAATATTTTTCTCGATCGATTCCAAAGGTTCATTATTGAAAATAATAAACTAAAAGGCATGTAGTATGGGAATGGTACATGCGTGCCAAAGAGCGTACGAAGCTACATTTGTAACATCCGGAGAGTTTCTTCACAGGGTTTGTTGTCTCTCTAAAGAGGATAAAAACTCGGCATGATGGAATAAACAAAACATTATACCTATAAGGATATGCCCACAACAAGCTTTGTGACCAATGCGAAGTGTTATATATTATTTGAAGAGGTCGAACACCTATTTCTAAACTTCTTCAAAAGAAGAGCGTCAGTCACTCCTCCGCTTTTAAGTACTTCACTTACCGACATATTGAAAGAACCAAATCGGCAGCATACACCACTCTGCTCAGCTTTTTGGCTCAGTGAATATCATGTTATTTAAAAGTTTTAAAAATAAGTAGGTACCTGATTAAACAAAACTATTGGTTAATGAGTTATACGTAACTACCTGGCAATAAGGATTGCTTGTTTATGTGCCCTATTGCCATAAAAGAATGAAAAAAAAACTTTCAATTTAATTAGTATTTTGAGTCAGAAATAGTGGACACCCACTACCCAACCACCATCGCTGTGAGCCACCATAACATTTCTAGCGGCATGTGTGTCTCGAATTTGAACAACATTTTATAATTCATGATCTACGATACCCACATGCAAATTCGAGTCCAACCAAAACCTTCGGGAAACTACTAGACAACAAAAGAAGCCATAAGGTCCTTATACCAAATTTCATCAAAATGTTTGGATTCTATACACCTACCTTGAAACGTAAGGCATCAAAAATTTTAAAAATTTTACCGTACGCGGCACTTTCCTTAGTTACCATGGTCTGAGTTTGATGAAATTTGGTATATGGGCTCCATTTAGGGTTTAGAAGTCCCAAAGCCTCTGGTTGAGGTCAATCACTTCTAAAGGTTGACAAATTAGAGGTGAAATTTTAAAAACGCCCTAGCTCAAAAAGTTCTACATAAAGGTTTTCTTCAATCAATTCAAATAGTACTGAATTTTTAGAATCGAATGAGACCACCCAGAGCTCTGTAGGACCAACCGTTCGTTCCCCATGAGAATTTAGGGGTTAGGCTAATGATACATCAGAAACACGAGAATACAGAAGAATCGCAAAAGCGGCCTAATCTTCGTTTAATTATGTATACAACAATTGTTTTGTATGAGCCCTTAAATTAAGTTTTATTCTGACTATTGTAATACCATTTAATTCTCGGTTCTGTAATAAAAACTTTTTGCTTTTGACAAGACATTACTTAGTGAATGCCTTTATAAAGGAGAAATTAATGGAATTCTTAAAAACTCTCATTGAGTTTTAGGGGAAATGCCGCGTACAAATGTCTAGGTTTTGGTTCATTCTGAGGACATCCCCCAGTAAGACTTGGGACTTGGGCGTCCTTAAGCGATTGATCTGGGGTAAAGTTGAACGACACTTAACAGAAAGAAAATAACCACACACTAATCCGTTTTAGGCTATTCTGAATCCAAATCTGCAAGGAAATAACCATAGGTGAATGTCTGTGTGTGTGTGTGTGCGACAAAATCTTGTGTATTCTGCCTAGGCTTTATTATTCAACTGATTTTCTTGGATCTTTTTTTTTGTTCGACGCGGAAATCTATCTAGTTGTGCACTACGTCGCCGGAATTCGGAATTTTGCCTTTTATGGGGTGGAAAAGGGGGGGGGGGGTTAATACTAAAAAACGTGCGTTTTTGGGCATAATCTTGTGTACTCTGCCCAGGCCTCAATGTCCAACCCATTTGCGTGATTCTTTTTTGTTCGACGCGGAAATCTATCTAGTGGTGCACTACGTCGCCGTAATTTCGAATTTTGATTTTAAGGGAGCGGAAAGGGAGGGCTAAAGCTTAAAAATTTGAATTTTCCGACATAATCTTGTGTACTCTGCCCAGGCCTCAATGTCCAACCCATTTGCGTGATTCTTTTTTGTTCGACGCGGAAATCTATCTAGTGGTGCACTACGTCGCCGTAATTTCGAATTTTGATTTTAAGGGAGCGGAAAGGGAGGGCTAAAGCCTAAAAGAATTTTCGGGTATAATGTTGTGTACCTACTCTGCCCAGGCCTCAATTTCAAACCGAATTGCGTGTTTCTAATTTTTTTCGACGAAGAAATCTTTCAAGTTGCACACTATTTCACCAGAGCATCGAAATTAGCTTGGAGAGGTGGCGAGTGGGGGGATAAAATTCACAATATATCCGATTTTCAACCTTTTGGTTCCTTCATAGCTTTCAAATTGTACCCAAGCTTTGAAATTGAAGGGGGATTATTAATGTAACTCTGGATTTTCATGAATTATTCTTTGTGCCACTATGGATCAAATCAGTGGTGCCAGGACACCATAAACCCCATATTTCATGGGTTTCTGTGTTTCACCGTGAATACGGATGTGAACTTCAATGGACTTCCAACCGATGGTGTGAATGGGGGGGGGGGGGGGCTCGAATTCGCATGTTGGGTATCGTAGATCATGGATTTTTCAATATTTCGGTTCCTTTACTGCTTACTAATTGTACCCAAGCTTTGAAATTGAGGAAAAATTCTCATTATACCTCCGGATTTTCATGAATTATTCTCTGTACCACCATGGAACTAATAGTGGTGCCACCATGGTGCCATGATGCCATAAACCGCTTATTTCGTTTTTTTTTGTTCTTGTGTTTCACCTTGAATACGGATGTGAACTTCCACGGACTGCCTACCAAAACTAACAGATGAAAGTTCAATGTTACGACGTATTTCCGCTTTGGTGCCAGACCGGCACCATTGTTGGCGTTGGGGAGGTGGTGGGGGGGGGGGAGGCGAACTCGAATTCGCATGTAGGGTATCGTAGATCATGGATTTTGAAATGCTGTTCAAATTCGAGGCTCGCATGCCGCCAAAAATGTTATGGTGGATAAGGTGGAGGGACGGGTCCACAAATTCTTACTCAAAATACTAACTAAATAACGTAGGTACATTGAGTGTAAGAGTTTTATGCAGGAGGAAGGTCAATAAAAATGCAAGCTTTATAGTTTACCTACCTACTGGTTTGAATTGACCTAATTCTTATCCAATGAGACGTCCTCAGCATGCTAACATGTTTATTAATGAACCGAGCTTAAAAACGTTACCCCCCCCCCCCTTCAAAATTGATTACCTATGTACATTTCAAGGAATGTTGAATCTGAATCCATGAACCGAATTTGGAAAAATAAAAATAGGCTCTTTCTTATTGGAGTTATTGGAAGACACTTCTAATGGGAGTTAAAATTTTCAAAACACCCTAGCTCAAAATCTTTTGAAATTAAGGTATTGTTTTTTCATCAACTTAAAATAGTATCGAATGAGGCCACCCAGAGTTATGTAGGACTAACCGAGCACTCCCTATGAGGTGTCAAAGTTGGAACGGCTGGAAGGCCATGTAAATTACCTACTAGCGAATGTTTCCTCTTCAATCTTTCTGATCATAGCTTTGAGTTTTTTCCCAACAATGTTTATTCGATATTTTTAGGTATACCGTTTATTATTAATTAATCAATGATTCATTATTGAACATTTTCTTCATGATATAAATTAATTTTATCCCTTATATTACCTAATAATCTGACGAAATCCAGGCTCATTCTATGTGGGTCATGCTGCAACCAAAGAGTAATGGACCCCACAGCCTCACTACCTTCTTCAGAAATGGAGCAGACTTGGCTGGCTCAGATAAGGAAATATGACACAAATGATTTACGGCAAGCGGTGTCGGAACTAAAAGGAGTGGCACCCAACATCATCAGGGTGCCACGGAGTAGCTCGAGTTGGGCATCTCGGTAGGCGTACTCCGTGGTATAACCACCAGTGCCCCCCACCCAATGCTCGGCTCATATTTGAACATCCCTTCATCTCTCTCTCCAACCTCATCCCTAGGGCCGGCGTCGGGTGAGTCCTTGGCGTCCTCCCATCAATATTTATTTTGTTTTTGGTTTATTATTTTCAATAATGAACCTTTGGAATCGATCAAAAAAAAATTTTTTTTAACACCCCTCAAGATTTGTTGGTTTACGTTTCAAGGTACGTAGAATTCAAAAATCGAATAAAAATTTGGCCGTCCGTCCGCCGTACGCGGCACTTTCCCCACTTAGCACTGACCGATTTTGATTAAATTTGGTATATAGGCTCCATTTGGGGTCTAGTTGTGCCCCGAAGATTTTTGTTGATGTAAGTTACTTCTAAGGGTCAAAAAATGAATTTTGAAATTTTGAAACCGCCCTAACTCAAAACATTTTGATGTGAAGGTATTGTTTTTCCATCAATTTAAGATTCTATAGAATTTTTTGAGACCACGCTGAGCCCCATAGGACAAACCGTTCGCTCACTACGAGAATTTAAGGTTTGGACGTACGATAAATCAGAAACACGAGTGTGAATCGCAAGAGGCTTAATCTCCGTTCAAATTATAGCTGACCGAAATGCGATCGACGTTTTTCTTCATGTTGGATGGTTGGTGGCTTTGCAGACGAGTGATCTATATAGAAAAATAATAAACCATTGTGTAATAATTTGCAGCGTTTTTATTTTTCGTTATGATGTGCCCCCTGCGTTTTTTAGGGGAGTTAATAAAAAAATGTCACATTTGGTTAGTAGGTAGTGACAATGGCAAAGAAATGATCTTTGCAGACGAGTGATCTATTATAGAAATCACAGAAACATCAACATATGGCAAAAACGTTGCAAATTAATTTACAAAGGTTTATTATTTTCCTGTATAATACAGGAAATAATTTGAAATAATGAAATATGCAACGTTTTTACCATATGTTGATGTTTCTGTGATATTTAGAAATATCGAATCCAAAAATATCAGATATTGCAGTATCGATACTAAAATATCGAGTATCGGTACGAAAGTATCGATATATTGAAATATCGGGTATCGATACCCATCCCTAGTACTTTCTGCCAAAATAAAATTGATAGTGAACCTTGCACGAAAATATAGTTAGTACCTACCTAGTGATAATGGAAAACCCATATTCTTTAGAGGCGAGTTCAATTTACACGGAAAAATAATAATCGATAATTATGTAAGTAATCATTTTCAGCGTTTTCTTTTTTCGCGCAGTAGTGGTTTTTCAACAACCAAAAACTAAATTAGTTTTCTCGATTAACGATGTTTTGCTGGTTGAGGAGAGTAACAACTAGAAGTTGTGGGTTGCGAAATTGCGTTGTTCGCTATTTATAGCAGAAAGTAGGTACCTTTTCTAGTAACCTATAGATGGGTTCTATATTACTATATTGTGAATTTACATGATGCTGGGTCTCAATAATTTTAGTGCTATAACAGTACCAATAAATATTATTTGTTTCCCTATTCAAACTAAGAAATCAAATGAAGAAATGAATCAAGAAATGTGTTTTTGGGTCAAGGTCTTTGGACGCCCGAAAATAGCAAGACGTGGGCTTAGCGGGATTTCGCTTGTGTTTTTAGTACCTACCTAATCCCCTAAAAGTACTAAACAATAAACAATGGTTCGAAGCAGCACTGTAATATAATTTATACATATTATGTATAAAGGTATGAAGATACTCTCGTCCGTCGAACGGTGAGGTTTTTATTTCTTCACTACGCCTGTCATTCACGGAAAAAAATTAAGTAGGTACCTAATTTCGTAGACGTGGTTCCACGATAGCAAAATTTATGGATATATACGAATGTATTTTATTTTAAAAATGTTTACCAAGATGATAAATAAGCTTGTATTTTACAAAAGTTTGTTAAAGAAGGAGACATTGCATTAGGTCTGTCAAAACGTAGTAGGTAGACAAAAATATATATACAGTGTTTCCAGACGCTGTTTTGTCCTCATTATAAACAGCGACTTTCTTGGGACTACGTCATATCTCAGACCCAGAACTCTAGACTAGTTTTTTTCAATAGGAGAAGGAAGATTTCTAGGGAGAGATATTCTTTCAATTTCGGGATTATTGCTCTTCAGTGGGTTCCAAAACGTTGGTTCTAAGATGTTTGGGGCCTTGAACATCGTCTGCTTCAAGATCTTCTTCACAGTTCTTCCTCTTCGATCCTTTCCGTGGAACTGAAAAATAAAAAATCTCAAGCTTGATTCAGAGATTATAACTTTGAATAAAATATTGCATAACATTTATATTATTTATGAACTGATTAAATCAATATGGTAGATTATGTGTACTGCTTTATAGCTTCCAAGGCTACAAACGTAACGGAAGCATTGTTTTCACTTTTCATAATAAATTAAAAGAAAAACGTTGAAAATTATTACACAATGGTTTATTATTTTACTAAGTAAAATAATAAACCATTGTGTAATAATTTTCAAGTCTTGGTTTATTACAGACTATCTGAATAGCATGCTAACAGCAGGCAAAACAAATCGTAGATATGTAAAAAGAAAACCGTAATACCGTGACATAAAATGTAAACAACAAAATTATTAACACGTAATTTATTAACTTAGAAAACAATTTTGATGTCACGGCCTGGAATCTGTCACCCTGGTCTCCCACGTTCGGGCGACGTACACGTATCTGCTACTACCTACCAGCAATACGCTCGCTATTGTCGCTCGCGCTTGCTATTGGGTGCCTTCATTGCGATAATTATATTGATTCTTGGTTGCCAACTGAGCACAACACAAAACAATAGTAGTAACTGATAGAAGCCACTGCAAACGTGAACTTCCTCTTCCCGAGTTTGATGGGTTAGGATCAAACGGGAACACAGACTCTCCTTTTCATCCAAATCACCCTTTGACCCATTCACATTTTAACCAACCTAAATTCAAGCAAGTGGCTTTTAAATACAAAAATGAAAAGTAGAAATAGTGGGATACCTTATCTTCCAAAAGAGAATAGGTTCCTACATTGATATTTCGTAAGGGAAATCGAAATATGAAATTTTCATGTTTCGATAGACATCCCATAATTTCTAGAGGATAAAGAGAAAAACGTCTGCCAAGTGGGTGTGGCACCTCGTATCCATAACCCTGTAGTATGGATGATACGATGCATTGTAGCTAATTTCAAAACAATAATCTCTAAGTACGTTGCACTACCCTCACAGAGGACCATCTACACGTCAACCCATACAATCTCTGACAATTTCATCAAAATCGGGTCGAAAATCTAAGTTATTTCTGTTATAAGGTTTTAACGTGTTTTAACGTTTTAGCGCATGCGCAGCGGCTACTATCGATCCAAGAGCTATTATTTTGCAGGGGACCATCTAAACCACAACAATTGTTCAGGAAGGCCTAACACGTAAAATGCGAGTGAAAATTTTGATTTTGGAGAACATTATTTTTTCAACCTCGGAAAGTGAAAACAATGCTTCCGCTACCTACCTTGGTAGAATCGAAGCAAACAAACATTTCTCGGCAATTATTTATAATATCATAAAAATACCACAATTTTCAGATGATTTCTCATCAATGTGTTGGAACTTTAAAATATTCATTTGGCGTAAGTTGTTCGTTCTTGACGCTTCATGCTTCACAAGTGTTTGTAAACATCAAATGCACTGAATGATACCAACCTATTACAGAGGTAGAAGGTAGCTCTTGGGCTTTCGATATCTTTTCTTGCAAGTCCCTTAGCTTGGCATCGTACTCTTCGATGTGCTTCCTCAATTCTGCTATTTCATTCCCTTGCTTAGCGATTACAGCAGCTTGCTTCTTGATTTTCTTGCTATTCAAAGATTCCTTCGGGAAATAAGAAACGTTGTCAGGAATGCATGGATTGGAGAATATATGTATAAAGCCTACGTCCGATTCGTAGTCATGAGAATACCTTGAAATAACATAACTAAGTGTAAAATAAACTATCACGTTAAGCAAGTGATATTTCGAACGACGACATTTATGCTCGACAATTTTTTTTTAATACTTAAAATCTTTATCTCTCTGTTTTTAGTAGGTTCTCCTGTTTTATGAACGCCCTAGGAGTTCCCAGTTTGGAATTCATCATGTTGCTTCCTTGATGATACATTAGGGTACCTAGTATGTAATTCAGAACTACTAAACGAAAATTGAAATTAATTGAAGATTCAGGAAGCATTTAACTGGCTGCTTGACTGTAATCGGTTCCGCACAAAAGTGATTTTACATTTAGTATAGATTTTTATATTTAGAGCTTACAATACATTCGGATCAGTAAGAGACAAAAACACGGAAAAAAAGAAAACTTCAAATTTGATGTCTTAGCTTACTACTCGTAATTGAACCAAGCCTTTGCAGTTCTGGGAAAATCGTACATGATCAGAAAGGGAATGTGTCCACTGACAAATCAACTGTTTTCAGGTCATGGTCTCTAGGTTATTCTAGTTCGAAACATCTTTACGCAACTGCCATAGGTACGTCTAAGCAGGGCAACGGTCAACTGAGAAAAAATAACCTTGTCCCAATTCATTCCAAACCATTCCGAACCCGATCTAAAATCCTTGTGCTCGGGAGTTTACTATTCGACTCAGATGTTTACGAATTCGCGAGTTTGTTCAGTTTGATTCGAAAGGTCGTCAAATTTTGGAGTTCGAATTGTTAGAGGGTGAATAAGGGGTGACCAAAAATTAATGTTTCTTTCAAATGTTATTCGGTCTCAGGACTCCCGGGGGTACCCGTCGTACCCCCTTTTTAAAAAAATTTCAAAATTCAACGTAGTGGACAACTGGACGAAATTTTTCCGTCAGAGTTAAACGAAGAGAGAAAAAAAATTATATATCTCAGAATAAAAGAGGTAACTATCTCGTAAATTAGGTACGTAGGTACAAGAAGAAACTCACTCGGATATACAGTTTGTTGAACTCTGCGGCAGATACAGGAGCGTTCTGCTGAGCCTGGAAACTCGAAAGTCTTGGTTTGAAAGGAAGAAGATCCTCAGGGCCCAGTCTAGTGCCACCTGTTGTACTGCAGGATGATTCTGTAAAGCCTAAAATAATGTCAACCATACACGCAGACATACAAGTAACGTTCGCTTTAAGATCAAGTAATCATTTTATGGAATTTACAATAGTTACTTGGCTAATGCCAAGTGAGGGGAGACACAAATACTGCATGAATTTGATTTGAATAGATTAGGACTCGAAAAGCACATTTTGTCGTAATGGGGCATGTACTGTCATTTCTGGCTTGATTGATAGGCTTTCTATAATCAAAACAGCTGCGATATCTCCTCCGAGTTTATTTTTCAACGAAAATATAAATTTGACGTACCTACCCATTACTTTTTTATGTAAACTTACATTTTGGTTCATTATTTTCGATTAAGAGCCTTTAGTATCAAGAAAAGTTGTGCCTTACGTGGATTAATAATAAATTAATATAAACACAATTAAAAATACTTATTTATTCTAAAGATGGTAAAAATTATAAGATTGAAGAGGCCGATAACTTACTTAAATACGTTGGTACTCTGACTGAGCTTTTGAGTATGGGTAAAATTCTCTCATCAAAATGTTCCATCGCCATCGAAGAAATGTCGCGGAGTTCTTGAAGGATTTCATGAGCCCGAGGTGGATTGGGATTGTTTGCAACACATCTAAGGACTCGCATTATTTCATCTATGACCTGGAAATGATGCAAAAAGGTTTTTAGTTTACTAAAAATTCAATCGTCACCAATACTTATGTGTTGAATGTTTAAGTCTGCCAATTTTGAAGGGCAGTAGTTTCCTCACGTTTAGTAACATGAACCTCTAGATTTAAAATAACATGGTGACGCACACAACTCTCATGCTGATGGCTGCTCTTTCTACGTTTCCATAAATCGAAATACGAGAATAACAAAAATACACTGTTAGAGTACACCACCTCCTCATTAGCCTGGCGGTCCTCTTTGACTGTAGAGAGCAATGTCCGATTACATCCTTGATATTGGCAACTAGAATAGGCTCTCCAGGTACAGTGCTACGATTGAAAGAAAGCGGCCGGCCGATTTCCCGCAGGGTATGCCTCCTAACATAGACGACTACCTGTTCCAAAATCTTTGGTAGCCTGGTGAGTCAGACTGGGAAAGGGCCGAGCCTCCGTACCTCTGACCTTCGTTATCCGGGTATTGAGCAAGTCGAGTCATAATGCATAATGAGGTGTGTTCAGGCTGGGGAAACCACCACGCGCACACCCCATTATAAAATGTTGACTTTGACGTTTTTTCACTTTCACAAATGGCTTCCAAAAATTGGGGTTTCCACTAAACTGATAAGAAATTCAACGCTCTTTCCAACGGTGTAATCAAATTTGAATTGGCATGAGAAATAAGGGAGTTATGACTTAGGGCCGGGGGTACAACACCCGTTTAAACGTCACTCATCGATTAAACTACTGTTTAAACGGAGAATGCAGTTTAGGGCTGGGGTACAAGTTCCTAAACTACGCTTTTAGTTCCTGATAAGAGCTAAACTAAGACTAAAGTTAAACGGTCGCTGATGGCCGTTTAAGCTGAGCTTAGTGGGTAATAACGAGAAATATTGTTACCAATGTGGTGAAGTATTTTGGTTGAGGTTGAATTTTATTAAATATATTGTAGTAGCTGCTCAACTATGTTACATTATTCACTGACGATTTTAGTGTAGAAGTTAGTCTGTACAAATATTCATTAAATTTAAGGAATACCTAGTCGGAAAAAGCATTCAAAAATTTGAACATTAAAATAGGAAAATATTCCAGCGTTTTATTCAAGTTTCAATGAACTAAAGATAGTTATTTCAAGAACGGAATCAAGAGAGGTAAAGTCACAAAAATTATAAAAAAGGTACATTTGTGTATTTTTCGGAAAAAATATACAGAATATCTCAAAACATTATTGATTTGTGATAGGTACAGTCATTTAATAAATAGATATCAGTCAGGTCCTTTACTCAGTTACACAATAATTGATACCTACAGAATAATATTGTATTGATAAAATAAAATGGGAAGGTAGGAGGAAACGACCATTAGAAATAGGGCAGCACCCTTCGTAGGAGACGTATCTTCAGTTGAACATGGTAATCACCTGAAAAAAAGGAATGGGTTGTGATGAAAAGAGTTGTGAAGTAGGTAACTATGAAGAAGACGTGAGAAAGTACTTAAAAGAATGCATCTATAGTATTACGAGCAATTTGAGCTACATGAGTTGCTGTAGGTACCTACTTGCTGGTTTTGTAGGAGTGCTTTTTGGTAAACATTCTATCAGGTATTCTACCGATCGTTATGATTATTTACGTACATCAACCAATATTCGGAACAAAGTTGCTTGCTAGTGAAAGAAATAGTAGTTATCACTACTCACTTTCACATTACCGTCGGAAGTATTCGGCATGCAAAATTTCTTTTAATGATAAGAAATAGGATAAAATTAATATGTCGAAAGTACTCACCACATCTTCGAAAAACCGGTTCTTGGACGGGAAGACTCTTTCTTGAATTACCGATTTTTGGGTCGATCATGAAAGTTAATACGTCGTTTTCATCGTTGGTTTGTTTTTATTTATTTTTCGACACTCCTTTCTTTCACCACTAATGTATTACAATAAATAGAAACGCTAAAATGAAGGTTTTTGAGCCGATTGAAGTAAAAGTCGTCAGCACTTTTATTCTAGCAAAACTCACATTGAGGTTTTTGGTTATCCTGATTAACGTGAAGTTGATGTTTATTCCAACTTCTGCCTTGAAATTCATCAAAAATTTGCAGTTACGAACATGGAACAGCATGGAACCTTTATAGTTCCATGCCGTTTTGTTCTCTTCCTCTTCGTCTTCGTCGTCTCTGGATTCCTAAACTCCAGTTTCTTAAACCGAGCTGATAAGGACTTGTACACCCGCCAAACGGGATCTGTAGTTTAAACGGTGTTTCAAAATTAAGCTGAGCTTAGCTATGTCCCCGTTTAAACGATGACTTGTACCCCCGGCCCTTAGTGTCACAAGATCGAAAACACGAAAAAAGTTCATTTGCAGAAATAAGGAGTTGAGGATTCATTGGGAAATTAGAATGCTGGTTGCTAATGGAAAACGGATAGGAAATTTACCGCTGTTTTTCAACGTTGTAATCAGGTTTGAATTTGCATGAGAAATAATGGACTTATGTAAGTTGGTAAGCGGCATTTTTGTTGAAAACTAGTTGTATTGTATATGAATAATTGGGATTTTTGTATATGTATAATTGTATATGTATAATTGGGGCATTTTTGTTGAAAACTAGTTGTACTGTATATGTATAATTGGGAAACACTGCCTGGAAGTCAATCCCGAAACCTGGCCGACCACGAACGGTCAGTAATAAATACCTACACCTTCCACTTCGTCATCAGTCGGTATTCAACACCCTCGGTCTCATTTTTCCCATGCGCGAGTGACAGGTAGAAGAAGGACGACGTTTTTGAGACTGTAATACACATGGAAACCTGACCAAGCCAGCCGCTTTCTTTCAATCGTAACACTGTACTTCTTATCTCATGTTTTTAGTCTATCATGATTTCCCTGTTGTAGGCCTGCTTAGCCGAGCTTGCTGCTTCGTCTGTGAATCGTGTTCATCGCTCCGAATCCATCAGATGTCTCACGTAAGGTGAGAAGAGGCTTGGGAATCGCATGCAGAGGGCGTCCTTAAATCGCGTTAGTGACAGATTCAGGCCATCGGCTACTGGGGAGATCACGATGAGCCACTGATGACGTTCTTGATCATATTTCCACAGTTGAAAATCAGGAACACGACTATGAATTCGTTTGCAATTATTATGTTGATGATTTCTAACTTTTTCACGTGAACTGTGGCTTCTAGACTGATGTGTTTTTTTACTGGGTCCAGCCCCTAAATTTGAGCAAAATTTGGTAATAAGATTGCATGAAATATTGATGTTCACGTAAAATCACGTTTTAGCATGCGCACACACTGCTGTTAGCCCGAAGTTTACGAAATACATAGGGGACGGTCTCGAGGATAACCCGCATCAATTCTGTCGCCCTTGTTCCCCCGACTCGCCACTGAGCAGTTATGGGGCTGCAGTGGGTTCATTCACCAAATTGCCACCATTGCCAAATAGAGGAAGATGAGAAAGCGAATGCACTGTCCAAAAGAGGGTCGCTCTTACCACAGCCCGACGCTCACAGCCTAACGCCTGGCCGACGCCAAGAAATAGTTTCTAGAGAAAACCATGAGAGAGCGGCAGCAGCACCCCATACCCAAAACACTTCCCCGAAAGTAGAGATGGGCGAAACGGTTACATTTGCGTATTAGGTTCCAACGTTACTGCTCTGGGTGGGTAATAGGTTCCAATAACCTGTTATTTATTAATAGGTTATCCCAGGGACCTTCTCACAAGCTCATTCCGACATACCATTCCAAGGTATCGTTTTTTTTCGTTCCCGACCTACGTTCGTTTGTTTATCATGTTATATTGTTATTCCATTCCAAAGTATCATTCCGTTGATCTCTAGTTTTCGTTTCCTACCTAAGTTGAGTTTTCTATCATGTTATTCCTGACATATTTACGTGTTAGTGTATTTTCCCTCTTTTTTGATAATAAAACCCAAGCTATTGTTCTGGCTCCACACAGTTTGGAGCCTTCCCTGAAACGTTATTTAATAACAGGGTTATTTTGGTAATAGGTTCCAAGCGGAATTAACGAAACCCGGTAATAGGTTATTTTTAACTGTTACGTTGAATACCGCCCATCTCTACCCGAAAGCTAAGTGGCTTGCTTCAGGATTCAAACTGTGCATGACTTTCCGTCTCTGGCTAAGAATCTCAACAGAATTTGTGTCTATGAAAGTCCAATCTGCACAATTTGCCATACCGAAGAAATTACAGCCCTGCATTTAGACGCATGTCCTGCCTAGCAAGACAAAAGAGAACCAATCAGAGGCTAAGAAACCATCTGAAGTAAGAAATCAAAAGAGCCTCGTATACGGCGTAATTGAAAAAAAGACTGCTATCAAATAGCAAACGTCCTGTTAGCAAACATTAGAACTACCTATCACGATAGATATTTACCAAAAGTCTCATTACCTTCCCAGGGATGAAGCAACAAACACTGGCGTCAATCCACTTCGTAAAAGTCATAGCAAGCATTGATAAACGAGTCTCTATGGCAATCAGGATGTCACATTGACGAGCTAGTGGATGAACCCTTCTTTCTGATTCCCTCCTTGGTAGTTTGGATTTTATGGCTTTCAAAGTCTTTTCGTGATATCTGTCTGCCATATAATAACCCTTATTGAGCATTTTGGCACCCAGAGTATTGAATTTCCGGCATACCTGGAATTTGAAGAAAACAATTAATACATAGGTCCCTATTAATAATCAAATTGGTTTACATTCGAAATACTTGGTTAGAAACAAAATTATTAAATATAGATGAATGCATGTGATTATTAAACTACAATGCACATATTAGAGATAAGGATTGACATTTCAAAACAGAGAAATTATTGTCACACTAATAACTCCCCTAGAGGTAGGTAGGTGTCAGAAACGTTACCCACCATAGGTACTAGATAACTTTGTACATACTACATTCAACCCAGGCAGGACACTATTCGTTATATTTTGTAATAAAAAATTGCTCATACAGTTGAGTTGGAAGAGTACTGCACCTACCTACTACGCTCCTAATCCGTGAGGATCGCTGTCCTTGGAAGGTAAGAATTTACTAAAATACTTAAATATAACGTAATAGGTAAATATCATTCCGTTATGCTGTACTTGGTTGCACAGAAAAAACAATCTTCAAAAAATAATAGTAGGTAGAAGCGGTAGGTAGGTACGTAGGGTAAAAATCTTGTAACTCCAACACGAAGTACAAGGGAAAACTTACTATTCTGTTTTGAGCGATGTGGTCAAACGTGAGGTAAGAAAGTATTTTTTCAAGCACAACGTCAGGTAACTCAATCAAATTGAGATCCGTCATTTTAAATACTTGTTTGAGTAGATTTGAACATAAACGGACTTCTAGGGAAGCGTACTCAGTTGACACGAGATGACCACTCTTGTAAAGCTGGATTACCAGCAAAAGATTGGAGCTGAGTTTCAACGAAAACTCATGTCCCACTAGGTACTACATCAAATCATTATCGCTCGATTTCAACGCTTCTTCTAAACGTAACTGAGAACTTGGAATACTGGAAAATACGAACGAAAATGAAACGCCAAGAATCCGACTTCATTTCATACCATCCATAATTCAACTGTTTTTGACTTCTTTTCATCCTTCTTCGAATTTTACTTTTACTACTTGGAAACCATCCATTTCAGACATACAGTTGCCATGGAAGTAGCATGAAATAGACGTGTGGAAGCATTATTTAGTAATCCATGATGTTGCATCCATGGCCATTCATTGTATCCATGATGTTGAGCGAAGAAGAACCATGGACTCCCCCTCGAACTGACAACGCCAATCCATGTTTGTAAAACATGGAGTCCTCCATGATCATGGATCTACATAGTTAATCGAAGATTTTTGTTGCGCACATTCAGGTCCAAAACTCTAAAGTCCATGCTACACTATCTTGCATTCGTTGCAACAAAACCACCTGAAAAGTTAATTTTTATTCGTGAGATTCGCTGATTCAATTTTGTTTGATTAATACTTTTAAAGTGATAGCAAAATTATTCCCACTGTTTCAAATTTAGGTAAGAAATTTATCATACAGTATTTTCACTTTGAATTAAACTATGAAAAGAAGGTCATTCGAAAGGAAAAAAAACAAAAAAGTAATTTATTTAGGGACCACAATTAATAACCATGAGCTAATAATATTATTCTAGACAGAATTGTTACATGCTATCTGGAACTATTTGAAGAAAAAAAGTTCGCCAAGTTAGTGTGGCACATGCTTTCCTCATATCTATTTAACCGGATTGAATAGATGATCTAATGAATTGTTACTTGGAAACTCAAAACATCAATCTGTAAGTGTTCATACGTCAACTCATACAATATCTGAAAATTTCATTGAATTCAAGAGGAAAATGAGAAAGATTCCATTCTTGGAAGGGTTTTACGTTCGTACATAGGCAGAAGGTTTTATCAATCCGAGGACCATGATTTTCATAAGAGACCATCTGCACGCCAATCTGAACAATCCCTGCAAATTTCATCAAATTTGGATGGCAAATGTAGATGTTATGGCTATTACAAGGATTGTACGTTTGTGCATGGGTTTCTATCGATCAGGGGAAGATGATTGTCGTAGAGGACCATCTACACGCCAATCCACACAATCCCTAAAATTTTCATTGGAATATAACATTGGACAATAACATTGCAAACACGTGATCTAATAAGTGATGGATTATAACATAGAAAGAAAAAAATATCACGAACTAGTACTTTTCTAGGTCGGTAGGTAACTAACAGCATCAATTAAATTTTATTGTTAGTTGATTGAACTGAAAAAATGTATTACATAATACATAATACCTTTAAGGTATTACATCATAAAGGCTTACATCCAAGATAACGAGAGAAGGCGTCAATCCGAAGAGAACCGACGATAGACGTTATTGGCCGACCGAAGCTCCCTGAGAGCCAGTCGAGAGACGTCCATGTTCCATGGCAGTGACCAGTGAGGTCCATCCATCATCCATGACATGGTAATTTAACTCGATGATTCAACTGAAGTTCTGGTGTAGCCCTCCATGGTTGTGTTAACTTACAACTAGTCAACTGACACTTTCTTGAACCATTTTCTTTCTCCACCAGTATTTTAAAATTCGAGAAACCGTTTATTTCAACCGGTTGTCTAGGCGTCAACTAGTAAGGATAGCCATTATTCTGAATTATCGATACAACGTGCAGCCGATAGATCGACAAGTTCATTTGAATGAAAAAAGATCAATTATTATGTCGTAAATGATAAATAATAATATTTTAATCGTTCGAAGACTCCAATATTAGGTCTCCAATTATTTCTGTGTGTAAAAGCACGTGGAAAAAGACACTGAACAACAATGTTGGCATATCGATTCCTCCTTCGGCATCCGATCATTCGAAACATCGAGTACAAGTATATCGATGTACTTGATATGTCGTTGCCATCGGCCATTCTCGATTCCTCTTCCCTGTTAGCTATGCTTTGATTTGATAAGCTAGGTGTTCCTATACGTATTTCCAATTTTCCTCAAATTCAATTATATTTACCCAAAAATTAGTATTTTTAGTGGTTTGCTAGTCTCTGTGCTTTGTTTAGGAACGTTTTCTGAACAAAGCCCTCTTCGAAAATGATGGTGAGTTATTACTTTTATTGGTTAAGTTTTTGTGCTTATCTCTTCATGTCTGTTCCAATCTATCATGCACTTCTTTATCTCCACCCTCCTGAAGTTGTGTGAATGTTGGTATCCTATAATTTTCATCCTTCACATTGTTGCAGGACGGAATGGATGACGAGAGTGAAGTTCTCAACTGTGGAACAGGAACGCAAAAGGTGAACTTACTTGCAGCAACCTACCAAAGAAATAAAAATAAAATATTCCTGAGGATGCAGACCAGCATTGGGCATCGTAGTAACTCTTCTTATCGCCGATTTTAAATCCTCGCCCATTATTTGTTTTCAGGATGGTCGCTCCGAGACGGTTGACTTGACAGATAACTCCTTGATTGTTGATATTTCTGACGCCCTGAGTGAGAAAGATAAAGTCAAATTTACCGTACACACTAAGGTTTGTATACATTTTTTAAACCTATTTAGGTTGAAAAAACTACCTACCTTCTTACTGTTTTCACCTTTTCAATAAATTGTAGTTTTATCATTTTTGATAGAATAAAAATCATCATATTTATATGTAACTTTGGCTCTTGAGAGCTTCAAGAATGTTGATGGTTTCAATGGAAGGTTTGCACCTAATACCTGGCTCATTTTTGTTCTCTAGACAACTCTTCCAGACTTCCAGAAATCCGATTTCACGGTGGTACGTCAACACGAGGAATTCGTTTGGTTGCATGACCGATTCGAAGAAAATGAAGAGTATTCTGGATACGTTGTAAGTTGGAATTTTCCTAAATGGGAATTTTGAATGCCGTTTGGAAAAATACCTTGATAACGTTTGGTACCTGAAGCAAGTTATTAGAGAGTTTTTGGTGCCAAAATCTGATGGGCCCCATTAGGAGGAGACTAGTGCGAGCAACAGAGGATGCTACCCAGTTGAAGGAGGATGCCCGTTAACTTTGGACAGGGGGGGGGGGAATGGAGGCGCTCGTCACGGTGGGTCTCTAGGAACGGGTGACTGTCAGGGGGCACCCTTTCATCGTCGCCCGCTGTTGTCAGGAGGCAAATTCATCTGCACCCGCCAACTCCAAGCTTTGTGAAGAGGTTCCACGGGCCCGTTAGTGGTTGCCAAAAACTCTCTATTTGGTTTGTCCGAAGACTCTAGGGGAGAATATTACGTTAATCTGGTTTGGAGACAATGGGTAGCATGGGTATTTTTGACATCAGATTCAAATTTAGCGCACTTGAAAACGTTCCTGTACTAATCTGTAGATCGAAATTCCATTTAGTTCAGCCGTATTTCCATAAGGAAATACCATCCTCACTTGTGTTGGCGGGAGAACCGAGATCAACTCTGATATCACGTAGTTAAAGGGATCTCTCCAGAGAGTGGGTTGAAATCAATGCAATCAAGAGGTTTGTTCCAGCGCAAAAAGTTCATGAACCCGCTGGGTGTGAGAACCCGAAAAATTTGAAGAGTTCAGGAACCTGTGCGCTGGAACGTTTTTAGTAGTTAACATGAAATTCGGCAGGGAGCGCGGAACTCGGCTTTCAACAAACCTTGAATAACCTCTCATCTCAATCTTTAGCGGGATTTTTAAAGTTAAAGATT
This sequence comes from Apolygus lucorum, assembly GCA_009739505.2. Taxonomy (NCBI): domain Eukaryota; kingdom Metazoa; phylum Arthropoda; class Insecta; order Hemiptera; family Miridae; genus Apolygus; species Apolygus lucorum. The sequence continues at coordinate 69,479,811 of CM019176.2, read as the reverse complement.
GAACGATTCTTCAAAATTTTTAACAAACAATGTCCCTTAGCTATTTTGTTCCAACCCCTTGTTTTTTCAAGTTTTCTCAATTTAAAGATTCTTTCGTGTTTACTGACTTACGTCATTAAAACTGTTGTAACTCCTGATATTTACCAAGTAAACTCAAATTTGAGTATATTGTTAAAAAGAGCGTTAAATTTCCAAGCTAACAAGTGCGAAACCAAAATCTTATAATGAAACGTGTTAAAAAAAATCGAGTCAAAAAGCAAACTTCAAAGTTTTTACTCTGAAACCCTGCCTATTTCGATGGGCGCTCTTCGAAAAAACATGCTCATTGTCAGTTTTCCAATGGTCTATAAATTTTTCTTTTTAAAATTCATATTGGAAGATTAGGTACCTAAATCAAGTTTTAGTGCCAAAAAAACGTGTTTACTAAAAAATCGAGTGTTATACGTGGTTTATCATGGTCACCCTCGATCTCAAGATGAATTGACAAGTTTTTGGTATCATTAATTTCCTATGCATAAGAATTACATGTAATTTCATGCTGAATCCAATGGTGATACTTCTTGACTGCAAGATAGTGGTTGTTTCGATGAAATCCCTCTTTTTTCGTTAAAAAATACGCATTATTCGTAGATAAGGTACTGAGCATTAAGTAACACATTTCTTCTCAATAACAACATCATCTTATTTGTGTAACGTTAGAATTCAATCTTATGGGACTCAAATAACATTGTTTCAGTAGAAAAAACATTGCAGAGTTCATACCTGGAGTTCGGAGGTTCATTTCATTAATCAGCTTCCACTATTTCTTCAAAAATTCACTTTCTAGCAGTCAGAATTATTCGGAAGTATCGCGATTGAATTCAGCGTGAAAAATTACTGAAGAAATGATACCAAAATCGTGAAGTCATCTTGAGATCGACGGGTGACCGAACTCAGCGTAAAACATTCAATTTTCTTGTAAAAAGCTTCAATTTTCTCGATAAAGCTTTCAATTCAAACGCAGCAACCCACTATTGTAGTCAACAAATCAACTTTTGCCCATGTCACATGAGTAATCAATCACCCCATTTTACGGTAAATAGTTTGCAGAAGAGAGGGATGATGTGAACTTCCTTTTCACACTCTCCGAATAAATAGACAAAGCTCACTGTAGTGATAATGGAATAATTGTGTATTTGTGAAAAAAAGAAAGAGTCGATCGAAAATGGCTTCTGTTAGAACATAAGTAATTTCCAAAAATTCACACTTCATTCCTAGAGACGACTCGCTCTTCGAGAAAGAGGGGCTTAACACAACGAAAAGAAAGTTTGAGAATGGAGCCAAGTTATTAGCGTGAAAACTGGTCTACAAATGAAAAATTTAGTAGGTTTCACATGGATGGCACAGGTTACCCTTCAGTTCGAGTTTACAACCCTGCCTTCGATGAGTGCAGAAAGTTCATGAACCCAGGTACAAAAATTTCATGAACTGGAAGCGCTGGAATGCAGTTTATGTTTGCGAGTTCTCGAACTCGGCGCCGCTGGAACGCATCAGTTCATGAACTGAACATGTGCGCAGGTTGGGTGTAAGAAAGTTCATGAACTGAGAGGCGCTGGAACAAACCTAATGAAAGATTCAAGTCAGAAACATTGAAATGAGGATGCAAAATAATAGTGATTATTAAAAAATAATTACATAAATATTTTAAGCCTCTGCATACATATTTTTTTAATTTCTTAGTAATGAAGCATTATTTTTGTTGTTTTCCTGCTATCCCTAGTGTTGATGCTTTGTCACCACAACTCTGAAGTAGCCCCCACCATGCAGTGTCGAGGTTTTCCCGCCTGAATCCAAAAAGCCATTTTTTGAAAGACTCTGCGACTTTCTCTGACTCTGCGACTCTTTCCGTTTCTTTCTGACATTCCGTTCCTTTCCGACATTCCGTTTGGGTGTTCACAGGCGTCCATTTTCCGACGCCCTTATCATTGCGTTATCACAACTCCCTCCTTCCACCGCCCACCACCCACTTTTACCACCCTCTCTCCGTCTCTTTCCGTAAAATATCTAATTTTTCGGATGCAGACAGTCCCTCCCAAAAGTGCCTCTCCGACAAGATCCCCCCCCCCTCTCACTAACTGTTTCCGTCTGTTCCTGGCCAATCAGTATGCAGAACGCAGAGTCAGACGCTTGTGAACCCACCTTATATCTTAGGAAGCGTTTCTGGGAGTTTTACGTACAGATATGAACCTACTTCAATAGAGATTCATTACACATAAAATAAAAAATTGAGATAAAAATGTGTGGAGTTGGTACAAAAATGTGAATGGCGGTAAAACAAAAATTGATACTTTATGACAGCCACGAAACGGTTTTTTTTTAACATTATTAAAGCGGCTTAGATAACATTTGATTTTTGAGTTAGATAGGTAATTGATTCTCGAAATTATATTGCAGATACCTATTGAACAATCAATTAATTACATTTGACACCACTTATTTACTCTCAAAAGTATAAAGGTAATGTCTAAGCTACCTATCTTTGCCATTTAATCCTTTTATTCAGATCCCTCCGGCGCCTCCACGACCAGATTTTGATGCTTCGAGAGAGAAACTCCAGAAGCTCGGAGAAGGAGAGGGTACCTTCACCAAAGAAGAGTACATCAAGATGAAACAAGAACTAGAAGCGTGAGTGAACATCCCAATTTATTTATTTTTAAATCTACCTAATTTATATTACTTTAAAGCTGTGGTTCCCAAAGCCGCAGGCTGCAGGAGTAATAATATTTTTGTTTGCTCTCAAGTTAGTTCAAATCTTCGTTTTTATCTGTTGCACTCAAGAGATCGTTCTATTTCGAAAGATTGATTACTTGTTACTTTGAATCGGAACTATGGAATCAATCTTTCAAAATACTCATCTAGCAAGCCCCAGAGCGCAAAAGTTTTCAATCCCAAAGGCCTAAGAACGTTTTAAGGTTACTTAACACGCAACGATAAATCGTAACAATTTATTATCACGATCAAATTGGTGCGATTTATCGTCGCGTCTAATTTCATTCTCCTTGAAAATTCGCTAAAAGTTTGGCTCAAACCAACATTCCTGCCTGTCAGGATGAAGTGGGAAAAGATGACACGGATTTCTCGTTCAGGTACGCAAGAGATTACTAATTCGCTTTTGTTCCATGATTCTAGAGAATATCTTGCTACATTCAAGAAAACAGTAGCCATGCACGAAGTGTTCCTTTGTCGCCTTGCAGCACATCCCGTTTTTCGGAATGATCACAACTTCCGAGTTTTCCTCGAATACGATCAAGATTTGGCTGTGCGCTCAAAGAATAAAATGGAAGTTGTTGAGGTGAGTATATAAGACACACTTTATAGTAAAAGTATGTTTAACTTGTAATTATATATATTTATTATATTTATCTTTTTGACATGCAACAGAAATGCAACGCGATACTAGTAAACAAAATCATTGCTACATAATATGTATATATATATAATATGCCGATATTATCGGCAGCTATAAAGCAAGGTTCTCTAGAGCACTGCAATATATTATTTCGTGCGATCGGAGAGTTTTTTTTTTTAAGAAAACAATTCTGTTTATTCAAAGAAAAATTTAATAGTTTGGCACATATTATTAGAAGAGATTCTACGTTGCTGATCACAAAAATTGAAATAAAGTATCAATCTACTTCATGCTAATAAGATACTTATGAAATATCTTGTGAGTATTTTATTTAATCATTTAAATTTTCAAATTACATTTACAACAATAGAAATACCAATGGTCTTTTGATTTTCCCTCTAAGGGAGAAATTGATAGCCTCTTGCTTTGTAATTACCAACCAGTTTGAAAGCTTTTTGCAAAATACAAAATTGATTTCGAGGAAGGCCTTCAATTTATTAGTGCATCTACCTAATTAGGGAATTGAAAAACTAAAAGATGCCCGCTGGAATCATCAAAACCGGACAATCGTTGGCGGCGAAAAGTGGGAAAACCGTTTATTCACAAACTGAATTTTATTATGAAGAGGACACAAACCCGATTCGTGTCGACCAGCACATGACATTAGAGTATTTTTGTACTTCCCGTGTTGCCAAAACGCGAAACGTGAAAAAGAGCAGCTAGCGCTAGCACTCGTAGATGCTAACTTTCCACGTCATTTTTTTCAGACCTCCTCCGTGAAATCGTCAAAAATGAACTCCTGTGGTGACGTTAACGTGACGCTTATTTATTAAGTTGGCAAGGTTACTTTGTTGGGTGTTTACTTCTTGTCTATTTCAAATTTTCCCCTTTTAGATAGGAAATTTTTTGTTTTTGATATTCCTAGTATCATGATGGAAGTTGTGGATGAGCTGAGTGTTGTGATGGAGCTTATGGCAGAGTGCAATGTACTGAGTATTGAGTACTGAGGAGGAACTTGAGCACGTATTCAATGTTTATTTAAGGTCTCTGCTAGAGAAAAAGCACCCCATTTCGGAAATTCTACGTTCGGGCGTTTTCAACTAAGGACCATGGCAAAACGTATTGTTTAGTAATGCATGCATTCCAGGGGACGTCCTATTGGATAAGCATTAGATCAGTTTAACCAGTTGGTAAGCGTTAAAACTGTTTCACTCGAGGTAATATATTTATTACTTTAGGCAAGAAATAGTGACCTCCCCCCCTCACCCTTATCTACCAGAACATTTCTAGCGGCATGGGAGACTCGAATCTGAAGAACATTTTAAAATCCATGATCTACGATACCCAACATGCGAATTCGAGTTCACCCCCCCCCCCCTCCCCTCACAATGGTGCCAGTCTGGCACCAAAGCAGAAATACGTCTTAACATTGAAGTTTCATCTATTAGTTTTAATAGGCAGTCCGTCGAGGTTCACGTCCGTATTCAAGGTGAAACACAAAAAAAAAACAAAAAAAAACACGAAATATGCGGTTTATGGAGTCCTGGCACCATGGTGGTACAGAGAATAATTCATGAAAATCCGGAAGTACAATGAGAATTTTTCCTCAATTTCAAAGCTTGGGTACAATTAGTAAGCAGTAAAGGAACCGAAATATTGAAAAATGGGATATTTTATGAATATTATCCCCCCACCCACCCTCTCCCCTTGCGAATTTTGGTACTCTGGTGAAATCATGTACAACTCGGAAGTCATTTGAGTCAAACAAAAAAAGAAACACGCAAATCGGTTGGAAATTGAGGCCTGGGCAGAATTTACAAGATTACCCCCGCAAACGCATGTTTTTAAAGCATTAACCCCCCCTTTCCCCCCTTAAAAAGCAAAATTCGAAATTCCGGCACCGTAGTGCACAACTAGATAGTTTTCCGCGTCGAACAAAAAAAAAAACCAGGAAAATCGGTTGAGAACTAAGGCCTGTGCAGACGACATAAGATTTTGTCACACACACACACAGACTTACACCTATGGTTTTTTTTCGCGGATTTGGATTCAGAATGGTCTAAAACGGATTGCTGTGTGGTTATTTTTTTTTCTGTTGAGTGTTGTCCTCCTTCACCCAGATCGATCGCATAAGGACGCCCAAGTCTTACTGTGGGACGTCCTAAAAAGGAAGTTTCAACTTTCGTTTCAAACACCAGGATATACCAAAACTGACTTGAGGATTTAACAACCACTTGGACAATCTAGTACTCCCTTACAGATCAAATTTTCCGAAGTTTTTATCATTCAATTCAATTAATATTTTTTGATTTCTTATAAATATAAGAAATCCATAATATACTTATTATAAATATTAATTTTCTTTTTCAAACATTTATTATTTATTTTTATTATTAGTCATATTAAATTATAAATATTTATCAATAATCAACTGCATATCTGTAATACCAGTAAAATATAGATATGTACCAGTAAAATAAAGAAGTAGTACAACAAACTGATGTAAAAACTATAGGAGAAAAATTGGAATCCACAGTAAATGAAACAATAATGAGAATTGAATTGAAATAATTTCAAAATTAATGATGAAGTGGGTAGATAGTCCTACAAACAAATCGTTTCAGTTCAATATTCAATATTACGTTGTGATATGATTGCTGTTTTCTGCCTTGAGTAGTCCATGGAAGAAGAAAAACAACTCCATCTACTCTGAAGTTATCCTCACGTAACACACCTTCGCGTAGACAACCGATTTTTTCAAAAGTTGGCTTTTTGTATCAAGGAACTTTTTGCGTGTGGGAGTAGATACGTGTGAAACGAAACGGCAAGTACAAAAATACTCTATTATAAATCTTCCGACTCAACAAAGTTCATTTAAAAAAATCTAGTACCTATTGTAAATAAAGCTAGAAACGAAGATCAGTTTGACAAGGATCAAAGGATTGTTTGCTCTTATTAGGTAGGAACTTCAAACAATAAAATCACGCATATTCCAAACCACCAAGTTAATTCCGATGTGGCTCCTTGTATTTTTGATAGGTAGATCAGACTGAGGAAGCGCGGTAAACGGTAAGATGATGAGAAATTACAGACCACACTTCAATAATAAATGATGGTAAGGTTGTAGGGATGGGGATTCCATTGTGAACTACAGGTACGGCTGTGGTACCGAGTAGGTAGGTACTGGCGACAACAGGGTGTTGGGTACCCACAGCCACTCGGCGCTCGTCAGAACAATATGGTTTTACATAACCCACAATTACGTAGGTCAATGTAGTCAAAAATAACATTTATATGTTGAGTCATCAAAAATTAACTTCCCTCGACCGGGGATCGATCACCTATCATTCCGATTCTAAATCGGAGCTCCTACCACTTGAGCTAAGGAAGCGAATGGACAGAAATGCGAAGAGGTCGCTGATCACAACATGTTCCTCCCCGTTAGGAAATCTTAGGTACTCCGTTACCTAGTCAGGGCCTGCGTTTTTACAACCCATTGAGAACGCGTATTTTTGACTGGCTTCGGAGTTTTTTGTTATTGTTTTCCTTATTGACGGGGCGGGGATCTGCTGACCTCAACGTTTGTCCGAATAGGCGGTGGCTCGACTCGTGTCTTGGGAGGGAGTTGTTTTGATGACCTAATCTTAATGAATTATTGTTTCTCTGAGAAATTCTGAGGAGACCGTTCGGGCCCGATACGACTGCGCCATACTGTTGAGTCATCAAAAATTAACTTCCCTCGACCGGGGATCGATCACCTATCATTCCGATTCTAAATCGGAGCTCCTACCACTTGAGCTAAGGAAGCGAATGGACAGAAATGCGAAGAGGTCGCTGATCACAACATATACATACCATTAGAACCTCTAGGACTCTAGTTTCCTAAAAGTGTCGAATTTCTTCAGTTGACCCAAAAACAAATCTCTTAGAAGTTCGAGAAAGATGAACTTTCTGAGATTTTATGTAACATAAACACAAAAGCACATAAACGAAAAAGCGTCACAAAATTGTGTTACAAAATTTTTTAAAATGATTTCCACTTACAACAAGTCGTTGCTACGGAACGTTATCTTCGTCATTCGTGTTTGTAGAAAAATTGTTGACCATTCGTTGGAAAGCCCTAAATTTATGTATAAATGATATACTGCCAAAACCGCTGTAATTTTGGAAGGAACTGAGATATACCCCTGAGTTAAAAGAATTGTAAACAACATTCGCTGTTTGTTACACGTCAACAAACAATTTATTGAGAATGGATTGTTATTATAGGTTGGTAGCGAGGGTAGACATAAAATTTTCCAATGTGTTACAGACTCGTTTGCAAGCGTATGTATTTCTGTTACAATTTGTTGTATTTCTGTTATTAAATGTATATCTTTGTTTTATTAAAAATTTTCACTTTTTCAAATCACTGTTCGGTACAAGTAATAGGTACCTACTTGTAGTGGACAAGTTTCTCAGATAGAGGGACAAAAATCTCTCTGAAGCGAAGGAAGTTAGTACGATCCAAATTTTAATTAAGTAATTTAAATTTTAATTCCCACCTGGTGTTCCAAGTGCCTACATCCATGCACCAGTCAAATCTGGTGGGCTCGGTATTGTGTCCCTCTCAGCGAGCATCCCTTCCCTGCCCGTGCTGCTGCTGATCTTGATTTTGTCAGGCAGCATGGTGCGACCAAGCAACACCATCTGCTCCAAAACCCAGTTCGTCTGCTGAGTTCGCTGCTGCGCTGCATGAATCAGTAGATGGTAAAGAACTCCGACAGTGCTCCGAAAGCCTAATCTCTACCCAGTGGGTAGATTGGGCTTCGGAGGGCATTTGGGCCCGCGACTACCGACACTTCCACGCCGTCCGTGTGGCATCTTTGCCAACTGCGGTGCGATGTTTGAGAGGTAGTCGTGGGACAACTCTACCCCTTTGCCGCGCCTGTTGGAGTAGAAGTGAACATCTTTATCATGTGGTGCAGCAGTGTCCACGAACTCATGGGGGCCGCATTCTATGCCATGATGCGATAGCCAAGCAGATAGCGGGTGCCTTTTCATCTAGCAGCTGGGATGTTGAGAAGGAGAGGTTATACCACATGCCGAGTGACCAGGGTGAGAAGCCTGACATTGTTGTCATCAAGCCCGACCAGTCTTGCATTATCCTGGATATCCAAGTTGTCAATGGCAGCTTGGGCATGGAGCAAACTTGGCGGGCTAAGATAAGGAAATATGACACGAATGATTTACGGCAAGCGGTGTCGGAGCTAAAAGGAGTGGCACCCAACAACATCAGGGTGATGGCTGCGACCTTGTCATGGCGCGGATTGTGGTGTGGGAAAAGCGCCACAGAGTTGCGCGAGTTGGGCATCTCGGTAGACGTACTCCGTGGTATCACCATCCGCTTCCTGCTCGACTCATATTTGAACTGGTGGTCGTTCTATAGAGGCACTTCCCTTCATCCCTCTCTCCCACCCCTACCTTCCTCATCTTCCCTAATCCCTAGGGCCAGCGTCGGGTGAGTCCTGGGCGTCCTCCCCATTATATTTGATTGATTTATTTATTTTTATTAATGGCTTGCCCCCTGCGTCTTTCAAGGCAGTTTCTTACAAAAAAAAAAAAAAAAAAAAAAATTAAGGTAAGGTGAGAATGGCGGTTGGTGGGGGGGGGGGAGTACGATTCACAGTCGCAATGAGGAGAGCACCGCTGGACATTCCTTGTTGATATAGTCTGTGGTGCTATTGAGATTCGTAATAAGTACCTCCTTCCGCAATATGACTTCAATTGGATTACGTTTGAATGAAAAAATAAACCAGAAAAGCAAAAATAATGGTATTAACTGATGTTTCAGGGCTTCATGAAATCCCTCACGAAAGGTACAGATGAGTTGCTTCTCTCCGCTACTGTCAAAGATCACAACGAGTTTTTCGAACAGCAGAAAAACTTCCTTATAGAGTATCATAATCATTTGAAAGAAGCTACTGCCAAAGCGGATAGAATGACTGCTCGCCATAAAGGTTCGTTAATATTGTCATATTTATCAGAAAGTTACTCATTGTACCAAATAATAGTTTTAATCAATTTCATACTTACATCTACGAGTTCAATTCCATCCGTACTCGTATAACAACGTAGTATCGTTTTGTTTTTTAGATGTAGCTGATAATTTCGTCAAACTGTCCATGACGCTAACTCAAATGGCAACGACTGAACATTCAGATTTGGAAAAGTTTTTAACCAAAGTAGCTGACACGTTCGAGAAAGTTAGAGTACGTACCAATTGATGATGACATTTTAGCCGACAACTTGGGTACTGTTGAGGCTGGCCCAGGAAATCCAGGTCTTCTCTGGAGAGCGTATTTGAAGAAGCTAACCTGTGAGAGAGATGATAGCTTGGGACCAAAAACGTTGAGTGCTCGCATGTCACCCATGAGTGGTCTGCTAAAAACCTAAATGCCTAGAACATATTTTGTTTCATACAATTAGTTCTCCAATGTCCGAATACGTTGTTTTTAGACTCATTATCTTTAATCATTTCTTAATTCAGAAAACTGAAGCCAGGGTGGCATCAGATGAAGATCTCAAGCTCTCTGATACTCTTCGTTACTACATGAGGGATACATTTGCTGCTAAAAGGCTTCTTTACAAAAGACTCAGATGCTTATCCAATTATGAGGCAGCGAACAGAAATTTGGAGAAAGCTCGTGCCAAGAACAAGGATATTGTTGCCGTAAGTCTTCAATGTTTGTTTTGTTGTCATGTGATCTGACTGTCATCAAATGGAAAAGAAGCCTCTTCTACTCTGATTCTGGAGTTGATCTACCCCAATCATATACAGGATGTCTACCATTTGGATGGACCAAACTTCAAGGATCGATTCTACAACTAATGTGCAACAAAAAATGTCTCTTAGCAATTTTTTCTTAACCCACTCAGAATTCTTTTTTTTCCACTTTAAAGTTTTTATTCGTATTTTCGACCTTGCAGCACTAAAATGGTCATAACTCCCTTATTTCTCATGCTACTTCAAATCTGAGTACACCGTTGAACAGAGCGTTACATTTCATATCCATTTAGTGGGAAATCCAGTTTCTTAAAGCCATTTGTAAAAGCAAAAAAATTAATCAAAGTCAAGATTTATAATTTTTTTTCTCGAAAATCGACATTTTTCAGGCTAACGATTTCCCTGTAAAAAAATACCACTATCGTGGTGCACTCGACGGGAAAAATTACCCCTAAATCTCACCTTTCCAACGGTATGTCAGTTTCAAGGTCCAAGAGGAAAGTTTCTTTGAAAAAATTGAGTTTTATGCGAAAAAACGTGCTTCTTTAGGCACATTCCGCTAGAGTGTCGACCAAGTATTATTGCCTTCACTCTCCAAGGATTGCATTAAAAAGTCCACTAAATTAAATTTCCTCTCGCATTTTACGTTTTAGACCTTCCTGAACAATTTTGGTAGGTACCGTGTCTGTCCATCTGACTTTCGGTCTGTCTGTCTGAAAGTCCTTGTAGATGGCAAAAGCAATACGAAGCTACTGTCCGATTTCGATGTAATTTTCGGCGATGTTCTCCATGAAAATCAAAGTCAAAGCATTAAATTTTCAAAATCAAATTCAAAAATTTCAATTTTTTTTAGAAATTACCATTTTTTGGTTCATTATTTTCAATAACAAGCATTTGGAATTAACCAAGAAAAAAAAGTTAACCCCTTCTCAAAATTGTTTTATTGTTTGCCCGTAATAAGTAGCGCTATCGCGGGGCCAGTCGAACGGCCAAAACTACCCCGGGATCACATCTTTTCTACGTTAAGAATCAGTTTTTCGTTTAATTAGAATAAATATCATGAAATTTTGTAGCAGAAGAATAACTTGAAGAGTTTCATTGACAATAATACTTTCTAGTGGCCCACGATAGCACAACTTATTCCACATTAACAATAAACCTAAAAAATTTAATTTCTAAATAAAAATTAAAATTTTTGAATTTGATTTTGAAAATTTAATGCTTTTACTTTGATTTTCATGGAGAACATCGCCGAAAATTACATCGAAATTGGACAGTAGCTTCGTATTGCTTTTGCCATCTACTAGGACTTTCAGACAAACAGACCGACTGTCAGATGGACAGACACGGTACCAAAATTGTTCAGGAAGGTCTAAAACGTAAAATGCGAGAGGAAATTTAATTTAGTGGACTTTTTAATGCAATCCTTGGAAAGTGAAGGCAATAATACTTGGTCGACTCTCTAGCGGAATGTGCCTAAAGAAGCACGTTTTTTCGCATAAAACTCAATTTTCTCAAAGAAACTTTCCTCTTGGACCTTGAAACTGACATACCGTTGGAAAGGTGAGATTTTGGGGTCGTTTTTCCCGTCGAGTGCACCACGATAGCGGTATTTTTTTTACAGGAGAATCGTTAGCCTGAAAAATGTCGATTTTCGAAAAAAATTATAAATCTTGACTTTGATTAATTTTTTTGCTTTTACAAATGGCTTTAAGAAACTGGATTTCCCACTAAATGGATAGGAAATTTAACGCTCTGTTCAACGGTGTACTCAGATTTGAAGTAGCATGAGAAATAAGGGAGTTATGACCATTTTAGTGCTGCAAGGTCGAAAATACGAATAAAAACTTTAAAGTGGAAAAAAAAAGAATTTTGAGTGGGTTAAGAAAAAATTGCTAAGAGACTTTTTTGTTGCACGTTAGTTGTAGAATCGATCCTTGAAGTTTGGTCCATCCAAATGGTAGACACCCTGTATATCCCTAGTTTCTAGAGGGAACCCAAAAGTAAAAGAATTTTCATCATAACAGATAATCGGTGTAATGTCCTTTCTCGTCAAAAACTGCTTCATAGTCAGGGCGGTTTCCGCAAGAGCATTGTCATGATGAAAGATCAATCCTCCGTGTGCCACAATCTACCCTTCTTCTTCTATTTCTTTCCCTCAGTCTCTACAAAACCTCCAAATACAAATTTTGGTTGACCGTTTGGTCCGGTGGAACATCTGACCAACAAAACATCTCGACAACAAAAAACAAATGAACATTGTCTTGTTGTTCGACTTCTCCACGCCAAAGCTGGTCTTCAACAGTTATTTTTCAATTTTTGAAACATTGGGACCACTTGAAGACACGTGTTTTCCTTAAATAAGCACCCTCTACGAATAACAAAAGTCTTGGAGGGTGTTTTCCTCAAAGAAAGAAACATTTCACCTGACTCATGAGATGTGTCCCTCCAAAACTTTGAAAATTTGGTGTAAAAATATTGAAAAATGGAGGAGTTATGATGAAATCCCGTTACTATTGGGTCTCCTCTCGTATTTTGTACTACCTTTAAAAAAGTCACACAATATTTCAAACAAACATTTCATGTCGGTCATGTGTGTCGGATGGACACTCACATTGCCTGCATGGGTATTTCACCATTTTTCCACTACACTAATACCTACCTAGAAGGCTTACTTGAAGAGAAACTGGATAGAACATCTATTGTGAAAAACATCTGAGCCATGAAATTAGAGGATAGTATCAATCCAATCTATCGATAAATACTGCTGATAATATTTTCTACTGGAAATCATATGGTGCTTCTCCTGGTGGCAAACCTTGTCAACCTAGTTTCACAGCATCTATTCCTTGCTGGTTATAACGAGTATTGTTCATCCTTCCAATGCAGACAAATCTCAGTTGTGTCAATGCAAGCGCCAGTTGGTTTCACGTTCAAGCCCAACTGTCTAGCTATGCGTGGTTAAGTAGCCTCATCCTGTTTACCCTACTCTTGGCAAAGTTACATAATATTATGACATCACCTTTTCTTAAATAAATAATAATAAATGAACAAATAAATTGTACAAAAACTTTTAAAAATCTCATATAAAACAAAACTAAAACAATATTATTAAACAATGAAATAAATAATAATAATCAATAAAATAATAAATAATACAACTTTTTAAAAAATCTCATTTAGGTACTCGTAACTAATTAATTAGAAAAAAAATTTGCCAGCGATTTGTCCCCCTGCCAAGAATGTGTTAATGCGAAAAAATTACTTCAGTTGTGATTATGGAGTCATCGAAACTTCCAAATTCAATTTAGAATAGACCACTCAAGTTCCGAGCAAAGTCGATATTGGGTAGATAGACGACCGAGTGTGTCAAAAAAGAGTACCGCACCATCTTAGCTCAATCCGATGCTGTGATATAATTTTGCGTCCGAGTCTACCAAGGTAGCAGAACACTTTTCAAGGTTGAAAAAAAGTTCCCTAAAATCAAAATTTCCACTCGCGTTTTATGTTTTAGGCCTTTCTGAACAATTTCGGTTCCATGTCTTTCTGTCTGTCATGAAATCCTTGTAACGACCAAAACTATACGAAGTTATTATCCGACTGAGATGAAATTTTCAGGGATGTAGATGGTCCCCTATGAAAATCATGGCTCCCAGATCGATACTGTAGCCGCTGCGCATATGCAAATATGAATTCCTCGAGGCAGCTATAGCTTCTACATTTTCCATCCGAATTCGATGAATTTCGGGGATTGTGCGGTCTTCTGTACAAATCATCGCTCTTCTATTTAAAAAAATTATTCGAAGTTATTGTCGAAAAATGGTCATCTTTAAAAATCATCGCTCCCGGACAGATAGTAGTCACTGCGCATGCGCCAACTTGAATTCCTTGTAACAGCTATAACTTCTATATTTTCCATCTGAACTCTATGACATTTTCAGGGATTGTGCGCCTAAGGGTCTAAGCACCATCCTCGTAATGAGCCATTCCGAATTGTGTAACAAGAGTCTATCTACATGACGGCTCTAGTCTAGAGACATATTGTATATGCATGACAAAGGTCTAGTTGATGGCTCAGGTCGATAGCAGATAAAGATAACAAGCAAACGACGTCCAATCGCCTCATTTCAGTGGCGCTTAGACTCTTGTAAAATTAAAATGAAGCCTGAAATTAAACTGTAAATTACAAAAAAAATTAAACATGTAAAAATTAAAAAAGAATATAGGTATTAAAAACTACCTATTAAAAAATTAAAAATAAACAAGTTTTAACAAAATAAAATTTTAAATTTTTGTTGCAAAATTCGGAATGGTTCATTTGAGGATGGCGTAAAAAATTGAAACTGGTGACGAGATGAATCCAAATTTATCAATAACTAATTTTTTACCAAAATGACGATTAGAAACTTTTTGCATTAGGTACGTCATCCAATTTTTACATGTGGAGGAAAATGTATGATTTTCCTCATATTTAAATAGTACTTCACTAAATTTAAAACAATAACTTTTTAAAAACATTTAAAATATTTTTAAACAATAGGATTACATTTTTTCTGAGGAATAACTGCCTGGAATCTTCTTTTTGAAAAAAAAAATCTGAAGAAGTTTTGAATTTAGTCTATTTAGCCATAACTGACTCCAGTTCAGTTCCCAACAATGAGTCACATGCTATGCATTTCCTTCTCACCCCACGAAGGTACATTGAAGTTGCTTGGAGTATGAAGAAGACAACCTCGTTCGTAACCATCCCTTCACATATTATATGTTGGCCGATCCCACTTCTCACTCAGAGTCGGCCAGAGCCCTCAAAAATGCTGCCATTTGTGGTGATAACTTGTTTCTCAAATAAAAATGATCGAGAATCCAGTACCGATGTTAGGTGATAGGTATTTGATTACCACAATAATAGATTATTCGGTTTTGGTGCAAGTCCCATTAGGGGTATATTTGTGCCTCGGAGCTTCCCTTTTATTCATCTTCAGGGGGTAGAAGATATAGGATGACAATTCCTAGATCAAAACTCAATTATGGTACGGTCCTATTTATAATATTTCTTGAATTTCGTACACAATCATTATCTTGAGGAGTTACACAAACACTGCTGAGAACAGGTTCATCACTACTAACTTGCACCGTGCTCCATTATGTACCTATTTTTCATTCATCTACCTTCCATCGTTCATTATCATGCATGGCGATTAAAGAATGCTCTAATTTTCACTCGTTTGTCAATGCTTGCAAAGGGACAAGAGGTTGCTGATGTAAGTGTTGCATGGTTGTCATTTCGTTATTTTTTACCACCTATTAATTTCATTCGACCCTTATTCAATGGGTTTTCATTATATTTCTCATAGCAACTTGTTGATTTACAGGCAGAGACAGCTCAACAAATGGCTTGTGAAAAGTTTGAGCAGATGTCGGAAAAAGGGAAAGAAGGTATGTTACCATGAATTATGATAAAATTCTACTAGGAACAGAAATACAAAAATGTTGTACCGAGAAATTGCGGGTCATTCCCCGGTTGATCTTTTATGCTGGAAAGTGTTAACTTTATTCCAAATTGAGAAAACTTTCTCGTGTTTATCTAGTACGTCAATGGTTATTTGTGTTTACCCAAATGCCGGTGAACAACAAGATTCAGTATAATTTAATAAAGAAAACTACACGAACTTTATGAGAGTAATAGGTAATAAAAAGATATCCAACCAAGATGTATCTGCCTACACTCGCTTTACTCTATCATCTGTGTGTTTGTGTATCAGATGACATCATTACCTGCTTAATTTATTGATAATCATTCCATTGCAGAACTTGTTGACTTCAAAGCTCGCAGAGTTGCTGCTTTCCGAAAAAATCTTGTAGACCTTGCGGAGCTAGAAATCAAACATGCCAAGGTAGGTCTTTTACACTTTTAATTTAGGTAATTCTAGGTCTCGTATTTCACGAATTACAATGTGAGTCTGTTACTAAATCACGTTTGAGTAAAATAAAATATAGTTTGGAGAACTCTCTATTTTCCCTAGTAAAGTGGAAATCATAAAGACGCGAAGTCTAGTATCTTCCTGTTGTTATCAGCTACCTCTTCACATTTCTGTCCATTCGCTTCCTTGGCACAGTTGTAAAGTGCTCGACTCAGGAATGTAATAAATACAGTTTAGTCGGAAAGATTGGAGATCGGTCCCCTGTCGAGGGAAGTTCATTTTTGATGATACAACAAAGTGGCGCAGTCGGGACGGACCCAAAAGGGCTCCTTAGCATTTGAAATAGAGTTGGAAATATTCTGATGGAATAACCAGCTCGTATTTCTACCCAATGGTTCAAAAAATATAATTTAATTTTATTAAATAATTAAAATATAGATATGAATTGGGTATGGTTCAATAACAAAACGGAGTGTGATTTATATCGATTTACTCTTTAATCGTATATACTAGGTCCGAAATGAAATGAGAATGGATTTTGGGTATCAAGGGAAACCGCAAAATATTAAAATGTGTAAAGAGATCACTTACCAGGAGCAAGGCAGGAAAGTGACTGACTGCCGAGCTCGTTCCCAGTCTGGGAGAGTCCTCCTTAGGCCTATTCCACGGACCAGTTTGCAGAACTGCTACACTCCCCTTCTGGGTTTTTTAAAATTTTGCAATAAAATTTTTGCGGGTGGTAGGATAGGTAGAGGTTGGGTGGTGGTTAGTACAAAAATAATTCAGTAAATCAATCCTGGGGACCCTCGGCAGGGAAACCGTGCCTGACGCGCACCAGTAGCCCTATGGTTGGCTGCCATGGAAGGTGCGTTCAAGCTGGACAAAACCTGCTGGCGACGTCGTACACGTTCTCATTCTTGTTTGAATGTTTTTCAATCGTTTTTGTTAACTTTTTTTTGTTTTTGTTGTGTTTGTTTTTAAGTTCTTAAGATTGTTGCTTGAGGCTCCCGGCGTACTTGTTGATGGCTTTGGGTGGGTCGTTCGGCTGGATGGCCTTCCAATCTTGTTCCATGTTCCCGTTTTTTGTCTCTTGGGCATGTAACACAGTATGATATACGTGATTAATATTATGATTTTTATTTTATTTACAAATAAAACTTAGGTATTTTTTTTTAAATAAAAAAAAAATGTTTTGTAAGTGGTGCGTGAATTTGAAAAGCTCGCTACCATGAAATAGAGTTGGAAATATTCTGATGGAATAACCAGCTCGTATTTCTACCCAATGATTCAAAAAATGTAATTTTATTTTATTAATTAAATAATTATAATATAGATATGAATTGGGTATGGTTCAATAACGAAACGGAGTGTTATTTATATCGATTGACTCTTTAATCGTATATAGGTCCGAAATGAAATGAGAATGGATTTTGGGTACCAAGGGAAACTGCAAAATATTAAAATGTGTAAAGAGGAGCAAGGCAACACCAGGAGCAAGGCAGGAAAGTGACTTACTGCCGAGCCACATTCCCTGAGGAAAATAATTAGTGTTATGTCATCAAAACAACTCTCCCAACAGACGAGTCAGCAGATCTCCCGCCCCGTTGTAGTATCATCATAAATTAATTTCCCTCGATCTCCAATCTTTCCGACTAAATTATATTTACATTCCCAAGTCGAGCACTTTACTACTGTGCCAAGGAAGTGACTCAACAGAAATGCGAAGAGGAAAAAAAATAAAAATTAAAAAGGAAAATCTCAAGAGGAGGAGAGGAAGGAAAAGGAGGAAAATCTTAAGTACTCCATTACCTAGTCAGGGATGTGGGCTTTTAGCCAGCATTTTACGACCCAATGAGAACGCTCTATTTTTGACTGGCTTCGGAGGCTTGTTATTCCTTCTTCCCTTCTTGAACAGGGCAGGGGATCTCCTGACCTCAACGTTTGCCCGAATAGGCAGTGGCTCAACTCGTCTGTTGGGGGAGTTGTTTTGATAACATAACACTAATTATTGTCCGTCCCGACTGCATTCTTTGTTGTATCATCAAAAACTAACTTCCCTCGACTGGGGTCGATCTCCAATCTTTCTGACTAAACTATATTTATTACATTCCTGAATCAAGCATGTTATGACCCACATTTACCTTAGTATTAGTTCTTAATAAAGAAGTACAAGAGGATCCCTGAGTGAGCCACCACCCGCACGGGAGGGCCGAGGTACGGGGAGTAAGCGCCGCATGACGTCACCCTTCCACCTCTCTCCCCCTCAAATAAACACACTAGTATATAAGCTCACTCAGGGATGCTCGAGTATGCCAATCCAGTCCAGTTCTCGTCTTGTTCATTTCGCTCTCCAACTTCTCCTTCATCAAGGTATCTCATCGAAGCTGTAGGCTCAACCAAGCAAATATCTCGTCTTCCCATCGGTGTGGTTATGAACCGCCGAGGCTGACGAGCTAGCCCGCATCTCACAGTACTCCGCATGCCGGTATGGGTCTGACCCGCCGATGCGACAGTACTGCATGATAGGATAGGGACAGTCTCTCTTAGGTTGAGTAGGAGTTAAAGTAAAGTCAAAACGCCGCAGCGAGAAGGTCGTCTCCTTCACTCGCCGACACGCCGAACACAACAGTGGTGACCCCGCACGTTTTTAACTACCTATTCGACGCAGAGAGATGAACGACAACGGCATCCCAGATCCACCGCTGCAGCCTGACTTCGCCGAAGCCGCCAAAGTGTCAATTCCCTTGACACTACCGCCGTTCTACAGGGATGATCCTCGCCTCTGGTTCCTACAACTCGATGCAGCCTACACCGGCGCGCATATCAACACACAACGGGCCAGATTCACTCGGACGCTCCCTCTACTGCCCTACGACGTCGCAGTACAAACGGCAGACCTCACAGCGGCTCAACTCGTCACGCCTTATGACGACCTCAAGGCTAGGCTCATAGAAATTTTCGAGCCCTCACGTCATCAACGGATCACGGCCCTCACCCAACAGCAGCACCTGGGGGACCAGAAACCTTCGCAACTCCTGCGAAAAATCCGACACCAACTGGGGGACCTTATGCCGCAGGACCTGACGAAGGCCTTTTGGATCAAGGCTCTCCCAGTCGAGGTACAAACTATCCTCGCACCGTGGATGACGAAGGACGCCGAATTTTTAGCACCCATCGCCGACGCAGCCCACGAAGTTAGGGGGTCAGCATCGCTACACCAGATAGACCCACAACCTCAAACGGAAGCGGTCGACAACAAGCCTCCACCTCGAACACGAAAGCCGGCGAATCAACGTCCTCGCAGCCGCTCAACATCACCGGCACGTAAAGGTGGGCTATGTTGGTACCATTTCACCTTCCGAAAGAAGGCACAGAAATGCACTAAACCTTGCTCCTTTAAATCAGTGTCCTGGTCGGAAAACTAGGAAGCCCGCCTGTACACAAGGCGGGCATTCCTTTTACCGATGTTTCAAACCGTCTATTTGTAAAATGCAGGAAGAACAATATCCCCTTCCTTATCGACACTGGAGCTAGCATTTCAATTCTTCCGAACACCTTACTCAAATGGAAGAAGAAAACCAATGACCAACTTCTCTTTGCGGCAAACGGCACCGCCATTACAACGTACGGCCAATACCGTACGAAAGTTATACTCGAAAAAGAGGTATACGAATGGGCCTTTATCGTCGCCGATGTAAAGCGTCCAATCATCGGAGCAGATTTTTTAAGCTATTTCGGCCTACACGTTGACCTTAAAAACAGGCACCTATACAACCCTCACTCACGACACCCGATCAAGGGATACGTAAATACGGTCAACACCGGGGTATCAACTGAGGCAACTCCCCCGGCCTTTACCAAAATGCTGGCTTCTTACAAACCAGCACAAAGGAATTCATCTCTTCTCTCATCGGTGAAACACTTTATCGAGACAAAAGGACCGCCCGTCACAGCAAAAAGTCGCCGCTTACATCCCGAACAACTCCGTCAAACTAAAGAAAGTTTTCAACAACTTTTAAAGGACGGGATAATTCGCCCATCTAAATCCCCGTGGGCCAGTCCTTTACACGCCGTTCCTAAACCGAATGGAACCTGGCGCTTCTGCGGAGACTACAGAAGATTAAACGAACGTACGATAGGCGACCGCTATGCTGTTCCGCACTTACGGGACTTCTCCTCACATCTACATGGATGCACAGTGTTCTCTACGTTGGACATATCACGAGCTTTCCATCACATCGATGTCAACCCGGCAGATATACCAAAAACCGCCATCATTACACCTTTCGGCCTATACGAATATAAGAAAATGAATTTCGGTCTCAAAAATGCGGCCCAATCATGGCAAAGGTATATGGACCAGATCCTTAGGGGTCTCGATTTCGTCTTCTGCTTCCTCGATGATATTCTGATCGCATCAACCTTAATAGAAGAACACCAGCACCATGTACAACAAGTCCTAAACATTTTCGCTGATGAAGGACTAATCGTCAATAAAGAGAAGTGTGTCCTCGCCAAACCAGAAGTAGTTTGTCTCGGGCACCTCGTAAACCACAAAGGGATAAAACCACTTCCAAAAAAAGTGGACAACCTTACAACATTTCCGCTACCCGCAACAGTAACGGATCTACGACGGTTTTTAGGTATGCTCAACTTCTACCGCCGTCATATCCCTCACGCAGCGGTCCATCAACAGCCATTGGTCGAAGCAATACCTCAACCTTCAAAAAAGAAGGACAAAAGACCAATAGAATGGACAGAAAAACGCAAACAAGCGTTTCAACAATGTAAGATGGACTTACAAAAAGCAGCAATGTTAGCCCATCCAGCATCTATGGGCCACCTATCTCTAACGACTGATGCATCGGATAACGGTGTCGGAGCAGTTCTACAGCAAACAATCAACGGAAAATCCGAGCCATTAGGATTTTTTTCTAAAACGCTCACTCCTGCTCAAATAAAATACTCGACCTTCGACAGAGAATTACTCGCAATTTTCGAAGGTATTAAACACTTCAGAGATTTTATTGAAGGACGAGAATTTCACGTAGTAACCGATCACAAACCGTTGACCACCTCTCTGCATCAAGATAGGAAAACTGCATCGCCTCGACGCCTACGTCAAATGGAATTTATAAGTCAATTTACGACGGACATTCGTTACACTCCGGGCACATCAAACATAGTGGCCGACGCGCTTTCACGACCATCACAACCGGAGCTCAGTGAATTGACTACATTTCCAACAGGCGCCTCAATCGCACAAGAACAACAGAACGACAAATCGACGGAATTCCGCAATCTAATCAACAACAAACGGTTAGAAAAGACAAACGTTCCGTCCATCAACAAAACTATATGGTGCGATATATCGGGCGAACTTCCGCGACCCTACATTCCAACCACATTACGACGTTCAATGTTCGAACATTATCATGCTCTAAGCCACCCTGGAATTCGAGCCACTAGGGACATTATAAGAGCTAGAGCATTTTGGCCGCGAATGAACACGGACCTACGCAATTGGGTCCAGGCATGCGAACGTTGTGCTAAATTCAAGGAATTTAGACACCCGAAAACATCACCACAACAATTTGATTTTGCGCAGCCGCTGGAACATGTCCATGTTGACATAGTAGGGCCGTTGGAACAATCAGAAGGATATAAATATCTTCTAACAATGATCGATCGCAATACCAGTTGGCCCGAATGCGTCCCGCTCCGTACAATCACAACGAAAGCAGTTATCGACAATATCACAAAGAATTGGATAGCACGATACGGATGCCCACTCTTCCTTACCTCAGATCAAGGAAGACAATTTGAAAGTTCTGAATTTTCAGAATTTCTCAAAAAATTCGGAATACAACGGATCCGTACTACCGCATACCATCCGGAAGCCAACGGCAAAGTTGAACGGTGGCATCGCGACCTCAAGAACGCTTTACGCACGGCCGCTACTTCTCCATCGTGGTCAAAAGATTTACCTACAATCTTACTCGGCCTGAGAACCACGATAAGATACTCTGATGGACACAGCGCGGCCGAACGCATTTTTCGCGCACCACTACGTCTTCCAGCGGACGTGTTTCAACCGCTACCTACACACATAACGAACAACAATACGTCCAAATCGCCCGAAAAACTTATCCGACACTTCCCTACCTCATACAATAAAATGAGCAAAATTTATCTCAGAGAGGAAGGGATGAAAAAGGGGCTAAAACCTCTTTACTCGGGGCCGTATGACGTCATCAGAATAGACGAACGAACCGCCACCATCCGAGTGGAGGGGACAGACATGACAGTCTCCCTCCACAGGTGTAGGCCGGCCCACAACCTTACCCCCACTCCGGAAGTAAAGGATGTACCTCCAGCGGCGAGTGCAATCAGCTCATTCACTGATCACCAACCACACAGATCAGAACTCCTCCACAACATACCGACAAGGAAGAAAGAGACCCGCGATGGATCTCCTCTTCACAAGGCAAGAGCTCGACGAGATCTTCAAGCCGTCAACACCAGCCACCTCGAGAAGAGCTCCGCGGCCAGCTACAAGCCTCCGCCGTCTACACCCTTCACCGCCAAAAGGAAGGCGCACGAACGTGACGAAGCCTCTAAACTTCTGTACAAAAGCCGCCCGTCGTATGCGGAGGTCGCCGCCAGGCAGACAGCAGAGGCCCACACCGCCGACTACACTCATCCCGCTGAGGGAGCATACGCTCTCCGCCACAACCACTTCCCACTGCGAGGTCGTCCTACACAAGGACCAACAAGGGGAAAGGCCCACCTGGAAACTCACTCCGATCGACATTCCAAACTTCAGGAAGAGAGCAGACATCATAGCCCGCTTCTACCACGCCAAGAATGCGCAATGTTTCGACCGATACATCCCCAATATGGTCGGACCGGGGCAACAAGAAGTCGGCGAAACTGAGGAGTTGCAGAAATCAATTCAAAAAATAATATACTCCTTGATACCATCCTCATCCATTTCCATTCCTAAAAGACCCGGGCCGAAGTCTCGCCGACGTAGAGGTCGTAAAGACCGGGCACTCTTTTCTAAACTTCGGTCCGGGCAACTTTTATTCATATCATTTACACCCTCCGATAGGGGTGTGTCGACGCGAGCGACCAAACGAAGAGGAAGGAATTCTTGTCCATCACACCCGGGAAAACGTCCAACAGTCCCGATCATCATGGCTGCACAAATCCAAACAGACGGCATATGCAGCTTCTACTTTTACTCAGTACGACGGCTCGGACAACGCCATGTCATATTCACATTTATACAGCCATTTTTTGTAATTTTCTAAAAAACTGCGAGTTTTACCTTATACAACTCAACCCTCAGTGTACCTTCTATATGTTAAGAACTAGGGGGACCTATGTTATGACCCACATTTACCTTAGTATTAGTTCTTAATAAAGAAGTACAAGAGGATCCCTGAGTGAGCCACCACCCGCACGGGAGGGCCGAGGTACGGGGAGTAAGCGCCGCATGACGTCACCCTTCCACCTCTCTCCCCCTCAAATAAACACACTAGTATATAAGCTCACTCAGGGATGCTCGAGTATGCCAATCCAGTCCAGTTCTCGTCTTGTTCATTTCGCTCTCCAACTTCTCCTTCATCAAGGTATCTCCTCGAAGCTGTAGGCTCAACCAAGCAAATATCTCGTCTTCCCGTCGGTGTGGTTATGAACCGCCGAGGCTGACGAGCTAGCCCGCATCTCACAGTACTCCGCATGCCGGTATGGGTCTGACCCGCCGATGCGACAGTACTGCATGATAGGATAGGGACAGTCTCTCTTAGGTTGAGTAGGAGTTAAAGTAAAGTCAAAACGCCGCAGCGAGAAGGTCGTCTCCTTCACTCGCCGACACGCCGAACACAACAAAGCACTTTACCTCTGTCCCAAGGAAGTGAATGGGCAGAAATGCAAAGAGGTCACAACTGGGAGATACTCGACTCCGCGTCTCTACAATCTCCACTGTACTAGGGAAAATAGAGAGAGTTCTACAAAGGCAGAAAATGGGGTTTTAATTAGGAAATGTTCGGGCAGGAAGGCTTATTAGGCTTTTAATAAAGAGGTGTGTCAGTACTTCTGTACTGGGACTGTGGAACTGAGTATCAACTTGTAACAGTTCCATACAGTGACAAAAACTCAGCCCTTGCTGGTCCAGTTCCTTGCACTGGGAAGCGCCCTTACTTATTCCACGGACCGATAAGATATTGAATCATGGAAAGGCTCTGGACCGGGAAGACATCTTGTGGACCAGTTAGCATGTAACTTATCTCCAGTTCAGTTCCATGTACTGTGAAGCTCCCTTACTGATTCCATGGCTCTGGACTGAGAAGGGATCTTCTGGACTGGTTATCATGGAAGTTGTCTCCAGTATTATTGTTCTTATGTTATGTTGTTAAACTGCAACGAAAAATTATTTTTTCGTTGAAATGAATCCTAATCATTAATAATGGCCGGGTGGCCCCGGCTGGCACGAGGGGGGGTTGTGCGAGCCCCCTCACACCTGGTGCACACAATATAATATTTATATTCTTGGGCACTTAAACTACCTACCTACTATTGCACTTGAACTTTTGGACACTTGAACTATGACTATTGCAATGTACTATGTATAATGGCAAATAAAAATACTCTCTCTCTCTCTCTAATAGTCTCTTTTGTAACACTGTGTTCTAATTCTTTCCTTTTGTGTTGTAAGTTGAGATCATGGAAGGAGATAGTGATTTCTTCCAAGTCATGAGAGTGAGATTTGACCACCCTTGGTGGCAGT
The DNA here is from genome assembly GCA_009739505.2 of Apolygus lucorum. Taxonomy (NCBI): domain Eukaryota; kingdom Metazoa; phylum Arthropoda; class Insecta; order Hemiptera; family Miridae; genus Apolygus; species Apolygus lucorum. The sequence continues at coordinate 69,454,942 of CM019176.2, read as the reverse complement.
ACCAGTAATGGAACTTTACCAGTAATTTGGAACAGTTACATCTTTGTTGGAACCGTTCCAGGGAAATGCCTGGACTGACACACCCCTATCTTGATTGCTCTAGAATGAGCTGTCTTGTCACTTATTCTTATAATATATTACTGATGGATTGGTGAATTGGCTCGTATGTTTTTGGACGTGGAATGTTACCCACCTGATAATGACATTGCTTGTTGGAAGTAAAAACTCCGTAACAGGGGACATCCATTGAAATGCATACCTCCGACACAAAACATTGACAATGGATACCTTTTTCCTTTCTAGACTGAAGTTCAAATTTTGAAATCCTGCATCGCATCTCTCAAGAACGAAGAGTGACATAAAGGACTGTTGTGATGAACAAGCCAGACAATAACTTTTGCATTTTGTCGAATCGAGTGGCAGGAAAAATTATGCCAATAATGGTGAGGTGGCACAATACATTCCGATGTTTGCTGTTATTCCCGTATGTACTGTAATTGAAAAAATACGTATCGATGTAATTTTCATGATCTTGCAGTGCTTTAAATTATGTATTTGATACATACACAATTATCTTATCAAAGCGTATATTATTATATTTATATTATGTAAAGAAATTACTATTATTTTGTGATTATCGTTATAAAAATTGTTGTACTTTTTCTATCAATGTACGCTTTATAAATTCTTTATAGATACTGTTTCTCCTTTAATGGCCAATAAATGTAAAATGTCATGTTATTGTTATTTTAGAGTATTATTATTTTGTATTATTCTCATAGTTATTAGGTAATATTCATACCAACCTTGATATATTTTATTTAATCTGTTCCTCGACAGATCTTACCAATTACCATTACCTATTTGTTATGTAATATCAATTTTTGATGAGCTGCTAATGGTAGAACAAATTATATTTTACTGCAACATCAATCAGCTATATTTGAAAGAGATATTTCAACTACACTGCTAACGTACCCTATACTGTAAGTTTCGTGGTCTTGTCATAATATTATTGTTCCACTGGTTGGCTGTAAATTTAGTTTTTTTAATTTAATTTTGTGTCTGATTAAGATTCCCATATTTTTCCTAATATTTAGTCTACTGATTTGCAAGCATTATTTTTGGTCGCGTGTTTGAGGCTCATTAAAATAAAAGGTAAATGAAACCGTTTTGTACTTATCAACCCTTTGCCTTTTAACCACCCAACTACCATAATGTGCTAGATATTATCTAGAAACTTGGTTGCCTAAAATTGATTTTTTTAATTTAATTTTTTTCTTCGACCGCCAATAATAATTAATTATTTTTAGAAGGACGTTGAGCAGTTTTCCCAATTACTATTATCGGCCCATAATTCATCTCCATTCTCCTTCGTAATCCCAAAGGGATCGAGTAAAGTTTACAACTATTTCAGGTTGAATTTTTGTCCGACAGCCATTCCTGGAGTCGCGAACGTCATCAGCGTTCTTCCAAAGAGAAGATTAGAATTGGTTCTGAAGATTTAGCTAACGGCTACGTATTGCCTCACCCCTTTTGGTGGAGAGGGGTTCACCAACGACCCGACTCGGGAAATTATTGAGTCATGTGATCCTACCTGCGAGTGGTCACGAATTCAAATGTGAGGTATGTCAAGAAAGTACCTAGGTCAAAGTGTACCTGGAGTTTTATGAATACAAAATTTATTAAAAAACTAGGCTTGGGTCCGCTTAAGACCTGAAGGCTAGAAATAGAAAACATGGAACATCCTTTAGCCACGAGTAGACCAGAAGCGATCATAGCTGATCCAGGGGTATAAAGTTAGTTGGTCATTCGAACCCAGCAGTCTCAGAGAGGCTGCCTGTGAAATTTCTTGTCTGCCCCGTGTTCCACACTTATGTAACGTTTTCTAATAATTAGTTCGAAGCTAAAGCATGTTCCATACTAAAAAATGAATTACGTGGTGACTCTAGTCAGTACATATCAGTTATTTTTCGACGTTGTCGCGATTTCTCTCGATGCAGGTCGTTAGGTAATTCTGCAGGTCCTGAGTAATTAATTCCTATTAATTTAATGCCTGCTTGGTAGTAATCTACCGCCACCTCCTTCGTCCACTTTACAACCTTCTCCCCCCCCACAACAAAAAATTTTCTCACTTTGGTGCTTCTTCGCAGCTGTAAATACCAAGGTGTTAATCTAAAGGCACCAGGTCAGGGGAATTCGGTGGTTCAAAGCACTCCATCCAAAGGGTGCTTGGATAATAAAACTCTAAAAGCGAAATTGTAATTTAAGAAGGTGTTTCCAAATACACCCCTTCTTTTATTAATGCATTAGTTCAACATTCTCAATTTTGAAGGTTTTCACTTGGCCCTATTGAGTATTCTGTCCAACTCATAGTGAATTTAAACTAGTGTGAAAATAAAGGTTGCCTCTCAACAGATTTAAATGGAAAAAAGACTCTTAATTCATTTTTGAAAAGGTTGTTCCACTCTAAACACGAATGTCGTCAAATACCACGAACCATACGTTAAAGGAAGTAATTAGAAGCTCCTTTTGATACATGAAATCATGTTTTATTTCAAAATGAAATAGCCAATACCATAAATCCAGGTAAAACCATCGTACTTTAGTGTAGCACCATGGTATGCACATTACTGTATAGATTTTCAAAGGTTTTTTGAAGTTTATTTTGGTATTTTTTGATTGGAGGTCCCTGTTCCGATCCATTGCATTTCAAAAACAAGGACAGTATGGGGAGGGGGGGGGGGGGGTGAACTTTCACTTTCATTTCCCAACCGGACCTCAACGTAGGCCTATAGGCGGACCTATAGGCTGTTTCCTCTCCATCTTCTATCCCTATGCTTCTCACCTTCAGTTGGGCATAGGAAAATAAAAAATACAATTGGTTGTATTCGTCTAATTTATATAATTTTAATGCCAAATTTCACTGTTAAATAAATGAACGTTGGGTAATTTTAATGAAGTAACACGTGGGTAACTTATTTAACCGTCACAAAGTGCATATTATATCAACCTAAATAAATACTTGAATAAAATATTGTTCAGCAAGCCAAACGAAATGCTTCACACTTTCTTGAAGCAGATGAATGCTCAATCCTTCATAGCTAGTAATTCAGCTTCCACGTTCTGGAGAGCCCATTTGTGCTCGCAGATCTCAAGGGTTTCCCACTCTGCTTTGAAGGCCTGCTTGGGATCTGGTGGTAAAGCCATCGCTGCTCCGGACATCTGATCCTGGAAATGCCTGGACTGGTCGGCAGCATTATTCTCTCCGAGGACGAGGGTGTAGATGCTTCGGAGACCGAACACATTCAGGAAGTACCATGAAGCCGAGGACACCCAAGAGGGGTCAAGGGACGTGAGTTCGATTCCTCGCTGTAGCATGGGTTTGAAACGTAGGGTCAGAGGGAATGGCACTTTCGTCGTGACAAAACCTGAAAAAAATACAGATTATTTTAGTAGGTGTTTTGACTCAGACTGAGTTCACAAATTTAGATAACTATTAACACCTTGAACGCGGGGGAAAGAACACTTTGGTCTACTGTGGCAGAGACATTTTTTCATGAAGCGCGCAATGATAATTTGTCACTTTGATGACTGCTCATGACCTTCAACATCGACTGATTCATCTCCGGATTGAACCGTTCTTCTCATAAATAGTTCATCTATCACGAAAAACAGCTAGAAAATAGCGGTAACCGAGAACAAATGAATAGGAGCAGATATTCTTGAACCTTTTGCGAGAGGTGTTTGCGTGACATAGACTCGGTCAGCCACAGGGACCCCAGGATTTGCGTGACATAGACGCGATCCGCGTCCTACGTGTTAAACTTGTACTATCAACATTGTCTTTCCATCAGATGAGTACTCTGGTGAGATAATGGAAGGAATGATGAGGAATTTCACTATGTCGGAACTTCCTATTTTTTACCCCAAAATCGGATTCAGCACCTCAACCCCCCCCCCCCCCTCGAAAAACTTTCAGCCCGTACTTCCTAATTTACGAATAAACAAAACAGTGTAGAAAACATGAACGTTTAAAAAAACCGGGAGGATGACGGCATCCTGGAATAGTTAATTTACTGCCGCTTGAAGCGCTGAGATCGAGAAATCTATAGTCCCCAGATGCAACATTTCACAAAACCAGTAAAGTTCAAAAGCGAAAAACTGAAGAAAAAAATAGAAAAAGCAAGATGGGGAAAATTAGCTTTCCTCTTAGATAAAACGATTTAGTTGTTCCACGGGCAACTCTGGGAGGAGACAGCAATTCAAACAGCCCAATCAGCGAGCGTTTCCCCTTCACGTTGAAGAAGTCCGTTTTCCCGGTTATTTTTTGAAATCATAAATTTTGATTGTCTCCCAAAAATAACAGGAGACTCATTTTCCGAAATAAACCCGATTTTCATCTATCCCACACCATTAACTATTCAGGAAAAATGCAAACAGAATTCGGTGAAATTCCTCATTAAGAGGTTGCCAACTGGCACGTAGAAAAAAAGCTGCAAACTATTACACAAAGGTTTATTATTTTTCTGTATAGATCACTTGCCTGCAAAGAACGCAGCTTTGCCATGGTCACTACCTGCCTACCATATTTTCGCTTCAATCAAGTTTATTTTGAAGAAATAAATGCTTCCGCTAAATTCGAAAAAATAGGAGGTTGTGGGTGCTTTCATTAGGACATTAATATGATTATTGGTTAGGGATGTCTGATACATTAAAAGTATCGATATAGCATCGTATCGATACATCTAGAAAGTATCGATATTTTGAACTATCGATACTTTTTGATACTTTTACAAAAATGTGTTAAAATGCCTTTTATGTTTCTCTCCATCAGTGTGACATCTCTCCATCGCAAGGATAATAATTAATATAAAATGAACAAGAAATAAATCGCTCATTTTTTTGTTTAGGCACTTGATTTCGTATTGCACTTGGTTGGGTTAACATTTTGGTGGTCCTTCCTAGATGAAGGAGGCAGCAGGTTATCATAGAGAGCTGGAGGTGGTGGTACATCATCTTTGTTTAGTTTGTTGAAGTGGTTGGTCTCCCAACAATCTACGTAGAGAAAGAGGTACTGTCAAGTAGGTACCTTCATGTCGTAGGTGTTGAAACTGATAAAAATGTCAACACCTATGACATGAAGGTACCTACTGAAATTCGAGACTTTCATCTAATGTGAGAGGTAAAAAAGTATCGCCTCCGATACTGGAAAAAAAGTATCGATACTAAGATACATATCAGGAAAAAAAAGTATCGATACGTATCGATACTTTTTTCAAAAAGTGTCGATACTTTGGGGACATCCCTATTATTGGTTGCTAAGGACGCAAAACTGAGTACAACTCGATATCAGTTTATCCCCACTTTGTAAGGAATTGAATGTATCTAGTTGGAATGTTACTTAACACGTCCGCTGCGTCACCCAAAAAGTTAACTTCCCATGGGCCTAAAAGGAAATTTAGGTCAGAGCCATACGTGCAAATGGAGTAGGTAGAGCAAAGGTAGGATTAGTGACCCCAATTAGAAACAATGAAATAATACTGGATACAATGGTCCCACAAATAGGTTTTTCTAGTTTTTTTGTAAAAATAGTGGGAAAGTCGTGTTGGAACGAATTTTCAGAAGAATTTGGAAATATTTTGAATTGTACTAATGAAAAGTTTAAGGACTTTAAGGAAGGAATATGTTCACTAACATTAACTTTATTTTTTTCACAGAAATTAGGTATAAGAACTCTCCAAATATTGGACAAGGAAACTTCATGACTATTAAGAAATTGCTGACAGGAAGAGTGCATTTCCGTGTTACCAAATAATTTCAACTGCCCACCGCCTTGAAAGACCTGCTCATCTGCCTGCCCTCTATCAAGTAAAACAACTTGAACTACCTCAGACCAAGCTTTTCCGTGTTCCAATCGACTTTCTAGGTCGTACTTTGGTTGACAGACTGAAGGGATGACCAGACTAAAGGTGGATTCGAACCCATTCAAGCACACCGTAACTACAATTCGGCAATTATGTATGGGAGCTTATACCATTTTATTATATTTTAGAACGGAAGGTCTAAATGAGGAAGATTGGTAAGTGATTATACATCAGTAGTTCTAGGCAGGGAGGACGTACCTGAAAACATCCAGTTTATCCATCCTCCTATCACGATCATGGGAAGCACGTTGGTGATGTTTCCCTTCAACATGTCTGTCATAACACTAGGATCTGACATAGGATTCGTCGCAGGCGAGCTTCTCTTTTGGGTCTTGAAATAGCCGGAGTCTTCGTTGTTGAAGTAGTGGCGCCTCATCTGGAACGAGGATTTCGGCAAATTTCCTCCATTTTCTCTCAACATCCGCGATCGGATTAGAACCTGACTGTCCTGAACTTGCTGTATATCGGCCTGTTTGGATGAACTTGTCAAAACGGAAACGTAATGTCTAAGTATCCCGACGAGGAATGTGATGACTACAATCGGCAGAAAAACGCAAGTGCGGATATTCGAGTCTATCAATAAATCGGTCATTTTGAATATTAGCTCTCGGATACAGCTAATTTGATAGTCTTGGTCGGCACACCGATTCACCAAAATGATGTGGGAAACGAGGTACCTAGACTGGCTGGGTTCATCGAGTCATCGTAAAAAATGTGATCGCTGTGCTTATCAACCTACTTCGGCCGGGTCTACCAATTAATCAACACAAAACACAACAATTCTAACTTAGAAAATAGTCCAAAACACACACGTAGAACTGAAAAGAAAAAAGATGTAGATTAACGAAAACGAACTATCATGAACCGTGTCCACCTGACTGTCTATTTGGAGCAGAGAATTGAGGAACCGCCCGCTCAGGTCCGGAACATCCATGATCGTGTCAATCATGATAACAATATGGAACTTGTATTATACTTCTTCCATGGCATGGACCCAGTAGTATCCATGCCTAGATACTAGGTCCATGTTCCTTGGGAACACGAGCGCTTATCGTCTCCTCCTGGAAAAAGTGTTGTCCAATGTTCATGTTTTTGAGAGTTTAATGCATTGATATCACTTCTTCATGGTGAAAAATATACTTCAATCAATTCAATTTTCAAATTTACCACAAGAGCAGAGAACAGGGTACTGTTCTACTACGCACTGTACTGGTTTTTCTTCTTCAAAAAAGAAGATTTCACAAGGGAGCGCTAGTGTTTTGTACCTGAGCGGGTGGTTCATAGATCAGTGCTTTGTGGAAATAAACTATTTCTATTACCTTTAGCCATGTCTGATGTCTCTAGAAAAATCAAACAACTTTTCATGTTGTTCAGGGGCCATCATGATGGCCACATAGACCATTCATGATCGACGTATGCGACGTATGCGAATGTTCAATGAGGAATTTCACCGATTTCTGTTTGCATTTTTCCTGAATAACTAATGGTGTGGGATAGATGAAAATCGGGCTGATTTTGGAAAATAAGTCTCCTGCTATTTTTGGGAGACAATCAAAATTTTTAATTTCAAAACTAACCGGGAAAACAGACGTGCAGCGGGAACGCTCGCTGATTGGGCTGTTCGGCTCGCCGTCTCCTCCCAGTGTTGCCCATTGGGACGAAGAAATCGTGTTTTCTAAGAGAAAAGTTATCAAACAAAAACAGAGGAAACCTAATATTCCCCATCTCGCTTTTCTATTTTTTCTTCAGTTTTTCGATTTCGAACTTTACTGTTTCATGAAATTTTGCATCTGGGGACTATGGATTTCTCGATCTCAGCGCTTCAAGCGGCCATAAATGAACTATTCCAGCATGACGTCATTTTCCCGGTTTTTCTAAACATTCGTATTTTCTACACTGTTTTGTTTATTCGTAAATTAGGAAGTTCGGGCTGAAAGTTTGCCTTAGGAGGTTTTTCGAGGTGCTGAATCCGATTTTGGGGTCAAAAATAGGAAATTCCGACATGGTGAAATTCCTCATTCATGGAAGCACGAAAATTCCTCTCAAATCTGCACAAGATTTGAAGTAGGTAGGTACCTAGTTCAAAGAATATTGTTACTGTAGGAATGGAATTACTGTAGGACAAACCGTTCGCTCCCTTGAGGACTTGAGGGTTGGGTTTACAATAAGTCCGAAACATGAGTGAACGACCGTTTACTGACGGAAATTTGCCTAATCTCCGTTCGAATTTCAGCTGATCAAATGCGATCGTTGTTCGTTTTTCCGAATAGTGTTTCCTTTTGCACTTACTCTGTTGAGCATCCTTAGCAACCAAGAATTTAATAAAGCTCATAATGAAGGCACTCGCTACTGTCAGGTAGCGATGTTGTTGCTAGGTGGTAAGTACGAGTATTACCTACCTACCTAATGGAAAAACTGCGTTTTATGTTGATGGGCGATCTTTACAGTAAAATAATAAAGCGTTGTATAGTAATAACTAATTTGTAACGTTCTTGAAATTACCATTCCCTGTTTAAAATAAACGTTATTGAGACCGTAGTTACAGTTCAGTAGGTACCAACTTCGGATTCCGATTTACAGTAGGTTTAGCTTACTCCCTGTACACGCACGGGTAAAAATTGACTCTGCAGTCGGGACTTCAAAAATAGAGGTGTTGCGGAAATTCAAATCAAAATTGTTGCTCTTCATCGAGCATAAGTAATGCTCGACAAGCAACAAGCAATGCTGGATAAGTTGTGCTCAATAGGTAGTGTGCAACAAACAACGTTTTGAAATTGCTTGTTTCCTCCCGACGGACATACTGTACTAACTTACCAAATTTAGTCGATGTCGGTTGAGGCGTAATCGGTTCAAACACAAACAAACTGATAATAGACCGTGTTTTTCTTCGTAGAGATTAGTAATAGGTACATAGGTACATCTAGAGGTGAGGATAATTTAGTAAGACGGCATACATATTTCTTCACTTTATTTATGTATTCAGATTATTAAGGTACTTAGATATATATTTTCTACACAACTTCGTAAGACTCAAAGAAGAATACGAACAGATACTGAGAGAGTGGTTATATTATTCTTGTTAGAATTTTTCAACTCCTCATAGAAGAATAATTCTTCTTCTATATAGAAGAATAATTATTAGTCTGGTAGGTATCCAGATCACAGACTTTGTAGGGCAATAGGTTTTCTTCACAGTATTCAAAACGGATTCAGAGAAGGGTTCTGTTTTTTCTCTAACCAACAGGCAATCGAACTGATAAATCAGCCACAACGTACGACACAGCCGCCCAGACTGCTAAGCACCTGAAACAGACAAAGATGGGAATTTCTAGATTAGGGTTAACCGACCTTATTTTCACTTATTCTCCCTGTCCTGTGTAACGGGAGTATTGAACAGTTTTTAAAAGTCTGCAAAGTGGGTGTGGCTCACAGCTTCCTCGTATCCATAACCTGATTGTATAGAAAGATGATCCGATGCATAGTAGGTTACTATCAGTCTGCAGGTAATGATTTTGTAGGGTACCATCTACACCCTAATCCGCATAATCCCTGAAAATTTCATTGAAATCGGATGGAAAATTTAGGAGTCATGGGTGTTACAAGAAACGCACGTTTTCGCATGTTCAGTGGTTACTATCAGATTGGGCTGATGATTTTCATTGGGGACCATCTTCACGCCAACCTGCACAATCCTTGAAAATTTCATTGGAAACGGATAATAACTTCGTATAGTTTTGCGAGTTACAAGGATTTTAAGACAGACAGACAGACACGAAACCAAAATTGTTCAGAATGGCCTAAAACGTAAAACGCGAGTGGAAATTTGGATTTTGGAGAACATATTTTTCCAACCTCAACAAGAAGTGAAAACAATACTTCCGCTACCTTGGTAGACTCGGAAGCAATACTGTTATGCAATAATTTTGATAAATTATAATTTCTTGGAACCGTAATTTTACATTTTACTTAGTATCTACTGATACTATACTACTAGTTGAGAAGAGCCTTTTTCTTTGGTAGACCTTATTCTCAAAATTACAACAAAGTAGAAACCAACAAAAAAGCAGCCTGAGAGTAGTTTGACAATAATTAAGTGAAAAGAATAGAGACAACAAAAAGTATGACATTGTGAATGTTAAAAAAAAAAGATTTGAGTAGGTAGTACAAATCAGACCTATCAAGAACATCAGGATCTTCCACTTCCATGGTATCAGCTTCAGTATGATGGAACCAGAAGTATCGTTCGTTATCGTTTCTCAACGAGGCTAACGGTACTTTCGAGTTCGACCATACCATGATGTCCGATCCAACATCATTCGAGAGTTGTAGTTTTGTGGCGTGGATCGGCTCAAGTAGTCTGAAATAAAGTAGCAACGACGTTATTTCTATTTAAATATCCATATTACTATTACCAGATCGTGCAATAAAAATGTGGTGTTTTTCCATCACTGACTAGTTATTACGATCTGATTCTTAGTTCTCTTTGTACGGGTTCAGTATAGGAATAGTTTGGTAGATGAAAGTGGAAACACAATGCCCTCACGTCACTTGCCCTCATGTGATGTCATGTGCAGTCTCACATCATGTGATATCATGCGTAGAAGCGCTCTGGTGTCAATCGTAAGTGTGTTGGCGGGCCCTGAAACGTGCACCTACAGATTTTTTATTGTTCCAGAGGAGCCAAAAATGGCTTCCTCGAGTAGAGAATTCAGAATGGGGGGGGGGGGAGGTGGAAATAGTGGCTAGTTCGATTGTAATTGGTACCTAGTTCTGAACGGGCCTACGGGTAGGTACATACATGAGATAAATGAACAGAGGGAGGAATTAGGGGAGTTTCATACATTGTACCTACCCGCAGCTGTAGAAGATTCTTTTCTGAGTGTACTTTTGTGTGGGGATAGAAAAACGTCTGCCAAGTGGGTGTGGCACGTAGCTTCCTCGTATCCATAACCCGATTATATAGATGATCCGATGCATAGTAGTTAATCTCAAAACACCAATCTCTAGGTACCTTTCACTACCCTCATAGGGGACCATCTACACGCTAATCTGGACAATCCTAAAAAAGTTCATCAAATTCGGATGAAAAATGTAAGTGAGTAGTAAGAATGTGGAGGGGATTTGAGCAGAGCCAAAGGAAAGCCAAAGCAGGAAGTACTTAGTTTAGGAATCGTACCCGGAACTCTGGGTGGAAGTCCGATGTGCTACCTCTGAGCTAGTGGGGCCTGGTGAGGTGAGAGATTCTCACGTCACACATGTGAAAGTATGCGGGTAAAGAATTGGGAGGGCAACAACTGCATGGCTGTTACAAGGATTTTACGTTTGCGCATGCGCAGAGGCTACTGTAAATTATAAGGCCTTGATTTTCATTGGGAATTTTTTTCCGGTAATCCCTGAAAATGTCATCGAAATCGGGTTGAAAATCTGGAAGTTATGGCTGTTACAAGGAATTCACGTTTGCGCATGCGCAGTATCTACTATCAGTCCGGGAATGATGATTTTCATAGGGGAACGTCTACACACCAACTCGCACAATCCCTGAAAATTTCGTAGAAATCGGACTATAACTTCGTATCGTTATGCCCGATACAAGGATTTCATGACAGACTCACAGACACACCGACACACAGACAGACAGACATGGAACCAAAATTGTTCAGAAAGGTCTAAAACGCAAAACGCGAGTGAAAATTTTGGAGAACTTTTTTTTTTCGTCCTTGAAAAGTGAAAACAAAGCTTCCGCTGCCTTGTTAGACTCGGAAGCAAAATGGCTTCTTACAAAAGTTGATTGAAAGTGATATCATGAAAATGAATTCTAATGAGCCAACACCACTGAGGATATATTTGTTTTTGCTGTATGTTTGAGGTAAGTGTAAAACGCTGCAAATTATTACACAATAGTATATTATTTTTCTATAGATCACTCGTCTGCAAAGCCACCAACCATCCAACATGAAGAAAAACATCGATCGTATTTCGGTCAGCTATAATTTGAACGGAGATTAGGCCTCTAGCGATTCACACTCGTGTTTCTGATTTATCGTAAGTCCAAAAGTTAAATTCTCGTAGAGGGCGGTCAACCGGGTGGTCCGGGTGGTCTCAAAAAATTCAAAAAATTCTATAGAATCTTAAATTGAAGGAAAACCAATACCTTTATATCAAAATTTTTTGAGTTAGGGCGTTTTCAAAATTTCAAAATTCATTTTGGAACCCTTAGAAGTGACCTACATCAACCAAAATCTTCGGGGCACAACTAGACCCCAAATGGAGCCTACATACCAAATTTCATCAAAATCGGTCAATGCTAAGTGGCAAAAGTGCCGCGTACGGCGTACGGCGGACGGACGCCAAATTTTTATTCGATTTTTGGATTCTACGTACCTTGAAACGTAAACCAACAAATTTTGAGGGGGTGTTAAATTTTTTTTCTTGGTCGATTCCAAAGGTTCATCATTGAAAATAATAAACCAAAAAGTCTGCCAAGTGGGTGTGGCACATAGCTACCTCGTATCGATAACCCAATGGTGCAGATGATCCGATGCATTGTAACTAATCTCAAAACATCAAGTACCTACCTTATACCTCACTAGCTGAAAAGCCTGCTAAAAGCAGGCAAAAATTGTAGATATGTAAAAAAATTTGATGTCGCGGCCTGGAATCGAACCCAGGACCCCCACGTTCGGGCGACATACGTACGTACGTACGGTTGGCGTTTTATATTATTAGATAGGGAACCATCTACACGCCAACCCGCACAATCTCTGAAAATTTCATCGAATTTGGGAGGAAAATATCAATCTATCAATCCGGGGAAGATGGTTTTCATTGTGGACCATCTAAATCCCTATCCGCATAATCACTGAAAATTTCATCGGAGTCAGATGAAAAATGTTACAAGAAATTCACGTTAGCTCTTGCGCATGGCTACTATCAGTCCGAAGGTGATGATTTTCATTTTGTTATTATGAATATTTTGGCAAAAACTTGAAAATTTTGCGAAACAATCACTCAAGTTATTGTCCGGAGTGACACATATTTATCTATATACATATATGCTTTTTGGAAAAACTTCAGGAATTGTTTTAGATTGTTTTAAAACGGGTATATCAATGAAATGTTTTAAAATAAGTCCATACTAAAAATTTTGAGTCCATTGCAATGGCATAATTTTTTTTTTTAAATTCTCTAGTGATGGTGTTGATTAGGGAACGTACTGGGATGATAGTACCTTTAGTGAAATTCCTCAATCATATCTATACATATAGGTGGCTAATTATTGTTGTATTGAAACGATAATAATTGGTTGCCATAAATCGAACTATCCTCCACCAATGATGTTCAGTACGTTTATGTATTGATATATTTAGGTATATTGTCCGTTTGTTAACTCTTAGGACATAGGTTTAAGCATACGTATTAATTCCTTACTTAGGTAGAAATAGATATTCAGGTGTCGGGTATTACATGAGTACCTTAAATTGATGGTTAATAATTTCTATCAGTAAATACGTAGTTATCTTCCTAAAACATTTCCAATTGCATAGTTTGAGCAAAACAGAAAACACTTCAGGATGACACTGCAAATCAGACGACTGTTCAACAATTTTGGTAAAATTACTTACTTGAGGATTTCTTGAACCATACACGTAGCCTTGTTTGTGCCTCTCATTATTATGCCTGTTGGGTTGAATGTTCCTTCATCGCTTTCCATGGCCAAGACGATTTCATTGTCATTGGGATGCGCTTTTTGATATGCAAAAGCGCCAATGAGTCCTGGCTCTTCCGCCGTCCACATAACAGCTCTTGAGTCATAAACAGATCGTTATGAGTAGAGTTACAGATCAGCATATCGGTGTCAATATTCTCCTTTGCCTCATCAAAAACATAATTCAATAAATTTTGGAAAAAAAAGAAAGTCGGCGCTCTGCACCTTGGCGGTATACATAAACTGAAATTAGGGATGAAGGTATACATAAACTGAGATTAGGGAGGACGGTATACAACTAAATACTGTGTGATACCTACTCTGCATCGCACAACTAAACAATTTAATCAAATGTAAAATAACTGTACCAGTGATCACCAATATATCACATTACCTTATGTATCTAAAGAAAGGCGTAAATAAAAATGTAAAGAACGTAAAGAAAAAGGCGTTATTTAAAACATTGAATCTGGGTCCATTTGAATTGAGATTCATTTTCATTCAGTTGCATATTAATCCCAATATTGGGCGATCTGTGGTAAAATAAGATGCTAAACGTCTATCACAACATGTACCATCATATTAATTTACTAGAAAGTTAATTAACATTTTGCTACTTAGCAAATAATTATTGTAGAGTTTATTTTTTGTCAAAAAATGTGTGTTGAACAAAACGTTATTCAAGTTTTATTTTTTAGAAAATGTTACTGGTTGCCATCATCAGGTGGTGGTGATGACGCCTGGAACACCTTCCTGTTGTACTGGAAATTTTCCTTGTCAATAACAGGCCTACTCCTGATGGTAGCTGGAGCACTAACCACCTCGAGATTTTTTCCATTTCCCAACATAATTTTTAATCATTTTGGGGAATTGATTGTTTAGTCGCAGATTAATTGCTTAATAAGCAGGATTAAAACCTGGGTAAGCTAGTAGTAAGAATATTCTACCTCACGGTTCTTCTTGGCGTGAGGCCCAACTTCTTGAGGAGGACGGGTGTGTACCATGAGATGAAAGCGCCACCTCCATCATCCATAGCTCCATTACCGACGTCCCAAGAGTCCAGGTGACCAGAAACCAGGACGTAATGATCTGGATGAGCGTGTCCTGTCACTTCCACCACCGTGTTGCGTGAAACTTTGGGATCCAGCAATTTTGCTGACATTTTCAGGTTGATGACTATTTTCTCGCCTAAAAATGATACGAAGTTACAATTTAGAGGTACTAAGTAGGTAGTACAAGGTAATAATTACCCGAATTTCCTAACTGAACATTGTACAACTGCAAATTGTAGGTATACTGATTAATGATTTTGGGATGTCGTTCTTCTTAACCAGTTTTAGTACACCCTTCAATAGTAGTAACGTCACAAATACTTATGGATATTTGGTCCTTGTGTGGTTAGGACGGTACGTTAAACTCCTACAGATTTGTAAGTTTTTTTTTCAACTAAACATTTCGCTTACGAGACTACCAAGGTAGCGAATGCTTTGTTTTCATTTTTCATAGTAGAAAATAAAAAAGTTCTCCAAAATCAAAATTTCTACTCGCGTTTCACGTTTCAGGCCTTCCTAAATATTTTTGGTTCCGTGTCTGCGTTGTAACGGGCGAAACAATATGAAGTATTGTCCGAGTTCTAAATTTTCAGAGATTGCGCGGGTTAGCATGTAGGTGTTTCCTTATGAAAATCATTTCTTCCAGACTTATAACAGACATAACTTCTACATTTCCCATCTGATTAGGATGAAATTTTCAGGAATTTACAGATTGGGTTATTGGATGTCTTCTACGAAAATCAGACTCCGGATTAACAGTAGCCTTTGCGCTTGCGCAAACGTGAAATCCATGTAGCAGTCATAATTTCTACAATTTTCATCAGATAAAATTTTCTGGGATCATGCGGGTTGGCGTGTCGATGGTCCCCTTTGAGGGTAGTGCAAGGTACTTAAGAGGTTGATGTTTGAAATTAGCTGCAATGCACCGGATCATTCATAAGTCGGGTTATTGGTAAGAGGAAGCTCCCTCTTGTTGTTCACTCTCGCCGGAATTTTGGAATTCGCATTTAAAGAGCAGACTGATCAGAATCTGCCTCGGCAAAATGAAAATAAGTGTCATCGAAGAACCAACATTGGTGCTATTATCAGGTAGTGGTGCCGGGACGGTAGAAATTATGTACCTAGGTATCAGTAGGTATGAGGATTATATATTTTGGGTCTTAAATCTTGAAATTCAGAGATGATATTCTATTATTATACCCAAAAATACTCGGATTTCGTAGGTACCCTTATATTATTGTTAGGTAGATTAGTCATGTGTTCGATTTTCTTTTCATAATGCGAACTAATGAAAGCGAACGCACCAAAAGTAAGTTTACGTGAGTATAAACTGTTTTAAGCCGTGGTAGAATATATATTTTTTTCAAAGACGCACGTACCTACCTAAATTTGAACAAACTCCTGCCAAGGTCGGTGAAAAGTGTAGCTTCCTCACCCAGAATATCATGGACGAATAGTTTTGGATGGTGTGAAAATGATTGATTGTCGAGCTGTAGAGCAATGCAAAACATGATTTTTCGTACTATGCTGATGGTTTTTCCTAACAGAAACACGCGAAAACAGTTTTTGTTCGCGTCGATGTTGATTATTTTTACTATTTGACATGGATAAAGCTTGGGGCCTGTTAAATAGCGAGACCAATAAACAAAAAATTCTGTAATTCTGTCTTCATCTTCCTAAGTTAATTTCTAGTATTAATCTTTATCTTAGTTCTCCCTTAATTGGGAAAATAATACCTAGAAATATCCATAGTCTATCGTTTTTCCTATCAAGGGAGATTTTTTTTTTTTTTTTTTTTTTTTTTTTACGTAGTTTATGTAATGAATATTAAATCCAGGCTTTTACTACTCCAGATAATATCTAATAATATATTACATCGAGGCTCCTACTTATCCGACTTTGATGTAATCAATTAGCAAAAGATTTCGTATGAATATGCCCCACAAACTGACTTAAAGTCAAGGAACGAAAATTGTTCAGAAAGCTATGAAACGCGAAATAGGAGTGGATCTGATATAAATCTAATGAGGATAATGAGGAAGCAAAAATCAAGTTTGTAATATAATTGTTATTTCAGCCTTTAGGATGTTCAAACTAACTTTTGGATTCTTGCAACAAACAAATTTAAATGACTACATTTCTTTATCCAGAGTAATCCCAAAGGTTAATTGAATCAAGGTCCCTGATTCCAACTCTGCCAAAGGAAGCCGATTTCAGCAGGTCCCTTATTTCATCCTAATTATTTAAATAATAATCTCAATCCTTCCATCTTTCAGATCCCTCTGCTTTAGGTAGCTTCTGGGAAGCTTCCTTGGCTTGCAGCAGGTCGCATTTACTATTGAAGGACACGTGTAGGTACGGAAAATTTCATTAATGAAATTTCATTTACACTCAACTAACTGCACGTATGAAAAACATCATCCAATGAAATAATGTTTCTGCTATAATTCATAATTGAGCTAGGTATTGGTAGGTAGTAGACACCGTTTCACATGGGAGCCCTCCCCCCCCTTCAAGCCACGTTCAACAGCCTCAGTTCTAGTATTAAATAGGTCGACACTATTATGGTAATGATTGCATATGTATTCAAGTGTGAAGTTATCATAGGTAGGTGCATAGTTATATTTGTTAACTATTGAATAATGGGTTCAAACTTCAAACACGGCCGACTTCAGTAACCATAGGTGGTTTCAATCAATATGTGAAATATAGTGGGTACCAAAGAACTATAAAATCCCTTTCTCTCACTCTCTCGAATTGTACGAAGTGTTCGTATTTTTAGAACATGCAAACTGCTAACACTTGAGAATGTCATTCTGAGAATGTCTTCCTACCTATTCGTACATATTTTTGAACAGGTATACAAAAGTATTAGGTTTCTACCTCTTCTGTCCATTCTGAGTAGCATTTTTGCATCTTCAACTGTAATACAGGCCGTTGGAATTTTCTTGACATCGCTTGCGTAGCTCTGCCATCCAGTATGTGGCGTATTGAGAGAGAAAGGAGTTACAGACCGTACCAAGGTTGCTACTGCACCAAACTTCGAGGCTATTGATGCGGCTTTGCTCCTGTACTGAACTGTCACACCATAACTTACCCATTTTTCAGCGAATACGACAATTTTTCCTTTGGCCTGTGAAGCAAACAATATACTTGCTCATCAGTTACCTACAAACACTGGACGTCATCTACTAAATAAGTGTGCTTATTCGGTATTCCTATACCGAATTGAGTACTTACTTCAGCAGATCTGGCACTTAGTTCATCGAAGTCCTCCACAACGATAGCTTGGGCTGTAATGCCATCCGGCAAGGGTGTCGCCACACTCCCGCCGATCCCAAGCATGCTTAGTTTCTTGACTCGGGGCAGAAGTAAAGTCGCAGATTCGTCACCTCTATAGGTATTGAATATAACAAAGTAGGTATATAATGAATAATCCAACACAGAGTACGACAGTATGATTGTATTATTATCAAATATCATACATTATAATATTTTAAAACATTCATTACGATTTACAGATTCTCTGATGTCTTTCGTCGAAGTTACTTCGATAATCTTTCTATTTTGAAGATGTTCTGGTCTATCAGGATTGTGGTATACGATTAATAGATAAATAAAACAAATGTTCAAAATATTATCTTATTCATGTCCATTTTTTAAAAATCTTTGGAGAAAATTCAATGTATTTAGTGGTGGTGTTTGTTTTTAAGTTTTATCGAAGTGAGTGGCTAAGGGCGCTGTGCCTATTGTAAGGCCATGCATTTATTCAGCCTTTTTGTCTCTTTTTTGGCTTTGTCAATCAACATTTCAAAAGTAGAGACTTACATACAACATTCAAATTAATAAAATTGATTTAATTTGATTCTCACAGCAAATCGCCCTGTTTGGACTATATTATCTTGTTTATGGAAGGATACCAAGTTGTGCACCGACCTGACTCTCACCTTTCCTATTGTTAACGCCTCCCTCTTTGTTCCCGCTTCACATCAACCATTTCTCTTACCCGTCAGTCGTATTGGGAGCTCGAATGGGAGACGCCGTCCGAACATTTGCCTCATTTTTCGCCCCCCCGTTTCTGCTAAGTCTCGGCAATTCAAATTTCGCGAACCGGAGTGATTTTCTCGCGGTCTACCTTCCTGCCAGAAGAACAGAAGCACGTAACGCCAGCCGGCCGGCTGCCACGCTAAGTCTCGAGCACACAGGTGAATCCCTCATCAAATTATTATATTCCTCTGCTTCATCCATATTTCCTTTTCAGCTTGGTATCGGGGATTTTCTCTTTCTGATATTTCAAATCAACATTATTAAATTTGCTTTTCTCCATCTCTTAATAAACGTAGAATCGGTCTTTCAATTTCATAATTACAGTCCACTAAATTTATCATTCTCCGGACCGAACATACGTTTAGTGGTCCTTCGAGCCGGATCGATCGGCACATTAATTCCTTTCATAGTTGTAATATGTGTATGTGCAATACTTGAGTATAGGTAGCTATATCTTAAATTGACCTTCAAAGTAGATATTCACCATTTTGTAATCCTCTTACCTACCACGTTTGTCATTTTTTCCTCAGGTTCGTTCACGAACATTATTTCCGTATAATCATTGTTCATTATTTGTTCCTTTCCACCCTTTGACGTTTGTCCTGTGTTCCTTCCTTTGTTCTGGTTGTCTTAGCCGATCTTTCCTTCTCTTGTCGGTATCAGCTCATAGGTCGACATGGCATCAGAGCAGGATGTTAGACATTTCAAAGTCTTGAATAGCAAACTTGAACGTTTATGGTCTCAAGCTCAGATAGCCTTTGACTTGATTCCTTCACTTCCAACTAATATTGATAAATTCATGGTTCGGGCAGATCGAGTGGTCGAAACATATGCGGATTTCAACAACATTCTTACAGATTTAGCCGAGATGAGTGTATTACATGCTGATTTCGAGATGAGGATTACACAAAAGAGTGATGCCTTTGATGAAATGTACTTTCCTATTCTTGCTGCTAGGAATAAATATGCTGCTAGTCGAGCCATCCCGCCACCTCAAGGAGTGAAAACGACTAGTACTGCAAATCCACGTGCCTATCTACCTTCGTTGAATGTTGCCAAGTTTTCAGGCGACTTGGACAAATTTCCTGGTTTTATTGCCCTATATGATTCAATTATTCATAAAAACACGAGCTTCTCGGATGTAGAAAAATTTAGTTTCCTTCTCAGTTACTTGGAAGGTAGCGCGCTCAAATTGGCAGAAACTGTACCTTTCCATCCTGATAACTACATGGTACTCTATAACTTATTAAAAAAGGAGTATTTGAACAAACGGGCATTGGCTTCGCACTACCTAAATAATATATTCAAGTTGACACCTCTGAGAAATATGTCCCCTAAATCTCTGAAAGATTTAGTCGAAACAATTCAATCTAATGTGGCCAGTTTGAATGGTTTAAATATACCCCATTTATCACAATTTATTCTGTTGCATTGGAGTTTGAGTCTCATTGACCAAAAAACCCGTAGAGAGTTTGAAATAAAATTCTTAGATACGGAGTTTCCCACATTTGACAAATTGGTTAAATTTCTTCGCGATATGTGTATTGTGAACCATTTAACCACCGGAGAATCGCAATCGACTTCGTCCAACAAAACTTCATTCCCTGCGGTTCTTGAAAAGAAACGTTCATTTGTGGCTACACAGGACAAAAATGTCGTATCTACGAAAATTGATTCAAATTCAAAGTTTTGTCCTTGCGGAAAAGTGGGTCATAAATTCGCCCACTGTCCTCTATTTCTGCAGGCCAATCTCGAAACTAAACAAAATTATGTTAGATCTTTCCAAAGGTGTTGGTCATGTTTGGGTCGGCACGCTATTGCTAATTGCCTGTCAACCAATAAATGTAGACATTGTCAAAGTAGGAAACATCATAGTGAACTACACAGGCCTGTTGTACAAAACCCTCCTTCTTCGAACCTGGCTCATTCTTCGACTGCTGCTGATCTTCCCCCTCCCGGTGTTTCACGATCGTCTACCTGCGCTTTCACTTCTACGGAACCTTCGTCCTCCATCGCTCTCCAAAATTCATGTTTGAATTCTCCTGCGGAAACTTCTACTTCGGAAACTACTTCTCTTCTCGGTACTGCACAAGCTCGGATTAGGGACGTGAGGGGGGAGTGGCATTTCTGTCGAGTTGTCGTAGACCCAGGTAGTCAGGCGAATTTTATAACTGTGTCACTGGCAAATCGGCTTGCGCTTCCACGGAAAAGATGTACATTTCAGGTCTCAGGAGTTGGTAGTTCCTCTCTTAAATCAATACAAGGACTAGTTTCATGTGGGATAGCTCCAATGCACAGGGATAATAATTCAATAGTTTACTTCGACGCAGCTGTGGTTTCACGAATAACTTCAGATTTACCAACTGGTGTGATTCCATTGAATATTCGTTCAAAATTCAATCAAATTCAGCTAGCAGATCCGGACTTTCATTTGTCGGCTCCCATCGACGTTCTACTTGGAGTTCAAGCATTTTTGGACATTCTTCCTCCGGAACCTTCTCACCTTCTAGGAAAACCTTCGGCGATCTTCACTACTCTCGGTTGGATTATAATGGGTTCTATTCCTAATCAAACGCCAGAATCCTATGTCACCTCACTGATTTCATCCTGTACTCAATGTGATTCTAAGTTGGACTCTTCACTTCGGGCATTATGGGAGGTTGATGATCATTCAACCAATGATATTCTAAATCCGGAGGATGAATACTGTGAGGATTATTTCGCACAAACAATCTCTAGGGATTCTTCAGGACGATACATTACTCGTCTTCCGTTCAAGGATGGCATTCGACCTAAATTGGGCTCAACTCGTTCTGTTGCCATTAATCGTCTGTTGAAACTAGAAACTCGATTTTCCAAGGATATGGAATATTTTCAGTTGTATCGAGACAATTTGCTCGATTATGTTCGACAAGGACATATGGTAAAAATGTCTACGCATTCTGACTACCTAATGACGCATCACGGTGTCTTAAAAACCTCGGATGCAGGTAATAAAGTCAGAGTGGTATTTTCCCCTGCTGAAGAAGATCCTTCCGGTGCTAGTTTGAATAGTTCATTACTAGCGGGCCCCAAACTCCAGAGCGAGATAGGTCGCATTGTTACTCAATTTCGATTGCATAAAATACCGGTTACATGCGATATTAAACAAATGTATCGCTGTATTCAACTTCATCCTGACGATTGTCAGTTTCAACGGTTTCTCTGGCGTTTCTCACCTGATGAGCCAATTTCAGAGTGGGAACTTCGTACGGTGACCTTCGGTGTGTCAAGTAGCCCTTGGTTAGCACTTCGCACTATTCAACAACTCATTTTGGATGAGGGTCATAAGTACCCTCGAGCTGCCCAAATTCTGAAATTTGGCACATACATTGATGATTCATTTTTCGGGGCTTCTACGGAACAGGAAGCTTCTTCTCTTTGTTCGGAGCTGGTATCCCTGTGTCGGGCGGGAGGCTTTGAACTCGGTAAATGGGCAAGCTCATCTCCTTCAATAACCACTACGTTTTCTTCGGAACCTCAAGCACTTCCGTTTCCGTCGGACTCTTCTTCATCCATCAAAGTTTTAGGATTGTTATGGGACCCTTCACTTGATGCATTTCGATATCGGATTGACTCTTCAGATGAACCCTGTACAAAACGGGGAATTCTATCTCGTTTGGCACGAATTTTTGATTTGAACGGATACATAGCGCCTGTAACCTTTGCTATCAAAGTTTTTCTCCAACAAATTTGGTTAGCAAAGCTGAAATGGGACGATCCTCTCACACCTGAACTCCACGACAGGTGGATTGCCTTTCAGGATGAGTTTCATGTTCTTGAGCAAATTCGTATTCCGCGTTATATTCTGCTCGAACCTTACTTGAGACTTCAGATCGTTGGATTCTCGGATGCAAGTTCCTTTGGTATGGCTGCCGCGGTATATCTTCGAGTTGAAAGTATTCATGGGGTAGCTGTTCATTTACTTCGTGCAAAAACACGAGTATCTCCACTCAAAGCGTGGACGATCAATCGCTTGGAGCTAGGTGCAGCATGTTTGTTGGCCAAGCTCGTTCGTGTTGTACTACCTCTCTCTCCCTCCCATTTGGTTTCGGATGTCATATGTTTGACGGACTCTTCAACGGTTCTAGCGTGGATAAGAACACCTCCTTACAAACTTCAGATCTTCGTGGCGAACAGGGTCACTCAGATTCATACTGACTGCCCTGAAGCTGTGTGGCGTCATGTAGCAGGGGAATTCAACTCAGCCGACCCAGCAAGCAGAGGGTTACGTCCCTCCGAACTCATAAATAATAACTTCTGGTGGCACGGACCAGAGTTTTTACACTTACCTGTTGATCGATGGCCAATCGCTCAACTGGACTTGCCAGCCACCATTCCTGAGAGCAAGAACCTGTCGTATCCAGTGCTTGTAGTAAATACGGGATCTCCATTCTTCGTTGAGTTTTTGAAAACTTCTTACTCACTTCTGAAATTGCAGAGACGCTTCACCTATGTTCTACGGTTTCTTTACAATTTACTCATGAAAAGAGCTAAACGTCCTCATTCTGAATGGTTAATAGGACCAATTACGCCCTCTGAATATCGGGATGCTCTCATGTTCTTCGTTGAGATCACACAACAGCATCATTTTTCCAAGGAAATTCAAGCCATCACCAACGGAGATCAATGCTCAAAACGGATCGCTCACTTATCTCCTTTTTTCACCCCAAACGGGTTTTTGCGGGTGGGGGGTCGTCTACAATTTTCCGCCCTTCCTCCTGGATCAAAACACCCCTTATTGATACCTAGAGAGTCACATCTTGCCATCTTGTTGTGTGACTATTTTCACAAGTATTCAGGTCATGGTGGCCCTAGACTGGTGCAATCCCTTATGCACCGTGAATACTGGATTATTGGTCTGAAAAGTCTCATCCGACAGCGATCATTTCGGTGTAGTATTTGTTACAAACTGAAACCTCATACTCCTCTCCAACCGCCCATGGCTAACTTGCCGGAGGAAAGAGTAACTCCTTCACGCTGTTTCACTAACACGTCAGTAGATTTTGGTGGTCCATTCTTCATACGTTATAGCAACCGAAGAAACGCTAGCAGTGAAAAATTTTATATATCACTGTTCGTATGCATGTCAAGCAAGGCTGTGCATATAGAATACGTTAGTTCTCTCTCTTCGGTAGCCTTTCTTTCTGCATTCGATCGTTTCGTTGCACGTAGAGGACTTCCTACTCGGATTTTTTCGGATAATGGAAGAAACTTCAGAGGCGCAGCACGTGAAATCCAAGAAATTTATGTATTTCTCGCTAATTCAGAATCTACTATACGGTCATACTTGGCGGAACGTCGGATTGAATGGTTATTCCAGCCTCCATACGCCCCTAACTTTTCAGGACTAGTCGAGGCGGGCATCAAATCTGTCAAGTACCATTTGAAGAGATTGGTCGGAGACCAAATCCTGAATGTTGAGGAGTTCAACACGGTACTAGTTCGTATTGAGGCCATCTTAAATTCACGTCCTTTGAATGCCCTCTCATCTTCGCCAAACGACACCGATGCTCTCACGCCTGGTCATTTCCTCGTCGGCGGACCTCTTCTCGCTCGTCCTGAAATTGACGTCCAGGATATCCCAATGAATCGCCTCGATCGCTGGAGACTCACTCGGCAGATGATTCAAGGTTTCTGGTCACGCTGGAGTCGCGAATATCTTCATACGCAACTGCATCGGCCCAAATGGACAAAGCCTATTCAAGACATCGAAGAGGGTGACCTAGTATATTGGTACTCTCCGCAACATCTACCAACCCAATGGCCCTTGGGAAGAGTATGTGAGCTGCTACCGGGTCGAGATGGTGGGATTCGAGTCGCACGTATCAACACTCAAAACGGAGTTGTGATGCGTCCTCTCAACCGTATCGTTCCTCTTCCTAAAGATTAATTTATCCTAATCCTACTTATTATGCTCAAGTATTGTTTTCTATGCACATTATTACTAATATTTGAACTTATGCTAATCTTGTTTATTGTTTCTATCTAGTTTGTGGGTTATCCAGATCATTTTGAATTTGGATAAACTCTTTTGTCATTTTGTCTCTTGTTTCTTATACACAAAATTTCCTAAATTTTTTCAAATTTTGCGGATGGGGGGTATGTTTGGACTATATTATCTTGTTTATGGAAGGATACCAAGTTGTGCACCGACCTGACTCTCACCTTTCCTATTGTTAACGCCTCCCTCTTTGTTCCCGCTTCACATCAACCATTTCTCTTACCCGTCAGTCGTATTGGGAGCTCGAATGGGAGACGCCGTCCGAACATTTGCCTCATTTTTCGCCCCCCCGTTTCTGCTAAGTCTCGGCAATTCAAATTTCGCGAACCGGAGTGATTTTCTCGCGGTCTACCTTCCTGCCAGAAGAACAGAAGCACGTAACGCCAGCCGGCCGGCTGCCACGCTAAGTCTCGAGCACACAGGTGAATCCCTCATCAAATTATTATATTCCTCTGCTTCATCCATATTTCCTTTTCAGCTTGGTATCGGGGATTTTCTCTTTCTGATATTTCAAATCAACATTATTAAATTTGCTTTTCTCCATCTCTTAATAAACGTAGAATCGGTCTTTCAATTTCATAATTACAGTCCACTAAATTTATCATTCTCCGGACCGAACACGCCCTATGAAAGAGCATCTCAGGAACACCTCAAGTGTGAGTTTTTCATCGAAGAAGGTCTCCTTTCTAAGAGGGTTGGGTACCCAACCTCTTAGGCGCATCTCCAAACGATAATGGTTTTACATAACCCACAATTACGTCGGTCAATGTAATCATGAAATAACTTTGTCATGCCATTAGAACTCCAGTTTCCAAAATTTGTCGAATTTTGTTGATATGGTTGCGCCATCAAAAGAAAATGGGGGGGGGGGGACGCATGAATCATGTTTTTAGGAACCCTCTCATCCGGAAAAGCCAGATATAATAATCTAAAATGTTTTCATGAATAAGGGGTTGCATTTAGAAAGTTTGAAATTTTACTGTACCACATTATTTCTACTTCATCCTCTTTCTCGTTCTGCATTCCTATACAGGGTGTCATCCTTACGGGCGCACCACCGGACAGGGTTCGATTCTACTACTAATTTGCAACAAAAAATGTCTATTAGTAATTTTTTTTAGAGGCTTCGTTTTCGACTAATTTCACATTTAAGATTTTTTCGTCTTTTCGACCTTACATCACTAAAATGGTTATAACTCCCTTAATTGATGGAGTAAATTCAAATTGTATTATATCATTGGAAAGAGCGTCAAATTTCCAGTCTCCCTGATGGGGTTTTAGAAAATTTCAAATAAAACGAACGGGTGTAAAATAAGCCAAAAGTAATAAATTGGTAAAGTTTCGAAAATTTTCACTTTTTTCAAAGTTTGTTTCTCGAAACGTCGTGAACGGAAATTTCCGTGCTATAAGCCTAAAAGTTGCATGTAAATCCCAGCTTTCTAACGGTTTAGTCATAAAAAAAAAACACTTATTCAGTTAGAAAATGACGTTTTTAGGGCAGAAAACGTTCATTTTAGGGTGTAAATCGGCGTTTTTCACCAGAAATGCTTTCCAACTTGATAAATCATTTCACTGAAATTTATCGTAATTTTTGACGCTGAATCACTTTCCGATCCCCTCGACAAACAAATAGTACTTTCCAAGCCTTTCTGGGTTAAACAGGGTACAACAAATTAGTCCTCGACTCCCAACTTGCTATCTATCGAAAAGATAATGCTTTTCGCAAATGATCGGGACGATATTTTCAAGACGGAGGGTAAAAATTAGGTAAGTCAACAAAGTGGAAGGAGTGCGAGTCATTTATAACCCAGACCTCCCTTAATGACAATTTTGGATAAAACGAACAACGCGATTGAGCCCTTCGCCCAACGGAAAGAGCTTGAAAAGTACTATTTGTTTGTCGAGGAGATCGGAAAGTGATTCAGTGTCAAAAATTACGTTAAATTTCATGTGAAATTATTTATTAAGTTGGAAAGCATTTCTGGTGAAAAACGCGGATTTACACCCTAAAATGAAAGTTTTCTGCCCTAAAAACGTCATTTTCTAACTGAATAAGTGGGTTTTTTTAAAAAATGACGAAACCGTTAGAAAGCTGGGATTTACAACTTTTAGGCTTACAGCACGGAAATTTCCGTTCACGACGTTTCGAGAAACAAACTTTGAAAAAAGTGAAAATTTTCGAAACTTTACCAATTTATTACTTTTGGCTTATTTTACACCCGTTTGTTTCATTTGAAATTTTCTAAAACCCCATCAGGGAGACTGGAAATTTGACGCTCTTTCCAATGATATAATACAATTTGAATTTACTCCATCAATTAAAGGAGTTATAGCCATTTTAGTGATGTAAGGTCGAAAACACGAAAAAAATCTTAAATGTGGAATTAGTCGAAAACGAAGACATTTTTTGTTGCAAATCAGGAGTAGAATCGAACCCTGCCCGGTCGCCCGTAAGGTCCTTTCCCTTCAACCAACATTATAATGGGTTTCGCAAGGAACTAGCGAGAATATCCCGTTCACGATGTAAAGGTGTTAGAAGAATTCTACGTGGACAATTCGGAGTTTAGAATGTGTGAATCCAGTGATTAGAAACACAGAAGGTACGTTTTTGAACTTAAGCCACCATCAAGTTTGCTTGGCGTTATTTTGATTTACTTTTTTCATGTTCTGTCTTTGGCACACAAACTCGGAAAGCATCATGAAAGTGTCCATTACGAACTTTTCAATTGTTGTTTGGGTCCGATCTGTATGGTGCCGGCGCACTATAAATCGTATGGCAAAAGACGGGTACGAAGTAGAAATTGGAAATGGAGAGTCGCTTAAGTACGACTCGAGTGCGGATGATACCGTTGAACCAGAGAAGGGCGTAATCATAATCATAATTACGATTACGGTTATAATCACAAGCATAAAAGGTATAATTACGATTATGATTACAATGACAATTACAGGTATGATTACGATTACAATCATAATCACAGTTGTGATTGCGATTATACTGTAATCATACGAAAATAGAATGATTAAGCTGAAATTATACGAAGCTCGTATGATTACAGTCGTATTTTCAGGGTGTTTAAAGGCCCTCTAGACGTCAAAACTGTCCTTCGTCCATTACCTACCCCATTTTGTGCTTCCAATTTTGTCGTGTTTTGCGCATGTTTTATAAGGAAACTGATTTTCACCGGTGCTTACTTCTATCGATCACGTTCCCATGAAAATTCAGTAATCAATGTTTAAAAAAATCCACCAATTCTGTTTTCATTTCTCTTTTTAGGACGTCCCACAGTAAGACTTGGGCGTCCTGATGCGATCGATCTGGGGTGGAGGAGGACAACACTCAACAGAAAAAAAAATAACCACACAGTAATCCGTTTTAGACCATTCTGAATCCAAATCCGCGAAAAAACCATAGGTGTATGTCTGTGTGTGACAAAATCTTGTGTCGTCTGCACAGGCCTTAGTTCTCAACCGATTTTTCTGGTTCTTTTTTTTTTGTTCGACGCGGAAAACTATCTAGTTGTGCACTACGTCGCCGGAATTTCGAATTTTGCCTTTTAAGGGGGGGAAAGGGGGGGTTAATGCTTAAAAAAGGTGCGTTTGCGGGGGTAATCTTGTAAAATCTGCCCAGGCCTCAATTTCCAACCGATTTGCGTGTTTCTTTTCTTGTTTGACTCAAATAACTTTCGAGTTGTACATGATTTTACCAGAGTACCAAAATTCGCAAGGGGAGGGGATGGGTGGGGGGATAATATTCACAAAATATCCGATTTTTCCATATTTCGGTTCCTTTACTGCTTACTAATTGTACAAAAGCTTTGAAATTGAGGAAAAATTCTCATTATACCTCCGGATTTTCATGAATTATTCTCTGTACCACCATTCAACTAATAGTGGTGCCACCATGGTGCCAGGACACCATAAACCGCATATTTCGTGGTTTTTTGTGTTTCACCTTGAATACGGATGTGAACCTCGACGGACTGCTTATTGAAACTAATAGATGAAACTTCAATGTTAAGACGTATTTCCGCTTTGGTGCCAGACTGGCACCATTGGCGATGGGTTGCGGTGGGGAGGGGGGGGGGGGTGAACTCGAATTCGCATGTTGGGTATCGTAGATCATGGATTTTAAAATGCTCTTCAGATTCGAGGCTCCCATGCCGCTAGAAATGTTATGGTGGATAAGGGTGAGGGGGAGGGGGGATTACTATTTCTTGCCTAAAGTAATAAATAAATTACATCGAGTAAAACAGTTTTATCGCTTACCAACTGGTTAAACTAATCTAATGCTTATCCAATGGGACGTCCCCTGGAATGCATGTATTACTAAACAATATGTTTTTGCTATGATTACGCTGTAATCACCTATTCGTACTTTCGTTTCGTTTCCTATAACACTGATTGGTAACATCATTATGTAAATTATGCGCTCGAATCAAAAAGAGTAGGTATCTAGCTGATTCATTATTATTTTATGAGAGACAGCCGACCAACAACGACCCACAACGTCCAGTGAGCGGAATTGGCTTAATACAAAAAAACGTCTGCCAAGTGGGTGTGGCACATAGCTTCCTCGTATCCATAACCCGATTGTATAGATGATCCGATGCATAGTAGTTAATTTCGAAACATCAAAACAAGTTAATTTGTAACATCCCTGAACA
Source organism: Apolygus lucorum (assembly GCA_009739505.2). Taxonomy (NCBI): domain Eukaryota; kingdom Metazoa; phylum Arthropoda; class Insecta; order Hemiptera; family Miridae; genus Apolygus; species Apolygus lucorum. The sequence continues at coordinate 69,425,501 of CM019176.2, read as the reverse complement.
TTTCATTGAAGTCGGATGGAAAATGTAGAAGTTATGGTCGTTACAAGGAATTCACGTTTGCGCATGCGCAGTGGCTACTATCAGTCCGAAGGTGGTGATTTTCATAGGGGACCATCTAAATACTAATCTGTAACATTCCTGAAAATTTCATTGAAATCGGATGGAAAATGTAGAAGTTATGGCCGTTACAAGGAATTCACGTTTGCGCATGCGCAGTGGCTACTATTAGTCCGAAGGTGATTATTTTCATAGGGGACCATCTAAATACTAATCTGTAACATCCCTGAAAATTTCATCGAAATCGGATGGAAAATGTAGAAGTTATGGCCGTTACAAGGAATTCACGTTTGCGCATGCGCAGTGGCTACTATTAGTCCGAAGGTGATTATTTTCATAGGGGACCATCTAAATACTAATCTGTAACATCCCTGAAAATTTCATCGAAATCGGATGGAAAATGTAGAAGTTATGGCCGTTACAAGGAATTCACGTTTGCGCATGCGCAGTCGCTTCTATCAGTCCGGGGATGATGATTTTCATAGGGGACCGTCTACACACCAACCCGCACAATCCCTGAAAATTTCATTGAAATCGGACAATAACTTCGTATAGTTATGCGCGTTACAAGGAAATCATGACAGACAGACAGACAGACAGACAGACAGACACACAGACACACAGACACACAGACACACAGACACACAGACACTGAACCAAAATTGTTCAGAAAGGTCTAAAACGCAAAATGCAGTCGCTTCTATCAGTCCGGGGATGATGATTTTCATAGGGGACCGTCTACACACCAACCCGCACAATCCCTGAAAATTTCATACAAATCGGACAATAACTTCGTATAGTTATGCGCGTTACAAGGAATTCATGACAGACGGACAGACAGACAGACAAACAGACACGGAACCAAAATTGTTCAGAAAGGTCTAAAACGCAAAATGCGAGTGAAATTTTTTATTTTGGAGAACTTTTTTTTTTCGTCCTTGAAAAGTGAAAACAAAGCTTCCGCTACCTTGGTAGACTCGGAAGCAAAAAGGCTCATATACGTGAGAATAACTAGGTATGTAGATAGGTACCTCTTTGTATTTAACAGACATAAAGTTTCTGCCTCAACAATTATATTTTTAAAATTTTAATGTAATTCTTTTTTTTTACTTGTTTACAGTTATAATGTTTGTAAATGGGTTTTAAGCGCTAAATGTTATAATTCTGACTAGTAGTAAAGAAATGCAAATAATAGTTACTTACCTGATCCAGTGAGGAACTGTCACGGGCTCTGTGTGGACCTTATCAAGGTTGAATTTCTTGGATCTGTCTACCATGAAGTCGATGGAGTTTTCCAAATTTTGGGAACCAGCAATCCTGCTACCGAATTTATCGGTAAAATTCGCCAATTCATTCCACACCTCACCGCTGAGCGAGCCATTTACGACCGCGTTGATGATTCGGTCGACCGTAGTTTTGTAGGAGCGGATTTCGTTGACTAAATCATCCGGCAAAGAACAGGTTTCCGTATTTTCTCGTAATGGGAGTGACACCCCCTGCGCAGAGTCAGGATAGGATACGAGGGCGACAAAAAATACCGCCAGCACACAAGTCCTCATTGTTCCTGCAAAGTAGCCTCATTAAACACGCTAGCTTTTGAAGTCAATAAACTACTGCAGTATAAGTAGATATGTCTAGACAGGGAATACTGGGAAGATAACTGGAAAAATCCCACCACAATGACCCTCGAGTAACAGATAAGCTGCGGGGGCAATATCTGCCAACACTCACGTATAGGAATCTCCCTGCTCAATACGCCGATTGTTCGCACTATCGTGACATATTTAGTTAGTAGAGATTGATTATGTTGACAGTGGAAAATAGCCATATCATGAGACTTGCTTTATTTGAATGTATCATGGTAGGTAAACATAACTTATTGTAATTTTGATCCAAATGAAAATGTTTATGAAACTTGAGTTTAAAGTAAGTTGTTTGAAACAAGTTGGAGACCGACTATTTTTTTTTTTTTTTAAGAAACTCCCTTGAAAGACGCAGGGGGCACGCCATTAATACAAAATAAATAAATAAATAAAATATAATGGGGAGGACGCCCAGGACTCACCCGACGCCGGCTTTTGCTTTCTCACTACCTGCCTAGGTAGCTTGGTTCGGATCGAAAATAGTCAGTCAAGTTGGGTGTGCAGTAGCTTCTTACATGGACTTTTAGAAAGGGTTGGATCAAACATGATCCTATTGAGCACCTAGGTATTTTCAAAGTTTCAGTGTAATAATCACTCATTTTGTTTGTGTTTCCTCGAAATAAAACTGTAGGATTATTGCTTTCTTTACATAATTAAAACAAACTTTTGTTTTTTTATTAATGATTAGTCCTACCTAAAATTGAGTCGAAAGTTTTCTTTTAATTGCCTATATAAAGAAAATAATAATCTTCAAGGTTAATTTCGATAAACAACAACGATTATTATTGTACATATTATTATTGTACACTTAGATCAATATGAAATAGATTTTCACGATCATATCGATTGTTTTTTGAATTGACAATCATCGACACAATTGAGAAGATGTTCTCGTTGGCCGGGGCCAACGAGAACCGTTCCTGATGAACGGATCGTGACGAAATCAATATGCAATAAAAGTCGTCTCAATCTCCAACTCCCCTCAAACTATAATGACCTCACTGGTCCATTAGATCATAAGAAATTTGTGTCCAAAGACAATTTATGAAAAATTGTTTTGCTATTATCGATTAGTTGACGATAATTTTAGTGGACCGTCTCGAGGGTCCCCGCACAAACCATTACAATTTCTTCAAATTTCGGCTATGATTTCGGTTGGATTATGCCATGGTCAAGGAGTTGACCAGAACCATAATTGTTATGAAAGCTCTAAAACAAAATGCTTTTCGACATTTGCATGTCTTTGCTTTGGCACATAAACTGAAAGATCGTCACGAAAACTTGCTCACGCGACCATTAAATAAAATAGACTCAATGTGTTGCGTAAAGAGCAATAAACTGTTTTGATGCTTGGGTACCTTACTTCACTACCTTGTTGTGTAGTGGTTGACATGAAAATGTCCCAATGTGTTTCAGACTCGTATGCAAGAATTTATAATTTAATGTGAATTTAAAAATTTCTGGAAAAAATTCGGTTCGTTCTATAATAATACATTTTTGGACAAAATTAGGTATTGTTTGGTTGACTTTGTCTGCGGGGAATTTTATGCCATCGTCAAAACTAGAAATACTTACTTAGTATAAAAAATCGAATTATCTCTCAACGGTTCATTATTTCATTATCGTGAAAATTCAGAGGTATATTGATAATGATGATAAAACGGTTGGAAATTGAGGCCCGAAAAAGCACGTTTTTAAAGCACTAACTAGGTAGGGTTCCACTTCGAACAAAAAATAATCTCGCAAATCGGTTGTATTATACTGCGATGCTGCGTTGATGCATACAGACGCTTTAGAAATGACTCGGAACTGTCTTTAGTTTTCCCGGAATAACCTGTTGGTTTCACGGTAATCTCGAGTCAGAGGCCAACTTGATAAGGCTTGCCGACTGAATCACAGTTTAGAATTATTATTATTTTACTCACGTACAATGTAATGCACTTTTTGTATTATTGTAACAATTAAGGAGAATTTAATTCATTTGTAATTGGATATTTTGTATTGCTTCCGAGTCTACCAAGGTAGCGGAAGCTTTGTTTTCACTTTTCAAGGACGAAAAAAAAGTTCTCTAAAATCAAAATTTTCACTCGCGTTTTGCGTTTTAGACCTTTCTGAACAATTTTGGTTCCGTGTCTGTTTGTCTGTCTGTCTGTCCGTCTGTCATGAATTCCTTGTAACGCGCATAACTATACGAAGTTATTGTCCGATTTGTATGAAATTTTCAGGGATTGTGCGGGTTGGTGTGTAGACGGTCCCCTATGAAACTCATCATTCCCGGACTGATAGAAGCGACTGCGCATGCGCAAACGTGAATTCCTAGTAACGGCCATAACTTCTACATTTTCCATCCGATTTCAATGAAATTTTCAGGGATGTTACAGATTAGTATTTAGATGGTCCTCTATGAAAATCATCACCTTCGGACTGATAGTAGCCACTGGGCATGCGCAAACGTGAATTTCCTTGTAACAGCCATAACTTCCACATTTTCCATCCGATTTCGATGAAGTTTTCAGGGATTTTGCGGATTAGGTTGTAAATGGTCCCCAATGAAAATCAAGGCCTTAAAATTTACAGAAGCCTCTGCGCATGCGCATACGTAAAATCCTTGTAACATAACATATCCTTGTAACATAACATTTACATTTTTCATCCGAATTTGATGAAATTTTCTAGGATTGTCCAGATAAGCGTGTAAATGGTCCCCTATGAGAGTAGTGAAAGGTACTTAGAGATTGGTGTTTCGAGATTAACAACTATGCATCGGATCATCTTATCTCGGGTTATGGATAAGAGGAAGCTATGTGCCACACCCACTTGGCAGACGTTTTTAAAAAATAATTTTAATTTTTCCAAAAGAGGATAGGTGTAAGATGTACGAAGTGACCGTCGCTTTATTGTTGACGTCACGCCGCGAGCTGAAGCGACTATTCCCGCCTTTAATTCGCCTTCCATCCTATTCCGTCTACACCCCGCTTCCTCCCTTCCGACCAATCCCAGCTACCTCCCACTTATTGAAAATATAATCAGTTCTATGAAAGCATCAACCTCGATCTTGTCTGTAAAACCCCTCTACCAACATTTGAAATATACTACAAATAGCATTATGATAGGAACTCACCTTGATTCATAGGATAACCACCTTCTATAAAGTCACTGACTAAACCATTAATGATTATTGTAAGTATTATGAGAACAAAAAGTCTGCCCGAAAGTTACCTAAAGTAATTAAGCCACGTCTCTTGTTTTAATAAAATCACTTAGATACATGCTCCGCGGACTGTGTCCGTAACTTTTCGAGTTATTTCAGCAAAAATAATGGATCCGACGCGACGAATTCCGTTCCACAGCGAACTGATGACTGTGGTGTTCGGAGCTACTAGTTAAGTAGCCTTCAAGGGCGTCTCTAAAATGGGGGAAGGCATGAAATGCTCAAGAACATCATCGATCGGTTGCGATGTAGTTAACTATTTTGATTTATCTATTTTCCTTAAAAACCCATTTGACCCAGATGGGAGATTTAATAATTCAACTTGCACCGCAGACCACATTTTGTCGGCGTCAATTTGAGGATTCCTATGAACACGGCATCTATTAAGAAAATTAATTCTTTACTGCATTCCTTGTGTACTACCGATTAGATAGTCATGGTTACAACTCCAGCCTGACCTTGGTTTCTAACTTAATCGATGACAATATTACAATATTGCATTTACTGCGTCAGTAACCGATGCAACAGTTGCATTGCAACTCCCCATGAGGTCGTGTCGGCTCCGTTTCGATTCAACGAACCATCTTAAGCCAAAACAAAGAAGCTGCAAGCATCCTGAGAAGTAGGAACTAGAAAGGAAGGTCTACCTATTTTCTCTACCTAAGAATACTTAGATTTATTTATACCTTCCTGATCTCTATGTCTGGATGTCTTTGCTACGCCGATTATTGATTTCTCAACTAATATCACAACAACTACTCATCAAATACGATGTAATCATGCAACATACCCTTCGGAAGGAAATGGACAACCATGAAATGCCTATTAGATTTAACTTCTAAAACGCATTTTTATGGATATTTTGGCATCGTGCTTTAAGGTAGGCATCTGTCGTCGAAATACCTTTTTGCATTGCTATAATTCTAGAACCGATTTCTAACCATGTTTAAAAAAATCAAGTATGTTATGTTTGTGGTTGAGTAAAAGGTACCTTTGGTGTGGCTGCGATGAAATTTACGGGGGACTCATATCGAGTAGGTACTGGTGTGTCGTCTAGTGCTGCCCGCGACTTTCTGACTTTTTCCCGGGGTCCCCGAATACCTACACAAGCTCAAAACAAAGTGTCTCTAGCTTCGGTAGTGTGGAAGCAACATTTAATTTTTGTTCGTTATGATCTATCGGACTATATTTGACGATTTTTAATATACCTACGGGGAATTTAAGATTTGGGATTTTTTTATACAGTAAGTTTAAGGAGGGTTGAAAGGATTGATTGACGTATTTTACTTGCGATTTTCATGTAATGAGTAGGTATAACAATTCCATTCACCCTCATAAACTATCATTAAATGATAGTTCAAATTTTGAGGCTGACATACTTATTATTTGTCAGTGGTGAAAATAATGCAAGAACAAAAAAAAAAATATACTTATAATTATACATAATAATAATATAGATACGAATAGACCCCTTGGTGTTTCCACTGTAGGTACTTACGAATCCTCGATGTTTTTTCTCTCTTCAGACCCAAAATTTTCTGAAGATGATCGGAGATACCAAAGTCTCAGGGAAAACATTACACATGATTACATCCGAATAGAAAATATCCAAGTGACTACTTACAGACAAAACACGGGAGACAAACATACTGACAACCCAGCTGAGGATGTGAAAAGATTGTGGTTTCCTTTTCTTCCTGACCAACCACAGATGATTTCATACAAGTAAGTGAAATTCAATCCCAACAATCCTTGACACCCATGGTAACGAATCTGAAGTTCTACTTTTCAAGCAAGCATAGGGGCTTCTATTGATTCAATTGCGATTATTTATTGCCTTCAACATCCCTGGATCAATAGTGCCCTCTGAGCATGCGGAAACGTAAAATCCTTGTAATAGCTATAACTTATACATTTTTCATCCGAATTTGATGAAATTTTCAGGGATTGTTCAGACTTGTGTGTAGATGGTCCCCTACGAAAATCATTGCCCCTAGACTGATAGTATCCATTGCGCTTGCGCAAACGTTAATTCCTTGTAATAGCCGTAATTTCTACATTTCTCATATGATTTTGACGAAATGTTTAAGGTCCATGCGGATTTGGGTGTAGAATCTACCATCTGATGGTCCTTTATGAGGGTAGTGCAAGGTACTTAGAGATTGGTGTTAACTATTGTAGTTATTGGAATAACTACAATACATCGGATCCTCTGTACAAATAACTACTATTTGATTTCAAGGAGAGCCGATCCAAACTGGATTTCGCAACCCCCTCCATCTGCAAGCAGATAGATGAAACCCCGAAAACCCTAGAAGGGTGATCGAGGGAGTGGAAGGAACTCACCACATGAGAGCCCTAGGGGAGCTAGTCATGACTATCAGCTCCTCTAGGTACCTGTTTGTATTAACACCACAGGTTAGGCCGAACCTTCTAGCTAAGGTTCTACCAACTAGACAGGTTGGTACCCGGGTTCATAACACAACTCACATGCCGAGAGACATCTTCAGGGGGCAAGCCCTTGAGGAGGCCATCTCTCCCCTTGTAGCCTTCTTGGTACAAGCCCATGAAGTAGGGTTTGCTCATCCACGTCCACAATCCGGATCCTCTGTACAATCGGGTTATAGATTCGAGGAAGCTCTGTGACTCGTAAAACCAGAGGCTTCTGGGTACAAATAGACGCCAAATGACTGACATCAGCCACTGCCCATGCACAAATGTGATTTTATTGTAACAGGTATAATTTCTACATTTTCCATTCAAATTCGACGAAATTTTCAGGAATTTTGCCGGTTGAAGTGTTTACGGTAGTGCAATGTAGGTACCTATTTTGAGATTAGCTACTATGTATCGGGTCATCTATACAATCGGATTATGGATACGAGGCCACACCCACTTGACAGACTTTTAGCATGGAACATGCTTCAGCCTTGAGCTACCTGGCAAAAAGTATCACGTTTTTGGGGCACGGCGATGTGTCACGAAATTTTGCAATGATTTCCACTGACAACCAAGTCGTTGTTACCAAACTTTATCTTCGTCATTCGTGTTCTTGGAAAAATCGTTCATCATTCGTTTGAAAGCCCTGAATTTATGCATAAATTATATGCTGCCAAAACCGCTGTAATTATGGAAGAAACTCAGATATACCCCTGAGTTAAAAGAACTGTAAACAACATTCGCGGTAAGAGCCATCATGGATTTAGCGGGGTTTTATTTCGAAGGAAGGTGTTATTTTATGTAATAGGTAGGCAACGAGTCCTAATTCACGATCATCATATTTACGTCATTTACATAAGGAAACACAGCTAAAGCATGCTCCATGTTTCTTGACCTAATGAACTGATCACATATTATTATCAAAGTCGTACCATAATATCGTACAGACTAGTAATAATATATTGATAGACTGTTTCGAAATTAAAATTGTCTAGAGTTTTTACGAGAGTTAAAAAAAAAACAGTCGTCTCAAGACACAAAAATTCCACCTTATTGTTTTTAGGTGTTTTGAAGTTGGTCAAAAACCGAATGGGATGGAAAGGTCTTCTATGGAAGAAACTAGAAAACGATTTCAAATGATCTTTATCCAAAATTGTTCACAAAAAGACATGTAATGATTGGTAGGTATGTAAGTTGGGCGTAGTAGGAAGTAGTAGTAAATTTGTCATCGTAATGTTGTCAATAGTATTAATATTTTTTCAATACTGGTAATATCATTTTTAACAATAAGAAACATATTACGGACACAAGCTGTTTTGACTTACATTCCACCTATCCTTGAAGACAATGTTTGAGTGAAAAACAATTATGAACTAAAACATTCATATTTAGAAATTTACACCCCAGAAGGGATTGGCATGTGCCAATTACGAGATTAATTAAATTTTTTCCTATATACACCAACATGTTGATTGAATAGGTGAAAACTTGTAGGACTAGGTACATTGCAATATAACTACAGACATTCATATTTCAACACTTACATTTAAAACAATTTAATTTTAGACGTACAATCCTAAAATTTAATGGGTCTACAGCGTATCACGAAAAACCCTTATTTGTTGATGAATGTGGAACATTGACTACACTATCATTCGCATAATTATTGAAATATTAAATTAGGGAGCGTATTCAACATGAGCTTCAGAAGACTACATATATATAATACTCCGTAACAAATAATGCAACAAAAAGAATACCAAACCAAAATACCTTGTGAGAAATTTGGACACCTGAAACGATGTTCAGTGATTTCACTCACAACCACATGGACGATTGATGGAATTCATACTAACAGGATTGTTCAAAATAGGTACCTACCTAGTTTCCTCAATGTTACGTTTGTGTAGGTAGGACCTTTCTTGTTTTGCCTGGCATAATATACCGCCATCGAATTCTGTTGAAATGTGGCACGAGATTAAACAAGACGAAGGGTCAAACTGCAACACCACCGACTGTGTTATTTTAAGGACAAAATGAGTTGCTGTCAATGAGAATTAGGTAGGTATGCGCAACTCACGACAAAAACTGCAATCGGTGGTATTGTTGTTCAACTCTCGAGATGATAAATATAATATTTCATTTTCCACATCGAGATCGAAAAAAATTAAACTAGTTACTTCAAAAATATCTTCATTTTGGTGAATAGGTATTTCAATGAACGCATATTGACCTTCGCTTCAGTATTTAGTAATTTTAAATATCACCGAGTTTTCGACGAAAACGATGGTTGAGGTTCCCAAAAACCGATTTTTAAACTACGGAGGTACTCACAAGAATAACGTAACTATAGTCTAGATATTTTAGACATAAGGAAAAAGTGACTCGTAGGATTTCACACAAAGGAAATTGAATTAAGAAGTTAAATGTTAAAGAAGTTCAATTTTGGATGGATATAGTACATTATTAAATTTCCATAACAAGTCCTTCACGCTTTTGATGAATTTTATTAGTGTGCCTCGAAATTCGTGTTTGTGGGGACATAAATGAAGAATATTAGGAACGGGGTTAAAAAGAAAGAAACCGTCTCTTCTGCCGAGCTTTCGGGAAATTGATTTCATTCATCAGGGCCTACAAAAATGATAGCATTTTTCTCTTTGGAGAACATACACTTATTTCTGCTGATCCTGAACAATGTTGCTTTATGAGTACAGAAGCTGCCGAAGAAGAAGATCAATTTTGATATTAATTACAGTTAATTTTGAACTTGAAATTGGCTTGTTACATACCTTTCCTTCTGGAGTCTGATTGTGGCTTCGGATTATTGATGTCTGTTGCATTCTGAAGGCAATTTTTAATGCAATTTAATAATTGGCTATAGGGTTCCCTATGTTCAAATTTTTAATTTAGTTTTTACCTGGTCTTCTATTCATGAACTTTCTCTTGGTGTGTAAATGCAATTTGAGTACCTAATCTAGGATATCGAGTAATCTGAGAACAGTCGCAGATATCCATAGGCTAATCAGTGAAATACATTCAGATTGCAGCCTTGACATCTCGCAAACAAATTCGGTCAACACTGGCTTGATTTGATATTTAGGGTGCAGTTTTTTTCTCTCGAAAATCAGAGTCACTTTGGATAAGAACTGTGTTTTAACTCCCTAATATTTCCAGGTTAGCCTTGATTCAGTCAAAAGTGTGTATAATACTGTAAGATTCCATGCTATTAACGCCATTCCCATTCATTGTGGGACCCTAGAATTTAGTTTAACTTTGTTCTGTATCCGAGTCACAGCAAGAACTTGTTTTGTGTAACTACGTTTTCCCATGTAAATAATGCGTGACTATTAGAGCCTATTTACGAAGAAAACAACTTTTCCAGAAGCTCGGCAGAAGTGGTGATTTTTTCTGTTTCGACCCCTTTCCCCATATTCGACATTTATCAATACAAGATGAGCTGCAGGTAACATTCGATATGCGTGAGCAACCTAGCGGTCATTTCTTCCACTTTAAATCGTGACCTCGCTTAGAAAATTAGAAAAAAATACATAACTGTATGTTTTTGTTTTTCAAACAAGTGATCACTACACCACGTTAAAAGATACGTCTAAATTCAAAAGCTGGGCGTTTTTAAAAAAATATTTTTAACCTAAAAAGGTGGTAGGTAGTGTCAAAAAATTATCACATTGCCTACTAACTGTCTTCCGTCAATCTCAATCATGGGAGGGTATGCACTGTGTTTGAGCAATACTAGGGTCTTTTTTTGTCCAAGTAGCGTAGGTACCCTGTCTTATAACTAGGTCTAAAAAAATGCTCAGCTACGGAAACGTTCTCAGTGTTTAATTCACATTGCAAGCCGCGTTTCGTTTATTTTCAACTTTTATTTATTTATTTTATTTTCAACTTTTCAAGTTGAAATCTTCAAGTGGTTACTTGTAGCAAATTGTGGACGTATACGGCAGTAAGACGAATGAAACAATGGTGAATTTGTTTGTTATAACTTTTAATAGGATTTGTCTTGGGGTTCAAAGGAATAAAGACAACCTTTGGCACGAACTTAGTGTAGGCACCTATCTCCAAAAGACGGATTTCGTTCATTCCTTCCTTAAATCCTAATGCTCATTGTATCACATAAATTAGGGCTAAAGACTAATAAACCAAAAGTCTAACGCGTTCTACCTAGTACATAAAAAAAGTAAAATCAACATCGCGAAACAAAAGCTTTTAAAGTCGTTGGGAACAGCGTTTTCCATACAAGAATTGCAATTCATAATAGGTACTCGTGGTTGGAAAAAAATATTACAGTGTGATTCTCATAGGTAAAATTGCTGAAGGCGGGGGGAGGGAAGAGAAGTACTTATTTTAACCATCCGCCAGGGGAGGAGTGACCCAGCCGTATTTGTCGTGGGTCTTGACCAAACTTCTGAAGGACTCTTCTGCAGAATTGCGGTTGAAGTCCTTGCTGCTGCTCTTGGTTTTCTTGGATATTCGACCCTGCGTTGAGGAACACGAATACAAATTAAACGTAACTCCTCTTCATAAAAATTCATAGAAACATGGTTGAGCCTTATGAAATAAATGGGGCCTACATGGTTTTGTCCACCAAGGGCTTATGGAGGACAATTTTGATAGTTTCGATAGATGTCGATCCCTTATGAGGGTATGGATTTTTTGAGGTTTAGCTACTATGCATTAGATCATCTATATAATATTTTTTCGTATGGATCATTAAGTTACCAACCTGCCCCTTCACTATGCTGGCAGCGAATTGCATTACTATGGCTTCAACGGTATATGCGCTGGCCCACCCTCGGGGCGTGAGTAGTTCCATGCAAATTGCTCCACCTTCCATTACAAAACCTGTAAATAAATATCAAAATAAAACAAATGAAAGATAAGTAGATACCATCTATACTAGGTATGTTCTTTTCTCCATAATATGGAGAATGTTATTCTTGTTCTCGAATACCAAGAGATACAGAGGAATAGAGAGAGGGAGGGAGAGAGAAAATATAATTATTATTATTCACTAAACGCCGTAAATACTTTTAAAAAATAACTAAACTAAAATTTTCGTGCTTGACCACAGTTCAGTCTCATCTCTCGTTACGTTAAGCAGATTCTATCGTAGAACTATCAACCGACCTGTTGAATTTTCTCATGAATCCGAACCTAAAGACCAATTTTTATAATTATTAGTCCAGCGAATAGAGCAGTTTTACCCTACATGAAATGCGGTAGTCCTGGATATTTTATGTGTTGTACAAAAATCGTAGTACATAAAATTTCCTAAAAAATTCATTCCATGACTTTTTTGTAGGAGCGATCATATTGGAGCTATGGGGCTGCAAAAAAGGGCCAAAAATGGTTTTAGCCGTACCTCCTGTTCAAACTTGGGGAAGACATCGTCTTATCAAAAAGTGTGGATGATGAAAGTTGTAGACAATTTAATTAGCTTTTTAACGCTTTTTTCAATTTTTTTGGACCGTCCGTAGGAATGGGGGTAAGTTTAAAGGAAAAATGAGCTATTTTTTTGATATAGCACAGTGATTCCAATTGATAATGATTTACCCATTTATGACTGTACAAAATGTGTTTTAGCTCAATTAAAGGTCGGTCACTCTCATGTACTCAACATTCCGTTCGCCCGCGAACCCAATATTTCGGTCTCTAGGCTACCTAGCGACCTGCTGCTTTTGCTAGATGAAGAGAGCTCTAGTTTCACGTGATTTCTGAGGTTCACTGTTCAGGTTCAAGAACTTCAATATTATAGCTTGTGATACTTTGGTGTTAAATATGGTAATTCTTAGTGATGGAGTTACTCGAAAATATTCATTAACGCAGCAGTGCGACGTATCGACGTTTGACCACCCTATAGGTACACAAGGCAAGTTCATAATAATAGAGTAAGTTCTCAACCCAATCACGATAAATTGTACTCCTTAGGAGAATTTCAATTCAAATGAGTTCAATAAAAAAGATTTATTGACTTTCTCTGTGGAAAATTTGAATCATTCAATATACCAACTAATGTTCTTATTCTGACTTTCTTATTGTGTAAACAGCAGTATCAATGTCTTGCTCCTATGATGGTGGGAAGACATCGACTCGTTGTAATTTTGAAAGTGACAACCAATCAAACAAAAACATAAAAAATAAAAAAATAAATAAATTAAAAAAAAAATTTGGGGGGGGGGGGGAAATGTGCCACATACCTACATGGTAAGTAATCAACGACATATTTCAGGTACGATTGAACTGACATCGTCATCCGTTATTCATATCGGGTCATCCGTCATATCGGCATATTTGGATTTAGGAAGAAAAAATGTTGCACCCTCTTCCAATGCAACCCCATCTTTGCGGCCATTTTTAGCCCTTTTTCGCAGTCACATAGCTCCGAAATGATCAATCCAACGAAAAAATCATGCAATGTATTTTTAAGGAAATTTATTAGGCACAATTTCTTAGATAACAAATAACTACAGGCAAAAAACTGAAAAAAAGAAAAAAATTTGATGGGTTTTCGATGATTATGTAGGAAGCAATAGGAAGGGGCATACGGAAACTTTTTTTTCGGAAGGATTTTTCACCTCCTATTAGCAGCAAACATCATATAAAAAATCCAGGGCTACCACATCTCATCTCGGGTAAATCCCCCCTTTTTTTGTTTCTATTTACTGGACTATATAAAATACCGGCGAAAACGTGACACTTACCTATCCAGTAAGAATTACTGGAACAAATCTAAGAATCCAATATAAAAATCTACCATCGAAAAAAGCCTCACCTTTCTCTATTCTAGGAGAAACGACTCTCATAAATGGAGGTACGAAAGGGAAGTTCTCGGGGAATGTCAGTTGTAAGGATATGCACTGAAACAATGAAAGAGCAATGAGAACATGTTCGAATTCCACATTTTACAAAATGTAAAAACATCCTAGCTTTTTATTAATTTAATAAAGTTTTCTAAAAAACTTGGAACAGGATTACTAAAGCACTTTTAAAAGGACAAGACAAACAAAACAGAAACTCGTGTTTATTCGGACTGTTCGCAAACTGATCCAAGCTCTTATTGAACTTGGTGATTTTTGGACAGTCTGTGTTTTGTTTGACGCTACCCATTGGGAGAAGGTAGATTCAAAGGGATTATGTTTTGTCACTTTTTCTTCCTCTTTTCGTGTCTATTCAGCGATACCTGTGTTTTGTTCATCAAAATGCGAACTAAGAGTACAAAATTCCAACTTGAGACTTGGTGTCTTGAGACACCTTTTTATGATGAAAGAGGGCAACAGCTATTACTTACTGAATGATTTATTCATAAAATAGTTCGCATTTTATGTATACTCATTTCATTATTCAATAAAATCACTGATCTTGTAAAATATCCATTGAAAGCTTGAAAGTTATTTTTTAAATGAAAAATTGTGATTTCAAAGCTTGTGTATGGTTTTGTAAAAATAAAAATGCCGACAAGATAATTATGTTCTCGTATTACCAATAACTCGGCCATCTAGAAATTTTAAATGATTTGTGTAACTTTTTCTACACCGGAATTTCGATGTAGAAACTACCTACTTCGAGGTAGATCGATCATGTAAGAGGGAAGAGGTTACGCAACAAAGATTTATCAATATGGGAATACAATGGAAAAGAGGTTGAACATCACGGAATGCGTGACGGAATTCATTTCCACCCCTTCCTGGTGGGTGCTTCCAACGACCAAAGTCATCGTGAAAAATGGTTGAAGATTCGCCCCATCACGCAAGTGCTAATCATAAACGAGTATATCCTATTTTTTCCACGTAGGTAGATTGATATTGATTCCCGTTAACGTATGACGTTGGCACTTATCTGAATCAAATTCGTTCAAATGGAAGTTCGATTTTGATCTCTTATTAGTAATGGGAGAGCGGTTCTTTAAGTTGATTTTAATCCAAACAACTCACTTTCTAAACTGAACCAACTGTTGGCGAATCAATCGCTATCCAAAAAGCTCACAGCTCACTAATATCGACCCACTCAAAACTCATCACTTAAATGTCTAATGCCCTTGCCTAATCAATCACTAACTTTTTAGGACGTCCCACAGTAAGACTTGGGCGTCCTTAAGCGATTAATCTGCGATGAAAGAGGACAACACTGAACAGAAAAAACGCTGCAAATTATTTCACCAAGGTTTATTATTTCCTTGGCACCACTGATTTGTTCACGGGGGCACAAAGAATAGTTCATGAAAATCCAGAAAAATATTGGTAATATTTCCTCAATTTCATGGGTTTGCCTTTAGTAAGCATTAACAGAAACTGAAATATTCAAAATGGAAAATTTGATGAATATCATCACCCCTGCTGCCTTCTCCCCTTACGAATTTAAATCGAACAAATAATAATAATAAAACGAAAATCTGAGGGAAATTGAGACCTGGGGAGAGTACAAAAGTCACATACACACACATTCCTAAAAATACACAGATATGTATGTCACAGACATGTACACAGACATACAAACTATGGTTTTTGCTTCCGAGTCTACCAAGGTAGCGGAAACTTTGTTTTCACTTTTCAAGGACGAAAAAAAAAGTTCTCCAAAATCAAAATTTTCACTCGCGTTTTGCGTTTTAGACCTTTCTGAACAATTTTGGTCCCGTGTCTGTGTGTCCGTGTGTCTGTCATGAATTCCTTGTAACGCGCATAACTATACGAAGTTATTGTCCGAGTTCGATGAAATTTTCAGGGATTGTGCGGGTTGGTGTGTAGACGGTTCCCTATGAAAATCATCATCCTCGGACTGATAGAAGCGACTGCGCATGCGCAAACGTGAATTCCTTGTAACGGCCATAACTTCTACATTTTTCATCCGATTTCGATGAAATTTTCAGGGATTGTGCGGGTTGGTGTGTAGACGGTCCTATATGAAAATCATCATCCTCGGACTGACAGAAGCGACTGCGCATGCGCAAACGTGAATTCCTTGTAACGGCCATAACTTCTACATTTTTCTTCCGATTTTGATAAAATTTTCAGGGATTGTGCGGGTTGGTGTGTAGACGGTCCTCTATGAAAATCATCATCCTCGAACTGACAGAAGCGACTGCGCATGCGCGAACGTGAATTGCTTGTAACAGACATAACTTCCACAATTTCTACCCGATTTTGATGACATTTTCAGGGATTACGCGGATTAGGTTGTAGATGGTCCCCAATGAAAATCAAGGCCTTAAAATTTACAGTAGCCTCTGCGCATGCGCAAACGTAAAATCCTTGTAACAGCCGTAACAGTGGCGTGTGAGGTGAGGATCTCAAACCCCATTTAAACATCCCTTGATAGGTCAGTCAGCAATGCTCTGGATTCCCACTCAGGAGTCTCAGGTTCGAATCCTAGTCAAGCTAAAATTTTTTTGATCCAATCACTACCGCACTTACATTTTTCGTCCGAATTTGATGAAATTTTCTAGGATTGTCCAGATTAGCGTGTAGATGGTCCCCTATGAGGGTAGTGAAAGGTACTTAGAGATTGGTGTTTTCAGATTAACTACTATGTATGGGATCATCTACATAATCGGGTTCTGGATACGAGGAAGCTATGTGCCACACCCACTTGGCAGACGTTTTTTTGTTTGTGATTATGTTTTTCTCCGTTAAGTGTGCTTTACCCCAGATTGATCGGATAAGGAAGCCCAAGTCTTATTGTGGGACTTCCTAAAAGTAGGACTACTTGTCGAAGGTGCAGACCTGAATATTGTTGGTTGAAGGTAGAAGGAAATGACTGATCGCAAATAACTTAATTTCCTATTTGGCTCTCAGCTGAAAGATGTCAGTAACAGGTTTCCAAGATGGGGTGTTTCATAAATACAGGTGGTTTTTGGTCAGGATTTCGAAAAACTTCCGCTATGTTTGCTTTTGAAGGTTTTACATACTGAACAACTAGTATGCAACGCTTACGGTTTTTGAGAGCTGGAAATCACCGAGAAAGTCCAAAAATATTCACTCAACCTGACCAGTGCGTTCAATGAATCACACCTTAATGTCATGTAATCTCATGTCGTTGGCCAGTTCAGATTCCTGATCGATGCTGTAAAGGCGGACGTGCCAGTCGTACAGATTGTCGTTGATGAGTTCTACAGTGAAGGCCGGATTTTCTTTCCGCTGCGACCTCTCAATGTCCTGCAGTTCCTTCATCAGCCTCCGCGTTCTCACGGACTTCTGGTGAACTTCTAACGCAGTTGCACCTGCATCTAAGGGAGACAGAACACAGTAAGTAATTAATAGAAAGGAAGTTAGTAGTGAATGAGCGCTATAAAACACTTATTATTAACACTTCTATTACATCAACATCAGGCCCTCGTGTACATAGTGACAGTGTGCAAAATCTCACACTTTAAATACAGCATTACAATGGATACACACGAGTATATATATCTATTCTGGCCGAGCTCTATATATTGTAATTTATTATCGCAATTTTATAATTAAATAGAAGTAACATCGTTGACACAAAAATCTACACAAACCGTGGAGAACTTCAAAACCAAAATCTTTTTGAGTTGGTCGGCATTTTACACTTATTAGGATTTACAGAAGTTAAAATTTGGTTATTTTTTATTTTCCAACTCTTATGTTCCTATTCCAAAATAATTGCCACTCTTGCCAGACAAAAATCATAGTTTGAAGCCATTTTTGACCATTCAAAATGCAAAATTTTCCGAAGAGTAAGCAACGAGATGTTGGCATGAAAGTCGTCCATTATTTTGATATTGATGTTATATCAAAATTTCGAAATTTTAGTTTCCAAGGTCGGAAATTACTCTTGTTGAGTGACTAATTGATACATGAATAAAGGCAATTATTATCAGCATAAATATAAGTATAATATTATAACTGTCATTATCATGATCAAAAATTGGATGTAGTAAATTCATCTTCACGAAAGTCAACATCAACTTTCAAAATAAGTTGATTACTCGACTGAAAAAAAAACAACATTGACAGTTTTAGGACATTGGCCAAACCGTAGTTCAGTTCAAATGAAGACAGATAGAAGAGAAAAAGTGAGTAAGATCATGGAAAAATTGCTAAATGCATAAACGTAATTTATTTGTCTAACTTACCTACTTCTAAGAGATTGTTGTATTTACACAATATTAAATTTTATCGTTACCTTTGGAGGGTTGTGACGTCTTCTTTTTGAAAATAGAGGCCGTGGAAGGTCTCGCTGGAGGGCCGACCTGCTCCTCTGAAGGTGTAACGCCGCTATGGTAGCCCGCATGTCTCAGCAGCCTCCGGGCTGGTGATCTGAAATTGCCAAGGGTGAAGTTTGAATTCCCTTGAATCGAGTAGAATACAAACTCATGGTTTTTCTCTAAAAGTTGGAATAAAACTTTTTAATTTAGTAACCTACCCCATGGGTATTAAATATCCATAACTGTAATTTTTACAAAATTTCTCATGGTAAAATTTGAAATTAATATATTAATGTTGACATTAAGATAGTCACGGTAATCATTACTCGCAATTTTTGACACAAGAATCCACTGATAATCGTAAGTATTTTACGTAGCTGAACAGAACTGTCAAGAAGGGATCGCGCCGTTTTGGGTCTTATGTGAGGACTCATCGAGCCACCTATCCAAGTACCTACTGATCAAAAGTGCTGGTCTTCTTTCATCTCTCAAAAATAAGTTTAATGTACCAGAGAATACAGGGGCATCAACTTCAGTACCTATTACTATACTGAGACCAGGCTACCTCAATGATAATGGTAGGTACTTAGTTAGGATTATACTTAAGTTGGTGTTCTTGATACCCTTGTGATTTGGATGAACTTGAGCCGGACTGCTGCTGATTTGGTGCACCTCCCTGTTCGCCTCTTTCGTTTTTCTCTCCCTCCTTCCTGAACAAGCGGTTGAGGGCTGAGACGACCTTATCTTTGGCTCGGGAGGTCATCGCTCAGATCCACTAAACGCACTGCCGGTTTAGTCTTACCTGTCAACAAAAATAACAATTATTATTCTTCAACCTCGTGAATCGAAAAATTAATCAGCAATAAAAAATAAGCATGAAACTCGATCTAAGGAATGCCAATAAAATTAACGACATTGATTAGGTGAGAGGTGATCGTTTTTCTTGTTCAGCTTATTACAAAATTGAGCAAGGTTATGTTGTCAGCAACCTAAGTATAACTAAAGACACTAGAATACTAGGTAACTATAACCACAGTACCACATGTGGGCCCGTGCAACGCTCAGGTAATCAGCTAACCTTTGTTCAAAATAAAATGATACTGAATTAAACATACCAAAGAGACAAAACTAAAATGCCAGAACTTCCACTTCCACAAGAGGGCAGAATCGGTAGGTCCTATAACGAGAGGAAGATGACACTGGAAATTATAGTCTAGCTTTCTTTTATCACTTCCACGACAGGAAAACTGATTCGGTCTCAGGCTTTCATAATTTGATGGAGGCAGCCCTAGCCATTAAGGCTATGGTAGCTGCTTGAACTTGAACCAACTTGCAACTTTTGTGTGACAAAACTTTGTTATCAGAAAGATTAGATTAGGGTCACGTGGAAAGGAAGCAATGTATCTCAGGCCATAAGTTTACTAGCTACCAATGTACCTACCTACTGGAGTGTGTGGTTCATAATTTATTGTGAATCACGGATAGGAACCCAATAAAGGCTTCTTTTAATTACTTGAAATAGGTACTGTCGGAGTAGTTTGAATAGGTACTGTATAAAAAGGTTACGTTTCATCATTTGAACTTCAGTATCCAGCTTTTCTAGTAATATCATTAGAAACTTTCTGGTGATCACTCAGTGGATAACAATGCCAATCATTTGAAAATCACTAATAGCATGACTTCAAAATTAAAATAGGTACTACACGAATAAACGTGTAAATAGATGTGTGTAATAAAATGTATACTGTTTTGTGGAGCAAACTTAATAACAGCAAGACTCGTGTTCATGCTTCAACATTAACTCTCATCGGCCACAGAATAAATGACCACTTGAACAGAGCAACTCCCTACCCACCACCTCGAAAGGTGATTGACGCTATCAGCGGCATTTTTCTTGCAAAGTCGAAAGGCCGATCGCTAGAGATTGCTCTAACTTGAAGAATAAAAAAAATCTAGGAAAACGGTGCATAATTCGAGGAGCTATGATGTCGGGAAAGTAACGTTGATTCCTTATGGGAGCAGAAAACATGGCCGACTGGGTAGCCCGCTCTTAAGTTCGAATAAATTACCCACATCAATGACAGAATGCAATTAGGTGGAAGGTGTATAATAAAACGGGTATAGTTGACAATGCAGGAAAAATAGCGGTTTACAGCAGTTGCTATAGGTACATACAACATCTTTCAGCCTATGCACTGGAGCGTAAATAAAAGTCATAAACCGTAGCGTTTGGAGGTAAGAAAGAGGCAAGGGACAAAACCATGGAGAGCGTGGAAAATGAAGTAGGTAGGCGTGAGGGTCCCACAATCGTCTCAGCTGAAATATTGATGTCCTCGACCCAACCAATTGGTTACAGATACATGGGGGTCTAACAGTTAACAAAACATTGAGAAAGTTCCACACTCACATCAATCAATCTGTTTTCATAACCAAACTGATTTTCTCGATGTGGAGGTTCTTGAGAATCGGTCGGGGAATGATAGAATTATTAACGCCAACGTTTCGTTCAATTTATTGAACATCTTCAGGGCTACCTAATACAACAAACAATGAACGAATTAAGTTAGGCAACTGAAGGTAGGTACATTACCATGGCAAGTAACAAGTAGTAGGTATGTGTAAAAGCTTACCAGAAATTTGGAGTAATGGAGTCACATCATGGATTGATCATGGTCTTATTGACTGAGTGAATGCACACTTGTGTGACATTTGGACACTGTGACATTTTTGACTTGTTGAAGATAGATAGTTACCATCTATTTAGTTCAATATCAAGTTCCTAGTAGTTTAAGTTTTTATAGTAGGTAGGTATGCATAATCTATGTTTTTCTAACCTGTGTGGTGTGTGGACATTGGACATGTTTTGAAATCTTGGGACCCATGTGCACCATGGAGGCCTTACTTCCATGTGGGCTTACAAGAATGGATGTTGTCACATCAAGCATCCATGCCAGCATGTGCAATCTCACAAGTCTCAATCCATGTGTCAACCTTGTTAACAGCCCAAGTTTTTTGTTTGATTTCTCATTACATAGCTGATGAAAATCTTTTACCATCTTATCTTCAACAAGTCAAAAATGTCACGGTGTCCAAATGTCACACAAGTGTGCATTCACTCAGTCAATAAGACCATGATCAATCCATGATGTGACTCCATTACTCCAACTTTCTGGTAAGCTTTTACACATACCTACTACTTGTTATTTGCCATGGTAATGTACCTACCTTCAGTTACCTAACTCAATTCGTTCATTGTTTGTTGTATTAGGTAGCCCTGAAGATGTTCAATAAATTGAACGAAACGTTGGCGTAAATAATTCTATCATTCCCCGACCGATTCTCAAGAACCTCCACATCGATATTATTTTAAAAAAACGGTCAAGAATTCCAACTATATTGCAAACTGATTTTCATCTAATTCGTAGATGCAGGATCCCCTTAGGTACATCAGAACAACAACTAGATGGGTAAGGAGGGGAGAGAAGGAGGTGTGAAGGGGTGTTTACTCGGGTGAGTGTAATAATTGGAGTTAGTAGTAAGAAGGTTTGGAGGCATGCGCGAATTGATCTAACTGCAAGGCGCTCATGAGTAGTGTCTACTGACCAATCCTCATTATCGTATAAAAATTGAAATTATGCGCCCCTGAAGGATCTAAATGAAAATATGTGAGTTTTAGGTAATTTTCTGCACCAAATCAGAGAATATATCAAAATGACTCATAGATCTAAGTTAGTTAAACGCTATATTTTTGCTTCCGCGTCTACCAAGGTAGCTGAAGCTTTGTTTTCACTTTTCAAGGTTGAAGAAAAAAGTTCTCCAAAATCAAAATTTCCAACGCGTTTTACTTTTCAGACCATCCTGAACAATTTTGGTTCCGTGTCTGTAGTCTGTGTGTCTGTCATGAAATCCTTGCCACAGCCATAACTTCTACAATTCTCATCTGATTTCGATGAAATTTTCAGGAATTGTGCGGGTTGGCTTATAGATGGTTCCCTATGAAAATCATTGCCTCCAGACTGATAGTAACCACTGCGCATGCGCAAAAGTATATTTCCTTGTTACAACCATAACTTCTTCATTTTCCCACAATATTCAGAGATTGTGCCGGTTGACGTGTAGAGTCCCCTTGAGGGCAGTGCAACGTATTTAGAGATTGACGTTTTGAGATCTATATAATCGGGTTATGAATACGAGGAAGCTATGTCCCACACTCATTTGGCAGACGTATTTACTATTTATACCTAACCAATGACCATTAAGTTGAAAGATTAAAACTCCTGGAGGTTTTCTCCTGCTCACCGTTGTACCATTAAATGGTACACAAATATTCAATTTGTTAAAATATTTGTCTTCACATTTACCGCCTTTGAACCCGCCCTATGGAGATACATCATTTTTCATTAACCCGTCTCACCGTAAACATTTTAGGAATTCCCCAGCTGTCCCAAGGTGTCACCAGATTAACTAGATTCAAATTGCAATTTAAAAATTAATAGATAGAGCTGATTTTTTTAAACCATTTTCTGTCAGTTTCAACTTACAGTTGATTAAGTACTTATAAGTCAAAAAATTGTATGACAAACATTTTGAAGATTTTTTCCATCGATTCCTTTGAAAACTGTTGTCATAACTCTATTTTGAGACTTCCAATTGGCCACAACAAGTTCTGCTGTTCATGAAATTTAAAATTGAAATTTAATTGGTTACTCTGGTGAAATCTTGGGACAGGCGTGGAGTTTCTGAGATGTTTTCGGTGACACTAGTGATACCATGGTCCAATTAGGGTCAAAATAGTCAGGTCGGTAAGTGGTTTTTATTAAAAGATATATTTTCAAGATATAGATTGAGTTATGAGTAGGTACCTAATAATTTGGGGAATTGAGAATACATAATAATTTATCAAATACTGTGCGATAATGGCGTAATATTGTGTTGGCGACACTCCGATTTTATAGATATTGGTTGGAGAAACCACAATGAATGTGATTGTGGACTAAGCAAAAAACGCTGCAAATTATTACACAATGGTTTATTATTTTTCTATATAGATCACTCGTCTACAAAATCACCAACCATCCAATATGAAGAGAAGGAAAAAAAAAAAAAAAAAATCAAAATCACCAACCATCGATCGCATTTTGGTCAGCTCTAATTTGAACGACGATTAGGCCTCTTTTGCGATTAACACTCGTGTTTTGATTTATATATATTTATATTTCAATATAAACCCTTACATTTTGTAGGGAGCGAACGGTTTGTCCAACAGAGCTCCGTGTGGTCTCAAAAAATTCTATAGAATCTTAAATTGAAGGAAAAACAATACCTTTATATCGAAATTTTTTGAGTTAGGGCGTTTTCAAACTTTCGAAATTGATTTTGGAACCCTTAGAAGTGACCTAAATCAACCAAAAGCTTCGGGGCACAACTAGACCCCAAATGGAGCCTACATACCAAATTTCATCAAAATCAGTTAATGCTAAGTGGCAAAAGTGCCGCGTACGGCGTACGGACGGCCAAATTTTTATTCGATTTTTGGATTCTACGTACCTTGAAACGTAAAACATCAAATTTTGAGGGGGTGTTAAAATTTTTTTTCTTGGTCGATTCCAAAGTTTCATTATTGAAAATAATAAACCAATAAAGCGGTTTTGGTAGGTAACAGATGTTGCTTAACCTATAATCATCTTCTCAAATGTTTTGACGGCATTTTCAGAGACTTTTCTATGAGTAACAAATTCTCCTCACTCCCCTTCATGTAGCTTACCGTCTCATTATACCATCAATTGTTAATCATTGAGTTACCATTCTTGTGGGTGGTCGATTGTTGAGGTTGACAGTGGATGAAAGGATGAACACCTCGTCTTTTATCTCTGTTATTCGAATACATCTCTTTGAACTGGCTTAATTCAGTTCTGGCTACTGGTGAGGGGGGGGGGTGCTCAAATAATGATCCTCGAATGACGGCGTCTGTCAGACCGAGTCGTCGACCCTTCAGACCGAGTGTCTCATTACCAACGTTGCTGTAACCCTGAGATATCACCTACGTCAACAATTTATTGAAGTTTGACATCATAATATGATTATTATTATTTTTTCACCGCAGAATAAATAGTCAGTAATTTGTTGCGTTGCACAGGAGATGATGGTGCGGTGATGTTGGTAATCAGCCTCCGACAATGATAGAGGGACAGGTTTAGATTTTTTATTCCTATTCTCTTGGATCAAGTAAAGAATTTTATTTTTTAGATTTTTCATTCTTATTCTCCTGAATCAGAAAGAATTTTACTTTGGTAGACATAATATTCGGCAAATGTTTAGGTCTTTGTTGAATGTTTAGTGCCTCACGTATTGATTAAATCCAATAATCGTAGGAAAATTTCTGAAATGTCCCAGTTTTGTTGTTTCAATATCGTAAAATGTCGACTCTTTGGGTAAAAACTACTAGGTACACTAAACTTTGAGCATAAAAATGGCTCATCCTTTACTGGAAGATAATCATCCAATTAATGAATCAAATCACAATGGAGAAATTACTTGGATAATAATACGTGGGCAACTCAAAAAGGCTCAAAATCAGTGTTTTATCTACTACTATTCACTCCAGGAATAAATGCATCGGTGAACCTAGTTATCCCAATTGGCCACTGTATGTATTCGTATGTTCCTTAGAGTTATTTAGGGTACTCATATCATGATTTAGGAGTACCTAAAGCCCATTGCTGTTTTGGGTCGTTGAGGATAGCCCAGAATACCGTTGAATTAAGCTAGACATAATGAATATTCACACTGGTTATTCCAAATGTATTCAAAAGAATTGAGGCTATTCAAGATAGTTCAAATTTATGCCCATAGGAGCGGATCAGTGCAAGATAAATAGTGAAATAGAAGATCAAATTGGTTTACTATTATAGTATAATACTCATCTTATTGCAGAATGAGACTAATATACGTATCGGAATAATACAAATGTGCGTGTCCATGAGAGGTCACAAGCAAACTTTGTACCGTTTTACTTAGTTTTCTCATTTGAACTCGAATACTACCGCATTTTCTCAAAGGGAGGATCCCAGGGAATTACACTCGTGGGAGCAGAATTTAATTTGAGAGCCCGTTGGTAGAAACTGCGTTTACAGTATCTCCACCAACACTCGTTTACGGGAGGTTGTGGACCGCGAAACCACTTTTCCGGAATGGAAGCCGACCGAGCTCAGACACCGTAAGCCAGAAACAGATGAGCAAGACAGGGAAACTTCGTGAAACCTGGGATGACAGGATGACGAAATGTCGTGTGCTGCCCTAGCCAACTGAGATGGGTTTTCACCGCAATGATGTTAAACTCGGAATTAAAATATCTGTCCAAAAGTGGAACATGGCCAACTGACAGAGTACTACCTAACACACCAAGATTCAGTCAAATTATTATCTGTACCTGAAATATGTTACTGGCCCTTTGTGGGACCTCAAAGATCAGATAGGGATCATCTTAGATCACTTAGAGTGAGGCATGAAGGCGTCATCCATAACTTCATTATGAGAAAACTGACTAAGATAGAATGCTGGGTAATGTTTAAGAATTTATTGTTTTCTTGGTCTGTGATAACCGGGTAAAAATTCCAGGTCTCGAGATTGTCTAAAAACTATTCATTTCATGTAGCTAATTGGCCATAGTTACCTTACACTCCACTATCGAAGATATGGAAACTTTGTATTAGTGCAGAAGGTTGGAAGAACGAGGATTCCCAAGATTGGTCATTGATTTTATCATTGTCCAATTGGTAGGAGCCACGATGAATGTAAGTGAAAAAGCAAAAAATCATCATCAAAATTGAGAACATCTTCTCAATTGTGTTAATGTGGAGTCGTGAAAACATGTTTTACAGTAGAAAATTTAAATGTGGGTTTGCTGCAAAACAATAAAACCACTTACTAAACCCAAAAAATGATGCATATTTACTTTATTCTGTGTGAAGATAAAGTACTGCTTACACGATTGGGCAAAAGGTTTTTATGAAGGAAGCCAAACACTGAAAAATTGTTCGTAGATGGTAAAGCGACTGAGGTTTTTACTGTATTTCAAAATGTTTTTGAACTATTAGCAGTTATATAAAAAAAAAATTAAAAAACGTCTGCCAAGTGGGTGTGGCACATAGCATCCCGGTATCCATAACCCGCCATTGTTCGTAGATGGTAAAGCGACTGAGGTTTTTACTGTATTTCAAAAAGTTTTTGAACTATTAGCATTTATATTTAAAAAAAAAAATAAATAAAAAAACGTCTGCCAAGTGGGTGTGGCACATAGCATCCTGGTATCCATAACCCGCCATTGTTCGTAGATGGTAAAGCGACTGAGGTTTTTAGTGTATTTCAAAAAGTTTTTGAACTATTAGCAGTTATCTAAAAAAAATAGTTTTTGAACTATTAGCAGTTATCTAAAAAAATAAAAAAAGTCTGCCAAGTGGGTGTGGCACATAGCATCCTGGTATCCATAACCCGCTTGTATAGATGATCCGATGCATAGTAGTTAATCTCAAAACATCAATCTATATGTACCTTCCACTACCCTCATAGGGGACCATCTACATGCCAATCTGAACAATCCCAGAAAATCTCATCAAATTCGGATGAAAAATGTAAGTGTTATGGCTGTTACAAGGAATGATTCACGTTCGCGCATACGCAGACGCTAGTATAGGTTCGGGGGTTATGATTTTCATAGAGGACAGTCTACCACCTACTCCGCATAATTCCTGAAAATTTCATTGAAATCCGATGAAAAATGTGGAAGTTATGGATGTTACAAGGAATTCACGTTTGCTCATGCGCAGTGGCTTCTATCTGTCCAGGGGTAATGATTTTCATAGGGGATCATCTGCAACCTAATCCGCATAATCTCTGAAAATGTCATAGTACTGGGATAGAAAATGTGGAAGTTATGGCTGTTACAAGGAATTCACGTTTGCGCATGCGCAGCGGCTATTATCAGTCCGGGGGTGATGATTTTCATAGTCTACACGCTAACCCGCACAATCCCTGAAAATTTCATCGAAATCGGACAATAAATTCGTATAGTTATGCCGGTTACAAGGATTTTATGACAGACAGACAGACGCGGAACCCAAATCCAAACCTAACCAAAGAAAGGTTTGTTCAGAAAGGTCTGACACGTAAAACGCTAGTGGAAATTTCGATTTTGGAGAACTTTTTTTCAACCTTGAAAAGTGCAAACAAAGCTTCCGCTACCTTGGTAGACTCGGAAGCAAAATACACAAATAAATGAAGTCAATAGAAATTACATGGAAATCTAAATTGTTTTCAAGGCGTAGTAAGAAATAATCATTTCCAAGATGTAATTCCCTGCAGCGTCTCAAATGTTA
This sequence comes from Apolygus lucorum, assembly GCA_009739505.2. Taxonomy (NCBI): domain Eukaryota; kingdom Metazoa; phylum Arthropoda; class Insecta; order Hemiptera; family Miridae; genus Apolygus; species Apolygus lucorum. The sequence goes on along the minus strand of CM019176.2, from coordinate 69,397,595 downwards.
AAGTTTTCTCACCAATGCTTTCGTAAAATCAGTACACTTAGAAATGCAGAGACGGACAAACAATATTGCTTTTTTAATCACAAATTAATCATTTCTAACCCTGACTCTAACGGTTAGTACGGTTGCCGTACTAATGAAGAAAAGAAGAAGAACTTCCAGCATCCAACGCAATCAATTACGCATATGCCTACAATATGACTACATGCAATGTAACATGTGTGATGATGTGTTTGCTCACAAGATGCTTAATTGTCGTAATCACGTGGCAATTGTACTCCTTGGTTCAAAGAGCTATTGATTCTAGTTAGACCCACTGAGTTCTGGAGAGTCTAACGGTTTCGTTGGTGTTGTTACACGCGAGGATTGATTCCTTCTTCCCTTCCATCAAGATTTGAACTCAGAAAATATGTTTGTTCTTCTTTGTAGGACAGTCCATTGAGGACGATTTGCAGTCGCCGATCTCGGATTGTCCTTGTGGTGGTCGTGGGTGTATAGTTGTTAGCTTCCATCTTCCTCAGCAGTACGTCTCCCTCTAGGAAGCGAAACCAACTCGACAAGTTGCCCCTGAAATCTGGGACCCCGCCCCACTTCCTAGTGCGTTTCGTTTCTGAAGCCCACTTTTGGACTGCGAGATTTTAATGATGCGGTAGTCGAGTCGGAGGAACAATGGAAATCTATGAATAATAGGCAGAACAATAACTGTCGAGTCTTTTTTGGAACTTAATAGAGAGGAATGATTCGGTACAATACCTCTTCCCTACCCAGGCGCGACGCTATGAGAGACAATGATTTATAATTTTTTATAATTTGTAATTTCAACGAGCCGCAATCTATAGGCACATACGAACATATCGCTCATATCCTAGAAGAGGGGTACAAGTCCAAAAATGTGATTTTCGGGAATCGCTTTCAAAGTTTTACACTCAAACAAATAGCTCCATGACAACACGTTTAATGTTGATGATATTTGGGGAAAATGTTCCCTTACTAATGCTTCTACAGCTCATGGACCGAAATTATTCTTTTCGCTAGTGAGGAAGGAGTGGGGGGAATATTTTTGTCAAATTTCTTCGATTTTTGCTGTTGTTCCCTTTTTTTGTGTGACAATATTTCTTTATTTCAGAGATGTCACTTTTTTTTCATGGACGATTTTTATTCTTTCCCAAATGATTAATTTGGTTTTAAATGAGAATAATCATGACTTGAGGTGTGTAAAACGAGAATTTATTAGATTGGGAGTTGTCGGAAAAATAAAACAGATTGAAAACGGAAGATATATATAATTCTGTCTTCAAAAATATACTTGAGTAATTGAAACAGCTTCTTAAAATCTATAATCAAAGATAACCAACGTGTGATTTCGAGTTCAATCCCCCCCCCCCCCTCACACCATTCCTTCTTCAACTTTCATCGGTAGTTTCGGTAGGTAGTCCGTAGGAGTAGACATACAAGGTGAAACACACCAGTGGCACCACTAATTTGTTCTATGGTGTCAAAATTTATAGTTCATTAAAATGCAAAGGTTTATTCATAAAGATTCAAAGCTTGGGTAACATTAATAAGCCCTAAATGAACCAAAATATCGAAAAATCGCAATTTTGTGAATATTATCCCTCCACTTGCCTCTTCCTAATGAGAATTTCAGTACTCTGGTGACTTAATGTTAGTCTGAGTCGAAAAAAAGAACACGCGAATCGGTTGAAATTGAGGAGTAGGTAGCGCGCTTATTATTGTTGTACTGGTGCAATACATTTCACACGTAGATTTATATCCTACCAATAGAGAAGAATTGAATAAGAATTGAGATAGTTGTAAGTTTTGTTATGAATTAGAGATTGATAAAATTGGATTGATTTTCTAAACAATCGTCTCTCATTTTACTGAATATCTTGTGGACAACGAATTCGATAAGGAAAAGGGACAGACTAGTAAAGAATTTGACAAAAATCATGTACCTATAAAACTTTTAGTAAGTAACTACTGATAATAATAACAATCTAAAAACGCCTTCCTCAATATTCTTTAATATTCCTTCCTTTTATGGTTGGGGAGCCATCCATCCATGTTTTTGAAAACCCCCGTGCGGTGGAGCCTCGGGACGGTTTTCTATGAATTTCGTCAACAGCGGACAAAAAGCAGCGTTTTAGCACTCAAACCTAACATTACTTGAACATACTCGTACATTTCTCACGATCTGATAGCTCAATTGAACTCAAATTTGGGTAGTAGGTTGGAGTTGGGGCCTAGAAAGATTCATGACTTCATCAAGTGCTGATCAGTCAGAGCCATGGTAATCACCAACACAACCGCGAACGACAATCTGCAACATGATCATGGCATCATTTGGGAATCGATCATTGATACTTGGTCAATAATTTAAAATGTACACCAACTAATTCCATTTGAAGAAAGCAATATTTTTCATCCAAATTGTAAACAATAAATAAATATATTTGCATGAATTGTTTTGATGTTCGTGAATATGTTTCTCGTTCCTGATCAATCTTCTCTATATCCCATTCCGTGAAACAATGCATGTCTTTCGTTTTTATAGAGCGGTACTCTATTGCGCGTAAGTTGGAAGAAAAACGATAGGGTAGAGCGAGCAAGTGGGCTATGACTGTGAAAGTGGAGAGAAGGACCACCGCGTTTCGCAGTGTACGTGATGAAAACGAGTTTGTGGACTACCGGAGATAATAATATTGCGTTGAAGATCCTCTCATGTTATAGGTACGTGCAATACAACTAGGGAGGCAACCAACTCTCTACCTACCCTTACACCCTAATTAGTAAACATTCACAAATCAATTCAAAACCTAGCTATTCAGCTAAAACTCAACTAGAGGTTGGAATTCTTTCCACAAGGATAATTGGATGTCGTTACGCAACAATAGTCTAACCCACAAAAAATCGATTCATTTGGGCACCTTGATTCACCTCCAATGGTTATTTCGGCCGAAATTTCAATAGCAATTTTTCTGAAAATGAAAAACGATTGTTACAAAACTCGTAGTTCTAATGAACGTCGATACGCAACAACCATCTAACCACAGATAGCGTATTGTAGTATTCCGTGATGCCCGGGATTCAATCTTGCAAAATAGTCTAATCCGATTGCACTCCATTTATTCAGCCGTTATTAGTAGTTATGGAACAAACGAGTTAGGAAACTAGGTATAACTGTTCGGGAAGGTCTAAAATGTAGGACGCAAGTGAAAACTTTGATTTTGGAGAACTTTGGTGCTTCTGCCACCTTGGTAGTCTCGGGAGCAAGTCTGCGTTGTTCAGATTTTTTGCACAAAAAAAAACACGATTTTGGATTTTGAAATACGTTTTTTTGTGTGCCAATATCAGACTTTTGAATATAAATGTTACAAACCTCTTTATAAAATTGTGAAACTTCCTTTACTACGTTTTTGGGGTCGCTGAACTCGAATATGCAGTCAAAACAGTCGACAGCAACAATTTTTGGCAGTTCGGAATCTCAAAATCATGTTAAATAATGGCAATTTTTCAACATTTATTGTAAAATTCAACAAAAAAGCAAATTTTCAAGGTTGAAACTGTTCACTTATTTATTATTCCGTAATTTAGTTTCGATTAAATTGTCCTCTACTTGAGTAATTTAGCATGCCTATAAAGTGAAGACTCAAGGAAAACCGGAGGTAGACGGTATGTCAGTTAGCCGATTTTGACAGTATTTTCGAATATGAAGTGCCTCTAAGGAGTTACGCAACAATCGGTTTTCACCTAAAAAGTCTTGACTAGGTTAGATAATCTGTGTTGACCATGTAGAACCCATCCAAAACCGTCATGGAGATTACTGGTTCGGAAATATGGAATCCGAAATTTCAAATCGTGATTACCAACAGTTTGCGATTTGTGGTGTTTGTCGAGTGTTGCAAAATGGCATCCAATTTTCAGGAGGGATTCCATAGCTCCCAAAATAACAATAATAACATTAACAGATTATTGTTTGTAGGTTAACGACTATGGCCCGTAACTAACATCCATACGAGTTACTCATTAATTACACATTAAATACACTCAATTCGCTCTTTAGGTCTCCTATAACATTTGAAACCAGCTTCAAATTGTTTGCTAGAGCCCATACTTAAGACAATCAAATGATACAAGTAGTTGCAAAAAATCGAAAATTTGTGGTTGGATACAAAATGGAGTTTTGCGCAGATACCACACTTCTCGATAGAAAATGTTTACTTAGTTGGGTGGGCAGTTCAGCTTCCTTACAGAATATTTTGGACAAATAAAAATCGTTGGTGCAAATGTAATTAATTGATTGTAGTGTAATAGAGAAACAGAAGAGATAATTCCTCAATATGGAGTCCCTTCAGACCAGCGAGTAGAAATGTTGATTTTCGAGGACCACCATCTCTTTGACCTGATGGGTGAATTCAAAACTTTCATATATCGTTGATAGAGAGGAAGCAGAAATGGATCGATTCAAGAATCAATTGAAAAGGGTATCAACTATCTTATCATACATGCCTTTGAGGTGGTTTCTCAACATCATGTAAATTATTTCTAGTGTAGAAAGGTAACGCAAGCTTTCATGTTGAGGTTGCCACGAGCCGTGGTTGAGGTTTACTCTTGCGGCTAGACATTAGACAGAGTATCATTCAAAGGGCTAGGAGCCCCCTCCCGAGGTTAGGCAATGACCCGCACGACGGGTCGGCCTTTAGAACGCTCTGCTTCCGCGAACTATCTTTAGCTCAGCTACAGTCTTTCTCCTGGCGACGCCCGTGAAATATTTACGCTGTATTGCAGTCCGATGTGACATAAGGAAGAAGGAGCGCGGGCAAGGTCGTGGCGATACGGTATCCATGATTTTTTTTCTCCACCGTAACCGAAATAAATGTCAGATTGCACGGGAGTTTTTGTTATCCTTCATCTTGCACTAAGATACCCCTCTTTTACTGAAACCTGTTCCAAATGGTTGCTTCCTTATTGGCGTCTGTCTGGCTATCTTTCCGTACATCCTACACTTTATGCGTCAAAATTTACAGTCTTAGGAACTACCTATCTCTATGATAGAAGCTATATCTTGTTGAGTGTGTATTGAATCCAGGTAAGCATATAGGTACCAGTTTGTTTGTTAATCAATTACGCTCAAACAACCACACCAATTTCGATCGGCGTTTCTTCTTTTAAACGTTTACTAAGTTCCAGGCAATACTTCAGTAAATGACATAAGTCCTTCTTCTTTATCGTCGAATTGTCCCTTTTCCCTCCTTAGTAACGGGGCACTTTGTTTCGAGTGAACAGGATCGTAAATATTTAACATTCTAAATTTCTATATTTTTCACGGTTAGTTTAAACACGAGGTTATTCGTCGAATGCCTATTAGTTGAGCTGTTCAGATAGTGATGATTTTTTGAAATTACTGATAAAAACGCTGCAAATTATTACAGAAAGGTTTATGATTTTTCTATATAGATCACTCGTCTGCAAAGAACTCCGCTTGGCCACTGTCACCACCTGCCTACCACATACCTACAGCGATCCCATTTTGGTCAGCTAAAATTTGAACGGAGATTAGGCCTATTTTGCGATTCACACTCGTGTTTCTGATTTATCGTAAGCCCTACCCTCAAGTTATCGTAGGGAGCGAACGGTTTGTCCTAAAGAGCTCCGCGTGGTCTCTAAAAATTCTAAAAACTCAATACTATCTTAAATTGATGGACAACAATACCTTCATACCAAAATTTTTTGAGCTAGAGCGTTTTAAAAATTTCAACCCTTAGAAGTGACCGACATGAACCAAAAGCTTCGGGGCACAACTAGACCCCAAATGGAGCCCGTATACCAAATTTCATCTAATCAGTCAGTGGGAACTAAGGAAAGTACCGCGTACGGCGGACGGACGGACATTTTTATTCGATTTTCGGATTCTACGTACCTTGAAACGCAAACCAACAAATTTTGAAGGGGGAGGGGGATTTTTTTCTTGGTAAATTCAAAAGATTGAACTTTGGTCCTCAAGGATAAACAGGAGAACTGTACCTAATAGCTCTATTGCTTATACAGCTGATCTGACATCAAGTGATCTTCATTGAGATTACTTGATAGACACGAAACCTAAGTGGTTCAAAATGTTCCAAGAGAACATTGCTACGCCATCGCTTCGCCATTTTTATTTCAATTTTATTGTTCACCTAAGCTACCTCGGCAGATTAGGTGTGCAAAAAACACGGCTTTGCCGTAGTACCCACCTATGGTATCTACTACCTATCTAGCTAGTCTACCAACCTTAGGTACTACCTATCTAGCTAGTTCACAATCAAGTTAATTGGAAGAAATAGACACTCTCTGGAAAAATCAGAAAAACTCAAAATTCTGACGATGGATGAAGTAGTTATAGACTAAATTTTAGAAAATTAGTTTTTTGGGAACCTAAAACAACTTATTTTGATGGTATTTAAAATTTACTGCACTATCAACTTTTTTTTTCAAGTTTGTTTCCAGACCTATTTTCTAGTTTCATGTGATATAAGTAGGTACGAACTGAATTATTAGTTTGATTGTTGGCATTGGTGTCCGATAACGTCCTCCCATCAAACAAATACAAGGAAAAACAATTTTCGACCACTATACTATACGAAACGTTTTATATGCTAGAATTTACTATCTGAATAACATTATCAAGATAATGGGAGGAAAAAAAGTTTCTATAGAAAATAGGGAGTGAGGGCGCCGGGCGGAACGTGGTTATTGCTCAGTTCAGCTGAGTACGAGTAGTTTGCTTCATCCCAACTAGGTCATGGCCGGGAAGTGGCGGTAGAAAGAGGTAATTTGATGCAACAGCACACTCGGCTTTCCCGAATTCTCCTTCCAGAAACCAAGACCAGGCCAGTGAAAGATAGCTTCGTCGTTCACCAATTTTTCGGTGGGTTGTTGTCAGTTGATTGTATAGAGCTGTTGAGGACTTTACGACAGGATCTTTTGAAGCCCCAGCAGGAAAAATCTTAGAAAACCTATGGTAAATTGTGTACCACTGTGTGTCACGATCGGGAAGCAAATAGAGCAAATGAAGGTCTAGTTTCATCTCTTTCACATTTATTCGATCTATAGTTCCATCATCAAACTTTAGTATCGATTATTTGTCATCCTCAGTGGGCGATTATTTGGCATCCTTATTGGACAACCGAAAACTTTGGTAAATAAAGAAGGACGTTTAAGCTCGGAGTTTTTCCAGAAGAATAAAGATTCCTAGTGATGATTGATTATATTCCTACTCTCGTCGATAATATTTATCTGCCTGATAATAGGGCCTGACTACAGGTACGCCATACTCGTCTTACCTACGTTCACCTATTGACCTCTCATCTGAGAGCAGCTCCTTTAATGTGCAGTATGTACTACACTATGTAGAAGGTTCACCATCTCTTTCATATTTATACAGCTATTTTATCGAAAGATTGTACAGCCAGGGTTGTTGGAAGGGAGGGCCTCTCCTTATCGTTTTCACCAAAGTTTCAAGTGACGTATTTTCCAAGAAATAAAAAAAATAGAAATGATTTTCAATAATGAACCATTGGAATTGACCAAGAAACAATTTTTCACCCCTTAATCCATCCTCAAAATTTGTTGATTTACGTAGAATCCAAAAATCAAATAAAAATCGTGCCGTCCGATCCGCCGTACGCGGCACTTTCCTGAGTCCCCATAGACCAATTTTTGTAAAATAATTTGTATTTAGGACCCAAAAACGCCTAGTGAAAGCCATATGGCAACGTAGAGGGCCCTTCTGTCTCGAGGCTGATGGTAACCTTCCTGAGTCGTAGGGAAGATTTGGATCCTCTTCTCCAGATCTGTATGATCGTAGTGATGTATAATTTTTTTGTGTACGATTTGTGCCATCATACCTCAAACGGTAACTAACCTACTGGTCGATTGTGTGTTTCACAAGTTTTCATAGCCACCAAGATAATTTCTTTTCACAACCAATTCCCGAGACTACATCAATGATATTACACAGATTTTTGGGAGGCACTCAGCTACAGGTTCAACGCAATTATCTATGAATATATCTTCCGCAATACCATTCACAAACCAGTTTCATGTGTTGAGCATAACAGTAAGAAAAATTATGAAATTTTCGTTCTAGTTCAATGAAAATTGAAGGGATTAATTGGGAGACGCTCATGATGGTCCGTCCAACTAACCTGCTGAGATCTAGGCTCATGAAATGGGCATAATACTCATGGTATCGTGTATTTAGATACATTATCGTTATACTTAGGTGGATTTACTATCAGAAGGTTTCCAAGCGCTTATTCGGTTTATCGAAACTCAATACTGTAATGAGGCTGTTATGATTATAAACTGACAACCAGAAATTTGACCAAACTCTGATGATCCATTGAAAAAATCCAACTTGAAATGATTATTGGTCACTTTACCAACTTTTATGTTTAGAAATTTTAATTTTTAATTGTGAATCTACAAACTTACCTACGCTTAGCTGGACTGGTAAAGATGAATTCCTTAGGTTTTTTTTTAATTTCACGTGACATCATTCTTCTCATTCAGGTATGATGTAGTTTAGTGTTGACCATTATCAATATGATAATATAATTCGTAACTCAGAATGTCCTGTGGTCAGTAGGTACGCAGTTGAAAGTGGGGAAAAAATCCTATCATAACATGGAGTGAGATTTCCCACGACAAGTTCACAAAACCCTTATCCAGTGATGTGTCTGAGGTCATCTTCTTGAATTTCTCAAAACCCGAAAAGGTGCCGAATAGACTATTTTAGAACATCGAGTAGAACTTACAAAAGAATAGACAGATTTTGAAGGAAACTTTTGCTTAGAAGATTGGAGTGGGGGGGGGGGGTGGTTCCCGTCGTCATAATTATTTTTTTCTGAGCTTCTCCCCGGAAATGAGAGAAAACTACAACAGCCATTTTAATGTATGGTGTTTAATATATCCAGTGCGAAAAATGGAAGTAATGCAGAACTATGTGTTCGAAATACCGAAGGAAAATTTTGATTTTGAAGAACAAAATCTTCTGTTTTGATGTCTTGTTGACGTCATACATTTCTCCCTTTTAGGTAGATTACACTAGTAAGTATTCGGCGTTATTGATTTTTAAGGTTAGTTTATATTATTGATAGAAAAATATGGACATTATGAATTTATAGGAGTGTTTACTTAAAAAAAAGCTTGTTGTGGGTTTTTCTCTTGAGGGGAAAAGTAGTTCGAATTAAACGCGAACAAAACAGAAGGGTCACCACAACAGATCATCGTTTATTTTACATCAAGCCAAGTTGATAAACGATTGGGAAGAACTTGGCAGCAGCGAAATAAGGGGTAGCAGAGGAATTCTAAAAATACACTGGATGGTGTTTCAAAGTTTTTCACACAATTTTTTCTTTGAACTGGGAACCACCACATTGGTTTGACTAGTTTTCTCTAAAATGTATTATTATTGAAATAGAGGTGGTAATTATATGTTGTATAAAACACATGTAAGTATCGAAGTATATATATCTATATAACTATCTATCGAAGTACAGTGCTTTCAATCACTTGCTCGCAATCACTTCCAATGGTCCCCGAGAGGCTTCCGATCTGAATTGATTCCAATCATTTCCAGTAGTCACCAAAGGAGTGTGTACTAAAAATGGGGGTAATTTTCACAAATGTTTGATTCCAGGCTACAAGAGATTTGTGCCACCAAGAAAATACGTGTACTAATGTTTTAGAGCCTCCATTGACCCTAGAGACAGTTTGAAGACTATTTGAAGCTCGTATAAAGTAATATCCAAGCGTAAAACACATTATTTAGGTTTCTCGATGAACAAGTGCCTGTTCAAATTTCTGAGTAAATTTTAAAAATCGTGTCGGTGTTATTGGGTTGTGTAATCTTATATTGTTTGGTAGTAATTGAAAGTAAGTGCGAAACAGAGGATGGCAAGAGCCAATGAAAAATGATAGTTCAACAATTATTGAGGTACGAGTATTTATAAATGGAATAGGGAAGTAACTATGAACATTAAAACTACTCAATGAAACGTGATGTTTCATTAACGTTCATTAGGTACCTACTGATTCGGTATCAATTAGAAACGAAATGTTACGTTTTAGTGTACCTATTTATCTAATTATCACAGAAAAACTAACAAGATATTATTGATTGGAGGGCAGGCATACTGCGAGCCAGAATGGTGTGATTCAATACGGAATTCAATAAGAAATGGTCTTAAACAGAGGTATCTCTGTGATAAGTGTGAATGGACAAATTATTATTTACAACTATTTCTAATTGCCGACCTTGTGCTTCTAGACTTCCAAGGCCTCCACCATTCATATCCCTCGTCCGACGCCAGGGAATTCAAGTGGACACTTTGCAGAGCGAGACGTCAAGTTCGAGGTTTTCCTCGCTGAACATTGTGCTTGAAAACACAACTCACAGTACTCATTCAAGAGTTGTGGCACTTTGAAACAGCATAATTCATCTGACCATTGAAGGCAATTGGTTGTAGATTTGACAAGAAGGTACCATCTTCATACCCCTCTTTATTATAAGCTAACTAATCACCTATATACCAAATCACAAATATATTATAATATGATCAAATGCGGTATTTGATGTAACAAACAAAAAACGCCGTGTTAGGAAGACAGTTTCCCCGCTTCATCACTTAGTATTGCATGAAGATAATGAATTTTTTTTAATGATTTCTTGCATTTTTGAGCAGACCTTTGTGCCATTCCTAAAATCCTAAATTCCTGAAAAGAAACTGGATTTTCACAATCATGATGGAGGTTTTCTGAGTTGACAAACTCCAATACGTTTGAAAAATTTCCCCTAAAAATGTTGACGACTTTGTTTTTCACAAGTAACTATTGATCCTATTGACCGGAGTGATGAATTCAATGTACATTATTTTTTAATGTGCAGTTTTCCGGCATCGATGAAATTTATAGGGGACCGTATCGAGGCTGACCCGTACATATCCTGAATTTCATGAAGATCTTACTATCATTATTGCTTTCGAGTCTACCATGGTAGCGGAAGCATTGTTTTATTCTTCGAGGTTGAAAAAAATGTTCTCCAAAAACATTTCGACTCGCTTTTTAGGACGTCCCACAGTAAGACTTGGGCGTCCTTATGCGATCGATCTGGGGTAAAGTTGGACAACACTCAACAGAAAAAAAAAAATAACCACACAGTAATCCGTTTTAGACCATTCTGAATCCAAATCCGCGAAAAAAACCATAGGTGTATGTCTGTGTGTGTGTGACAAAATCTTGTGTCGTCTGCACAGCCCTTAGTTCTCAATCGATTTTCCTGGTTCTTTTTTTGTTCGACGCGGAAAACTATCTAGTTGTGCACTACGTCGCCGGAATTTCGAATTTTGCCTTTTAAGGGGAGGAAAGGGGGGGTTAATGCTCGAAAAACGTGCGTTTTTGGGCATAATCTTGTGTCATCTGCCCAGGCCTTAGTTCTCAACCGATTTTCCTGGTTCTTTTTTTGTTCGACGCGGAAAACTATCTAGTTGTGCACTACGGCGTCGAAATTTTGAATTTTGATTTTTAAGGGGGGGAAAGGGGGGTTAATGCTTAAAAAACGTGCGTTTGCGGGGGTAATCTTGTAAACTCTGCCCAGGCCTCAATTTCCAACCGATTTGCGTGTTTCTTTTTTTTTACTCGAATAACTTTCGAGTAGTACATGATTTTACCAGAGTACCAAAATTTTCAAGGGGAGGGGACAAGTGGGGGGGGGGGGATAATATTCACAAAATATCCGATTTTTCAATATTTCGGTTCCTTTACTGCTTACTAATTGTACCCAACCTTTGAAATTGAGGAAAAATTCTCCTTATACCTCCGGATTTTCATGAATCATTCTCTGTGCTACCATGGAACTAATAGTGGTGCCACCATGGTGCCAGGACATGTTGCCATGATGCCATAAACCGCATATTTCGTGGGTTTTTTTTGTGTTTCACCTTGAATACGGACGTTAACCTCGACGGACTGCCTATTAAAACTAATAGATGAAACTTCAATGTTTAGACGTATTTCCGCTTTCCAGACTGGCACCAGTGGTTGGTTGGTGGGGGGGGGGGGGGAGGTGAACTCGAATTCGCATGTTGGGTATCGTAGATCATGGATTTTAAAATGCTCTTCAGATTCGAGGCTCCCACGCCGCTAGAAATGTTATGGTGGATAAGGGTGAGGTGGGGGGGGGGGGGGGGTCACTATTTCTTGTCTAAAGTAATAAATATATTACATCGAGTGAAACAGTTTTATCGCTTACCAACTGGTTAAACTGATCTAATACTTATCCAATGGGACGTCTCCTGGAATGCATGCATTACTAAACAATATGTTTACGTTTTAGACCATCTTGAACAATTTTGGTTTGGTGTCTGTTTGTCAAGAAGTTTGTATGTCCACAAATCCTTGTATTGGGCTAAACCTTACGAAATTGTCGTCGATTGTGTGAGTTGGCGCGTCGATGGTCCCCTACGAAAATTATTTCCCCCGGATTGATAGTTGCCTCAGTCCTTGAAACTACCACGAATTGTACATTTTTCGTCCAACTTCGATGACATTTTCAGAGATCTGTTGATGAGTTTTGAGATTAGCTATGTGCCACACCCACTTGGCAACAATTAATTTACCTCAGAAAGACGCAGAACCAAAATTGTTCAGAGATTCTCTTTTGCTATTATGGTGTACCACCTACCTTTATTTTTGGTTGATTATTTTCAATAATGAACCTTTGGAATGGAGCAAGGAAAAAAAGTCAACCCCTCCCCCCATTCGAAATTTTATGGTTTACGTTTCAAGGTACGTAGAACCCGAAAATCGAATAAAAAATTTTCCGTGCTTCCACCGTCTTTTGTGTCTTCCGTCACTTTCCATATATACCATAGACCGATTTTGATGAAATTTGGCATATCCGGTCCATTCGGAGTCTTGTTGTGCCCCAAAGCTTTTGGTTATTGTCAGTCACTTCAATCACAAAACGCCCAAACACAAAAATGTTGAACAAAGGTACTGTTTTTTCGTCAATTTAAAAAAGTATTGAATTTTTAAAATCGAATGAAACCACCCAGAGCTCCATAGGACCATCCGTTCGTTTCCTATGAAGTCTCAAAGTTGATACTTACTTGAAGTAGAAACACGAATGTAAATGACTCTTCACTCACGGAAGTAGATCAAATCAATATTTAAATATTATATTTAAAGTTCAGCTGGTGAAATACGATATTTTTTCTTTCTCCAAATTGAGTTTCATGATCAACCATATTTTGTAACGAATATGAAAATTAGCTTCCTTAATTCGTAATGAGAAGCAATAAATCGTTTTACAAATTTTTTCACTTATTCTTTGACCTGTAAATAATATTGAATCCAAAATCACGCATACTTATAAATTGGTAGTAATTATTGTTATCCTACAAACCTATTGTTTTAACTTTGTGTTCAATATAATTATGAATGTATTATTTGACCATTTCATAAGGTTATAAAGTACGAGTAGGTATGTGCTTTCCTCTCAATCAGGTAGATAATTTGCCACCTCTGTGAATAGGTAGTTGTTCAAACAATATCGATCTAAGGCATCCGTGTGGAGCTTGAGATAATGCGGTTGAGATTGTCTGACCACTTTAAAGGTCAAGCGACTGTTCTAAGTAATTGAATCCGCCTCACCTTCGTGCTTAGTCTTCCAAGCGCTACCATTTTCTTGTCTTAAAAACTTTCAATAAAAATTCCGTACTTCAATTCAATAATCTTAGGCAATAAACAATATGAACTACAACTAGGCAAACTAAAGGTAACTAGAACGTACCTACACAAAACAATGGATCTGGAGAAAATATTCTACGCACAATATCTATCTTACCTATGATTTGTGAAGAAACAAGAAAGAGCGCCTATGAAAGCTCTATTGATTTCAGTTCGGATGACATAGGAGAAATAGATTAGGAATATCACTAAACCAGATTTGACAGAGGTAGATGGTGAAGCCAAACAGAAGTAGTCGTAACAGGCCTCTCGACTGCAGGAAGATAATATTACACATTTCGAAACAACAAGTAATTCAATCACGGCTGCTCGAGGACCGTAATAGACAACAAAATTTTGCATTCAACTTCAGCTGGAATCGACCAATAATTGCCACGGAAAAATGGCAACAACCAAACTAGATAAACGGGTTTTCCCATATTTCTCTGGCAATTATAGTTCGATTTTGATGATTCCAGCGGCAGTCTTGTAGTTTTCAATTCCCTAGACTGATGCACTAATGAATTTCAAAAATACTTGAATATTTCAAATTTGGGTACAACTTTTAACATTTGAGCCCCTCCAATTTAGGGAGATACTGACCCGTTGTAAAACGTAAAAGTATCTCATTCACGGGAATGGGCCAGCTTGTTTCTCGTTTGTTGGGGCCTTGATAGGCTTGGTGAGGAGGACGAAAGTAATAAAAAGTCACACAAAAAAGGATCCACCTCTGCTAAAACCATCACTGTCACGAACAATGGAAGTGTCGGCAACTATGGTGTTATAACAGAAATATTTAATTACATCTCAGTTACCGCTGAAATTTGCTCAGACGCTATGGTCCAAGATTTAAACTTTCGAGAGTCGTATTTGAACTTTGAAAAACGTGCTCAATAGTGTAGGCAGTAAGATTCCTCATGAAGAATAACACGGACACATAAAATCTGTTGGTTCAAACATTATTGTATTGATCACAGCTCTTCAATTCTTTGATTAAAACGCTGAAAATAATTACACAAAGGTTTATTATTTATCGTTATAGACCACTCTTCTGCAAAGAACACAGCTTTGCCATTGTCACTAGCTATCAACCATAGGTACCACCTACAGACTACACTTCGAACTCAATTCGAAGAAATGAGGAGTTGTGGATACCTCCATTAGGAAATTTGAATGCTGGTTGCTAAGGACGCAAAACTGAGTACAACTCAAAGAAAAAAACAACGATCGCATTTTGTTCATCTAAAATTTGAACGGAGATTAGCCCTCGATTGCTTTTCACACCTTGTTCTGATTTATCGTAGGTCCAACTCTTAAGTTCTCATAGGGAGCGAACGGTTTGTCCTACAAAGCTCTGGGTGGTCTCAGTCGATTCTAAAAATTCAATTCTATCTTAAATTGGTGAAAAAACAATATCATTATTTTGAGAGTTTTCTAGCTAGGGCGCTTTTCAAAATTACAACCCCTATTTTTCACCCCTTAGAAGCGACTTACATCAACCAAAACACCCCAAAGGGAGCCAATATAACAAATTTCATCGAAATCGGTCCATGGTAACTAAAAAAAGTACTGGTACGGCGGACGGACAGGTTTTTTTAAATTCGATTTTCGGATTCTACATACATCGAAACGTGAACCACAAATTTTGAGAAGGGGTTAAAAATGTTCTTTTCTTGCTCGATTCCGAAGGTTCATTATCGAAAATAGTAAACCAAAATATGAACTTCACGATCAGTAGCCGGTTTCATGCATTTGGAAACAAACTCTAACAATCCTCCGCTTTGGAGTGAATTCGAACTTTTAGGTACATTGTAAGAATTCCATGTTTTAGGAAAATAAAATTTGTTGAGATGACATATAAGAAAATCCTAAAAACCCTACAAAAAATATCGATAAAATTTTGAAAATTTTGAAATTTTGAAAATTTGAGGGAGCGAACGGTTTGTCCTACAAAGCTCTGGGTGATCTCAATCGATTCTAAAAATTCAATTCTATCTTAAATTGGCGAAAAAACAATACCTATATTATGAGAGTTTTCTAGCTAGGGCGCTTTTCAAAATTACAACCCCTATTTTTCACCCCTTAGAAGCGACTTACATCAACCAAAACACCCCAAACGGAGCCCATATACCAAATTTCATCAAAATCGGTCCATGGTAACTATGAAAAGTACTGGTACGGCGGAAGGACAGATTTTTTTAAAAAATTCGATTTTCAGATTCTACATACATCGAAACGTAAACCATCAAATTTTGAGGAGGGGTTAAACATGTTTTTTTTTCTTGCTCGATTCCGAAGGTTCATTATCGAAAATAATAAACCAAAATATGAACTTTACGATCATTCATGCATTTGGCAAAAAACTCTAACTATCCTCCGCTTTGGAGTGAATTCGAACTTTTAGGTACATTGTAAGAAATCCATCTTTTAGGAAAATAAAATTTGTTGAGATGACATTTATAAGAAAATCCTGAAAACCCTATAAAAAACAATTTTTATAAAAATATTGACAACTAAATATTATTTCAGCAATCAGCAGTCATGTCCATCTGGTTGCTTGATTTCGGGGTCTGAGATCAAACCCCGGACACAGGGGTGGGGGACAAACGCCTTGTCCTCGAGTTGATGGAGGGAGGATTTTGCCTCTTCTGGCTATGCTATATTAATTTGTAACTAGCTGAAACGCCTGCTAAAAACAGGCAAAAACAAATCGTAGATATGTGAGAACAATTTTGATGTCTCGGCCTGGAATCGAACCCGGGTCTCCCACGTTCGGGCGACGTGTACACGTGCCTGCCTACGGATATGTGGTAACTGCTCCGCGGATACTCTACCAAAATCAAAACATTATTCTATTAAAAAAAAAAACGTCTGCCAAGTTGGGTGGGCAGTATAGCTTCCTCACTCATTGTAACATGGACGTATAGAATCAGTTGGCGAAAAAATTATGATTCAAAGAGTTATTGAATACCAAAATATTAGCGGTCCGCCGTCTAGGACCTAACCCACACAATCCCTGAAAATTTCATCGAAATTGGTTGAATAGTTGCGGAGTTTTGGTTGTAACAATAAATTTAAAGTTCGCGCATGCGCAGCGGCTATTGCTTGACCAATTTGATTGAAACTTATAGGGTGTCTCTTAGAAGTTAGTCCCTAACTAACCTCCAAATTTGAGCAAAATCGGTTCATTAGAAACCGAGAAACCGAGGTTCCAGGAAATTCACGTTTGCGCATGCGCACTCGCTCCTATTGGTCCGAAGGTGCTGAAATTTATAGGGGACCGTCTAGGACCTAACCCGCACAATCCCTGAAAATTTCATCAAAATCGGACCACGAGTTAGTATAGTTTTGCCCGGGACAAGGATTGACCACAGACAGACCGACAGACCGACAGACAGACACGGAACCAAAATTGTTCGGGAAGCTCTAAAACGCAAAAAGCAAGTGGAAATTTTGATTTTGGAGGACATTTTTTTTTTTCACTTCTTTCACGAATACAAAGCTTCCCTACCTTCGGTAGTGAGGAAGCAAAATGTTGAAAATCGTTTATAATGATAGTTTGCAAATTCGCTCATCAACTCATGTTGCATGGAAGGAACTTTTTCTCACGGTAATTCCTTTTAAAAATAGTAGACCACATCACGAATTGTAATAGATGACGACACTTGCAATATAAGTTAAACTTGAACCAACCTACTACTTCTGAGAGCAGAAAGCCCATCAATCCAAAAAAGTAGGTACTTATACGACCAACAAGACGTTTTATGACATCGGTCCGACAACCCACCGTCATCTTTCTTGGACATCTCCAAACTTTCCCAAAGAGTCCATTACCGGATTTGACGGATTGATAGGATAACTTTTTCCTTGGATTTCAGTTCATGATAGTGTCTATCTATCTGGTTATCTATTAGTTCAGATCGAATTCGCTCTTGAATTTTCCCATTCGCTCAAACCAAATAGTATGATTTGTTCCCCCTCACGCTATTAGGCCGTCGGCATTCCGCCATGCGACCTCTTGTAGATCAATGTAATTTTGAAATCTTCGACCATCTGGTGACGTCATTTCATCTACTTATACTTTGGTATTAAAGATAGCTTGATGTAAAGAAGCTTTGTGTTCGTGCGGTAGGTCAAAATAATTTGGGTCTTCCAAAATAAAAATACTTACTCAATTTAGCGTTTCAGAGTGAGTTTTTTCAGACACCAATTTCTCCGATTTGACTGAAACTTGAAGGGTGGTTTGGGGCTAGGTCCTACACGAATGCTTATTGGTTTCATTGCTTCGATTAATAGGAGCCACCATTCGGGTGAAAAGGGAAAATTCATCTACCTAATCTTGAACAGTTTCTAAATCGATTTGCAGTTAATCTATTAACACGATCATACAAATCATGATACATATTCCGGACTTTGTAAGTAGTAAGCATCTTGACAACAGGAAACTTCATTTGTCCATGTTATTTTGTGAGAATACTACCCATCTAAATAAACAGGCATTTTTTTACATGGATACCTATGAATTTTGGCTGGGGGTCAAGGAATTTTTGGCTAAACTTTTTTTTTGCAACAAAAAATGCAACGCTGCAACTAGTAAATAAAATCGTAGCTACATATCGTAGCTATGAAGCAAGCTTCTCAAGATTACTGCGATAATATCGCATATTATACGATGTATACGATAAGAGGATTTTTTTTTAAAGAAAAAATTCTGTTTATTCATTGAAAAAGTAAGAGGTAGGTAAATATCTTGTGTGTATTTTATTTCATCGTTTTAATTTTCAAATTACACCTACAACAATGGACATATCAATGATCTATTGTTTTTACCTCTAAGGAAGAAATTTCTTCGTTTTGCCAAAAAAAAAAAAAAAAAAAAAATGCAACGCGATACCAGTAAACAAAATTTATTTTTAACACCGAAGTTCTATAATAGAGCTTTCGAATAATTCGAAACAGGTTGGTTGGCCATCTCACTTTGAAAATGAATTGAAAGTCTCGATTATTTGACTTCCATTACCATAATTATGATGTCCAAACAGATTTTCTTGATGTTCAGAATTTTATTTGTTTAAGATACCTATATAATTGAATTTAAGTGATTTTTGTTATCTGTAAGGTGAGTCGATTCCTCTTATTTCACATCTGTTAGTAAAGCGCAACCTATACTAGTGTGATGTGTAAGTATAATAACCAAATCGTGGAGGGGATGAACACATATATCAGAATGATAATGTTTAATACTAGCTCTGATAATACGATTACTACCTACCTTATATATAATAGTATTATATAATCGTATTACGATTACTGCCTTAATAATACGATATTAAGGTAGATTCAAAAATATTGTAGAGAATTGGCAAATAATGTATTTAATGTTCCTAATATAAATACCAGTAAATACAGATAGTAACCTCAATTTCTCCGGCGAAAATGCATGGGTCGGTAATTCAAGTCAAAGCCCCTCTAATAACTGTATGAAAAGGAAGTGTCCCATCTAGATTTTCTATATCCATTAGCGACTCGGCTAATGTGCCTTTAGACAAAGATCCGGCTCTCCTCACAAATTTCCCATTGTCCCAAGCCGACCGGGTAACTAAAATCAGTGTCGGGAGGCAACTTTATCTTGGAACGTGGATCTTTTTGATCGACTTTTATTGAATGAAAATGGTACAAACTATTGATTAAAGGCGATGTACATAAAATATAATGGGGAGCGAACCGGTAGGCTCGTTTATAAGCATTGATGAAAGGCGTACTACTAACTTTGTTCGCAAATCTATGATGGCAAAGAATTTAAATCAGTCTATACTAACATAATTTTATAAGTCTTCAAATTCATTGACTTGTTTTGCTTCCTTACAAGGAATCTTCAAGGTAAGAAAGTAACAGTCGACTCAACATTCTTGAGAATATTTACTCGTATTTCAATACTTATTGAAATAATTTGGATCTTTATGAGTGGTAGGTATGTTACATTTTTTCTACACCAACCACAAATATGTAAAAACGTATGGCTTCTTAACAGAGGTATACTTCTTTAGTCAGATTGATCAGACTTAGTTTTTCGACTGCAATGCTTTCTCTCATACTTTTGAAATTAAAATACTCTTGTGGTAGTGTTAACATACTACGACTTATTGGAATACGATCAGGATTGCTTAGCCTGTTAAACAATCCTACTCGCAATTATAGTATGTAAAGATCCTTTGCAACCTTAAAACGGCATCCACGATCTTCTCTGTTGGATGCTTCGGCAAACGAAAAGTTTTTCCAAGTCTCCAGGAACAACTTTGTGTTTCTTGAACTGCTTTGGGACGAGTTGCTCTCAATCTACGAACAAAGTTACTGCCAGCCTTCCAAAACTGGCCTATGTCCAGGAATAAACCTATTTGTTCGTAGATCAAGAGTTGCTGGTTCGTTTGCTGTTTTTCAGAGTAGGTATTTCACTAAACTATTCTCTATTTCACTCTCTGAACTACTATCAAAATTACTAGCTATAAACATACGGCTTGTTTGGTATTGACCAAAGTCGGTACAACCACATTGAACACTTATAAAACAGTTGAAAAAAAAACGTAATACCTAATTCAACTTGAATAATATCAGATTTTCTTGATTATGTACACATTGATCTAGCATCTATTTGAAACAATACCTATTGTTACCCATCTACCTAATTATTGACGTAAATTCTATATACCAATATCTCATGGGGAATAAAAATTGTGTTAAATGGAAAAAATAGGAAGATAAATAAGGGAGGACAATCGGCGTTCGGATAGGCAAGGGTCGTGGCTAATTCAAAAGGGCGGAACAAGCTCTCTTTACACGAAAAAGGTCAATCCGATACATCGATACGTAAACCAACAATAGAGACCGGCAGGCGACTTTTGAGAGACAACAGTGATACACTTCTATACACTATTATATATCTCATAATGTTTTAAACTCTCATGCTTTCATTTTGTTTCAATTTTTATGTACGCAGTGTAAGTAGGTATATTAGGCATTTGTTGATTTTCTAAAACAATCCACTAAGTAGGTATGTTTCAGAAATATTTTCAAGGCTTATCACACTAATTATACTTGAGTAACACAAATTATTGTTGAAGATGAGTAACATCGAGCATCAGTACACAAATTTTGTCACAATCCTCAATTTCAAAAGATCAAACGAGCAAAATTTGGTGGTTTTTGCTTCATGTAGAATCCAAAAATTGAGCAAAAAATTTGGATGGCATTGAGACTTACCAAAAATCAGAAACCGGTTCGTCTCTCAGTTTCATGTCACTTAGTTCGGCTTTTAGGCTACCAAGAACAAAATTCCTTAACGAAGGGACTCACACCTCCCGGATAGCAATTTTGTTGCTAGTAGATACTATTAATCGAAAAACCGATTTCTTTGCAGACGGGTGTACAGTAAAATGTGAATATTTACGTAAAGTAAAATAATGAACCATTGTGTAACAATTTGCAGCGTTTTTAAATGCATTTAATTGGGGCTTCTATTATTTATTGCGGAACATATTATCGGACACGGTTATCATTTGTGCGTAGAACTTTCAAGATCTAAGTAAAAATAATACAATACGTTGAAGCTATCTTTAAAGCAATAGAAAATATATCCTACTGAAATTGAAACTGTTTTGGTTCGCGTGTGGAAACTGTTATTACCCCGCTATTAGTTCCCGGTGTGTTTCTCACACACTTACATAGTCAATGAGTTGAGGTTACTGTTCCAAAGGCGTACATCGTCACGCTAACAAGAATCATGTCAGGATAATGGAGAGAAAAAAGGTGATGACCGTTTCCAACTTCTCATCACCGAGACTGTAAATCATTGAGGTAACAAAAGGAGTGCCAAAAAATGGCTTCTGTAGAATATGTATGACCAAAATGAAACGTCTGACTAATTAGATGGGCAGCTAGAATCTGCATTCTTCTTAAGCCTAGTCCAAAAATACCCTCCGAATTTGAAGAAAATTAGATCGTGATGCCTAAGAAAATCACGTTTGCGAATGCGAAAGCAAAGAAAGCTACATTAAATGTAGCTTAGTATTAAATGTTAACAAATTTTGTTAAATTTCTAACAAAACTTTTAATGCTGAGGGGTTTTGTTCGGTAAGGGACAATCTATTGGCACACTTAGTCAGAACGACAGACAGACACGGAACCGAAATTGTTCAAAAGGCTCTGAAACGCAAAATGCGATTAAAAATGTTGACTTCAAAGGAACCAATTTTTTATCACAAATACAAAGTTATCATTGATAGTGAGGAAGCAGAAATATTTTCTTATTAAAGGCATATGACAAATAATAATATACCGATTGTCGTTAAACTATGGAAATGCTGTTCGAACAAACGAGCCTACATAAAATTTGTTCTACCTCACAGGAACTAGAGAACACTGTTCTCTTCAAGTTAAAAATTAAATGGTGTGTTTTCCAGCTACCTATTTATACAAATTATCTTTCATGTTCCATTCCAAAAGATAATATACTATTGAACATTATAAACCACAATAAAAAATCTTTTCGTATGATTACGGAAAGTTCAGCTTCCCCACTTATTGATAGATGATTTATTTACTCACTATTAACCAGTACTACGGGAAGTTTTGTGTGACTCTTCATCGCAATATAAGAAGGTACAAACCTGAAACAACGAATTGATTAATCAATAATTATTATGAATACTATGATCGTAAAATGTTGTCGTTTGTAGCAAACATAATGATTTCATGTCTAGAAATGTGGACTAAATGTCAGGAAGTGTGACTTCCTCAATGTAGTTTCATTATTTACACGTATGATTGTTCTTAATTTATGCCAAGATTCCATAATGTGTAAACTGATATAAAAACAAGGGAAGCTGAATAATTATAATTAGCTGAATTAACAACTTCCGTGATAAACACCAACAACAGTTCTGAGAAACTAGCGGGCTTCGGTTTAACAAAGCCAGCCAGAACCAGGATCCAAGAAAAGCGCTGAAACATGGTAATGAATAATATTTTATGGTTTTCGAAATCGTTGGATTTTCAGAGATTTTGTTGTTAAATAGAATCAAAAGATGTTCCATGTATGCCATAGTGCTGATTTTGGGTTATTATTTTCATTAATGAACCTTTGGAATCGGCCAAGAAATTTTTTTAACCCTCCCATAAAATTTGTTGGTTTACGTTTCAAGGTATGTAGAATCCGAAAATCCCAAGTTAGTAGTTACCAAGGACCGATTTTGATGAAAATTGATATATGGGCTCCATTCGGGGTCTAGTTGTACCTCGAAGCTCTTCGTTGATTGAATAATAAAGTTTAAAGGGTTGAAAAATAAGGGTTAAAATTTTGAAAAAACCTAGCTCAAAAAATTGTGATATAGGTATTGCTATTGCTATTGGTGTTGTTTTTCTATCAAGTTAAAATAGTATTGCATTTTTAGAATCTAATGAAACCACCCAGAGCTCTGTAGGACCAAACGTTCGCTTCCTATGAAAACTTAAGGGTTGGACTTATAATGAGTCAGAAACACGAGTGTGAATCACAAAAGAGGCCTAATCTCCGTTCAAAGTTTTGCTGACTATGCGATCGTTGTTCGTTTCTTCGAGTTGTGCTTAGTTGTGCGTCCTTTGCAACCAGTATTCAAATTTCCTCATGAAGGAACCCACAACTCCCTGTTTCTTCGAACTGAGTGTGAAGCGTTTATTTCTTCTAAATGAACTTGATTGTGAAGTAGGTATATAGTAGGTACGTAGTACCTATGGTTGGTGACAATGGCAAAGAGGTGTTCTTTGTAGACGAGTGATTTATATAGAAAAATAATAAACCTTTGTGTAATAACTTACATCGTTTAGTAATTGAAAGAATGTGTTTTTAGTATGAATTTAACCTTACCTGTCCCAACTGTGAAAGAGAGATGTCTAGCTCTAAAAATAGTGGCACCCAGAAGAATGATTTTGAATCAGGTATAAAACATCTTCTATTTATTAAATTTATAATTGACTTATTATATTGGTAAAATTGATTTGGCGGGTAGGTAAAGAATGATAGTGGGCCTCCAGCGTACCATAAATACATCTACGTATCTACCATGAAGATTGCTGTTGGTTATAACAAAAAGAGAACTGCAGAGCGATAGAACAACAATAGAATACCAGCACATACATTACAAAGAGTGATCCCGACCTTGGCACATGGTAGCCAACATTTAAAAACCAATACGACTGCACAACGACTTCAAGGCAAACAAGAGGGAACAAGATAGAAATTACTGACGAGATTCTTTCAACGCATTTTAAAAACTAGTCTATCCTCTACCCATGTGATCATTTTGTTTGTTCATGCTAGGGTGTAAAATGATACATTAAGAACAACAAATTTGATTGACGACGAGCAGGAGATGATTTTTCCTTAATTATTCCTGTTGGTTTAATAATTAAAGAATGCTAAGAATGTTCCAATGTTATGTACTGCACCATTCAGCAACGTGTCAAAATTGCAGCGGTCTACGAAATGTAGCAACAATAAATTTTTTTGATTATATCCGATACTGCAAGTCTGCAGACTTGTACCAAATTTTATTTCGGTAATGTCAGTGACCGGTTCCATTGTAGGTGAAAGACTGTACGATTCAATTATAAATGAGGTAGTTCGCATTCTCATCTGCCATAAAAAGGAGTAGGGAGTTTTTATTTTGAAGTTCCAGGATTGTTGAGGTTAAAAAACATCAACTCCACTAGTGGGGGAATTCAGAGTTTAAGACCACGAGCCCCCCCCTCATTTACGAGGGGTTTCCACAAATAATAATTCTGCAGATTGTCTTTTATTTTTCTATAAGATCGGCTGACACCTGGATGCATTCTCGTCACTTCGAAAGCAATTTCCGGGTAACTGTGTACTAATTTTAGTGACAACATTGTCATGAAAGAGTCGGATGCAGGATGTCAATTTTCCTCGTCTCTTGTTTCGCTCTTTGCAGCTTTTTTAGGGTCCCGTCTCCCCTTTAAGCAGATAATCAATCAACAAAATCCCTAGATGGTTCCAGAAAACACTAGCAATGATTTTTGTGGTTTATCATAGAGTTTTGAATTTTTCGCAGCCCCCGAAAGAGATGTTTCCACTGCCTTTTGTTTTTTAGTTCATCCCCCTCATCTCTGTGAGGTCCAGAAATTCACGAGCAGCCAGGTCTTGCTTAGAACTCCCTTAGAACCCCTTGGAAGCCTTCTTCCGAAAATTCAATTAGTCGAAACGATCTGATGGATGAGAGTTTGTGATATCTCTGGGAACATCGTATTCAACTGACTCCAGCGTTGTCGATTTTTTCAACAATTTTATCAGTGACAAATGCTGGCAAATAAAAATTGGATCACACCTCGCAAAACATGAGATGGGGCAGGGATGAAGGTCCCGGGACGGCTTCATTTCGAAGCTCGTTACAAGGTATTCGAGGTGCATTGAGAAGGCCAGCGATTCTACAGGAAAATAATTGCAATCCTGCAGAACCATAATTCCTGCCAATTTCATACATTTTGGATAAAAATTCGATTAAAAATACTTATTTTGTAGATACTCCTCTTACTTTGCACCTTGAAAGCCAAATTCAATCCTTTATTCGTGATATTAATAAAATTAATGCTGTGTTTTAGTACTGTGGTGAGCAGACTTTTGCAACACATCATTACAAACATTTTAATAGGTTTCAAAAGATATCATTCAAGTTTAAGTCCATTAATGATGGACCTCTGATGATGCTTTGACGTCACCGATAGTGACGTACTAGAATAGTTGAACTAAAACTGTTGAGTGTCGTACGTTTATCAGTATGGTTTGGATAAGTGCTGACTGGAGAACGTTAACCAAAACAAGCATTTTTAGATGAAATTGAAATATTGACCACGAAAATGAACAACATTCTCTTAGTTTAGGATTTACAACAATAGGTTGCATGGGTATAACAATATTGCAAGGACAAATTCAAATCGAACGTTTATTCGTCATGCAAATTGAGTCTCATCTTTATTCCATTCATGGTGTATCACACGCAAAGATCAGGCGCATTACATTGTTTCTAACAACTGAAAGAGCGATGGATTTTATTCGGCCACTATCGATGAACCTACTGGAAAAGTAATAACGAAGTGAGTATGGTATACTCAATACTCGTGCAAGCAAAGCTTACAGAAGATGATGGTGTGTTGGGTCATGTTGAGTAGTGTGTGAAAACCAAAATGGCGTGTTGCTAGTTTTCATACAATATTTTTGAATGATGATTCCCGATGAATAACTTAGGTACCTGTCGCTAGAACCACTTTTGTCCTCAGCAACTAGTAATACACGATTGACGTTCAAATCTCAGTCTCGTCTCTTCGCTCATATCAAATCATTTCAGGCAAAATTTCGTTCAGGAGTGCCCTTAGGGATGAATGTGAGGGTGGTGTCATGAAATTCGTTGTCCAGGTTATATCTGGAGTCTAATAATGTTGCTCTTTTAAGCAGCAATGTGCCTTCTCCTACATCCAAAACTAGCGCAACTAGTATTTATGACGTTGACGTTGCGATGATGATTTTTGTTACCGAATAATTGAAAGTTAACCAAGTTAAAGAAAAATTGAAGTTTTCTGTTCGTCTATCAAATTTGCTGTTATTTACTCCCCATACCCTCTGTTCTGTCCTAATTCTTTAGAGCTGCTAGATACCTTAGAACTGGTAAGTGTACTTAAACCACAGTTGAACAACAGCGGCTTATAAGCGACTTAGTAACAAGCAGCTTGCACCCCTTATTTGTCTGTCAATCTAGATTGAATAAAAAACTACGAAAATAAATTTTAGAGATCTAGAACTTTGAGTGAAGGGATGAACTCGTAAGTACTGAACATGGGCCAGTGGAATAATAGGGAATGTCCACCATAGGGCATCCTTTCCACGATTTCCTGAATTTGAACAGATAGGACAGAAATCTCCCTTACACCTAAGTGATGATTAGCATAGCCTGATCACGCTTCTGTATGACCATTGCAAGTTAATTTCTAGATCTAGGGGTCTGGAGCAAGTGTGCAATTTGGAGTCACACCGATATCACGTTGGGGTCACCGGTTTAGAGTTTCAGGAACCTTGGGTGATCAGATTGAGCTGCTGAATGCATGACATATACTCACAAAGAAAGTGAAAGAATATCAACAAAATTTCATCATGAAGAAAAACATTTCAAACTTAAACAAACAAACAAACTTTAAACTTCTAACAAACAAACTTCTTCTTTTTTTCGTGGTTTTTATTTCATCTGTTTAGTTTATTAGCGAGCTGATTGGAGAGCAACATCAATACCTACTCGATTTTCTAGTTTGAAATTTTGTTATCTTATAAGAAGAATAATATTATTACTCTTGGAGTGAATGCTTTTCGTAAACTAAACTAAAGGACACGTTCAATGATTAAATTATAAATCATTAATAGGTGATTAAATCGAAGCTTCCTCATACAATTTTTGGTAAAAGCTCGTTAGGGGACACATAAATTATAAACAATGTCCAATCGTCCCAAACATGAGACAAATTCAAGACGTGACAATGATCTATTCAGCATCCCAATTAGAGCAGATGGTGATTTATCAGGAACGTTCGGAACAAATCCCGGCCCACCCAAGACTAACGTCATCAGCAAAGGAATCAATAGCTCACAAGGTGGGCGAGAGGGCGCTTTGGAGGGCCAGCTAGTATTTTGTAGTCCTCAAGCTCCTTTTCGTGTTTTTGATGTAGGAATGTATGGGAATCATAAATTAAGAAGAAAAGCGTTCAGTTAGTTTTAAAAAAATAGAACCAAAAAAGTTATTGTGAAAAACTAGTGGACCATAGTTTGCTTATTTGTGATTTTTTTTTGCACATTAATTTGATATTAGGGTAGGTCGACGATCATTTCAGTTCGACGACACAACTGTCCGGTATACTATACATTGCGATCTGCATCTACCAGAAGTCACTGTCAACGTCACACGGCTGAATCCCTTAAACTAAACAGACTAAGGACAACTTCCTGCGGGCCAGAACAGACTTATAAGCCCACGCTTATATGCTTCTTATGCTTCTGGAACGAAAACGACCCTACAACTTCCCACCACCACGCAATAGACTACAACTTTACATTCTTATAATATTATTTTTGAGGAATGTTTGTATCAATAAATCACTATGTACTTTCTAAAAGTTTAATTATCAATAAATTGCTGTCCACAATGCAATGATTTTTTAGGAACTTTAATAAATTGACCCATATGATAAATTAATTGAACGACGAAAGGCATCATTCAGAAATTGAAATAAGTGCTTTTTTAGGACTACTTAAACTTACTAATACATCTACTCTCACAGTTTCAGACGATTAGAAGCCACATATACAAAGGCATATATGAAGAGGCAGACGATGAGGAAACCTGATGAAAGCGGTCGCATGTACTTCCTACCTACAGTCAATGTTGACGCATTAATTCTGAATTACCCACAAACAGAAAAGGGGGCAGAGAAAGGGAACATCTGTAAACAGAAAGTGGTTTTCTATGCACCAGAGACATTAATCAAACGGATTGGTCTGGATCCGAAGGTATAATAGTAGAGACGGGCAGCAGCCTGAGTCGAGTGTTAGCGTTCAGCGGAGCGGGAAGAAATGAAAACGTTCGGGGTTGATGTCAGAACAAAGTCGGGGTTCATGAAGCGACGAGGGTGTTTATTATTGATCGCCACCAAGTGATGATCTTCACTCACCCTCCGCCGCACTATGGAAATGAATCACGGAGCCCTTCATGGCACGTGCCAATTACGGGAGCAACGACATCTTTGATAATACAACGGGTCAGATTTAAAGAAAAAAAAGAAAGAAAATTCTTGCTATACCTACATACCTAATGTTTTTGTATAAGTTAGTGTGCTCCAAAAGCTCTCTTGTATGACAACGAAGTGATGCTTGATTATAAACGTTGGAGTGACGAAGAAGCTTCTTCTGCTGTTTAGAGGTGATGTTTATTAAGCTGTTGTTGTGGAGTCGGAGCTCGTTACCACTGAGCTAAGGAAGTGAATGGACAGAAATGCGAAGAGGTAGCTGACCACAACACAGCTTCTGATCTCTCTTTGATGCCCTCGAATTTTCCTAAATTTATTTCTGAGTGATCTGAAATAAATATACAGGATTCTTCAGAGGACAACGTGTTGTTAATGTACTCAGTGACGCCAAGGTACCAAGGAGTATCTAGTATCATATTCGGGTCTTGAATTTCACTGCTCTAGTAGCAAGAGCAGACGAGCATTACCCTCATCATTCACTCGGGAGGATTACTTGCTTTCGATCTCTTCTAGTAGTTTTCAAGAAACTGTGCACCTTATTATACCTCAATAATACATTATAACTCCCTACCAACAAAATTTCATAGCATTTATGTTCGCTTTTGCTTGTCAAATAAGCTTTAAGAAAAGTTAACTTTATTCCTCTCACACATCTCCCTAATTTCCTTCTAATAACCAGATATGACAGCTCTCTCAAAGAATGAACTGAAGAGAAGTTATTCTTATTGTTCGCGGAACTGATTAGACTTCATTCAATTATTCACTTGTAGAGGCCTCCATTTATGCTTTTCAGGATATTCCAGTTGTGGATGATATTGAGGATAATATCCTCAATATCATCCACAACTGGAGTATCCTGAAAAGCATAAATGGAGGCCTCTACAAGTGAATAATTGAATGAAGTCTATTCAGTTCCGCGAACAATAAGAATAAGATAAGAATAAGATATTATCTTCTTCTCAGTATAATATTTATTTAACCGATGGTCTCTTGGTTGGCATCATGCTATTTTGCTACTTCCGCTTGGTTATTCAGACACTATAAATTAATTTTAATTCGAGAGAAGGGAGGTATTTGGGCATGAGGATGAAAACGAGGTTGATAGAAAAATAATTGCTAACGCCTCACATGTTGCGCGGTGTTGGCGAGCTTGGAGCGCTTTCCTTTGGAAGCGTGAAGAGGATAGACCGAGGTCTATTCCACTTTTCTGCGCTTAGGAGAGAGGGAAGTATTCCGTATTCTCATTTGAATCCCTTTTAGAGAACTCTCGCCTACCAGCCACTAGCTGGGAAGTCCCTTTTCACAAAGGGGTCGAGAGGGGGTGAAAAAGGGACGACGTTTTCTGGAAGAGTCCACGCTGGGTGAGGGCTTTTGAAACGCGGACTTCCCTCCACCACCATCGCCCGCCGGGGTTGGAGAACACATCAAACCGCCACCCCCGCACAGGCTTCCGCTCCACCAACAAAAGCCTCCAGTATTCAAGAGCTTCCTAAGCCCGCTTCCTTCTCCTGCTCTGAGCATCCGCCTACTTGAGATACTGGGTAGTCTAGTACACTCCACTTCATGGATGTTGTACTGTGGTACTAAGGATCGATATGGGGATCAGTATGCCAAAAGGTATAGCTATACGTACAGACGATTTTCGTGATTTCTCATTACACGATATTATTGTAAACTTACAATGGATAACAGTTTTCTTAATATCTTGACAAAAATTTACATATACGAGTATATTATTAAGCTCGATCCAACTTTGCGTTATTTTCAATGATGAACCTTCGGAATCGACCAAGAAAAAATTTTAAGCCTCCTCAAAATTCGTTGGTTTACGTTTCAAGGTAAGTACGAGAATTCGTACGTAGAATTCGATAATCGAATAAAAATTTGCCCGTCCGTCCGCTGTCACCGACACTTTCCTTAGTTACCATGGACCGATTTTGATGACATTTGGAATATGGGCACCATTTGGGGTCTAGTTGTGCCCTGAAGCTTTTGGTTGATATCAATCACTCCTACGGGGTGAAAAATAAGGGCTGAAATTTTCACAACGCCCTAGCTCAAAAGCTTTCAACATAAAGTGTGACTTTTTCACAACAAAATACTTGAATTACAACAATATAAATGAAATAAAATCACGGAACACCGAATATTTCATTTCTAATCTCAAAACCGAGCCTCAATTACTTGAGAAATTACATTGGTTACCATGGAAACCTAATTTGAGGGTGTTAGGTATAAACAGTAGCGATAACTGCTGGAAGGTACATTACATAAAGGAATAGTTTTTTCATCAATTTGAAATAGTATTGCATTTTTGGAATCTGTAGGACAAATCGTTCGCTCCCTATGAGAACTAAAGCTTGGACATACCATAAATCAGAAACACGAGTGTGAATCGCAGACGAGGCCTAATCTCCGTTCAAATTTTAGTTGACCAAAATGCCATCGTTGTTCGTTTCTTCGAGTTCTACTCAGTTTTGGGTCTTTCGCAACCAGTAATAAATTTCCTAAAGAAGGGACCCACAACTCATTTCTTCAATATGAACTCGATTGTGAAGCAAAAATATGGTTGGTAGGAAGTGACAATAGCAAAGATCTACTCAGGAAAATAATTAACCTTTGTGTGATAGTTTGCAGCTTTTTTTTCTTCTCTGAAACTATAATTATTATTACAAATATTTTATTATCTCATCTGATAAAAACTAGTTTATTGTCAAAATTACACCATGAAGAAATTAAGCTTTAAAATTTGAACATTAAATTTTGATGGCAGAAAATATCTTGATTTGACCAGTTCAAGGAAAATTTGAATGAACAATAATTCTAATGACCAGTGTGGGAACTTTTTTTTTCAAACTACCTAAATTTTTACTATAGCAAAAACTTACTTAGGTTATGGCCACTTATATTGGTATTTGTACTACAATCAACAATTTATAAGTAACAGAAACACGAGTGTGAATCGCAAATGGATGCAGACCAGGCAAACTCTCCGTTCAAAGTTCAGCTGATAAAATTTCCTGTCACTCAGTAGTTGCGTTTCCCTAACAACCGACAACCATAATTATTTCGTCATGAATCTGAGGGTGCCCACAACTCCCAAATAACGATGTTTCGCTGGTTAGGGTCGTTATAAGATTTTTACGTTTGCACACTACTAGTGACCTGAGGGCGATATTTATGATTTATGATTTCCCATGATTTCACAGGGAGCGAACGATTGGCTCAACAGAGCTTTGAGTGGTCTCATTCGACTCTGATTCTTCAATATTATTTTTAATTGATAAAAAACAATGCGATTATATCGTGAGTTTTTGAGCTTGGGCATTTTGAGAACATCAACCCCTACTTTTGTTGATTGTGTGATCAGAACACCGATAACAGTTCAGACGTAATTAACATAAGTACCTCCTTATAAATAGTTTATTGTAGTACATATACCAAAATAAGTGGGCTTTTATCTAAGTAAGTTTTTCTATAGTAAGAAGTTAGGTTGTTAAAAAAAAAAAAGATTCATCAGACAAGTTCAGACATTAATATAGTACCTATTCAGACATTAATTATTGTTCTTTTAGAATTTCCTTGAACTGGTCGTAAAATGAATTTACTGTTTGGCTTTTATAAGATTTTTACGTTTGCGCATGCGGCTACAGGGGCCATGATATTTCTAGAGACACACCAACCCGCACAATCCCTAAAAATTTCAGAACTTCTTATGGTAAATTCTTAGTTTGGACTTTATATAACCTAATATATAAAATCCCAACCCGTGTGAAGTGTAACTCCGAGTTATATCCCCCATTTCTCTCCACGGTTTCCTTTTCATATATCTACGATTTTTTTTGGCCTGCTTTTAGCAGTCTTTTCAGCTAGTATTTTACATAAAATGTAAGTAAATCACAATAATCATCCGTCAAATTATGTGTTCAGTATAGTTTTCTCTCACAAGGGAATTTAGTAAGTTGATCTAGAAATATCCGATAGGATGATCACATTGATGTCAGAATGATTTTTATGTTGTCTTTGATAGTTATAGAAAAAGTCGAACATCGAATTGATTGAAAACTAGTTCCTATTTGTGTTGATTTGTTTCATAATTCATTCGCCTTCAATACCCAAGTTTCAAATTCATGGAATAAATATTTCATATTAAAGTCAATTTTTCAGGATTCGTTCCGTGATACCTATTAGGTGGTTGAAATTCGATGAAGTTCATTAGAAATCATCTTGTAGCTGATCCACTAAACTGCTAACTTTCAAATTTAAGCAAGCAGACCATGAAAAACTGTTGTTCAGAAAGATTAAGTTTACATATGCGGGCACGCTACCATTGATCCGACCTAAATGAATTTTACTAGGGACTGCCAAATTCCAATTGAAACGGAATCGGCCAAAGGATAAGTTGCGATCAATAATATTCAATTAATTAGAATGTAAATCAAAAGAGATGTTTTTAATATGTAGTACTAACATGTTTTAGGAATCATTTTTAAAATACCTGTTCTCGACCTGCACGACGAAGGCATTCTTTCCTATCAGATTAATAGGAAAACAAAAGTACACTACAAATAGAGTGGCACACCTCATTTCTGAAGCCGATTAAAATTAACAAGGTTGCATTCAATTAAAACTGAGGAGCACCTAATGAGAAGACTTCTTTTATCAAGCAGAAAACGTCCATCACTTTTGATTATTTTTGCGTTCTCAGGGTTTAGTAAGCGTTTTCCCACTGATTATTATTATTTTCTTCTGAACCCATATTCCTCTTCGGGAAAAAATGCCCTATTTTTCAAGAAAGTCGTGAAAGGCAGCTTTTACTTTTCTCATTACGAGTTTCTTTGGGCCCGCATTGTAAGCTTCGCCGTCAGAGATGTCTTTTTGCTCGATGATCTGTGAGGTACTTTGTCTTCGAACTGTATTCGTCAGGTACCATCCATTTACATAAAAATGAGTGGTAATTAATTTTCGGTAATTCTAAACAAATCTCCATTGAGCAAACAATGCAAAATATAGCTCATATAGACACAGGTATAAATGAGCTTGTTTAGCTCAAGCTCCCTTTCATCCGTGACTTTTGAGATAAGCTGTGCTTTCTGTGATGAACCTTCAGTTCTTGTTTATGATCTAACCGTCGAAAATGATTAACTTGGTAACTCATTAATTTCGTGGAAATAAACTAAGTTCTATTCGACTCCGCTTTTATTGAAATGGGTTTCTACAATCTTGTGGCGAGTGATTTAATTGATAATATGGTTGGTAGGTACTACTAATGAGAAAGCTGTGTTCTTGGCAGATCTCTATAGAAAAGTTATTAAACCGTAGTGTAATAATCTGAAGCGGTTTAAAACCTAATATTTCACAGTAGCAGTTTCACGAGAATCGGTTACTGAAAAATAACAGTATAGCCTGTCCTTAGAAAAAGGGAGCAATAATTCCTGCGCCTAAAGGCATAAAAGCTGTCCATTGTTCAACGATAAGGATCAGGTGACGTTGGTTTGGGTGACATGGCACATATTGGGAGCTGACACGTCGAGTATTGACCAGGTCGGTTGATTGAGAGCGGGGAAGATCAGCAGTGCGGGTGTTATTACGTGGTTCGATAAATGCTCGTCGAGGTCTTCAACCCTCGATCCATCCCTAATCATACATACCTCTCAATGAAAAGAGTATGATGTTTACTCAGTTCATACCAATAAACCAAATATATTTTAATGAAAAACAAATATTTTGTTCTACTCAAAATCACAGAAATCTGTTCATGAAGGTACTGCATGTATCTATATAATATTTAAATACATACCCGTTACATGCCCTCAAAAATGGATTAGAGCAGCCTAATAACATCTGAGGGTCTGAGAGAATCTCTCAGGCCCCGTAGTTGGAAATTAAGACATTTCGCTGTCTATTCCATTCCCTTCTCCCATTCAGCGGTTGATTTATTATGCTAATCGGGTTACGTGAACCCAACGGAGCCTCAGTGGTATTAAGTAGAACAATTGAAACCAATTAACCTGAAAAAAGTTTATCCGCCAGTTCCCACACAGTCGGGGAGCAAAATTCATTTTCTGTTTTGTATCACAACTAGTTGGAAAAATAAGTTTCACTACTCCCTTCGAAAACACAAAGGTAGTACAGTCAGAGAACACCTACGATTCATAAGATACAAAATTTGCCTAAGCATACATAAGATATTTTGACTTTTGGAGAGAGCTCGGAAGTATTAAATAGGTACTTAGTTGGAAAAATAAGTTTCACTACTCCCTTCGAAAACACAAAGGTAGTACAGTCAGAGAACACCTACGATTCATAAGATACAAAATTTGCCTAAGCATACATAAGATATTTTGACTTTTGGAGAGAGCTCGGAAGTATTAAATAGGTACCTACTGTAGATGTCATATGTAAAGATAATCTATATTCATACGAGAAAATGATGATGAAACGCCTACTCGTAGTATTGGTGACTATAAAACACTAACTTTAATG
The DNA here is from genome assembly GCA_009739505.2 of Apolygus lucorum. NCBI lineage: Eukaryota > Metazoa > Arthropoda > Insecta > Hemiptera > Miridae > Apolygus > Apolygus lucorum. The sequence continues at coordinate 69,362,507 of CM019176.2, read as the reverse complement.
ATCGATTCCTCACTATCAGAGTTAAAGAAACAAAAATTCCCAACAAGAAAAGTATTACGTTTGCAATTGCGTTATGGAGCTTTTTGAACATTTTGGTTTCACGTTTGTCCACCTAGGGTCAATTCCTTGTTTCGGGCTTAACATTGATTTCCCAATATCTTTGATATTTTCAGGGGTACTTTCTTTGAGATGCTCTCCTATGAATATTATTATTTCGGATCGATATGAGCATCAACGCTCGCGCAAACGAGATTTTCCTTAAACATCAATAGGTAGCAATCTTATGAGCCGATTAGGCTCAAATTTGAAAAATAGTTTAAGGAGTTGATTTAATCGAAGAATATGACCTTTATTATTGATTTCTAGTACACGGAAAAAACCAAAATTTATCAACATGACCGCGAACCACAGCTCACTCGTGCTGCTGTTAGTCAATTTTCATAAGGGAGAATCACTTTGTCAGTGGCCCTACAATGCTTTTCATTCTTTCATTTTTACATTTAACTAATTCTGTAATATTATTTTCATGAAATTGTGTGTGAGGGAGCTATGCTGGGCACCCGACTGGGTAGACATTTAATTATGCTTCCGTTTTATCAATTAAGGTGATTATTGAAGGTTTGGAAGGCCTGTAATCTGCTAAGGCAGTCCTTAGTAAATTGCATGTTAAGGATTATTCAAGTGTTTTGATGTGGATGAGCTTACGAATAAATCCTTGACAAACACCTTCCTGTCATTAGAGCTCAGGAGGGTTCAGAATTTCCTAGGAAAGAACGAACACCGAGGTAGTGCGCCTATGGTAAGTAAACAACTTCACGAGCTGAGGTCATTTATGCTCGTAGATTCCGTAAAGTACTCACAGCTGTCGATGATACATCAATGATAATTAACGACTGGATGATAACTTAGGTATGTTAGCAATAAAATAAAATATTCACCTGAAAATGAATACCAGGTCAATGAAGTACCACCAATTCCATACTAAATATGCAATTACCTCTGAGTTATGGGAACTAAAAGTTTGGCTGTTCCATCCTCAAAATTTTCAGTGCTAGGTACAAGTGTCAAAGCAAAGTGTTACCTATGTTATCCATATACAAATTTTGCAGAGGCTGGATGGTGGTTTGTATATTTGAGACGTGACTGCATTTTTTTTACCGTTGCAAAGTGGTCGGTAAGTTTTGTTCAGTTCATTGGGTAAATATGTTCGTAATACTATTAGAAGAAGACTATTAGTAGAATGTGCTATTTCAAAACTGCTTTCGTCAAAGACAAGTATAACGCTTTGTGACCATTTTTAACGATACGCACCAAAATGGGTCGTTTTATTAATATTAATGAATCGTTAAAAATCGCTACCAGTATTAGGTATTAAAAACGATTAGCATTATCAAGCTTTGGATCAGTAGGTACGATCAACTAGCCAACTTGATTCCACTCGATCCTCCACAGTGAAACAAGGTAACGTTCAGTGATTATAGAAAGTACCCTCACTGTATTCCAAATTGAACTCAAGAGACCTCCTCACTTACATTATCATCTTACAACAACCTGCCAACCCCACCTACCACCCCAACACACTCTGTATGTCCCGGAGGGCATATTTACTAGTCGGTAGGGTGTAGCTACAAAGGTAGGAGGTACCCTCCCGTCTGCAAGGGTGATCTTACATAATATTCAATATTGGCAGGTGGTACTGCTCAGATGACGATATGAATTTGGTAAATTGCTGAGCTAACCAAACTAATTGTTAACTATGAAGCGCTAAATTATTGTGGTTGCATCATCTTCAGAAGATCGTAAAATTGGTGGCAATCAAGTTAGTAAAGAATATCTATAATTATAAGTAATTATAATAAATTCGAACAATCAAAACAATGCAAAGACTTGACGAGATTTCAACAAGTTTTCATAGTATGTGTCAGATCAGCACATTGTTATTCTGTTTTATCGCTAAATGTTTCATCTCTAATGAATGGATGATGTGAAGAAAAATACCTGAGCGAACTGCACGCGGTGTGGAGCTGTCAAAACGGCTGACTCGGCACTACCGATTCACAACACACTCCTTGACTATTTGAACTGAACTGAAAGTTCTCCACGGGAAGCTGATCGAACGAGGAGGGTCCCCCAGGTGCTCTAGCCGAGAAGAGCCGAGGGGAGCCGAGAGTTCCCGATTAGGGAGGGCGGTTGTTGTCAGGGGCGCGTCATCTAATCTGTCAGGATCCAGGATTCAAAATACGTCCTCGCCCTTTGCCAAGGCGAGGTCAGCTTCCGGGACAGGCGTGGATTCTGAGAGAAAAAAGTTACATTCACCTAGTTGTTCCACATTCAGGAGTAGAAATATTGATTCATTACTTCAAGGAGAGCGTGTAGAGTTCGTGTAATGATCACAGGTTTATAAAGAATCATACAAGTTTGGGAAAACGCAATGAATAATTTTGTACTGAAGGGAACTGATACTGATACTGTTATAGCACCGAATTGATCGCTTATTCATCGTAAACTTCAATCATAATGTTAGTCGAGAACTTCTTCACAAGTTCAGCACCCCCTTATCAAATGTAGATAATGATATATAAAGGATATGGAAGATATGATATATAACAGCTTTTGAATATTATCGTTCAACTTTTTCCCCCTCACCGAGAGTGGATTTCAAGGATCGATTAGGCACTATGTCTTCAATCATTTTGGTTTATTATTTTCAATAATGAACCATTGGAGTCGAGCAAGAAAAAATTGTCAACACCCCCTAAAAATTTGATGGTTTACGTTTGAAAGTATGTAGTATCCGAAAATCTAATAAATAATTTTCCATCCGTCCGCCGTACTCGGCACTTTTCATAGGAACCCTGGACCGATTTAGTTGAGATTTGGTACATGGGCTCTTTTTGGGATCTAGTTGTGCCGCGAAGCTTTTGGTTGATGTCAGTCACTTCTAAGGGGTGAAAATTAAGGGTTGAAATTTTCAAGAGTGCCCTAGCTCGAAAACTCTCGAAATAAAGGTATTGATTTTTCACCAATTTGAAATAATATTGCATTTAAAAAATTTTTAGAGACCACCCGGAGCTCTGTAGAACAAACCGTTCGCTCTCTATGAGGATTGTACTCAGAATCAAATCAGAATCGCGAGTGTGAATCACCAAAGAGGTCTTATTTCCGTTGGAATTTTAGCTAACCGAAATGGGATCTTCATCTTCTTCTTCTTCCAAGTTAAATGTCCTGGCCGCAAAATGGGATCGCTGTTGCATTCAGTTTTGCTTCCTAAGCAACCAGTAATGAAATTTCCATATGGAGGAACCACAACTCTATATTTTTCTAATCGAGTGTGAAGCGTTTATTTCTTCCAAATAAACTTGATTGAGGAGGTGGGAAGATACTAGGTAAGTAGTAGTAATAGTAGGGTAGTGGGAAAGGTAGTAGGTGAAAAAAAGTGACAATGGCAAAGCTGTGATCTTTTGCAGACGAGTGATCTATACAGGAAAATAATTAACCTTTATGAAATAATTTGCAGCGATTACTTTTATTGAGCTGATGGAAATTCACTTGTGAGAGAGCATCAGAGTACTAACTTGCCTAATAAGGTGGTGAGGTCTATTTACCACTTCAACATGACTGGAATAGAATTACAATTATACGCCTCCTTGAGCAGTAGGATTCAATCTACATTTGTTCAATCTACTTCTGTTCAATCTACAGAAGATTTGTTGTTCAATAAATTAACATTCAGTATCATGTATATGATGAGCCTATTAGGTAGGTATATTTATACATTATCAAAACGTTACGGAGTTGTCGAGGAATCAAAACTGAGTGAGATGAAATTCTATTCGAAGAAACGAAAAAGGTCTTATTGGACAGCTAAAACTAACTTCAGTCAGTGAACATTCATGTGTAATTCACACTTTTGTTTCCTCTAGAGGTTTGAATTGCCAATTATAATAATTCTGGTCGACAAGTCTAACCTTTAGAAGAAGATTCTCGCAGGAAAGCCACGTGCAATTTTGATTAATTTCACAATCAACACCCATTTAGCGATGGTTTATTTTTCAGAGATTTGAGTGGCCTCATTCGATTCTTATAAGTCGACTGTATTTTAATTAATGAAAAAGCAATACCTTCATGTTGAAAGTGCACGGGTTAGGGCGTATTGAAAATTCAAACCCCACTTTTCGCCTCTTCAAAGTGGCTGACAATAACCAAAAGCATTGGGGCACAACTAGACCCCAAACGGACCTCATATACCAAATTTCATCAAAATGGGATATAACGTAGGGCGGCTGGACAGATTTTTGTTTTTAAATTATATTTTTGGATTCGATGTACTTATAAACCATCAAATGTTGAGAGGAAGTTAAATATTTTTTCTTGCTCGGTTCATAAGCTTTATTATTGAAACCATTGAATCTAAATAACAATGTGTTATGATCTACATTTCAACATTTAAATAGTTCTTAAATAAAGAAGCAACAAGAGGATCCCTGAGTCAGTGGCGTCTGGTGCGAATATTCGTGAGGCAAACAGCTTGGCCAGTAATAAACAATAATGGAAAAACGCTGCAAAATATTACACAAAGGTTTATTATTTTTCTGAAGATCAAGCGTCAGCTTTACCCTCGTCACTACCTACCAATCATATTTTCGCTTCAAAATGTTGTTTATTTAGATGAAATAAACCCTTCACACTCCATTTGAAGAAATAAAGAATTCCTTGGTTTAGAAATTTGATTACCGGTTGGTTAAGGAAGCAAAACATGTACAACCCAAAGAAACGAACATCGATCGCATTTTGGTCAGCTAAAATTTTTAAGGTGATAAGGCCTCTTTTGCGATTCACACTCGTGTTTCTCATTTATCGTAAGTTCAACCTTCAAGTTCTCATGGAGAGCTTATAGTTTATCCTCTGGGTGGGTTCATTCGATTCTAAAAATTCAATGGTACCTATCTCAAATTGGTGAAAAAACAATACCTTCATAACGAGAGTTTTCGAGAGAGGGGGCCTTAAGACGTTACAGCCCTAATGTTTCACCGCTTAGAAGTGACTGACAAAACCTTCGGGGCACAAGTAGACCCCAAATGGAGCTCTTATACAAAATTTCATCAAAATCGGTCCATGATAATTGAAAAAAGTTCCGCGATTTTTTTATATTCGATTTTCAAAATATACGTAGTAGCTACCTACCTCAAACGTAAACCATCAATTCTATGTTCTATTCTATTCAATATTATGCAATTATTTCCATGTAGGTACCTATCAACAAGAAAAACGATTAGGTACAGTAAAATCGGGAACGGGACACCAGTCAGCGCCAGGCAGCCGCTATTTGCGGTGGCGAAAAAACTAAGTTTTCCTTCCTTGAGATAATGTGGTTGGATGGATATGTTATGTCTTGCCATGCATGGTTAATTACTATCCATGACTCATCTTCCAAGTTTCTCTGCTTTCAAGGTCACGAAACAGTTCTCCGATTGTTTGCAACAGCTGATAGCGTGGTAGTGGGGGTATGGCAATACTTGACACCGCGATGACCCCCCGCCGATCGTCGCCTCTCACTCTAAACAGTCCCGAAAAATTCATTTTTTTGAACTGCTTGCCTTGCATCGCTTTGCCCCGCGCTGGTTCGCTTATCATCCGCAATCATCTACATTACCGACCTCTCCAATTCTGTGGTGTGTTGCGGGCTAGTATCCAAGGCAAAATACGTACTTTCTTATTCCATTCTCCTATTTCATCTAATTTACTTATTAATAATGAAAAAGTACCTAAATTATATTAAAATTTTCCAAAATTGGCTACTATATTACTTGCAAAAAATGGGAATATAGGAGAATCTCAACAAAAATTAATTTACCTATTCATTTTGCTTATTTTTAGTAAGGCAAACAGTGTTTGCTATGTTTGCCTGGAGGAGGCGCCACTGCCCTGAGTGAGTCACCACCCACAGGGAGAGACGAGGTATGGGGAAACACGTCAACATGACATCACCCTTCCACCTCTCTCTCCCTCAACAAAACTCTCCGAGTATACAAGCTCACTCAAGGATGCTCCAGCATGCAATCTAGTCCAGTCAATCGCCTTACTCATTTCACTCTCTACCTTCTCCTCCGATAAGGGATCTCCTCCCAAAACTAGGCTCACTAGGTAAATCTCCCACCTCCCGTCGGTCAGTTCCTGATGAAACGCCGGGGTTGTTGGGCCAGCGCATCTTCACTGCACTCCGCATTACGGTCGGGCTACAGTGCTACAGTGCGACAGTGCAGCAGCAAGGATAGGGACATTCTCTCTTCGTTGAGTAGGGGTTAAAGAAAACACAAACGCCGCATCGAGAAGGGCATCTCCTTCACTCGACGACATGAAGACATAACACAATGCTTGAGGTTTGTGAGACACCCTTTTAAAACCACACACTGAAGAACTTTATAGCATAAGTCCTTAAATACTCTATAAATAGAGGCAAAATAGATTTTCTAGTGTACGAGTATTATAGCTCTAATAAAGAGATCGGATCCGTTCCCATTTTTCCATTAACCCATTATTTCACAGAAAAATTTGCAAAAATATTTTCATGCCTGATTGAAGAGTACCTAATTGCGATAAATGCCATCTATTGTTGACTGTAAGTAGTTGGCGTTTTTCACGAATTTTCCCCGAACTTTGACCTTCTTTTCTGTCGGTGAGATCCGCAGGACGGAGCGAGTGGTGCGGTATAGTATTTTGGCACATGCTCAAGGGGCAAATTGCCAGAGACCGTTCGCCCGAACTTTCCGTCCCTGAGAACTGCAGTTACTTGCTATTTAGCTTCGCCCTATTTCAGTTTTGTGAAATATCTGTAGTCACCCTCTTCGTCACGTCAATACCTCGCGGAGAACAGGAAGCTATGATGATCCTAGATTCAGTTGAACATTCGCGTACTAATTTTGGTATTATTCAAGGAATTTTCCGAGATTTTTGTACTTATGAGGTACTTGTCTTCGAGTAGGTAATACCAAATGTGAATATGCAGCCATTAATAACAGTAACCCATCTAGGTAGGTACTTCCAATACTAGGAACCTTAAGAACGCAGGAAACCATACTGCGGCCCTTTTTCGACAACATAATGTATTGGTGAATTCTCGAATGAAAACAATCGCCCGTTTCTCGTAGGTTGACTATTTTTACTGGCGAAGACAGCCATCGATTTACTATTAACAGCTGACATTGGATTTTATGTACTTCGGTAAGCAGTATTGAAGTAGGGATGGGATATCGAAGGTATGATATCGATATCAGTATCTGGCATCCCGGTATCGATACCAGTAAAATATCGGACCTGTGATATCGATATTCCCGATATCGATATCGGGAATATCGGTACCAGTTGAAGGAACTGCCAAAAAATACGACAATTTTCGAATAAGAACATTTTTTATTAGTTCAAGTCAGGATAACGATAATGAATCAAACATCAAACATACAATGGAAGGTAGAACATAGGAAATCAATAGGTATATACTCGTATTATACAATGAATCAAAAAAAGTAATCCTCGTCTAAGCTCTCCAAAAATAAAAGTTTGGAGAGAGTCTCACCTTTTAATCTGTTGCGGTCAGGTGTCATTATATTCCCTGCTTTGGAAAAGAGTCTTTCTGACGGGACAGACGTTGAAACTGATGATAAATATCTCACAGCGACGGTGCTAAGCTCTGGAAAAGGATTGAAAATGGCTTCGGAGCTCACTCAGCTGATCAGTGATCCGAAGAGTGAAGAAGCCTTTGAGCAATGATTTGCAGCGTTTTTTACCCACCAACAGTTTTTTACCTACCAGCTAGGTACTACCTACCACACCATACTGGCTTCACACCTTCACAATCAAGTTTATTAGAAAGAACTAAACGCTTCACACTCGATTGGAAAAACTCTCTGTTCAATTTCTCCCTTGCGAGGGAAAAACATTAAATCATGTTTAATGTTTTTCCCTCGCAAGGGAGAAATTAGATTGCCGATCACTCAGCTGATCAGTGACCACTCAGGCGCCTTCAGCATTCTCCATTGCCCCTGCTTCTCAAATTTCAGCTTCCTGCGTTCAACAGGAGAGAAAATGGCCTTGGAGCTCACTCAGCTGATCAGTGACCATCTTGGTACAACTAGACCCCAAATGGAGCCGATATAACGTGGTAACTAAGAAATCGGTCCGTGGTAACTATGAAAAAAAAACGTTGCAGATTTGCGTGTCGGAATTCACAGAACGACCCCCAGCCCTAAAACATTAAACATGTTAAAACGTTCCTGTTCTCAATCCAATAGTTCAGTGGGTTCTTTCTTTACTTACTAACTATATCGATACCGATATCCATATCGATTAAAGGATATCGATATATCGATAATATCGGCTTTGATGGTATCGATACCGAGATATCGAGTATTGACAGCCCAATATCGATATTTTGGTAATATCGGATATCGATATCCCATCCCTATATTGAAGTTGAGGATAATTAAAAGTGTTCTTCATCATGGACTAACGAAAAACTCTACTCTTTCTAGTATGATGTAAGAATCAGCTAAAAACCCTGATTTTCAATTGTTCACAATTCAGGATCTTCATGTAAAACTTACCAAAATTTCTTTTGACAGAGGAAGGTTTGGTTGTTTCAAAATAGGATACCTAAATACTAGGTTTTGCTTCCGTGTCTACCAACGTAGCGGAAGCTTTGTTTTCATTTTTCAAGGTTGAAAAAAAGGCCTTTAAAATCAAAATTTTTACTCGCATTTTACGTTTTGGACCTTCATGAACAATTTTGGTTCAGTTTCGGTCTGTCCATGTGTCTGCCTGTCTGTGTGTCTATCATGAAATTCTTGTAACGGGCAAAACCATACGAAGTTACTGTCCGATTTCGATGATCCCCTATGAAAATTATGGCCCCCAAATTGACAGTAATCTCTTCTCATGCGCAATCGTAAAATCCTTGCAATAGCCATAACACCTGCATTTTTCATCCAAATTTGATGACTTTCTTCAGGGATGTGCGGGTTGGCGTGTAGACGGTCCCCTATGAAAATCATCACCCCCGGACTGATAGTAGCTGCTGCGCATGCGCAAACGTGTATTTCCTTGTAACATCCGTTACTTCCTTATTTTCCATCCGATTTCGATGTAATTTTCAGGGATCATACGGATTAGAGTGTAGATGGTCCCCTATGAAGAGTATTGCCCCCAGACTGATAGCAGCCACTGCGCATGCGCAAACGTGTATTTCCTTGTAACAGCCATAACTTCTACATTTTCTATCTGGTTTAAATTCTCAGAGATCAATGTTTTGAGATTAACTACTATGCATCGGATTATCTATACAATTGGGTTAAGGATACGAGAAATTTTTGTTCATTTTTTCAATAATGAAACTTTGGAACCGAGCAAGAAAAAAATTTTAACTTTCTCCAAAATTTTCTGTTTAGAATCCGAAAGTGCAGCTAAACAAACTTTCGTACGTCCGTCGTTCATTGTCCTTCAAATGATGTAGGTAGTGTACTCTACACGTTCCTTGGGGTTTTTCACTTGGCATCTTTTTCACAAGGGGGATTCAACCAACAAATTTTTTTGTTGCCAAAAACATCCATAGGTGGACTTAATTTTTTTCGAGAGCTGTATTACGAATGACTTCATCTCATTATGAAAAGTCCCAATTTTTATTGAGATAACACCACGGAAGTTGCTACAACTAATGTGTGTATCATAGAATTACCTGCCGAATTTTTTCATACGTCTGTGTTTGTGGATTCTATGTTAAGAGCGTTCGTTTCAGCAGTTTCCTTTCTCTTACTGTCAGAAGTCATACTGTGTTGTTCGGCTCGGCGATGGTTACCCATACACGTGGCAAAATATGCAACGGGCATAGTTTCTCCTGTACCTCAAACTACTTCTACTTCCGTTTGCGAGAATATGACTCCTAAAAGTACCAGCGTTCAAGTTCCTGTCACAACGATCTGCCCTAATGGGAACGTTTCAAGGGAGAGTGGAGGAGAGATCATCAAAGGAGAGAATTTGGGTATTGTCATGGAATATTTAAGTATATACCTAATACTTTCGTTTGTGAATGGTCAGCTCTCTTTATAGTACGACATTAATATTGTTAGCTCCCTTTGAAAAATTATTTATTTTGCTATTATAGGTTCATTCGGTAATAATGGATCACATTAAACAGGCAAATTATTTCTATTATTAAACAAATTAAAAATTAAAAATATGGCATACGTAAAAATGAGTAAAAATTGCTTTATTACACTTGCTAATATAAGAGCTGAACGGCCGAATGGTTTACAAATAATTTAATCCTTATTACTAACGTATTATGTAATAAATCATCAATATGTTGTGTTGTCAAGTTCTAAACATATTGTTTAGTAATGCATGCATTCCAGGGGACGTCCCATTGGATAAGCATTAGATCAGTTTAACCAGTTGTTAAGTGATGAAACTGTTTCACTCGATGTAATTTATTTATTACTTTAGGCAAGAAATACTGACCCCCCCCCCCCACCATTATCCACCTTAACATTTCTAGCGGCATGGGAGCCTCGAATCTGAAGAGCAATTTAAAATCCATGATCTACGATACCCAACATGCGAATTCGAGTTCACCCCCCCCCCCCCCACACCACCTCCCAACGCCAACAATGGTGCCAGTCTGGCACCAAAGCGGAAATACGTCGTAACATTGAACTTTCATCTGTTAGTTTTGGTAGGCAGTCCGTCGAAGTTCACATCCGTATTCAAGGTGAAACACAAAAAAAAAAAAAAAAAACACGAAATAAGCGGTTTATGGCATCATGGCACCATGTCCTGGCACCACTATTAGTTCCATGGTGGTACAGAGAATAATTCATGAAAATCCGGAGGTATAATGAGAATTTTTCCTCAATTTCAAAGCTTGGGTACAATTAGTAAGCAGTAAAGGAACCGAAATATTGAAAAATCGGAAATTTTGTGAATATTATTCCGCACTCACCCCCACCCCTTGCGAATTTTGGTACTCTGGTAAAATCATGTACAACTCGGAAGTTATTTGAGTCAAACAAAAAAAGAAACACGCAAATCGGTTGGAAATTGAGGCCTGGGCAGAGTTTACAAGATTACGCACGCAAACGCACGTTTTTTAAGCATTAACCCCCCCTTTCCCCCTCTTAAAAAGCAAAATCCAAAATTCTGGCGCCGTAGTGCACAACTAGATAGTATTTCGCGTCAAACGAAAAAAGAACCACGAAAATCGTTTGAGAACTAAGGCCTGTGCAGAGTACACAAGATTTTGTTACACACACACACACACACATACACACACACACACACACACACACACACACACACAGACATACACCTATGGTTTTTTTTTTTCGCGGATTTGGATTCAGAATGGTCTAAAACGGATTACTGTGTGGTTATTTTTTTTTTCTGTTGAGTGTTGTCCAACTTCACCCCAGATCGATCGCATAAGGACGCCCAAGTCTTACTGTGGGACGTCCTAAAAATGTACCATGAGGTGGGTGAGGTTTCAATGTGGATGCGATGCAGGTATGTTTCACAAACTCCATGATTTGTTTGAAGGAGAACCTTATTTTTACATTCTATTTCTTTTCCACAATCTTCTTTCTTTTCCTCAATTCTCTCTCTCGTTCCCTTCTACCCCAATATTTGACATTTGAGTAAATTCCCAATACTCATGTAAGCCGATGAGTTGCTAACTGTCTAAATTCAGATTTAGGATTCCAAACGAATCGCCTAAATTAAACATTAATGAAGTTCATCTCAAATACTTATTTTACCGTCGGGATTACCACCTCGGCTATGCAGCTACAAACTGTGGATCAAAAGTCTTTTCATCTCTCTCAGGAGATACGATAATGACACAGATACTTATGTTCGATACCAAAATTAGATTTAGAAAGTATTTTAAATTAACGTTGTAATTCAAGTTGGCATTAGACGTGGAAGCTCCGGGTCAGCCATGAATCGGGTGTGAGCATGGGTCGGAAAAACTGTTTATTGTTATTTTAAATCTAAACTAGACCTCATTCTTAGAGCTCGACCTTCTAGCGTAAGAAGACCTTTTTATATGATTTTTCAAAGTTTCGAATGTTTATGACGGCTGGGGGGTCCCGCCCAAGCGGGAGGGGCGTGTGACGTCATTAACATTCGAAACTTTGAAAAATCATAGAAAAAGATCTACCCGTCCAAAAAGAAAATGGTTGGAGTCCAAATTCTCAGGATGAGGCCTACTTTCGATTAAAAATTTTAAAAAAAGATCAGGCGCACCCCCCATTCATCAAAAGAGTGGGCAAGCCAAGCAAGCACTTTAAAAATCAGGAAGTTCTAAGTTGAAGAGATGTTGATGTCTAATCATCTAAAATCAACTAGGAATTAAAATATTTAGCTACCAAATCAACGATCACATTTTCAGAAACCTCAAAGTCTACGCTATCACCAAAACCCACGTGCCCAACAAGCCCTTCGACGAAAAAATGCACGGGGACGAGAGAAATTTGCCGTTTCACGTTGCCAGCGACTCCAACTTACAGGAAGTTCATGATCGGGATTCACAGGGAGAGAGCGGACGCCTGTGCAACTGAGAGTTGTTGTCACCCCGGTGGAGGACGACCCAAGCACCCAGACGAATTTCAGGAAACTGGAGTACCGAAAGATTCAACTTATCGATCCGCTCTGACAGGTGGACATTTTCGTATTAAGCGAATTTTCAGTGAAAATGGAATATGGTACAAGCTAATTTGTTAAGTAGCCAGAGAATAAATAATCGATTATATTATGCTAAGATATATTTCTATGTTTCAAGCAAAAAGAGATTAGGAAGTTACAATTTTTGGCAAACTAAAGAATTTCCTTACACAACTTGAAAAAAAGGAAAAGAGATTCTCCAGAATCAAAATTTATCCTCACACATTGCGCATCTGAGTTTTCTACAAACCAATCAATCAATCAATCAATCAATCATTTTTATTTGTAGCGGCCAAACTGGCATTACAAACGTCAGTAAATAATAACAATTGTATAAATATATAATAGACAAAAATTGAATAGAAATAACAATAAGAAAAAAATCAACAAGTTTGTCCCCATCAATCGCATCATCAATTTTAAAATTTTATCCGCAAGAAATCGCTGGGGTCGTATAATTCGGCCGGAATCAAAATGTTCTTTATTTCATCCTTGAACGATGGGAATTCGAGCTTGCGGATGTTGACCGGAAGATGGTTAAAAAACTTCACACCAATGTATGCAGGGCTTATCCTCATTGTAGTTGTCAAGCGAGTGGTATGAATGTATAAGTCGTTACGACGCCTCGTTGAATGGTCATGAAGGTCTGTTCCTTTCTGGAAAATGTGAATATTTTGGCGGACGTATAATAGGCATGCATTCACAAATAATCCTGGAAGCGTCATCAAATTCAAATACTTGAATTGCCCACGACAGCTCTCATTCCAGCCCAAGTTACGAATCGTTCTGATCGCCTTCTTTTGAAGTTTGAAAATTTTCACGCTGTGGGACGAATTTCCCCACAGAAGCACACAATACAACAATCGGCTTTGGAAACAAGCACAATAAACGGATCTTAGAACTTCGGGTGAAACATTCCCGGCCAACCTACGAAGCATGAAGTTGCAGGAGGCCAGTTTTGAGGACAACGACTCAACATGATTTGCCCATGACAGTCTGCCGTCAACCACAAGGCCCAACAAATTTACTGAATCGGACGTACGACCGTTCAAATCGAAGTTTAAGCTTTGGGTCTTTTCTTCATTGAGGCGGAGAGCATATAGTGAGCACCAGTCAGTCACTAATGAGGAAACTCGATTAATCTTACCCTGGAGGGCTTCCTTTGATGAACCCTTGTTAACGGCAGTTATGTCGTCTGCAAAAAAATTGAAAAAACAGTCGCCGGTAAAAGCCAGATCATTTATATATAATATAAATAAGCACGGGCCCAATCCAGAACCCTGTTTAATTCCGCAGGGGATCGGTACATGATCAGATGATTGACCGCCGTAGAAAGTCACCTGATGCCAGCCCTCCAAATAGCTTTTGAAAAATTGTAAAGAGGGGGTAGAGACGCCGTAGTACAAAAGTTTTTCGAGTAGCAGGTTGAATGGGACCAGATCAAAAGCCTTTGACATATCGTAAAGCTGAAGATTTGTCAATGAGCCGTCTTCTAGTGCCTTTAATGACTCAATGATAACGGAGCATGCTGCAGAGCAGGTATTCATGCCTTTCCTGAATCCAAACTGACGATGATGGAGGATCTCCCTGGCGTCGATATAAGCCATCAAATCCTCCAAGACTAACTTCTCAATGACCTTTGCAAAAACAGGAAGCTTTGAGATAGGTCGAAATTCGTCGTAGGAGCTGCATTTAAACTATGCATTTAAACTTCCTCGTATCGGCAACCCGATTGGACAGATGATCCAATGCTTAGTGGCTAATCTAAAATATCACTCTCTGAGTACCTCGTGAGAGGAAAATTTGATTTCGGAGAATTTTGTTTAAACCTTAAAAAGTGAAAATAATGCTTCCGCTGCCTACGTAGACTCGGAAGAAAATTTTTCCAACCGTAGACCAACATAAAATTAGGATGCTATCGACTAGAATTGAAAAATATTATTATTTAATATACTTTCTTTTAATCGATAATTTTTGTAGTTGTTGTGGAGAATGAAGCAGATAGGACGTCGTTATCCTTTAATTTGGCTAGCGATTTATGGGATGAGCTGTGGCCCCTTTCTCAAGCTAAGACTAAAAATAATAATAATAATGAGATTGCACTACTAGTGTAATATAAATACGGTTACTAGAACCAACCAGTCAAAATATATATTGTTAAAAAATTGTTTACTTAATAACTATTTTTCGTTATTTGTTGTCGTTGCCATTCGCAAGGTTAATCCTGACTATTTAGGCGAGGGGAGGAATTATTAGGCGTTTCCTCATAATATAATTTACTCATGCTCGAACGTTTTCGCCGTTAGGCATCATCAGGAGCATTGAGTATGATAAGGGGTTGGCTCCCACTTCCTCCTCTAACCATTGTCATATCCCTGGACTGCAGGATGTGTCGTAATACCTTGGTAGGGTCATTTGATGGTACAGCTTGCGTGTTTTTCCGTTTTTGATACTAATCCTTCTATTTCTTGGTTCTCCTTTTATACGGGTTATTTGCGAGTTTGTGGATCCTATCCTTTTACTTCTGATTAGTTGAAATGACGTAGATTTTTGGTTGAGTTCTTTGGTTGAATACAATGCAATATACGAAGGCATCCGGTTATCGGTACGTCGTCAGTTACATAATATGTAATATATATTTACATCACATATAGTTACATAATTTGTAATATATATTACATAATATGTAATATATATTATATATTTACTGGTTTCACTGGATAATTAGTTAAAATAATTAGATTTGTATAAAAATATCAAAAAAGCGCGAAATTTCCCTTGTGCGTGTAGGTTGCTCATACGTTAATAATGCTCCTGATGATGCCTAACGGCGAAAACGTTCGAGCATGAGTAAATTATATTATGAGGAAACGCCTAATAATTCCTCCCCTCGCCTAAATATTTTTCGTTATTAAAAATAATTAAAAATGAGCAACCAAGACTATAACTACTCGTCGTCATTAAAAACAATAAAACAAAAGCAACCAAGAACTGAAAAATACACACAACTAACACACAGACAAACATTAAAGAATAGAAAGAAAACAAACAACCTATCTATGTTCAATCTTCAATCATACCCACTTTATCTTCCATCCCTCAACAGTCACCAATCTCACAACTCCGCCAATCTTGAAACTATCTTCACTGCCCCTTTTGTAGTCGAATAAGGAAAGACTTATTGCACGACTAACTTTGTAGAATTGTTTGTTTAATATTGTTCGTCAAACTTACCTTCAAGAACAGGGAACTCACGATCAGAACTCCCCTAGCGCACACCCTCAATCAAGAGTATTATATATCTCATATAAGATAAATCTTTCAAAATGAATGTTTTCAAAGAAGAAATCGGATCACTTCATGAATTCAAAATTATTTCAAATTTTGATGATACTGATCATGTCAAACAATGTTACAAATTATTATAGTGCCAATCTTGAGGGGGGCGTTTACATGACTGCATACCGCTATGATTTGCTCAGATTATGAGCACAATGTGAGCACAATTGTTACAATGTGAGTTGTTTAATAATCAGTTGTATTCGGAATGATTTTCTCTTCTACTCGAATCTCGACAATGCACTAGGCAGCGGATTGAACCTTCTCAAAATCTATTTCAGGTGAGTTGGCAGAGAAAATTGTAGATAAGATTTTCAAGAAATCAGCTGAAAAAGGGAACCCTATCATCAATCCAATTACAACTAGAGACCAACTAAAAGCTCTTGCGAAAATTCTTCGTAGCTCCACCTTGGAAAGAGAAGGCTGCTGTTACAAGCTATCAGGGGAGCTCAAGTGCTTCCTCGCCTTCCTTCTTTTGCAGAGACCAACACGAAGAAAACGATCATGTGGTTGCATGATAAAAACTGGCATTTCGGGTATTACTTAAATTTGATCAGTGTTTTCTTGCTGACACTGCATCAATCAATATTTTGCCTCTTATCTACAGATAATTTTTTCAAAGTTATCAAACTACTAGCAAATTTTTTGTACGATGAAGAGGTACTAACAAGAAATGGTGGTTTTCCCCCAAACTGGCCCCTGGCAGTTAGGGTAATACTTATATTAATTTGATAGTTTTTTCTTGCTGTTACGGCATCAATAAATAATTTGCCTCCTATCCACAAATAATTTTTAAAATTTAACATACTAGCAAATTTTTTGTACGACGAAGAAGTACTAACAAGAAACGGTGGGTTTCCCCAAAACTAAAACAATTTCTCAAAATACAACTCAGATGAATTTTTCCGAAAGAAAATTGTTTTAGTAAATGTTGATAATATGGACCAATAAAGCGAGAAATTTGAATTCAGCAGTAATTTGTTACCTATAATATTTTTACGGGCTTATTTTGTTTTCCAGGGCGATCAGCTAGTCCCGTATTTGCTGCTGAAACCAATTTCCATGCTCGGTATGATAAAATTCGCCAGCATATTAACCTTAGCAGATTCCAACTGCCTGTCAGTTTGTACGGGTTCCAACCTCCTCCGTTACCGAATCTTCCATGAAAGCCGAAATATTTGAGAGAACCACAAAGTATAATGTACATAGGGTTGAATCTGTATAATCAATGACCACCAAACAATAAAATGGAAAATACTATTTGAAACAGTGCCTAATCATTCAATTACGAAACAAATACGCAACTTTTTATCTCTTTAAATTACTTTATTGTAAGTATGTCCATTTCGCGAGATTAGTTGGAAATCCAAGACTAGGAACCTACAACCTATATTTCCTAGGAATTCGTAAGTTCCAATATTTGCTATCTTAAATGCTTGGAATTGAAACTAATATCGCCAATATTATCGCCTGGAAAATAGTTTTGTGAGGTTATGAAATTACAAAGTATGAGTACGGAGGGAGGTTAACGTCAAGGGTGGAACTCGACCTCAAGTTTGAACTATACAGGGTTGAAATGTATAAGATCAGACATTTATTTCCGTTGTTTTCGCTCCTAAAAAAAAGTTCAAATGGCAGTCCCCCATGATTGTTTACGAAGATTTCGGATATCACATTTTAGCGCTTTGCTGTTACGCACAAATGCACGGTTCGTGAATCAACTCGGTTTTGGTTTATTATTTTCAATAATGAACCTTTGGAATCGACCAAGAGAACATTTTTTTTTTTAACGCCCCCTCAAAATTTGATGGTTTACGTTTCAAGGTACGTAGAATCCAAAAATCGAATAAAAATTTGGCCGTCCGTCCGCCGTCCGCCGTACGCCTTACGCCGCACTTTTGCCACTTAGCATTGACCCATTTTGATGAAATTTGGTATGTAGACTCTATTTGGGGTCTAGTTGTGCCCCGAAGATTTTGGTTGAGGTAGGTCACTTCTAAGGGTTCCAAAATAAATTTTGAAATTTTGAAAACGCCCTAACTCAAAAAATTTCGATATAAAGGTATTGTTTTTCATTCCAATTTATGATTTTATACAATTTTTTAGAATTTTTGAGATCACGCGGAGCTCTGTAGGCCAAACCGTTCGCTCCCTACGAGAATTTAAGGGTTTTACGTACGATAAATCAGAAACACGAGCGTGAATCGCAAAAGAGGCCTAATCTCCGTTCAAATGTTAGCTGACCGAAATGCGATCGATGTTTTTCTTCATGTTGGATGGTTGGTGGCTTTGCAGACGAGTGATCTACATAAAAATAATAAACCATTGTGTAATAATTTGCAGCGTTTTTCCCCTATGGGAATCCAGTTTTTATTTAGATTCGGATTCTACGCAAAAAGTTTGATTCCTAGCTCGATTTTTTGGCTGCACGTAACCCGAGAAAACCAAGTTGGTGCGCAAATTTGATATTCTGATTATTAATACGAAATGTGATATTCGAATTCTTCGTAAAACATTATGGAGATTTGAATTTTTCCTAGAAGCGAAAAAAACGGACAAAAGCTGATCCTATTCATTTTAAACACACAACATAGAACGCACAAACGATTTCATAAAAACTTGTTTTTCTCAAATCCTGGAAAATCTAATTATGTCGTCCCTTTTGGTACCTAATTTGTTACAAGCAATATTACATGGGGAGGTATTAACATACAATCAAATAAAATCGACGGAAGGCATTGAAGAATTTTATTGAAACTAAGCTAAACAACATTACAAAGTTTCCATTATCAGGTTTTCCAATTGAATCAATCCGATTATTTAGACAATGATCTATAACACGAACGTTTCACACCTCATGATTGTTGATAATCTAGATTATCTCCTACATTTGGTCAAAATCTAGCCGTTCAATTCTACTGGAGATCTTCAACAAGCCATGCTCTGTTTCATGAATCGAACACATTATTTCCACGTCAAAGTGCCGCTATTGTTTGTTCCTTGTTTCTTTGAGAGATGATTCTTCCATAAAATTACTTTTGTAGATCACAGATTCTATAGATGAAATCCTGTACTTAAATTGACAAACATGAAACTAAGATATCCTGCTACAGCTAAAACTAGACAAAGAGCTAGGATTAAACACACTTCTAGGTATTCTTTATTGGACTCGAAGAGATTGGTACAATAAATGCGGAATTTTCATGTTAAATGCTGTTTGGCTGTATGATGTACGTATCTGTCGTACGTGTGTATGGAGCCATTTTTTGGGAAGTAGGGTATATTGACGGTCAGTAAAGTCATTTTCTTCTGAACCTATTGTTTGGATATGATATGGATTGTAATCTAATCATCTTGACGGTAGATTGGGATTTGAACCACCATAATGTATTTGCGGCCAGATGCTAAATTCATTAGTAAAAATTCTACTGTAATTTGAAAGTTTCCTCTTCTTGTAATTAAGAAATCCTTTTTGTAATTGAGATGGACAATTTTTCTTCATGTTTTTTTTATGATCGTCATAATTTTACCTAGGTAAGTACCTATTTAAGACCAAAATTATAATATCAATATTATTTTGTAGCAAGTTCAAAATGTCTCACAATAATAAAATAAATAAATAATAATAAAAATAGTGCTTAATGATCTCAATAAGTTTGACATGGTAGTGATATTGTTAGGCAAGTTGAAAAACGACGATACACTCTAATGGACACATTCCAAGATTTTTGGATAACGGCAGCTTGTAAAATCAAAAGATTCAACATTGATTCAACATTGATTCAACATTGTTCATAGCACCACACGTTTAGAAATGATTTCATCATTTTAGAGCTGTGATTCTGCCATATTATAAATGTCAAGAACGCATTCGTACAAGATGTACCATGTTTTTTTCAATAACATGCCTACTAATTATATTATCATCCATAATTATCAAATTTTTCAACGAAGAAAGAGATACTAGGGTATGAACCAAGCATACCCCGGTAACCAGTCGATATTATTGTTTCATAATATGAAACATACATATTATGTGTCAGGTATCTCTGACAGTTTTTTTGGGTATATTGTTACAAATTGTATGTAGTCTAATTCGGATTTAGACCCCTTTGTGATCCTACTATTGCTTTTTTTCGCGGTATTTCTAGGTACGATAACACAGAGGGAATGAGGTAGGTAGTCTATCAGAAGAAAGAACCAAGAGACACGACAAAATAACAATGACTCAGTTCCAGTCCGTAATAGTTTAGAAATCTATTGATTAAACACCTCTAAATGAAAATATTTTACTGGATCGATAGGTAAATTTCTATGATATTTTACATTCTATAGTTTTTATTTAATTTATTGTAAATACCTAATTGATTCGCTCTATTGCCTACGAAACACTTCAGCATTATCAGCAGCCTTCTAGAATTCTATGAACTATCATTATTATTATCAGTAAAGACGTCATTGGACCAAATAACTCATCCCAAAATTTTCCGTTTTCTGTCCCTCTAATCCAAATCTGATTTTCATAGAAACTAATTTCACAAGTAAGAATTTTTTAATTTTTCATTTTTGTAAAACTATCAAACAATATAACTAGTTCTAATACTTTACCCTGTATAGAACACAAACCTTAATTTTTAAAATTAAAATTTACACAAATGTTGGTAGTTTTAGTTTTTAGATTTTAAATTACGTACGAAATACAGTTTGAAAGAAAATAGGTAGTTTTAGGCAACTATTTTTGCCGTAGGGAGGTTGATTTCTCAATCAATACAGAACGTGAATAGTGATTCATTATCCCTCAATGTCAATGGTGTTGTTTTATATCTGAATTACACGATTGGTCTGCTTTGGTGGATCCCAGTACTAACCTCTTTTGGTTTATAATTTTCAATAATAAGCCTTTGGAATCGAGCAAGAATTTTAATATGAGGATGTAATCCGTGAAGATGATTTATCCAAAAGAATATTTCTAAAAGTGGACAAGGTTTAACAACAAAAACGAAGATACAAATTCAAAGCAAAACTAAGTGAATCTATACATTTATACATGCACTGCCAAAAGTGTGCTTGTACGTTTGTCGAATAAAAGATACAAATGATTATTTTTGAACAGATTCCAGCATGCATTGTGCCTTCAATAGGAGGAAAACGAGTCGAGAGAAACTTGAAGACACGCTTGGGAGATTGCTTCGTTACAAAATCATAATTTTGAGAAACTTTTAGAAACTGTTTGCATAACATTGCTATTTTTGAACAAATAAGTACACTTCTTTGATAAAATATTTTTGTTTTATAACTCCTTTTTTATGTGATAGTTAAGAAACGGATGGTTTTTTGAGACCATGTGAAAAAACATGGTCAAAGACTTGAAAATCGCTGACTTCGAAAGACTTTAAACCCCCTGATTTTGAACAAAATATTACATAATACCTTCGTTCACGCGTGTCTGTTATGCGAATTAGTGAATGAATTACCGATCTTTCGTAACTATTTATCAAGATGTTTTTATTGTTTAAAATTGACGTAATCTTATTATTATTTCTGAGGGTGTATTACATGTCAACTCATTCGTTTTATTAAAAGATGATGAATTTGAAAACTATTGAAGTAAATTAGATTTTATTGTTTTTATTGATTAATGAATAGATTAAGTATATAAAGATCAAAATAAATTGAAAATAACTATGAAAAAATTAAATAAACAAAATAAAATTAAAGGTTAGTTAAGATGAGTGTTGAAATTATTATGTTGTAGGTCAACTCAAGGAAAATTAAATACGGCTGACTTGACAAGACATGTGAGGCAATAATAATACTGGTATTCTACCAACCAAAACATCCCTCAAAATAATTTATTCAATAGACCTAAAACTATCATATTGTTCACAAGATTACCAAGGTATAACTATAATATTCCTGGCCTTAAATTAGTTTCTTTTTCTATCTTACATTTACTACCATAGAAGATTATCACAGTTCACACACTGCTTTCGTACATCGAACTTAATGTTAAACAATACTAAAATCAAAGAACGCCTAATTTAATAAAATTTTTCTATGATTATGTGTGAAAGGCAATGTAGTAGTAATTGATACTTCATTCCATTTCAACATGGGTCAAGCCAAATCGAAGCCAGGTAAGTATCTTTTGTATACATGCTGGAAATCTAATCCTTGAAAAATTGGCGAACATTAATGGTTAACTAATTCAAGTTATAAGACATTCATTTTATATTTATATACAACCAATAGGAAATCAACAAACTGTTTTTGGCACATTTTTTTATGTTAGGCTTGACCGGGTTCTTCGATTTATATTTTTTAGTAATTTTTTGTCTTATTTTTACAAATTACAACAAAAACTCAGCAAAATCTATCAGAGGGAAAAAATTAAAATAAATAAAACGCATAAATCTACTACTGTGAAGACTCATTGAATAAACTAAGCTAAGAAGTACTTACATGTAGCCAACTGATGTAAGTCAATAAAATATAATACAAATACGGATTAACATTGGATGAAAATGCCCAATAATCCTTCCACAAGTTTCAAATCTACACTATCATTTCTTAAGAAATGTAGTATCAAAAAAATTATCAACCGGTTCTTCGTAGGATATACATTTCATTGTATTCTGTTCATAAAGTTTTAATTAGAATGAGTTATATTTAGGTAGTAGCATCTATGCTCTAATACAAGAAGGTGTCAACAATGTCAAAAATAGTTTTCTAAATTAAACTTCATATTAAACTTTCACAAACAACAACATAACATTGAACATTTTCTTCATAAAATTTGAAGGATAAAATATAGGTTGAGGAGAGAATTCTAACATTTAAATTTTCACATTAACAAGTATTTGAGCGAACAACTACAAGGAGACTCAGGAATACAATAGTCCTTTTTCTTATCTTTGAAGGTTAAGTACATTAACAGTGGTAAAAACCATAAACTTTCAAAATTTGTATCAATATGATTTATATTGCCGGGTTTTTCATTTTCGGAAATAATTAGCTCTGTTCCCTAGACATAACTACATAAAACATAAGTTTTCTTACAGCAAGTCATAAAATTTTAAATAGTCTGTTTTGAAGTCAAATCTATGATTATTTTATTGCTTGCGGCTTATCGAGATTCCTCACATCGAAACCTCTTTACAATAACATGTCCGTTCTTACATAGGGAGTAAAGCCACACAGTTTCTGTACAATTTCCGTGATGTTCAGAACAATCACTTACAAAGAATGAAAACGAAAAACCTATTGTGTGTGCTTCCATTCTGAAAGAACTTCCATCGCAGGCATCTTCACCCGAGAGGAAGGTAAGTAGGTACTTACATTAGTGCGCAAAACAACTTCAGTTGCCCAAGTAATGTTTACAGAGCTACTCTCTTCCACCGATTTAAACGGTGGATTATGATTTCAAACACCTATAACTAACTCTTATCAAAGTAGTTAATTTTGGAATACAATATTAGGATATTTACATCAAAATAAACAAGAATCAAGAGGAAAGGGAGAAACTGAAGAGAGTCTGAAATTATTCGATAAACAAAGTGCGAAACTATTTACGATGAAATGATAAATGTAATATTCGAAGACATACTTAAATACTGCTATTGCGTTTTAAGGCAAGTATAAAGATATCTACGAAGATTAAAAATTGTGAGTCCAGTAAAAATTTGACAAACCTTAGGTTAAAAAAATCTCTTTTCATGAAATAATGAGGACTGCAAAAATAATGATAAATGATGCTCATGAATGGGTTTTCAGAGAAATGTCATTTTAATCACAACCATGAACATTCTCATGAAATTATTCATTGGGTACTTACTATACAACTTCAACAACCATCCAACGGTCAACAGAATAAAATATTAACCACTATAAAAGTGTCGATAATAACCAACGTAATTCTCAATCTCTTAGGAATAACCGAAATGGAAGCACGACACGAGCTACCTACTGCACGCACACATCGTTCCTCTAGTTCCTATACAGGATACGGGAGGATAGTAATTGTTAAGGTACCTACCTAGAAGGCTCAGTCAATGGAGAAAGAATTAATTTCTATGATGAAAGGTCTTTAGTTGACTTGCGGTAGGGGTGAGTCGACGCTCTGGTGGCGGGAGCTGGTGACCCGCTCGGCCGATACTCACACTTTGGCGCGCTCGACGTCCTCAGATCCTTCACTCATGTGCATCGCGGTGTCTGCGCCTTCTATACTCTTAACTTTTTCTGAAAACATTGAGGACCATAAAATTAATCACTTCAAAATCACTAACATTGGAACACGATAAAATTATAAATTTTACTATACACTGAATTGGCATAGAATCCTACAAGTTAGTGCTAAGTTTTATACTGGCAACTGAATGCTTCTTATTACAGGTGTAGTTCAATTAGGCAGTTGAAAAATTTGTTCATAAACCATCCTGCTAAGATTCAAATTCCCAACTTCAAACTGAGGATTTCAGAGTAATCCAATTTCAAGTTTATGTACTAATTCACCGATGAATGCCTTTAACAGCACCACTAAAATAATTGGTGTTTGGATATTATTTGGATATGGTGTTGTGGATTGATATTACTATTGACTATTGATATATCCGTAAAACGATGCAGTATATTATTTTTCTGTCGAGATAACTCGCTTGCAAAGAGCAAATCTTTGCCATTGTCTAACATACCAACTATATTTTCGCGCAAGGTTCACTTTCAAGTTTAATTTGAAACTGAAAGGATCTACCAGCAAAACATATCCGAGAGTTGTGGGTACCCTCAAATTTATATCAACTTTGGTTCTAGGTTGCTAAGGAAACACAACTAAGTGACAAAACTCAAGTCGAAGAAAGAACTTGAACCTGTTTTTTTTTTTTTGAAGGGGCTATGTGAAATTTTTGGCCATTTTCACTTTTTAGGACGTCCCACAGTAAGACTTGGGCGTCCTTATGCGATCGATCTGGGGTGAAGTTGGACAACACTCAACAGAAAAAAAATAACCACACAGTAATCCGTTTTAGACCATTCTGAATCCAAATCCGCGAAAAAAACCATAGGTGTATGTCTGTGTGTGTGTGTATGTGTGTGTGTGTGTGTGTAACAAAATCTTGTGTACTCTCCACAGGCCTTAGTTCTCAACCGATTTTCCTGGTTCTTTTTTTGTTCGTCGCGTAAAACTATCTAGTTGTGCACTACGTCGCCGGAATTTCGAATTTTGCCTTTTAAGGGGAGGAAAGGGGGGGTTAATGCTCGAAAAACGTGCTTTTTTGGGCATAATCTTGTGTACTCTGCCCAGGCCTTAGTTCTCGAACGATTTTCGTGGTTCTTTTTTCGTTTGACGCGGAATACTATCTTGTTGTGCACTACGGCACCGGAATTTTGGATTTTGCTTTTTAAGAGGGGGAAAGGGGGGGTAAATGCTTAAAAAACGTGCGTTTTTGTGCATAATCTTGTAAACTCTGCCCAGGCCTCAATTTCCAACCGATTTACGTGTTTCTTTTTTTGTTTGACTCAAATAACTTCCGAGTTGTACATGATTTTACCAGAGTACCAAAATTCGCAAGAGGAGGGGGTGAGTGGGGGGATAATATTCACAAAATATCCGATTTTTCAATATTTTTGTTCCTTTACTGCTTATTAATTGTACCCAAGCTTTGAAATTGAGGAAAAATTCTCATTATACCTCCGGATTTTCATGAATTATTCTCTGTACCACCATGGAACTAATAGTGGTGCCACCATGGTGCCGGGACATGGTGCCATGATGCCATAAACCGCTTATTTCGTGTTTTTTTTTTTTTTTTTTTTGTGTTTCACCTTGAATACGGATGTGAACTTCGACGGACTGCCTACCAAAACTAACAGATGAAAGTTCAATGTTACGACGTATTTCCGCTTTGGTGCCAAACTGGCACCATTGTTGGCGTTGGGGAGGTGGTGGCGGTGGGGGGGGGGGGGGGGGGTGGGGTGAACTCGAACTCGAAATGTTGGGTATCGTAGATCATGAATTTTAAAATGCTCTTCAGATTCGAGGCTCCCATGCCACTAGAAATGTTAAGGTGGATAATGGTGGGGGGGGGGGGGTCAGTATTTCTTGCCTAAAGTAATAAATAAATTACATCGAGTGAAACAGTTCTATCACTTAACAACTGGTTAAACTGATCTAATGCTTATCCAATGGGACGTCCCCTGGAATGCATGCATTACTAAACAATATGTTTTTATTTTCTGGGTCTCCATACTTGGTTGCATCGATTGCGATTAAAAGGAACCTCGTACCTATCATTGTCGCTTCCCACAGAAATGGGAATGGGTTTCGAAAAATGTGTATATACATTGTCGTTGAGATGTTCAGTTTGGTTTATTATGTTTGATTGAAGATTTGAAGTGTTCAAGTTGATTTGTCCATTTCATGGTGATGCTTTCTTTCCGATGCTTTCTAATTATCTTCATTATCTTCTGGGACTACCAGAAGTTGGCCGACGAGACGATGCGCTACCCGGGATGGGAGGGACGACCTCACCTGAGCATGTTGGCGGCTGATCAGGCTCTCGTCCTCGTCAATTCGCACCCCGCCGTGGGATACGCCTACCCGAAGGCGCCGCAAGTCAAGGAAATCGGAGGGATGACTTTATCCGGATCAACGGCTCTTCCTAACATACTTATTCCCACCCATATACAAGATGGTTATTTCCCTCAGAAACCTCAGATAGTCTCTTCATAAATTGTAAATCGATGCGATTTTTTAGATTCATTTCTAAAACTCAATTTTAAATGCTTGCATACGAGTCTGCAACACATTGGGACATTTTCATGTCAACCACTACACAACAAGGTAGTGAAGTAAGGTTGTTAGTTCATGTACCCAAGCATCAAAATTAGAAAACAGTTGATTGTTCTCTACGCAACACAGTGAGTCTATTTTATTTATTTATTGGTCGCGTGAGCAAGACTTGCTTAGTTTTCGTGACGATTTTTCAGTTTATGTGCCAAAGCAAAGACATGAAAATGTCAAAAATGCTCGAAATGATTACACAACATTGTTTAATTTTTCTGTATGGATCACCCGCCTACTAAGAACACTGCTTTTCCAGAAATTTCCATCAGTGAACAATCATTTACAATTCACATTCATGTATTTGCTTAATCATTCGTCCCAACTTCAATTCCTCATAGGGAATGAGCGATTGGTCCACAGAGCTCTGGGTGATCTCAATCAATTCTAAAAATTCAATTTCGACTACCAAGTGCATTTTGAAATCAGTATTAAATTCTTTGTAGGACTAATGCACTGTCTATGTTGAAAGGGGTCAAGTAAGAAGTAGTACAATAGCAGCTCAAACAATAAGTTTTGAAAAACATCGAAATTGTATCACTTGTCCTACAAGTTGTCAAATAACCGAAAACCGTAAAATTTAATAAACTTTTCCATGGTGCATTCAACTTTGCGATTATTTTCAGATTTGATGGAGCTATTATTTTCAGATTGGAGGAAAAAATGTGACCTGCTTCAAGGATACCCACCGACATCATCACATCTTGGAGTCCCACTATCTACATTTAGAATCCATTTTTTTGTTATTATTATTTTTATATCGGTGGTGAATAATCAATTTATGTATCGTCCATTAGAAAATTTCGTTTTTTATTTTGTTCAACTATTATATCTCACATAGGCATTTTCATTCATAAACCTCAACCCCCCACTTAGCTACAGGGTCAGTTTTTTTGATTTTCCACCTGAGATTTCTCAATGAATTTCCCGAATACTTTAAAAAAGTGACTGACCGTTAGAAGCTTATTTTGAGACGCTTTTTACCGACACTTTTACCTTTTACCGACGCAACTGTTTTTCAAAGTTGTCAGAACGAGGAAATTGTGAATTTCCAATTTTATTGTTTGTGTTGGAATGCAGTCAAGTTATTGAAATTTTTGCTGTGAAAATAGATCTATTTTAGAGGAATTTAATGTACCTATTTCGAAAAGGTCGTTTAAAGATGCGAAAAGTTGGAACTATACCGGAGAAATTTGGGATTTTATGGAGAAAAAACATCAAAAACATTGAAAAACCATGTCTTGGCAACGGATTGAGCTAAGACGGTGATGGGTGATGGGTTTCAAGTTGGTGGGATTCTGCTCCATACCACTTCACTTTTGTCTTTTTTGTCACACTCGGTCGTGTCCACCGCGTATAAGAACTGTTTGTCTGCCTGGAATCAATTGGAGCTAAATGGTTCAACCGATATTTAAAACAGTTGTAATGATATTTGTCATAATTATGGGAGGGAATTTAGAACCTTTAACGCGACTTTTAAACGGCTGGACCATTTTGAAGGATATTTTGAGATTTTATGTCTTTACTATGGCACATAAATGAAAAATCGTCACGCGGGGATCGTCACGCGGGGAGCGTTACGCGGAAATTTCTGATGATTTTCACGTACAACCAATCGTTCCTAGGGAAAACTAACTTCCTCATTTTCCACCCCACAAAAATCGTTCACCACTCATTGGAAAGCTCTCAATTTATTAGACATAAGACATAAAATGTCTCTCGTGGTTGCGTACTTGTACGAAAGCCGTATCCACCGTTTGTGTTTTTTTGCCCGTGCGTTGCATCTGTGCATTGTCTTTATTCAGAGCTTATTTAAGCTGCCCTTGTCCTTGATTTGGTATACGTTTGGGCTGTTGCTTAGGAAGAGACTAAATTAAAGTAATCAGGAAAATGTGCGAGTGTATGTTTCTTCCTCTTCCGCCGGACACCACAGTGAGAAGACCCAACGTCAAAATAAATTATTACCCGTGCGTTGCCGGGGAATTGGTAATGCCAATTAAATGTAAATGGCAATGGATGAAACCTGTCCGGTATCGATTACCTTCAAATGACACTGACGTCTTTTTGGTTCCTACGTTTATGCTGTATGCCGGACGGGTAAGAATTGTGTATGTAGGTATATTAGGAAGGCAGTTGATAGGTATAAACGAGGCCAAGCAGTTGGGCATTATAATCACTTCCTACGATATCGGATACTTTCATGTCGTGAGGCTAAAATCCAGCGAGAATACAAGTCCAAACCACTTGGTGATCTACACAACACACCCTCTTGTGTGAATGATCGAATAAAAATTTATACATACTGTTTCGACCAAGAAAGGACAACTTGTTATCTGAATATTGACTTTTATTATTCACATAATATTATTTACAGTAGATGGCGGTGATGGTGGAGCTAAAATTATTATCCGAAGCATAAAATTTCACGGTTTCTTCATGACTTGTAAGGAGTCACATAGCAGTCTTTTTAAGGATCGCATGACTTTTTCTGGGAACTGCAAGACAGTAAGGAACATCATCAGTGATATTTACTCGAAGCTCATTCGAATGCCTCATATGTATTATACGCAGAACTCATGTAAACGGTTGTAGTACGTAAATAGTATTTATTACTAACATCTCGTAATATACATTATGAGAGTAAAAGATTCAATAGAGAAGCCTACTCTTGTGTAGGAAATGTTCATTAATATAGAAAATTCTGCACTGATCCCGAGTAATACCATTTACAAACATCAAAAAAGTTGTGCACCACCCGATTTAGTCGGAAATATGCGCGGAAAATGTTTGGGGTTTGGATTTTTGCAAAGTGTATCAACAACGGAAAAACAACAATGGATTACAAAATTGAAACAACAGAACAAACATTATTTAGATTAGTGTATACTTTTAAAATATTTTATTTCTTAAAAAACGGAAAAACGGCAAAAACTTACTTGTCAAAAAAGTGAACAGTCTTTTATTTCACACTAGTGATACTGATCTGTTTTAGGTAGGTATGTTCTCATAGGGAGCTAAAAGTTAGGTCTAAAGGACTGTGTGTGGACACATTAGACCTCATAACCGCCGAAGGAGCTAAGGAGGAGAGTCATCAGCGTCATGGGACGACGATTTTTTGTGTGGTATATTGCTTCCGAGTCTACCAAGGTAGCGGAAGCATTATTTTCAATTTTCAATGAAAAAATATATGTTAGGTACAAAAAATCAACATTTCCACTCGCGTTTTACGTTTTAGACCTTCTTGAACAATTTTGGTTTCGTGTCTTTCTTTCTGTTTGTCTCTCATGAAAGTTCCTTGTAACGGGCAAAACTAAACATAGTTATTGTTGGATTGAAAAAAAAAATAATAATCAAAATAAAAATTAAAGAAAAAAATAATGGTGAAAATCGACGCCTCCTAATTGGTAGTTTTCCTACATTTTCCACCCGAATTCGATGAAATGTCCAGGGATGGTGTGTGTTGGCTTGTAGATTATCCTATGATGGTAGTGCAAGGTACTTAGAGATTGATGTTGTGAGATTAGCTGCTATGATTGCATCATCCATACAATCGGGTTATGGACTTTTTAGAAGTTTGTTGTTGTTGTTGTTTTTACCCGTTTTATTAGTTTAGAAAAGACATTTTGTATGTACATGTGAGAAGCATGTAGAGCCCATACTTGTCAGAATTTTAGTTCACAATTTTGAAAAATTGTTTTTCTCGTGTACAAATTTGTACAATAAGTGTTTTGTACTCGGCAGCTCTTTAATTTTCTCTTAAACTCACTTAAATTGAGGATCCTTTCAAGATATAGGTGAAATGTACAATACAAACCTTTATCACCTTCCCAGCCCTCGTTCGAGAGTAAGTACGGGCCAGATATGGAAATTCCGATAGAGCCGATCGGAGCTGTGATCAGAATTGACAGAACAGCGATGGTCAGAAGCTGCTGACCTCGCAACAAGTCCGCTTCGTTAGGGTCTCCAGAGGACCTCACCTTGTCAAGGGGTTCAGGACCCAGAGCAGCCTATGGAAAAATTCAGTGTTACTTACTTACAATCAGTAATCAACGTTGTTTATTAAGAGTAGGTGTTATGGAGTCACTCGATTTATTCACTAAATTATTACGTTTAGATCATGTGTTCCTAAATTACTTTTTCTACCCAAATGTTCTCAATAAATTATTATCGTATGAAAAGTCGAATCGGTGGTTGTCTATCTATATTAAATATAGATAGACAACCACCGATTCGACTTTTCATACGATAATAATTTATTGAGAACATTTGGGTAGAAAAAGTAATTTAGGAACACATGATCTAAACGTAATAATTTAGAATAAGGTAGAAAATTTTTCTACCTATTTTTTCTATCTATATTTCTATCTACTTTATTATATTTGTGGTCCTTTTGAACCGTGACCAACGACAATGGATGGCATGAGATTGCGGAATCGAAAAATTTTATCGCGTTCGGTGGAAGAAGTAGGCCAAAATTCTGATCGGCCCCGTACAACGGTATCGGCAACGTCTTCACGAAGCAGATCCTCAATGTCAACACGATCAAGCGCTCGTAGTCGGATGTGGGATGAGAAGATGGATCAAGTTTTGGCAGCCATGGCAGTGCTAGCGGAGAAAATGGAAAAGCTGGAAAGTGCCCACAGTTGCAGTTCCAAATCATCGCATGTGTCGGCGGCGACTGAAAGGGAACCCTCTAGAGCACCGTCGAGAACGCTTTTGGCGCAGAACAGTCCTGTCCAGGTACTCTCAGTTCATCCGCCAGAGGTAAGCGATTGTCCTATGCAATCTCATTGTCCCAGAGTAAGTGATCGTCCATTGACTATTAGTGATAATGCTCATATGGGTAATTTCTTGGCCAGACAATCAAAAGGACACGATTTACCTAACTTTAATGGAAAACCTCGAGACTTTATTAGCCATTTTAGGAGAACGACGGAGAATAGTCATAAAGTGAAGTCGGAGGAGAAGGGGACATTTATTCAAAAGCTCGTGCCATGTAAATCGGATACTCACTTGTTGGACAACTCAACACGCCAGGTAAGAATACCCATAGCTACAGAACATTCAAGAGAGTATCCACATGTAGAAGCGTTCAAGGAGTGCGTAGAAGACCATTTAGACACCGTTACGATGGATGACGAGGCAGCCCAACATTTCATCAAGGTGAGCGGAATTCACGAAAAAGCTGGTTCCAGATGCTACTTTCGGACAAAGAACACTGGAGATTGGAGAAGTGGTGGTATTCCACCTAACGTACTGGCCGCGAGCTCTGTTAATTTTCAGTCCATTGTAAAAGGTTTAACATTACGTCGGATTACCAAAACTGATACAAACCACTCTTGTGCAGAAGAGAAGGTGAAGAAAACAGGAAAAGGTTTGAAAACAAAACCAGGAGTAAGACTTGGGAATGGAAATTTTAGGAACAAGAGGAGAAAAGAAGAGAATGGATGGGAAGAAGATAGACCAGATGAAATACGAGAAAGAGGGAAGAAGTGGGTAGAGTTTCATATCTCCGCCACGAACTTTCTTGGAAACCCTCACTATCATCTAGCACTACTCGTGGACCAAAACAAGCCAGCCAAGAGGGATTGGAAATGGGCGCCAGCTAAGGAGGATTCCGCTGACCGTGCCACCAAATGGAAGCAAGAGCTGAAGATCATCATGGCCAACAATTCATATTGGCGACTCCCCTCAGGTGCTGCAAGGGAGTGCACCAAAATCTCATTGTAACGAGCTTCAACGACTTGTGGATTAATTGGAGCCATGACTCGGGAACCCTGCTTCCTGGTCGGGCGGAGGATGTTATGGAGTCACTCGATTTATTCACTAAATTATTACGTTTAGATCATGTGTTCCTGAATTACTTTTTCTACCCAAATGTTCTCAATAAATTATTATTGTATGAAATGTCGAATCGGTGGTTGTCTATATTTGCTAGCTATTTTTCTATCTATATTTCTATCTACTTTATTATAGTAGGGTTAAAAAAAATAGTATTCATCGGTACTGTGTTCAAAGAAGTAAAAGTTGGCCATTCGAGAAATAATAGGCAACGTTTGTAGGTCCACAACATTTTTGATCATCTTTGAGTAATTAGGGACGTTTTTTATGTTCAAGATGAAATTGTTTACCTAATTACATTAAAATAGATGCAAGTATAAGAGTAAAATTGTGGAAAATCTAAAAAATTCAATATTCAATGGTCAAGAAATTGGAATGAATGGCCGATGACATTGGCAACATAACAAAATAAGTACCATGGCAATATAAATTAACGCAGTTACCTGTACAGTCGCTTTGGGCAGCCAGGCAAGGTTTACGAACAGAATTTCCTTCCAATTGAGCTTCGTGCCCAAAACGCAAAGAACACAGGCTGCGAATCTAATAATGAGTGCTCCAAAAACTACGATGAATCCCATTGCGATAGTTTCGGAGTGAAGGGCGAGCAAGTCAATTTCTGCACCAATAAGTCCGAACAGCACTGGCTGGATGAAGAGCCAAACGGTGGAAAAATTGTCGGCCACTGGATGCTAGAAAAATGTGATCAATTGATTTTCATAATGTGCAACTTGCTATATTCGTCAAATTTGTATGAATAAGTTGCAAAGTACTCGTCATAGCGTAGACCCAACTGTACCACAGGAAAGTTAAATATTTCGCATAATTGAATAGGTGGCTGGAGCAACCTTCAATGTTAAAAAACTCTACTTTTCAGGAACGCTGTGATTAATGAAAATTTCCTTTTAATTTCAAATTCTCTCATCGCGCATACATTGAACGTTGTTCCGTTGGTTATGCAGCAGTTTCCTTCACGCTAATATTCTTACATATTCTGATCCTCCTTTTCACAATGAACTTTGTTCAACCAAAAACCGATTTTGCCTGAAAGTAACATTGAAGGTTGCTCCAGCCACCTATTCAATTAGGAACTTCCATTTTTTTCAAATTCGAAATTTCGATTTTATAAAAAGAATTTTCTTGTACTCAGCCAACCAAAATCCGAGAGGATGTTGAAATGCAAGGTCTTCAGATCTCCAAAATGGATTGCATTCATAACCACACATAGGTACATACTCGTAAAACTTATGTAGGTATGTAACTAAATATTAGCATAATGAATGACGTACATAACTATTACTCCATCCTTGGTTCTTCCAGGCGAAGGATGCGACGAAGGCAGATGTGATACAGGCTAGAGGTCCTGCGCCTCCGTAGTGGATCTTTTCTGAACCTAAAACGGCGCCTAGACTTCCAGCTCCGA
The DNA here is from genome assembly GCA_009739505.2 of Apolygus lucorum. Lineage (NCBI taxonomy): Eukaryota > Metazoa > Arthropoda > Insecta > Hemiptera > Miridae > Apolygus > Apolygus lucorum. Next base: position 69,328,362 of record CM019176.2, on the reverse strand, counting down.
GGAGGATCGTTCGCTTGGCAGTGACGTACGCCTACGTTTAAAAATAATCTCAAGGTTTAGATAAGACGAGAATGCATTAACCTTAACATGATAGCATTAAAGAAATGAACTGCCTGAAATTCATAAGTATTCAATAAATTCACTTTTTCACGAATCTTTCACAGTTCGGAAGAGAACTATGATCCAAATATCGAGGAAAGTACCATCGCTCCACGCTGATACATTGTGACGTGAATACCATGTCTTTTTGCACTGAGTAGGTATTTGCGGCATCGCTGCTGTCATGAAAACATTCGAGTTCACAACATAACCACCAATCTTTATAAATACGTCGCTAACGTTAAAAAACAATCTGATAGAAAATTTCCAGCATGTTGTGATGGTGTTGTCAGAAGTTGAGGTGTTAACCGCTAAAATCACCAAAATCGTTGAAGTACAAACACCGTCTCATACATTTTTGTATTAATACAATACAATGATATTATTATCAGCTGGAAAACTCAGCCTAAACCGGCTTCTGGGTTACTAAGTTACATTTTAATTTTCCTTTCTATTGCACAAAACAGTTTCATTGAACGTAATTTAGTTAGTACGAGTAAGTACCACAACATAATTTTTACCCGTAATTTGATATTTTGAAATCGAGAAATGTGAACTGGGGCCCCCTCACCCTTAGCCATCATATCATTTCCAGCGACATACTGGATAAACAAACCAAATTTGGTCAACATTGAACAGCCTATTATTTTTCAAACAAGAAAACTTTCTGAATTGTTTGAGATTTTTATCGTGATTTTATTAATTTATAAACAACTATGCAAAGAAAAAAACTTCAAATTCGGCTTCATACCTCTGAAAAAATTCTAGGAAGATAATCTAGATCTTTTAGAGCGGTGTTATTTAGTTATAGCACATAATTTATCAGTAGAATATCAGGCGTCTTACATCATCTCTGTGGGGAACGAAGGCGATGAAGAGACCCCAAAGAATTCCAACAGAGAGCCCCATAACCATTTCAATTGGACCGACTGACACTTGGGAGGCGATCGAACCTATAGAATAGATAAATGAAAATTGTTAGTTAATAAAAACATTGGAAGTAAAATACCTTTATTGAAACATAAAGCCATATTATTGGATGCGAAAACAGTAGTAAAACATTATATGAAGGGACACAGCATCCCGCGGCGGAGGGCCGGGGAGAACACCAGCCCCGCCCGGGCTCACCCACCATGGTGGCATCCCAAATCAAAACGTCTGTCAAGTGGGTGTGGCACATAGCTTCCTCGTATCCATAACCCGATTATATAGATGATCCGATGCATAGTAGTTAATCTGATAACACCAATCTCTAAGTACCTTTCACTACCCTCATAGGGGACCATCTACACGCTAATCTGGACAATCCTAGAAAATTTCATCAAATTCGGACGAAAAATGTAAGTGCGGTAGTGATTGGATCAAAAAATTTTTAGCTTGACTAGGATTCGAACCTGGGGCTCCTGAGTGGGAAACTAGAGCATTGCTGACTGACCTATCAAGGGATGTTTGAATGGGGTTTGAGATCCTCACCTCACACGCCACTGTTACGGCTGTTACAAGCAATAATTGTTCACGTTCGCGCATGCGCATCGGCTACTATTAATCCGGGGGTGATTATTTTCATAGGGGACCATCTAAACTCTAATTTGTAACATCCCTGAAATTTTCATTGAAATCGGATGGAAAATGTGGAAGTTACGGCCGTTACAAGGAAATTCACTTTTGCGCATGCGCAGTCGCTTCTATCAGTCCGAGGATGATGATTTTCATAGGGGACCGTCTACACACCAACCCGCACAATCCCTGAAAATTTCATCGAAATCGGATGAAAAATGTAGAAGTTATGGCCGTTACAAGGAATTCACGTTTGCGCATGCGCAGTCGCTTCTATCAGTCCGAGGATGATGATTTTCATAGGGGACCGTCTACACACCAACCCGCACAATCCCTGAAAATTTCATCGAAATCGGACAATAACTTCGTATAGTTATGCGCGTTACAAGGAATTCATGACAGACACACAGACACACAGACACACGGACACACAGACACACAGACACGGAACCAAAATTGTTCAGAAAGGTCTAAAACGCAAAACGCGAGTGAAAATTTTGATTTTGGAAAACTTTTTTTTTTTCGTCCTTGAAAAGTGAAAACAAAGCTTCCGCTACCTTGGTAGACTCGGAAGCAAAAAGTCACCAGTCCTCCGGCCATGGTTTACCAGAGTACCAGCACACAGTCGGAACCGAGACAACCAAACAGTGGGTTACCCTCGAGCGGAACCACGACACCCCTGCCCACACACCAACAGACACACGCGACCATCGGTATAATTACCATAGTTAAATGTCATCAGATTTTGATGAAATTTTGTGGTTTAGTGAGATTTTGGCCCTCGATGGCATTTCATTAATTCAATAGCAGTCTGGTCGACCATAGCCACTGCCATGTCTAACTGCCATGTCTAATACATCGATTAGCTTGAACTTGGGACCAGTTGATGATACACAATAAATTTGGTCGTAAACGAACCATCGGTAGCCACGGTGACATTTACAAATGTTTTCATGTAGGTATATTTCAATTACCTATCTGTACTTACGAAAGTTCTATGTTCTACAACCACTTGGCAGATGTTATTAGTGTTAATGTAGCTATAGTTTAGGACACACAACACACTTAGTGTTCTTCTGGTTAGTAGATTTATTATTACCAGGTCCTCTGTAACTCCAGTATAATATGATGCGAGCCACTCATAAACCGCAAAATGTTGTGTGTATCGACCCACGGTATAACTATCGGGAAAATAGCCGTTATTGCCTAGATTTCGGTTGGTTGGTACCCCCTCATGTTTGACTGCCATTGATTGACTTCATGTTTTGGTTGAGTATCTGCTTTGGTTTATTTTGAACAAAATTGTATGCTTGAATAGACATCGGTTTCTTGAACTTTGTTTTGGACTAGTGTAAGATTAAGATTGTTTAGCGTTCAGCTTCTTTTGCCTGAATTATTTGTTTATTGTAATTTTCAGGCTCTGATGAAGGAAATATATTTTCCGAAATATAGGCAATAACGGCGTTTTTCTGGATGAAGCCAGTCCCGATAGTGGACAATTCATAAACCACAAATTGATTTATCATTGTAAACCCCTTTGTACACTCCTCAGCTGCAATAATTTATCTGAAGTGCAAATGAAGAATGACTTCAAATATCCGTTTCATGCAAAAATATTTAACCTGGAATAAGTAAGAGACAGATAGTTGTTTCAAGGCTTGACGTTTGATGGTTAATCCATTGAATTTTCTGATTGAACTTATCTATGTTGAAATTAACTACAGACAATTCATAACAATCACACACTTTACTTGGATTGTGAGGACGGAACAACTTTATTACTAACGTATTACTTAACATAGCTAGTTTGGAGTATAATATTCTGCTTCTATGAAATCTAATATTCGATATGATGGTGTTGGTTAGGCAATCACGGTGATGATTGTTGTTGTAAGCATCCCAGATAGCCGTGCGTTGCATAGGCTCACCCAATAATACGATTTACTGCCTTTCTCAATAATAAATTGATAAAATTTTACTTTTTGCTTGCAAAATGCAAGAAAGTGACGTTTTCAAGATAAATAAATAAGTGGAAAAGGTATATTTACGATTTTTCTTTCATTTTCCCAATTGCACTGAACCACTTTTTTTTCTACAAGTTAATGCATGAAATACACTCATTTTGAAAAATTATTCATCGGGATATTATCGAAGCGATAATAATTGTGTTTAAACTATTAATCGATGGGAATCGGACAAGAGCCACTTATGGATCAATTAATTGCTCAAGGTCAATCTTCATAATGGGAATTAAAGACTGTTGGTAGACGCAATTAGTGGCCTTGATAACCTGGCTTCGGATAATCCTTTAGAATTTGACAATAGAGGTAACAAAAATACGTAGAATTTTTGTCGTGAATCCTGCTTTCAACATTCTCTTTAGGATAGTGCAAATGTGGTATCACCATTGCTTCGTGGGAAAACTCGAATAATAACGCGTGCAAACGTCATCGTGCCCTTGTTGTGATCATTGACATCTTTACTTACTCAAATTTTGTTCATTTCCCGATTCTGTTTCTAGAATATGGAATAAAAATCTTGAGAACAATAGTGTAGAAAATTCTTCCTTTACGTGCGTTTCAGTTATTGATAAAACGATCGTAATAATTAAAATAATGCAACTCCACAACGGCTAGTAATGATAATTTCTTCAACTCAATTGCTACACATGCTCCCCTATATATTTAGAAACCATCAAAAATAATGACATAATGTTGCTTGTATATAAACTTAATGTTCAAAATTCGATAGTTTAAAAAAATGGTGTTTCAAGTGCTTAGTTACACTTTTGGATCCAGCAGTTGTTGCTATCCACCGTGAGCTATTCGAAAATTTATTTTCAATGCTTTCTATAGAAATCTCTCTAGAAAATAATTCGTCAATGATAACTTTACCTATCAATAACTAGGATATCAGTAAATTTTGTACTAATAGGCAAATGACATTAGGTACTAATACATTGAGTCCGATAAAGTATAATAAAGTCAAACCTACAAAATTGGTACTTATTAACCGAAAATAATGTTTTCTCTCATAAGTAATGTACAGGTAAAATATTAATCTATTCAATTTTACAAAATGCTTCGAGTTCCAACATTTTTCACAGAAAAATGAACACCTGGTACTCCTTTTACTGACCTGGAGTGAAAATCATGCCCTGGAATACGCCGAAAAGGGAAATAGCGACGATATCATCGAGACCAGATGCTGCAATTACGAGTGTGCTGATTCCTTTGCTCTCACCGTAGCCTTCTGCTTTGAGTGATAGAAGCGTTGGAACAACCACAGCGGGTGAGACTGCGCTCAACATAAATCTAAGCAAAAAAAAAAAAAAATTGTTAAAGTCTAACGAACAATTTTTGATAATTAATAAATAATGCTTTTGAAACTTCAACGCTCCCTTAAAAATACTAACATTACCCTCTTATATTCTTGATGAGCTGAGAGATTTTTACCTTGATAAAAATTTAAAAACTCAACTCAACCAGGAATACCCACATTTCCGGATTAGATAACCCAAATCAGCTACGAATTTTTTTTCACGATTGGTCCAAACCAGGGGCTGTACGTGCGCACACTTCAAAATTACCTCCGATTTCACTACGAATTTTGATGTAGTTTTAAGGATCGAGCACAGAATTTCACCGACATCAGTCCGATTGCAGTCCGTTGCTGACATGAATTGCAGTATCGTAGGAATCAGAGGTAACAATTGAGGAATAGCAGGATTGAGGCGTCGAACTTCTTACTCTCCTGAACGGTTGAAGGGAGTGACCCTCAATACGTTCTTGTCATGCCTAGTAGTATACTTCAGCCCGACCACCCCTGGTTCTGCATTGTTTAGCCTTCCACATAGCTGAAGCTCTCCCCTTGCAAGTCACTATGTTCGATACCGCCCAACTAGTAGTAGTAGTATCTATTTATTTGTATGAGTAACTAGCTTCTAGATAGTTTTGAAAAAATTCAAGGATATATAATTTTCCGAAATTAAAAAGAATATGGGCTCAAATGGCTGAAATGACAAAAAATGACTTCATTGAACAGGCTCAAGTACCAAATAAAATGATAAATTTTTTCCATGTAACCAAAACTGGCAATAAATATCTTCATTTCAGATGGTTTATTGAAATGAATTGTAGTTCTTAGTCATCGGGTTTAAGACATTCTTAGGGGGAAAAATGAACGTTTTAAATTTAAAGGTCTAAAATTTGGAGATTTGTAAGAATGAATCTAAAATTTAAAGATGCCCAAAAATCACGAAACAAAGGTTCTGGTAGTAATTTTCAAGTTCATGATATGTTGAAACCATATATATTCGATACAGGGTCGATTTTTACCGGATCTATTTCCAAGAAATCAATAGCATACCTAATATAAAAGAACCCGATTGTATTGATCGATACCTTGAAGCGCAAAAATATGTACCTAGCTTATCTCAAAACATCAATCTCTAAGTACCTTGCACTACTCTCATAGGAGACCTACTACACGTCAACCCGGACAATCTCTGAAGATTTCATCGAATTCGGGGAGAAAATATAGAAAATACGACTAATACAAGGAAAATTCCCTTGAATTTAACTGGCTACCAATGCGGCAATGATTTTCGTAGGGGATCATCCCAATCCGTATAATCTCTGAAAACTTCATTGAAATCGGTTGGAAAATGTGGAAGTTAGGGCTGTTACAAGGAAATTCAATATAACGCATGCGCAGTAGCTTCTATCAGAGCGGGGGCAATGGTTTCCATACAAAACCATCTAAACACCAATCTGCATAATTCTTGAAAATTTCAACGAAACCCGCGGAGACGTGTAGAAATTAGGGCTATTACAAGGAAATTGACGTTTACGCATGCGCGATGGCTACTATCAGTTCGGAGGTGATGATTTTCATTGGGGACCATCTACACGCCAACCCGCACAATTTCTGAAAATTTCATCGAAATTTCGTATAGTTATGCCCGTTACAAGGATTTCAAGACAGACACACAGACACGAAACAAACATTATTCAGGAAGTTTTAAAACGTAAAACGCGAGTGAAAATTTTGATTTTGGAGAACATCTTTTGTCAGCCTTGAAGAGGGCTTCCGCTAACTTGTAGACTCGGAATGCAAAAGTGCAATCCTACACATCCATATAAAGAGAATTAGGTAATTTCAAATTTCATTGAGTCGAATGGATATGTTGTCCATGAAGGTAATGGTTAAATAAAATACGAATTTAGGCAATTGCCATTAGAATGGCGTAGGGGACTTTATATCTATGGTAACAAAAACTACAAATACATACTTGAAGGGTATTTTAATATAACAAATTAATTAATTTGGTTCTTGACAACGATATACCGATATTAAGATCAGTATGAGGGGTCGACCGTACTCCGTATATAGAGTGATGAAGATGTGTCGATTGTTGAGGTTCGGTCAATGAATTTTAGGAGTTTTTTTTCCTAACGTTTCGGTTCTTTATTTAGCCATTTTCAAGGGCTACAACAGAAAATACGACATTTCTGGCATTAACGGTTTATTTATTATCTATGTTTCGTTTAAACTAGGTGGTACTTATTAAGCTAATGATTGTTATTTACAAAGTGCAGGTATCCTCCATAGTCAAAATGTACCTATTTAACACTTATTTTTTAAGAGAAACCCCCGCCAGTTTCGCATACCTGTATCGTCATCCCAAATATCTGAACACATAGACATCAGTTGCAAAGTAGAACCCAAAGCCACAAGTGATAGAACTGTTTAACAAAAGTGTTTCTCTGTTAGAAAAATAAGTGTTGAATAGGTAGATTTTGACTTTGGAGGAAACCTGCGCTCAGTGAGTAACAACCGTTAGCTTAATAAGTAACCTAGCTTAGACGAAACATAGTAAATAGATAAGCCGTAGATCAATAGTTAATGTCAAAAATGTTGTATTTTCTGTTGTGGCCCTTGATAATGGCTAAATAAAGAGCCGAAACGTTGGGAAAAAACGCCTAAAATTCATTGGTCGAACCTCAACAATCTACACATACTCATCACTCTATATTTATATAGATATACTTACCTATATTAAATTTGAAGTTTTTGTTTTTTAGTTCGAAGATGTGCCGTTAAAGTGTATAACACCTGAAGTACTGATATTTTCTTATTTACCCAAGCATGAAGCCCCAAAAATAAGGGTAGTCGAAACAAACGTGGGCAACGACCGCAGCAGCAGCTGCTTCTGCAAGGCATGGGACGAATGCCAATTTTAGGACGGTGAAGCTCAACTTCAAGAGTGCTGGGGCATCCAGACCCAGACCTGCTTTGATCAATATTGTCGTGAGGGCAGCCTCTCTGAAACAAGAAAAATTGAGCAGAATGAGAGATACAGTGTTGATATAATACTGTCTTTGACCCAAACAAAGAGTCTTTGGAACTCACCAGTGTCAAGAAATTCCATCAGATTAGTCTGAACCTTCTAAATGACAGACCAGTGTTTGATACTGTTGGCTGAGAGCGAAAGTGGCCTAACGTCACCTTATTCCTGAAAGTGGGGTAGGCATTTAATCCCTTTGATAAACGAGCAATTGGGTGTTGGACACATAGGTTCAAGATACATAGTATCACGTATTGATGAAATTATTCTTACTAGTTCAATTTACCCGCGTTATACGTTTATTGCGAGACAAACATGTAATGTGATCCAATGATACTGATAGAGAGTGATTTTGATCAAATTAATCATGACCGGATGCAGCGGCAAGCAGATCCAGTGTTATTTTATCATGAACAAAAGCAAGGTCTCCGTTCTTTCAACTGAACAAATCATAATGATATCACAATATTTTGTAGCAACTACGTTTGTGAATCAAATAAATGTATTAAACGTTCGCGGTATGAGTTTCATTTCTCTATAATTCTCTTGTAGTGATGAAAATTATGCCGAATTCCGTTCCTTGTTACTTCTTTAAAGGGGTTACTCAGGTCGTTGGATCTTCCAGGCGATTGACAACAACCTCTATTTTTAACGTTTCACCTTGTTTTCCTTGAACAGTATGATGCAACTTCCGAACCTCTAAACCGTCGTCAAGTTCCTCATTGTTACTTACTGTATACATCCTCAACTCCACTTTAATTTTTGAAATCTCCACAATCTTCTACCAAATTTTCAAAAAAATCAAACCAGTGCGACAGACTCAAACGCAAACTTTTTAATTTTTTTTTCTTTTTCACTGAATGAACATTCTAAAGCGATTCCTGAAGCTTTTCAAAACCTTATGTATAAATATAACTTTATTACTTAATTCTTTTTCAAAAATTTTAATTTTTTACCAAAATGTTTATAATAACAAACGAAAAGATGAGTTCGTTAGACAGGAATTTTGGGTAGGTATTGTAGGTATAATTTTAACTATTCGTGCTATGCGCCAAAATCTCATAGAGCTAATATCGAGGTGATTTTTTTAAACATAGCTTTAAGGGGGTCTCAGTCGGTCGCCGTTCGTTCCTCGTATTTCTCGAAATTGAAGGTGCAAAAACTTAAAAAGTTGTACCTAAATTTGAAATTTTAAAGGATTTCAGAAATTCATTAGTGAGAAGCGTTTAAAAATGCTGCTAATTACTACACAAGGGTTTATTATTTTCTGCATAGATCACTCGTCTGCAAAGCCAACAACCATCGATCATGAAGAAAAATATTGATCGCATTTCGGTCAGTATAATTTGAACGGAGATTAGGCCTCTTTTGCGATTCACACTGGTGTTTCTGATTTATCGTACGTCCCTTAAATTCTCGTAGGGAGCGAACGGTTTGTCCTACAGGGCTCCACGTGGTCTCAAAAAATTCTAAAAATTCTATAGAATCTTAAATTGAAGAAAAAAACAAGTGGGTGTGGCACATAGCTTCCTCGTATCCATAACCCGATTGTATAGATGATCCGATGCATAGTAGTTAATCTCAAAACATCAAAACAAGTTAATCTGTAACATCCCTGAAAATTTCATTGAAATCGGATGGAAAATGTAGAAGTTATGGCCGTTACAAGGAATTCACGTTTGCGCATGCGTAGTGGCAACTATCAGTCCGAAGGTGGTGATTTTCATAGGGGACCATCTAAATACTAATCTGTAACATCCCTGAAAATTTCATCGAAATCGGGTAGAAAAAGTGAAAGTTATGGCCGTTACAAGGAAATTCACGTTTGCGCATGCGCAGTCGCTTCTATCAGTCCGGGGATGATGATTTTCATAGGGGACCGTCTATACACCAACCCGCACAATCCCTGAAAATTTCATTGAAATCGGACAATAACTTCGTATAGTTATGCGCGTTACAAGGAATTCATGACAGACAGATAGACAGACAGACACACAGACACACAAACACACAGACACTGAACCAAAATTGTTCAGAAAGGTCTAAAACGCAAAACGCGAGTGAAAATTTTGATTTTGGAGAACTTTTTTTTTCGTCCTTGAAAAGTGAAAACAAAGCTCCCGCTACCTTGGTAGACTCGGAAGCAAAAATACCTGTATATCAGAATTTTTTGAGTTAGGGCGTTTTCAAAATTCATTTTTGAACCCTTAGAAGTGACCTACACCAACCAAAATCTTCGGAGCACAACTAGACCCCAAATGGAGCCTACATACTAAATTTCATCAAAATCGGTCAATGCTAAGTGGGGAAAGTGCCGCGTACGGCGTACGGCGGACGGACGGCCAAATTTTTATTCGATTCTACGTACCTTGAAACGTAAACCATCAAATTTTGAGGGGGTGTTAAAAATTTTTTTCTTGGTCGATTCCCAAGGTTCATTATTGAAAATAATAAACCAAAATGGGAAAAACTACTGAATAATCCGTTTTTCCCATATTTCTCTGGCAATTATTGTTCGATTTTGATGATTCCAGCCGCAATCTTTCAGTTTTTCAATTCCCAAGGCCCATGCACTAATGAATTTCTAAAATCCTTGAAAATTTCAAGTTTAGCTATATTTTATGGGAAAAACATGACTGAATTAACGTTTTTTTCCATTTTTCTCTGGTAATTATTGTTCGATTTTGATGATTCCAGCGGCAATATTTTAGTTTTTCAATTCCCAAGGCCCATGCACTAATAAATTTCTAATATCCTTCAAAATTTTAAATTTAGGTACAACTTTTTAAGTTTTTGTGCCTTCAATTTCGTGAAATACTGACCCGGAACGGGGAACGAACGGCGACCGACTGAGACCCCCTCAACGATTTCTTTGAAAACCAGCTCATTAACTCATGACGCATCAATCGAGTTTTTCTGTTGAATCGGATGAAAATAAAATTAGGCAAAAAGCAGCGGATAAAATAATTGTTTTAAATTTTCAATGTGCTAGCAGGAAAACCATATTTTACGATTAGGGGATGAATACTATTTTTTGACTACAATGTCTCTCATCACTACAGTGGGTTAAATCGCCAAATTATTAAAAGTTATTCGCTGTGGTCGAGTAACACACTCTTGGAGTCATACATTTAGCGGTGATTTGAAGAGCATTAAATGCTAACCTAACTTAACTTTAACTTAAATCTAACCAATAAAGGAAAATTTTTCCTTTATTGGTTAGATTGTAGGGTCAACGAGATAATCGAATTGAGAGAGCCACGCGACGGATTGATTGGATCGAATTATCTAATTTAGTCCATCAATGATATAAGCGGTTATTGATAGAGACAAGGTCGAAAGATTGTACCTCCAGAACCGTTTTGTATACAACAAAATAGTGTTTTTTAAAGATGAAAATCCATAAATGAGGGCTAGGTACGCACTTTTTAATTCACAACGTTAAATAATAATTTTCTACGACAATCTATCAAACTTCACTTATAGATCCCAACATTATGGAGATCAAGGAATCTAAACATATTGAAATAACTAACGTGCCAATGGTACTGCATGAGTAATTTAACCAGCCTTCAGAGATTAAAAACACTATGCTACTTTCGCTCTCAGTCAACTGCACCGTAATAGTAGGTACCTTTATTGTATTGTGGACGTTTACGGTACTAAATCTCTACTGAGTCACACAGCAACTTCTGAAAAGATCACTGCTTTGCCATTGTTTCATTTTTTAACCGACCAACCATAAGTACAGGTACTATTTACCTATATATACTTTACACCTTCAAAATCAAGTTTATTTGGAAGAAATAACACACTCGTGTTTCTGATTTATTATGAAGTCCAACCTTCAAGTTCTCATGGGGAGCGAACGGTTGGTCCGACAGAGCTCTCATTCAAAGGTTCATTAATGAAAATAAAAAACACAAAAAAAAAAAAAAAAAACAATAAAACCACACTTAATGTAGTATAAGGTGATGATTTATTGAACGTTTGTAACACCAACTTCTGACTCCTCACAACTTTCAGTTTCTAACTTCTAACGATAAAGAGCTCGCGTATTAAACAGTGAAGCATTTACAGTTATGTAGTTATCAAACTTCGAGGGCGATGTGTTCTATACACCCTGACATTTCATACTTTTGATATTTCCTTCAACCCTCGTCACTGTTAGGTACCTTAACCGTATTGTGGACGTTTACGTTTCGAAGCAACTCTCTGCTGATTAGCTTTGGAATAATTTACTTCAACAAACATGAATTGCTGTCATATTTAGTCGTTTATCTCCTGGGACATTTTGGTTAATTAATTAAAGTACAAAAACCTATACTACCATGAAGTTCTTATTCGTGCATTAAATGGATTTTATGCAAAGCTATTCTAATAGGGTGTAATATTGGTACTCCATGAGATTAAACATATCATCTCTACGAGTGACTCAGGTTCTGAGCGAAGGACAGGGAACCCGAAAAACAAATAGTTTATGGATAGGTAGGTATAATAGGAAAAATTCTCATTCTCAGCATCGTGGATAATGTTGGTTTTCAACTTTTCGAGTGCTATGCACTTTCCCTGATAACATCGCTTGAGTATGCAGAAGAGGGAAGTAATCGATTTTCAAGTGGCTACGGAGGTCTCTGTCTTGAAATGACCTTTATAGCAATCCGTGGGATGAAAAAGTTCTTGGTCAATACCACGTACTCCGATGGTGGTAATGGCGGTCTTTGTAAAGTAAACAACAACCATTTCAGGTTGGATTTTTGTCTGACTGCGGACGTCATCAGCTGTCTTCCAAAGGAAAGATCAGAATTTGTTCTGATGATTTCGATCATGGCTTCCCGTTGCCTCACAGACCTGGGTTGGGACGAGGGGGTACTGAGCCGGAAAATACGCTCCCGAGGCGAGCCTCGAACTCACGGCTCCCCCCTCCCCCTGACCGGTCAGAGACTAGTCTCTAAGCGTCGTACGACGTAACGAGCACGACCACAGTTGACCCGCATGACTGATAAGCATGTCTTTGTCATTGCACCTTTATGAGCCAACCTACTAGTACTACACATTCTAGGGGTGCAACAAAAAGTAGTGTACTCCAGGCACTTTCTTTCAAGAAGAAGAAAGGAACACATTACAAATAGACTACTCTTTCCCTTGATTTATTCACCTTGGTTCATAACCCAAAGCTACCGCACAGCATTCAATTCGCTCGGTTAGAAGGGACGAAACAGACAGTGGAGGAAGGAAAATGAATTTCCGTTGAGCGGTTCTCACTTTGTGATATCATGCTCTCATCTGCACCAGTTTGTAACTTCAGGGACGATGTTACCTTGGAAATATAATATTGGTTACACTCCAATGGGTAGCCTCATCAGGAAACAACGATTTTTGTTGAGGACGAATTGCGGTTCGGAATGATCAGATCTACAGTACCTACCTACCTAGTTTTTCTTCTAGAATTTTCATTTTGGTATATTATTTTCAATAATGAACCTTTGGAATCGACCAACAATTAAGAAATGATTACCCCCCCCCCCACCTAAAAATTTGTTGATTTACGTTTCAAGGTACGTAGAATCCGAAAATCGAATACAATTTTTTCGGTCCGTCCGCCGTACGGAAAAAATAGCTTTCCTTAGTTACCATGTACCGATTTTGATGAAATTTGGTATCAGGGCTCCATTTGGGGTCTAGTTGAGCCCCGAAGCTTTTGGTTGATGTCAATAACGTCTAAGAGTTGAAAAATAAGGGTTGATATTTTGAAAACGCCCTAGCTCAAAAAATCTTGATATAAAGGTGTTGTTCTTCCATTAGTTTAAGGTAGTATTGAATTTTGCTTCCGAGTCTACCAAGGTAGCAGAAGCTTTGTTTTCACTTTTCAAGGATGAAAAAAAAAGTTCTCCAAAATAAAAATTTTCACTCGCGTTTTGCGTTTCATACCTTTCTGAACAATTTTGGTTCCGTGTCTGTCTGTGTGTCTGTCATGAATTCCTTGTAACGCGCATAACTATACGAAGTTATTGTCCGATTTCAATGAAATTTTCAGGGATTGTGCGGGTTGGTGTGTAGACGGTCCCCAATGAAAATCATCATCCCCGCACTGATAGAAGCGAATTTGTGTAATAATTTGCAGCGTTTTTCCATTCCTGACAGTACATTTGTACATGGTAGGTTCAGAGAAATCTGGAGTTTTGAAATAATTGAGCTTGAGAGTTATAACAAAGTTACCGAATTTATTATTTCAGAACATAAGGTTTGCCTCATGTATAAGTACATTCTCAGTAAAGAAAAAGAGTTTGAATTTTGATTCTGGAGGACACTCGTTGTATGGTTTATTATGTTAAATAAGTAATGAACCTTTGGAATCAGCCAAAAAGATTAATTATTACCCCTCAAAATTTGATAGTTTTCGTTTCCAAGTATGTGGAATACAAAAACCGAAAAACAATTTTTCCGTCCGTCCGCGGTAATCTTTACGCCATACTGGGAACTTTCCTTAATTCCCATGGAACGATTTTGATGAAATTAGATATATGGGCTCCATTTGGAGTCTAGTTGTGCCCCGGAGGTTTGGTTACTGTCGGTACCTTCTAAGCGATAAAAAGTTAGGAACATTTTTCAAAACGCCCTAACTTGAAAACTTTTGATGTGGGTACAGGTTATGTTTTTTCAGTAATTTAAAATTTCCAAAAATTTTAAGATTTTTTACATCACTCAGAGTTTAGAGGAACTACAACCGCATTCCCTTTAGGATAATCAATAAGAGCCACGATCGTGTAAGTAGGTACCTGGGGTTTCTTAATTTATGGTCCCACAGATAGAACTGCTGTGTTGAAAGTTTTATAATTTCTTGTTATAACATCTTAATGTTGGTGTCATAACCTTCATTTCCCCTGCTTTAAGTCTTTGCATTTACCTGCCAAGTACCTAAAATGGTTTTTTGGTTGAAGATTGGGTAGGCTGACACATGTTCAATAATATTTTCCAACGTATATACAACGTATATACGAGTTTACCAAAACATAACAATATTAAATAATTTGACTGCTTAGGGCTTACTAATCGAGCCTAAGCCTTGAAATTCAGAGCAAGTAATTTTAATTAACCATCCAGAAAGTCACCTTCTGATGGTTTACGTGTCAAAGTAGGTATGTAGAATCCGAAAATCCATTTTTTAAAAATCCGCCCGCCAAAAATCATGCCGTACGAGCACTTTTCTTAGCAACCATGGATCGATTTGTTTGAAATTTGGTATATGGGCTCCATTTGGGGTCTAGTTGTGTCACGATGCTTGAGGGTTGATGTCAGTAACTTCTAAGGGGTGAAAATTGAAAGTTGAAATTTTCAAGAGTGCCCTAGCTCGAAAACTCTTGAAATAAAGGTATTGTCCTTTCTCACTTTGAAATAGCATTGAATTTTTAGTATTTTTGGAGACCACCTGGAGCTCTGTAGGACAAACCGTTCGCTCCCTACGAGAACTTAAGGGTCGGGCTCACGATAAATCAGAATCGCGAGTGTGAATCATCAAAGAGGTCAAATCTTCGTTGAATTTTTAGCTAATTCGTTTCTTCGAGTTGTACCTATTCAGTTTTGCGTCGTTTGCAACCAGTGATAAAATTTCCATATGAAGAAACCAAAAACTACCTATTTCTTCGAATCTAGTGTGAAGCGTTTATTTCCAAATAAACTTGATTGTGAAGTAGTTATGTGGTAGGTAGGTAGTATATATGGTAATATATATGGCAATGGCAAAGCCGTGTTCCTTGCAGACGAGTGATCTATATAGAAAAATAATAAACCTGTGTGAAATAATTTGTAGCGTTTATCTCTCAGATCAATTCTGTCAGAAACCTCAAAAATAGCTTGGATTCAAATAAATATAGGATTGTATAAACACATCCGAAGGTAAATTCTAACATCATCATCTATTTTCAATGTTCCGGTGAAATGAAAGCCGAACGTTTATTGTTTATTCAAGGACAAATTCTGACTAAAATTACACACAACGGAGATGGTTGAGAGACACTCTTTAGAAGCTGATACCAAGAAAAGAATACCTAAGAACACCTAGAAAAATGATGGGTAATTTGAAGTGAATATTGAGGGGAACTAATTTGTGGAGAACAATATCCTTATGCCTTGGGAAAGAGAGGTCGTGGCACAGAGCAATCGATCTTTTTCACTTTTTGGTATTCGAAGAAATACGAGTAAACTACATGAATATTGAGAGGGCGTTTCATATTCCAACCTAATCACCTTCAACCGACTACAAAAGCCAGTTTTCCTCCTGACGTGTTTAGCCTTGAAAGGGATATTCTCAGTCTCATAATACGAAAAAGGTATTATGCTTCAGAGAGAGAGACATAGAGAGAAAGAGAGAGAGAGAGAGAGACGGGAATGTATAAAATCAGAAATTGATGGGGAAGAGTTATTCTTTTCTTATTTTCTGTTAGCGAGACAAATCCATTTGCCATCCAACGTTATTTCATTCAAGCTTGCTCCATATTTTAACGGAGTAGAAAGAAATTAATAATGAAATTGAGATAACGTAGGTTAGGTAGGTATCAGAATATTTTAGTTCTAATTAGCATTACGTAAATTAATTAGGTAACAACTAGAGTTTGAATAAGTAACTGCCATAATATTTATTATGAACATGCGGCTATCAAATGCGAGGCTCACCCAAGTCATAAATTATATACATGTACGTAATATATATTTATCTAAATATAGTCGTGAGACTGAAAATTTGAAGATTTATATTTCCCAAACTATTCGATTGTGCGTGAAAATAATGGTCGTTGAAATCATGACACAATTTTGTTACGTACTTGGGGTGTTGAAACGAAAAGTCAAGTTCTGCCAGAAACAAAGAGTTTGCCTCGGACAGGTGGGCAGGAAAGCTAAGTGGGTGTGGCACATAGCTTCCTCGTATCCATAACAATATTGTGTACATAATCCGATGCATAGTAGACAATCTCAAAACTTCAATTTCCAAAAAATATCTATAAATTTGATGGTCACGTGACAATGATAATTATAGGAAACCATACAAAGTCCCAAACACGAAACCTCTGGAAATCCCGCCGAAATCGAATGAAAACTGTAGAAGTTGTGTTTATTGAAAATTTCACATTGACGCTCAGGCAATGGAAATCAATGACCGATTACCATAAAATTGATAGAGGGCCATCCCTAAAAATGTCATCTGATTTGGGTCAAAAATGTACAAGTTTCGGTTGTGACAAGGTCTATCGTTTGCGCAGGGCTAAAACCCAACAGAGGGCGATGATTTTCATAAGCGACATTCTACGCGCTAACCCGCAGAATCCCTGAAAATTTCATCAAAATCGGACAGTAACTTCGTATAGTTTTACTCTATTATAAATTGTTCAACAAGGTTAAAGAGTAGACATTTTGGAGGACATATTATTTTAATCCTTGAAAAGTGAAACAACGTTTCTGCTACCTTGGAGGTCTCGGAAGCAATAACGTATGTAATAAATTAAGCATGTTCTTATGAGCTACGGGTTGGGTATTCCTCTTCGTAGGGTCACTGGTGAATAGTTTATAAAGGGTGTATCAGGCACGAGTCGCCAAACTTCAGAAATAAATTCCCAACAAAACAGTCTTACGGAAATTATTTTTAAAATTATGACAAGCTTTTATTTTGTTTCACCTGTTCCATTGTATATCTGTCTGTAATCAAATCTTCAAGTTAAATTGGATCGAATTCCCGGTTTCCGATTGAGCCGAAATTTCGCATGCATGTATTAATCAGATGAAAATGCAATATTATTATGACATAGGGCATATTTAATTATTTCTATTTAATAATAAACAATAAAAGCTTGTTTTCCAAAACGATCGCTTGTTATATCTTCTTTGCTTTTCAAAGTTCTTTCAATGTTAAGGTATTTTTCGTGTGTTCGAAATTGCGACACTAAAATGGCCATAACTCGTTCAAATTTTGAGGAAATCAAAATGTAATTGCACCGTTGGAAAGAGCATTAAATATTCCATCTCACTCATGTCAAAATAATTTTTTGAAGTTGAACTCAAGGATCTGAAGTGACCCTAAACATTGGAATGGTCTGTTGTGTTGAAATTACTGCTTTCTTTGGTCCGTCTTGGTTTACGATAGCCGCCTTCCAATCTCTCTCTGGTGAGGCTAAAACTTTCTCAGAACTTGAGCTTTCCAACGGTATAACAATAACAATTAAAAAAATTACGTACAGTCGAATTCAGGGAAGAAATTTGAATTTTTTGAAAAAACGAAATCAACTTTCTGACGGAAGGATTTCGCCTCCGCCCCTCCAACCATTCGTCCAGCCACAGAGTCCCTACAACGATCAAAGGAAGTATGTATTGATTTCAACAAATCAGACAATTTCAATGTTCACTGTTACTTTTGAACCTTGATTCCTACTTTTTTAAAATGCTTTGACATTAGGAAGATAGGACATTCAACGCCTTTTTCAACGGTGAAATCAGATTTCGATTTTCTCAAAAATTGAGGGAGTTCTGGCAAATTTAGTGTCGCAAGTTAAAAACACGAAAAACCCGTAAAAATGAAAGAAAAACTTGAAATCTAGGGGTTAAAACCAAATAGCTAAAATACAATTTTGATAAAAATACTTTGTAAAATCGATCCCTTAAGTTTAGCGAGTCGAGTGTGATACCTGGTGCACATGGATCCTCTACCCACATTACTTTCCAATTCAAAATGTGAAATGAAATTAACAATAATAGTAACTAAGTAATGTAAAAGAGGGCCCCTTGTTACCGAGGGTTGTTAGACTGGGCAACAAAAAAATGCATTAGTAAACAGAGGGATATTATGAGATCAATTATTATGAGTTTTATACTTTTCAACAGAGTTCTTATGCTGTATTAACGAGGCTAGAGAATAATGATATTTTTCTGGAGAAGTTAGAGGGAAATGTCTACCCCTGGTCACGTTTGAAGCATAACGTTGATTACATGGTTTAAACCCTACTTATTTCCTTACTAAATCTGACGCTTAAAAAGACGCAAAGAATGGGTTTCAACCTTGAAACCAGGAATGGGTGGAGCTCGAAGGTTGTTAGGAGTACCTAGTCGTATTGTGCCATCTAAATGAGTGACTGAGCCAGCAACCTCTCCGTTTCCGCCAAGCCCGTTTTTATTGTCCTCCGAATCTTTTGAAATCCTACAACAAGACGACACTAACTGGGAAAGAGGTCCTATCGATTGCCACTTACTCGACTAGACCGAGGGCCGATTGAGCCACTTTGATGGGGCATTGCCGTACCCAGCTAATGAGACTGATAATTTCACGAATTATTCGTGAAAGACGATAGGCGAAGCATTGCAACATAATTCATTAACTAGATAGACAAGTACTCATACGTACAACATTTGTGTGTACAAATTCTTGCATTTCCACTCGTTCTAAACACAAATAGACTGAAACCGAACAGTAATCCACAAATAGAAATATCCCATATCATATCAATACCTTGGACCTAGAAAATTTTAGTATAATAAGAACCATATTGATTTGATAGACCTATAGGAACCTGCGGGTAGGCGATGATCATTATTTCTGTAATTAATTTTTTTTAGGTTAGAATTCTTTGGACAACTAATGTACAACTCCGGCTCGATGTGATCAAAATATAATTTGAAATTACTAAGTATAGGTGTTACTTATTGGCAATTTTATATTACAACGTTGGGTTTATTACTTCTGTAAATAGGAATTCCCTACGTCAGAGTTCTGACGTGAGAGTGGTACAAAGATAATTTAATTATTGATGGATATCTAAATAATTAAGCTGGTGCAATAATAAGTATTATTACTGTTTAAAGTAAGATATGAAGTCTTGATATATTTCTGAGTGGATACAATTTTCAATATGCCCCCCCGTCTATTCCCTCCAGGGAAGTGTCAAAAGCAAACAGCTTGTGATATTCACGATCGCTCGGGGATGTAAACAGACGATCTCTCTTTCTCAACTGGTTGGTTCTAAATGAAGGACCGAAGGAAGATTAGGGGATTCGGAAAGGCAGAGATGGGTTGTTGTTAAATAGATGAAGCTTTCATCATCTTCCACTTCAACAGACCATTTCTTCAATTGAAATCCTACTCTTTGATTTCTTTTATGAGGAATATAGTTAAATATACTCTCGTTTGCTTGGCATTAAGATGAATCAGAAAATTACGAATTTATTCGGGTTCAGTTACCTATTTATTGAAGTATTGTTATTTTTCCATGCACAGCATTGTAAGCCTACACTGAAAATGATACTAGAGAAGGATATTGATGGTTTCGTCTGACTTCATTCTCAACCACAGAGGCTACTAGATACTGAGCTATGACTATTATTTCATTCATCTGTATTTCTATAAATTTTGACTTACCTAAGTTTGATGACGATTTCTAAGTAAACACCTCCTATCTTGTAGAAACCACACGTTCTCAAGGCAATGCCTGCGATCAGCATACCGAGAAGGGGTGGAAGTTTACATAATGCGACGAGCTGTAACAGACATCATGTTGCAAGTTAAAATAAATTATGGAAACCAGATTCACTGATGGCTAAAGCAGAACTAGAAATCATAATTCCCAATCATTGTAAAACTCGACTTGGTAATCTTCAACTTAAGGGTTTTACGTACGATAAATCAGAAACACAAGTGTGAATCGCAAAAGAGGCCTAATCTCCATTCAAATTAAAGCTGACCGAAATGCGATCGATGTTTTTCTTCATGTTGGCTGGTTGGTGGCTTTGTAGACGAGTGATCTATATAGGAAAATAATAAACCATTGTGTAATAATTTGCAGCGTTTTTAAATTCTCGTAGGGAGCGAACGGTTTGTCCTACAGAGCTCTGCGTGGTCTCAAAAAATTCTATAGAATCTTAAATTGAAGGAAAAACAATACCTTTGTAGGCCTGCTACTTGTGGCGATTGTGTCGATGGACCACAGAGGTAGCGTCCCGGCTTACTCGTGGTGATTGTGACGATTGTGGCGACACACCAGTCGTAAGCGGGATTTGCGTTCGACAGGGTTAAGGTTTCGTTTCGCGGCGTAGTTGGTAGCAGCACGAGGTTGTGACGCCACGTGCCGATCCCAAGTTCACCGGATGACACAAAACCTTACGTGGCGAGCTCAGGTGGGAAGGGGAAGACAAACAAATATCGAAACAATAGTTAATTTTACAAGGGTAGCGTGTGGTATTTACCTGTGACGAGGCGGTGAAGCGGCCAGTCGAATTCCTCGGGATGATGCAATCTGAAATGTTAGCCTTAAGGGCGTCCTACTGAGAAAATGGCGTCCGCAAAATGCGACGCTGCCGAAGGGGCCTACGAAGGCGTCTGAGGGACGCTTCGGAAAAGATGGCGGAGTGTGACGCGTCACCAAGCTCCGGTTTTTCACACTGAGGAACCAGGTAAAATGAGAAAAGATATTCAAATGCAGAATTACAACAATAAAAGGTAATTTATTAAATATGCAATTGGTTTCTGACTAGGCACACCGAAGGGTGTGTCGAAAAGAAGCCTGACGGGCGCAACAACACAAGTAAGTATGGCACAAGATTCAATGTTCAATAGGATAGATTTTCAGATAATGTTTCGAATGTACAAAATATTAACTCCAATTTGACTTTATGTTTCAGGTTTCCAGAGTATATCAGTTCAACGTTCCAGGTTTTCAACAAAGGTGAGTATGGTAAGTACAGGTTAACTTTGTGTTTCAGGTACGAATTTAGCATTAAGTTACAACTCTCAAATTTACGACTTTTGTCCAATTGTTTCAGAATTACTTCTACGCACTGTCCTAACTGCATTGGCCAATGGTTAGAAGGTAAGTTATAGTTTTCACTCACACGTGTCAGGGCCCTGAGGTATCCTTCCAGGTGTGATGTGGCGGTTGTGGTGGTTGTGGCGACGGACGTCCAGGGAATCCAAGCTCTCTTCCTCCAGATCAATTCGGCGCTACACGGCAATTTCCGATGGTCAGGGATCTTACGAAAAAAGCGTGTGAAGGTATTTACGGGGACGGTTGACTCTAGCAGTTTTAAGTTCACGGGCAGCAGGGCTCTCAATGACTTGTACTGAATATCAAGGGGGGTCTGCCTGTGGAGGGGGCTGCTCGTTGGTTTTGTTCCGGCTGGTCCCCCTCCGCTCCCTCGACGGACGGGCGCCTGCCAGGTGGAGACTTCTGATTGGCTCCCCCCGCCGAGGGAGGGACGCTCTGGCTGGAGACGGCGTCTTCATGTTGAGGGGGGGGTGACGTCACCTCCCGAGCTGACCACGGATCCGAATCTGACAATCATCGCCGCGGGTGGCTATGACAAATTCGGACCGGAAGGGAGTTAACGAATTAACCCAGTCTCTTCACTGGAAATGTTCCCCAGTGAGTGGAGACTCACATCCCCCTTCCCTCCGGGAGCCAGCGTTGTCAAAGACGACGCTGGGTATTCCCAGAGGAGCCAAGGGACGCGCCTTCCTTATGGCCAGCTCGTAGGCGTGGCGACGACACCCGCGACAGTTGGCTGGGTCGCGTTGTGCCCGGTGGTCCTCGGGGCACTCCGGCAGTGGTCGTCCCTGGCGATGGAAGTTCTTTAGACGTTGCCAGAACTCCTTGCACCCTGGGCACCTGAAGACAAAGAGCTGCGGTACCCTCTTGGTGCAGACAGGGCATTGGCGCTTCTTGCTGATCCGTAGCACGATCCTTGGATGGGCCGGAGGTGGTACGGTCTTGGCCGGTGCTGCCTCGTCTTCGCTAGAGGTGGTAGGAGAGCGCCCGGGTGTCGGTGGCACGTCCCGGGTGGGCGACTCTTCGTATGAGCTGACTCTTCCACGCGCGCGCCGGGGTGGTAGAGGCGTCGTTGGCGGCGAGTGAAGTGGTGTTAAGGCCACGTACGGGTTTGGTGCCGGGCTGCTGCCATCGATGACCTGAGGCACTGGTGACGGGGCGGGGGACGAAGCTGGAGGCGGAGCTGGGGAGCGAGCCAACTTCCCCTCAGCCTCCGCAGACCTCGCCGCAGGTGCCTCTGCAGATAGCTGGTTGGTTGCCTCAGGTGTGGCGGTCTTCGCCGCAGGTGGCTCCACCACCACCTGTGCGTTGGCTGCCTTGGACTCCGCCACGGCTGCGTCCCGTTGCTGGATTAGTTGTTGTCGATCCAGCAGCCACTTGGCTTGGCGGTCCAACAATGCGTCCCGCTCCTGCACGATCCTCTGGTAGACGGGAATCCATCGGTGTATTTGGAGGATCGTGAGGAGCGCCGAATTCCCTGACGTGTGGCGGCTGGTCGGTGTGTCGCCACACATTGTGAATCGCACGAAGTTGGAGAGCGTTTCCAGTACGTCGTAAGGGTCGTCGGGTGGCGCGGGCGTGTTTACGTGTCCCGGCGACTGGTCCCGCAGGTTGGCGATAAATCTCTCGGTCCGCCTCCTCATGAGTTCCACCATGGGGTCCGGTGACTGGGGACCCCCGTCCACTATCCACTCATCTAGCGGTTCTTGTGCCATCCTACAACAAACAAATAAACGCCCTACTGTAACATCCTGCCTAGGAAAAGTGACTCAGGAATTGATCTCAGGGTACTTCACACAATTTATTCTGGCCTTGTTAGGAAGGTAGCAGAAGTAATGGTTCGGCTTGGTCTGAAGGACCTAAGTGAAGTTTGTTGGTCTGAAGGACCCAAGTGAAATTGGTTGGTCTGAAGGACCCAAGCTGAATTTGTTGGTCTGAAGGACCATGTGTCGAGGTCGTGGTCAGTCTTTCCTAGTAGTCAGTCAGTTTGTCTTTCGGCCTAAGTGGAGTTGCTTATAATTTACGGAAGGGTCACGTTGGCGGAACGAATACGGTGTGGTTCCGGTTTGCGCCTCTCCTCGGGGTCGCTTCGGAGGTAGACCTTCAGGTGTAGACGGCTCCTCGGCTTTGCGAACTACTGGTTCCTGATGAGGACTGCTGCTGTGGCGATCGTGGTTGCTGTGGCGATCGTGTTCGCTGTGGCGATCGTGTTCGCTGTGGCGATCGTGTTCGCTGTGGCGATCGTGTTCGCTGTGGCGATCGTGTTCGCTGTGGCGATCGTGTTTGCTGTGGCGAGCGTCCTCGGAATGGTTGACCGGGCGTTGTGAATCTCCCGCTGGGTTTTCGGCTGCGTTTCCCGAAGGGTGGCTGACGCTTTTATCTTCTTCACTGGTCGAGGAGCGATCTGAGTGTCGATCCGCGTCCTCGAGGTGAGTCGGTTGTGGCGACACAGTCCCCTGGTTCGACTTTTCCGAAAATGGTGTAGTGGGAGCGTTTTCATGAAATTCGGTCGGCACATCGCCACATTCCATCATGGTCGGTCCTGAAGGCGGCCATCGTAGTTCCTCATCCGAGTCTTCCATCATCTCTTCCTGTATCCCCGTTTCCGTTTCGTGAATGTTCCTTATTGTGTCTATTTCCGGGGTTTGATGGGATTTGGTATGGTCCAGGAACGTATCGTCCGGTACACCCAGCACAAAGGCCGGTTTGAGGCGGTTAATGTGTACTACCTGACGTTTTATATCGGGTGAGTCCCTGATTTCGTAAGTAACATTCGAGTGTTTCTTGAGCACCGTCCACGGTCCACTCCATGGACTCCAGAATTTTTTCACGACACCTGGGGGCGGCTGCATGTCTTTTAGGTACACCATATCCCCTGCCTCAAAAGAGCGTAGAGAGCGGCGGGCGTTGATGGCTTCCGTCCGTTTCTTCCAGGCTTCATGTAGGCACTGTGTCGTGGCGTCACGGGCCATTCGGAGATTCTTCAACAAGGAGGACTCAGGTACGGGGGTTCGAAGTCCTTGAAAGGTGTCGTTCGGCAGGCGTATTTCCCTCCCAAAGGTAAGAAAATTTGGAGTAAATCCAGTACTCTTATGGGGGCTGGATCGATACGCTGCGAGTGCTACGGGCAACATGGGTTCCCAATCCTTAGTTTTCTTGGTAATTTTCGCCAAGATATTGGTCAAGGTTCGGTGGAAACGTTCGCACACCCCATTTCCTTCCGGGTGGTACGCGGTCGTGAAGATCTGCCGTATGCCCCATTGGGCACAAAGTTCGCGTGTCGATCCGGCGGTGAAGGCAGTTCCACGGTCCGAAACAAGTCTCTCGGGCACACCGTGTCTCGGTATAAATTCCTTTGCTAACACTTGCGCGACAGTAGAGGCGGTACAATTGGTGGTAACGTATGCTTCGGCATACTTAGTAAAATGGTCGATTACGGTGAGGAGGTATTTGGATTTTCCATTCGTCACGATGGGCCCCACGAAGTCGATACCGACGATGTGTCCGGGTCTCTCGGGGAGGAGCGGCTTCTGAATCGGACTTTTCAGTTTCGTCGGGGTGTTGCGACGTAAACACGTTTCACAACGTTGTACCTGCTCTTTGACGTCTCTCGATAATCCGGGCCAGTTTCCTAGTCGTCTCACCACCTTTTCCGTTACGTCGGCTCCGGGGTGTCCCGCCCACTCATTCTTATGGCATCGGTCAATCAACCATTCACGAAGTGAACTCGGGATGAGGGGCACCCATTCGTGTCTACCATCGTGTCGCACTCTCATTTCCCACACTCCGTTAGCTTTTCGCAATCCTTCTTTACCGCGACTCAAAACCATCGATTGGACCCAATCATCGAGATCCTGTGCAGCGATCATCAGCTCGCGCGGGAAATCGAGATTTACAACGGCTATATCCATTCGACTCAATCCGTCCGCATGTTTCATCTGAGTTCCGGGTCTGTACCGGGGAACGAAGTCGTATTCAGCAAGTCGGAGAACCCACCTCCCGATTCGCGATGTCGGGTCGCGGAGGTGCATCGCGGCCGTGAGTGCCATGTGGTCCGTTTGAAGTTCAAAGGTCTGGCCTAAAAGATATTCTTGAAAATGGCGGACCGCCCACACAACGGCGAGTAACTCTCTCTCCGTGACGGAATATCTGGTTTCGGCCGGATTTAGTTTTCGACTTGCATACGCCACGGGCCTCTCTTCTCCTTCAAAGTTCTGCGAAAGGACAGCCCCCAAAGCGGAGCCGGAAGCGTCGGTGGCCAACACAAAGGGTTTATTCAGGTCAGGAAAGGCGAGTACGGGTTCCTCGGTCAACTTGACCTTGAGTTCGTCGAACGCTTGTTGTTGTTTACTTGTCCACTCGAAGGGTCGGTTCTTCTGGAGGAGGTCGGTCAAGGGTACCGAGAGCTCCGAGTATCGAGGTATGAACCTCCGGTAAAACCCAGCCAGCCCCAAAAACGACTGCAGTTTCAACGCCGAGGTAGGTACGGGAAATTCCTTAATGGCCTTGACCTTCTCGGGCTCGGTAAGGATTCCGTCGGGCGTGATGCGGTGACCTAGAAAGCGAACCTCGTTTTTCAAAAACTCGCATTTCGACAAGTTCACTTGCAGGCGGGCCTCGGTCAATCGATCGAAAACCTGAGTCAATTTCTGGAGGTGTTCCTCTCGAGTGGCGGAAAATACGATGATGTCATCCAGGTAAACGAGACAATGATCTCCGAGGATTCCATCGAGGGTATCATTCATGACTCGCTGAAATGTAGCGGGCGCATTCTTCAGTCCAAACGGCATCTTTTCGTAATGAAAATGCCGTCCTAAAACTGAAAAGGCCGTTTTCTCCCTTGACTCGGGGTGAACTGGTATCTGGTGATAACCCGATATTAAGTCGATGGTTGTGAACCATTTACACTGACCTAACATCGCAAGGGTCTCCTGTAATCGGGGAAGAGGATAAGCGTCTCCTTTGGTGATTTTATTGAGCTGTCGGAAATCCGTGCAAAATCGCCAAAGCTGCTTTTCTCCCGGCGGCGTTTTCTTTTTGACGAGCAGTACCGGCGCACACCACGGGCTAGTAGACGGGCTAATTACCCCATTTGACAGCATGTCCTTGATTTGAGTTTCAACGACGTCGCGGAGGGCGTGAGGAACCGGGTAGGGTTTTTGTTGTGTAACGGTGGGTTGAGTAGTAACTATCTCGTGGGATACGTTCAATCGACATCCCTCCCCCGTAGGTGGCTTAAATAAGTCCCGAAATTTACACAACAATTCCCTAGTTGGTTCCGCGTCCGAAGTTGTGAGATGTTGCAGTTTCTCTTGCAAGGTCACGTCGAACTCGGGTAACGGGGCTTCCCATTGGTCGGTCGGTAGCTCCCCCCACTCCTCTTCTTCTAGACCGTCTGGCGTGGCGCCGGGACATACTTCTTTTTCATAGTTTTGAATCGGGGGAATAATAGAACAAATCTCGGCGCAGGCCTTTTCTTCTCTCAGGGATACGCCAGAACCCGTTTCATCAGGGGTATCGACTATATCGGGGTAGGGTTCAGCATATGGGTCGATTGTGGCGAACTGGGTCGGGCTGTGCCGATCCGCTGTGTCGAACTGTGTCGCACTGTGTCGATCCACTGTGTCGAACTGTGTCGCACTGTGTCGATCCATCGTGTCGAACTGTGTCGCGTTGTGTCGATCCACTGTGTCGAACTGTGTCGCACTGTGTCGATCCATCGTGTCGAACTGTGTCGCGTTGTGACGATCCTCCGTGACGAACTGTGTCGCGCTGTGTCGATCCACCGTGTCGACACAAGTCCGATGGTAGTCGTGGAGCATCCGATCGAGGCGTTTTTCGAGGGAGGTTTTCCCATCAAAGTCCGGCGCGGAATCAGTGCTGTCGCTTGCGTCGTCAACTTCCTGGAACTCGGTAGGAGTAGTGGGGGTTGCACAATATCGCGAGACTGGCGTGCTGAAATGTACTTTCGGGGGAAGCGGAAGATTTTGGGCCGGATCCTTCGTCAAGGTCTCGTAGCGGGGTGTATCGTCGTACCGCTCCACGGGTGTATCGATAGGGACAGAAACACCCTTGAACTGCCGGTTCCAAAACTTCAGGCTTCCGGCGCCATCTTGATTTGTGGCGAAATTTGCCCGCACCTCCGGAGCGTCGTCCGGTTCTTGGTAATCCACGCACGATGGTTTTTGCGTGGCGGAGGCAGTTGTTGCCACCGAAGGGGTGCTAGGGAGAGGAGCGTTGTGATCATGATTTTCATTTTGATCCACAAACGTCCCAAATTCCCGCCCCTCGGGCCGCAACACTACCCCCACGCTGTAGATTTCCTCGGGTGTGTCGACCGGCGTATATGGGCGGATGACGCCTTTAGGGGTGCGGAATTTCATTTCCGGTCCCGTTGTAAATGTGATGGGTACCCTTCGAAGTACGTCGAGCCCCAAAAGATCAAGCGTAGCGCTTCTCCTTGCGAATACCAAGAATGTGTGTTCAAATACACATTCGCCGATCCTTGTGACGACGCGTTGCTCTCCGGAGAAATGTAGGGGCATTCCATCAGCTCCCCACGCGATCGCTCGGGTTGGGAGAATTGGAATTCCCTTTACGGGTGTTGAAAGTACCGAAAGCGTAGCTCCGGTGTCAAGGGTCATCTCTCGTTCCTCCGGGCCTAGTCCCACGGTGATTTTCATCGTCCGCGACATTGGAGCTTCCACGGCGGGAACATGTGCCTCCTCGATTGGCTTTTTGTAACGGGCGACCTCCATTGAATGTGCCGGCGCCATGACAGGTTGCGACGCGGGGAGGAGACGTTTCTTTTTGTAACAATCCTCCTCTAGATGTTCTCGGACGCCACAGAAGTCACAAAATATGGTCTTGTTCGGGCTGAATGGGCAACTTACGGGAAAATGTGTTTTGTCCGCGCAAAACATACACGGATATCGTGGGGTTGGTTTCTCGGCGCTTCGGCGCTCGCTGGGCTTATCTTGGCGGTGGTCCTCATCCCTGTGTCGATTATGACGCTGTAGGGGTTCGTCTTTTCGCGGGCATCGAGCGGCGAAATGTTCAGGACTTCCGCAGTTGTAACATCGGCGGTCGTTGGTAATGGCCGCTAAGTCCCAACGTTCGTCTGTGTCGATCGTGTCGTCTAGGGTTTCCTCCAATTCCTCCGCCTTGCTCAGCGCGTCCTGGATCGATCGGGGGCGATTCGTGATTAGCAGCGCACTCATATTTTTGCTGACACCGCGGATGAAAGCGCTTAGGGTTTTTCTTTCCACCCAATCGTTGCGTTCGTGACGTCGGAGTTGTCTTCCCTCCTCCATGACGGCACACCGGGCTAGGCTGCGGACTCGGTCGGCAAATTGGCGGAGCGTTTCTGTGGCGTTCCGCTTGACTGTCCACAGGAGGGCGGCGGCGTGTTGTGGATTTTCCTTTTGGAACCACTTGATCATGTCGTCACGGACAATCTCGTAGACGTTGTCTACGTCGAGCGTATCATCCCGATCGATAAGGAATTGCTTAGCGGTTCCCCGCGCTTTTGTGCGGAGTAAACGGTATCGTTGTCGCGAGGTCAAACCCGTGGTCACCATATCAAAATTCGCAAAAAACGACACAACACTTAATGCACCGGTCGCGTCTGGGTCCCACGGCTCTACTTCGAGGAATACCGAGCGCGGTATGTCCTCCCTATCGGCTTCGTGTGTTACGTTATTATATCGCTGAAGGAGAATGTTCATCTCCTTCATTGTCTGAGTCATTGTTTCTACAGCTTCCGTGCCGGAGGACGATTGGGTTTCGGTCCCCCTGTCGCTAGGTGTCGGATTATTGAGGAACATGGTAGCGATTTGTACTAACTACCACCTAGGCACGAAGAAGTCTGTCGGCGTGAATCGGTCTAAGTCGAGAAAAATACAACTACGAGAAGAGACGTCTTCTCGCGTCGTTTCGTGCGGAAGGCTGCTTCTAATGTCACTTTTCCTGTATAATAAATGGATGTACAGCCTACCTATTTTTTATTTTTACCTGTCTCAGTGTGTTTTATTTTTGAAGTTTGTTTCGATAGACTCTAAATTTAAAACTGAGCTCGTGTCGAACGGCCTACGAGTTTGAGTGGGTTCGTGTGAGGCTTACTCACACCGGGATCCACTCCGCTGCCACCAAATTTGTAGGCCTGCTACTTGTGGCGATTGTGTCGATGGACCACAGAGGTAGCGTCCCGGCTTACTCGTGGTGATTGTGACGATTGTGGCGACACACCAGTCGTAAGCGGGATTTGCGTTCGACAGGGTTAAGGTTTCGTTTCGCGGCGTAGTTGGTAGCAGCACGAGGTTGTGACGCCACGTGCCGATCCCAAGTTCACCGGATGACACAAAACCTTACGTGGCGAGCTCAGGTGGGAAGGGGAAGACAAACAAATATCGAAACAATAGTTAATTTTACAAGGGTAGCGTGTGGTATTTACCTGTGACGAGGCGGTGAAGCGGCCAGTCGAATTCCTCGGGATGATGCAATCTGAAATGTTAGCCTTAAGGGCGTCCTACTGAGAAAATGGCGTCCGCAAAATGCGACGCTGCCGAAGGGGCCTACGAAGGCGTCTGAGGGACGCTTCGGAAAAGATGGCGGAGTGTGACGCGTCACCAAGCTCCGGTTTTTCACACTGAGGAACCAGGTAAAATGAGAAAAGATATTCAAATGCAGAATTACAACAATAAAAGGTAATTTATTAAATATGCAATTGGTTTCTGACTAGGCACACCGAAGGGTGTGTCGAAAAGAAGCCTGACGGGCGCAACAACACAAGTAAGTATGGCACAAGATTCAATGTTCAATAGGATAGATTTTCAGATAATGTTTCGAATGTACAAAATATTAACTCCAATTTGACTTTATGTTTCAGGTTTCCAGAGTATATCAGTTCAACGTTCCAGGTTTTCAACAAAGGTGAGTATGGTAAGTACAGGTTAACTTTGTGTTTCAGGTACGAATTTAGCATTAAGTTACAACTCTCAAATTTACGACTTTTGTCCAATTGTTTCAGAATTACTTCTACGCACTGTCCTAACTGCATTGGCCAATGGTTAGAAGGTAAGTTATAGTTTTCACTCACACGTGTCAGGGCCCTGAGGTATCCTTCCAGGTGTGATGTGGCGGTTGTGGTGGTTGTGGCGACGGACGTCCAGGGAATCCAAGCTCTCTTCCTCCAGATCAATTCGGCGCTACACGGCAATTTCCGATGGTCAGGGATCTTACGAAAAAAGCGTGTGAAGGTATTTACGGGGACGGTTGACTCTAGCAGTTTTAAGTTCACGGGCAGCAGGGCTCTCAATGACTTGTACTGAATATCAAGGGGGGTCTGCCTGTGGAGGGGGCTGCTCGTTGGTTTTGTTCCGGCTGGTCCCCCTCCGCTCCCTCGACGGACGGGCGCCTGCCAGGTGGAGACTTCTGATTGGCTCCCCCCGCCGAGGGAGGGACGCTCTGGCTGGAGACGGCGTCTTCATGTTGAGGGGGGGGTGACGTCACCTCCCGAGCTGACCACGGATCCGAATCTGACAATCATCGCCGCGGGTGGCTATGACAAATTCGGACCGGAAGGGAGTTAACGAATTAACCCAGTCTCTTCACTGGAAATGTTCCCCAGTGAGTGGAGACTCACACCTTTATATCAAAATTTTTTGAGTTAGGGCGTTTTCAAATTTTCAAAATTCATTTTTTGACCCTTAGAAGTGACCTAAATCAACCAAAATCTTCGGGGCACAACTAGACCCCAAATGGAGCCTACATATCAAATTTCATCAAAATCGGTCAATGCTAAGTGGGGAAAGTGCCGCGTACGGCGTACGGCGGACGGACGGCCAAATTTTTATTCGATTTTTGGATTCTACGTACCTTGAAACGTAAACCAACAAATTTTGAGGGGGTGTTAAACATTTTTTTCTTGGTCGATTCCAAAGGTTCATTATTGAAAATAATAAACCAAAAAGCAATTCACACTCGTGTTTCTGAATCACCACGTCCATCCCTCAGAGTACGGAGAAGACAACAACCAGGAGTAGTAGGGTACGAGGGAGTTCGGGCCTTAGGGGCTTGATCTGCAGGGCCCACATGTCCTAATTAATTTAACAATAACTACGTATTTAAAATAATTATTGTTGATCGTCTGGGTAGTTTCATTCGTTTCTGTGAATTGAACACTCTTAAATTGATGAAAACTTGCATACGAGTCTGCAACACATTGAAACATTTTCATGCCCCCCCCCCCCCCCTGGGATGATCTGGGAGCTCGATTTTCGACTCAGCTGATCTGGGAGCTCGATTTTCGACTCAGCTGATCTGGGAGCTCGATTTTCGACTCAGCTGATCAGGGAGCTCGATTTTCGACTCAGCTGATCTGGGAGCTCGATTTTCGACTCAGCTGATCTGGGAGCTCGATTTTCGACTCAGCTGATCTGGGAGCTCGATTTTCGACTCAGCTGATCTGGGAGCTCAATTTTCGACTCAGCTGATCTGGGAGCTCAATTTTCTACTCAGCTGATCTGGTAATATCAAACTGTAAAGTACCTACCTTACTGTAAAGTACCTACCTTACTGTAAAGTACCTACCTTACTGTAAAGTACCTACCTTACTGTAAAGTACCTACCTTACTGTAAAGTTTTATGTGCCATATGAAAGACATGAAAATGTCAAAAACTTCACGAAAAATGCATTGATACCGTAATTAATTATTCTCATCAGCGAACGGTTGGTCCCACAAAGCTCTGGGTAATGCTTAAAAAAATGCTTAAAAAAAGCAAAAAATGCTTAAAAATCGTCCCTATTTTAAATTAATGAGAAAACTATACTTATATATCAAAAGTATCTTTATAGAATGTTTTTATCCTATGTTTAACCCCTTGAAGCGGCTGACAATAACCAAAAGCTTCGCGGCACAACTAGACCCCGTTATGGAGCCCTCATACCAAATTTCATCAAAATCGCTACATGGTAACTAAAGTGATTTTTAAATTCGATTTTCGGATTCTTTATACCTTGAAATATAAACCATAAAATTTTGCGAGGGTGAGGGGGAGAGAGAGGAGTCACTTTTTTTTTTGCTCGATTCCAAAGATTATTGAACCAAAAACATCCGATGTCACCTCACAACCACCCCTGGTTACCCCACTCGATTCTAGCAAACAAACATCTTTGGAAAAATAATAAAGAATATTCAAAGAAAGATTCATGTCAAAACTTGGTTCTAATTTTTCGACTGCTTATTATGAAAATTATTGTCACCTATTATAGGTGTTGAGGCTTTTGAGGTTCAGTCACATGAATAAAGACATCCACAATAATTACCAGAGAAAAATGGGAAAACCCTTTAATTCAGTTATGTTTATCCCATAAAATGTAGCTAAACTTGAAATTTTGAAAGATTTTAGAAATTCATTGGTGCATGGGCCTTGGGAATTGAAAAACTGAAAGGTTGCCGCTGGAATCATCAAAATCGAACAATAATTGCCAGAGTATCGTGGGAAAAACATGGAATAACCGTTTATTCAATAGTTTTCCCCGTTTTTCTTTGGCAATTATTGTTCGATTTTGATGATTCTGGCGGCAATATTTCAGTTTTTCAATTCCCTTGGGCCGTGCACTAATGAATTTCTAAATCCTTTAAACTTTCAAATTTAGGTACGACTTTTTTAGTTTTTGCGCCTTCAATTTCGTTAAATACTAAAAACGAACAGCGACCCGACTGAGACCTCCTTAATGGGCTCCATTTGCGGACTAGTTGTGCCCCGGAGCTTTTGGTTGATGTCAATGACTTTTTTCTTCAGGGTGAAAAATAAATATAACGTTATAGTTTTTATTAATTTGAAATAGTATTGAATTTTTAGAATCGAATGAGACCACCCAGAGCTCTGAAGGAACGATCGTTCGCTCCCCATGAGAACTTAAGGGTTGGACTTACGATAAACCAGGAACACGAGGGTGAATCGCCGAAGAGGCCTAACCTCCGTTCAAATTTTAGCTGACCAAAATGTGATCGTTGTTCGTTTCTGCGAGTTGTACTCAGTTTTGCGTCATTAGCAACTATTAATCACATTAAATGTGATTAATGGTTGCTAATAACGCAAAACTCGCAGAAACGAACAACGATCACATTTTGGTCAGCTAACATTTGAACGGAGGTTAGGCCTCTTCGGCGATTCACCCTCGTGTTTCTGGTTCATTAGGAAATTTTCCTAATGAAAGCAACCACAACTTTCAAGTGTGAAGCGTAAATTTCTTCAAAATAAACTTAATAGTGAAGCGAAAATATGGTTGGTAGGTAGTGGCATCGGAAAAGCTGTTTTCTTCGCAGGAGAGTGATCTGTACAGAAAAAATAAACCTTTGTGTAATAATTTGCAGCGTTTTTCTAATAATAACAATCAAAACCGTGTAATAATGAGGAAATTCATGTCAAAAAGTGTTCGTTTTAATAAAAGTGCAATGAAAAGCTCCCGGTGGAACCAAATTTCATTATGAAGGCGCCCAAGACTTATGGACAGCAATGTAACTGCTGGTAGGTATGTACCGTCAAAATAAACTCGATTGTTACCTTGTATTTCAAGAAAGTGACTAAATCTCAATAAATTAACCAAAATCATAATATGATAAGACTTAAAAATGTAAAGGAAACCAAGGTTACTCGGAACGCCTTGGATTTTGGTTTTCCTTTATGTTCTTCATGAAAAATGATACTTTACGTGGGGACAAACACAAGCGTGAATTTCCTGCTACATCTAGTTTGTTTCTAATGTACCTACTGTTATCACTCAAAATCGAAAGTGATCTTTAATTATTGTCCATACACAACCTACAAAAAGTGTCCTATTTTTCATATTCTAGGGTGGTGCTAATCTCATAGCTTTTATCGAAATTATTATATAATAATAGCGTATTACGATCATTAAAATAATATGTAAATAATTAGTAGTTCGACCACGGACCCTCCGTGAACAAACTTCTAGAAACCTGACACTTTATTCAGGAAATTCAGGATGTAACCAGTTTTAGCCGCAGTAACTCTAATTTATTCATGAATATTCAATTTTGAGAGAGATTCCTCCAGGAGTCAAGTTAAAAAATAATTGGGCCATGGCCATCTTAGTGCCAAGGTTATTCCTGGGAAACACAGCAAATTAACGAGATATCTGTTGGCTGTTCCCTAGTTAATAGTCATGCAAGTTAAACAAACCTCGAAATTATTTCGATTTTATAATTTTAGGATTTTGTTACTACAAATAGAGTTAACCTACCGGGATTGAATGAAAAATATTTTACTTTGTATTTGAATTTAGATGGGTATCTTATTACCACAATATTGTTGAGTTTCAAAATATGGTATTATGGTTGTAGAATAAAACATTCCACGTTATTGGATATTTCTTCAATTAAGTTGAAAGTAGATCGATGGTACGTTTGAATGTTCCAAGAATTCGTTCACTCTCTAGTGAAGAGTTTTCAAAAATTAGGTAGTTAAGTTAACAAGAAGTTGTGGTGTTATTCATTATCTACCGCCAATTAATGTTCTCATGGTACAATGGCCTAAGTCCCATCTTATCTATTACCAAAACATCTTCATTAGAATAAATGGTTCTGGTTTATTATTTTCGATAATGAACCTTTGGAATCGACCCCCCCCCCCTCAAAATTTGTTGGTTTACGTTTCAAGGTACGCAGAATCCGAAAATCGAATACAATTTTTTCCGTCCGTCCGCCCTACGCCATACGCCGTACGCGGCACTTTCCTCAGTTAGCATTGACCGATTTTGATGAAATTTGGTATGTAGGCTCCATTTGTGGTCTAATTGTGCCCCGAAGATTTTGTCTCACTGCTAAAGGTTGAATAATAAGAATTTCAATTTTGAAAACTCCCTAGCTCAAAAAAATTGATATAAAGGTATTGTTTTTCCATCAATTTAAGACAGTACCTATTGAATTTTTAGAATTTTTAGATACCACGCGGAGCTCTGTAGGACAAGCCTTTCGCTCCCTACGAGAACTTAAGGAGATCTCAGTCGGTCGCCGTTCGTTTTTAGTATTCAGCAAAATTGAAGGCGCAAAAACGTTAGAAGTTGTACCTAAATTTGAAATTTTTAAGTATTTTAGAAATTCATTAGTGCACGACCCTAAGGAATTGAAAACCTGAAATATAGCCGCCGGAATCATCAAAATCGAACAATAATTGCCAAAGAAAAATGGGAAAAACAACTGAATAAACGGTTTTTCCCATATTTCTGAGGCAATTATTGTTCGATTTTGATGATTCCAGCGGCAATATTTCAGTTTTTCAATTCCTTAGGGCCGTGCACTATTGAATTTCTAAAATCCTCTAAAATTTCAAATGTAGGTACAACTTTAAAGTTTTTGGACCTTCGATTTCGTGAAATACTGACCCAGAACGAGGAACTAAAGGCGACCGACCGAGACCCCCTTAAGGGTTGGGCTTACGATAAATCAGAAACACGAGTGTGAATCGCAAAAGAGGCCTTATCTCCGTTCAAATTTTAGCTGACCAAATTGGGATCGCAGCGAAAAACACCTACGTTTTGCGTACTACCTACAGTAGGTAGTACGTGAAACGTAGGTGTTTTTTTTTTTTTTACAAAGGACGCCAATTTTAAAATAGTGGTGTGCCCAATATTCCTCAAAAGGCTTAATGATGAAAAACCACCATTTTAAGAGGTTTAACTGATAAAGTGTTCACCTAGAAAACTGTTTAAAAAAAATAAATAAAATAAAAACGTGATAATTTGAGGTACGTCTTAATTGCTAGATAAGCAGTACCTCCTCCTACAGTTTTAAAGGCAAAAATTATAAACCTTCCGGCAATCGTTTGAAGCGTTTCATAAAAACAAGATGTTCGAGGTCTTTGATGTAAAGGCATTAATGCCGACTAACTTATTAATAGTTAATTAACTATTGTCGTATCTGACAGCCAAAGAGTGACCTCGTCATTGACACGCCGTGTTTGGTCAAGATCAAGTCGTAATCTATTGTCACAAGCCCTTTTATAAACTTCAGAGTGCCGAATACAACCAAAGACGAATTCGTCTGCCCAAAATTTAATCACATTAGAACAAGACACCTAAATCACGCGGAAACCCCATTATACTTTCATGAATGAATATTATACGTATGATTGGGGAGCAGACGAAGAAAAAAGGAGTAAAACCACAAAATGAACTCGTTTGGCAAAGCTGATTCTCAAAGTGGTTTTTTCAAGGCCAATCTTGAAAGCCTTTCAATTGCCCTTCGCACGAGCTTTTTAACATACCTAACGATGATTGATACACTCACAACGTGGAACACATTTTCTCATCCACTACACTGTTTATATTTTCTTTATCCAATGTGAATTATATATTAGGGAGGTCTCAGCCGGTGGCCGTTCGTTCCTCGCTCCGGGTCTGTATTTCCCTTAATTTATTGAAGGCGCTCAAACTTTAAAAGTTATACCTAAATTTTAAATTTTCAAGGATTTTAAAAATTCATTAGTGCATGTGGGCCTAGGGAATTGAAAACTAAAAGATTGCCACTAAAATCATCCAAACCGAACAATAATTACCAGAGAAAAACGCTGCAAATTATTACACAATGGTTTATTATTTTTCTATATAGATCACTCGTCTGCAAAGCCACCGACCATCCAACATGAAGAAAAAAAGTCCATTCATGCAGCATGAATTAATGAGCGAATTTTCAAAGAAATCTTTCAGTTGAAGCTATGGT
Source organism: Apolygus lucorum (assembly GCA_009739505.2). Lineage (NCBI taxonomy): Eukaryota > Metazoa > Arthropoda > Insecta > Hemiptera > Miridae > Apolygus > Apolygus lucorum. The sequence continues at coordinate 69,290,812 of CM019176.2, read as the reverse complement.
TAAGATCTTAACCACTGCATTGACCACTCCACTCCATGTCAACACCACATCCTATTGTTGGTTTTTTTTCTATTTTAAGTATACCATACCAACATACTGTATGCACTGGGTATGCTTTGAAGATCTTAGGAGTCCATATTCATGTTCTACTCGTCTCTACGAACTCATAAAGTACCCACATGGCTTTTGTGGTTTTTTTTATTTATTTTCAGTATACCATACCAACATACTGTATGCACTGGGTATGCTTTGAAGATCTTAGGAGTACATATTCATGTTCTACTCGTCTCTACGAACTCATAGAGTACCCACACGGCTACTCCATTTCTGGGTACAACAAAAATACGCGCGTTTTCATTATTTTCTATTTTCAGTATACCATACCAACATACTGTATGCACTGGGTATGCTTTGAAGATCTTAGGAGTCCATATTCATGTTCTACTCGTCTCTACGAACTCATAGAGTACCCACACGGCTACTCTATTTCTGGGTACGACAAATATACGCGCGTTTTCATTATATATATAAATATATCCATACTTTTCTTAATTTTTGGACAATTTTCATTTTTGAAAAACGCATTATATCAGAAATTTTGTGCTGGATCCGAATATACCATTTATTATGATGATTGTGAAGGTATTACCCACAAAAAACGGGAAAAACTCGTTTTTTTTTACTTTTTTTTCTCACTTTTTTGAAATTTGGACCACTTTGGATTGTCCAAAATTTCTGGCTAACGAACTTGACCTTTTGTTTGTTGTTACGAACATTTTGACGAAAACTAAAAAAAAAAAAATTCAAATAATTACTCAAGTTATCGTGCGGAATGACATATATATACATATGATTTTTTGCGAAACTTCAGGGATCGTTTCAGAATGTTCCAAAACGGATTTCAGTGAAAAATTTTTTCGAAAAAGTCGATTCTAAAAATTTTGAGGCCATTGCAATAGCATCATTTTCTTCGAAAATTCGCTAAATCGATCGCATTTCGGTCAGCTTAAATTTGAAAGAAGATTAGGCCTCTTTTGCGATTCACTCGTGTTTCTGAATTATCGTACCTAACACCCTTAAATTCTCGTAGGGAGCGAACAGTTTGACCTACAGGGCTCCGCGTGGTCTCAAAAAATTCTTAAAATTTTATACTGTCTTAAATCGATGGAAAAACAATACATTTATATCAAAATTTTTTGAGTCAGGGCGTTTTCAAAATTTAAAAATTCATTTTTCAACCCTTACAAGTGACGTACATCAACCAAAATCTTCGGAGCACAACTAGGCCCCAAATGGAGCCCATGTACCAAATTTCATCAAAATCGGTCAATGCTAAGTGGGGAAGGTGCCGGACGGACGGAAAAATTTTTATTCGATTTTTGGATTCTACGTACCTTGAAACGTAAACCAACAAATTTTGAGGGAGAGTTAAACATTTTTTTTTCTTGGTCGATTCCAAAGGTTCATTATTGAAAATAATAAACCAAAATGGGAAAAACCGTTTATTCAGTTAGGTTTTTCCCATTTTGGTTTATTATTTTCAATAATCGACCTTTGGAATCGATCAAGAAAAAAAATTGTTAATCCCCCCTCAAAATTTATTGGGAATCCGAAAATCGAATAAAAATTTGGCCGTCCGCCGTACGCGGCACTTTTCTCAGTTAGCATTGACCGATTTTGATGAAATTTGGTATGTGGGCTTCATTTGGGGTCTAGTTGTGCCCCGAAGATTTTGGTTGATGTAGGTCACTTCTAAGAGTCGAAAAATAAGGGTTGAAATTTTGAAAACGCCCTAACTCATAAAATTTTGATAATTTTGATAACGAGCCCTGTAGGACAAACTGTTCGCTCCCTACGAGAATTTAAGGGTTAGACACGAGTGTGAATCGAAATAGATGTCTAATCTCCGTTAAAAATTTCAGCTGACCTAAATGCGATCGATGTTTTTCTTCATGTTGATTGGTGGTATCTATGGTTTGATCTATATAGAAAAATAATAATCCTTTTTGTAATAATTTGCAACGTTCTCTCTGGCGATTGTTGTTCGATTTTGATGATTCCAACGGAAATCTTTCAGTTTTTAAATTCCCTAGGCCCACGAACAAATGAATTTTGAAAATCCTTGAAAATGTCAAATTTAGGTACAATTTTTATAGTTTGAGCGCCTGCAAGTTTGGGAAATACTGGCCCGGATCAAGGAACGAACGCTGACCGCCTGAGACCCCCTTAAAACTCATTATTGTAAATTATTACTGCATACCATTCGAAAAAATGCTAGTACTTTTGGGTAGCTTGAACATAATATCAATGAACTGGTATTGCTCTTCCATTATTAAATAATGGACGCAAATTTTGCAATATCAAGGGTGGGTAACACAATATTTCTGTATAAGGTTATTTCTCACTCCACCATCGACAGTTTTGTCCAACCCAAATCCCTAGGCAGCTTTTCTTTCAATCAATACTCCCTTGAAAGGAAAAGATCCGAAAATTCCCATGAAAATCAATTCTCTCATTTACGCTATTTATGGTTGCGCACGCTTACAGTATAAACGAACAATATAATAATAAAAAGCTCTAGCCGTTTAAAAATTGAACAAATTGTTCGCACAGGTGCACTGTTATAACGAAGCTTCAACACAGTACTTAAGGTAACTGAGTTTGGTAAATTTCTATTGAGCTTTTTAGAAACAATCGCTTATTTCCCGAGGAACACAAAAACCTTCTTTTTCTCCTCCCAAATTAATAAATTGAAGATGAGGGACCAAGAATTTAGACTTCCATGTCAATTTATTAATTTGGGAGGAGAAAAAGAAGGTTTTTGTGTTGCTCGGGAAATAAGCGATTGTTTCTTATGTTGTGAACATATTATATTCTCTTATATTTATATTCTTACATTTATGTTCTCGTTATGTTCTCTTATATTGATTGAACATATTATGTTCTACAAACAAACCAAAAAGTGATTTGAGGAAGTAAATATTGCTTGCTAATAGATAAGAGGTCATTACTCTCCAGATTTATCGATCCGAAGGGAATCTTCGGTATATACCAGTTCCTTCATCCCGTGTAAATTATGTGAACTGTACTTTGAACACTTAACCGCAGTGTGCTGCACATGTTCTCTTGTGACAATCCGTTCGTAGCTACTACTTCATCATTGGGTTTTGTATTCCTTGGGGGGCCACTTTGAATTTCATACACAGACTTATGGCATCAATAAAAACAGCATGTTGCGATAAACTGGTGTCGTCCATGGGGACCGATAAATTTTGGAGGACGATAAATTCTGGAGGACGATAAATTGGAACGACACCGACGTGCAAAATATTCATTCGAGATTCGCTCCCAAGTCTTAGTAGAGCGACGAAAATGTTGATCGATACTTTGTATAATTATTTTCACATGTGTTGTATTATTATTAAACATGGAATCGAGATAGAAAAAAATTGAACATCCTCTAAAAATTTGATGGCTAACGTTTCAATGTACGTTTGAACCGAGAATCGAATGAAAAATTATCCGTCCTTCTACCATTCAATGTACACTGCACTTTCCTTAGTTAACATGGATTGATTTTGATGAATTTTTCAAAAAATTGAGCAGAAACACGAGTATCAATCGCCTTTTTTCTTTTTTAGGCGTGTTCAAACAGTACGGTCATTTACGACAAACAAGTTTATCAAATTTCAAAGAATAAAGACAATGATTTCAACAATTCAAAAAGTTTGGGTAAATAAACAGAATCATTCAACAGAGTGTTGAGATCTCTTGGCAGGTCGATGGAGGCGTTAGAAAAAGCGGGGCATTCTTCGATGAGATGGCGAATGGTCAGCTGGCAATTACAAGTGTCGCAATTTGGTGGTGGAGGTCTTGGTAAAGACTCCATAAGGAAACCATGGGTGAGACGGCTATGGCCTATCCGAAGTGTGGTTAGAATCACTTCGATACCTTAAAGCACAAAGTCGCTATGTCCAAAAACAGGGTTTTGAGAAAAACGCACAAGAAGTTTTCACCAGTGCACAATTTCTAAAATGATGGCTTGTTACACTAAACTCTTCAATTTCTTCAAGCAATTTTCAATCTTTAATCGTCAAAAAGGTCAATAATAGTTTAGTTGAATTTGAGTTTTTCTGAAATTAAAAAAACAATAATAAAAAATGCTGAAGATGGATGGACATCCAGCTTTAAGGTATCGACTTCTTCTCTTCGTGAGTACACCGTGGATCCATCCACGTCCCCTACTGGAGAATGACCATGGACGAACATATTTTTTAATCTCCCAGAGTTTCTGGTGATCCATTTCTCGCCATTTCAGTTGCCAATTTCTCCAAACTTCAAGCTTGATTGTTGGTAAGAAATCAGAGCGAATGAATAAAAGAAATGCTACGAGTTCTTTGCTGGCTTTTGGCTTCCCTGTCAGGTATTTCATTTCCAATGATTCATTTGTGTCCAGGCATCCAACAGAACACGCTTGACACGCCTTTTTCCTGGAGATGTTGTACAAGTTTGAGGATATCGGCTACTGGAGGATGGGAATTTGCATGGACTTCTCGTTTAATGGCTCGAAGTGAGCTCAGTAAGTCGGAGCATATAACATAAATATTCTCTCTGGTGGATTGATATGGTTCAATGCAAAGTAGATAGCAAAAAGTTTTATTTTGTAGTAGATAGCAAAAAGCTAATTTTTAGGAGAGAATTTTTGTATGCGTTTTGGCGGCAAACAACTGCTGACCCCACTCCTTCGCTCGATTATGATCCTCCGTAGTAGGATATCAGACATGGTTCTTGAGGTGTGGAGTTTTTCTTGTTAAACTCAGATAGCGATAAACAGAGTTCAGGGATAGGGAAGGTCCAGGGTTCTTGAGAACTGGTGCCTTCGTTTTTAAAATTTAGAAGAGTTGGTATTGGTGATCAGAACATATAAAATCAAGAGATTTCCTTTGATACACGTGGGGTGAAAGTTGTCGAGGATCGAATGGAACTTGATGATGAGGATGATGGTGGGAGGCTTTTATTTTTGATGCAAATCGATCGTCTAAGCCAGAGAAAGTTCTCCTGCGTCCACAATAATTGTCTCAACTGGCTCCCGTAGCAATTGCAGAAACTGTGAGTGGGAATCGCAAAAACGGTTCACTAACCAGAAAATGCCGAATCTCCTTTCAAATTTCAATTGATCGAATGTGATCATTGTCGTTTCTTCGAATAGAATTTCGTGCTGCACTCAGTTTTGCATTCTTAGCAACCAAGAATCAAATTTTGTTATGAAGACCCCACATCCCTCGAATATCAGTGTTAGTTCGGTTATTGCTGGTAGGTATTGATGGGAAACTGGGGATATCGTAGCTTAAGAACCATCATAATATAACTTAAAATTTAACATTTTCCGTTTTTCACCAATTCTAATGTAGAATTTTGCGCAGAATCAGTCTATTGGTGCTATTAGTTTCTCGGTTACATCGCTAGAATCTCTAGTATCGCTAGATTCTCGATTATGCCAAAACTCAATTTGTCTCCAAAATGAACTCTCTGGAGAACTCTGAACTTGCTCAATCTAACTGTTCTTATTTTGTTTACGTTCATTTCGTTCGATTTAGTTTTTAAGAGAGTGACAACACTACTTACTTGTGATCCTATTTCTACGTAAATTTATTCATGATGCTCTTTCAATTAGCAACAAAGTGGTTAATCTATAATATTCATACTTTCACGCTATGCTTGATTTTTATAATAGTTGAGATAGTTCACTATCATTTAAAATAAAATAGTTTCGTTGCCGTAAGGTAAATCTTTTATTTTAATTTTGTTATTATTTTTTTTTTGGGGGAAGGGGCAACCTCTTAGTCACTTAGACCATAAATTTGATCTATTGCGACAGAATTCCTCTTTCACTTGAGTTCCCGTTTGAAAACCTCTTCATTCACAAAGTGAAGGAGTTATTCGGGCGTTTCTCGAGAAATATCGACCGGGACCAGAGTACCCTTACCGAAATGCCGGAACCTGGTAAATGGTAAAGCAGGGCACTAACAGACTATGTGTCAATCTTTTCATTGGTATCGACTGACGTTGACCTATAATTTCATTGAGGTAAGTACGGATAATCGTGACATAACTGCAGGAAGTAATCAAACATCACAACTAAGCTATTTTGTTTATAAATTTTTAGTCCAGCTAACTACTGTTACTGACTAATCTAAGTAGCAGAAAAAGTGACGCAGCAAAAAAGGAAGTCAGTATAAGCGCCATTTTAGGAAAATGAGGATTTTTGACATGAATATGTTTTATTGCTGGGTTGAATTCAAAATTTTGCCCAAATTCCAAATTTCCGAAAAAAAGAGTTTTCATGTTTGACATGGTTTTTTTGTTTTTATGGCAGAATACTCGGCATAAAGTTTCGGTTTAAACCGAGAGCTTTCCAACAAGAGGATTTTTGTAGTTGGAAATCCGACTAAGTAACATTTCCCTAGTTACAAGGTTTTGACATGAATTATCCTTCGAACATTCTCTTACATTGGTTTAATATTTTAAATGATGAACCTCTGGATTCGAGCAAGAAAAAAAAGTTAAACCCCGCTCAAAATAATTATGATGGTTTACGTTTCGAGGTATGTGGAATCCGAAAATAGAATTTTAAAAAATCCGTCCGTTCGCCGTACCTAATATGCACTTTCCTTAGTTACTATGGATCCATTTTGATGAAATTTTTTATTTAAGGGCTCCGTTTGTTTGTATCTGGGGTCTAGTTGTGCCGCGAAACTTTTGGTTAGTGTCAGTCACTGGGTGGAAAATAGTGGTTGCAATTTTCAAAAGCGCCCTAACTCAAAAACTTTCGATATAAAGGTTTTTTCACCAATTTACAATAGAATTGAATTTTTAGAATCGAATGACACCATCCAGAGCTCTGTAAGACATCTCGACTTCATCTGTTGATTTTGATAGGTACCTAGTCCGGAGAAGACCACATCTGTATTCAAGGTGAATCATCCCAAAACCCACACAATACGCGGTTCCAGGGTCCTGGCACCATGCTGTCATCACTGATTTGGTCCAAGGTGGCACAAAGAATAGTTAATTAAAATCGAAAGGTGAAATGATTATATTCCAAATCGGGTTCCACTAGTAAGGAAAAAGAAGTATAGAAAAATCAGGTATTCTCTTATGTTCCCACGCTACCCCTCCGCAGGTAAATTTTGAAACTCTGTTGAAGTACCTAATGTGCAACTGAGAAGTGTTCTGTGTCGAAAAAAATAAATAAATAAATAAACGTGCAAATCGGTTGTAGAATAAGGCCTGAGCTGAGTAAACAATATTACGCTCAAAGACGCACGTTTTGGTTTATTATTTTCAATAATGAACCTTTGGAATCGATCAAGAAACATTTTTGTTTAGCCCCACCTCAAAATTTGTTGGTTTACGCTTCAAGGTACGTAGAATCCAAAAATCGAATAAAAATTTTGCCGTCCGTCGGCCGTACGCGGTCTTTTCCTTAGTTCCCATGGATCGATTTTGATAAAATTCGGTATATGGGCTCCATTCGGGGTCTAGTTGTGTCCCTAAGCTTTTGGTTGATGTCAATCACTTCTAAGGGGTGAAAATTAAGGGTTGAAATTTTCAATAGTGCCCTACCTAGCTCAAAAACTCTCTAAATAAAGGTGTGGTTTAATTTTAAATTTTAAAAAAATAAATTTTAAATAGTATAGAATTTTTAGAGACCACCCGGAGCTCTGTAGGACAAACCGTTCGCTCCCTACGAGAACTTAAGGGTTGAATTTACGATAAAACAGAAACACGAGTGTGAATCGCAAAAGAAGCCTAATCTCCGTTCAAATTTTAGCTGACCAAAATACGATCGTTATTCGTTTATTCGAGTTGTACTCAGTTTTGCGTCATTAGCAATCAGCCATCAACTTTCCTAACAATTAGGACAACCTTAAATCCTTGTTTCTTTGAACTGAGTGTGAAGCGTTTATTTCTTCTAAATAAACTTGATTGTGAAGAAGATATGTGGTAGGTAGGTAGTATCTAGGGTTGGAGGCAATGGAAAAGCGTACATAATAAACCTTTGTGTAATAATTTGAAGCGTTTTAAGCATCACCCCCTCCCCTGCACAATTAGAAAAAAATTCGAATAAAAGAACCACTAAAATCGGTAGGAGAATAAGGCCTGAAGAGTACACAAGACTTTGTCACATACACACACACATACATACAAACATACACCTACTTATTGTTTTTTTCGCAGATTTGGATTTTGGTTTAAGAGTCTTAGACAAAGGCGGATTTGCTTCCGGTTATTTCTTTCTCCTTCATCACCTCAGTTTAATCGCATAAGTCTTACAGTGGGGCGTCCTCACATAAGGGAACTAATGTATGAATTCTCCTTTTTTTGCTCTTCACAAAACTCTAAAAAAATCAAAGTGTACGAAGTTATTTTAGTAATACTGTAAATATACATTAGTTACCTGGCCAGCGAAGTATGCGGATACGATGAGGATTAGAAGTTTGAACAGATCGCCGCCTGGAGCAGCCTCGTCAAGAAGAAGTACGTAAAGAACGCCCCAAGTAAGGGCGAGTATGACTAGGAGACTTCCGATCGTGAGGAACCACGTGTTTCCCAGGTTTCCCTGGCTCGAGATCAGTTTTACGACGCCACCTCCACATCCGCATCTGCCAAAAAATAATAAAGGTTCAGGATATGTGTAGTTACATAAGATCTGAAGAATATACCCAGTATCCCCACGTTCTAAAGTTCCTTAGAATACATTGCTAAATAATAATGAATAGAACCAATATAATTTACATCTATACCTATTACAGCTTTGAAACTCATGAAAACAACGCAAATGTACTTCAATGCTGAATGTAAGAAGACAAACCCCAGGTTGACAAGTATATCACAGCAAAGGTACGGTTTCAGGGTAAAAACAATGACAATTATTACAAAATGGTTCATTTATTTTTCTGTAGATCACAAGAACACTGCTCTTCTGTTATTGGCAATAATACTTACCTACCAACAATATTATCGAGCAAGGTCAACATCAGTTTGTCAGAAAGTACCTACTATATGTAACAATCTTATAAGAGAGTTGTGGGTGCCTTCATAAGGAATTTGGTTCTTAGTTGCAAAGGAAGCACAACTGAGTGAAATGAAACTCTATTCGAAGAAACGAACTAAGACCGGATTTGATCAAATGAAGTTAAACAGGGATTCGGCTTATTTCCGTCAGTGATCTGAGACATCAAAAAGTCCTCTGAAAAGAAAATTTAATTCTTTAATTCCTAATTCGGAAAACCTCGAGTTTTTCAATGAGAAATTGAAGTATGAGAAGCAATATTTGTTCAAGATACAAGAACAGTAAAAACTGCGCCAAAATTTCATGTTTAATAATTTTTATTTCAAAAAGTGGGGCCTTTCACAGAAATTCGTGTTTGAACGCGGAAAAACGTGAATTTTTTCAACGGAATCAGTGCTCTGGCTAAGATGATATGAGGGGTTTGTCGATGTGAGGAAGAAAAACGCTGCAAATTATTACACAACGGTTTATTATTTTTATATAGATCACTCGTCTACAAAATCACCAACCATCCAATATGAAAAAAAAAAAATATTAAAAAAATAAAAAATCAAAAAAAAAAAATAATAAAAAAAAAAATCAAAAAAATCAAAAAATAAAAAAAAATCACCAACCATCAATTGCATTTTGGTCAGCTCTAATTTGAACGGAGATTAGGCCCCTTTTGCGATTCACACTCGTGTTTTGATTTATATATATATATATATTCCAATATAAACCCTTAAATTTTCGTAGGGAGCGAACGGTTTGTCCTACAGAGCTCCGCGTGGTCTCAAAAAATTCTAAAAATTCTGTAGAATCTTAATTTGAAGGAAAAACAATACCTTTATATCGAAATTTCTTGAGTTAGGGCGTTTTCAAAATTTCAAAATTGATTTTGGAACCCTTAGGAGTGACCTACATCAACCAAAAGCTTCGGGGCACAACTAGACCCCAAATGGAGCCTACATACCAAATTTCATCAAAATCGGTCAATGCTAAGTGGCAAAAGTGCCGCGTACGGCGTACGGCGTACGGCGGACGGACGGCCAAATTTTTATTCGATTTTTGGATTCTACGTACCTTGAAACGTAAACCATCAAATTTTGAGGGGGTGTTAAAATTTTTTTTTCTTGGTCGATTCCAAAGGTTCATTATTGAAAATAATAAACCAAAATTGACGTTTTTAGTTTTTTGCATCTTGAAAAATATTGGTTCTTATAGTTTGATTTCCTATTGAAAAAACTTGAGGGTTCAAATAGCTCGTTTTTTTAAAACAAAATTCGATTATTAATAAAAATATGATATAAACATATTTTTGATGAGTTCTATTGTTGAAAATATTCATTGTGATCTCAGGATTATAATATTATGAGATTATAATATTTTGAGATTACTCATATTATGAGAAAATAAAATTATCAAGAAGGTTAGGTCATTTGTGTATGATTATTTTTTGAATACGATGTTCCCAATTGGGAACAATGGCATGTAAACAGTTAAGTATAAAATATAGTGGATTCCTGAATTAGGAATAAACTTTGAAACTTTAAAATGCTCTCCAGTAAAATTCCACTTTTTGTAATTACCTCCCCCCCCCCCATCAGCTAGATTTGGGTCGAAATTCTTAATTCAAGTGTCTGTGGCATGGATATTACACTTACAGCTTTGTGTTAGCGGGAACGTAACTTAATAAAATAAATGGAGGGATTTCATATAAGTGAGAGCATGCAGAAAATTTGGAGCGGGAATATCTCAGCCAAAAGAGCAGCTATCAGTGAGAAGTCACGAATGAGTCATAAACCGGACGATCCCAGGAGCTCTGACTGGACAACCTTGAAATGATTCGTTCCGAGGCGACCCGCGGGACTGGAAGTTGTAGAAGAGCGAGCTTAGCGATGTTGGTAAACAAACCTCGCAGGTGTAGTCAGAACAGATTTATTTCGAGTCAATAGCAAGATAAGTATACTGACAGCCTAACAATAAATTCTCAACTATGAAGACTCCCAAGAAGGCGAGTATTATGTACTCGTCATGGCCAGAGGTTCGGAAAATACAAATATTCCCATCGAGAGTGATACTCCAAGAAAGGGTCTTGATATCCCGTGAGACTAATCGAATGACCTAACCACACTAATGAGAAAATTCAGCAATCTATATAGGGTATACCTACCAGCATGCACGAGTGAAGGTAGTACACATGCCAATATTTCGCGAGCCTCATCGTTTTCAGGAAGACATGTTCAATGTATGGAGGTTTCCCGTCTTATGGAAGAGCAAACCAAGAGAGCGTGTTCGTTTTAAATTTTGTTATGCCTGACATAACGCTATTTATGCACTTTCGACTTCATTAGTAGTAGACGTAGACTCGCTATTAATCACAGTGAACGATAATTCTCATACTAGTTTAGTTCAAAAATGTATAACTATCGGTTAGACTTATTCTCTGGAAACTCATTAACAACTTATTAAGCTGCACAAAAAATTTTGCACGTACCTAATTTCGAAATAAAGGTATGTCTTATGGCTGGGGGACATTCCAAATTTTCGTCACACCAAAATCGAAATGGTCACGTCACGGGTTTCGATTTATTATTTTCAATAATGAACTTCGGAGCAGGACAAAAAAAGGTTGTATCCTTTGGTCAGGCGAAGAAAGTGAAATTTTTCCCTTCTTGGACAATTTTTTCACCCCCCCCCCCCCCCGCAAATTTTGTAGGTATATGGGCTCCGTTTTGGGGTCTAGTTGTGCTCCGAAGCTTTTGGTTGATGTCAGTCACTTCTAAAAGTTTAAAATAAGGGCTGAAATTTTGAAAAAGCCCTAGCTCAAAAATTTCGATATAAAGGTATTGTTTGAAACAGTATTGAATTTTTAGAATCGAATGAGACCGTTAGCTCTCTAAGAGAACTTAAGGGTTGGAATTTCGATAAAATTTATCGAAATGGACACTGATCTTTCTGATTTAATCAGAAACCCAAGTGTCAATCGCAAAAGAGGCCTAATCTCCGCTCAAATTTTAGCTGACCAAAATGCGATCGTTGTTCGTTTCTTCGAGTTGTACTCAGTTTTCCGTCCTTCAGCGACCTGTAATCAAATTTCCTTATAAAGGCACCCACAACTCCTTATTTCATCGAATTGATTGTGAAGCATTTATTTTTTCCAAATAAACTCGATTGTGAAGTAGGTATGTGGTACCCATGGTTGGCAGGTAGTGACAATGGCAAAGCTGAGTTCTTTTCAGACAAGTGATCTATATAGAAAAATAATAAACCTTTGTTTAATAATTAGAAGCGTGTTTTCGTGTGACATTTTGGTTTATTATTTTCAATAATGAACCTTTGGAATCAACCAAGAACCCCCCTCAAAATTTGATGGTTTACGTTTCACGGTAGATGCAAGGAGATACCAGCTAGCAAAATGGTGGTGTTTGGAAATGTAGGTAATTAAAATGATATCCGATAATTATTTGAATTAATGTAATTATATGATATATTATGGTATGATAGTTCCCTCTGCCCAATGTTAAGTCATCATAGTTATGAAATTTTGAGAAATCATGGGAAAATATTTACTCATCGCAGAAGAATGCGGTTGATTCAAAATTCTGAGTATGCGGTCTACTTTCAATCAAAATTAAAAATAAACCACATCCCAGTTTGACTCAAGAAGCTTGACCGATAGCATTGACCGATTTTGATGAAATTTGGTATGTAGGCTCCATTTGGGGTCTAGTTGTGCCCCGAAGATATTGGTTGATGTAGGTCACTTCTAAGGGTTGGAAAATGAATTTTGAAATTTTGAAAACGCTATAAGTCAAAACATGTCCATATAACGGTATTGTTTTTCCATCAATTTAAGTTAGTATAGAATTTTTTTGAGCCCTGTAGGACAAACCGTTCGCTCTCTACGAGAATTTGGTTGGACGTACGATAAATCAGAAACACGAGTGTGAATCGCAAGAGAGGCCTAATTTCCGTTCAAATTGTAGCTGAGCAAAACACGATCGATGTTTTTCTTCATGTTGGATGGTTGGTGGCTTTGCAGACGAGTGATCTATATAGAAAAATAATAAACCATTGTGTGATAATTTTTTATAGATAGACCCCCACGATTTAGACATAAACATAAGTATGTCAAAAATGGATTGTTTACGTTTCAAAATACCATCTTCAAGTCCGAAAATCGAATAAAAAAAATTCTGTCTATCCGCCATACTTTTTCTTTAGCTTACAACGATCGATTTTGATGAAATTTGATTTGTGGGCTCCAATTGGGGTCTAGTGTGCCTCGAAGCTTTTGGTTGTTGTCGGTAACTTCCAAGGGGTAAAAAATATGGACTGAAAAAATCTCAAAACGCCATAGCTCCAAAACTTGTTATAGAGGAATTGTTTTTTCGCCAATTTGATATAGAATTGAATTTTTAGAATCGTATGAGACCATCCTGAGCTTTGTAGGACAAATAATTCGCTCCCCAAGAAAACTTAACGGCTGGATTTATTTTAAATAAGAGAAACGAGTGGGAATCGCAAAAGGGGCCCAATCTCCGATCAAATTTTAGCTGACCAAAATGCGATCGCTGTTCGATTTTTCGAGTTGTGCTCAGTTGAGTGTCCTTAGCTACCAGTAATAAAATTTGAAATTGAGTGAGAAGAGTTTATTCCATCAAAATCAATTTGATTGTGGTTGGTAGGTATTGACATAAAAATATGGTTGGTAGGTAGTAACAATGGCAACGTTGTGTTCTTTTCGGGCTAGTGATCTATACAGAAAAATAATAAACCTTTGTGTACTAATGTGCAGCGTTTTTTATATTTATTTAGGCACATGCAACCATGATGTGGTTATGGGCGCCAACAAAATTTTACAGCAATAAATTCTACAATTAGTAATACAAGGATAGAGCCTCCAGTTTTTCCAAGACATTGCTGAAATGAGATACGTAATTTCCCAGTATTTTGTCAATGAATCTTGGAGTTTCTGAAGGACGGTAAATAAAAGCTAGACTCTCCCCAAGCAGGTGGTGCACGGAGAGTTGGCATCCGCAGTTTATACTGTTAGCTGGAAGAGTTGGTACAGTTTCCATGAGACAAAAATAGTCTGGTATGCCCGATTCGCAGACAGGTGAGGATCACTTCCTCTTGGCGTCGATTTAGCACGGTTTGATCACTGAGTCTTATGGTTAGGCAGGAGGAAGACCACTGAGAAGCTTTTCTTAACTTCTCACAACTTATGATGGCGTATCATCTTATTTACTACGGGTTTGTATTCCTGGCTTGTATTCATGGATATGGTTATCAAGTCTTTGATAGGTCCTCTGGCATTCCGATTAGCTACATAGGTAATTTCTAATGTCTTCCGAATGTGCAGGAACCCAACAGAGGGTAATGGAGGTTCCAAACTGCTCACATTTATCAGTATATCGTTAACTAGTAGATGGGAATCAATGCCAGCCATGAAGACTTGAAAGCCACACAAAGAATCGGAACATACCACTGTTTTGCTGCCTTCTCCCGATACTAATGTCAGCACCTTGTTAATTTCTAGTTGATAAGCTGTCGCACAAGGAGACAGACTGACAATAGTTTCAAAAAAATTGGAAGAGAATTTACGTGGAAACATTGAAGACTTGATGAATTTGGTCGAAGAAAGGCGAAATTAGGGGGCTGGGAGCGTCGAAGGTGCGATGAGCTTCGTTTGTTCAGTATAGAATACCGGAAATTCGAGGGAATTAGTAAAGAGATCTGAGCGAATCAGCTCAATTGAAGATCGATTATGTAGAATCGAATAAACACATCGAATAAACACAACTCACAAACTAATTACGAAAATATATGTATTGTCTGGGTTTGGAGACGAGAGAAATCATCAAACGGCAACCAGTCTGAGTGTGGAATGTGGAATCGAGTTCAAATCCAAATAGTGTAAGAACTAAGAATCCTAAAGGATGGACTGGGGATTGAAATTTCACCTGATCGAATGCGATCATCATTTGTTTAATTGAATAGCGTTTTGTGCTGTAAGTACAAGACTGTGAGAACTCAGTTGAAGTATCCTGAATGAAGTACAATGAAGGCATCCACAATTCTCGGATTGCGATGATATTAGTGTGTTCTAGTAATGGAAAAGAAGCGTTCTATGCAGGTAAAATTATGAAACATTGTGTATTACCTAATTTGCAGCGTTTTTCATTGGTAGATGCAAGACATATATTCATGTAACAATTCTGTGTGCTCCGTTGAGATTTCTTTGTTATCAGTGAATTCAATTGTTTCAGCTAGTCTTAGGTTGTACATAGCGTATGTCTTTATGTCTCTCTTCCTTCATCGAGAAATCGGTTTTCCAGTAGGGTACATTGATTAATTTAATTCATTATATTGGTCTGTACTGTCATCAGATTTGCATTGTTGAAGATAATAAGGTAGGTAGGTACTAATTGTTTCAATTCGTAGAGTGATGAGGATTACTATTTAGTGCTAGTTTTACGAGTGAATACGTACGTAGCTTTTGGACGAGCTATAAGCTGGGTGTAAGGTCATAACCGTAAAACTGGGAGAGTGTAACAACAAGCAATATATTTTCTTCACGACCCACAACAGTGTTCGGTTTGGATAGTATTGCCGGCAGATAAATCCTCGGCGTTCGGAAGTGACACTACAGCTCTGACCAAAACCTTTTTTGCTAATTCTCTCCCAACAACCCTCCCCAAATATTTCATTTTCATGTGCTGTTGCTTGTAAAAACGCTGCAAATTATTACACAATGGTTTATTATTTTTCTATATAGATCACTCGTCTACAAAATCACCAACCATCCAATATGAAAAAAAGAAGAAAAAAAAAAAAAATAAAAAATAAAGATCACCAACCATCGATTGCATTTTGGTCAGCTCTAATTTGAACGGAGATTTGCCTCTTTTGCTATTTACACTCGTGTTTTGATTTTTATATAATATATAAAAATCAAAACACGAGTGTAAATAGCACTTATATTGAAATATATATATATTATATATATAATAAATATAAACCCTTAAATTTTCGTAGGGAGCAAACGGTTTGTCCTACAGAGCTCCGCGTGGTCTCAAAAAATTTTAAAAATTCTATAGAATCTTAAATTGAAGGAAAAACAATACCTTTATATCAAAATTTTTTGAGTTAGGGCGTTTTCAAAATTTCAAAATTGATTTTGGATCCCTTAGATGTGACCTACATCAACCAAAAGCTTCGGGGCACAACTAGACCCCAAATGGAGCCTACATACCAAATTTCATCAAAATCGGTCAATGCTAAGTGGCAAAAGTGCCGCGTACGGCGTACGGCGGACGGACGGACAAATTTTTATTCGATTTTTGGATTCAACGTACCTTGAAACGTAAACCATCAAATTTTGAGGGGGTGTTAAAATTTTTTTTTCTTCGTCGATTCCAAAGGTTCATTATTGAAAATAATAAACCAAAATGACTTTGTGATCTTCAACATTCCCCCTTCTCTCGTCCACGATTATTTGAGGGAGGATCATGAATGAGCAAACCTGTCGAGCACTTCTACGAACGTATCAGGCTTTCCTCGTCTACAAAACAGTAATGAGGATAATACCACTTATCACGAGTACGTCGTTCTCAGGTTTTCTGCCCACTATCCGGTTCCAGCATGATTGGTGGACATGTGGTGCGGTACTTCAGTAAACACGACGACGTATTTCCTCAATCTCGACTTGTTGAAACTGACGTAATGCAAATTAATGGAATCGCCGCTCCAGCAGACAAGCGGGCCTAAGAAGCTGAATTAACCTTCTTGATTAGTAACCGGTAAAATATCAAGGGTATCTCAAAGATTCCACGGTGAAATTTTTAAAGTATGTAAGTAGGGATTCCCTACTTATTACATTTTTAAAAAATTCGAAAACCGATAGATCAAACAACTCAAAGCTCAAAGATTAATCATTAAAGTTTAGAGCAACCGACTGAACATAGATAGACTTTAGATACATGTAAATATTAATCTCCTCTCAAAGGCGGAGGAAATACCATAAAAATATATCAAAATTTTAATGGTGAGGACGCCAAGGACACATGAAGGAGGACACAAGAACGAGGGTGGTGACACCATTGAGTACATAATATGTACTCCATATGTATATATGTACGGCATATATTGTATGTCGAGATGGCTAACTCGAGTAACTCCATGGAACATTTACCGCACCTTATCCAGCGCCAATACAAGGTTGCAGCCATGACACTGATGTTGTTGGGTACCACTCTTTCTAGCTCCGACACCGTTTGTCGTAAATCATTTCCGTCATATACTTTCTTATCTTAGTCCGCCAGGTCTGTACCACGTCCAAGCTGCCATTGACAACTTCAACCCTATGATAATGCAAGACCCGTCGAGCTTGACGGTATGCAACGATGTTTGGCTTCTTGTCCTGGTGTTATCGCGATGTGATACAATCTTTTCCTCTCAACATCTCAGCCACAAGACGACAAGACACCTACTATCTGCAGTATATTTTTACTTAATTGCTCACATTTTATCCCATCACGATTTGGTTTTGAGCCTATTTAGTTGAATAGTACTGTATACCTACTTACCGTAGTATCGGACTTTCAAAATAATATTTAATTTACTACAAAAAATTATTTATTGTACGTACCCTCTTATCTAATTACCTATAGGTAATATTATCCAAAAGTTAAAGGTACTTACCTCATTCGGGAAGGTCAAATATCAATGACCGTCAAGTGTACTACCCTAATAATTCGATTAAGACGGTCGATTGGCTCGTCAGGACAAGTCCAGAAGCGAGTTCGTGCCTGTAATTGCTCAAACAACTGAGCTTCCAAATAAAGTAATAGTAGAGCTGGAAAAAGACCCGTTAAATGCGAGGGTAATAGCCCCAACCGTGTGTCGGTACAAAATTTATGGCCTATGTGAGCCATTTTGCCGACGAACCCACTCAAGGTCGCAATCATGAATACATTTGAACGGAACTGGCCGCAATTCCGGTAAAAACGAAACAGAACCACAACGACTAGAAAACCTGAGCTCGTAATAATAAATTCTTATAGAACGAATAGGTGACAAAACGAAATTTTATTATCGTAATTAATCACGATGTAGTAGAGAAAATGAAGTAACAGGGAGTACCAGTGGTATAAGTCCCAATATTGCGAGCTTGTGTTATTCATACTTCTGTCAACGAGCTTTACCGGGGATACTATCAGCCAAGTGGTTGTGGCACACATTAATTGTGGTGCAATTGCTTGGGATGAGGATGGTATATAAATTAAATGATGTGATAAGTGGAGAGTTGGGCCTAACTTCTTTAAAAAATAGGTTTACATCGTATGATGTTGATTAATTTTATCAGCCTGATCAAAAAAGGAGAGGTCTGAAAGAAAAATTGGTCTAGTTACCCTGCTTAAGGTTGCTGATTCTCAACAATCAGTAGCAGATGGTAAGAGAAACAAGTTTTTATACGCCTGTGATAGGTACCTGAAACTGAAACTCGGCGCTTTGCGCCTCGGCGGGGGGCTCCGCCCCCCTGCACCCCCCGGTTTATTTCTTTTTCCATACTCTGTATGAAATCATAGGAACACAGAATGTGTTTTTGCGATGCTAGTCATCCGTTAAATAAAAAACAACAATAATAAATGTGGAGTCTTTGGCAATAATAAAATAAATAATTGTTAGACATTTAATTTGGTCTAAAACCCTATAAATGTTATATAAATAAATATGTAACTACAAGAAAAATACTATATAAATTGAGAGCTTTCCAACGAATAATTTCTGCGTTCAACAGGAGAGAAAATGGCCTTGGAGCTCACTCAGCTGATCAGTGACCACTCAGGCGCCTTCAGCATTCTCCATTGACCCGCCCTCTCAAATTTCAGCTTCCTGCGTTCAACAGGAGAGAAAATGGCCTTGGAGCTCACTCAGCTGATCAGTGATTCCTCAGGCGCCTTCAGCATTCTCCATTGACCCGCCCTCTCAAATTTCAGGTTCCTGCGTTCAACAGGAGAGGAAATGGCCTTGGAGCACACTCAGCTGATCAGTGACCACTCAGGCGCCTTCAGCATTCTCCATTGACCCGCCCTCTAAAATTTCAGCTTCCTGCGTTCAACAGGAGAGAAAATGGCCTTGGAGCTCACTCAGCTGATCAGTGATCACTCAGGCGCCTTCAGCATTCTCCATTGACCCGCCCTCTCAAATTTCAGGTTCCTGCGTTCAACAGGAGAGGAAATGGCCTTGGAGCACACTCAGCTGATCAGTGGCCACTCAGGCGCCTTAAGCATTCTCCATTGACCCTGCCTCTCAAATTTCAGCTTCCTGCGTTCAACAGGAGAGAAAATGGCCTTGGAGCACACTCAGCTGATCAGTGATCACTCAGGCGCCTTCAGCATTCTCCTCTGGCCCTGCCTCTCAAATTTCAGCTTCCTGCGTTCAACAGGAGAGAAAATGGCCTTGGAGCTCACTCAGCTGATCAGTGACCACTCAGGCGCCTTCAGCATTCTCCATTGACCCGCCCTCTCAAATTTCAGGTTCCTGCGTTCAACAGGAGAGAAAATGGCCTTGGAGCTCACTCAGCTGATCAGTGACCACTCAGGCGCCTTCAGAATTCTCCATTGACCCTGCCTCTCAAATTTCAGGTTCCTGCGTTCAACAGGAGAGAAAATGGCCTTGGAGCTCACTCAGCTGATCAGTGACCAATCAGGCGCCTTCAGCATTCTCCATTGACCCGCCCTCTCAAATTTCAGGTTCCTGCGTTCAACAGGAGAGGAAATGGCCGTGGAGCACACTCAGCTGATCAGTGACCACTCAGGCGCCTTCAGCATTCTCCATTGACCCGCCCTCTAAAATTTCAGCTTCCTGCGTTCAAAGGGAGAGAAAATGGCCTTGGAGCTCACTCATCTGATCAGTGACCACTCAGGCGCCTTCAGCATTCTCCATTGACCCGCCCTCTCAAATTTCAGGTTCCTGCGTTCAACAGGAGAGGAAATGGCCTTGGAGCACACTCAGCTGATCAGTGACCACTCAGGCGCCTTCAGCATTCTCCATTGACCCGCCCTCTAAAATTTCAGCTTCCTGCGTTCAAAGGGAGAGAAAATGGCCTTGGAGCTCACTCAGCTGATCAGTGACCACTCAGGCGCCTTCAGCATTCTCCATTGACCCGCCCTCTCAAATTTCAGGTTCCTGCGTTCAACAGGAGAGGAAATGGCCTTGGAGCTCACTCAGCTGATCAGTGACCACTCAGGCGCCTTCAGCATTCTCCATTGACCCGCCCTCTCAAATTTCAGGTTCCTGCGTTCAACAGGAGAGGAAATGGCCTTGGAGCACACTCAGCTGATCAGTGACCACTCAGGCGCCTTCAGCATTCTCCATTGACTTGGTTGCACGTGACCACATTGACCCAGCATTCCATGGCTTGGTTGCACGTGAATCTCATTATAAAATTCGCGTAACGGTTTTTTCTGTCGCTTTTTCGTGACGATTTTTCTTCGGTAGGTCATCGCAAAAACACATTCTGTGTTAAAATCTTTAAACTGTTTTTAACAGACAAAAACGGTTGCGTTTTTTGTTTAAATGCTTATTTCACTATTTCTCTGGTTGCGCGTAATGTTTACGTATTAACGGAGCTATTAATAAAGAGTTACTAGTAGATCAGGGGGTCATGATGCGGAAGGACGAGTAGTATCATCACACATTGTGGTTATCTCTCCAGAGTTCCCGTCTTGCCTGGATGTTTTGTCACCATGATGTTTGGTGACCACATGTGTCGAGAATTCGCGGAGTCTATAATCTGGGATTCTGTTCAAGGTGCCTCCCTCCATTCAAAGACACGTTTTTTTGTTCGGGACTAGCGAAGAGTCGACTGACTGACAATACTAATGAGCTGAACCTGTTAGGTAACGTATTAGACCGATGTAAGATTATTGAAGATACGTGATAGCCAACAAGACATTACATCAATGATTACTAACTGTGACAGGTGAGGTACTGGGTTACGAAGTATGTAACCCTTCAACCACCCTAAACATTCAGAAAGTAGCCCGGCATATGTAAATAAGTGTTATCGACATAGAAGGCGAAGGACCCGAATTCCGACACCTCAAGAAAACTCTCCATCCGACATTTTCCCTCAAAATGCACTAGTAAATTTTTCAAAATTGATAGTTTCTAACTTGAAGTTCAAATTTCGACACCTTAGAGGGGGATGTTTCTAAGGCTTACTCCCCAGATAGGCACCTAATTTGGAAGAAACATGAACATCAACGTTTTATGTGAAATTTCCATGTGTAGTGGTCATATATTTCCGAAAACTATCAGCCACCACAAGGTAGAACAACCTGAGCAAGTAAACGCTTGACTCAAAATCATTATAATACTGCCATCAATTCTCAAGAACCTAAAACAGTTTAAGCTGTTAATGTTTAGGCCTATAGATCGACAAAGGAACGAATGAAGTTGAAATGAACGATTAGGTTGTAGATGGTCCTCAATGAAGATCATCACCCCCGGACTGATAGTAGCTGCTGCACATGCGCAAACGTGAATTCATTGTAACACCCATAACTTCTACATTTTCCATCTGATTTCAATGAAATTTCCAAGGATGTTACTGAGTAGTGTTTAGATGGTCCTCCATGAAAATCATAGAGAATGGTTTTTCATAGAGGGATTCATTCATAGAGGGATGGTCCCCTGTGAGAATCTCAAATCCAATTCATTGCATCAATAGGCCACAATAGGTCAGAGGTAGCGCATAGAACTGTCCCCCAGGGGTCCCGGGTTCGAATCCCAGCCGAGGCTAAGCATTTTTTTGATCCAATCACATATATCTACTCACATTTTTCATCCGAATTTGATGAAATTTTGTAGGATTGTCCAGATTAGCGTGTAGATGGTCCCCTATGAGGGTAGTGAAAGGTACTTAGAGATTGGTGTTTTGAGATTAACTAGTACGCATCGGATCATCTATATAATCGGGTTATGGATACGAGGAAGCTATGTGCCACACCCACTTGGCAGACTTTTTTGTTGTTCTTATTATTGACCACTTTGAATTTGTTTCAAATATTATTATTATTGTTCTGAAATATTTCATTATAATTCTAATTGTTATGACTTGACTACAATTGTTATTATGCTGCGTCTTATGGCGTCCCGATTTAAGGGCAGTTCGCCAATTTTATTTTAATGAAGACTTCATTAAAGTTGACCACTTAGTGGTTGTTCTCTCTAGTTGTGGACAAAATCATTCAAATGTATGATTATCTAGATGTTGTAAGATTAGAAATGAAATGTCGGAATTAGGAACGTAACATGTCATATTAGGAGCGCAATTTTTTCAGTTGGAGGAATAGGGAGTGCGCCAGGGTAGGAAAAACTGTAACGGCCATTATGGCCGTTATGGGAGTTATGATAACTCCCACATTTTCTACCCGATTTCAATGAAATTCCCACGGATTATGCAAATTAGGTTGTAGATGGTCTCCAATGAAGATCATCACCCCCGGACTGATAGTAGCAGATAGTGTATGAGTGAGGAATTTACTTAGTGTTCCTAATACTGACAGGACCCTAAACTTCAAATCAAATACGAATAGAGAGATTGCAACACATTAATATTAATATACAACATTCATTTAGTTGAAATGGTTTGATAAAACTGCTGCTTAATAAACGGCACACCTTAACTGTTTAAATCACTCACTCCCTTATACAAACCAAAAGTGAAACAGTGTGAACCATCAAAATCTCTACTGGAAAATTTCCGTTAGTAGCTTCTGATTTGCAGCCATTATTGAATATTGAATAATGTTTTCACTTTTTGGCGGCCTTATTTTTCCATGATGAAGTTAGGTTGACGAAATAAGGATTGTGTCTGAATTCTGGTTATTTACCCGACCCCTGGAATATTACTTAGTAATCTCAGTATGAAACATAATAAGCTAGATCCTGTTGATAGTTTGTTGAATTGAGAAACATCAATACAACCCAGGGGTTGTTCTCTAGTTGATACATTTTTTTCTTTCTTACATGTAACTTGGCCTAACTGATCAGTTTGAATTGAATAAATAATTATTAATCCAGCCCTAAACTACCTTCCAAATTTGAGCGAAATTGAGCCTTTAGATGGTGAGGAATGTATGCAAGGAAATCAAGTTTGCATGAACGCTCAGTCAAATTGACTGAGTCAATTAATTGGTTCGATGGCGATTGGGAGACCGCTTTGAGGCTATCTTGTAACGTGCCTTCTGATTGTGATAACGTTGTTAATATGTTGCTTAGCAACCAGAATAAAAAACGGTGAATAAAAGGAGAGTTGAGTTCTTTGTGAAAGATGATTACGTTTTTTTCTTTGTACTAATTTCTAGTAATTATTGTTTATCTTAATGTTGCATTGTGGGAACACCACATATCTCATGCGACATAGAAAGTTTCATTAAACTGTCAGTGATTTTGTTCAGATTTGCCAAAGAATGAAACAGGAAAAAAAAATTCTCTAAGATCGTGAGTAAACCACGAAAGAAAATTTTAATTTAGGAGAACCAAATTTTATCTGTCCTGCCATTCTGTTACAAAGCTTCCCCGCGTGAGACCACCAAATAAGTGATGTGGGTATTAATAAGCTTCCAGAATAAACCTACAGCCATTAAAATGAGAAACCTTCAATCAACCTAATTCGATTATCTGGGCACCAATTACCCTGCTTTTTAATACACCTAGGTATCGAGAAGTGACGCGGGCAGCAAATAATTCGAATTGACGGTTCGGTATTTACCTACAGTCTTTCTTATCGATCGAAGGGACACTCATTTCTTGGCGTTATCTATTCACTGTATTATTAAACGGGTGAACAAGGTTCATAATAATTACCGCGTAAATAGCGGTCGATTGAAGGCTACTGTAGGTCCTTGAATCGATAGCTCGTGGTCAACGTGTTCCAATTTATCATTGGACGAGTTTTCGACTGTAAACGATTAGGTAGTAACCTTCTGATAATAAAGTGAGTAAGCTTTCGATATTTTGTATTGTCTCATTAGAGAAGTGTTTACTTTCACTGGAGAAGTTATTGCAGAAGAGGCATCCCCTCATAATAATCGACTACAAATTATGTAAAAGGATGATAAAACCTCCTTCTGATGGCATCAAAGAGCGTGAAAACCAATCATCGTGATAGGAGGGAGAGGGGGGGGCTCCATAGCACCTTTTCAAGTACTCTATAAGAAAGGGAGCACAATGAGCCCCCAGACCCAGTCTTCCTACACATTGATCCGAGATTCCTGGAACTGGAATTCCTGGTTTTCACTTTTTAGCGGCCTTATTTTTCCATGATGAAGTTAGGTTGACGAAATAAGGATTGTGTCTGAATTCTGGTTATTTACCCGACCCCTGGAATATTACTTAGTAATCTCAGTATGAAACATAATAAGCTAGATCCTGTTGATAGTTTGTTGAATTGAGAAACATCAATACAACCCAGGGGTTGTTCTCTAGTTGATACATTTTTTTCTTTCTTACATGTAACTTGGCCTAACTGATCAGTTTGAATTGAATAAATAATGTTTAATCCAGCCCTAAACTACCTTCCAAATTTGAGCGAAATTGAGCCTTTAGATGGTGAGGAATGTATGCAAGGAAATCAAGTTTGCATGAAC
Organism: Apolygus lucorum; assembly: GCA_009739505.2. Lineage (NCBI taxonomy): Eukaryota > Metazoa > Arthropoda > Insecta > Hemiptera > Miridae > Apolygus > Apolygus lucorum. The sequence goes on along the minus strand of CM019176.2, from coordinate 69,266,089 downwards.
GCTCAGTCAAATTGACTGAGTCAATTAATTGGTTCGATGGCGATTTGGAGACCGCTTTGAGGCTATCTTGTAACGTGCCTTCTGATTGTGATAACGTTGTTAATATGTTGCTTAGCAACCAGAATAAAAAACGGTGAATAAAAGGAGAGTTGAGTTCTTTGTGAAAGATGATTACGTTTTTTTCTTTGTACTAATTTCTAGTAATTATTGTTTATCTTAATGTTGCATTGTGGGAACACCACATATCTCATGCGACATAGAAAGTTTCATTAAACTGTCAGTGATTTTGTTCAGATTTGCCAAAGAATGAAACAGGAAAAAAAAATTCTCTAAGATCGTGAGTAAACCACGAAAGAAAATTTTAATTTAGGAGAACCAAATTTTATCTGTCCTGCCATTCTGTTACAAAGCTTCCCCGCGTGAGACCACCAAATAAGTAATGTGGGTATTAATAAGCTTCCAGAATAAACCTACAGCCATTAAAATGAGAAACCTTCAATCAACCTAATTCGATTATCTGGGCACCAATTACCCTGCTTTTTAATACACCTAGGTATCGAGAAGTGACGCGGGCAGCAAATAATTCGAATTGACGGTTCGGTATTTACCTACAGTCTTTCTTATCGATCGAAGGGACACTCATTTCTTGGCGTTATCTATTCACTGTATTATTAAACGGGTGAACAAGGTTCATAATAATTACCGCGTAAATAGCGGTCGATTGAAGGCTACTGTAGGTCCTTGAATCGATAGCTCGTGGTCAACGTGTTCCAATTTATCATTGGACGAGTTTTCGACTGTAAACGATTAGGTAGTAACCTTCTGATAATAAAGTGAGTAAGCTTACGATATTTTGTATTGTCTCATTAGAGAAGTGTTTACTTTCACTGGAGAAGTTATTGCAGAAGAGGCATCCCCTCATAATAATCGACTACAAATTATGTAAAAGGATGATAAAACCTCCTTCTGATGGCATCAAAGAGCGTGAAAACCAATCATCGTGATAGGAGGGAGAGGGGGGGGGGCTCCATAGCACCTTTTCAAGTACTCTATAAGAAAGGGAGCACAATGAGCCCCCAGACCCAGTCTTCCTACACATTGATCCGAGATTCCTGGAACCGTGGAACGGCATTTTGTCTTCAGTACCAGCTATCCAGCAAACTGGTAATCATCCAATAGTTCTTCACCATTCGCGACAGGCTGTTATTATAACAGATTATACAAGGGATCCGAAGTCATTAGCCAACACATTTCAAGTTTCAGTGGCAAGATTGCAGCTATTCTGAAGGAAGCTCCTCATAATAGGCTCCCATATATTTTATTTAACGTAAACTCTTAGGTAGCAATTTAGATTTTGAAATTACGATCTAGAATACTTAACGACCATCACAACGTCGAGGTTACCGAGGGAATAGAAGCCTTTTTGTACTACGAAGCTGAAGTGGGGAAAAATACGATGGTAAACCGAGAGCCTCACCCTTAATTGATGATGAGACAAGCTGGCAAAACTTACCGACTCAAAATCTTTCGTCTAACCGCCCCAATTTGTCTCATCTAATGGTATCGGACGTGGCATGATTTTGCTGCCCCATCACCATAAAATTGAAAGACAAAAACTTATTACGATGATCAAAAACATACCTAGATACTTTCTAATGATTTTTCGACGTAAATCTGCTATTCATCATTAATGCCACATCCAAGTAAAACACAACACAAATTCTTGAACCTATTGGTTCATCAGAGCCATTACCCCAAGCATAAATAGGTTCCACACGATTACCTCATATGTATATAATACTAGCTGAGAAGCGTGCTAAAAACAGGCAAAAACGAATCGTAAATAACTGAAAAGAAAACCGTAATACCGTGACTTGAAATGTCAACAGCAAAATCATATGAACACGTAATTTTTAAATAAGAAAAAAATTTCGATATCACGGCCAGGAATCGAACTCGGGGTTTCAAGACGATCGGCGACGTACACGTACAATTGGGATTTTATGTATTCGATTGTAGAGAAGTTACTTGTTACTAGGAGGATTTGTTATCAGGGTCTTCATCGACCTGGAAAACCGAGAATACTCAGGGAATTTTATTCTATTGGAAAACTCAGGGAATTTTATTTTTTCCGAAAAACCCTGGAAAAAGCCCTAGCGCCAAACCTTTTCGTGGAAAGTTCGGGCAGTGTGAGGCGAAAAGGTTTTAGTACAGAAAAATACTCATACTTAGAAAAATACCGCAGAACTATCCATAATAGATTGGATGTGTCCTCCTGCGCAAAATCTAGGTTGTTTCCAAAACGCGGGGAAGTGCCCAACATGAGGTTTTATGCCAACCCAAGTGGCTGTTTTTACTTGAATTTTTAAAAATATGCCTACGAACTTTTTGCTTCCGAGTCTACCAAGGTAGCGGAAGCTTTGTTTTCACTTTTCAAGGACGAAAAAAAACGCTGCAAATTATTACACAATGGTTTATTATTTTTCTATATAATCGTCTATAAAGCCACCGACCATCCAACATGAAGAGAAACATCGATGGCATTTCGGTCAGCTTTAATTTGAACGGAGATTAGGCCTCTTTTGCGATTCACACTCGTGTTTCTGATTTATCGCACGATTATTATTTTTATGGTTTATTATTTTATTATTTATTATTATTATTTTAATGGTTTATTATTTTTCTATATAATCGTCTATAAAGCCACGGAGATTAGACCTCTTTTGCGATTCACACTCGTGTTTCTGATTTATCGTACGCTTATTATTTTTATGGTTTATTGGTTTTTAATGGTTTATTATTTTTCTATACAATCGTCTATAAAGCCACCAACCATCCAACATGAAGAAAAATACTTGGAAAATGTCACCCCACGCATATTTAAGCAAAAACCTCTTTTTTGGCCGGTTATTTGCCCATAACGTTAGGACCAACTAGACCCCAAATGGAGTCTATGTGCGAAAGATCGGGTTTTTTAGACCGATTCTAAGGCCTTTTATGGCCCGGACGGCGAACGGCGGACGGCGGACGGCGGACGGACATTTGGCAAATTTGGCAAATTTAGATTCTACGCACCTTGAAACGTAAAGTGACAAAGTTTGAGGGGAGGTTATAAAAATTTTTTGCGATACGATCACATAGGCTTATTATTAGAAATAATAAACCAAAAAGTTCTCCAAAATCAAAATATTCACTCGCTTTTTGCGTTTTAGACCTTTCTGAACAATTTTGGTTCCGTGTCTGTGTGTCTATCTGTCTGTCTGTCTGTGTGTCTGTCCGTCTGTCATGAATTCCTTGTAACGCGCATAACTATACAAAGTTATTGTCCGATTTCGATGAAATTTTCGGGGATTGTGCGGGTTGGTGTGTAGACGGTCCCCTATGAAAATCATCATCCTCGGACTGATAGTAGCGACTGCGCATGCGCAAACTTGAATTCCTTGTAGCGGCCATAACTTCTACATTTTCCATCCGATTTCAATGAAATTTTCAGGATTGTTACAGATTAGTATTTAGATAGTCCCCTATTAAAATCACCACCTTCGAACTGATAGTAGCCACTGCGCATGCGCAAACGTTAATTTCCTTGTAACGGCCATAACTTCTACATTTTCTACCCGATTTCGATGAAATTTTCAGGGATTAAGTGGATTAGGTTGTAGATGTTCCCCAATGAAGATCATCACCTCCGGACTGATAGTAGCCGCTGCGCATGCGCAAACGTGAATTCCTTGTAACGGCCATAACTTCCACATTTTCAACCCGATTTCGATGAAATTTTCAGGGATTAAGTGGATTAGGTTGTAGATGTTCCCCAATGAAGATCATCACCCCCGGACTGATAGTAGCCGCTGCGCATGCGCAAACGTGAATTCCTTGTAACGGCCATAACTTCTACATTTTCCATCCGATTTCAATGAAATTTTCAGGGATGTTACAGATTAGTATTTAGATAGTCCCCTATGAAAATAATCACCTTCGGATTGATAGTAGCCACTGCGCATGCGCATACGTAAAATCCTCGTAACAGCCATAACATTTACATTTTTCATCCGAATTTGATAAAATTTTCTAGGATTGTCCAGATTAGCGTGTAGATGGTCCCCTATGAGGGTAGTGAAAGGTACTTAGAGATTGGTGCTTTGAGATTAACTACTATGCATCGGATCATCTATATAATCGGGTTATGGGTACGAGGAAGCTGTGTGCCACACCCACTTGGCAGACGTTTTTCGTTGTTTCCTTTCCTATTTTAATATTTAACGGTTCAAGTTATCGTACAGGGTAGCCAATCACAAAAAAAAATTGGTTGGTATAACCTAAGTATTTTTTTCAAAATATAAATGTCCCAAATGTAGAGAAATTGGCCAAATATAAACATAGATTTTTATAGAAACAAGACTTTTAAAAATGTTTTCGTAATTAACATTTATAATGCCACTGAAATTGCTAATTTCATTCTCGAAAAATTGCTGGAAGTATTCATAAGTGCATACCTGCAACTAATAAATTAATGTTAACCCGCATCGCGTAAATTTCTCAACTAGTCTGATTCCGGTTACCTACCTAACTTATTTTCATGATGAGATTTTGATTCCGTGTCTACCAAGGTAGCGGAAGCTTTGTTTTCAATTTTCAAGGTTGAAAAAAAAAACTTCTCCAAAACGTTTTACGTTTCAGACCTTCCTGAACAATTTTGGTTCCGTGTCTGTCATGAAATCCTTGTAACCGGCATAACTGTACGAAGTTATTGTCCGATTTCGATGAAATTTTCAGGGATTGTTCGGATTGGTGTGTAGACGGTCCCCTCATCACCAAAATCATCACCTTCGGACTGATAGTAGCCGCTGCGCATGCGCAAACGTGAATTCCTCGTAACAGCCATAACTTATACATTTTCTATTCGATTTCGATGAAATCTTCAGAGATTATGCGGACTAGGTTGTAGATGGTCCCCTATGAAAATCATAACCCCCGGACTGATAGTAGCCGCTGCGCATGCGCAAACGTAAAATCCTTGTAACAGCCATAACACTTACATTTTTCATCCGAATTTGATGGCATTTTCTAGGATTGTTCAAATTATTGTATAGATGGTCCCCTATGAGGGTAGTAAAAGGTACTTAGAGATTGATGTTTTGATATTAACTACTATGCATCGGAGCATCTATACAATCGATTTATGGATAAGAGGAAGCTATGTGCCACACCCACGTGGCAGGGGTTTTATTTTGTGTTTATTATGAGGTAGCCAGAGAGACCTCACTTAGATTTTGATTTACCTGTTTGAGTAACTACCTATTAAGACTACCTATTAAGTAATAACCTTAATGTTTCCATTTATTTTTTATGATTCCTAGTTCCACTCAACCAGTGCATTGAGAATGAATAATTGAAGACATAGGTAGCACTTTTCCCATTCTTGATTTAGTATGTTGCTTCCGAGTCGACCAAGGTAGCAATTGCATGGTTTTCACTTTTCAAGTGAAACTCAATTTACGTTTCAGACCTTCCTGAACAATTTTGGTGCCGTGTCTGTCTGTCTGTGTGCCTGTCGGACATAACTTTACGAAGTTTTATTTCGATTTCGATTAAATTTTCAGGGATTATGCGGGTTAGTGTGTAGACGGTCCTCTATGAAAATCATAATCCAGGACCGATAGTTGCTGCTGCGCATGCGCAAACGTGAATTCCTTGTAATAGCTACTTCCACATTTTCCATTCGATTTCGATGAATTTTCTAGGTATCATGATGGATCGACCAAACCAACGAGTTTTGACGATTTTTAACGTTCATTTTCGACTTTTTCAAACAATCGAAGATGAACACGACACAGGAGCTGCCGTTTTGATCCTAACGATTCTTTTGCGAACTTTGAGCTCTCCAAGCTACAATTTATCTTAAAAACACTGCAAATTATTACATAACGGTTTATTATTTCTCTGTGAGGATCACCCGCCTGCAAAGAACACGGCTCTTCCATTATAAATACCTACCATATTATCACGCAAGGTTAACTGTCAACTTTATTTTCACCGAAAAACATAGTTATTCGGAGTATTGGGTGCCCTCATATTCATTTAAAACATTCGTTCATGGTTGCTAAGGAAGCTCAACTGTCTGTCATGAAACTCAACCTAATCAGAGAGAGAATCCGTTGAATGTTGAATTCAATTGCGATTCAAACTTTTGTTTCTTGTTTATCATTCGTTCGAACTTCAAGTTCTTATACGGAATGAACGGTTGGATGAATGTTGGTCTGGATGAACTCATTCGATTCTAAAAATTCAATATTGTTTTAAATACCAATTCTTCCGGTCTAAAGACGCCACACAGAACGCGAAACTGAACTCATAAAGTGTTTTCTTGCTCAATTACTATGAAATATTAAACCAGAATGCAGGACAAAGAGGTTCCTGGGAAATTGACGTTTCACAAATGTTGATTCTTAGTATCCTTATGTAATGAGTATGAAATTTCCTTGAAACTAAGAAGGATTTGGTTCCACAAACTCCTCCTTTGGCGTGTTAATATTGTAACTTCAAAATATTATTCGACAGCTATTCTAGTAATAACAGAAATATAGTCGTGTCTCTTACATTGTACCAAGACAGACTCACGCCTAAAATTACCTATCAGGAAAAATAAACTATCTCCAAGCAGGATAAAGGTTGATGATCAATAAGATAATCACTTTTTAAAGTCGGGCCAAAAATATTAATTGTCAGTATTGATTATTTTTTCAGTAAAGTTATTATAGTTTGTTTGAATAAAAAATCTAAATCACTGAAAAAAAAAACCACGAAGAGGAAAAAAATTGTCCAGTACGGAGGAGTTAAAAAAAAAATAAAGCACTGTTTATATTCGAACGAAAAAAGCACTGCCCGATTTTTCATATTATTTTGTTACCAAAATTGATAATTTAAATGCTAAATCATAGAAATTTTAGTTTCTATTATGACTCAATGCTTGGAATTTAACGTACTAAATTTGAAGAGTTTGCTTCCAGTACCTGATATTAATTAAAATGAACTTGTCATTAACTCCCTCCCGATCGCCACTCATTTTGTCTTAGTCCGCCCGTAATTTACTATTAAACTCCGTAATTTACAACCTGTTCGCAGCTCTCTGTGGATTGTTTTCTTACCCCAAAGATTCGTTATTGAAAATAATAAACCAAAAATCAATTCCACTGTTCGTTGAGGATCACAAATTTACCTGCCAGATCCATGAAATAGTACAGTGTTTTGGTTACTGAATAAATCATGTTATCCACAAAACTTCTCTTTCAATGACGCTTTGAGTGACTCGTTATTATGAACTGGGTATGTACTCAACAAAATTATAAGAACCCCGAGGCTATTTTACAAAAGCTCTTGTGCGACCTTCGTACGCTTGTGACAATAATATCACAAGAGATGACGCTAACATAATTTTTTTGTCATCATTCTCAGAGATCGGTTTGATGTTCCGCCACTTTTTGTCGATTCTTTCTTTCCCTGAAACTCTAAAGGGAGGTTAGGGACCGTCTATTTTGTGTTTTGTGTATTTTCATTGTACTAGCTACAAGGCCAATGAAAATCATCAAAGGCACTCCTTCGTTCCATCAGGTCGAGTACTCGTGAGTACCCTTCTGCTTGGTCACAAAAAGTTCCAATGTCACATCCCACCAAATCTACTAGAGGTTGATGTAGGACTAGCGAAAGAAAATCGTTTGTCAAGTGGATAAGAGGTTCAGATTCCTCACTTATGGACGAACGTACAAACAGAAAATTTGGTAGAGTTAAGGTTATTTAATGTGATACAGAGCAGTACTAAACTCCCCAGGGTTAAGCTTATAACGCCAAATTATGTAGCCTCTTACATCTTAGAACCTTCGGAACTATTTCGGTTATATGTTTGCCTACCGGTCTGTCTGAAAATGACTTCTATATGAGAAAGATTCGGGAGGTCTACCAGCAGCGTAAAGTACGATCCGCCATAGTTGTCAAAATTGAAACAAAAAACGCTGCAAATTATTACACTGTGGTTTATTATTTTTTTATATAGATCACTCGTCTGCAAAGCCACCAACCATCCAACATGAAGAAAAACATCGATCGCATTTCGGTCAGCTATAATTTGAACGGAGATTAGGCCTCTTTTGCGATTCACACTCGTGTTTCTCATTTATCGTACGTCCAAACTTTAAATTCTCGTAGTGAGCGAACGGTTTGTCGTACAGAGCTCTGGGTGGTCTCAAAAAATTCTAAAAATTCTATAGAATCTTAAATTGAAGGAAAAACAATACCTTTATATCAAAATTTTTTGAGTTAGCTCATTTTCAAAATTTCAAAATTGATTTTGGAACCCTTAGAAGTTACCTACATCAAACAAAATCTTCGGGGCACAACTAGCCCCCAAATGGAGCCTACATACCAAAGTTCATCAAAATCGGTCAATGCTAAGTGGCAAAAGTGCCACGTACGGCGCACGGCGTACGGCGGACGGACGGCCAAATTTTTATTCGATTTTTGGATTCTACGTGTCTTGAAACGTAAACCATCAAATTTTGAGGGGGTTTTAAAATTTTTTTTCTTGGTAGATTCCAAAGGTTCATTATTGAAAATAATAAACCAAAACACGAGGAAAAGCAGAATGAGATACAAAGTTATGACTTTTGGGCGACAACATTATTTTTTCGAAAGCAAACTGTCTTATATTTTACATTTACATTACATTGAAATACTATAATAATGACTGTATATCGATACCTTAAAGCACAAAAGCACAACGTCCATCCATCTTCCAAATTTTTTATTTTATTTTTTTAATTTCAGAAAAACTCAAATTCAACAATACTATTATTGACCTTTTTGACGATTATAACTTGAAAATTTGTTGAAGAATTAAAAAGTTTAGTGTAGTAAGCCATTATTTTAGAAATTGTGCACTGGTGAAAACTTCTTTTGCGTTTTTCTGAAAACTCCGTTTTTGGACATAGCGCCTTTGTGCTTCAAGGTATCGATATGAAACTTTTTAAATCAATTCAATAAAATTATGATTAAGAGTACTTCAGGCTCATTCCGAATGTATATTTTTATTTTACATTTTACATATAATTATTAGGTATTTCAATAATAAACATTTGGAATCGAGGAAGAAAAAATGTTAATTCCCCTCAAAATTTGATATTTTATCTCTGAAGGAAATCGAATAGGTTTCAATTTTTCGTCCATCTGCCGTATGCAGCACTTTTGTTAGTCATCATTCACCGATTTTATTGAAATTTTGTATCTGGGCCCCGACGGTTTTGGTAATTGTCAGTAACTTCTATGGGGTGAAAAATAAGGGTTGGCATTTTCAAAACGCATAGGAAAGCCATGTTTTTTGCTGGCAAGTAATCCAAATCTTGAAAATATACGGAGTTTCATGAAAATTAGATCCCTTACACACATCAGAAAACGTTCATTTTTTTTAATCCGGTAAAATACTTGCACAGTTTATCTTTCGTATTCAGGAGCTGTTCCATTCGGCAGGACGAAGGAGGCGCACAACAGTTGACTAACAGCTGACTGATATAGTTTGAACAGCTTGAAAGTTCCTGTCTAAACCCCTAAAATTCTGATCCACACAGTTCTATGCAACAATTTGCGCTCTCCTACCGGGAAACAAGAATCTCGAAAAACCTTCATACTTGTGGGCTTTGTATATTATTCACCTAAGCAGCTACCCTATACCCGGCGAAGCTTGTGCACGGTTTCATCTTAGCCGCCATAGATAGCGGTTGACGAAAAATCCAGTTCCAACCAGAAATGTTATTCAAAGGTAGCATCTCTAAATTAATTTTGGCGTCATTCGAAGAGTAAACTAGGATGGGAAATGATAAGATTTCGAGAAAATCGTATAGGTACCATAATATGTAATAAAGCTCCCCTAGTTGATCATTTTTACGTAAGTCCTCGTTGGTTCCAATCCCGACGTACAACGAGTTTTTTTTTTTTTTTTTTTTTTTTTAAGACCGATAATTTTGACTATTATATCATCCTCCGGGACCAGGCCCATACCGAGTTCTTTCGAGTAGGAGAGTCTTTTAGTTAATATTTGAGCGCATTGTTGACTTTCCTGCCGTTGGTTCTTTCATCATCAACCATTCCTAGCTATTGTCGGTATTAATTTATTACAGTGTTTGCTACAGCATTCTCGACTATGGAAATAAATGTGGCCTTATTTGAAAATACCTCGCATTTTGTTTCAAAACACATCCGTCATTTACGATGTCCGAAATGTATGCTTTTTAATTCTCAAGATTTAAGTTATACGATATACATGTTTAGCAGTAGTTAACGTAGTAAATACTATGAGTAGCTATTCCAAATCATACATTTTTTGGCTTTCAATATTATGGTATTGCTATTATTGGTATTGCTGGTATCGCTCAAGTGATTATTTTGCGGTTTCACATACCTGCTGTGTATCTTGTATCTAGTTGAATATCTGCCAAAATATTTTTAAAGGAAGATAGAAAATGGAGTTACATTCATTAGATAGGTAGTACTATGATGTACTTTCAGAAAAAAAGGCGCAGAAAGAACAGCAAAGTCTTTGGAGTTGACTGACCAGTCAACTCGCTTTTTAGTTTTAGCAAGAAAGGCTTATTCAAGTATTCCTACGTGCTTTTGTATTAATTCTCAATTTAGATTTTGGTTCAAACTTTCACTGCTTCTGTGTGATAATTATAATAATATAAACATCGTGGCCTAAAGCACAATGTTAGCTCATAAATGCACAAGCGTGACTTTTGGCTTTACGATTGCTCAAATCTGATATACCATTGAAACCTGTGGAGTAGTTGAGAGATGATTCCCTATGAATTCCAGGGACGTCAAAATAATGAGAACATTATTCTTCAGATAGAAAGAATATCATTTTGGTTTATTATTTTCAATAATGAACCATTGAAATATAGCAAGCCAAAAAAAAAGTTACGCCCCTCCATCAAAATTTGATGGTTTGCGGTTCAACTATATAGAATCCGAAAACTGAAAAAACGCTGCAAATTATTTCACAAAGGATTATTATTTTTCTGTATAGATCACTCGTCTGCAAAGATCACAGCTTTGCCATTGTCACTATTTTTTACTTACCACACCATACTGCCTTCACACCTTCATAATCAAATTTATTAGGAAGAACTGAACGCTTCATACTCGATTCGAAGAAATAGGGAGCTTCATATCGTCACTTAAGAAGCAACACCACCTAATTGACTTTTCCCAGGTTTACAGGAGACACAAAAAACTGTTTTATTGTAATAAATTATTATTACCATGCACCTTTTTGTCATATTACCACTATGAAGCCCCTCAAAAACTCATTCATATCGAAAAAATCCAAATACCTAATAATTTCATGAAAATCGGTCAATTAGGTGGTGTTGCTGTTTGAAATTTGCAATAAGGTGGTGTTGCGTGGTCAATTAGGTTGTGTTGTCTGAACAAGATTTGTTAGTTAGGGTGTGTTGTAATGTGAACATTAGGCTGAATCTTTTTCTTAATTTAAATTTTAAAAAAAATCCTTATCAGTGTATAGTTTTGGATTGTCAGAATTTAAAATAGGGGAGAATAATAAAACGGTAAACCACAATGTATCAATAAAACATATTTTTAATTCATCTTCAAAAGAAGTCTTCATCTTTAGCAAACATTTTCAACTAGAACATTAAACAATTTTGCAAACATTAGAACATACAAATAACTAGAACAAGTAGGTAACTAGATAATAACTACAAAACTAATAATTTGAATTATTCAAATAAGCTTAACTAGAGCAATAAAAAATGAATAGGCTAATGCAAGTAAAATACAACTAGAACAAATGAACTAGATAATTTATACAAATAACTGGAACAATAGAAAATTTAGCAAAAATTATCAACTAGATTTTTTTTCAGTTATACTGTTTTTCTTTTGCTTCCGAGTCTACCACGGTAGCGGAAGCTTTGTTTTCACTTTTCGAAGTCGAAAAAAAAAGTTCTCCAAAATCAAAATTTTCACTCGCGTTTTGCGTTTTAGACCTTTCTTAACAATTTTGGTTCAGTGTCTGTGTGTCTGTGTGTCTGTCTGTCTGTCTGTCTGTCTGTCTGTCTGTCATGAATTCCTTGTAACGCGCATAACTATACGAAGTTACTGTCCGATTTCAATGAAATTTTCAGGGATTGTGCGGGTTGGTGTGTAGACGGTCCCCTATGAAAATCATTATCCCCGGACTGATAGAAGCGACAGCGCATGCGCAAACGTGAATTCCTTGTAACGGCCATAACTTCTACATTTTCCATCCGATTTCAATGAAATTTTCAGGGATTGTGCGGGTTGGTGTGTAGACGGTCCCCTATGAAAATCATCACCTTCGGACTGATAGTAGCCACTGCGCATGCGCAAACGTGAATTTCCTTGTAACGGCCAAAACTTCCACTTTTTCTACCCGATTTCGATGAAATTTTCAGGGATTATGCGGATTAGGTTGTAGATGGTCCTCAATGAAGATCACCACCTTCGGACCGATAGTAGCCAATGCGCATGCGCAAACGTGAATTTCCTTGTAACGTCCATAATTTCTACATTTTCTCTCCGATTTCAATGAAATTTTCAGGGATGTTACAGATTAGTATTTAGATGGTCCCCTATGAAAATCACCACCTTCGGACTTATAGTAGCCACTGCGCATGCGCAAACGTGAATTCCTTGTAACGGCCATAACTTCTACATTTTCCATCCGATTTCAGTGAAATTTTCAGGGATGTTACAGATTAACTTGTTTTGGTGTTTTGAGATTAACTACTATGCATCGGATCATCTATACAATCGGGTTATGGATACGAGGAAGCTATGTGCCACACCCACTTTTTTTCTTGGGAGGATCAACCCTCTGTTCTTTCCGAGGAAGCTGCGCTCTTTGTGTCTCTTCTTTTTTCTCTTGCCTCTTCAGGAGGCGAATACTCTGCCCCTGGTGGGGCAGATTATCAAAGAATTGGTGGGTGTCGGTGGGCATGAATGTCTTCAGCGATTGTAAATCCCTGAAATTATCCTTGGGGTTTTTCCCAATCATTCTTTGTACCTACTTGGCGTGGACACCGACGACTGTAAATAACGATTGTGTATTGACATAACAGGCATTTGTTGTACTACCTACCAAAGTAAAGTAAGCAACCATTTCAGGTTGAATTTTCGTCCGACTGCCATTCTTGGCGTCGCGGACGTCATCAGCTGTCTCCCTAAGGGGAGATCAGAATTTGTTCTGATGATTTCGCTCATGGCTTCCCAAACATCACCGCCCTGGGTTGGAACGAGAGATTGCCGATCGTCTAATAGACAGAAAACTTTCTGCAACGACCAGACTCGAACTCGCATCCCCGCTAGACGGTTCTTATCTTCTCACTGCAGTCGGGTACACTGTCCACTAGACCACCGACGCCCACTACTACCTACCATTCATCACTAGAGATCGATATTTTAAACATCCTCATACCCTCCAATGTACAGCTGTACTTTGGAGCTTTAACAGAAAGATTCAAACAAGGCGGCAATTAGGTGGTGTTGTCAGAGTGTTGCTAGGAAATCAATTATGTGGTGTTGCGTTTTTCTTTTTTTTCTCCTGTTCTTAGAGTCCTGATCTCGATTTCATGAATGTTACCCTGTCGGCTATGCAAATACGCATCCAACGATGTGCTTAACTCATTTTCGCCAAAAAGTCAATTAGGTGGTGTTGCTTCTTAAGTGACGATATGGAAATTTGATTACTGGTTGCTAAGGAAGCAAAACTGAATACTACTCGAAGAAACGAACAGCGATCGGATTTTGGTTAGCTAAAATTGTTTCTCCCGACAGTGCTTTATGCAGCCTCGACGTGGTGGAACAAGCCAACCAAAGAGCTGCGAACCAAAGTTAACAGGATCCAGCGAGCTACACTGCTCTCCATCACCCGAGCATACCGTACTACATCTACTGATGCTTTGAACGTCATAGCAGGATGCGAACCCCTGGACTTGGTGCTAGACGCGCGAGTTGCAATAGTTGCAGAGAAGTGGCCACAAAGGAGGAGTGCGAGCATCAGACCAGACCTGAGAAGTATCCTGGAGGAGTTACAGACCAAAAGTCAGAAGATAGGGAAGATAGAAGAATGGGTGATCGAGCAATGGCAGGAAAGATGGGATAGATCACTAAAGGGCCGCTACACATACATGCTCCTCCCAAACGTATCTACCAGGAAGGCTTCCCAGTACATAGCTCCCGGATACGAAGTCTCCCAAATGCTGTCAGGGCATGGCAATTTCAGCGCCAAACTGAACTTCTTCAATCGAAGAACAACGGCCAGGTGCCCCTGCGGAGAAGAAGAAGAAAACGCTGAGCATGTCATCAGAGATTGTATGCTGTATCAGGATGAGAGAAGAGACAACTTCGGCACAACACGTTATACCGACCCGCTTTCCAACTTGATGCTCTCTAAGTCCGCCTTTTACCAGTTCGAAAGGTTCACAAAGTCCTGGGCCAGCAAAAGAGGCGAAGGTGTTGAGCTACCTGAGGCAGAGCGAAGGAACTAATCGTGAGAATAGGTATCCCGGTCCGTCAGTTATTTTTCTGTAGAAGGGGAGATGATGAAATATTATAGAAGTACCTCACTCCCCCAGAATGTGTGTGCTGTAAAGTTAAATGTGTGCCCGTACTCTAAGAGAATGCGTGTATAGATTAGGAATCACTGTGATATTAGCAATAAGTGCAATCCACTGTGATACTAGGATAGGCTTGTGATAATAGGTTTAGGTCTTTAGGTTAAATAGTATGAAAGAGCGAGCAGATGGTGGGGACCCTACCGGTCCCTCGGGGGGGCAGCAAAACCGGTAGGTTATTTAGTAATATTATGATTTTGCATTCTATTAATTTCCATTTTGTTAATTTCAAGGGCTGTAGGCCACTCTGGACTTTGCAACACCCAAAGAAAGCGGGAAGCCCTACAAGACGGGAACCAGAGTGGCCGTCCTAGGACGGGTGGGCCCGGGAGGGCCGGTCAGTGTTGTCCCCTACACTGCTGGCTAGTATGGAAGTTTGAATGCAAGTATTTATTGAATGGATGATAGTTGTGTACGGAATTGCTGTGATAGGTCTGTGATATTCATGTGTTTACTTTTACTGATTTTGCGCAATAGGCAGGGGAGGATATTCCAGTACTCGCCCTGCCTCACAGCACACAAGCACCAAGTCCTGCGACAACCGACGATGAGAAAACCCCATGCTATACGAAGAGGGGGAAGAGTACCTAGGTGCTGTCGGAACAGGAGATCAGAAACAAGCAGCAACCAAGAATGAGAAAACCCCAAGACAAAAGAAGAGGGGGAAGAGTACCTAGGTGCTGCCTACTCCTGTCCCTAGAAGAACCATCCTGAGAAAACCTGGCACCTCCACGTGGGCCATCCCGGGCACATTCGAAATGAATGTGGCTAACGCCAGAGGGGACAGGAGGGCCTGCTGTATCGCAACGATAGAGTGAGGAACAGAAAAATCCACTACTGCCGCAAGAATCATTGCATTGATTGTATTGGGCCAATAGGCCCCCGAGACAATCAAACCCACTCTGATACAGCAGGTTAGCTAAAATTTGAACGGAGATTAGCCCCCTTGGTGATTCACATTCGTGATTCTGTTTTATCGAAGGAAAACCATCAAGTACTCGTAGGGAGCAAACTGTTTCTGTTGCAAAGCGCCGGGTGGACTAAAAAATTTCTAAAAATTCAATACTATTTTAAATTGGTGGAAAAATACCATTATTCGAGAGTTTTCGAGTAAGGGCACTCTTGAAAATATCAGCCCTTAATTTTTACCCCTTAGAAGTGGCTGACATCAACCAAAAGCTTCGTGGCACAACTAGACGATAGATGGAGCCCATATACCTAATTTCAACCAAATCCGTGCATGGTTGCTAGGAAAAGTGCCGCGGACGGCGTACGGAGGGTGGAAGGAAATTTAAGCATGGAACATGCTTTAGCCTTTACCTAATGGGCAAAAACGTGACGAAACCGTGGAACGAGAGTAGCAGATGATTTTTACTTACAACCAACCCGTTTCTGGGGGAATGTACCACCTAGAATAGGAATGTTTTCATCCTACAAAATCGTTCGTCACTCGTTGAAAAGCCCTCAATTTATGTGTAAATTATATACTGCCGAAACAGCTGTAAATGTGGACGAAGCTGAGATATACCTCTGATTCAAAAGAACTGTAAACAACATTCGCGGTACAAACCAACATCGATAGTAGATTATGTTGATGTTTTTGGTAGGCTTGGTTTGTACGAATGTAATCAAAGGATCTTGAAACCTATGCGAGATTTTTTTATGAACGAGGGTTTTCAGTTGTCATGTGTTCTTCAACGCTTCAGATCTTTTCGATTTCTTAATAATAACAATACCTTTGGGATATTAAGAGGCGAATGAAATGACGAATAATTTGGAAAGCAGGCCCATAAAGAGCTAAATTAAAATAATGGACAACAAATTTTTAGTAAAAGGAAAGAGCAAACAAACAAAACACGGCTAAAGCATTATCCATGTACTTGAATTTTAGCCGAAAGCAGTAACCATGGCAAGGCCCGAAAGGCCGAGTTTTCTATTCGATTTTCGGATTCTACGTACTAAGTAAAACATCGAAATTCTAAGTAAAACATCGAAATTTGAGGGGGTTAAATTTCTTTCTCGCACGATTTCAATGGTTCATTATTGACAATAATAAACCATTGTAGGTATTAAAAAATTCGTACAGAAAAAAACCTAATTACCATGGACCACTTTCGATGAAATTTGGTATATGGGCTCCATTTGGGGTCTAGTTGTGCCGCGAAGCTTTTGGTTGGTGTCAGTCACTTCTAAGGGGTGAAAAATAGAAGTTGTAAATTTCAAGAGTGCTCTAGCTCAAAAACTCTCGAAATAAAGGTACTGTTTTTTTTACCAATTCAAAATAGAATTCAAATTTTATGATCGATTTGGACCACCCAGAGCTCTGTAGGGCAAGCCGTTCGCTCCCTACGAGTACTTAAGGGATGGGCTTACGAGAAATCTGAATCACGAGTGTGAATCGCTTTTTAGGACGTCCCACAGTAAGACTTGGGCGTCCTTATGCGATCGATCTGGGGTGAAGTTGGACAACACTCAACAGAAAAAAAAAATAACCACACAGTAATCCGTTTTAGACCATTCTGAATCCAAATCCGCGAAAAAAAACCATAGGTGTATGTCTGTGTGTGTGTGTGTGTGTGTATGTGTGTATGTGTGTGTGTATATGTGTATGTGTGTGTGTATGTGTGTATGTGTGTGTGTAACAAAATCTTGTGTACTCTGCCCAGGCCTTAGTTCTCAACCGATTTTCCTGGTTCTTTTTTTGTTCGTCGCGGAAAACTATTTAGTTGTGCACTACGTCGCCGGAATTTCGAATTTTGCCTTTTAAGGGGAGGAAAGGGGGGTTAATGCTCGAAAAACGTGCGTTTTTGGGCATAATCTTGTGTACTCTGCCCAGGCCTTAGTTCTCAAACGATTTTCGTGGTTCTTTTTTCGTTTGACGCGGAATACTATCTAGTTGTGCACCACGGTGCCGGAATTTTGGATTTTGCTTTTTAAGAGGGGGAAAGGGGGGGTTAATGCTTAAAAAACGTGCGTTTGCGTGCATAATCTTGTAAACTCTGCCCAGGCCTCAATTTCCAACCGATTTGCGTGTTTCTTTTTTTGTTTGACTCAAATAACTTTCGAGTTGTACATGATTTTACCAGAGTACCAAAATTCGCAAGGGGAGGGGGTGAGTGGGGGGATAATATTCACAAAATATCCGATTTTTCAATATTTCGGTTCCTTTACTGCTTACTAATGGTACCCAAGCTTTGAAATTGAGGAAAAATTCTCATTATACCTCCGGATTTTCACGAATAATTCTCTGTACCACCATGGAACTAATAGTGGTGCCACCATGGTGCCAGGACATGGTGCCATGATGCCATAAACCGCTTATTTCGTGTTTTTTTTTTTTTTTTTTGTGTTTCACCTTGAATACGGATGTGAACTTCGACGGTCTGCCAACCAAAACTAACAGATGAAAGTTCAATGTTACGACGTATTTCCGAATTGGTGCCAGACCGGCACCATTGGTGGAGGGGGGGGGGGGGGGGGGGTAAACTCGAATTCGCATGTTGGGTATCGTAGATCATGGATTTTAAAATGCTCTTCAGATTCGAGGCTCTCATGATGCTAGAAAGAATGGTGGATAATGGTGGGGGGGGGGTTTAGTATTTCTTGCCTAAAGTAATAAATAAATTACATCGAGTGAAACAGTTTTATCACTTAACAACTGATTAAACTGATCTAATGCTTATCCAATGGGACGTCCCCTGGAATGCATGCATTACTAAACAATATGTTTTTTTTATATTTTTTTTTTATTCATTTGAGCGCATTCGACCACGCAGGGTCATGGGCGCTAAACGGAACATAATAAAATTTCTATGTACTATGAATCACGATTTCTTCATATTTCATAGAAAATAGACAGTGACTTCAAGGCGTTGAAGAGGTTATCTAGGGTTCTTGAGTTGTTGTCCAGTAGTTGCTTAATGTTTCTTGGAATAGTCGAATGAGAGAGGAACACTGGACATTTGACGAGCAGATGGTGGACCGTCAATGTGCATAGGCATGAATTGCAAACAGGTGGAGGTGGTCGTGGTTGTGTGAATCGCAAAAGAGACCTAATCTCCGTTCAAATTTCAGCTGACCAAAATGGAATCTTTTCATTTCTTCGAGTTGTATTCAGTTTTGCGTTCTTAGCAACCAGTAATAAAATTTCCATATGAAGGCACCCACAACCCCTATTTCTTCGAATTGAGTGTGAAGCGTTTAGTTCTTCAAAATAAACTTGATTTTGAAGTAGGTATGTAGTACCTATGGTTGGTCACAATTGCAAAGCTGGGCTCTTTGTAGAAGAGTGATCTATACAGAAAAATAATAGACCTTTGTGAAATAATTTGCAGCTTTTTACATATCGATACAAAATGAGATCCTGTACAATCATTGACTACGAGAAAGCAATTTGACTGATATATTTTTAGCATGGAACATGCTTCAGACTTGGGGTAACTATTCGAAGAAAGTTACATAAGTGTGGAACTCAAGTGCATTACAAAAGTTTGGAACGCGGGGCTGTCACGGAATTTCACAGGGGGCCATTCGAATGACCAACTAATCGCACCTGGTGGCCCCACGAAGCTGAAATCTCACAGGTAGCCTTTCTGAGACTGTTGAGTTTGAATGACGCAAAGCACCGAGTTTTCGTTGATAATTTATTATATTTATTATCTCACGTCCAGCCTCTTCATATTTATCTGCTCCTGACATGCACCTAGAATCCAAGGTTTCTTGATCCTCGGCTCCTGACGTTGAGTCACATTTACATTGATATAAACAGTCCATTCACGACTTTTAGATAGGCACAGCTCCTCTACACAACCAATCGGCCTGGGCGTCAACAGCTTTCTCCGCTGGCGCTAGAAATACCTATTATCCAACTTTCTTACGAGTAGATTCTTCTATCTACGAGTATGTCTTAAAAATAAAAACCATTCTTCGATTTCTGCGTAAGGGTGGAGTACTGTAGTACTACTACAGTAGTACTACCGTATTACATACGGTAGTGGGAAGTAATACATTCGTAGAAATAAATAATTATGTCTTGCTAATTTGCTTTGTAGTTGTCTGTCTGTGTGTTCTCAAATCCTTACAACACACAATACAGTTCCAGTCTTCATCCGAGTTTGATGTAATGTCCAGAGGTTTTAAGTTGACTTTTAATTTCCACAAATTGAAGCTCTGTTGGATCAGTAGCAGCTTCAGGACATTGCACAATATGATTTCTCCCGATCCATAGGTAGAAAGCTAGTTCATCTCGTTTTATAGTGCCTCATCACAATAAATAAATGAATATCAATTCAAATAATTGAATGAGGGATAAACTCATTCTTGCAAGTTTAGGTATCAGGAGGAATTTTGTCATAAAACACTCATGCTCACAAGTTTGAAGGATACGAGAGTGCTTACGAGTCAATAAGTGGCTGGAGTAATCAGGTGCCAGTTGGAATGTATCATAACATACCTTGATTATGAACGATGGAAGAATTTGTTTACAAACGGAAAAATTAAATTAAGCGCTTAAAATGGAAAAAACCCGTTCGGCCCCAACGAGGGCCTACGTTGGATGGAACTAAGCATTGAGCATGTTTTTAGCCGTGAGCTAACTGGCCAAAAAAGTCATAAAATTACGTTACGAAAATTTTGCAATCATTTCCGTTGCTACGGAATTTTATCTTCGTCATTCATTTGTGTTCGTAGAAAAATCTTTCACCATTCGTTGGAAAGCCCTAAATTTATGCATAAATAGTTTACTGCCAAAACCACTGTAGTTATGGAAGAAACTGAGATATACCCATGAGTTGAAAGAACTGTAAACAACATAACACGGTAAGAGCCATCATAGATTTAGCGGGGTTTTATTTCGAAGGATGATGTTATTTATGTAGTACGTTGGCAACATATTTACGAAATGGAATCTAAGGAAGTTGAAACATGAGTGTAATACAAGATAACACAATATTTATACTTCCATTTAAGGTGAGTCCTAATTTACATATCATCATGTTTGCATCATTTAAATATCAGTCAAGAAACACGCTAAAGCATGTTCTATGTTTCTTGAATTTTAGCCAAAGGCTCTGGGCAGTAAGCATCTGGTGGTTCAGGTGGCCCCACTGGCGAGCCCCGAAGGGGCGAGTTTCTTTGAAAGAAAGAAGTTAGTGAAACGCTTGCATACGAGGCTGCAAAACATTGGGATATTTTGGCATATAGATTATCTAGCTCTAGCAGTAACACTTAAATACACGAGTAATGCAACTATTACGCCATTTTTCAAGAAACAGATCCATAAAGACCAGGTCTTTCTCAATTTTATGAATTATCGAGTACAATCTACAATTCAAATGGAGTTCTCTTAATCGGAATAAAGCTTTTAAAATCCTGATTTTTATTTGAAAAAAAAAAAAAAAAACCAAAACCTTCAAATTGATTAAGGAAATTTTTATTTCGATTTGGGGGAAAGAAATCAATCACATTAAGAAAACCTGAGAAGATATTTTGAAAATTATGCATTTAATTTCAAATAGAGTTTATTCCATTTTTAAAAGCTATCTTTTATTAGGAAATCGGATGAAAGTTTTTTCTCTCTTCGCAATTTTTCTCTCCATCCATTTATCTCTCTTCTCCTCACTCATGGATCCCATACGTCGTAAAGAATATGAAATTTATTTAATATAAGTGTATTTATAGTCACTCAAAATATTTATCCCTTCTACCCATTTACCTTCACTTCTACTTTCAAATTTGATTAACTATGAAGGTTAATAACCTCATATCTAATTTTATTCATTTTAATTTTTTCTCCCAATAAAGTCCCCATTGTTTTCCTATGATCAACCCATCTTTAACCTTTTCTCTAATTTCAACACCCGTGGATTGCCAAGTTACCTTATTCTCCTAGCAAAATTTTGTGGTTTATGTTTAAAGGAAAGTACATCCTTATGTAGAATCCGAAACTTGAATAAAGAATTTGCCATTCTTTACCCTGGACCAATTTTGATGAAATTCGGTATGTGAGCTCCATTTAAAGTATAATTGTGCTGCGAAGCTTTTGGTTACTGTCAGTCACGTGTAAGGGGTGAACTGTTGTCATTTTCATAACGCCCTAGCTCGAAAACTCTCGAAATAATGGTATAGTATGGTCACCAGTCTAAAATAAAATTGAGTTTTTAGAATCGAATGTGGCCTCCCAGAGCTTTGTGATACCAACCGTTCACTCCCTATGAGGATTTAAAGGTTGGACATGATAAATCAGAAACACGATTGTAATTTTCTGGTCATGGGCGCCCAGTACAAAGAGTTAGAAAATGTTATTTAAATTTTTTAAATTTCCTGCATTTTTTTCAGTTTTCTAAAATTGGTATCAGGTAGGTAGAGTTGTTTCCTAACAACTGTTCAAGATTCTGTGGAAGTACTGGTGGGATGCTGCAAGAAACTGGACATTCCGTCAGTCAGTTGACATGGAGGAGGAATCCGTACCCTGAACATGAGGTGTGTGAATCGCGAAAAACTCTTGACTGACGGAAATAAGCCTTATCTCCATTTGAATTTCAGCTGAAAAACGCTGCAAATTATTACACAATGGTTTATTATTTTTCTATATAGATCACTCGTCTACAAAATCACCAACCATCCTATATGAAGAAAAATAATAATAAAAAAAAAAATAATTAAAAAATAAAATAAAGAAATACAAAATAAAAAAAGTATAAAAAACGCTGCAAATTATTACACAATGGTTTATTATTTTTCTATATAGATCACTCGTCTACAAAATTACCAACCATCCAATATGAAAAAAAATGCCAAGTGGGTGTGGCACATAGCTTCCTCGTATCCATAACCCGATTGCATAGATGATCCGATGCATAGTAGTTAATCTCAAAACACCAATCTTTAAGTACCTTTCACTACCCTCATAGGGGACCATCAACACGCTAATCTGGTCAATCCTAGAAAATTTCATCAAATTCGGATGAAAATGTAAATGTTATGGCTGTTACAAGGATTTTACGTATGCGCATGCGCAGAGGCTTCTGTAAATTTTAAGGCCAAGATTTTCATTGGGTCCATCTACAACCTTATCCGCGTAATCCCTGAAAATGTCATTGAAATCGGGTAGAAAATGTGGAAGTTATGGCTGTTACGAGGAATTCACGTTTGCGCATGCGCAGTGGCTACTGTCATTCCGAAGGTGGTGATTTTCATAGAGGACCATCTAAATACTAATCTGTAACATCCTTGAAAATTTTATTTGAATCGGACGGAAAATGTAGAAGTTATGGCTGTTACAAGGAATTCACGTTTGCGCATGCGCAGCGCCTACTATCAGTCCGGAGGTGATGGTATTCATAGGGGACCATCTAAATACTAATTTGTAACATCCCTGAAAATTTCATCGAAATCAAGTAGGAAATGTGGAAGTTATGGCAGTTACAAGGAAATTCACGTTTGCGCATGCACAGTAGCTACTATCATTCGGAAGGTGATGATTTTCATAAGGGACCATCTAAATACTAATCTGTAACGTCCATGAAAATTTCATTGAATTCGAATGGAACATGTAGAAGTTAAGACCGTTAAAAGGAATTCACGTTTGCGCATGCGCAGTCGCTTCTGTCAGTCCGAGGATGATGATTTTCATAGGGGACCGTCTACACACCAACCCGCACAATCCCTGAGAATTTCATAGAAATCGGACAATAACTTCGTATAGTTATGCGCGTTACAAGGAATTCATGACAGACAGACAGACAGACAGACACACTGACAGACAGACAGACAGACACACAGACACGGAACCAAAATTGTTCAGAAAGGTCTAAAACGCAAAACACGAGTGAAAATTTTGATTTTGGAGAACTTTTTTTTTCCGTCCTTGAAAAGTGAAAACAAAGCTTCCGCTACCTTGGTAGACTCGGAAGCAAAATCAAGAAAAAAAAAAATCAAAAAAAAAAAAAAAAAAAAAAATCAAAATCACCAACCATCGATTGCATTTCGGTCAGCTCTAATTTGAACGGATATTAGGCCTATTTGCTATTCACACTCGTGTTTTGATTTATATATATATATTTCAATATAAATCCTTAAATTTTCGTAGGGAGCGAACGGTTTGTCCTACAGAGCTCCGCATGGTCTCAAAAAATTCTATAGAATCTTAAATTGAAGGAAAAAAATATCTTTATATCGAAGTTTTTTGAGTTAGGGCGTTTTCAAAATTTCAAAATTGATTTTGGAACCTTCAGAAGTGACCTACATCAACCAAAAGCTTCGGGGCACAACTAGACCCCAAATGAAGCCTACATACCAAATTTCATCAAAATCGGTCGATGCTAAGTGGAAAAAATGCCGCGTACGGCGTACGGCGTACGGCGGACGGGCGGCCAAATTTTAATTCGATTTTTGGATTCTAAGTACCTTGAAACGTAAACCATCAAATTTTGAGGGGGTGTTAAAATTTGTTTTTTCTTGGTCGATTCCAAAGGTTCATTATTGAAAATAATAAACCAAAATGCAATTATTTATGTTTGTTCTTTGAATAGAGTTTCGTGTTTAACTCAGTTGTGCATCATTAGCAACCATCAACCAAATTTTATATGAAGGCATCTGTGACTCTCGGAAAGCGACGCATAGCTGGTAGACTGTTGTCGGATATGCCGCGAAACCATTGAGTAAAAATTTGAAGCTTTTTGTTAAATTTTAGTTTGAATTGTTATTCTTTCAGGGTACTCCTCATCATAGGGTGTATTTCATAGTTTACGGTATAAATAGATTGTGGGTAGTTTTTATAAGTGGATTTTGTCATATAAGTAAGTTATATGAACACAATTTACAAATTGGTAAATTAAGAAATGAATAATTCATAATTTGAAGAAATCTCACTTTCTTTGTTCGACGGTTTCCTTTTTGAGAGGGGAGCCATTGACCGCAGGGACAATTTGAGCGCCGGCTTCCGATTCCGGGCCTTTGAGGAGAACTTCGCATTCCTTGGGGGCCTTCTCTCCCTCTTTCGTCATTCTGGAGTCTAGCCCCTACTAAATACGCGGGCCAACTGCGGCGTACACGGTACCGTGGTTATACCCGTACTGATAACGCAAAGGCAAGTGTCGTATCGTCCGTCTCAACCGCAACCCCCCGAACGACTAACCTTGCGAGGCATGAGCTGCACGTCTTCGGAACTCTCCTTGGCCCTCTTAGTACCCACACTGGAAAACCACAGGAGGGAGGGAGCAGAGTTGCCTTCGAGTGGATTCACCTTTTTTGTTGTGACGCCACCGTAATAAATAATTGATATCTCGTTTATTTTGAACTCGCTCAAATAGTAGCGGAATAGATCTTGGGAAAACGTCCAGTCATATCCTAATTTTGATGAGTAAATTTTCAACGAATACATGAGGTACTTGCGACAATTTTGTTACCTCATTACAAAAGGTAGAGAATCTTTGTATTCGCGCAGCAATTGATAATCTGGCACCACAAAATCTCAGCGTTTCAGAGCATTCTGAACAATTTTGTAACATCGAATTTGTCTGATACATTGATTTGAATATAAATACACTCTTTCTGAGATCAACGATCGCGTTTTCCAACTATTTTCTCTAATTTTCGACACTTTCAACACATGAAAAGAAATCCCTTTGAAACAGATCCACCATGGACTCTGGTGGAGCACTTTTCAAAAATAATCAGGCAGAGTGATACAGAATAAAGAAACGTCTGCCAAGTTGGGTGGGCAGTATAGCTTCCTCACTCATTGTAACATGGACGTATAGAATCAGTTGGCGAAAAAATTATGATTCAAAGAGTTATTGAATACCAAAATATTATCGGTCCACCGTCTAGGACCTAAACCACACAATCCCTGAAAATTTCATCGAAATTGGTTGAATAGTTGCGGAGTTTTGGTTGTAACAATAAATTTAAAGTTCGCGCTTGCGCAGCGGCTATTGCTTGACCAATTTGATTGAAACTTATAGGGTGTCTCTTAGAAGTTAGTCCCTAACTAACCTCCAAATTTGAGCAAAATCGGTTCATTAGAAACCGAGAAACCGAGGTTCCAGGAAATTCACGTTGGCGCATGCGCACTCGCTCCTATTGGTCCGAAGGTGCTGAAATTGATAGGAGACTGTCTAGAACCTAACCCGCACAATCCCTGAAAATTTCATCAAAATCGGACCACAGGTTAGGCCCGGGACAAGGATTGACCACAGACAGACCGACAGACAGACAGACCGACAGACAGACAGACAGACCGACAGACAGACAGACACGGAACCAAAATTGTTCGGGAAGCTCTAAAACGCAAAAAGCAAGTGGAAATTTTGATTTTGGAGGACATTTTTTTTTTCACTTCTTTCACGAATACAAAGCTTCCCTTCAATTTTAATATGAAGCTTTCTATTTTTCCAATCGAGTGTGAAGCGTTTAGTTCTTTCTAATAAACTTGATTGTGAAGGTGTGAAGCCAGTATGGTGTGGTAGGTAGTACCTAGCTGGTAGGTAAAAAAAAGTTGGTAGGTAAAAAAAATGTTGGTGGGTAAAAAACGCTGCAAATCATTGCTCAAAAGCTTCTTCATTCTTCAGATCACTGATCAGCTGAGTGAGCTCCGAAGCCATTTTCAATCCTATTGAATGAAAGTGCTCTTCCAGGCGTCTCCAGCATTCGAGGAGATCTTCTTCACTCCTCAGATCACTGATCAGCTGAGTGAGCTCCGAAGCCATTTTCAATCCTATTGAATGGAAGTGCTCTTCCAGTCGTCTTCAGCATTCGAGGAGATCTTCTTCACTCTTCAGATCACTGATCAGCTGAGTGAGCTCCGAAGTCATTTTCAATCCTATTGAACGCAGGAAGCTGAAATTTGAGAGGGAAGGTAAAGGGAGAATACAGATGGTGGTAGGTGCTATTGATGGAGAACCAGTGATCTTTACAGAAGGGTGATCTATACAGAAAATAATAAACCTTTGAGCAATGATTTGCAGCGTTTTTTATTATTTTTTTTATATTTTATTTTATTTTTTTCTTTTCTTCATATTGGATGGTTGGTGATTTTGCAGACGAGTGATCTGTATAGAAAAATAATAAACCATTGTGTAATAATTTGCAGAGTTTTTACCCGATTTGGATGACATTTTCAGGGATTACGCGGATTAGGTTGTAGATGGTCCCTAATGAAAATCAAGGCCTTAAAATTTACAGTAGCCTCTGCGCATGCGCAAACGTAAAATCCTTGTAATAGCCATGCATTTGTCGCCCTCCCAATTCTTTCCCCGCGTAATTTGACATGTGTGACGTGAGAATCTCAAATGCTATACATCCCATCACCAGGCCCCAATAGCTCAGAGTTAGCGCATTGGACTCCCACCCAGGAGTCCCGGGTTCGACTCCCAGCCAAGCCAAGAATTTTTTTGATCCAATCTCTACTCACTTTTTTCATCCGAATTTGAATAAATTTTCTAGGACTGTCCAGATTAGCGTGTAGATGATCCCCTATGAGGGTAGTCAAAGGTACTTAGAGATTGGTGTTTTGAGATTAACTAATATGTGTCGGATCATTTATATAATCGGTGTTATGGATACGAGGAAGCTATGTGTCACACCTACTTGGCAGACGTTTGTTTTATTTATTTTTTAATGTTTGAACACCTCGCATTTTTGCTTCCTCACTACCGAAGGTAGGGAAGCTTTGTATTCGTGAAAGAAGTGAAAAAAAAAAAAAAAAAAAATGTCCTCCAAAATCAAAATTTCCACTTGCTTTTTGCGTTTTAGAGCTTCCCGAACAATTTTGGTTCCGTGTCTGTCTGTCTGTCGGTCTGTCTGTCTGTCGGTCTGTCTGTCTGTCTGTCGGTCTGTCTGTGGTCAATCCTTGTCCCGGGCAAAACTATACTAACCTGTGGTCCGATTTTGATGAAATTTTCAGGGATTGTGCGGGTTAGGTCCTAGACGGTCTCCTATCAATTTCAGCACCTTCGGACCAATAGGAGCGAGTGCGCATGCGCAAACGTGAATTTCCTGGAACCTCGGTTTCTCGGTTTCTAATGAACCGATTTTGCTCAAATTTGGAGGTTAGTTAGGGACTAACTTCTAAGAGACACCCTATAAGTTTCAATCAAATTGGTCAAGCAATAGCCGCTGCGCATGCGCGAACTTTAAATTTATTGTTACAACCAAAACTTTGGTGTGGGTGAACGTTAAAACAATTGTTGGCAAATCTACTAACTATTGAATGTTTTAGCAATAGTAAGTTGAGGTTGAAAAGGTGTAATTTAGTTGAAGCTGTTAGTAGTGTTGTTAATTGCTTGGTACTGAATTTTGCTCATCTCTGACAGGTGGTATACAACATGCTTCCACCATCAGAAGTGTTTTGACGGAAAGAGTTGATCAGTTCTGTCAGTATAGCAAATCTCTCGACAAGCTACAGAATAGATAAGATAATAGGTAGGTACTCGTATTCGTTCGGTTAATCTTTTCGACTGATATTCGCTTGTTTTCAAATTATTCCATGAGAGAATTTGGATTTAAAGAATCATTGGTAAATATTTGGTTTGGGATGGAATCGATAAGAAATGGATTAAAAATTGTTTTTCAGAAGAGAGTGTGCGCGACTACTTGAGATAATAGTGCCATTGATTCTTCATCTAAGAGATACATATACGATCACTATTAGTATTTCTGTAACTTGATATAATAATGTGTTACTATACGTTGTATTTATAAGCGCAGCTGAGCCCTTGTCTTCTCCATCAAACTCAATACTCAGCAGCACATCTTAGTGAGGCCATGATGGTTAGGTGTTGGGAGCAGAGCCTGATTTTGGTTTATTATTTTCAATAATGAACCTTTGGAATCGACCGAAATTCCCCCCCCCCCCCCCGCCTCGAAATTTGTTGGTTTCCTTTTCAAAGTACGTAGAATCCAAAAATCGATTATAAAATTTTCCGTCCGTCCGCCGTACGCGGCACTTTCCTTAGTTCTCGTGGACCGATTTTCATGAAATTTGGTATATGGGCTCCATTTGGGGTCTAGTTATGCCCCGAAGCTTTTGGTTGAAGTCAATCACTTCTAAGGGGTGAAAAATAATGGTTGAAAATTTAAAAACGCCCTAGCTCATACAATTTTGATATAAAGGTATTGTTTTTCCATTAATTTAACATAGGTAATATTGCATTTTTAGAATCGAATGAGACCACGCGGAGCTCTGTAGAACCAACCGTTGGCTCTCTGTGAATACTTAAGGGTTCGGCTTACGATAAATCAGAAACACGAGTGTGAATCGCAAAAGAGGTCTAACCTCTGATCAAATTTTAGCTGACCAAAATGCGATCGCTGTTCGTTTCTTCTAGTTGAACACTGGTTTGCGTCACTTGCAACCATTTTTAAAAAATTGAGTGTGAAGCTTTTATTTCATCAAATTAAACTTGATCTTGAAGCGAAATCAGGTTGGTTGGTAGTGACAAAGGCAAAGTTGTTTTCTTTGCAGGCGAGTGACCTATCAGAAAAATAATAAACCTTTGGGTAATAACTTGCAGCGTTTTTGTTGAACAAGCTAAATGGGATAAGGGGCTTAAGCGACTCACCGGTCGCCTTCAGCAAAATGTTGGGACGCTTCTAAGGGGTGTGATGTCTGGAGGATATATGTAGGAAGGTATGTAGAAAGGTACATATCAGTGTCTGGCTGATGATAGGTTTGAAGCTCTGTCGTCCTCATTCCTGTTCGGGAGCAGTGGAATCCTGCTGTGGGGTGTTGAAAGATTCTCTTGAGGTGCTGAGCTCTACAAGATCTTGCCACAAGAATCACTCTCTGGGCCCAGTGGGTGAAATTTCGGTATACAACAAGAACGGACCTGCTGGAGCCAAGCAAGGAGCATCTACCTACTCGATGAAGAACTACTAGTTCACGCTTTTAAAGGGAATTGCATATCATACCGGCCAAACTCCAGAACGATTGAAACCCCAAATATTTCAAGAACCTATTAGTTTTGATGAAACACAACAATGGGAAAAAGCTGTCATATGGATAAGTAGGTACCTATCTCAGAGTAATTCGAAAAGCATTCAGGCGAGAAGCAAGGGTGTTTGTTATCGCCAATGTTGTTCTCTTTATTTTTGAATGATTTACCGTGCATATCGTGAGGGAGGGGGGTAGATCAAGTGCTTTGTATATTTTAGATGATGAACAAACCAGTTCAAGTACTTGGGTGTGATTGTGACTCCACGCTAAGATCTAGGTAAGCACCATAAACTTGAGGTAGATCAATCCAAGTATCGTCTCAATTACGCGTGGGGAAAATTGGTCAGGGAGAGAAACGAATCTTCTGAAGTGAAACAAAGTTTTCCTAGTCACAATGGGGTGTGCCTGATTTTTTTAAATTTTTAATCGAAAGTAGACCTCATCTTGAGAATTTTGACACCAGGCGTTCTCTTTTTGGATGAGTATATCTTTTTCTATGATTTTCCAAATTTTCGAATGTTTATGACGTCACGCCCCCTTCCCGCCTGGGCGGGACCCCCCAGCCCACTATGCCGTCATAAACATTTGAAACTTTTAAAAATCAAAGAAAATCGTCTTCTCACGCTAGAAGGTCACGGTTGGTGTCAAAATTCTCAAAATGAGGTCTAATTTACATTAAAAATAACAATAAACAGTTTTCCGACCCATACGCACACCCCATTCACTCGGTGATGGGTTACCCGGCGTAGGTCTAGGGGTGGAAAATTTTCGAGAAAATAGAAAAATTTAATAGAAATTGTCTTGAAAAGGTATTCGCCTCACCCAAGAATACTCCCAATTATCTTTTATCTGAGGAAAGCGGAGTAAACTATTATAATCATATTTTATGAGTTATAGATGGACTACGTGGTTCCTGCATTAAAGCTCCCCAATCATATTACCCGCAAAGATGATGAGCTGGGGAATATGAGGTTTCCTGGTTCCAGGCGTATCGGGAACGAGCCGCGATTGAAGGGTTAACCCTTGATTTAGGCTAGGGTCGAGATTGGGAACAAAACTTGCAGTATTTTAGAAACAGGTTGATGCGAGTGTGGAAATCAGAACTGAGTCAATCTGTGGCTGAACCACGACACCATACGATAAATGCCCACTTGGGTCGGACGAAAAAAGGGAAAACCCATGAAAAATATAAGTCAAACGCATCTTTGTATGTTACGCGTGCTGTTTTCAGGGCGAGATCTGAGATGTTGAATAATACATTTTAAATGGTAGAGAGAGGGGACAGTAAATTGCTGTTCGGTGTGTAATTCGAGGGAAGAAGAAACCTCAGTATTGAGCGAGTTAGGTGTTACGTAATAAGTCGGAAGTCCGCTATTGTCGATACAAGAATTGATTGAAATATTGATTCTATTCGTAACGAGCTGTTAATAGCCCTGGTACAGTATAAAAGAAAAGCTGGAAGGTATAGAAATTTTTTGGTGGATGAATTTAAATAAAACGGAGAACGAAAAGTAAAATTCGTAGAACTTGTAATGGACCTCTAGGATTCTAAAATTTGTGGATTTTAAGTTAAAAGAAATGCCGGAAGGAAATATCGTTATTTAACCGAGAAAACTCATTGCGGCAATCGAAAGATCAAGCAGTTAAAGCGTTCATGTGTTTTTTATTGTATAATAATATTTTTATAAATAATTCTTACTAATAGTTTTTCAATTAGTTATTCCTCAACTCTCCAACTTTTTGGAGTATTGTTCTACTTATCCAAACTGGATAAGTAAATGGAAATTTAAACTAGAACATAACCTAGGAGCTGGTTGAACTACCATCATTAAAATATTTTCACAAAGCTGCATTAAACAAGCCGTAGAAGCAGCGCGAGAGTTCTACCAAAGCTGTTGGGAGCCATTTAAAATCCATTAGAATGATGAGAAGAAAATCGTCCGTTACTTGTTAAGAACAAAAATAAAAACATGAACAAATTCATAACTTATAAAAGATGCTGGGACTAGCGGTGGATGATGAATTCCAAAAGATTAGGATTAGATTAGATGAAAGTAAGAGTGTTCATGGGATTCATTTATTTATTAATACATTACCGTTATAGATGTACCATTATTTTCAATTGGATAATGAATATTGATTAGAATGATTAGAATTCCAACAGATAATTTACACAGTTCTAGGAGTTATTATTATTGTTACTAGTTATTATTGTCATACGTTGACTACCAATCTTCTACAAATAGAATTTTGGTACTTCCAAAAAATTTTGCCTACATAATTTTCCTCATCATCAATAGGTGCTCCACAGGGTCCAATATATTACAGATTGAATCGTTGCACACCTCTGAAACAGTTTTTGACTTTTAACACAGAATGTGTTTTTGCGATGACCTACCGAAAAAACTCGGCGCTTTGCGCCTCGGCGGGGGGCTCCGCCCCCCTGCACCCCCCGGTTTATTTCTTTTTCCATACTCTGTATGAAATCATAGGAACACAGAATGTGTTTTTGCGATGCTAGTCATCCGTTAAATAAAAAACAACAATAATAAATGTGGAGTCTTTGGTAATAATAAAATAAATAATTGTTAGACATTTAATTTGGTCTAAAACCATATAAATGTTATATAAATAAATATGTAACTACAAGAAAAATACTATATAAATTGAGAGCTTTCCAACGAATGGTGAACAATTTCTGTGCAATGAACACTGCGGGAGTTCTATTTCCTTACCAACGGCTTGGTTGCACGTGAAAATCATTATAAAAGGCGCGTAACGGTTTTCTCTGTCGCTTTTTCGTGACGATTTTTTTTCGGTAGGTCATCGCAAAAACACATTCTGTGTTAAAACCGTTACGCGCCTTTTATAATGATTTTTACGTGCAACCAAGCCGTTGGTAAGGAAATAGAACTCCCGCAGTGTTCATTGCACAGAAATTGTTCACCATTCGTTGGAAAGCTCTTAATTTATATAGTATTTTTCTTGTAGTTACATATTTATTTATATAACATTTATAGGGTTTTAGACCAAATTAAATGTCTAACAATTATTTATTTTATTATTGCCCAAGACTCCACATTTATTATTGTTGTTTTCTATTTAACGGATGACTAGCATCGCAAAAACACATTCTGTGTTCCTATGATTTCATACA
The DNA here is from genome assembly GCA_009739505.2 of Apolygus lucorum. Taxonomy (NCBI): domain Eukaryota; kingdom Metazoa; phylum Arthropoda; class Insecta; order Hemiptera; family Miridae; genus Apolygus; species Apolygus lucorum. Next base: position 69,233,292 of record CM019176.2, on the reverse strand, counting down.
GAGTATGGAAAAAGAAATAAACCGGGGGGTGCAGGGGGGCGGAGCCCCCCGCCGAGGCGCAAAGCGCAGAGTTTTATTCTTTCATCCAATCAAAATCGCAATTGTCCTACTTCTCCACACGGTCAATCCGCATTTACTTCTTTCCCACAGCAGGAATTTGACTATAGCAACATCTTCGTCGCTGCTGTCTGAAAAAGAGCCCCACACATCCATTTTCGATTGTAGCATAATTCACTAACAATTTTTCGGTAGGTCATCGCAAAAACACATTCTGTGTTAAAATCGTCACGAAAAAGCGACAGAAAAAACCGTTACGCGCCTTTTATAATGATTTTCACGTGCAACCAAGCCGTTGGTAAGGAAATAGAACTCCCGCAGTGTTCATTGCACAGAAATTGTTCACCATTCGTTGGAAAGCTCTCAATTTATATAGTATTTTTCTTGTAGTTACATATTTATTTATATAACATTTATAGGGTTTTAGACCAAATTAAATGTCTAACAATTATTTATTTTATTATTGCCAAAGACTCCACATTTATTATTGTTGTTTTTTATTTAACGGATGACTAGCGTCGCAAAAACACATTCTGTGTTCCTATGATTTCATACAGATTATGGAAAAAGAAATAAACCGGTGGGTGCAGGGGGGCGGAGCCCTCCGCCGAGGCGCAAAGCGCCGAGTTTTTTAAAATCGATTACGAAGTTTGATGGTTGAAAATTAATCTAAAACTAGAATCACCAGTTTTTTAATTGACCAATGGAAGCAGAAAATGATACGCGATCTGATCACAAAAGTGTTGTTATCCATGAATCTGCCTAAAGAACAATTGAGGAAAGAATTCATTAGTGAGCTGATTGTTCCTTCTTCTTCTTATAATCTTTCTACAGTTATTTTTTCCAGCAGAAGCTTTGACGTAGTGAGATCAAGATTTTACTCTCTAGATTGAGCTTGAATACGTCATACGGGTTCGTAGGACGGAACAAGCTACTAGTTGAATAAAAGCTTTGTAGTCCTCTGAGCTGACCAGGAACACTTGAAGAGACCTCCTATTACAGTGTGATTTAAATCAGGGAATGGGCTCAACAAAACGTTCCTCATTTCATAACGAATATCGCAATATAGCAATATACCTAAAAATGCCATGGCCATCCTATACAGTCAGGAAATGATTATTCGGGCAGATTGTCGCGTACTTTACCTCTGTAATCCTCACTATCGGTTCACCTATACCTTCATCGATCACTATCAATCGTGTTTCTTTATTTGTTACAAGAGGGGTGGACAGTATTAAGGTTTAATTTTGTTTCCGATCCATCGGGGCTAGTAATAGAGGTTTCTTCTTAGATCTTGAATGTAATCAACCTCAACTATGTATATCTCTAATGGCAACTAAAGGCAGATAATAATATTATCTGCCTTTAGTTGCCATTAGAGATATACATACATCTTAATATGATGATATGATGCATCATAATATTATTATGATCGGTGTTGAACTGAATGGCTGACATTTTTATTTAAAAATTATTATGAAGTTTTCAACAAATAATGTCTGCCATATTATACCTATAATAGGTCTGGTGCGTCACATAGCTTCCGGGGGAACTTCTTTACGATATCAAATACTCATACCAAGTTTTGGGCTCATTTAATACTAAAAATTATACATGGTAATTCCTGAACATGTTAACTAAATTAAATTCCATCAATCCGTTTGATGCAGTTGAAACATAAATAAAAATGAATGTTCTATCGGTTACCGGTTGAAATTGAACTAATCCTTATCCTTTGGGACGTCCCCTGGAATACATGAATTACTAAAAAATATGTTCACCAAGAGACCTCAGACGACTTCAGTGAGCCAAGTGGGTACTCTAAGAGTTCGTGGAGACGAGGAGAGCGTGAATATGGACTACTTAAATTTTTTAAACACCTACCCTGTGCATACAGTATGTTGATTTGGTATACAGAAATAGGAAAAAACTATGCCAAGTGTGTGGGGCACATAGCTTTCTCGTATCCATAACCCGATGTATAGAAGATCCGATGCATTGTAATTAATCTCAAAATACCTGTCTCTAAGTAACTAACTACCAATATCACCACAATCAATCTACGAGTCAATCCTCACAATCTTTGAATGTTGTTGGAAAACGCAGAAGTTATGGCTGTTACAAGGATTTTACGTTTGCGGATGCGCACAAAATACTTTCATTTTGGGGCCTTGATTTTCATAGGGGACCACTTCCACCCCAACTTCCAGAATTTTTGAAAATTACATCGAAATCAGATGGGAAATCGCTCGGAAGCAATAAAAATATTCACAAGTGGGTATTCTATGAGTTTTGGGTGATGAGGAGAGTATTTTTTTGAGGTTTTGCTTCCGAGTCTGTCAAGGTAGCGGAAGCTTTGTTTTCACTTTTCAAGGTTGAAAAAAAAAGTTCTTCAAAACAAAAATTTTCATTCGCGTTTTACGTTTCAGACCTTCCTGAACAATTTTGGTTCCGTGTCTGTGTGTCTGTCATGAATTCCTTGTTACAGCCATAACTTTTACATTTTCCATCTAATTTCGATGAAATTTTCAGGAGTTGTGCGAGTTGGCGTGTACATGGTTCCCTATGGAAATCGTGGCCCCCAAATTGTATGTATTTTGTGCGCTTGCGCAAACGTGAAATCCTTCTACATTTTCCAACAATGTAGAGTCCCTTTAGAGGGTAGTGGAAGGTACTTAGAGATTGATGTTTTGAGATTAACTACTATGCATCGGATCTCCTAAACAATCGTGTTATGGATACGAGGAAGCTACGAACCACACGCACTTGGCAGATTTAAAAAAATAATTTTCAACCAAGAGGTTAATTGTATAATTTTAACAATTCGTGATATGTACCACACCCACAAGACTGTACGTAAACTCTGTCATACAGCTAATATTTCGATTCTTTAATCATAGCTGTGAAGATTTCTTTGAAAAATTTTGATGGGCTTTTTTAATCACCTAGAGGACAGCTTGATGAAAGATATGAGGGGTGAACCTCAACACGCTATGCTTGCTAATTATTGTAATATCTATGTTTGTTCTGTATGGAGAACTAATAAACCGTTGAGTTCCTAATAATTTGTAACGTTTTGTGGGCGAATTAGGATTTGTTCGCTATTAGGTGATCAACTAAATAGATCCTTCGTTCAGACTAACCCTCGTGCGTGTGTAGCGCAATAATACCTACCTACCTCAAGGGATCATTTTTAGTGCATCTCAGATTTTATTAATAGAAACAGTCACGAAAGGAAGACAACCTGTTGCTTGTAGAAGTAGCTTGACGTTCAATTCGGTTCAATTAAATGACCCACCGCGGTTAGTTCGGGATGTTTAGGATTCTTACTTATATGAGTAGGAAATCACGAACATGAAAGTAAGAAATTAAAGGTCCAAGATGAGCTCAGCTAACTAGCAATCCACTGATTACGGACCGACTTCGATGATTTAGGACGGAAAGGTTAGCAAATTCATGGGTATTATTTCATCGCCGTCAAAATGTTAGTTGCTTGTAAATAATGAATTGTGGGTCAATCGCTGTGGATAATTTTAGTTGAAGAAATATTCGACGGATGCTCACAAGGAGACGGAGATACCAACAGTGACGCCCGCAATACATAGCTGTAGCAACCAACAACATATCCTTAAATCGAAGGGGTTCTTCATTTTCCTACTCTACGAGTATTATCGAACATCAAATTTACCTATTATATTTGGTCGTGACCACGTATTGTTGAGATGTGCAAAACAAAGAGATTTCCACTAAATACATCGTTTTCACTCGTTGATTTTAACTAGTACCTAACAGTTTCAATTACAAGAACACCTGAAATACTTACAGTCTCTTGATCTTGGTCGTAAAATAAACAGTGTTTTCTATTGAAGTTCTTGTTATTATAATAATGGGCCAAGTTCAAGAGTGTTTTTCCCTTCAGAAGAGGACGTTTATTTTCTTAACAAAATAAGCGGCAGTACCCCATGTAAAAAAAAACACGTTAAAAACAGCCACTGAAGTCTTTTCAAGAAATATGTATACGTTTTCAATTAGTTACCAAGCCCTTTCTCAACAATTTGAATCTTTATAGTTGCGCATCCACCAGGTATCCAACATCCATTGAGCAAGTAGACTTTTATTAAATAAAACGCTGCGATTCATTAACAAAGGTTTATCATTTTTCTTAATAAATCACTCGCCTGCAAATAACACAACTTTGCCATTGTCAGTACCTACTAACAATCTTTTCGCTTCACAATCAACTTTTTTTTGAAGAAATGAACTTCACACTCAATTCGATTAAATAAAGAGTAGTGGGTACCTTCATTAGGAAATTTGATTTCTGGTTGCTAAGGACGCAAAACTGAGAAACTCGGAGAATCGAACTATCTCATTTCGGTCAGTTAAATTTCAACGGAGATTAGGCCTCATTTGCGATTGAAACTCGTGATTCTGATTTATAGTAACTACAACCCTAAGGTTCTTATGGGGAGCGAACGGTTGGTGCTACAGAGCTGTGGGTGGTCTCAATCGATTCTAAAAATTAAATACTATTCTAAATTAATGAAAAAAACAGTACCATTATTTTTAATGTTTTGGAGCTATGGCGCTTTTGAAAATTGCAACACCTATTTCGGTTTATTATTTTCAATAATGAACCTTTGGAATCGACCAAGAAAGAAAAAAATTTAACACCCCCTCAAAATTTGATGGTTTACGTTTCAAGGTACGTAGAATCCAAAAATCGAATTAACATTTGGCCGTCCGTCCGCCGTACGCGGCACTTTTGCCACTTAGCATTGACCGATTTTGGTATGTAGGCTCCTTCTGGGGTCCAGTTGTGCCCCGAAGATTTTGGTTGATGTAGGTCACTTCTAAGGGTTCCAAAATCAATTTTGAAATTTTGAAAACGCCCTAACTCAAAAAATTTTGATATAAAGGTATTGTTTTTCCTTCAATTTAGGATTCTATAGAATTTTTAGAATTTTTTGAGACCACCCGGAGCTTTGTAGGACAAACCGTTCGCTCACTACGAGAATTTAAAGTTTGGACGTACGATAAATCAGAAACACGAGTGTGAATCGCAAAATAGGCCTAATCTCCGTTCAAATTAAAGCTGACCGAAATGCGATCGATGTTTTTCTTCATGTTGGATGGTTGGTGGCTTTGCAGACGAGTGATCTATATAGAAAAATAAAAAAATAATAAACCATTGTGTAATAATTTGCAGCGTTTTTCACCCCTTAAAAGAGACAGACACTAACCAAAAGCTTCGTGGTACAACTAGACCCTAAATGTTATACCGAATTTCATCAAAATCAATCCATGGTAACTGAGGAAAATGCCGCGGACGGACGAATTTAAAAAAATAGATTTTCGGATTTTACATAGGTAGCTTGAAACATAAACTATTAAATTTTTGGGGGTGGAGGGGGAGTTAAAAATTGTCTTTCTTGCTCGATTCGGAAGGATCATTATTGAAACACTTAAAAATGGACAGTGGTCTGAAGATCGTTTTGAGAAGAATATATTTTTTTAAGAGAACAGAACTTTTTGGAATCAACAACAACCGTATGGTAACATGTTTAACAGCCAGTTGATAATCATAACTTGAGGAGTTTGAATTTAGAACAATAAAAATGTCCAATAAATAATAAACAAAAAGATCCTATGATCTTCATTGATGTATCTAGAATATTATTGAATAGAATAATATTTGAATATTATTAATATAATTGATTTGGATCGGAACTGCTATCTCAGTTTTGACCTGGATACGAGTATGTCTTTTGGCTGGGGGTCAAGGAATTTTTCGCGACACTTTTTTTTTTTGCCACAAAACGGATAAGCTACATATGGGTAGCTATGAAGTAAGGTTCTCTAGAATACTGCGATAATATTACGTACGATCGGAGATTTTATTTTAGAAAATAAAAAATCTGTTTATTCCTTGAAAACGTAAATAGGTAGGTAGGTACGTATGGACATGGACATATCCATGATCAATTGTTTTTCCTTAATCTAAAGGAGTAATTGATAGTAATTTACTTTCTAAAAAAAAAACTCTTCGTTTGGCTAATGGTGTAATAATTTCAATAATGAACCTTTGGAAACGACCAAGAAAAAAACGTTAATGAGAAGCGAAAAGATGGTGGAGAAATAATAAATCTTTGAGTAATAATTCGCAGGGTTTTTTGAATTTAGGACGCTTCTGTCAAACTTTTTCTGTTGAAGTTAGTTTTTTCGTCCAATGGCCGACGGATGGTCATGAAGATTCTGCCAATGGTAAGTGCTTTCTCCTCTTGTTTTTTGTCAAATTATTGTTAGCTCATAAATATAGCTAGGTAAATAGCTTGAAAATTGAAAAAAAAGTAACACGAGACCCATAAAAAAATTTGGCTTTGACATCAACATTTTAACATGGTACCTGTTATTGCCCTAGGGTAACTAACCGAAATACGTTACGCGGAAGGGGGACGCACGACGGCCACCCGACTTTGAAACACTGCGGTATTAAATGAATGGGGTTAGTTCCGCTAGTTATAAGAATACAATTATTATCTACGTACCGTATTGGAGAATCCGTCGTAACCAGCAAGTCGAGTACAGGAGGCGAGCGCTTTCGATGTAAAGACATCATCTTCAGGCCGTCGAGAGAGTACTAAAGTTTGTCAGTCCGTCGTTCTGTTTATATAGTCTGGGTGAAAGGGAGGTAGGTAAAAGGATTAGAAAGGAAAGGGGACCACATAGTAACGAGACCACGTGGTGAAAGGTCATACGACTCATACATAAACGAACTAATCGACCTCACCCAGACGATACTCAAACAGAACTACTTCCGCTTCAACAACGACATTTACAAACCACAAGACGGACTCGGAATGGGTAATCCCACTTCCTCACTACTCACTGAAACATTCCTACAGCACTTTGAGGACTTACATATACAGACACTAATGACCAAACACAACATAAAACATTACTCAAGGTATGTCGATGACATACTTTGCGTCATAGATACAGACAACACAAACGAAATACTTACTGACCTCAACAACATTCACCCTAACATCACTTACACTGTAGAAGTAGAACAGAACAACTCACTAAACTACCTTGACATCACTATCATACGAACAGACAATCAATTACAATACGCAATTTACAGAAAACCAACAGCTACAGACACCACCATACACGCAAGCTCAAACCACCCTCAACAACACAAACTTGCTGCCTTCAGACATATGATACACAGACTCAAAACCATACCATTGACTAAACAAAACTACAAAACAGAACTAGACACAATCTACTCTATTGCCCAAAGCAATGGATACACAAACAAAACCATAGACAAACTACTCCGACAATACAATAACAAACAGAACAACCCACAACCACGAGACACAAACACGAACCAACGCTGCATCTTCACATACACTGGACCAGAGACTATAAACTCACCAACCTTTTCCAGAAGGAAGGACTTTCGACCACATTCAAAACTGACAACTCACTGAAAAACCAACTGAACACTTGCATTGACAAAACAAACACATACGACAGAAGTGGAGTTTACAAACTGGTTTGCAGCTGTAAACACACATACATTGGACAAACAGGACGCAACTTAAAAACAAGATACACCGAACACATCAGATCTTTTCGACTCAACACTAGACGCTCCAACTACGCAAACCACGTATACGACCATGGACATGAATTATCCGACATAAAAAACTGCATGACACTCCTCCACCCACAACAGAAAGGACGACGACTCAACATACTTGAAAACATGGAAATATACAAACTACGTAAATTTGACGGACGTATAATAAACAAAAACCTACTTGACACTACCTCAGACACTATATTCAAACCACTGGACAAACTCATTCAAAAACGAAAAACACCCACAGACGGATTTACTGACAACCTGAACAACAAAAGACAACGAACAGAACACACTACCATATCTCCTTACAAACGCAAACAGCACCCTCACGACTCCACTAACTTCCAGACAACCAAACGACCTAGGATATCATAATCTCTAACAATAAATAAAATAATCAACTAACCAAAAATAAAAATTAAAAAAAAAAAGTTAGAAATAGATATAGATTTAAGTTAATCATTTTATCAATAATTTAGTTATGTAAGCTAGTTTATAATATATTCATAATTTAGAATAGAAGACCACGTGGTCACCACGTGGTTACCATGTGGTTACCAGGTGGTGAAGGTACAATTAGCTAATAGGATTAGTTTCATCTCTCCCTTTCACTTGACATGACAGACAAACAACCTTTCACCACGTGGTCTCGTTACTATGTGGTCCCCTTTCCTTTCTAATCCTTTTACCTACCTCCCTTTCACCCAGACTATATAAACAGAACGACGAACTGACAAACTTTAGTACTCTCTCGACGGCCTGAAGATGATGTCTTTACATCGAAAGCGCTCGCCTCCTGTACTCGACTTGCTGGTTACGACGGATTCTCCAATACGGTACGTAGATAATAATTGAAACACTCCGGTCACGCGCCTTTTCCGACACTCCGGTTTTCGAGGCGCCAAGGCCCAGCTTTTCTTAATGCATTTTAGATACAATGTTGCTAGGGGGGGATTGTATTATACCTACCTACGACTAAAGGTTCTGCACTAAATTTGGCTAAAACGTTCCATGTTTTCATAATTAACGCTGTAGGCTTCAAGTAGATAGCATCTTAGGGGTCCAGGGCTACCCCCCTGGTGAGACGAGAAGTGCCGAGTTTTCGTAATGTAATTTACGTGTTTATAGATAATTTTATTGTTTTCTCCTCCTGTATTCGAAGTATCCTTAATTCATTTCATGTATTGACCTCCATCTAATTCACCTTTAATGGGGAAAATAATACCTTGGCATATACAATCTATTGTTTTTCTCATGAAGGGAGAAATTAGATAACTTTTTTTTGGCATTTGGAGGTCTCAGGCATTTTTGGAATGCGTAAACCTATAATTTTATGGTGCTCATTATTATGGTGTGATGCGCAGATTCAGGGTTAGTAAGTACTTCTAACGCATTGTGGAGGAAGTAACTTGAAACCATGTATCGACCTCCTCACAGCTGTTTATTTTAGGAACATTTTAAACGGCTTAGGGACTTGACAAGCCCCTTTATAACCGATGTAGGTCGACAAGGAGTCTGATTAGTTGGCTGCTGCTTGAGAACAGAAAAAAATGAAGAGAAAACACGACTATAGACTTGCTTCGAAGGGCTGAGGAATATGTTGTGTCACCCACCATCTAATCGCTCAGGGCGTAGCTTGGGAATTTATTCTCTTTGATGACGTAGTCTTTCCTACACCTTTAGAATATAGTCAACGGAGACATCATAAATTAAACATGATTTTTTGCAAATTTCGCAATCATCTGGCACATCATATTTGGAGGCAAGCCTTTACCAGCGTTAGAGTCATACAATTCAACAATCTCTCCCCATTAGATAGATGTAAGAGATGTGTTGTCCTTCAGATGATTTTTCTCATTCATTTCATGAAAGTTACACGTGTTTTCATTCCTGAGCTCCACGGCTTCCTAAAAACTATTTGCATTATGCGAACGAATAGTTCAATCGTAGCCAATTAGGGTGAGCACTGAGCAGTATAACTTCCTCGAAAATAACAATGTTGAAAAACGTCTGCCAGTAGGGTGTGGCACATAGCTTCCTCGTATCCATAACCCGATTGTATAGATGATCCGAAGCACTTCCCTCGTAGTGGACTAGTAATGGCGTTTACAAGGATTTCACGTTTGCGCATGCGCAGCACCTACTATCAGTCCGGGGGTCATGATTTTCATAGGGAACCATCTACACCGCAACCAGCACAATCTATGAAAATTTCATCGAAATCCGACGAGAAATGTAGAAGACATGGCTGTGGCAAGTATTTCACGTTCGCTCATGCGCAGTGGTTACTATGAGTCCGGGGGCAATGATTTTTATAGGGGACCACATACATGCTAATCCGCAAAATCCCCGAAAATTTCATCGAAATCGGATGAGAAATGCAGAAGTTATGGGAGTGGCAAGGATTTCATGACTGGCACACAGTCAGACAGACACGGAACCATAAAATTGTTCAGGAAGGTCTGAAACGTAAAAAGCGAGTGGAAATTTTGATTTTGGAGAACCTTTTTTGCAACCTTGAAAAGTGAAAACAATGCTTCCGCAACCTTGGTAGACCCGGAAGCAATATTCGGGATAAACTCGAATTTTCAAAACAAACTCGGAATTTCAATCCAACTGACTACGTCCGTATGAGAGTCCGTGCTTGAAGGAACGTGTTCTCTAGTAGATGTTACTGATGAGAATTTAAGTCCTACTCTAACGAAAGTGCCATCTCCTCACAAGGATGAAGAATCAGAACTATGAGTTTCGTGGACTGCAAAAGCAAACATATTTGTTGAGATTCGAGGTTTGAATGTGTTCGATAAGTGAACTTAGTTAAAATTTGCTGTTGGAAAGAAGGTACTTTGAGGACAGATAGCTGGTATTCACCAGCAACTTTCGGCAAACGTCGCTTCGACCGCCGCGTGACCGTTAAAAGACAATTAGGAGATCGATCAGACTGACACAAAACCGTTAAATTATGCAGGCATGGTAGTTAACTTGATCTCTCCAGCTCGAAACCGTTAATTGATCAAGGAGGTTGTGAGATTAGTAAGCGACAGAACTAAGTTTCAGATTAGAATGACAAGAAGTGGTAGGTTGAGAGTGCCTCATATTCATGGAAGGTAGAAGTGCACAATAGGTAGATTGGCGAGTCACCACCACATAAATATGTGGCTTTATTATGAAATCTGTATACTGGGAGGAGGTCACGACCATACAGGGTGCCACCCTTTCGGGCGCACCACCGGGCAGGTTTCGATTTTACAACTAATTTGCAACAAAAAATGTCTCAGCAATTTTTTTAAAGAGGCTTCGTTTTCGAGTTACTTCACTTTTAAGATTTTTTTTCGTGTTTTCGATCTTATCTCTGTAAAACGGCTATAACTCAACAAATTTCCATGAAAATTTAAATCTAATCACACTGTTGGAAAGAGCGTGAAATTTCCTATCTTCTTGATGGACAAAAATATTTTTTTAAATTTTGAAAACGGGTAAAAATTGGACCTAAAACAAAAAATTGGTAAAATCTTGGAAATTTAAACTTTTTTTAAAAATCTCATAGGTTCTGTAATCCGGCATGTTAATTTTCACCTGTAGGCCTAAAAGATGCGCAAAAATCTCAGCTTTCCAACGGTATAGTCATTTTTATTTTGAAAGTGGGGCTTATCACAGAAATCAGCGCTCCTGCTTAGACGATCTGAGGTGTTGGACGATGGGAGGAGGTGGCAAAGTTGGGTAAAATTCCTAATCTTGAGTATGAATATGATTTGTAATGACAAAAGTACGTTTTTTATGGCTGAAAATATGATTAAATTGAAGAAGAAGAAGAAGAAGAAGAAAACATGTTTATTTTCAAAAAAGATAGAGAATAACTAAACATTATACAGCAATACATATCAAAGTCAACACTATTGGTTAACAGAAAAAAAAAACATGAAAGGCATGGACGTGTCGTCCGTCTGCCGAGTGGGTTGAGTCAGAACATGCATATACAAAAGAATAATAACAACAATGCCAATTCAATGGGGACACTAGTCCCAGTTGAACTCCTTAATGAGTAGGTCGCGGTAAGTCCAACAACGATGGCCAAATTTAGCAGCCTTCAGCCATGCACCACTGTCGTTCAGGATTCTCACCATAGCAGGCATTTCCAGCTCTCCAGCGCCCAAGAAATGGATCCGGAAGTCAGCCAGCACTGGACACACTCCAAGAAAATGGACAATGTCCTCGTTTACCCCCATATTGCAGAGAGGGCAAACTCGGCGAGAACTACCAGACCTACAGTAAGTGCCATCATTGAGCGCGAGGAGGGCACCCCTGAACTTCAACACCCAGCGTCGAACCCACAATGGATGACCCACGGCTTCCCTGCGCAAATCTGCTGGCATCACACTATGATCGAGATGGGGGTAAAAAGGATTTCTTGATTGTGCCGCGCTCAATCGCATTTCTTCAATCCATGCTGTCCGAACTGACTCCACCAGCTCTTCCAGTTGCTGCCGCCATGATGCCAACTCTGCCATGTCTCCCATAAAGGTGCAATTGTATCGTTCTGCTAAATCCTTCAGTGCTTTGTACCACGATACATTCCTATGGACGACCTCCCGGGCCACAATACATGGGAAGCGGTGTTCAGGCATATTCAAAGCTTGAAGGATGTAGCGACATGCAACTGACAGGCTGTACACATAGATAGGGTCAGCTCCAGACTCCAGGTAGATAAAATAATTCGGGGTATTTCTGGGGAGGCCGAATATCATCTTTATGAAGAACCTCAGGACCTGCTCCAGAGAACCTGACCGTGTGTATCCCGTTACCTGGGCTCCATAACACAAAACTGCTCGCGAAACTGCATTGAAAATCTGAAACTTGGAGTGGACTGGGATGGCTGAGCGGCAAAATAGAGACCTGTAAACATTATTGATGCCGAGTTTAGCAGCAGCTGCTCTCTCGGCAAAGTGTCTCCCAAATGACAGTTTAGGGGTCAGGGTTATGCCAAGGTATTTATAGCTTGAAACATTCTCTACCTGGCTGCCATTGAACGTAAATGAGTCCTGAGCTCCCAGCCTTCCACCCCTACGAAATACCATGACACCAGACTTCGCCAGGTTCACGGTCATCTCCCACCTGGCACAGTATTCCTCCAAACCTTTGATGTTGCGTCTCAAGTCAGCAGGCGATTCAGACAGGATCACAACGTCATCCGCATACATTAGAGCTCGAATAGAAACACTGCCAACCCCAACTCCACAAGGTAATGCCTCTATCAATCCATCTATGTACAAAGCGAAGAGCTTCGGGCTCAGCAGGCACCCCTGTCGGACCCCACACTTAATGGGAAATGGCCGGGATATACCTTCCTTGACCCAGACCACGCCCGTACCATTGCTGTACATGGATCTCACGGCCGAGATGAATCTCTGACCAACGCCCGAGGCATTGAGCTTCTGGTACAAAAAGTCGTGCCTCACTCCGTCAAAAGCGGCTTTAAAGTCCACGAAGAGAGCATACAGCTTTTGGCGAGGACCCGAAGCTAGTCTCAAATGAACCAGAGAGGTCAGTGTGAAGACTGCATCATTTGTGCTGTATCCCCGGCGGAATCCACACTGGCTCTCATTCAAACATCTCTCTGTCTCAAAATGCATTTCCAGCCGGTCTAGAAGCACGGCACAATATATCTTGGCTACACAGTTGATAAAGGACAGTCCTCTGTAGTCTGTAACGCAGTTGATGTCACCCTTCTTAAAGAGTGGGTAGATGATAGACTCCGAAAAACTGGACGGTGATATCCCTTGCTCGTAGGCCTTATTATACAAATTTAGCATGCCCGATAGAAATGAATCCGGGGCGTATTTATAAAACTCATACGGGACACGATCCAATCCTGGAGCTTTTCGGTCCTTTGTTTTTGCGAGAGCCATCTTTAGTTCCCCGAGAGTGAACGGCCTATCCATAGCCTCGTTGGATCTCAGTAATCCACCCAGCTCATGTACCAGTATGTTTGGCCTTCTGTCGAGACTCCACTGGGCCTGAAAGTGTCTTATCCAATCCTCCATGGGAATATCTCCAATCCTGCGCCATGTAGAGGACCTCAGCGAACGAACCAGCCCCCAGAAATCACTTGCATCCCTAACTCTTGAGAACTGAGCAGCAAGTTCATCATAATACTCCTTTTCTCTGCGACGACAAACACTCTTGTATAAGGCATTTGCACTAAGATAAGCTGCCCTGACCATACTTGACCCAGACTCGCGAAACAGCCTCAGCAAAGAGAATGACCTCGACCTTGCTCGAGAACACGACCAGTCCCACCATGGTTCCCTTCCACCCGGACTCTCCATTCCACCCATAGAGGAAGCCTCTGCTGCTCGAACCACCCTCCCTATCATTGATGACACTAGATCCTGTGCAGCAGCATTATAATCTAAAGGTTCAGACATCAGCGCTCCCAATTTTTCAGCATATTCATTCTTGCGACCATCTCGCCAAGACAGCTTGGGAAGGAGAGGCAGCACACCTCCAGTGGACGCCGATCCCCCACGCAGCTCCACATGCAGAGGCATGTGATCTGAAAAGTCCTGGCATCCCACGGAGAAAACATCAATCACATCCAAGGCACCCCCCGAAGGACAGCACAAATCAATTACTGATGCACCATTTGGTCCAATGTACGTGAAATTGCCATTGGGATCCCCGGCACACCTACCGTTTAAAATGACAAGCCCGAAGTCCTCGCAGAACTGTAGGAAAGTTTCACCTCTACCATTTGATTTATCATCTCTCGATTTCCTTTCCAAACTGTACCTGTCAAGATCCAGATCAATCTCCTCGGGCAGAACTTGCTTTGTTGATATCCTGGCATTCATATCACCGATAACTATCAGTTCTTGGTCCTCACTGTTGATATGCTGCACAAAATTATACAGAGTATCAAATTCCTCATCCCATTGATTGCAGTTCAGATAAATTGGCACAATATTAATCCTTGTTGCTCCAAGCAAACCCGCAATATAATCTCGATTGTTAGCTGAGTCAAATTGGAAGATTCCCGAAATCCTACTGCTGTTTCTGATACCCAATAACATGCCCCCTGATGCTCGCCCTCGATTGGATCTTCTCGAAGCTTCAACCCATTTCAGGTTATATTCAGCAAAATACTTAGCAAATCTTCCGTAGCTTTCCTCCATAACATGCGTTTCCAATAGACAAAACAAATCATAACTCTTGACGTAATCAAAAAATTTTTTAAATAGACATTTATTGTTCAACCCACAGATATTATAAAGTAACATATTATACAACAAATAATTATTAGCCGGAGGACAGCCTGATCGACCACTGATCGACGACTCTGGCCCAATCCGGTCGACAGCCTCATTTCATGATGGATTAGTGACAGAGACCTGGGAATCAGATACATTCGTAGCTAAGCCATCACTGGAACCCTCTGGTCCATTTTCATCGCCGGTCGGCCTTCGAGCGGGGTTCGATTGATTTTTGCATCGTATAGAGGAAACGATTCCACCCATATTAGTACCAACAATACTGTTCAACATATGGACTCCATCGGCACCATTATGCGTAATCCCAGTCACATCTGACCACAAAAAGATCTTGTTTTCTAGTATCAGAGCATCCGACCTTACGACGATTTTGAGATCCCTTCTTATCTGGAGAATTTCTCTCCTTACTTGGAATAGTTTAGCACGGGCAGCTCTGACCTCTTCGGTATAGTCACGGTTAACGCCATAATTTGTATTCCTTAAGCGCCCAGTTTTTTTGAAAATATTTGTGATATCGGAATTTTTCAAAAACTTCACCAGGAGTGGGGAATTAGGACGATTCTTAACCAATCGCACAACATCAATGATTGTGAGATCTTCTGTTACACCCAGGACTTCTTTAATAAACGCTGTTACAGCTTTATGCAGGTCATGCTCAAGCCCAACTTCGAGTCCACTAAAGATCAAATTATTGCTGCGAGACCGACCGTCCATAAGTTTAACTTTCTCCTTCATACCCGACAGCTCCGATCTCAAATTGATTATCTCGTTTTTCATTCCATGATTCTCTTTCTTCAAGTCACTTATTTCATTTATCATCGCAGAAAAATCTGTTTTTAATTCCTGCTTCAGGTCTTTAATTTTGGTATCCATTACCCCGCTGAAACGACCAATTAGCTCAGTCATACATTCCTCGCTCAACATTTTTCCTTTTTCAGGGTTAGGTTTTTTTGGGGGTCCTCCCGAGTTCCAATCCTCCTGCTTTCTTTTGTTATTTTTATTCGGTGTGAAATATTCGTCTAGTGACGACTGTGATGACATATCAGTCTGAGACGCTCGGTCAAAGGACAACGCCGCGTCTTTCCTCTTTCTTTCGCTAGCCCGGGGCCTACTGAGCGCGAACAATCACTCAAACCAATCGGTTGACAGTAGATAACATCAACATCATCGGAACGGACCTTACCTGATAAGTGGGGAACACGCGTCGGGAGGGAGATGGTCAGCGTAGAGGGGATCCAGCCTACGTCGATCTCATGAGGTCCTCAGAAATTACTGCGAAAAATAGTCTTATTGAATCGGTGCTGGAGAGCAAACCACTTCACCAAATACAACGAATTTTTCACTTCGTTAGGCCAAGACCTGGACGGAACACCAAACCAAAACTTGCAAGGGAAATCACTTATCAAACCACTCTAATTGACTATGGAATACAGAGGTCCAGAAAACACGTGTTGCCGTAATGAATGCTAACTCACCACCCCAAATGTCTCAGCAATTTTTTTAAAGAGGCTTCGTTTTCGAGTTACTTCACTTTTAAGATTTTTTTTCGTGTTTTCGATCTTATCTCTGTAAAACGGCTATAACTCAACAAATTTCCATGAAAATTTAAATCTAATCACACTGTTGGAAAGAGCGTGAAATTTCCTATCTTCTTGATGGACAAAAATATTTTTTTAAATTTTGAAAACGGGTAAAAATTGGACCTAAAACAAAAAATTGGTAAAATCTTGGAAATTTAAACTTTTTTTAAAAATCTCATAGGTTCTGTAATCCGGCATGTTAATTTTCACCTGTAGGCCTAAAAGATGCGCAAAAATCTCAGCTTTCCAACGGTATAGTCATTTTTATTTTGAAAGTGGGGCTTATCACAGAAATCAGCGCTCCTGCTTAGACGATCTGAGGTGTTGGACGATGGGAGGAGGTGGCAAAGTTGGGTAAAATTCCTAATCTTGAGTATGAATATGATTTGTAATGACAAAAGTACGTTTTTTATGGCTGAAAATATGATTAAATTGTATTCACTCATAAGAGTATGATTAAAATCATAACCAATGTATGAATAAGATTAAATTCTTGATCACTGGAAAAGTGTGATTAATCTATAACTAAACGCTGGTTCTTGTGATTTATCATGATTTTTGGTCATCAAAGTTCATGCAATTTGAAAACATCACAAAATACCTACATTATCTTGGAAAATTCGCTAAAATGTTGGCACACATTCATTGAGCTATAAAAAAAAGTGACCAACAACAATTCAGAATGTGGTCATTGTAACACGCGAGGTGAGGGAAACAACGGAATGAGAAATGAAAACGGAACTGCAAGGATTGGATGTTTGGATTTGGATCCGCGGAGAGGGACGACCTTGGCCTAGGTCTCAGACCCCGTGAGATCCGGAACGTCTGGATCATCTGCTCAATTCGTCAGCTCGTCGACCCAAACAAAAACAGCGACCCTTCGTGAGGATAAATAATTCTGTTCTAGGAGAAGTATCAATTTATTGTTTCAAAACGTTTCATGATGACGAGGCTTCAGTTTTTCAAAATTTGTCATTTTATAGACAAGTGCATCAAGTAAATTTTCTGTTGCATAAAAAACCAAAAGTTGTCAGTCTGTCTATATTTACGCGAACTCTCATTTAAAAATTAGTATTTTTTTTTCGACGATGAAGAGTATCATTGGATTACTTGCTACTATGGTCAGGCTGTAAACCGACTTGGATCCCTGATAACTCTCACCTTCAATGTCAATGAACTGCAATAAATTGGGAAAATTGTTAACTTTCTTTCAATTGCAAGAGTTTAGTTGACAGTTGTGATTCCATTAGTCGTTTAGGTGATATTAGGGCCAGGTGCCTTTATGGACCAAAGGTAGTCTCCGCAGAAATACCATTTAACTACCAATGAGAAGATGAACATCTCCTAGATCATGAGATGATTGTGCGAGATTCGCTTTTCCTCGAGAGAGAGAGAGAGAGAGAGAGAGAGAGAGAGAGAGAGAGAGAGAGAGAGAGAGCCTCGCTAGGACTGCTGAGTACTATCATACAACTATGGTGAGTACTATACAAATGACAGGCTGAGCCCCACAAGATCAGCCTTGTGAGATCTCTGATTGAACGTTGTATCTTGTACAAAAACTATAACAACTATATTCCAATTTCAGTGAAATTTTCAGGGATTGTGGAGGTAAGGGTGTAGATGGTATCCTATCAATTCAATTGCTCCCGAGAAGATATTAGCTTCTGCGCTTACGACTATAAAATCATTGCGACAAGCTAACTTCAATTTTCTTTAGTGGGTTGTAGTGTAAAATGTTGCAAATTATTACATAAAGGTTTATTATTTGTCTGTATAGATCACTTGCCTGCAAAGTTCACAGCATTGCCATTACCACTACCTTCCTACTATTCATACTTACTTCACATTCAAGTTTATTTGGAAGGAAATAATCGCTTCACACTCGATTCGAAGGAATGGTGAGTTGAGGTTGCCATAATAAGTATTAAATGTGATTACTGGTACGCAATCACTGAGGACGCAAAACTGAGTAGAACTCGAAGAAACGAACAACGATCGCATTTCGGTCAGCTAAAATTTTAACGGAGATTGGAGCTCTTTTGCAATTCACACTCGTCTGAATGATTCATCATGAGTCCAACCCTTAAGTTCTCATGGGTCGGTCCTACAGAGCTCTGGGTGGTCTCATTCGGTTCTAAAAATGCAATATTATTTTAAACTGATGAAATACAATACCTTTATATTGGAAGTTTTTGAGCTAAGACGAATTCCATGTAGAATTCCGAACTAGACCCCAAATGAAGCCTACATACCAAAGTTCATCAAAATGGGTCCTTGGCAATGAAGAAAAGAGCCGCGTACGGCGGATGGATGGAAACATTTTTATTCGATTTTCGGAGTCTACGTATCTTGAAACGTAAACCAACAAAGTCTCGTCTTGATAAAAATATCGTTAGAGCAAACGTAAAAACTTTTTAACGAACATTTATTGTCCAATTTGGATGAAATTTCCTTGAACCTTGTTATGAATACGAAGAAGCTAAGTGCTACAGCCGAAATACTGTTTTAGTCGTAAACCATCTAGTCAACAGGAATAAAGGGTTTTCCGATTAGAGCGGGTAGATGTTGGCTGCCTGTTTGTTTTGGTGACGTCTTTCTAATCTATTTTTTGCCAAATCACCATGGCAAGTTGCGGGGTTGATCAGCGCGTCCAAATGACTTTATTATCGACGCGGTGGTCCTTCACAGTCTACTGTCCAATTATTGAGACAAATTCATGACGACCTGTTAGACTTTTTCCTGACCTTAGATGGTTACCTGAAGTCGAAGGTCCACGCCAATAAACGCTCTCCGATGTCCTTAAAGTCAACATAAACCAAGCCCTCGATCAAATTCATCAGAATCTAAACCGGAGAGTAATTGAAAATTGGACCTTTCGGATTCGAGCCAACGTAATTTGAACAATGTACCTAATATTACACAAATAAGTACTTAATGGGATTCATCGGCCTTTCAAATAAGATAAAATAAATAATTAATACCTCACAAACTGCTAGTATATTCCATTTCAACATCCACCCGCCCATATTACAATCGTGAATCAGGGGCGTTGGGTGACCTCTGAAAGTGGTGGGGCACCAAACCAGAAAATACATGAACTTGACCCTAGGATCACACATACCTACATACTTTTGCGTCAAACAGAGGACCCAGTGGGGAAACATCACATCTCAACTTCATTCCAGTTAATGATGAAACAAAAAAAATCATTTCTGGGACTTGAAAAGATAAAAATGTTAATTTGTTACTAAAACATTAAATATTCAATTTTTTTTAAAACGAAAAGCACATAATTTCTTAATCATAAAGACGAGATCATGAAAAAAAGTGTCTTAACAAATTCTACATATTAGTCGAAATGTCTATAAGGCTTTTCGAGGGTCATATTCCCTTTGATGACTTTTAATTGTCTTTTGCAAGGCCTACGTAGCATTTATATATGAAAAGTTGTGGAACTGAAGAGCACCAGGCTGCCTATTGTATTTCCCCATACCGAAATGTTGAACAGAAAGGAAAAAATACGATAAGTAGGTAGGTAAGTCTAATCAGTGGTCAACTCCATCAGATCGTATTACAACAAACACCAAGACGACTTGAAATGCAGGGAAAATGGAAATGGAAAACCGAAAATGATAAGAGTTTCTGGTCAGGAACGTAAACTGTCATTGTTTCAAGACACTTTAGGGAACACAGTAGGTAAAGAGCTCCAGAGAGACTAGTCATTTCGGAGAAAAACCCCTGAAGACAACAACTTCAACAATATTTTAAAACTTCGTTTCAACTTACAATAGTTTTAACTTACTTTCATACCTATGTGATGAAATCTCTGTGTAGCAAACGCCATCCACAACAATGATAACACTCCAAAAATCATAATTTTGCTGTCAATCAGCAAAATTGTATCATGTCAAGATGTAACCACCCTCCTGTTTATCAGATAAACTTTATCTCTTGTCGGTTGTTTCCAGTACTGTTCTATGTTATGTACAGTGTAAACACACTAAACACCTAATCGTGCAGTCTGGGCAACATACTGTGAAAATCTGTAAAAGTAGGGAGTATCCATTCAATTTTTAACCCATCTATAACTGATATCAGAAGTACTCCATGCGTTTACATCCTATGATGAGTCCATTGTTATACAATGAACTTTCATGGCAACCTGAACAGAGTATCCATCCATCTAGTTGAATCAAAACAAGTCATCATCAGAAAGAATAAAAAATCGATTGTCTTCCAGGGCAGGGGCCGAGAAAGGGAGGGGATAAACTAAAATAACACTACTGCGCATGTGCAGAAGGAGAAAAACTAAAAATAAACAACACGTTGGCATGACGACGCCGGGGTCTAGTGGGGTCTAGCCCCAGATCTTGGGAATTCGGGAGTGGAGAATCGATTGTTTGATACAAATCGATTGTTGGATACCTATCGATTCCATCTTGCATCTTCTCTCTCGTAGCAGGCCATGGAGACAGCCTTGGGCATGGACCTAGTAGGATGCATGGAACCTAGCTCCATGGCCTCGGGTTTTACCATGGAAATTTGACATAATAACTGCATGTCAGTGTAGAATTATTTTTTACTTGTAAAAGCTCCATGCTTCCATGGATCATGAGTGAGTTTTGAGGAAAAAACTTTCTGCTAGGGATTTTTTTCTACTTTGTGGAGAACACTTTTTGAAGGGAGTTTTTCCAACTTTGGGGTAAAAAATCTAGGTTACAGTGAGAGAAATTTTGCCGGGGCTAGACCCAAAGTGGTCTTATGGACGCCACGCCCCTGTCGTGAATGTAACAATGTAATAAAAATTATTTATTCATCATACCTCCAAAAATATGGGGTTACGAAGGACACACATCAAGAGCAATATTTCGATGCACATTTGTTGAAGAAAATCTCTAGCCCCTCAAGTAGGTATATTGAAAACTATATATTGTGGATTTTGCTTGTATTTCTACAAGTCTTGTATGTTGATTTTGCCTCCGAGTCTACCAAGGTAGCGGAAGCTTTTTTTTCACTTTTCCAGTCGTGTTTTACGTTTCAGACCTTTCTGAACAATTTTAGTTCCGTGTCTGTCTGTCTGTGTATCTTTGTGTCTGTCATGAAATCCTTGTAATCGGCTTAACTAGACAGAGTTATTGTTTGATTTCGATGAAATTTTCAGGGACTGAGCGGGTTGGCGTGAAGGCAGTCCCCTGTGAAAATCATCACCCCCGGACTGATTGTAGCCGCTGCGCATGCGCAAACGTGATTTCCTTGTAACAGCCATAACTTCCACATTTTCAAGGATTATGCGGATTAGGTTGTAGATAGTCCCCAATTAAAATCAAGGCCTTAAAAATGACAGTAGCCTCTGCGCATGCGCAAACGTAAAATCCTTGTAACAGCCATAACACTTACATTCTTCATTCAAATTTGATGAAATTTTCTAGGATTGTCCAGATTGGTGTGTAGATGGTCACCTATGAAAATCATCTCCCCCTGACTAGTAATAGTTGATGTGCATGCGCAAACGTGAATTCCTTGTAACAGCCTTAACTTCTATATTTTCTATCCGATTTCGACGAAATTTCTCAGAATTGTTCAGATTAGCGTGTAGATGACTCCCTCATGAGGGTAGTGAAAGGTACTTAGACATTGATGTTTTGAGATTAACTGCTATGCATTGGATCATCTATACAATCGGATTATGGATACAAGGAAGCTATGTGCCACACTCACTTGGCAGACTTTTTTTCTTCATATTTTCATGAAAATTCTATTCACGATGTATGAGTTTATTGTTGAACAAAGGTTTGAATCGAGCGAAATGTGAACTGATTTTGGAAGGCACGTTTCCTGAGGATGAGATTTTCCTATTTTTCCAAACGTGAGGTAACTAGATTTGCCAAAACGGGAACCCACCGACACTAACTAGATTGAACCAGTCAATTATCACCGCAGACTACGGTTGAACAACCAATGTCACAAAGGATATTGACAGATAAGCACTTTCCCCAGGCGAGGCAGTGATAGAACCAACTTCAATACTCTTCCTTACTCTCAAGAAATTATTAACCTTGAACACAACAAGTCAAACACAGTATTCGTTATCTATTGTTTTAAACTAGTAAATTCACAACTTTTCATTCCCTCGTGTGCACACTTTTTAATGATAGTTTTTCGTAACTCTTGTTTATTATTGTCGAAAAATGGAACGCTTCATGGAGGTAGACCGAAAAATACATTCCAATTGCAACATTTAATGCGGGGTGCGCCTTGATTTTTTTAGATTTTTAATCGAAAGTAGACTGCAACCTGAGAATTTTGGAACCAACCGCGACCTTCTAGCGTGAGTAGATCTGTTTCTATGATTTTTCAAAGTTTCGACCGTTTATGATGTCACACGCCCCTCAGGCCTGGGCGGGACCCCCCAGCCCACTGTGACGTCATAAACGGACGAAACTTTAGAAATTCATAGGAAAAGATTTACACACGCTAGAAGGTCGCGGTTGGTACCAAAATTCTCAGAATGAGGTCTACCTTAGATTAATAATAAGAATAAACAGTTTTTCCTACCCAGGCGCACACCCTTTTACTGTGGATTAATTCAATTACGTATTTTTATTAAATTGAATGCACCGTTTGTATTGTTTTTTGTCACGAACTTTTCTTAGTATTGTACTTGAAGCAATATTAATCAAAATTAAACTTTCTAACGCATTGTTGCAAAATGTGAATATTTTAGCTGGGGAAATGTAAAGAAGCTTTATTTTTAGCATGCTTGCAAAGTTTCAAAACTCTGGACGAATGTCCAAAATATGAAGTCACGAATCACGAGGACGAATCGTCGTCGTTCGTTTATCACGAATGGTCCAAAAAATTCAGTTATTTTTTGCGCTGATTCACGAGGAGCGCCCTACTTTAGCCTACTTTAGCTGATTGGACTCTGTGTTACTGATATTATTATCACGGATTGGTCTATCAATTCGCTTCCATTGATGCTTATCGAATAGGTATACTATGGATATTGTAATTTGTAACTCACCTTCTTTGTTTAGTATCGCTGTTGTCTTTCTGAAGACCGTCTTTCACGTCGACCACAGCGACTCCGGTTTTGTTCGGCGTTCCTCCTTTCTTGTCTGAATGCATAAACAGAAAACAATTTATTTAGAGACTTAAACAATCCCTCGTTCTTTCATAGCATTATAAATAATTTAATTTTAATTGATATTAGTTTTAGCATCATAGTGTATGTGTGTTTGAGTATAAGTATTGAAGAAATAAGAAGTAATTCATGGTGGGACTATTTTAAAATTTCAAGACTGGGTCCGTTTCTCCTCGTTAAGCACCTTTCTAACCTGCGGTCATCACCCTGCAAAAGTCACGAATGTATGAAACTATGTAAGAAGTTTGGAAGCAATAACTGTGGAGAATTGTAAAATGATGAACTACTTATAGAAGAGTGAGGTCAGAGATGGAATTCTGCGGTTAGAATTGACTCAAGTTACAAATAATACAATAATACAACAGTACAAAAAATATTGAAAAACAAGCGTGTAGGTAAGGCTCATGAAATGGATCAAATAAAGTATGCTATATGGGTGTGGCAACGAGCTTCCTCGTATCCACAGCACGATTATAATGATCCGAGGTTTTGTTGATCCCAAGCACACGGAGGCAGTCGTATAGGATTTCTGCGCTCATGGAAATGTTTGGATACGACGTTGAAATATATCATTTTTTACAGGTACTATCTTTCACGACTGCGTGGTTAGTCTTTCATTCTTCTCCCTGTTACCAGGTAGGTATTGGTTTATCATCGTTGCCGTCAAGCCTGACATGTCCAAGTTGGTAATGACAGGTAAGATAAGAGTGTATGATAGAAGTTTGATGATATGAAGGATGATAGAAATTATTTAAGGCAAGAGGCGTCGGAGCTAAAATAAGTGACACTCAACAACATTAGGTTGATAGCTGCAACCTTGTCATGGCGCGGAGTGTGGTGCAGGAGAAGTGCCACGGAGTTGCGCGAGTTAGGCATCTCGGTAGGTGTATTCCGTTGTGTCACCACCCGCGTCCTACAAGGCTCATACTTGAACAGTTGTGCCTTTTATAGAGGCACATCCCTTCATCCCTCTCTTCCACCCCCATCTTCCCCTTCTTCCTACAAACCTAGGCAGGCGTGATGAGTCCTGGGCGTCCTCCTCATTATCTTTTGATTTGTTTTATTATTTTTATTCATGGCGTGCCCCCTCCATCACATCGACCATTAGTCTAGTGGAGATCAGAAAAATCAAGAAAGAAAAAATTTAACCCCCTTCACAATTTCATGTTTCAAGGTAGGTATGTAGAATCCTAAAATCGGATAAAACGATCCGTCCGTCAGCCCATGTGTTTGCCGTTGTGTAATAATTTCAGCGTTTTTATTTTGGTCGATTAAAGTGGTTTGCTCCAATAGTTCGTGGTTAATGGTTGGTTTATTATCAAAAATAATTAACAAAAAGTCGTTAGAACACAGATACGCACTTGACATCAATAAAAAACAATAACAGGTGGGTAATATTGTACCTACTTTAGTAAAATCATATCATATAAGAAACCATAAATCATTAGTAGCTAGTTTTTTTTCTAATTGCTCGGTTTCGAGGAAGGAAAGACTGCTGCATCAAATAATGATGAGACTTGAAAACGCTTGATAATTGTTCAGTAAAAATTTGACAAATTGTTCATTAGAAATTAGCGTCCTACAAATTCCATCCCCATGAGGGGATCTTACGTCCTCATCGTAGTAGAGCTTTATGGTCTCACACCTACATGGTCGTTTTAATTCACCAGGCTGCAATTCTTATCAATAAATAATTATATTCTATTATACGTATGTACAGTCTTTCCTCTATTTCGCGTTTCCTCTATAATAATGGCAGAGCATTGCAGTAATTTCACTTACTTCGAAGTTTTCTTTCACCCACTAGGTTGAAATTCACTATGAGTTTTATTTTTACCTAAGAGAAAAAAAACAACATGCTCCACTAATGTACTTCATGTTATGTGCTACTTAGAAAAAACAATTAAAAACAATACTTGTTAGAATAAATAAAGAGAAGAACAAAATGAAGTAAGTGAAAAACTTCACTGATGGGACATAAATACTTCAAATGAATTCGAAATAAATTCGCTATGAGTTCATGACAAAATTATATTCACCTTGTCCTCCGATATCCGAAAAAAAAGAATTCATGGCAACTCATGGGAGCAACATCCACCCAATTGTACGCGGAAATGTCAGTAACCTATCACAACACTGACCCGTCCACTGAACGCTGCGACGTCCTCGTTTCAACTGCTCGTCGTTCATGCTGGGGTCTCCTTTCTGATTACTTTAGCTGGACTCACTTCCTTACGTGATAACTGAACCCAAATAGAGGCGACCCGTCTTGACAAATAATGTATACAGTAGCTACTTTTAATCTCTAAAGCCTTTAAGCGAATTTTCAAGGAAAATGAAGCTGTTGCAATTGACTATGCTAAATTAGTATGGACTTTTCGATTTTTTTTTAACTGACATTTGGTTTAGAACATTCTATACTAAATTAGTATGGACTTTTCGATTTTTTCTTAAGCTTACATTTGGTTTAGAACATTCTAAAATTATTCCTGACGTTTTTCCGAAAAGCATATGTATATACGTATATAATGAAATAACGATTATAATAAGTCACTCCGGACGATGATTAAGTAATAATTTCGCAAAATTTGCATGTTTTTGCCAAAATGTTTGTAGTAACAAAAAAAAAAAAGAGTTCACCAGGAATTTCGACAATCGTAAGGGGTCCAAATTTTATAAAAGAGGCCAATAAAGGCCTAAAAATGCCTTTGTGGGGTTGTTGGTTGATATTATAAAATATTCGGATTCAAAGCAAATTTTATGATATAATGCAAAAAGATGGTACATGATTTATGACACCATTTCAAAGATTCAAAATTGCCAGAAAATTGTAAATAAGAAATACACAGGGTGGCTCGCGAGCCCCCCCCCCCCTGCTAAAATCGTCCAGATAGTAGTATTTTTTTTTTAATCTTCATGATTTTCCCCAAGGATCTCAAATATGACCACGGTGCGCATTGCGCACGTGCGCAACGCACCCCAACTTTGTTATCTCAAATAAGAACCCCTATTTTGGTTTATTATTTTCAATAATAAGCCTTTGGAATCGAGCAAGAAAAAAAAAATTTAACCCCCCTTCAAAATTTGATGTTTTACGTTTCAAGGTACGTAGAATCCGAAAATCGAATAAAAAAATTTCCGTCCGTCCGCCGTACGCCGTCCGCCGTACGCCGTCCGCCGTCCGCCGTACGCGGCACTTTTCTTAGCAACACTGGACCGATTTGGTTCAAATTTGGTATATGGGCTCCATTTGGGGTCTAGTTGTGCCGCGAAGCTTTTGGTTGATGTAGGTCACTTCTAAGGGGTGAAAATTAAGGGTTGAAATTTTCAAGAGTGCCCTAGCTCGAAAACTCTCGAAATAAAGGTATCGTTTTTTCACCAATTTTAAATAGTACAGAATTTTTAAAAATTTTTGAGACCACCCGGAGCTCTGTAGGACAAACCGTTCGGTCCCTACGAGTATTTGAAGGTTTTCCTTCGATAAAACAGAATCATGAGTGTGAATCGCAAAAGAGGTCTAATCGCCGTTCAAATTTTATCTGACTAAAATGCGATCGCTGTTCATTTCTTCGAGTTGTATTCAGTTTTGCCTTCTGCGTAACCAGTAATCAAATTTCCATATCAAGCTTTCTATTTTTCGAATCGAGTGTGAAGCGTTTAGTTCTTTCTAATAAACTTGATTGTGAAGGTGTGAAGCCATTATAGTGTGGTAGGTAGTACCTAGTTGGTAGGTAAAAAAAAATTGGTAGGTAAAACAATGTTTGTAGGTAAAAAACGTTGCAAATCATTGCTCACTGATCAGATCACTGATCAGCTGAGTGAGCTCCGAAGCCATTTTCAATGCTATTGAATGGAAGTGCTCTTCCAGGCGTCTCCAGCATTCGAGGAGATCTTCTTCACTCCTCACATCACTGATCAGCTGAGTGAGCTCGAAAGCCATTTTCAATCCTATTGAATGGAAGTGCTCTTCCAGGCGTCTCCAGCATTCGAGGAGATCTTCTTCACTCCTCACATCACTGATCAGCTGAGTGAGCTCGAAAGCCATTTTCAATCCTATTGAATGGAAGTGCTCTTCCGGGCGTCTCCAGCATTCGAGGAGATCTTCTTCACTCCTCACATCACTGATCAGCTGAGTGAGCTCGAAAGCCATTTTCAATCCTATTGAATGGAAGTGCTCTTCCGGGCGTCTCCAGCATTCGAGGAGATCTTCTTCACTCTTCTGATCACTGATCAGCTGAGTGAGCTCCGAAGCCATTTTCAATCCTATTGAACGCAGGAGCTGAAATTTGAGAGGGAAGGTCAAGGGAGAATACAGATGGTGGTAGGTGCTATTGATGGAGAACCAGTGATCTATACAGAAGGATGATCTATACATAAAATAATAAACCTTTGAGCAATGATTTGCAGCGTTTTTTATTGCAGAATTGGACTTTACGTGAAATTTCAAGAATTTTGACCCGTCAACCGAATTTTTCGGTAGCGCAAAACCCGTCCAGTGAGCACGCAAATATGCGCAACCCCAAATAATATGGAAAAATATGGATAATAAATTTGGATTGTGCCAAAATTGAGATGAAGGTAGACCCCAAGTGGGATACATGATTTTTCATTAATTTTTGACGCTGAATCACGTAGTGGTATCCATTTTAGGATTTTACTGGAATTTTTCGATTTTTCTGGGTAGTTTTATCCGTTTCTAAGAATTCAACACTATTTTAAATTGGTGAAAAGAAGTAGCGGTTGGGCCAACAAAGAACTGAGTTCAACCCTACAAATTCTTGACATTTCTAACTAATGAAAAAATTATTTTATTTTTTAAACACAGAATGTGTTTTTGCGATGACCTACCGAAAAAAAATCGTCACGAAAAAGCGACAGAAAAAACGGTGCAAATTATTACACAATGGTTTATTATTTTTCTATATAGATCACTCGTCTACAAAATCACCAACCATCCAATATGAAGAGAAGAAAAAAAAAATCAACAAAAAAAATCAAAATCACCAACCATTGATTGCATTTTGGTCAGCTCTAATTTGAACGGAGATTAGGCCTCTTTTGCGATTCACAATCGTGTTTTGATTTATATATGTATATATATTTCAATATAAACCCTTAAATTTTCGTAGGGAGCGAACGGTTTGTCCTACAGAGCTCCGCGAGGTCTCAAAAAATTCTAAAAATTCTATAGAATCTTAAATTGAAGGAAAAAGAATACCTTTATATCAAAACTTTTTGAGTTAGGGCGTTTTCAAAATTTCAAAATTGATTTTGGAACCCTTAGAAGTGACCTACATCAACCAAAAGCTTCGGGGCACAACTAGACCCCAAATGGAGCCTACATACCAAATTTCATCAAAATCGGTCAATGCTAAGTGGCAAAAGTGCCGCGTACGGCGGACGGCGGACGGCGTACGGCGTACGGCGTACGGCGGACGGCTGACGGACGGCCAAATTTTTATTCGATTTTTGGATTCTACGTACCTTGAAACGTAAACCATCAAATTTTGAGGGGGTGTTAAAAATTTTTTTTTCTTGGTCGATTCCAAAGGTTCATTATTGAAAATAATAAACCAAAACCGTTACGCGCCTTTTATAATGATTTTCACGTGCACCCAAGCTGTTGGTAAGGAAATAGAACTTCCGCAGTGTTCATTGCACAGAAATTGTTCACCATTCGTTGGAAAGCTCTCAATTTATATAGTATTTTTCTTGTGGTAACATATTTATTTATATATCATTTATAGGGTTTTAGACCAAATTAAATGTCTAACAATTATTTATTTTATTATTGCCAAAGACTCCACATTTATTATTGTTGTTTTTTATTTAACGGATGACTAGCATCGCAAAAACACATTCTGTGTTCCAATGATTTCATACAGAGTATGGAAAAAGAAATAAACCGGGGGGTGCAGGGGGGCGGAGCCCCCCGCCGAGGCGCAAAGCGCCGAGTTTTTAAATTAGTTTTTTATTTTCCCCGTCTGCATAGAACTCGGCTTTTCCATACTAACTACCTACTACCAATAACATCGATATCCCAGAGTTGTGCTCAACTGAGTGACGCGAAACTCAATCCAAAGAAACGAATTGGTACCAACCGGCAGAAAAAAACTTCATTCAAAGGCTTTCTTTATTACAAC
Source organism: Apolygus lucorum (assembly GCA_009739505.2). Classification (NCBI taxonomy): domain Eukaryota; kingdom Metazoa; phylum Arthropoda; class Insecta; order Hemiptera; family Miridae; genus Apolygus; species Apolygus lucorum. The sequence goes on along the minus strand of CM019176.2, from coordinate 69,203,440 downwards.
AGTTGTAATCTCGATAGTAAAAAGAAATAAGAAATCTCGATAGTAAATTAATGATAACAGTCACTGTTATCATTAATTTACTATCGAGATTTCTGGATTGTAGAAAATCAACAACCGGAGTAGGTGCCGATTGAAATAAAGAACCTGAAAAGAAACTTTGAAAAGGATCTCAATTCATTGCGTGTGAATAACGATCAACTATCGTTAAATGAGCAGTGATAGTGAAATTTATCAGAATAATAACTCCCACGTGTTATATGTAGCCTGTGAGCTAGCCCAAGAGAGCCCCCCCCCCCTCCTCACCACTAGTAGGGTATTAAGAAGCCGTGTTCTTTGCAGATTGGTGATCTTTACAGGAATGTCTCAGGAGTTGGCTCAATCGTAGTTCACTATGTTGTTGACTTGAAAGGGGCCTTTACACTAGCAACATTACTGTCGGCAATATGTGTTGCTCCACATTGCCGGGCAACTATTCTCGTTTCGGTAATATTACCGAATGTTATCTGGAGTTGCCGGGTAATAGTAGCCGCGAGTGGAGCAACATTTCCGGGCGTTGAACCCACTTCGGCAACGGTTTTCCCTGTTGCCGTTGTGGTCCGACCCCCTTGGAAAACTTCCGGCAACATTTCGAACTGGAGAAGGTTGAAGAAGTTTTATTTCGGGGTGTTTTAATGCATAATTGAACTTTTATATAAATGTTATGTAACAAGCAATTTACTAGTTGAAAAACCACGTAAACATGTAAGTACCTACGAAATAAAATTAATTAAATTAATATTTTCAATCATTTTTTCCCATCTTATGTGCAGTATAAAATGTAACTAAAAATGACGAAGAGAATGGAGAATTATCGTTTTGGTTTATCTTGTTCATTCATTCTCTGAATAAGCCTCCATTCTGTGAATTGGGAGAGCCTTTTTAGTAGAAAATAACTGACTGTCGGTATAATCGATTCTGAAATAGATCGATGCATAATCGATCATAATAATTATTGTCAATTGTGTATTGACAATTATTGTCAATAGAAGATGTGAATCACTCTAGATGAATTGAGTTGCATTAAAAATTCATAATCACTTTTGGACATACGAGTGAAATGTATTAATACTTATCCTTCCAACATTATCTCTGACGTAATTGCTCGTGTAAAGTCTCTCTGGCTGAGAAAATCTCTTTGCTACATCTTTCTTTTTCTTCTTCTTTCTTCACTGGCAGCGATAATCACGACAGCAGCAGTAACGACGACCTCTTCCTGATGATACATTTCGAGAGTAACTGTTTTCAAATCTCCCTCTCAAGTGTAAGCGTAAAAGTTGAGCAGTTTTTAAGGAGCATCCTTTTATTATTTTATTGAGTAACCTCCGGCAAGAAATGTTGCTCGCAATAAATATTGCCTTGAGTTGTCAGGCCACTTTTGTAGAGCAACTTCTCCCAATTCTAGCAATACATGTGGTATAGGGTAAAGGGGCTTGTATAACGAAGTTGGGTAAGCGTAGGTTCTTACTTTAGTATGATCTTTTACATTGGGGAACTACTTGGGAACTAAATGGGGAACTACATTACATTGGGGAACTACTTGGGGATTTTGTTAGATCATACCTTCAATTAACAGTGGACTATTGTTAGAGAGAATGTAAATCACAGCCATCCTTACTCATACCCATATTTTCAGCTATATTATTTCCTTGTTGAGGCAAAATTCTGTTCTCGTTTATACCGAATCGGTTTGCATTAGAATCGCAATTAAGGCAATAAGATCCGTTTACCTGAAAAGGTAACACCGGCGTTTGACTCCTTTGGCGGAATAAGCTTCGGATCGCTGGATTGTGGAGATTTAGTGGTCAAAGCTGATGATTTCAGTCCACCCTGGTTCTTCCCATCTTCCATCGAGATTGAAAGACCATAAATTTATTGATGATACGGAAGTCAGGTATTCCATCAAACGCGAACTAGTGTACTTATAGTTTCAATAATGGAACGGTTAATGAATGAACGCGATTATTAAAGCATTGTCTTATCGCGGATACAATAGTACGTTTATACTGCAATTTACCGAGCATTGAGTTGCATATGGTCGGTTGGTTACAACTTAGATGTTCCTCAGCAGGTAACTATGGTTGCTGATGGGACTAAAAACTTCAGTAATCGGTACATACCTTCCTCATGAACCTAGGACTGAAGTTGACATATGAATGACAGTAATACAATATCCACGTACCTACCTCAATACACATGATAAGACATAAGATATGAGAAGAGGTCGATTTCCCTCCTTCTCGCCGTTGCGTTGTCTGTTTTTCACGTCATAAAGATATGAACGTCAACAAACGCGTTCATGAACTTTTTGGAGGTCAGTGCATTATCATTATCATTTTTTAACACGTTAAGTATCATTATTTAGTAATAAGTTTACATTATATTAGTAATAAGTATCATTATTTTTTGAACTTTATTGAGTCGGATGATATGTCTCCTCTTTGTAATAAAAAAAGGAACAACGTTGTTTTTGTGTGTTTAATTTTGGTTTATCATTTTCAATAATGAACCTTCAGAATCGACCAATATATTATATTGTATTGACCAAGATATAGTTTTTCCATCAATTTAAGATAGTACAGAATTTTTAAAAATTTTTGAGACCACGCGGAGCCCTGTAGGACAAACCGTTCGCTCCCTACGAGAATTTAAGGGTTGGACGTACGATAAATGAGAAACACGAGTGATCTCCGTTCAAATTATAACTGACCGAAATGCGATCCATGTTTTTCTAATGTTGGATGGTTGGTGGCTTCGCAGACGAGTGATTTATATAGAAAAATAATAAACTATTGTGTAATAATTTGTAGCGTTTCTTCAAACAACAGTTTCACTGAAACTTATTGCCAGCATCCTCAGCGTAAAACAATTTGAGAACAGTGATCTCTAATTATTTACCTATCAATCAATATGATCCAAAATATCGATACCTCTTTGGATTAGATTTTAGCAGATCTCAAAGCAGATTTTAACTCGTTTGAATTCGCAGTTTCGGGTATTGAGAACCAGTAATGATAAAATCTTATTTTTTCGATAAATGTTGACCGGAAGAGAGATGGTAGGGGAAAACAATTTATTACAAGGATGATGTTGACAGGACAAATGGTGGTAAAGTAAGAATTTATCATTTAAAAATGGCTAACATTTCTGTCGTGATTTCTCTTTCTTTGGTTTTTTAAAGAGACGTATGCCTGGATTCTTGAAACTCTGTGAGCGATAAAGTCCTCTCATGTGCATCTTTGTGACAGTTGGAATGTTGATTCACAGCCCCATGGAGGTACTAGAAGTGTTTGAAAAGAGGTCCGATAAGCTGCAAGAGAGATAGCATGAAACTTGCCTATCACTCATGCACTATGAGTGATAAAGCTTATATCCGTTACCCACGTTTCCATTGGTTAATAAGCTTAATTGACAATGCTGAGTGTAACGGGATCATCAAGATCAAACACAACATAATAATCTCAGAGCACTTTACTTACCGTCTTGTTGTAAAGCAAGGGTTTTAGAGAAAACATAGGTATTCTGCCTGGGTTTTGTACATCACTCTCTCAAACTCGGTTCTTGATATTGAACACCCGTTTTGGTACAGAGTGTGTCTTCGGGGGGTCACTCATTGATCCAACTGCGGAAGATCAAAGTTGGCAACTACGGCTGCTAAAGGCTGGACCCCACATGCCCGAGCCGAGCCCGCACCGTGCGACGTCCGAGTGACGGACGACACACGGATAGGAAGTAATCATGGGAAATCTTACGGGGAAGTCCCCACTCTTCCGCACCGTCCCTCCGACACGAGCCCGCACCGTCTCAAACTAATTTTGTTTAGTTTTGCACGGACGTGCCTCGGATAGCAATGGACCTGGAAGAGTTAATTGAGGAGGTTCGCAATCGCGGAAAAGGATTAATTTCGATTGGAAAAGGATTAATTTGGTTTGGAAAAGGATTAATTTGACTTGGAAATGCTATATATTACCGCACACAAACATTGATCACATTCTGAAATTGTTTTGGAAAAATCTGAATTGCACTTGGAAAATTTTGTATTTGACTTGGAAAGTTCTGAAATTAAATTGGAAAGTTCTGAAACTGGATTGGATAATTCTGAATATGGTTTGAAAAATTCTGAAAATAGTTTGGAAATTTAGAAAAATTGGTCTGAAAAATTCCGAATTATACTTGGAAATCCTATACATACATTGGATTTCAACTATCGACCTGCACTCTGATATTGGCCACTGAAAGTTCTAAAATCGTATTCGTGACAACAGCGCACTAATGAAAATGTCATGGAATGATGGACATCTCAACAACTGAATTTTTGCTACTAATGAGTTAGAGGGTATGAGAGCCAGAGAGGCTGTTCCTGAGCTCCCTAAAATTTGGCACAAAGACGATTGATTGATTGCACGAATTTGTTTACAAAACCAGGAAGGGATTATGGCCAAAGTGGCCCTCCTCCACACCCCCCCCCCCCTGGCAAACATAAGTTATTACATCCTCGATTTCGTTGTATTTACATCACAAAACAAAGCTTCCGCAACTGTTTTTAAAATTCGCCAACATTACGACTTGAGCTTCAAATCGTGACTAACCGCGCTCGGTCCTGACTCGGAAATGTGAGGCCTCCCTACTCCGTAACGTACACACGGCCGTGTCGCGGGTCGGGCTCGGTGCGGGCTCGGCTCGGGCATGTGGGGTCCAGCCTTAATTGGGTTAGAACCGCGTTAGGCTTAACGAATTAGCCTCCCTAACTGGATTTCCTCCGGCCGGGAATCTTGTTGCGTCAGTCGAACACCATCAGGTGTATCGAACGTCTTCACAGGATTAGGTTCCTGTTAGTTTTTAAGTACCTACCCCAATAGGCTTTGTGGTTGAAAGCAACAGGAATAAACGGATCAATAACTGGGAGGTGATTATCAATATTTTTCTTGAACAATTATCATATAAGCGATAGGTATCATTTTTTGAAGTATTAGGTATTTTCAATAAGTAGTGATGAACCCTTGAAATCGACCAAGAAAAAAACGTTTAACCCCTCTCAAAATTTTTTGGTTTACGTTTCAAGGTAAGTACGTAAAATCCAAAAATCAAATAAAAACGCTGCATATTATTACACAATGGTTTATTGTAATTCTATAGATCACTCGTCAGCAAAGCCACCAACCATCCAACATGAAGAAAAACATCGATCGCATTTCGGTCAGCTATAATTTGAATGGAGATAAGGCCTCTTTTGCGATTCACACTCGTGTTTTTCATTTATCGTACGTCCAAACCTTAAATTCTCGTAGTGAGCGAACAGTTTGTCCTACAGAGCTCCGCATGGTCTCAAAACATCCTAAAAATTCTATAGAATAGTAAATTGGAGGGAAAACAATTCCTTTGTATCAAAATTTTTTGAGTTAGGGCGTTTTTAAAATTTCAAAATTCATTTGTGAACCCTTAGAAGTGACCTACATCAACCAGAACCTTCGGGGCCCAACTAGACCCCAAATGGAGCCTACATACCATATTTCATCAAAATCGGTCAATGCTACGCTTACGGCGTACGGCAGACGGACGTCCAAATTTTTATTAGATTTTTGGATTCTACGTTCCTTGAAACGTAAACCATCAGATTTTGGGGGGTGTTAAAAATATTTTTTTCTTGGTCGATTTCAAAGGTTCATTATTGAAAATAATAAACCAAAATTGGGCCGTACGCCGCGCCGTACGCTGCACTTTCTTCGGTAAGCATTGACCGATTTTGATGAAATTTGGTATGTGGGCTCCATTTGGGGTCTAGTTGTGCCCCGAAGATTTTGATTGATGTAGGTCACTTCTAACGGTTGAAAAATAAGGGTTGAAATTCTGAAAACGCCCTAACTAAAAATAATTTGATGAAAAGGTATTGTTGTTCCATCAATTTTAGTTGGTATTGCATTTTTAGAATTTTTAGAGACCACGCGGAGCCCTGTAGGTTAAACCGTTCGCTCCCTACTCAAACTTAAGTTGGACTTACGATAAATCAGAAACACGAGTGTGAATCGCAAAAAGAGGCCTAATCTCCGTTGAAATTTTAGCTGACCGAAATGCGATTTTCTTCATGTTGGTTGGTGGTAGATAACAATGGCAAATCCATATTCTTTGCTGAAGAATGATTTATACAGACAAATAATAAACCTTAGTGTAATTATTTGCAGCGTTTACAGAAAAAATCATTGTGTAGCTAAGCAAAACAACTTTGTAGTATTTTCCTTTATTGATAAATATTATGGGGTCGTGAGCTCCGGAACTACTGAGTGAATCCGTATGATGCTTGGCACAGTTATTTTTACACTTGACCTTGTATTGTCGTAGAACTGAAGGTATCGAATGCCCTTATTGAGAACACTATTCGTACTTGAAGAGCGGTTGATGTCACTCTAAGTTTCCTGCTGTAAACATTACACTCTGAATTCTGAGTCGAATTAAATGAGATTGGAGTTGTTAATTTAGTTCAGAAGAGTTAAATTAGTCAAATTGGATGAGAATCTGATTTTGAGGTCATGAAGAAGTAATTCCAACGCACAATTCTTTCTGAATATATCCATCCATACCTGAAAATTGTGAATGTTACGCACCTAGTTAGAGTAATGGAAAATCATGATATTTGTAGTGATAGTTTAGTCATATTTATCCTGAATTATGTAGATAGTTACTTACTGTTTCGTTGGAATCGATCAGGGTGCATGTTGTGCGGGAGATACTTAAAAGTTCGAAGGGGTTTATTACGATTCTGCAGATTGAAACGGGTTGTGGCTCCGTCTAGATGAGATGGTGCCAACTGGGTGTGAACAGGGTTGTTGTTGATGAGTAAGGGAGGAAGGAAGAGGGGGTGCCATAGCGTCAGCTCACTGGAGAGAAATATTCAAGATAACTCCACATCCACCACCAGAACCCTCGATGTCACAATCTCCTTCCAATTTGATATAGGTAGCTTAGATGTTTTCACCCAAATTTGAATTAACTTTGTGCAACTGTACTTGTGTAATTTGGAAACTTCTGCAGAGTTTCTCATAGCTCTTGACGCGATTACATAGCAAGACAGCAAATATATTGTTTAAACATTAACATAATAATATCATGACATAATTCTTTTTCTATCTGCAAAGCTGTTTGATCGTTCGTTTGTATATTTTTGTCCTGAAAACTCCTATAATAAGTAATTGGTCACTACTAATTTGTCCAAATTTGATGCAACTCATAGAGGTAAAGTGGTAAGTTGGTAATAGAGGTAAGTTGGTATCCTATATGAATTTCATCACAGTCGTATCAATGGGTACTGAACATGTTCGCTAATTCCAACGATTATTTTTATTACCACAAACAGGTACAAATCTCATTGCTTTGATTTTCGCTTAGCAATCATTAAAGAAAGTTCTTACTAGTACATAATTATGTAAACTATCTTGAAATGAGGTTATGAGAATCACATCGTCAGCAAAAAATGTTGTGCTAAATTTTTTTTTCCAATTCATTTTTACAGGTAGGTAAATATTAATATGAGTACATTTATAAGAATAAAAATATAATTGATAGGGAAATAATTCCCTAAATGAGCTTACAATAAATGCTGTGGCTGGATATGTGTGTTGAGTTCATTGTTTGATTGGAAGACCTATCAAATGCTCACTTCGCTCGCTTATTCAAGTGGATGAATAGATCACTGGACTTGCTCATTCAAGAGGATGAATAGATCACTGGACTTGCTCATCCAAACGTCTTAGATCACTAGTCTTGTAGTTTCGCCGGTTCGTAGTCTCACGACATTGTTACTCACTTCTCTTACCAATCCACTCTAGCGAAGTTAGTAATTTTGCAATTGGGTCACAAAAGGTGATCCAAAAGGATTGGGGATCAAAGTGATTGGGTCACACTGTAATAAAGTGCGTTGCAACATACGGGTAACCGGGTAAATTGTATACAAATGTGGTGGTAATTGGTTCAGCTGTTAGAGTCAAAAACATATAGACAAACCTATCATAGCAAATATGGTCAAGCAGAACTTAATATTGAAACATACTTATAGGATAATAATGACGTTGTCAAATTAGATTATCGATTACTTAATGGGAGTAGATTCCATGATAAAATGCCAATTTTCCTTTCTTCTTCAAATACAGGAATAAAAATTGATTCTTTGTATTATTGATAGACGGTATTCATCGTGAATCAATGGGACTCAATTAATACCAATCTTAAAGTGAACGTTTCATTATTAATATGGTCTCCCGCCTTTGGACTTAGCTAGTTGTTGACAGTTGATTGGATAGTTTAGAACTAATCGGAAAGTATTCATAATTTATATTCTTACTATCTACTTAAAACGTCCATAACGCGATTGAACGTTCACCCAGTATCTAAGGTAGGTACTCAATTAAAATACTCGTAGTTCATCGTTGTCAGTTTGCTTGATTTGCAATTTCACTACCCCAAATCTCATAAAGGGAAACATTTTGAATTCGTGCATCGTGCCTGAAAAATGAAATCTTCCGATACCAAAATTTCCTCTCGCAATTTGCGTTTCTGATCCTTTTGAACGAATTTGGGTCCGTGACTGTCAGTGATACATTCCTTGTCCCTATATTTCTCTACACGCCGACTTCGATTCAACAACTCCAGTTCATTCTCAGGTAAGAGACCACAACCATTGATAAATATTTATAATACTTCATTACTAGGTGTAAACATAAGTTACTTTTGATTTTGTATGGAAACAAAAATTGGTTGGTTGTGCAGTGGAACCGCCCGATTCTGACACACCACACCAGCCGTGATCGCCTTCGATCTTGGTTGTTCAGGTCGAAGTTTTTAGGACCTCCCACAGTAAGACTTGGGCGTCCTTATGCGATTAATCTGGGGTAATGTTGGACAACACTCAAAAAATAATAATAATAATAACCACACACTAATTCGTTTTAGATCATTCTGAATCCAAATCCTCGATAAAAACCATAGGTGCACGTCCGTGTGTGTGTGATAAAATATTGTTCTATCTGCTTTGTGTGTTTACTTTTCAAGCTACGTAGAATCCGAAAACCGAAAAAAATTCTGCACTTTTTCGGCACTTTGCTTAGTTACCAAGGATTTGGTATATCGGCTCCATTTGGGGTCTAGTTGGGCTGCAAAGGTTTGTCACTTCTAAGTTTCTGTTTTTTTTTTTTTTTTTGCTTCCGAGTCTACCAAGGTAGCGGAAGCTTTGTTTTCACTTTTCAAGGATGAAAAAAAAAAGTTCTCCAAAATCAAAATTTTCACTCGCGTTTTGCATTTTAGTCCTTTCTGAACAATTTTGGTTCCGTGTCTGTGTGTCTGTCTATCTGTCATGAATTCCTTGTAACGCGCATAACTATACGAAGTTATTGTCCGATTTCTATGAAATTTTCAGGGATTGTGCGGGTTGGCGTGTAGACGGTCCCCTATGAAAATCATCATCCCCGGACTGATAGAAGCGACTGCGCATGCGCAAACGTGAATTCTTTGTAACGGCCATAACTTAGACATTTTCCATCCGATTTCAATGAAATTTTCAGGGACATTACAGATTAGTAAGTAAAGTAAAGTAAAGTAAAGTGAGCAACCATTTCAGGTTGAATTTTCGTCCGACTGCCATTCTTGGCGTCGCGGACGTCATCAGCTGTCTTCCTAAGGGGAGATCAGAATTTGTTCTGATGATTTCGCTCATGGCTTCCCAAACATCACCGCCCTGGGTTGGAACGAGAGATTGCCGATCGTCTAATAGACAGAAAACTTTCTGCGGCGACCAGACTCGAACGCGCGTCCCCGCTAGACGGTCCTTATCTTATCACCGCAGTCGGGTACACTGTCCACTAGACCACCGACGCCCACTACAGATTAGTATTTAGATGGTCCCCTATGAAAATCATCATCCCCGGACTGATAGTAGCCACTGCGCATGCGCAAACGTGAATTTCCTTGTAACGGCCATAACTTCCACATTTTCTACCCGATTTCAATGAAATTTTCACGGATTATGCGAATTAGGTTGTAGATGGTCCCCTATGAAAATCACCACCTTCGGACTGATAGTAGCCACTGCGCATGCGCAAACGTGAATTTCCTTGTAACGGCCATAATTTCTACATTTTCCATCCGATTTCAATGAAATTTTCAGGAATGATGCGAATCAAATTGTAGATAGTCCCCAATAAAGATCATCACCCCCGGACTGATAGTAGCCGCTGCGCATGCGCAAACGTGAATTCCTTGGAACAGCCATAACTTCCACATTTTCTACCCGATTTCGATGACATTTTCAGGGATTATGCGGATTAGGTTGTAGAAGGTCCCCAATGAAAATCAAGGCCTTAAAATTTACAGTAGCCTGTGCGCATGTGCAAACGTAAAATCCTTGTAACATCCATAACACTTACATTTTTCTTCCGAATTTGATGAAATTTCCTTGGATTGTCCAGATTAGCGTGTAGATGGTCCCCTATGAGGGTAGTGAAAGGTACTTAGAGATTGGTGTTTTGGGATTATCTACTATGCATCGGATCATCTATATAATCGGGTTATGGATACGAGGAAGCTATGTGCCACACCCACTTGGCAGACATTTTTTCAGTTTTTGCGGTTGTGATTTTCTAATTGCCCTAGCTCGAAAATCTGCGATATTGTTTCTCCAATTACGGTTGGTAGGCGCTGACAAAGCTGTGTTCTTTGCTGAAGGGTGTCTATACAGAAAAATAATAAACCTTTGTGCTGTATTTTGTAGTGTTTTGTAATGTGGACTACTGCGTTGGTTGAGATGTTTGGAATTGGATGAAGAAATTCTTAAGTCAGCGCTTAACACGAATAAAATCACTCGCGATGAGATTGTGGAAAACAATTTTAATAAAAAGTAGAACGTTGTCTAGAACGTTGAGTAGAACGTTGTCTATTTCTACGAAAATAATGAGTTACAAGTTAAATAGATTTCGACGGTTAGGTCATCATCAGTAACAAACAATAACTGAACAGTTCAGTAACTGTTCAGTTAGTTTCGTTATTGTTTGTTACTGATGATGACCTAACCGTCGAAATCGATTTAACTTATAACTCATTATTTTCGTGGAAATAGGCAGCGTTCCACTCAACTCCGTTTTTATTTGTGTGCTTAACAGCGAATTGTGTTACTTGGTAGATACATTACATTTCGGTCAAAAGAGCAGACGGTTCAAGGTAGGGAAGCTATCCCGCACAACAGTGGTGCACCGAGGGTTGACGTTGGGGGCCATCGGGCTTCCCTCATCAAAGTAAAACTACAGTTTACCTCTTTCTTATAGAATCACTCTACGACTTATTTTCAAGTGGAAATAAGGTTCCTACATCGAATTATTTGCCCAAAAAATTTCAGATTGATGGGAATGACTCAAGTCCCGCACTGAAGGGGCTAGGTATCGATGAAAAACGGATGATCTATACGGACAAAATAAACCGTTGTGTAATGATTTGCAGCTGTTTTTCTATCATCCAGATAATATCGGAACCAGTCCAAGATTGAACAAAAATTCTAACGATCAAATTTAGGTTGATTCCATCACGATCCAAACGGCAGGAGCTACCTACTGTAAAAGTGAAATCAACAAATTTGTCGACTCAGAAAAGCATGAACAAAATCGTGAATACCGAGTTTCATAATATGAAAATTAATTTGGAAATTAATAAGTAAATTGTCAATGATACAATCGATCATTTTGACATTTTATGTCTTTACTATGGCACATAAATGAAAAATCGTCACGCGGGGATCGTCATGCGGGGAGCGTTATGAGGGGAGCGTTACGAGGGGAGCGTTACGCGGAAATTTCTGATGATTTTCACGTACAACCAATCGTTCCTAGGGAAAACTAACTTCCTCATTTTCCACCCCGCAAAAATCGTTCACCACTCATTGGAAAGCTCTCAGTTTATTAAACATAAGACATAAAATGTCTCTCGTGGTTGCGTACTTGTACGAAAGCTGTATTTCATTTATGTGCCATAGTAAAGACATAAAATGTCAAAAGTGAGTAATATTGTTTCTTTTGGTCACTTTTGTGTCTGGGTTTTTTCCATTAACTAATAATTATTTAACTAACAATTAGTTAAAGTTGTAGAATAATTAGTTAAAGTTGTAGAATTGTTAGTTGTAATAATTAGTTAACTAATAATAATTATTAGTTAATTCTACATAATTAGTTGTAATAATTAGTTAAAGTTGTAGAATTGTTAGTTGTAATAATTAGTTAACTAATAATAATTATTACAACTTTAATTCTACAACTTTAACTAATTATTAGTTAAAGTTGTAGAATTAAAGTTGTAATAAATAGTTAACTAATAATGAGTTAAAGTTGTAGAATTATTCTACAAGACCACGATATTCTACTTCGTATGTGAAGAAGTTAAACGGCCAACCCGACGTGCCAGACGATTCTCTCTACTTACGTCCACTCACTACGTATATCCACTCATGTGAACATTCTGTGTAACGATCATACATCACAATGGTTCCTATACAATTGATAGAATTGCAGTGATTTTTTTAAATTTTATTATTATTATTTTTTTATAAAGTTATTTTTAATTCCGATAATCGTTTCAAAACGGATTTCAATTTGTTAAAAGGTGCATGAATTCCCAAATTCAAGCTTTTGGGCTCATTGCAGTAACTTAGATTTTGAATGAATTTTTTCAATGAAAATCAAGTTTTTAAAAATATAGTTAGCTAACAGATATAAGAATAGAGACAGAGTGAGGCCGGATGATAGTGAATTTGAGTCAATGGGACTACCTTGAACACTTCAGTCATTGCGGAAGTAGCACTGACCTATGAAAAGCCCTAATCAAAAGGCGCTTCCGTCCGATTCCGCAGGTTAACATGGAAAAGAAGCGTAGGAACGACTCGATTGTTGGTCTGTGTAGTTTCGGAGCATGAAAGCGGATTTTTGAATGGAAATGAGAGGAGGGATCGCCGCGTCGACCTGCCGTGTCACCAAAGAGCAATACAAACTGGTTATTTCACCGGGATGGAGCGTGCTGGTTACAGGTTCCCTCATCCGAATCAATAACCCAGAGATGCTCGACGAATGAAGCTGTTGGGAGACTTGTTAAGGGGGTCTCAGTCGATCGCCGGTCGTATTTAGTATTTCGCCAAATCGAATGGGCAAAAAGTTAAAAAGATGTATGTACTTAAATTGGCAATTTTAAAGGATTTTAGATATTCATTAGTGCGTTAAATTTGTGATCCTTTAGAGAGAAATTATAGGTATATCAGGGTTTTTGACGAGAATTACTTGATGATAGACTCAAAAAAAGATGTATATGTATATGTATATGTATATGTATATAGCAAATGTATAATGTATAATGTATGTATAATGTATAAAATAAATGTATAAAATAAAAATGTATAAAATGTATGTAAAAAATGTATAAAATAAATGTATAATGTGCAAATGTATAATGTATGTATGTATATGTATATGTATATGTATATAGCAAATGTATCAAAGAAGTAAACTTATTTAGTACGACTACACTTTTGTTTACCCATTATCGAATATAAATAACTTTGTATTCGAGCAACAAGTTAAAAACATATTGTTAAGTAATGCATGCATTCCAGGGGACGTCCCATTGGATAAGCACTAAGTCAATTTAAACCAGTTGGTAGGCGATAAAATTGTTTCACTCGATCTAATTTACTTGGTATTTTAGGCAAGACATAGTTGTCTCCCTCCTTCACCCTTATCCATCATAACATTTCTAGCGGCATGGAAGACTCAAATTTGAAGAGCATTTTAAAATCCATGATCTACGATACCCAACAGGCGTGGAGTTCACCCCCCACCTCCACCCCACCCCCGGGCAATGGTGCCAGTCTGGCACCAAAGGGGAAATACGTCGTTAACATAAGTATTAACCCCCCCCCCCTCACACCCCTTAAAAGGCAAAAGATAGTTTTCCGCGTCGAACAAAAAAAGAACATCGGTCGAACAAAGAACAAAGAACAAAGAAAATTGGTTGAAAACTCAGGCCTGGGCAGAGTACACAAGATTTTGTCACAGACACACACAGACATACCAAAACCTATGGTTTTTTCGCGGATTTGGATTCAGAATGGTCTAAAACGGATAAGTGTGTGGTTATTTTTTTTCTGTTGAGCGTTATCCAACATTACCCCAGATCAATCGCATAAGGATGCCCAAGTCTTACTGTGGGACGTCCTAAAAACTGTGAAAACTATTACCCAACAGTTTATTATTGTTGCTCTGAAGTACCTACCAACCATATTATCGGATCAAGTTTGTTTCTACAAAAAGCAGCTCTCAGCAAAATATCGCTATACCAAAGTTGTGGAAGCCTTCAATACTAAATTTGGTTTATGGTTATTAAAAAAACACAACTGAGTGAAATACGAGTGATGCGAAAAGTGAAAACCATGTGAAATAACAAAAAAGTGAAACATACGGACACTGATATTTGCAGTTGGAAACAAGTAATGATGAATTAGGTTGAAGGACCCCAGCTCGTGACCCCATGAATCCAGAATATTCAGATTACCTTTTGATGACTTAGTCAAAATCGCTTAGAAACAATATGGTGACAGATTTTCCTCATCGATGTCCCTTTTCGAAGGGAAATAATAAAATATTCATGAAGGCCTCGATCGGGGAGGGCCTTTAGCCGCCTCTATCACGACAATAACATCAACATGATACACAACCCCAAACATTTCAGATTGAGTTGGTGGATACACGATCCACGTCTATGAGAATATTGATATGAGACAATACCGTGAGCTGTAAAACGACGTTTATTTAGTTATTTATCATTATCGGTGACTTAACTAATATGGCGTTTATTCTTCAACCCCCAAATAGAAGTAACTAATGGTAAATTCATTTGGGACCTCAATCATCATATTTTACTTAACCCTCCGATAAGCGAGGTATCAAGTTGATACAAAATTTAGTTTTGGAAGGTTGCTACGCCCCCCATCGTGTGGATTTGAGAGCTCTTCTCGTTACCTTCCTAACTTCGAATCTTCTTCATAATAATAATAAGTTGGCCTGTCACAGGAGCCACCTGTAGTACCTGCAGCTGATTTTTATCAAATCGATACACCGCGCGCATCCATGTAACTTCCGGAGTTTGCTTCATAAAGCGACGTTTTCATGACAAATTATCAATGTTCAGAAAAGTTGAAATTTTCCTTTGAGTAATGTTGCCAGGGAATTGTTCAGCTCGATGAGTAAAGTACCTGCTGTGTCTAGTTTTAAATTTTCTACTTCATAGTTTTGTTCAATGACTTTACACAGCTCCTATTCTTATAAGTTGGTTTCCCTTATACAATAAAGTTATAGGCAAAAAATTAACTTTTTTCTATTTCTCATAACCCTTCCCCACTCTCAAAAACCGTTTTATCAAATGATACACCGCGCGTGTCACCTTTTTTTAGGCCGCGTGTATCTGAGGGTTAATACCTCCATGCGTAATGGTATTATACACATAATGACTGAAAATTTCACCAAATCGTACCATTAGTTAGTAAATTTTTGTCCGGGACAACTAAATTCAGATCCAACACAATAGCAAGTAACTCCGTAAACCATTAAAATCCACCAAATTTGTAGTTTGAAGGAATTTATGTTAACGCGTGCCGCTCATGGTACCAATAGCTTAACAGCAATGACCTCAAGAATCATAAAAGCTGAACTCAAGAATTCAGGGAATAGGGTTCAGGGAATAAACCGCTTAATCAAGGAGCTAACTCACTGACTACGGTGGCATATGGTTTGGCAACAAGTATTAAAGTAAATTTCCTTCGGCTATCTCCAATCAAACTCACGATTTCCCAGGTTGAGATTCTTCGACTGTGTAAACTAGGTGTTTGCGAGTTATTTTCCATGGTATATATTTGGTGTTTTAATCCTTTCCCTTCCGCTTCGCTGAGGCTTCATTTCTTGAAATTTCTTCCTCCTACTGTTCCACAATATATTCTCAAACTTTGATTTGTGTGAGTTGGATCCCTAAGCCTCTCAAAGATCGTTGAAAGATCATTGAATATTTTTACCAGTTATTTTGATCTACAAGGGAAACGGAGGTTATTGGGAGGAGATTAATGAATGAATTCATTGTTTGGTCACATACAAAACGAGAACACATATTATAGTGACCTTGTATGGATCTACTTCAGATATTTGCAACCAATACATAGGTGGGAGTCCATGTACACGATCCTACCCTTTTTTATGGCCAACGTTTGCCGCTTTGTACAGAAAGAACTTTTGAAAACAATTATAAGACTGAGATGGTACAGCATAAGATGAGATCTGTTTCACAACTGAACATCTTCAGTAAATTGTTTACCAGAAATACCTAGGTAGGAAAAATGAAGCAAATCAAGACCATGATCTGATCAGTCAAACTTCTCCAATGTGAACTTTGGTAGGTAAATTTAAAGTATTTTTCAGTCATGTGGTATTAATTTTCTAATAAATAGCCTGAAAAACTATTGGGAATCACTAGGAATGATAATATTCCATACAGGTTTTTTCGGGTGATTTAAAATGATTAGTACCCACAAATACGTTTGAGACTCAAGATTTTCATGGATAAATTCAATGTTACAATGACTCAGCTTGGAGAACTCAAGAACTCCAATTTTTGATGGACAGAAAATTTTGGGATTAGTTCATCATGGATGAATTATTCAATCCCAAGCCTAAATTTTGGATTTGTGAATGATGCTACCCAAAAAGTAGCGAATACGATCTCATTCGTTTGGCTGGAGCCTATGCAGTTGCTTTCACGTAACTTAATTCCATAATTTTTGACCCAAAATATCACATTTTTCAGCACATTCCAACTATTCTGGTTCAGATATTTTAAGAAAAACAGTAGGAGTAGCAGCATTAATTTATCATTTAAAATAATTCATTCCTTTTT
The DNA here is from genome assembly GCA_009739505.2 of Apolygus lucorum. NCBI lineage: Eukaryota > Metazoa > Arthropoda > Insecta > Hemiptera > Miridae > Apolygus > Apolygus lucorum. The sequence goes on along the minus strand of CM019176.2, from coordinate 69,186,451 downwards.
TGAAATTTCAATAATCATAATCAAGAAAAGAGGATAGAGAATTGATGAATAATATTCATTCTGAGATAATTATATATATCTTGATGATCTTAACTAATTGTTAAGGTTGTAATATTATATTTGTATTCTCGTTCATGTTAAGCACTGTTGTGTAATTTTGGAACGAGTATAATTATCATCCTCCCCTCCAAGTTTCCTCCACTGAATGAGGCCAACTTATTGACTACCATGAAAATAACTGAAATATGAAAAAAAACAGCGAGTTCCGCACGGCACAGGAAGATGCGGAGCCCGGGCTACAGCTGGGCATTGCGTGTACTCCATAAATCAAAAGATCCGAAACAAGGATCCATTCATAACGTACATTGAAACCAGATCGCGCAAATGAAGTGCCTCTGTGTAGAGTTTCTGGTTTCTAGAAGACACTTATGTCCTGAGCGTTAATAGAACTCAATACTCAGATCAATTACAGCAATAAGTATGAGAAGCCACTGTGCACATACCTCTCAACTTTTGCTCATGGCATTCCCTACTGTTGGTCGTAGGTGATGCAGTACATTGGGTTGTAGGTAGTGATTAAACAAAACTGTCCTTGAAAGTTGCGGGACAAGTAACCACGAAACGGACCAACATAAATACATACACACGCCGCTAATGGACACAAAAAACGCTGCAAATCATTGCTCAAAGGTTTATTATTTTCTGTATAGATCACCCTTCTGTATAGATCACTGGTTCTCCATCAATAGCACCTACCACCATCTGTACTCTCCCTTGACCTTCCCTCTCAAATTTCAGCTTACTGCGTTCAATAGGATTGAAAATGACTTCGGAGCTCACTCAGCTGATCAGTGATCTGAAGAGTGAAGAAGATCTCCTCGAATGCTGGAGACGCCTGGAAGAGCACTTCCATTCAATAGGATTGAAAATGGCTTCGGAGCTCACTCAGCTGATCAGTGATCTGAAGAGTGAAGAAGATCTCCTCGAATGCTGGAGACGCCTGGAAGAGCACTTCCATTCAATAGGATTGAAAATGGCTTTGGAGCTCACTCAGCTGATCAGTGATCTGAGGATTGAAGAAGATCTCCTCGAATGCTGGAGACGCCTGGAAGAGCACTTCCATTCAATAGGATTGAAAATGGCTTCGGAACTCACTCAGCTGATCAGTGATCTGAAGAGTGAAGAAGATCTCCTCGAATGCTGGAGACGCCTGGAAGAGCACTTCCATTCAATAGGATTGAAAATGGCTTTGGAGCTCACTCAGCTGATCAGTGATCTGAGGAGTGAAGAAGATCTCCTCGAATGCTGGAGACGCCTGGAAGAGCACTTCCATTCAATAGGATTGAAAATGGCTTTGGAGCTCACTCAGCTGATCAGTGATCTGAGGAGTGAAGAAGATTTCCTCGAATGCTGGAGACGCCTGGAAGAGCACTTCCATTCAATAGGATTGAAAATGGCTTCGGAGCTCACTCAGCTGATCAGTGATCTGAAGAGTGAAGAAGCATTTGAGCAATGATTTGCAGCGTTTTTTACCCACCAACATTTTTTTTACCTACCAACTTTTTTTTTACCTACCAGCTAGGTACTACCTACCACACCATACTGGCTTCACACCTTCACAATCAAGTTTATTAGAAAGAACTAAACGCTTCACACTCGATTCGAAATATAGAAAGCTTCATATGGAAATTTGATTACTGGTTACGCAGAAGGCAAAACTGTATACAAATCGAAGAAATGAACAGCGATCGCATTTTAGTCCGATAAAATTTGAATGGAGATTAGACCTCTTTTGCGATTCACACTCATGATTCTGTTTTATCGAAGGAAAACCTTCAAGTACTCGTAGGGACCGAACGGTTTGTCCTACAGAGCTCCGGGTGGTCTCAAAAAATTTTAAAAATTCAGTACTATTTAAATTTGGTGAAAAAACGATACCTTTATTTCGAGAGTTTTCGAGCTAGGGCACTCTTGAAAATTTCAACCCTTAATTTTCACCCCTTAGAAGTGACCTACATCAACCAAAAGCTTCGCGGCACAACTAGACCCCAAATGGAGCCCATATACCAAATTTGAACCAAATCGGTCCAGTGTTGCTAAGAAAAGTGCCGCGTACGGCGTACGGCGTACGGCGTACGGCGGACGGACGGAAATTTTTTTATTCGATTTTCGTATTCTACGTACCTTGAAACGTAAAACATCAAATTTTGAGGGGGGGTTAAATTTTTTTTTTCTTGCTCGATTCCAAAGGCTTATTATTGAAAATAATAAACCAAAACTACCTAATGAAAATTTGAAATTTCGATTTCCAAACATAATTTTTTCCAAAATGGAAATAAGTCATTCTTCCAGAAACTCCCACCCATTTGTGATCAATGTGTGGCGATGGTTTGGGTTGGACCATGGAAGGTTCGGTCAAATTATTAATATCCGTTATCCATTCACCAACTTGAATACTTCTAAACATAATTTCTCTACCTTATTATGTTAAAGATACGGGGAAGCTATTTATCATACTCGGTTGGCAAACTTTAATAAAACTATGTCTACCATAAAAAATTACAAACGCCCCTCCAAAAAAATCTATTATTAGAAAATTCGAACTGTTCAAGTAGCACATTAAAGTTGGTACGTAGTACCTAACTAAGAAATAAATTGAGCAGTTTGATTCCGAAAAGTACTACACCCACTTCGTTTGATTTCAAAAAGTACTTTATCCACTTCGTTTGATTCCAAAAAGTACTAAACGCCACGTTCTTTTTTTAAAAAAAGTACTACCTATATCCATAAATCTGATATTTAAAATTTCTTTCATAGTTATTTTAAACTTAGAACCATTTTCCCAGAATTATCCATAATATTTAGAAATATATTAAAAAAACAAGTGGGTGTGGCACATAGCTTGCTCGTGTCCATAACCCGATTGTGTAGATGATTCGATGAACAGTACTTAATCTCAAAACAATCTCTAAGTACCTTCCATTACCGTCATAGGGGACCATCCACGCGCTAATCTGGACAATCCTAGAACATTTCATCAAATTAAGATGAAAAATGTAATAGTTATGGCTGTTACAAGGATTTTACGTTTGCGCATGCGCGGAGGCTTCTGTAAATTTTAAGGCCTTGATTTTCATTGGGGATCATTTTCAACCTAATTCGTGTAATCCCTGAAAATTTCATCGAAATTGGATAGAAAATTAGGAAGTAATTGCCGTTACAAGGAATTCACGTTTGCGCATGCGCAGCGGCTACAATCAGTCCGGGGTGATGATTTTCATAAGGGACCATCTACACGCCAACCCGCACAATCCCTGAAAATTTCATCAAAATCGAATGAGAACTGTAGAAGTTATGGCTGAGGCAAGGATTTCATGACAGACACACAGACAGACAGAAACGGAACCAAAATTGTTCAGAAAGGTCTGAAACGTAAAACGCGAGTGGAAATTTTGATTTTCGAGAACTTTTCCTCAACCTTGAAAAGTGAAAACAAAGCTTCCGCTACCTTGGTAGACTCGGAAGCAATAACATCATTAGTTTATAGCACGTTTTTCAGGTCGCAAGGTACCTTTTGGAATCAAGCTCCTCACTTATGGAAACACCATTAAATGCATGGTAAAAGGGAAATGAGGAAACCGTCCATATTTTTCGACTTTCCTTTTAATGAATAAATTCAATAATAACCATAATAAAATTTGCCATGCAATATATCGGAAATGAGGTCAATAACGTAGGACATTAGGGAGGCTTGCCAATTGAATGGACATCGCATTATTATATCGGTGTTGATACTAAGAGTCGCCAAACTTTAAATCTGCTGAACGCGGAAATGTTGCCAACAATACACGCAAGGGTAAAGACCCGATAGAATCTTCAACGATAAATCACGAAACATCCGAAGAATCTATGTAGCAAAAATGTTTCATGACTACACTGCTGTTCTACTCTCAAACAAAAACGATGGATTGTATTGAATTTTCAAAATTATACACCAAGCTCTTGAAAACACGAAAACGTCTGATGCTAAGTTCAACACTACTTTTCTAGCCGGTGGAAACCGTTAAATAGTTGTTATTGTATGTTATCGCTCTGTTCAGCCGTTCAGGATATTTTTCTGTTACGAAAGACAGTTTTGTTGGAGAGAAGTGAGTTGATTTTATTAATGAAGTTAAGAAATCCTGAAATGTCGTCCAATAATCGTCAAAAATGTCGTGCCCAGAAAATAGTTTATTGTCAAGTAGATATACGTTTTCAAATATCGTATTTTGACACGAAACTGAGAGGCTTCCTTGTTTTTAAGTATTTTAAAGTCGGCAAAAGGGAGACCATTTGGATCAACACAAGAAAATTCAAGAAAACACTCAAGAAAATTGTCTAGAAATTGCATTAGATGCTGCTTTAATCATCGATGATGAGTACCAACAGATTCTATAGGTCTACTGCCCACCCAACTTATTTTCTTTTTCTTTTATTGTCTTCGAAATAAATACTCATACAACCGGGACTTAATGAATTGGTTGAGTTAACAGTAAAAAATGCCTGCTTGGATTATAACTTGAACTGAAATATTCATTTTCGTCATGAAATTTAACAATAATAAATTATAAATGTCCATATCACATGCTCCAGGGATGGTATCCAAATTAAAAGGTCTCGTAATCTTCAGGTGCAGAACTGTCAGGAATGGATCCCGTGCAGTTTGATGAGAGGAACATTTTAATATCAAGTGCTCCCCACCCAACTTGGTCGACGTATTTTCATATTGATATGTTCAAATTTCAAATTGTGAATTAGTGATTGCTAGGAAATTAAACCCGAGAAAAAGAGATTACCTACTGATTGAACAAGCGACAGAGCTTGTTGTAAGATCGTTCGTTACTGTCATGGCTGTTCTGTGAGAACAACGACTAACAGGATGCAGGCCGCAAGCAGACAGCCCACTAGAGATAGTTGGCAAGTGATACGCCACCTGAAAGAGCGAGTGAGGGAGAATGAGTGGGGATGAAGAAGTGAGAAGTAGAAGGTGAGGGAGTCGGGGGAAAGATGCGAAGGAGGGTGCAGAGAGGGAGCGATGGGGGATGCTGGGACCTACCCGGTCAATATCTGGGGCACGAGCTCCCGAGCGCGTTTGTGGGTCGACCCCCCCCCCCCTTCTTCACTTTTTATCCCTGTTGTGGGTTATCCCTGTACACGTAGAATAGTACTTGTTGCCCCATCCATCTTCCTGAAAAATCTAATTTGAAGAGGTCTTCTAGGTTTCTTCTTTGTACCCGAAATCGCATCATTACACCAAACTTTTGGTTGTATTAACATGTCTGCCAAGTTGGCTGGACAGTAGAGCTTTCCCACAAAATATAACAAGAACATTTATAATCTGTTGGTTGAAAATGATTACATTGATACGAGCACCAATAGGTATCTAAATACAAAGCAATCAAACAAAATTTCCTGATCAAGCATTTAGTGACACCAAAGCGGTTGAAAATTCCTTTCTTTTTATACCATTTACAAGTCAAATTAATCCTTTTCCAAACCAAATGAATCCTTTTCCAAACCGAATGAACCTTCTTCCAAACCAAAATAATCTTTTTACAAACCGAATGAATCCATTTCCAAGTCAAATGAATCCTTTTCCGAACCAAACTAATCTTTTTACAAATCAAATGAACCCAAACTAAATTGATCCTTTTCCAAACCGAATGAAGCTTTTTCCAAACCAAAGTAGTCTTCTCTTTCAAACTCAATGAATCCTTTTCAAAACCGAATGAATCCTTTTCCAAACCAAGTGAATCCTTTTCCAAACCGAACTAATCTTTTTACAAACCAAATGAATCCTTTTCAAAACCGAATGAATCCTTCTCCAAACCAAATGAATCCTCCTCCAAACCAAACTAATCTTCTTACAAACCAAATGAATCCTTTTCAAAACCGAATGAATCCTATTCCAAACTGAATGAATCCTTCTCCAAACCAAACTAATCTTCTTACAAACCAAATGAATCCTTTTCAAAACCGAATGAATCCTTCTCCAAACCAAATAAATCCTTTTCCAAACCAAAAGAATCTGTTTTCAAACCAAATGAATCCTTTTCCAAGCCAAAAGAATCTTTTTCCAAACCAAATGATTTTTTTTCCCAAACCGAATTAAACTTTTCCAAATCAAATTAATCCCTTCGCGAAAATTAGCCCAGTGAAAATGTTTGCCTATTGCAGGAGTTGTAGAAAAACGTGAGAAGTTTTTGATAGAATGTGAAGAATTTACGATTCTTCTGTCCGATATCTTCGGAGGTTCCCAAAGATGAGGCTGATGTGGCTAATGAGTATTCCAACCTAATGCCATTTCTCCCCAATCTTCGCTATCTACTGGTTGTTCCTTGAACATTTACACCATTTTTAATTGAATTTCCAAGATGATGTCCTGATGATATAGTTACTTTGTGAGATTAGGTACTTTACGGAAAAATATTTTTATGTTGTGGAAAAGGATTAATTTGATTTGGACAAAGTTTGATTTGGTTTGGAGATGCTATATATAAAAGTTTCAAAATATTTGAAGATCCTCTCACAATTCTGCAGCGGAAATTCATCTGTAATTATTATTTTGGAACTAACTTCTAACCAACCACCGAACTGGAGCAAAATCCGGTAATTTATTACATTGTGGGAAATCGATGCTTCAATAAAATCTTGTTTGTTCTGTTTGCTCTTTGTTCATGCGCAGACGGTACTTCAGCAGTCTTAATTTCAGCTAAATTGTGTCACTCCACTGGATAAATTATTCTCATCACCAAGGGATCTTATGACATTTTCGAACCAAATGACCTCGATAGAAACATGATTATTCTATGTTAGAAAAGTATAATTTTTACATACAGTTGCCCAGAGCAAGGTTCCTGTTGGTTCCAAATCGTATTTGGAAATAAATCACGTTTTCGCTGAAACTACTGTTAGTCCAATAGAGTAACCGATAGATTTCCTGAAAACTCCATCAAAATCAAATAATAACATATTCGTATGGATTCGCCCAAAAATCCCAGTAAGAACCAAAATGCAAATTAGAGTGAAAATTTAGATTTTGGATGTCCTACTGGTCGATTCTCGATAAAAATTAATGTGGAAAAATGAGCACATTTTGATCTCAAAAATTGATTATTCAGATAATCTGATCAGATTTTGAGAAATTGATTTTTGAGTGGGATCACGTTTGAACGTGAGCAAATAGTGCTCTTCGTCCAATGTTGATGGACAAAGTCATAAAATTAAAGTAAGTAAGTAAAGTAGCTAAATAAAAAGTAGTTATATAATATAAACTAGTTATATATTATATAACTAGGCTACTTTACTAACTTACTTTACTTTCATGACTTTGTCCATCAACATTGGACGAAGAGCGCTATATGTGCTTCATATTATGAGTTCATTATGTTATGAGATTCATGTTATGAATGTTATGAGATTCATATTACGAGTGTTGCAACTAGAATCTTCTAAGAACCATTAGTTGGGTTATTTGACTGGATGATTTCATTCGTTTCTGAAGATTGTGAATTACATAAATTGAACATCATTTAACTTATGATTAGTTAATTAAGTAATTATCCTCATTGAGCTATCGGTGTGGTCCAAAGAGATGTCCGTGGTGTCATTCGACTCTTAAAAAGATTCGTGAATATTGTGAACTAACGAAAAACAAGACGTGCATATTAAGAGTTTTCGAGATGCGGCACCCTGAAAATGCCAACCCTTATTTTTCAACCCATAGACGTGACTGACAATAAGCAAAAGCTTCGGAGCCAACTAGACCCTAAATGGAGCCGATCTACCACATTTCGGTCTATTATTTTCAATAATGAACCTTTGGAATCGACCAAGAAAAAAAATTTCACCCCCCCCCCCTCAAAATCTGCCGGTTTACGTTTCAAGGTAGGTACGTAGAATCCGAAAATCGAATGAAAACTTTTCCGTCCGTCCGCCGTACGCGGCACTTTCCTTGATTCCCATGGACCGATTTTGATGAAAATTGGTATACACGCTCCATTTGGGGTCTAGTTGTGCCTTGGTTGATTCGGTCAATTCTAAGAGTTGAAAAATAAGGGTTGACATTTTGAAAACGCCCTAGCTCAAAAAATGTCGATATAAAGGTATTGTTTTTTTCATCAATTTAAGATGGTATTGAATTTTTAGAGACCACGCGGAGCTCTGTAGGACAAACCGTTTGCTCCCTACGAGAACTTAAGGGTTGGGCTTAAGATAAATTAGAAACACGAGTGTGAATCGCAAAAGAGGCCTAATCTTCGCTCAAATTTTAGCTGACCAAAATGGGATTGCTGTAGGTACGTGATAGGCAGGTGGTGACAGTGGCAAAGCCGAGTTCTTTGCAGACGAGTGATCTATATAGAAAAATAATAAACCTTTGTGTAATAATTTGCACCGTGTTTTATCAAAATCGGTCTATCGGAACCAGTGAAGTGTATGACAAACGGACGAGCATTTTTATTCGACTTTTGGATTCAACATAACTTGAAACATAAAACATCAACATTTGGAAAGGGATGGAGAATTTTTTCCATCTCGGTTCCAAAAGTTCATTATAGAAAATAATAAATCAAATGGTATTAAAAATACCAATGGCATTAGGTATTCGTAAGTTTAATTGAGGCGGCAGCACCCAATTTTATCATCCGTGCGACTGTAAAATACTAACTGCACTCGTAACGAGTTTCATACCATCCATTCAAACATTCCATCGGATCGGATTGATTCTGGGACGTTAAAGAATACAGTTTGAGAGCACCTACGTAATTGAATAGTTACTATGAGTGCGAACCACATTCCTAAATTACCCTGTAGGTACAAATTAAGTTGGAATTTTATATTCATCATCATCTGAAATTAAACTTTTCATTCATGATGCCATTAGGTATGTTAATCAAAAAGTCTGTCAAGTAGGTGTGGCACATAGGTAGCTTCTTCGTAACCATAACCCGATTGTGTAGATGATCCGATGAATAGTAGTCAATCTCAAAACATTAATCTTCAAGTACCTTCCACTACTCTCATAGGTAACCATCTACACGATAATCTGAACAATCCTGAGAAATTTCGACGAAATCGGATGGAAAATGTAGAAGTTGAGGCTGTTACAAGGATTTTACGTTTGCCCATGTGCAGAGGCTACTGTCAATTTTAAGGCTTTGATTTTCATAGGGGACCGTCTACACGCTAACCCGCGCAATTTCTGAAAATTTCATCGAAATCGGACAATAACTTCGTATAGTTATGCGGGTTACAAGGATTTCATTACAGACACTCAGATACACAGACACACAGATAGACAGGTGCGGCACCAAAATTGTTCAGAAAGGTCTGAAACGTAAAACGCGAGTGGAAATTGCGATTTTGGAGAATTTTTTTTCCAACCTAGAAAGGTGAAAACAAAGCTCCCGCTACCTTGGTAGACTCGGAAGCAAAAATGAAGCTATCAGAAAATGTTTACATTTAAAATTGACGAATTGAAAAAGAATGTTTTCCAATTCTTTTATCTACAGTTTTCCCAATGAATGAATAATTCGCCCTATATCTAATTTTAAAAAAATGAGCTCTTATTTTCTTCTAAGGGTAGAATTATTAGCTATCATTTTTCCACACTTCTAAGGTTGAAAAAAAAGCTGACATCTTCAAAACGCCCTAACCCAAAAACTCCCAATATAAATGTATTGTTTTTTCATCTATTTAAAATAGAATTGAATGTTTAGAATCGAGTGATACCACCCAGAGCTCTGTAGAACAAATAGTTCGCTCCCCATGAGAACTTGAGAGTTGGACTTATGATAAATCTGAAACACTGAGTGTGAATTGCAAAAGATGCCTAGTCTCCGTTCAAATTTTAACCAACCAAAATGTGGTCGCAGTTCATTGGTTCGAGTTGTACTCAATTTTGCGCCCTTAGCAGCTAGAAATCAAATTTTCTAATGAAAGCACCCACAACAAATCAAAACAAATCATATCCAAATTGAGTGTGAAGCGTTTATTTCTTCAGAATATACTTGAATGTGAAGCGAAAATATGGTTAGTAGGTAGTTACATTTGCATAGCTGTTCTTTGCAGTCGAGTTATCTATACACAAAATAAAAAGTCCATTCATCCAGCATGAATTAATAAGCGAATTTTCAGAGAAATCTTTTTTTTTACACTCTTCAGGGATCGATAATGAATGTTCCGGAAAGAAAAAACGTCTGCCAAGTGGGTGTGGCACATAGCTTCCTCGTATCCATAACCCGATTGTATATATGATCCGATGCATAGTAGATATACCAATAGATACACCAATCTCTAAGTACCTCTCACTACCCTCATAGGGGACCATCTACACGCTAATCTGGACAATCCTAGAAAATTTAAGTGAGTAGATGTATGTGATTGGATCAAAAAAATTCTTAGCCTCGGCGTGGATTCGAACCCGCGATCCCTGGAGCACAAATCAAGACTCTGTCCTCTGAGCTATTGAAGCCTTGTCATATATAAGATTTGAGATTCTCACAGGAGACCATCCCTCTATGAATGAATCCCTCTATGAAAAACAATTCTCTATGATTTTCATAGGGGACCATCTAAACACTACCCTGTAACATCCCTGAAAATTTCATTGAAATCGGATGGAAAATGGAGAAGTTATGGCCGTTACAAGTAATTCACGTTTGCGCATACGCAGTGGCTACTATCAGTCCGAAGGTGGTGATTTTCATAGGGGACCATCTACAACCTAATCCACATAATCCCTGAAAATTTCATCGAAATCGAGTGAAAAATGTGGCAGTTATGGCCGTTAGAAGGAAATTCACGTTTGCGCATGCGCAGTAGCTGCTATTATTCCGAAGGGAGTGATTTTCATAGGGGACTATCTAGATACTAATCTGTATCATCCCTGAAAATTTCATTGAAATCGGATGGAAAATGTAGATGTTATGGCCGTTACAAGGAATTCACGTTTGCGCATGCGCAGTCGCTTGCATCTGTCCGAGGATGATGATTTTCATAGGGAACATCTAAAACCTAATCCACATAATCCCTGAAAATTTCATTGAAATCGGATTGAAAAGTGTAGAAGTTATGGCCGTTACAAGTAATTCACGTTTGCGCATACGCAGTGGCTACTATCAGTCCGAAGGTAGTGATTTTCATAGGGGACCATCTACAACCTAATCCACATAATCCCTGAAAATTTCATCGGAATCGAGTGAAAAATGTGGAAGTTATGGCCGTTAGAAGGAAATTCACGTTTGCGCATGCGCAGTAGCTGCTATCAATCCGAAGGGGGTGATTTTCATAGGGGACCATCTAGATACTAATCCGTAACATCCCTGAAAATTTCATTTAAATCGGATGGAAAATGTAGAAGTAATGGCCGTTACAAGGAATTCACGTTTGCGCATGCGCAGTCGTTTGCATCTGTCCGAGGATGATGATTTTCATATGGGACCGTTTACACACCAACCCGCACAATCCCTGAAAATTTCATCGAAATCGGACAATAACTTCGTATAGTTATGCGCGTTACAAGGAATTGATGACAGACGGACAGACACACAGACACACGGACACACAGACATACAGACACGGAACCAAAATTGTTCAGAAAGGTCTAAAACGCAAAACGCGAGTGAAAATTTTGATTTTGGAGAACTTTTTTTTTCGTCCTTGAAAAGTGAAAACAAAGCTTCCGCTACCTTGGTAGACTCGGAAGCAAAATTCAGTTGAAGTTATGGTTAAGAAAAAGAACAATGTTGTTGGAATTTCTTTTAGAAAGTTTTTTTTTACGTAGCGGAAGCTTTGTTTTCACTTTTCAAGGTCGAAAAAAAAGTTCTCCAAAATCAAAATTTTCACTCGCGTTTTGCGTTTTAGACCTTTCTGAACAATTTTGGTTCAGTGTCTGTGTGTCTGTGTGTCTGTCTGTCTGTCTGTCATGAATTCCTTGTAACGCGCATAACTATACGAGGTAATTGTCCGATTTCAATGAAATTCTCAGGGATTGTGCGGGTTGGTGTGTAGACGGTCCCCTATGAAAACCATCATCCCCGGACTGATAGAAGCGACTGCGCATTCGCCAACGTGAATTCCTTGTAACGGCCATAACTTCTACATTTTCCATCCGATTTCGATGAAATTTTCAGGGATTAGTATCTAGATGGTCCCCTATGAAAATCATCACCTTCGGACTGATAGTAGCCACTGCGCATGCGCAAATATGAATTCCTTGTAACGGCCATAACTTCTACATTTTTCATCCGATTTCAATGAAATTTTCAGGGATGTTACAGATTAACTTGTTTTGATGTTTTGAGATTAACTACTATGCATCGGATCATCTATACAATCGGGTTATGGATACGAGGAAGCTATGTGCCACACCCACTTGGCAGACTTTTTTTCTTTTTGATTTTCAGTATACCATACCAACATACTGTATGCACAGGGTATGCTTTGAAGATGTTAGCTGTCTATATTCACGTTCTACTCGTCTCCACTAACTCATAGAGTACCCACACGGCAACTGTTGGTTTTTTTTCGATTTTCAGTATACCAGACCAACATACTGTATGCACAGGGTATTCTTTGAAGATGTTAGGAGTCCGTATTCACGTTCTACCTGTCTCCACGATCTCATAGAATACCCACACGGCTATTGTTGGTTTTCATCGATCTTAAGTAGGTATAGGTACCATACCAACACAATGTATGCAATTTATTGATTCTTACTTTGCGAGATAATTTTATTTATAGGTAGTAATTAAAGAAAAGACGTGTTCTACGCAAATTGGTGATCTATAAAAAAATAAATATACCATTGTGTAATTCGTAGTAGCCCCCCCTCCTCCCCTCGCGCTACGTCAAAGGGATACTAACTGACGCGTGGGTGTGTTGTATTCTGGTAAATTTCAAAATAATTTAACAGTATCTCGAATTTATGAAAAAAGTTGTGAAAGATTATTTATTAGCCATGTAATTAATGTCATCTTCATTAGCAAACGTTTGGGGGGTACAGAGCTCTGAGTAGTGTCATTCACCTATAAAAATTATTCAGCATTTTGAACTAATTTAAAAAAAATACGGTAGACCTATGGTTCTACAGTCTGATCATTTAATAACGAGACCTCCTGTAAATCATTACTAAATTTATGATTAAATACTTCGCTACCTACCTATACCTAATAATATTAAATATTATTAGGTAGCATAAATTTTATGCTTTCTCAATTGTTGGTTGACGTGTAATAAGGCTCTCGCTGCGAATGTTTTTACAGTTCTTTTTAACTTAGGGGTATATATCAGTTTCTTCCATAATTACAGCGGTTTTGGCAGTACTCAATTTATGCATAAATTTCGGGCTTTCCAACGAATGGTGAACGATTTTTCTACGAACCCGAATGACGAAGATAAAGTTCCGTAGCAACGACTTGGTTGTAAGTGGAAATCGTTAAACGTGCGATATTTTTGCCATGACGTGACGGTCGGAAAAATAATTGAAACCTCCTGTTGATCATTATTAAGTGATAAAACAAAACCTGTATAATTATATCGAAAGTTTTCATTCGAGCGTTTTGTATAAATCACACCTACAGCATTAGTCCATGTATCCTCCGCTAGGGATAGTAAAGCATTTTTCCCTTGAATCACCTGCATCGCATTATATCAAGCTTTTCGAAAATAGGTAACTAAGCTTATCTAATATGATTAAAAGGAAATCGCTTTGTTATCCCTAGCGGAGGATTAATGAACTAATGCTGTAGGTGTGGTTTAGACGCTCGTGTTTTCGAGCCAGGGCTTTTAAAAATTTTTTCCTCCTTCTTTTTCCTCCTTAGAAGTAGACTGACAATTACCAAAAGCTTTGCGGCACTGTTAGACCCCGAATGGAGTCGATAAACCAAATTTCTGGGCAAAGTGAGGCGGTTTGTACGACCGGAAAATTAGTGCTTTGAAATTATTGTAAGTCATCAAACGTTGAGAAGGGTTGAACAATTTCTTTTCTATCTCGTTTCCAAAGGTTCATTATTGAAAATAGTAAACCAAAAACCAGGAAGTATCTGCTTAGATATTTAGCTATAAATATAACAGCCAATCCTTTCTTCTCTTCTTCCCCTTTGCAAGATTATAACGGTACGTACCTGTGCCGTTGTGTTGTGTAATTAGCTTCTTTTATGCTGCACAATGTTATTCAAGACTGCTCATTACCCCTCCCCAATACACTTGAAGATTAATTATGACTCACAGAAAGTATCGTATTCAAGTCATTAGAATGAATGACGCGGCTAATTAGGCGGACGACACGGCGGTTATCATCTCCTACAGAATATCCATCCCTATTCCTGTTTGCTGATGATAACGTTATTATGATTGGGCATACGGATAATCTATAAGTTCCTGGAATTTCGATTGTACGATTCTAGGCAAGAAAATAACAAAAAGTATTCAATAATTCATATTTTATGGAACAAAAAGTGGAGTAGTAAGCAAGTATGTCCCAATATTTTAGGAAATTCTCTAAGCCTTGGAAAACAGTTCATGATTCTTTAAAAACTAATACATTGCAATTTTTGTCATTCAGTTACCTTTTACTGGAGTAGGACACCTGAATGCCTCAATTCACCCAAATACCTACAGTTTCTCTAACCTAAATAATGGCTGAACCCGATTAAAAATCTTGTACTGTTTTTCGTCATCAATGCTTTACTCACTACTTTGTTTTGAGTGAAATTAATAAAATTAAGGTTGAAATGCCACACACACAGTCGCTGAGCAGTGTGAAGCCGTGCATCAAATATTAAAGTTTCCTAACATCACTCCGAAGGTAGGGATTTCGTATTACACTAATTCTGAGTTCCTTTCTTCCTTTGTTTATGAACTTTATGAACTTTAGAAATGTGTTCCAAAATTCAAAATTTCCACTCGCGTTTTACGTTTCAGACCTTCCTGAACCATTTTGGTTCCGTGTCTGTAGTCTGTCTGTCTGTCATGAAATTCTTGCTACAGCCAAACTTATACAATTCTCATCCGTTTTCGATGAAATATTCAGAGATTGTGCCAGTTGACGTGTAGATGGCCTCCAATGAGGGTAGTGCAAGGTACTACTCAGTGATTAATCTTTTGACATTTACTACTCATTTATACAATCGGGTTATGGATACGAGGAAGCTATGCGCCACACCGGTCGGACTCTCGGGAAGGCTTATTTCTTGGTTTCAATCATACTTGACGGGGAGAAGTCAGTGTGTTCGTGCTCCTGATGGCAAATCATCAAGTTGGTTGGAAGTAGGGGTTGGAACGCCTCAGGGAAGCGTCCTTTCATCCTTGATTTTTTCATTAGCCATAAATCCATTGCCACTGGTCTTTAAAAAATGTTCATATATGATTTACGCTGACGATTTGCAAATTTATAAAGCATGTACAATAAATGAGATTGAGAACACAGTAAATGATATAAATTGTGAAATTTCCGAAATGGTTAAATAGTGCGAAAGAAACGGTATGAAAATTGATGAAGCAAAATGTAAAGCCATGGTACTTGGATATAATAGACTCTTATCAAAAGTAGACTTTAAAAGCTTACCCAAGATAGATATCAACCTAGTGAATTTAGATTATGTAGAAGAAGCAAAGAACCTGGGGGTAATAATGACAAGCGATTTATCGTGGTCATCTCATGCGACATCTATATGTAAAAATGTTTATAAAAGTCTATATCAATTGATTAGAATAGCTATAGATTTTCCTTTCCAATGTCGATTACAACTTGTACAAGCCTTGGTGATGCATAATTTTGAATATGCACTCACTGCTTTTGGAGATCTGAATAATGAGCAAGTCACGGTACTCCAAAAAGCACAAAATGCTGTTATCAGATTTGTATATAGACTGAAACTAGATGTACACGTCACGCCATATTACCTAAAATTGAAATGGCTGAAAATTAGGGAAAAAATTAAACTCGCCGATGCTGTATTGCTGTTCAAAATATTAAAATTTTCAACTCCTAGCTATCTTAGTAAACAATTAACTACGATGAGTAATATTCATCAGCGCGATACGCGATATGCAAATGAATTACTCCAAGTTCCACTCCACCGCACAAGCTTATACAATAAATCATTTATAGTTAGGAGTATCAGAATGTACAATGAAAATTTAGAATTGTTCGACACAACTATGACCACCAGCAGTTTCAAAAATCGTTTCAAGGAACACTTATTTTCCCAATATTTATAAATTATAATATAATACTATATTATTATAGTATATTATTATAGTATATTTATTATACTATATATTTATTATAGTATATTATTATAGTATATTATATATTATAGTAAGTAGAAAATGAACAATATTGAAGTACTTATTTGAAGTGAAGAAGATTGAATGTTATTTTTTATTCTTTAATCGTAATGCTAAGATATTGATTGATTAAGGCCGAGTTATTGTCATAACCCTTTCAGGGTTACGGTAAGAGAGGGCCCTAAGGCCCTATGTAACCCTGATTTGTTAAATAAATCAAAAATCAAAAAAATCAAAATCACCTACTTGGCAGACTTTTTTTTCGGTCATGGGATTTTACGCTCCTTGAAACGTACCTAAACCATCAAATTTTGGAAGAGAGGTTGAAAAGTTCCATTCTTGTTCGATTCCAGTAGGTACTTGAGTTAATTATTTACTGAAAATAATAAATCTTAATAAGACGTAAAGCCTCGGGAAGTGCTCTTAGAATGTGCGGTCTTGCAGTAAGCACGCGACAACCAACCAGTGAAACTCAAATTTTGGTAGAAACCAAGAGTTATTTGGAGCAGCCAATATCTACAATACAATAATAATTCCCATTGTAGCCAATATTACATAATCACATTGGTTAAATCGTTGATCGTGCCAGACACTATTGTAAAAAATGACGTCAACATTGAGGATAATGTTTTTGTTTAGTTAGGGATAGGACCCTGTAATGAATACTGGTTCCTATCTGAAACGATAAGAAATCAGTGACCCACACTATTCAAAAATGGTACGGACGATGATAAAGAAATGGAAGGAATTGTTCACAGAGCCCAGTTATGATAAGAATGACTAGTGCGAGTATCGAAATCTGGAAATCCTACGAGCACGAATAAAAAGTGCTATCATAAGTCGAGAGAGTAACAATCATAATTACATTGGTTGGAGTATTGGATGGAAACATCTAGTTCGATATTGGGGATCCATGGGTTTGAGGAACTTCCAATCATGGGGTCCAGTGGCAATGTCTAATTGCTTACTCCCAAAATCCCTACATTTTAGTAAAAAATGCGACTGTTAATATCCACTCCCCTAACAATTTTGTTGTTTAACCCATTTCCGGCCATTGATGAATTTTTGCATCCTCATAAAAATGATTTTTTTAAATGTTGAAATACCTAGTGGAAAATCTTTGTAGAAGAATTTTTTCTCGTTCATGCTGTTCCTAAACTTTTCAAAGAAAAACGTCTTTGGCATTCGGGAGCTCAATGCGATTTGGGTAATTTTGCTTCCGAGTCTACCAAGGTAGCGGAAGCTTTGTTTTCACTTTTCAAGGACGAAAAAAAAAGTTCTCCAAAATCAAAATTTTCACTCGCGTTTTGCGTTTTAGACCTTTCTGAACAATTTTGGTTCAGTGTCTGTGTGTCTGTCTGTGTGTCTGTCATGAATTCCTTGTAACGCGCATAACTATACGAAGTTATAGTCCGATTTCAATGAAATTTTCAGGGATTGTGCGGGTTGGTGTGTAGACGGTCCCCTATGAAAATCATCATCCCCGGACTGATAGAAGCGACTGCGCATGCGCAAACGTGAATTCCTTGTAACGGCCATAACTTCTACATTTTCCATCCGATTTCAATGAAATTTTCAGGGATTGTGCGGGTTGGTGTGTAGACGGTCCCCTATGAAAATCGTCATCTTCGGACTGATAGTAGCCACTGCGCATGCGCAAACGTGAATTTCCTTGTAACGGCCATAACTTCCACTTTTTCTACCCGATTTCGATGAAATTTTCAGGGATTATGCGGATTAGGTTGTAGATGGTCCCCAATGAAGATCACTACCTTCGGACTGATAGTAGCCACTGTGCATGCGCAAACGTGAATTTCCTTGTAACGTCCATAATTTCTGCATTTTCTATCCGATTTCAATGAAATTTTCAGGGATGTTACAGATTAGTATTTAGATGGTCCCCTATGAAAATCACCACCTTCGGACTGATAGTAGCCACTGCGCATGCGCAAACGTGAATTCCTTGTAACGGCCATAACTTCTAAATTTTCCATCCGATTTCAATGAAATTTTGAGGGATGTTACAGATTAACTTTTTTGATGTTTTGAGATTAACTATTATGCATCGGATCATCTATACAATCGGGTTATGGATACGGGGAAGCTATGTGCCACACCCACTTGGCAGACGTTTTTTTTTTTTTCAAAGGAGGCCTTTTGGCCGAAAGCATGATTATGGTTGCTCAAATTTGGTCCTGGGAGAGTGAGCGTTCTGGGCCATGAGCGGAAACGGATTACTGTTCATAAAAATAGATTTTTAGATTTTATATAGATTTTTAAAAAATTTTTGACAATGAAATGGATAAATCATATCGATTTGGAAAACTGAGACCTCTAAAATCCTATTAAAATGTAAAATTCATAAAATTTGGAGCATTTTTGCTCTCAATTGGTGAGCAAATGATGCCTTATTTCGGCCGGCATTCTGTAAAATAGTTCATCCTCCTCCCCCATTACTCTGTCATTTCTACCCTCGTCTTGAAATGGGTTAAAACTTGAAATCCGAAACTAAATCGATCAATTTAAAATCTGATTTGTAATTGTTGTTGCGGCATATTATTTTATTCTCAACTGCTATAAGCATATGACATTCAAAATGAACTTCAGAATTTAACTTTTTTATCACTAATTTGGTTGATTTTACTGACAGTTTTGAAGACTGGGAGAGAATGAGGAAGACAGACAAAATAATTATCTGAAACCAATCTGGCAACAATTTAAATATTACTGACATAGGTAATCTACGAAAAACCATAAGTAATGAACCAAGATATTATTGGTGAATTTCAAGAACTCAGGTGGACAGTACCTGTTACGTTCATATTCAACAAATTATAATTTTATTAGTCATTGGGTTATGCATTTCTATATAAATACGTAGTATGTATTGCTTCTCAAACACTTTCCAGAAAGGCGGATACTCGCTATGTACGAGTATGTTTTATTCTCTACCTCAACTATTTTTAAAAGTCGGAACCTCAACTTTATAATGCAGATATCTCGGAATTCGAAAGATCTAAACACGTTAGGCAAGAAAATTCAGTACTTCGAACTTATAGATGCTATAGGAGCGGATAATTATGCTAGTTTATTATAATTTAATCCCCGACGGTGCAGTGTCTTCCTCAGAGTATCTTTCATCATTTTACTACGACTAATACTCTCATCGTTTTCTCATCGCCGTCATGGTTGGCTCTAATTTGAATACTGAAGCACGACATAATTGTTATGTAGGTAGAAACTGACGAATAAAAATCTATTCTCAGAAGACTTGTCGTTCCTCTATTGATAAATGG
Organism: Apolygus lucorum; assembly: GCA_009739505.2. Classification (NCBI taxonomy): domain Eukaryota; kingdom Metazoa; phylum Arthropoda; class Insecta; order Hemiptera; family Miridae; genus Apolygus; species Apolygus lucorum. The sequence goes on along the minus strand of CM019176.2, from coordinate 69,166,823 downwards.
CTTTAGGAAAATACCTAAGATTGAATAATCTCGTAGGTAAGATGTTGTTCGAGAGGTGAAAGTGTAAGGCTCGGTTACACTGTTTGGTTCTTGAAGGGTTTAGTGCATTTTCTATAACCGGTTCCCTATAGAGGGACGCTTTAGCTGCGCACAGATTCTACAAGTAGTGTTCGAGGTTTTAGAATTAATCTTTAAGGGGGTCTCAGTCGTTCGCCGTTCGTTCCTCGTTCTGGTTCAGTATTTCCCTAAATTGCGGGGGCTCAAACTTTAAAAGTTGTACCTAAATCGAAAATGTTAAGATTTTCGAAATTCATTAGTGCATCTGCATAGGGAATAGAAAAACTAAAATAATGTTGCTGTAATCATCAAAATCGACCAATAATTGCCAGAGAAAAATGGGAAAAACCAAACTGAATAAGCGGTTATTCCCATTTTGGTTTATTATTTTCAATAATGGACCTTTGAAATCGACCAAAAAAAGAAAAATCTTTACCCCCCTCAAAATTTGTTGGTTTGCGTTTCAAGGTACGTAGAATCCAAAAATCGGATAAAAATTTGGTCGTCCGAATTTTTAGAATCCACGCGGAGCCCTGTAGGACAAACCGTTCGCTCCCTACGCGAACTTAAGGGTTGGACTTACGATAAATCAGAAACACGAGCGTGCATCTCAAGAGTCCTAATCTCCGTTCAAATTTTAGCTGACCGAAATGCGATTGATGTTTTTCTTCATGTTGGTTGGTGGTAACAATGGCAAAGCCGTGTTCTTTGCAGACGAGTGATCTATATAGAAAAATAATAAACCTTTGTGTATTAATTTGCAGCGTTTTTCTCTGGCAATCTGTTAGTTTTTCAATTTCCTGTGCAGATTCGTTAATGAATTTCGAAAATGCTTGAACATTTCAAATTTAGGTACAACTTTTAAAGTTTGAGCCACTGCAATTTAGGGAAATACTGACCCGGAACGAGGAACGAATGGCGACCGACCCCCTTAAAGAGTATAGTTTAGTAAGAAGGTATTTGAAAAAATAGGTGTTTCATTTTACTGCGATGGATTGTAGTTAAATAATGAATGAAATAAAAAGTATATATATCGAACATGTTGTATGTTGTTTTTGTGTTTTATAGGTACCTATGTAAGCAATAGCAAATATTTTTTAACCAAGCCACACGATCTAATTCACTTAGTGTGAGCATCAAGAAGTGCGAATTTCAGGACAATAAGAACTAAGTGAAGAAAATGTTGCTAATAAATTGTAACTTGGTGCAATGAAACGAGTCAAAAAAAATATATATATACGTTTTACCAATTCATGTATTACCAGTATATATTTTGATATAATGTAAAGTATACAGATGCCAAAGAGACTCCTTATCCAGTTTATATAACGCTACTTATAATTAACAATAATAAATTAATTAAGCATAGTTCTACCCTGAGTTTCCTCTTCGTAACTACCCTGAGTGGGTACCCAACACAAAGAAATCATGGACACAGCGGGATACACTGGTCCAGAACTGCACATCTGGTCTCTGGACTATTTATTGACTGACTTCATCTTATTTTGTTGGGAATATTCGTGGTCGACAGCATAGTACTCGTAGATAATGGAGGGAAATTCCCTTACGGTGTGAAATTTGTACCGATAGTTTATTGGCAAAACAGTTTATAATTTATTCTCATGCAACTTCTCCTTTGATTCACTTAAAGTTAGTAGAAAACTTCATGCATATACCCTCCCATAACCCGTCTGTGGTCTTGGATGTAAATATCCTTGAGAGTATAGATGCCGATTGTAGTACTTCACTCCTGTCGGTTAGGACCACCTCTTGATTTTCCGTACTCATAAAAATTGAAATAAAACATGAATGGATAGATTTGTCTGCTGAAATTGCTGTGTTCCTCCTAATTTCTACGTCATACACTATCAAATTCATTCATGGTAAATCCACACGAGAAGGTAATTAACAATCCCTCGTACTCACCAATTGAATCTGATATAGCAATTTCTTTCCCATTCTGGTCGCTAGTCTCGTCTCCACCGGCCGGCATTGGTCTGATACTAGCCAGCTCTTAAACTTTGAAATGCAATTTTGAACGAGCTGGTCCTGACCACCCTGGTCAATTGTGATCTGTAATTTTGTATGTTTCAGATCCTATCGATTAAGTAATTCTTCTTTTAATTTTATTCAAACAATAATTGAATGAGTTTAAGCACAGTTTCAGCACTGCTGATGACACAGGTGAGTTGGTTTCTTCAATTTTTGTTTTGCAATTCGTATTTAAATACTGTGAATTAATTGGTACCTAACATTACTGGGTAAGAAAATAAGATAATATCTTTTATAAGGAAACTAAGTATGATGTTTCATCTATTTTGAATTAGCGATGAATATCTGCGATTTCGCCACGATAAATCACCGTATAAAGTCGACAGCGACTTAACCGGGGTCGGCACTGAACTGTCGGCGGGACTTCCCTGGCCAACGGCAGTACCTCTGCGCCCTCCCCCTCCCTATCGATCCGCCCTCCCGCCTCCGACGGGTGAGTATCGATACATCGAATCGAATCGAAATGAATGAAATCTCTTGGATGGGAGTTCCCTGAGGAACATCGGGTCTGCCTAGTAACTGGGTCAATACCATGATGATAACCCCTGGTGGTATCCCATGCTTGCGGATGCTAGACCGTTCAGGCGGCGAACGTCACGGCTTCTACAAGAAGAGGACATGGAGAGGGTACAGATCTCTCTCAAATATTGACTCTCCAGTTTGATGATAGAAAAAAACATTGTCACCACAAAAGATGGAGAAGGATCTTTCTTATTTTCCATAGCTTCGACTGTATTATGAGTACCTATTTTAAGATTATACCATTTGGAACAGTTTCATTTTCAGGGGGTATAGTTGTGTCTGGAGAATCCTCAGTCAGTTTGAGAGAACACCGAGCTGCACAGGAAGAAAAACGCTGCAAATGTTGGTACATTATTTTCAATAATAAACATTCAGAATTATTGTCGCAAGAGAAATTTGTTTCAATCCTCTCCCCCCTCTCTCAAACTTTGATGGTTTACGTTTCAAAGTACGTATAATCCAAAAATCTAATACTTTTTGTTCTTCAATCGTCCACCGTAAGCGACACTTTCCTTAGTTACCATGGATTGTTTTATGATATTTGGTATACGCTCCATTTGAGGACTAATTGTCCTGCGAAGCTTTTCTTCAGTGTCAGTCACTTCTGGTGAACTGTGACTGAAATTTTAAAACGTCCTGGCTCAAGAACGTTTGTTATAAATGTGTTGCTTTTTTATCAATTTAAAATAGAAGTGAATTTTTAGAACCGAATGAAACCTCCCAGAGCTCTGTAGGACCAACCGTTCACTCCCTGTATGGACTGGAAGTTGGGACGAAAGATGAAGAGGAACGAGTATGGATCTGAACTAAATGAAACCCCCATTGTTGCTTCGATAGCAACAATGAACCCAATTTTATTATTAATTTAGGGCATCCACAACTCTCGGATAACCTTTGTTTTGCTGACAAAATAAAGTTGATGGAGAACCTTGCATAATAGTATGATTGGTACTAGTAATGGAAAAACCGTGTTTTTCGCAGGGTGATCCAATCTAAAAAAATTAAATTAATCGTTGTTTAGGTAATAATTTGCAGCATTTTTGACAACTGTTTATTATTTGTCTGTACAGAATACGCATTATCCGTAGATCAACTTAGTCGTTACTGAATGAGCTTTTAGCGCAGTAACATTTTCACATAATATGTGATATTATTAAAATTACGTAGGCAACGGGGTAGGGGGTAGGTACACTTTCTTCGGGTCATGGTCAGCCGAACCTTCATATTCCTGGAAATATTTTTACAACTCTGACCACAACCCCCTCTAATTCCAAGTCTTCCATATTTGCCAAAAGTAACATTCAGTCCCTTCTAAGAGTTTAAAAATAAGGGTTGAACTTTTCCTTGTCTGAAACTATCAACTGTGATTTGGCAAACTGACACAGGTGTCAACATCTACTTTCCCTGGTATTGGCAAAGTTACACCTGTGTCACCTCGCAGTTTTCGCCCATTTCCAACACACAATCACGTTGGGAAAGTAAGTATTGTTTATCAAATCTTGAGAATGTAATATTTATAAAATAAGTAAGCAAGCAAAATAGATATCTGAACTTTTCTGAACAAGACTTTTCCACACAAAAAGAAAAAAAAACGCTGCAAATCATTGCCCAAAGGTTTATTGCTTTTTGTATAGATCACCCTTCTGTATAGATCCCTCCCTAACAACCATAAGTACCTACTACCTACTAGGGCATTATTGAAAATTTCAACCCCAACCACCAACCAAATGGAAATGAAGGGTTGAATTTTTCAAAAATGCCCTAGTAGGTAGTAGGTACCTACGGTTGGTAGGGAGGGATCTATATAGAAGGGTGATCTATACAGAAAATAATAAACCTTTGGGCAATGATTTGCAGCGTTTTTAAATGCTTTCAGCTGTCATATTTGCCAAATTCTGGTCCTAATCAGTCACAGATAATGGTATCGAAATGAAATACTTGAAGGTCGATTGAGGAAAAAGTATGTCACATATTTTTCATCACGTCATACCTATCAGTCATCTGATCTCCATGGCAAACAGCTACAGAGCCATGCGTGACTCACAGTTGCCATCACGAAAGTTGCCCTCGAACATGGAAGCTCCCTATCAATTTAATATTGAATTACTCTAAATCTCATTCGAGTAGATAATTGCTCTTATTAACATTATTTTTGTGGATATAAATGTAAATAATGACAATAGATAGGTTAAGGGAGGTGAACTGGAGGTGGAACAGGATATCCACAACAGTAACAACAGGAAATGAACGTCTACCATAATGAAGGATTGAGAATCGAGTGGTGACGTTAGGTCACGGCTTTCAAACTGGTTCATTCCAGTCACTTTCCAAATCTAAACTCTAAATCTTTTCCGCTTTTCTCACCCTCCCCATTCACATCCAAGGTTCGTACAACTACAGTTCGCTTTTTGTGACTCTGACAGGAAACGTTTTAGGTATTTACAAAAAACTTTTTTGTTTCTCTTGGAATGATATCTACAATACGATTTTAATATAACCTAAATATTATAATCTACTCCCAACGTCCTTGCTAAAATTACAAACCGTAATGGAAATTAACAATAACAATGGTAATAACATAGTTATTCAGAAAAATACAATGAACCGGTAATAGACAGACGTCCGGGCACCAGTTTATTTTTCCATCAACGCGTACATCACAAAGGATACTGGCAAGGTACTGCCTGCATTACTGGCAAGGTTGTATAGGAAAGCATAAATCACCACTTGAACACGCATATGGGTAGCAACTAGCCTTTCATCAATTATAATTATATGAAAAGAAAAATAAATATAAAATAATTAAATATTATGATGATGGACGAAAGAGCGACTGGTAAGTAGTGTAGATTCCTCATATAGACATATGTAGATAGTATAGAAACACTTTATATTTAAACTTATTGTTGAATGAGAATCTTAGAGTCTGTTTACACTTGTTTATTCGTTTAGAACATTCCGTCTTTATATCTTTATGAATTAGCGTAGGGATCTCCCCATGGGCTGTTGCATTTGTCGTTCTATCCAATTTAAATTTTAGTCACAGACAACACACAATTCCATTTGTTTTTTGTAATTCCAATTTCCGCTCCCCATCTCTTTTCAGATTATTGTGTTTATTATAGTAGGTAGACACATCCATTTGAGAGTTCTCGACAAAAAAAGTTCTTCTTGTTTCCCACAATGTGATTTACGGTACGAGAAACGTTTAATCATCGTTTAAAACAATTTTTTCCATAGCATAAAGCATGGATACATAAAAATGTGTCTAACAACTAGGTATAACGCTTTTTTCTAGAGAGAGGAAAACATGTATTGGACATTTTATCAGTGAAAAAGTCGGACGAGGAAATTGGAATGTCAAAAAACCAGTCTGTGACTGATATTGAAATTGGATAGAACGACAAATAATGCAGTAGCCCACGGGATGATATCCAGGCTAATTATTAAAGGCTGAAGATGGCACGATGTACGCCGAAACACGTACTAACCGAATAAATAAGTTAAAAAAAAAAAACAGAATCCAAGATTGTCATACAGCAATAAGGCCACTCCATGCACCCAACAACGAAACTTATTATTTAGTATTGCTTGCAGTTGTACGAGGAGAAGAACGCACATTTCCAACCAGTAAGAGATCCGATTTTCATTGACCTTTCTACCGCACAAAATAGTTTCACCCAATGTCATTTTGCTAGTATGTTAGAGATACATTACCAGTGCCATAACATTTTCAGCATCAAGAGAGACCGAAACAGGACATTATTTTGGAATCGGAAATCGTCGGTAGATAGACCCAACACGTACTGGACGACCCCCCCCCCCCCCTATTCTAAACCACTATTAGACACAAATCTGAATCCAGTTAAACTGTGAACTCTTATGCATTTTCTAAATTTTCCGAGTCCAAGCTGGGACGAAGCCCGTGAGGATTTGACCCCGAAAAATAAAACAAAAAAGGAAAAGAAAAGAGAAAACCTATTTTTGAACGCGTCAGAATGGATGTAATCATCATGAATGATCTAATCGGAAAGGTTTTGGAAAACGTCATTTGTACGTTACAGACGGCATGTACCAAAGTTATGGACCGGTCTCAAAGATAAGGAGTAGACGTTCTTATACTTTTGGAGTCATTGTTTTGGAGTCATTGTTATAAAATTCACAGAAGATTTTGATGAATCTCATAGGAATTCATTTTGGAAGAAATCAAACATTGTCAGTTAGTATTAACAATGTTCAAGAGCGTAGCAGGAGGCGCATCCCAATGTCCCGCAAATCATTGTAACCACTGCACCAAAATGTTTAATTTTTCACAACGAAAAATGCATAAAAAATATACACCATATCAAAATTTGATATTACACCATTACATTGGATATTTAATATCCAATGTATCAACAAAATAAACTTTTCAAGATAACCAATTCATCAGAAAATGATACGTAAAAGTATCCAATGGAACGAAATATCCAACGTATCAAAAAGCCCAACGTGTCAAAATATCTAATGAACAAAAATATCCAGCAATCAAAAAACTTAAACGTATCAATGTATTCACATATAGAAATGTCGGGTGAATCGAAATGTTCAACGAACAAAAATGTATAGCTAAGGTATCAAAACGTCCAACGTATCAAAATATCCACAATATCAAACACAAATCATAATGAATACCCAGTGTATCGTATGACTAAAATATCGAAGGTATCAAAATGTGGACCGTATCAAAATATATAAGGTAGGTATCAAAGCTTCCAACGTATCATCATATCCAATGCATCGAAATGTCCAACGTATCATAATATCCATTGTGTTAAAATGTCCAAAATTTAGAATATCTAAGGTATCAAAAAGTCCAACATTCCTAATTTTCAAACATTTTTTTAAAATTTAGAAGTGAGGTATTTATTTTTAATCCCGCCATAGCCGGTCCCCAGCCCCTGTTGCGGAAGGGGGAGGGAAAATAAAGCCCAAAACATAATTTTTCCTTCTAAATTTGGAAAAATAACGATGAAATCGAAGTAAGGACCTCACCACGTGATTCAGCGTCAAAAAAGAATGAAAAAACATGTGCCACACTTGGGGTAAAAAAAATGCACTTTTGCGCACCCTGGTCACTTTGCACGCGAAAAGTACCAGTTGCGCGCAATGAAAAAAATCGGTTCGGGTATGAATTTCTCATGAAATTCGACGTAGAATCTGAATCTGCAATAAAAAATGGGGGTTCCCATTTGAAAAAACAAAGTTAGTGTCAATTTTTTTGCGCGAAAGTATTTTTCCTGAATTATTTACAAAAAAATATGTAAAATGGCGTTGAACCCATGTTTTTACGTAATTAAATACGGAAATGCCGGAGGGTGGACCATAACTTCTGGGACACCCTGTATTTATTCTCTACTTCACAATAGAGCAAGAAGACGCCTACTCAGAGCCAAAGCTAATCAATGCAGGAGTCCCACAAGGGAGTGTTCTTGGACCGCTCTAGTTTGTCCTTTATACCAGTGATCTCCCAGAAATTGGAATGAACACCACAGCCACCTTCGCAGATGATACAGTGATTTTGGCAGTCGGAGAATGTAACACTGAATCCACCAACAAGTTAAATCAATCAATATCCAGCATACAAAAGTGGACAGCAAAATGGAGAATCAAAATAAATAAAGTCGATACATGTCGATTTTACTAACAAGAGAATCGAGTATATTCCGGTACATTTCATGGGAAAAGTTATTCCGAATGCTAATGAAGCCAAATACCTAGGCATGACACTAGAAGCCAAACTTGGATGGAAAGCCCACGTCAAACAAAAAAAGAAAAGAAGGAAGAACTCCTTTTTAAAATTCAGAAAAATGCATCGGCTTATTGGGAGACAGTCGAAGTTGTCAATCCAGAATAAGCTTAGATTGTACAGCCAAGTCCTTAAACCAGTCTGGACTTATGGAGCTCAGCTTTGGGGCTGTACGGCTCAGTCAAATCGAGACCTCATTCAAAGATTCCAGAACAATGTGCTAAGAACGGTTGTCAATGCACCATGGTACTTTCGGAACGAACGTCTCCATCATGAGCTTCGGATCGAAACAATAAACGATGTTATAAAGCGACAAGCTGTGTGACAACTACAGCGGCTAAAATGTCATATCAACGAGAAAGCTGTCCAACTCCATCAGAAGATTGAAGCATATCAAATCACTTGACCTAGCTTACTTCTGAATCAGCGAAGTGAAACCTCCACCATAATCAACAAAACTCAGTGATGTATATTAGTTTTGAATACTTGTTCATGTTTTCAAAATAATATTGTTGATAAGTTATACTTGGTACAATAAAGAATAATGTATGTATATATTTTCTGTAGAGTGTAGCCGTTAAATGAGATACATGGTTCTGCATTTTGGAGGAATGGAAAACATTTTTCCTTGGAAATGTAGGAGTAATTCGCATTTGCAGAGGTTAGGTTTGAGTATAGGCTATTTTATCTCATCAGTTAAAATTCTCGATGTTGCAATCAACTTACTCGTGTCCCCTATAAGCATGGCTGAAGTGACTGGTTGACGCACCCCTCTTCACCGCCGCGAATGAATTGCAAGAGTGCAGACTTGGCTGGAGTGAGCACTCGAATCGATAGGGAAAAACCCTTTGTTCGCGGAGTTCGGTGCTCGTCCCTCGTAGGAGGTGAGAAACCGCTTTCATTTTCCTTCGTTCATCCATCACGTATGTCCCTTTTATGATGACTGTGACGTCACCACCTCCTCCGTCTCCTGACCTACTCATACCCACTAAGTGAATATCTCTTCTTCTCTCAAACAACCTCAATCTGGAATGAATGCCCCCGCTAAAATTATTACCTTTTGAGAAAAAATAAATAGCACAAGGCTGATGAAAACAAATTCGTTGGTTCATTTGTTGGCCAACCTGTAGAATCTACGAAAATGTCATCAAAATACTTTTAACATTCCTTGTAGGTATAGAATGTTTTTGAATGTCACACCTATTGAGTACTGAGCATCCAATTTGATATTTCACAGTAATACTTAGCGGTTTTACAGATACAAAGCAGCCTCCGAACACTTTTTCCGTGTGATCTCGCATCTTTCTTTCAACGAAACCTACACCTTAAGAATGATTCTGAGAAAAGGTGAACCCATTTGATTCCTATGTAAGCTGATAATATCCTGATTTCTGAGTTGAGTTCGGGTCTTTGTTGAAAACAGCCAACCAACCTTGGCTAATTGGGAGAAACTCAAAGTTGAGGGAATGTTCAGAAAAGCAAATGATGTAGATTATTTCATATCTTATTATGATGAGTATGGCGCGTTATTTCAACTCAAAGGAGAGGCTGAAAGACAAAGCTTTTCCGCGCAGAATACATCAAGAGAGTGGGACGTATTAGTGAGCATTATTTTCGTGGTTCTTTAGGTAATCCTCATGAAGGCATTTTATCTGCTAGCTATCGCAATCAGATGCTCCGACTAGGACGCCCACGTCTTCAAACACAAAAGGGGATTTTGCGGTATGAAAAGGATGGCCTCTCGAAACGAAACAAAAGCTCCGCAGAACGAGTAGTCAGTTGCTGGGAAATCTCTCTGGCTTCACTCACGTAAGGCTCTTTCGTACTACTTCTCTTCGCTTTCTTTGAACGAAGCCGTGGAAATCTTTTGTAGTTCTCAGAGGAAGGATTGATTTCATACCAAGGTCATAAGATCACGTAGCAATTTTGGTGTATTATTTTCAACGACGAACCTTCGGAATCGAGAAAGAAAGAAGGTTTTCTAACCCCCCTAACAATTTGAAGGTTTACGTTCAAAAGTTCGTAAAATCGAAAATTCTAATAAAAATTGTCCCTGCACCTTTCGCGGAACCTCATATTTTTGTACCTATCCACCTATTCTTGCTTATTGTTGTTGGATTTTGATGATTTTGGCGGCAATATTTCAGTCTTTCAATTCCTTCGGGCCATGCACTAATGAATTTATAAAATCCTTTAAAATTTCAAATTTCTATACACAACTTTCTAAGTTTTTGCGCCTTCAATTTAGGTAAATACTAAAAACGAACGGCGACCGACTGAGAACTCCTTAATGTCAGTCACTTCCAAGTCTTCTTTCCACTTTTGATATAAAGTTTTTTTTGTCATCGATTTAAAATATTATTGAATGTTCAGCATCGAATGAGACCAACCAGAGCTCTGTAGGACCAACCGTTCGCTCCCTTAAGTGTTGGACTTAATGAGAACTTAAGGGTTGGACTCATCAACAAAGAACCACATTTTTTTGTAAATGAATATGAGCGCACTCACAACTTTTCGATAATGGTGATTTGCTGTTAGTTTCTTCCTGTCAAAATTAAGTAGATATACTGTACTGATATAGTAGGTAAGTACTAAAATGGAAAAGCCATGTTCTTTGCAGGCAAGTGATCTGTACAGGAAAATAATAAACCTTTGTGTAGCAAGGTTTTGTTTTTTTCCTTTACCTAGGTATGTACTATGTATTGCTACATAGAAAGGATTGATAATTTTTATATCGACACCTGAGCGCCCAAAGGGCCAAACTGCTTTTTTCTTGTACAAAGGGCCAAACTGAAATCGGTTTCAATGTCAGAAGTCCGAAGAGCCATGATTCAAAAACGGTTTGGAATTCAATCTTACATAGGTTTTCGGACCAATTACAAAAAAAACCTAGTTGACTTCATATACACTGGCCTCGCTACAATCGCTTGCGTTTTAGAATAGTAAGTAGTTCCGAAAGCAGTTTGGCCCTTTGGGCGCTCAGGTGTCGATATGTTTGCCGCCAACGTCTTCATTGTAGGTGCGAAAATTATTATTAGTGATCAACTACTTACTGTGAACAAAACATTTTGATATCTGGGTATTTGATATATGGGTACCTAATCTTATGTAACTGAATAAATATTCAATATAATAATAACATTTATAAACAACCATTGCTTAAGAGGTCTTCGAAAACTCGTTCATTAACTCATGTTGCATGAATGGACTTTTTATGACAAAGTGACTAAATTTACCGGCATTCCTAAAACATCCAGTTGAGGAATAAATTTGGAGAAATATTCGCACTTTGAATATGATGGAATACAAGAACTTAAGACGTTCATAATATTCGTTTCACCACTCCATCGTCGATATGATTTTTAAAAATATTTTAACACAGAATGTGTTTTTGCGATGACCTACCGAAAAAACTCGGCGCTTTGCGCCTCGGCGGGGGGCTCCGCCCCCCTGCACCCCCCGGTTTATTTCTTTTTCCATACTCTGTATGAAATCATAGGAACACAGAATGTGTTTTTGCGATGCTAGTCATCCGTTAAATAAAAAGCAACAATAATAAATGTGGAGTCTTTGGCAATAATAAAATAAATAATTGTTAGACATTTAATTTGGTCTAAAACCCTATTGATGTATAATGGTCAATAATCAGGATTAATGAGATCACTGAATTTAACTCGGTATAAGAAGCTCTATTCACATTAATCAAGTGAAGTCGTACATAATAATAATGAGATCGCCTAAACGGCTGAAACAATGGCGCCAATAGAACATGGTGGGAGAAGGGTGTGGATCACTAACCACTTAGAAACACTACTCTTACATCACCTATAAATGTTATATAAATAAATATGTAACTACAAGAAAAATACTATATAAATTGAGAGCTCTCCAACGAATGGTGAACAATTTCTGTGCAATGAACACTGCGGGAGTTCTATTTCCTTACCAACGGCTTGGTTGCACGTGAAAATCATTATAAAAGGCGCGTAACGGTTTTTTCTGTCGCTTTTTCGTGACGATTTTTTTTCGGTAGGTCATCGCAAAAACACATTCTGTGTTAAAATTAAGTTAAGCTTACATCATCTCCCCTTTCATACAGAGATTAACAAGGAACATCAGAGCTAAATGTTACAACTAAAGAAATCAAATAGGAACTAGAAATTCCACCAATAACAAAGTATAGATCAAACAACCTTTCACTTAGAATATGATCACACAATTTTATAATCAGCTAAAAGAAATCCAACAAAATCACGTTTCATAGTCTTGAAACTTAATAGGTTTTTTAATTACCCTACCTGCTCTAGAAGTTTTCAGACTACAATCATTGTCACTATGGTCTTGGGGAAGGGAGTGTTTAGCCCCAGGCTGCTCAGTACCAAATTCCACCGACCCAGAAGGGGACTCACTAGCCTGATGATCCTCCTCGAACATTGAATAGGAAAAAACAGACCTTGGGGTGATATGAATTTCATTGCGCCTATACAGACCCCCATGATCCCCTCTAACCAAGTAAGATCTGGGCTCATCAGCCACTTCCACAATTTTTCCTGGTTGCCACAATGAGTTTGGCATTTTTTGAAAGGAAACCGATTGACCTACAGTAAATGGAGCACGCTCACGAGCAGTTTTGTCAAAATGTTTTTTTGCCTTATCTCTGTTTTCTTTAATTAACTTCCTATCATTCGAGATAGTAATTTTAGTTTTGAGCGAATCAAAAGTGCAAGGAATATTGGTTCGAAGCTTTCTTCCCATCAAATTGGAAGCAGGTGAATGTATTTTACCTCTATTGGTGTTCCTATAGTTGAGAAGAGCCAGAAAAGGATCCTCATCAGAGTCAATAGCTTTTTGGAACAGCTTTTTGATAGACTTGACTGCGACCTCTGCATGTCCATTGGACTGAGGATAATTAGGGCTAGAGGTAACATGGGTGAAACACCACTCCTTAGAAAATTCTGTAAACAGTTGGGAGTCAAAATACAAAGCTCCATCGCTGTAGAAAATAATAGGAATGCCATGTCTAGCGAAAATTGCCTTCATCTTTTCAATTACTGTAACACTGCGCAAATCAGGCAGAGTAACAACTTCACAGAAGTTGGTGAGAACATCAACCAAGACAAGGTAATTCTTTTGGTATAGCTGAAAAACATCTCCTGCAACTTCCATCCAAGGGAAAGGTGGAAGTTCCCGAGACTGCATGACCATTTTGATTTTGTTTTTCTGAAATTTTTGACAGGTTTTACATGAATTGATGTATTTCTTAATGTCCTGTCCAATGCCAATCCAGAATAGGGTATCTTCTGCACGACTTGTCATCCTGTTTATTCCAGGATGGCCAGTATGCAACTTGATTAACATCTCATGCTTCAGATCTTTGGGAACCAGAACCCTATTGCCTTTAAAAATGACACCTCTTACAACAACTAGCTCACTCCTAAAGTCATAGAATGGCTTGCAATCGTCATCAACACCCCTGTATTGGTTGGGCCATCCTTCAAGTATATACTGTTGAAGTTTGACAAGCTGAGGGTCCTTTTTTGTATGATCCACAAATGCTTCCCAATGGGACTTGATCATGGGCAAATCCTCAATCAAAACAGAAATCATAAGGTCACTTGGATCTATATCGAAATCACAAATTGTGTCACAACCCTTCTGGGAGAAGTCTCTTGACAAAGTGTCAGCCAGGTATATAAATTTCCCAGGTGTGTATGTGAGTTTCAAGTTATAGGGAAGTAAACGTAACAGCATTGATTGAAGGCGAGCTGAAACCTTGTATAATGGCTTATCAGCAAGACCAATCAAGGGCTTGTGATCCGTCTCTACCCTAATCGAATCATTACCCAGAATATACTGCTTGAAACGCTCTGCTCCAAAACATACCGCCAGCAATTCTTTTTCGATTTGTGACCACCTGGTTTGAGCATCAGTTAGTGCCCTTGAGGCAAAACCTATTGGACGTCCCTCCTGCAACAAACATGCCCCCAAGCCATATGAACTGGCATCCACAGACAAGGTAAGTACCTTAGAAGGATCAAAATAGCCAAGTACAGGCGCGGTAGTAACTGCCTGCTTTAAAGCAGAGAGAGCCCGATCATGACGCTCATCCCAAAGGAACAGAACATCATCCTTCAAGAGCTCTCTTAAAGGATGCGTCACATTAGAATAGTCAGCAATAAACTTGGACAGATAATTGAACATGCCTAAAATCCGTTGCAAAGATTTTTTATCTGAGGGAGTTTTCAAACCCTTAATAGCTTTAACTTTTTCTTGAGAAATAGATACTCCTTCCTGGGAGAAGTGGTGACCTAAAAATTCAATTTCAGTAGCAAAAAACACACATTTATCAGGATTAAATTTAATTCCATTTTCACTTGCACATTTCATAACTGCTAGCAATGCGTCTTTTACCTGGGCAATAGTATCACCCCATACCAGGATATCATCCTGAAATGAGCATACATTGGAAATCCCCTGAAAAGTCCGAGCAATAATCGAATGAAAGATTTCACTCGATGAGTTTAATCCAAAAGGTAGTCTCAAGAAGGAATACCTACCCCAAGCCGTCTGAAAAGTGCACAATTTACTGCTAGGTTCGTCCAATCGCAGCATCCAAAATCCTGACTGAGCATCCAGTTTGCAAAAGAATTTAGCTCCCTTCAGCATAGCTGAAATTTCTTCAAACGTTGGGAAAGGATGATGGGGCCGCCTAATCCTTTATTCAAATTTCTTGGGTCCAAGCAGATCCGGAGGGACCCATTTTTCTTCATTACTACCACTAATTGATGCACCCATTCAGTGGGTTCATCTACTTTTCTAATAATCCCTGTGGCCTCCATCTTATCCAACTCAGTTTTAACTCTAGGCAACAAAGCATGTGGAATCCGTCTGAGGGGACAAACAACAGGTCTGATGCTAGAATCAACTTCAATTTTCACAATTTGAGGCAACCCACAGACCCATCAAATAAGTGCAGAAACTCTGCAGGTATATCCAAACTTTGAGAGAGATTTAGAGCATCAATCCTAGATACCAAACCTAACAATTCTGATGTTTCCAGTCCGATAATGTTATTACATTTCATGTCAACAACCATAAACTCTATTTCAAATTGAACATTTCTGAAAATACATGGAAGTCTGACCTTACCGAGAATAGGCACCTCATTCCTCGTGAATGAGCGGAGTACAACCTGTGTCTTTTCTAGCCTCACATTCTTCACTCCAAGCAGACAAAACTGGTCCACGCTGAGAACATTGGATGCTGCCCCGGTGTCCACCTTGCACAGGACCTTGATGTCGCCAATGTTGAGAGTCGCTGTGTACCAGAAATTCCGTCCACTACGAGGTTTGCCATCCAAGGAGTCCACGGTTAACTCGCTCATTACATCAGAATCTGAGTCACTAACAGCTGCTTCTCCCAACTCATCGATTTGCCTTTTTGACCTACACACCTTTGCCAAGTGATTCATCTTCTTGCACTGGGAACACTGTTTTCCAAAAGCTGGGCAATGCCCATATTCATGGTCAAATCCGCAGTAGGCGCAATTTTTTACTGGGTTCTTTTGTTGCTTTTCATTGGGTAGCGTTGTGCTTACCATTTTACCAGTCCTTCGAGAGCGGAAGGGAGATTTTTTCATCGAAGAATGCAGCAAATCAATGGAAGGTTCTTTCTTGATGACAATGGGCTGAGCTTGAATCTGCTCCACCTGTTGGACAACTACAGCTCGAGCCCTGCACACGTCTAGAGTAGAATTTATGTCCAGGTTGGAAGTATTCAACAGCTTTTCTTGAAGAGCTTTGTCTGAAATTCCCACTACAAAAATGTCTTTCACTAGACTGTCTTTCAAATTCCCAAAATCACAGGACTGGCTCAGATTGCGAAGTGCAGACATGAATTGTTCAAAGGACTCACCGTTGTGTTGTTTTCTTGTAAAAAAAACGAACCTCTCATAGGTGATATTTGTCTGAGGAATGAAGTACGAGTCCAATTTAGTCAAAACCGTGTTCAGAACTTTCTTTTCTTGATCACTCGAACCGAGTGAGTCAAAAATGTCCATCAACTCTTCTCCTCCAGAATGCAACAACATCGCAATTTGATTTTCCGGAGGTTTATCCGCATGATAGGCTTGTACGAATGTGAGAAAATTTCGTTTGTACTTTTTCCAATTTTTAGCCATGTCGCCCTCGAAGCATAGAGGGGCCAAAAGTACCGATGTAGCCATGGTTTCGCCAACCGCCGTGTCACATAAATAGAGAAACCGATATCAAACTGCAGACAAACGTCCAAACTTTCCACTTAACAACAACTTGCCGCTGTCACCATGATGTATAATGGTCAATAATCAGGATTAATGAGATCACTGAATTTAACTCGGTATAAAAAGCTCTATTCTGATGTATAATGGTCAATAATCAGGATTAATGAGATCACTGAATTTAACTCGGTATAAAAAGCTCTATTCACATTAATCAAGTGAAGTCGTACATAATAATAATGAGATCGCCTAAACGGCTGAAACAATGGCGCCAATAGAACATGGTGGGAGAAGGGTGTGGATCACTAACCACTTAGGAACACTACTCTTACATCACCTATAAATGTTATATAAATAAATATGTAACTACAAGAAAAATACTATATAAATTGAGAGCTCTCCAACGAATGGTGAACAATTTCTGTGCAATGAACACTGCGGGAGTTCTATTTCCTTACCAACGGCTTGGTTGCACGTGAAAATCATTATAAAAGGCGCGTAACGGTTTTTTCTGTCGCTTTTTCGTGACGATTTTTTTTCGGTAGGTCATCGCAAAAACACATTCTGTGTTAAAATCGTCACGAAAAAGCGACAGAAAAAACCGTTACGCGCCTTTTATAATGATTTTCACGTGCAACCAAGCCGTTGGTAAGGAAATAGAACTCCCGCAGTGTTCATTGCACAGAAATTGTTCACCATTCGTTGGAAAGCTCTCAATTTATATAGTATTTTTCTTGTAGTTACATATTTATTTATATAACATTTATAGGGTTTTAGACCAAATTAAATGTCTAACAATTATTTATTTTATTATTGCCAAAGACTCCACATTTATTATTGTTGTTTTTTATTTAACGTATGACTAGCATCGCAAAAACACATTCTGTGTTCCTATGATTTCATACAGAGTATGGAAAAAGAAATAAACCGGGGGGTGCAGGGGGGCGGAGCCCCCCGCCGAGGCGCAAAGCGCCGAGTTTTATATTCGGATAAGATGTCTTTGAATCTTGCCACAATTTTGGTTTAAAATTTCAATGATGAACCCTTGGAATTGACCAAGAAAAAAATTTTAATCACCCCCCTCAAAATTTGTTGGTTTACATTTCAAGGTAAGTACGTAGAATCGAATAAAAAACATTCGGTCCGTCCGCCGTACGCGTCACTTTCCTTAGTTCCAATTTACCGATTTTGAAGAAATTCGATATATATGGGCCACATTTGTGGCTTGTTGTGACCCAAAGCTTTCGTTTGATTTCAGTCACTTCTAGAGGCGATTTCATAGGAGAGAAAAACAAGGGATGAATTTTCCGAAACGCCCTAGCCCCAAAACTCTAGGCATCAAGGCATTGTTTTTTCATCAATTTGAAATAGTATCGAATTTTTAGAATTTTTCGAGACCACCCGGACCTCTGTAGGACAAACCTAGGACTCACGATAAAACAGAAACACGAGTGTGAATAGCAAAAGAAGCCCAATCTCCGTTCAAATTTTAGCTGTCCAAAATGCGATCGCTGCTCGTTTTTGGTTTATTATTTTCAATAATAAGCCTTTGGAATCGAGCAAGAAAAAAACATTT
This sequence comes from Apolygus lucorum, assembly GCA_009739505.2. Lineage (NCBI taxonomy): Eukaryota > Metazoa > Arthropoda > Insecta > Hemiptera > Miridae > Apolygus > Apolygus lucorum. Next base: position 69,148,571 of record CM019176.2, on the reverse strand, counting down.
TAACCCCCCCCCCCCCTCAAAATTTGATGTTTTAAGTTTCAAGGTACGTAGAATCTGAAAATCGGATAAAAAACGCTGCAAATCATTGCTCAAAGGTTTATTATTTTCTGTATAGATCATCCTTCTGTATAGATCACTGGTTCTCCATCAATAGCACCTACCACGATCTGTATTCTCCCTTGACCTTCCCTCTCAAATTTCAGCTTCCTGCGATCAATAGGATTGAAAATGGCTTCGGAGCCCACTCAGCTGATCAGTGCTCTGAAGAGTGAAGGAGATCTCCTTGAATGCTGGAGATCATCAATATATGTAATGTAATCATAATATGATTACAGGAAATATCATTCCCTAATGAAGGCAACCCAACTCCCAATTTTTTCGAATTGAGTGTGAAGCGTTCATTTCTTCCAAATCAACTTGTTTTAGATACTTGACATTGGACAAACCAATGTTCATTGGTCCAAAGTTATTCGCGGGTTGAATATTGACAAAGTTTGTCAGTACTTACCTGCTTATATTCGGACCCAAAATTTAACGCTTTTTATAACGCCAGAAATTAAATTATTTGTTTATAGTTTTTGAATACATTTCACTGAGTTTATTTGAAGGTTAATAAGGTTGACAATATGAGACGAGGGAAAATATTCAAAGTAAGAAAATCACGGAAATACTACTTATACCAGTTATTAGTCAAAAACAAATATTCCAAAAGATAGAGATAAAATATTCTGAAATAAACCATTTATTTTGGGAATTGAATACGTGTTTTTTTTTTATTCGTAAATGGTACACCCTGAATGTAGATAGAGGCAAAATAAGGGAAGTTAGTAAAATGACTTATGACCATATTTGCCAATTTGTTTCATTGTAGGTAATTAGGTTACAGAAAACTCGTTTAGATTGTCATCAATTGGATCAAAATCTTCGCCCCATGATATGAGCAGGGAAACTCAGGATCAACACCGTCAGAGCCATCTCTCGGCCCAGGGATTAGACCTTTAGTGTGGAACTGGTCCGCTAGGGCGTTCAAGCTTCACCGTTCTGCATTTATTTTCAGAACCTCTGCCAATGGCAGACTGCCATTCCAGATTTCGGCACCTTGATCGAACTCATGTTTATGGGTAACGTTGGGTGATAAAAGGGACCACTGAACGGAGGCTATTCAGAAAGGACTGAAGAATATCTCTGATATTCAATACTATCAACAAACCCAAACTGACCTTGAAAATTATTGGTTCAAGTTATATTTGTATTATGTCCCCAGACCCCGATCATCGACCTAAGTACCGTATCAATCAACCTTAGTACCTGCTGGTGTACTAGACCAATTGAATACAAATCTGCTCAACTATCGCCACAGAAGATAGCATGAAACATTTATTTTTTAATAGGGTGTGCGCCTGGGTAGGAAAAACTTTTTGTTGTTATTGCTTCCGAGTCTACCAAGGTAGCGGAAGCTTTGTTTTCACTTTTCAAGGAAGAAAAAAAAAGTTCTCCAAAATCAAAATTTTCACTCGCGTTTTGCGTTTTAGACCTTTCTGAACAATTTTGGTTCCGTGTCACTTGCGTCTCGCCGCCGAAAGACAAGCAGCCGTTGCTGCGGTCTAGTGGCATTTTTGAAAAGTACGCTGTACCTCGTTTTTACAGCTGATTTCAAAATTTGACGGTTCTACTTTCTTGCCTCATTAAATTGTGAGGAGAAGAAACTTGTAATTGAATGTTTGTGTTTTGAAGCGACGAATCAAACAGAATGGATTATTATAGTGAAGATTACCGCCTGCGGAACTTTTTACGAACATATTGTACGGAAAATTTCGCACTAGACGGCCGTAATTATTCGATTCGCACAAATTTCAAACCTCCACGATTTTATTATAAGTACCTACCTAACTAAATTTCCTTTCTCTCTGATGTTAATCCCAACTTTTTGGTTTATTATTTTCAATAAAGTTGGTTTATTATTTTCAAAATGTTGGTTTATTATTTTCAATAATGAACCTTTGGAATCGACCAAGAAAAAAATTTTCTATCGTAAACATCAAATTTTGATGGTTTACGTTTCAAGATACGTAGAATCCAAAAATCTAATAAAAATTTGGCCGTCCGTCCGCCGTACGCGGCACTTTCCCCACTTAGCATTGACCGATTTTGATGAAATTTGGTATGTAGGCTCCATTTAGGGTCTAGTTGTGCCCCGAAGATTTTGGTTGATGTAGGTCACGTCTAAGGGTTCAAAAATAAATTTTAAAATTTTGAAAACGCCCCAACTCAAAAAATTTTGATATAAAGGTATTGTTTTTCCTTCAATTTAAGATTCTATAGAATTTTTAGAATTTTTTTAACACTCTCAACGCTGACCCCAAAGTTCGCATGACCCCTCGCACTCACTTGTTCAGGGTCCAAATTTTTGCATCAACCTTCCAATTTTGGTTAGTTAGTGTGTTGTTATGCATTTCCAAGTGAATTAATCAATAACTAATTAGTTAATTAGCGTGGAGTCATGTGACTCCATCAGTACATGGCAGAATCTCGAGTTATGCAAACCCACAATACCTTGCGGAATTCGCTAATCACGTCTATCAAGACTGGCCAGTAAAAGGCGTGAACACAAAAATAAATCAATTTCATTTCATTATATTTTTTTATTTGCGTTCACAATGTTTCATCTTTGTAGTTTGATTAGAAAATAGATCGGATTAGAAATGTCGGACAGAAAGAATCGGTCCTCTTCTTTATTTCGACCTTTCTTTTTTTTTTGGTGTGAGCAGTTGTTCATCATCTGTGGATAGAAAATCTCGTTATTCGCAGTTATACTTGAAATCGAATGCATGAAACAGATCCAATTAGGGATAAATGTGAAGAACCTACCAGACGGATCGCCTGAAAACGCCAAACGACGGCGACGACTGTACTTTGCACGAGAAGGCCCTGGTACTGGGCTTTCCATACTTCAAGAAAAATAAAAAGAAGATTCAACAAGAAAAATTCATAGAGATAGTGATAAGGTGAGCTGGAAGGACTGACGGGAAAGCCACCTGGGTTAGTAGGCAACTTCTGAGCAAAGCTGAACACTAAAAACCGCGGATAATCCGACAAAAGGGTATAAATTCACTAATACAGCATTAGTACACTAACTGATTATAAAAATATGAATGAAAAATGATCAAATTCTTACTTCAAAGTCGATGAGACGAGGCGAGGCCTTCACCAACACGCGTTGAACTTAGAACTGTTGTTGTAAACAAATGGCAACAGGTAGGTGCAAACCACGCACTCTCCAGAGTTACTGGGGAACCACTGAAGGGAAATGACAGCTCACGGACTCCTAACGTCCACCATGAGTAACTACGAAGCTCTGAAGTGAACTTCACTCAAAAGAGGGCCTTGGAGTCATATGACTCTATGAGTAATCGAGAAAGTCGGCATGAAGTCATATGACTCCATCAGCGTTGAGAGTGTTAAACCACGCGGAGCTCTGTAGGACAAACCGTTCGCTCCCTACGAGAATTTAAGGGTTGGACGTACGATAAATCAGAAACACGAGTGAGAATCGCAAAAGAGGCCTAATCTCCTTTCAAATTATAGCTGACCGAAATGCGATCGATGTTTTTCTTCATGTAGACGAGTGATCAATATAGAAAAATAATAAACCAACCATTGTGTAATAATTTGCAGCGTTTTAATAGACAAACTATATTCCTGTAGGTACTTAGAATTTTCACGAGAACGAAAAATTCCTATTTTTATCCCTATCCGGCTGTTTCAGGGTTTTTTGTGTTTTTTTTACAGTAAAAATTTGCCCAAGAAGCTGCGAATCAACAAATTGCAACCGTTCTGGGCAAAATTTTCCTAGCAATATGTATGTCCGTAAAAAAGTTCCGCAAGCGGTAATCTCCACAATAATAATCCATTCTGCTTGATTCGTCACTCATAAATTCAATAACAGTTTTCTTCTCCTTACAATAAATTTAATAAGGCAGGAAAGTAGAACCGTCAAATTTTTAAATGAATAATAATGTTGGAATGAGCGGTAAAAACGAGGTACAGCATTTTTTTCACAAATGCCGCTAGACCGCAGCACCGGGTGCTCGTCTTTCGGCGGCGAGACGCAAGTTTCCGTGTCTGTGTGTCTGTCCGTCTGTCATGAATTCCTTGTAACGCGCATAACTTTACGAAGTTATGGTCCGATTTCGATGAAATTTTCATGGAATGTGCGGGTTGGTGTGTAGACGGTCCCCTATGAAAATCATCATCTCCGGACTGATAGAAGCGACTGCGCATGCGCAAACGTGAATTCCTTGTTACGGCCATAACTTCTACATTTTCCATCCGATTTCGATGAAATTTTCAGGGATGTTACAGATTAGTATTTAGATTTTCCCCTACGAAAATCATCACCTTCGGACTGATAGTAGCCACTGCGCATGCGCAAACGTGAATTTCCTTGTAACGGCCATAACTTCCACATTTTCCACCCGATTTCGATGGAATTTTCAGAGATTATGCGGATTAGGTTGTAGATGGTTCCCGAAGAAGATCATCACCCCCGGACTGATAGTAGCCGCTGCGCATGCGCAAACGTGAATTTCCTTGTGACGGCCATAACTTCCACATTTTCCATCCGATTTTGCATGCGCAAACGTAAAATCATTGTAATAGCCATAACATTTACATTTTTCATCCGAATTTGATTAAATTTTCTAGGATTGTCCAGATTAGCGTGTAGATGGTCCCTTATGAGGGTAGTGAAAGGTACTTAGAGATCGATGTTTTGAGATCAACTACTATGCATTGGATCATCTATATAATCGGGTTATGGATACGAGGAAGCTATGTGCCACACCCACTTGGCAGACTTTTTTTAATCTAAGGTAGACCTCATTCTGAGAATTTTGGTACCACCCGCGACCTTCTAGCGTGTGTAAATCTTTTCCTATGAATTTTTAGAGTTTCGACCGTTTATGACGTTACAGTGGTCTAGGGGGGTCCCGCCCAGGCGAGAGAGGCGCGTGACGTAAACGGTCGAAACTTTGAAAAATCATAGAAACAGATCTACTCACGCTAGAAGGTCGCGGTTGGTGCCAAAATTCTCAGGATGTAGTCTACTTTCGAATAAAAATCTTTGAAAAATCAAGGCGCACCACCCATTGGATCCAGTTATTAAGGGAGGTTGGCACCAGAAATTCGCCGACTGCTTAGCTGTCGGAATGTCCGTACGAGAACGGTGCGTGCCTATCATAATTAGTATATCAAACAAGATTAACTCCTCACACATTCACGCTCGCAAGAAAACCCCTTTGGCATAAATCAATTTGAATTTTTGGCAAACTTTTGGCATACCAATTTGCACTTTTGGCTTCTCAATTTGAACTTTTGGCAAATCCATTACCTACGTTTCGACAACTACTGGAGTCCTTACCTACCTTTTTTCCTTCTACAATGGTCGATAAAGTGTTTTTTTCTCTCTATGTATTGTAATGATCTCCAGTCGGAGATCTAATTACTTGGAAATTGGGGAGAAATAAGACACGTAATCTGACGGGAATGAAGGAGGTATATTCAATAATAACTTACGTCAAGCGGGCCGGACTTGGGGGAACAGGGACATCGAACCGCGATCGCGATAATACTGACTTATCGCCCCTCGACCCCCCTCTTCCCCTAGTCAGGAAGTGTCATCCGTCCTTGAGTGATAGTATCATCACACTCCCCCCCCTGGTGAAAAAATTTGGGGTCATATAGGGGACTGGTGACGACAGCAAATTTTAACTGGTGATGAATTTTGGGAGGCATCCCTGGGGAAACCGTCCTGGCCCACCTGTTGCGCTTTGCAGTTGTCAGTTTACAGTTGGCTAGTCTGTGGGAGCCGTGCTTTTGCTTAGTAGTGATCTGCAGGGTCAGTGTGGGCGAAGTGGGTGAAAACCCTGTGATGATACTATCACTCAAGGACGGATGACACTTCCTGACTAGGGGAAGAGGGGGGTCGAGGGGCGATAAGTCAGTATTATCGCGATCGCGGCTCGATGTCCCTGTTCCCCCAAGTCCGGCCCGCTTGACGTAAGTTATTATTGAATATACCTCCTTCATTCCCGTCAGATTACGTGTCTTATTTCTCCCCAATTTCCAAGTAATTAGATCTCCGACTGGAGATCATTACATGGTATCCCGAGCGTAGTATAAATTACGATTATTTTGTTCCAATCCTACGGACCTCCTAATCAGCTGATAACCTCCCGCCATCGTGTAGATGGATCCTGTACACGTTTAACTTTCTCGCATCCACGCGCGTTTGCCCGACTCTGCACGAACCCACCCGATCCCCTTCCATCTGCCCCGCCCATTATTTACTTACCACGCCCACTGCTTACAACTCTGCTCCTTCAGTGTCCCTTCCAATTTACCTACATATCTTTACTCAACCCTTAGTTTGATTCACTATCCAACAGGTTCTTCTCATATTTATTCCTCTCACTAATTCTCTTTTAATTTCCTTTATTATAGTCATTTTTCATAAATACACTATCCCCTCAATTTCTGCATTCAACCTTTTAATTTCTCTTTTCATTTTCATAATTCACCAACTCAACAATTTGTACTTTCTTCTTGTATAACAACCCACCACTCCCCTTTCCCCACAATCACTACCCCAATATGTTTACAAAGTCCAAAATCACCACCAAAGAGGAAGATGTGGATTCCTGTAGTGTATGCAATGTACCTCTACCTGAAGACCAGCGTGCAAACCCTGTCTTTTGCACATTTTGTGTAAGGATCTTTCATCCTTCTTGTGCCAACACTACTTATAGGAATTGGAAAAAGATTCCACTTGACTGTACATCAACTTACAAATGTCTTGAGTGTAGGGCACAAGATATGAATGCTGACACATCCCACCCACCACCAGCCCTGATGTGGCGATACCATCTCCCACAAACCCTCTCTCAGCAATTAAACAAACTTCCTCCCTTTTATTATGATAACTCCGAGTCTGCCTACCTTTTTATATTAGACTTTTCGAAATTAGTTAACTTAGCTCCAGACTTATTCCCCAATATGATCCAGGCCCTAGCACTCAAGCCCCATTTTTCTTATATCGCTGACTTTCTTGTGTCATGTTCACCATCGACTGTTTCATACCTATCCTTTCTGGCAAAATTTAGGGGAGATTTTTTCACTGCACCTGTCCTACCCTTCCTGCAGCATAGATATCTCTACCACCCCCAGTCCTTCGATTACCTGACTGCTCCCGCCCTTTTCACATTTTCACAGATGCCAGCCAATTCGCACTAGGGTGTGTTTTGGCACAACAGGAGGGCACCTCTTTTACCGCTGTTGCCTATGCTGGTAGGAAGCTTGAAGAGCGTGAACAGAAGTATTCCACGTATGAGTTGGAATTTGCAGCTGTCTTGCTTGCGGTCCTCAAATTTCAGCAATACCTGGGCCATGCTCACTTCCACCTGTATACTGATGCAAAAGCCATCACCACCCTATCCTCTATGAAGAACGCCTCCCCCCGCGTGGCACGTTGGGTAGCCACATTGTATCAATTCAATTATACCCTCCATCATCTCCCTGGAAAACACAACAGCATAGCGGACTACTTATCACGCAATTGCGAAGAACGATCATCAGTGCCACTAGATGATCTTTCTAACGACACTCCCACAACACCAATTCTCACCATCTTACAGTCATATCCAGCTGTCCACACCAAACTACCCATCCACCAACAGGAAGATAATGAACTCCGCCCAATTATTGCAGCCCTTCGCTCAGGGTCAACAATCCCTAACTACACCCTTCGGGAAGGCATTTTGTTTTATCAATTGCCACTTGGGGGAGACCGCCCTGTACTCCCTGCAAGTTTGTTCGACCTTGTATTCCATTATTGTCACGACTCGGCACTTGGGTCACATGCAGGGGTCACAAGAACCACTGAAAGGATCAAATCCTATTTTTATTATCCAGAACTACATGCCAAAGTACGCGAAAGAGTCTCTGCATGTTTGGTCTGTGCCCGGTCAAAACATGCACAGGTAACCTATGGCGTTCAAAGTTCCACAGATCCTACCCACCCCATGCAACTTTTATACCTTGATGTTGCTGGTCCATTACCCCGAACCCGTTCTCAATTTACCCACATTTTGATTGCTGTGGATGGTTTCTCCCGTTATACTTACCTCCTACCACTAAAAAAACAGACCACAGATACCATAATCGCGGCACTTCAAACGCACATCTTTGCCACAGTTGGGTATTGCCAGACAATTTGTGCAGACAATGCTTCTGTATTTCGATCCAATACCTTCAAGGAGTTCTTACTGTCCCATGGTGTTCATATGCATCACACACCCCCCTACTACCCTAACCCCAACATGGCAGAGCGCCAAATACGGACTCTCAAAACCATCCTTACAGCCTTTCATGCAACCGACCAAACTCGATGGGATTCCCATCTCCCCTTCATTCAACAAGGTTTCAACTCGGTGAAACATTCCAGCACCAGTTATACCCCAGCACGCCTTTTCTTGGGCCGTGAGCTTGTAACCCCCTTACACCTTGTCTGGGACCTACCCCTCCCAACTTCCACTGACCCAGCGACACAGCATGAAACATGGGCCAAGGCGCTACACAATATACAAAACGCACGCCTCCACCGGAAACTGTATTATGACGAACGACACACTCCCCACACCTTCCCTCTTGGTGCCACAGTTGTCATCAAACAATACACCCTCAGTTCTAAGATAAATAGTGTTAATGCTAAACTTTCTTATAAATACTCACAACCCTACAAGGTGACAGGGATCCCTTCCCCTGTCACGTATCAGCTGACCAACATGGTGGATCCTGGTGATGTCAGGGTGCAACATGTTAGTCAGCTGAAGCCCTTCAACATGACATCCCAGTTGCCAACGGTTACTCTACTCGGCTTCCCCGCCGTACGGCCTGTTTCAGATGACCACACCATTGATGAGGAACAAATGCAGCCCCAGCCCACACCAGTTGAGCAGCAACCAAATAAACTGGAGCATTGCACCCTCATGGCCACTGACTACAACCTACCAACCCATGAGTCTATGGTTGTTACCTTTGGGGGTGCCCAGGTTATCTTCACCAAGTCATCTCAAACACCAAAACCCCCCCTCCAAACCACCTAACCCCACTAACAATCCCCCACCTTACAGTGACTTCAAAGGAAAATTTTCAGTTACCTGCATATTACCCATATAATGTATTATTTTTATCTAAGACAAGTTTCCAAAATTAATTTATCTGTACACTTTGAAGGACTCTGTATTCTGTCTTAATAGGAACATCTATGTGCCCCGTAACATACCCCCTAACATACCACATCCCACCCCCCTGGTCTCAGTCCCTAAACCCCACAACTTGAAACAAGGAGGCTAAAATTCAACACCAATTCCCCCTGGGGTTTTCACCCACTTCGCCCACACTGACCCTGCAGATCACTACTAAGCAAAAGCACGGCTCCCACAGACTAGCCAACTGTAAACTGACAACTGCAAAGCGCAACAGGTGGGCCAGGACGGTTTCCCCAGGGATGCCTCCCAAAATTCATCACCAGTTAAAATTTGCTGCCGTCACCAGTCCCCTATATGACCCCAAATTTTTTCACCAGGGGGGGGAGTGTGATGATACTATCACTCAAGGACGGATGACACTTCCTGACTAGGGGAAGAGGGGGGTCGAGGGGCGATAAGTCAGTATTATCGCGATCGCGGCTCGATGTCCCTGTTCCCCCAAGTCCGGCCCGCTTGACGTAAGTTATTATTGAATATACCTCCTTCATTCCCGTCAGATTACGTGTCTTATTTCTCCCCAATTTCCAAGTAATTAGATCTCCGACTGGAGATCATTACAGTATGTCAAACAATAAGCGTCTCATTCTGCCTAAATTCTTAAATTTTGGATGGTATTTCCACCACTTGAACTTGGTGTACGAAGATCTTTCACAGACCCAATATTTTTATGTAATTGGGAATACAATCGTTTGAATTCACCACCCAAAATTTACGTAGGTCCCTCAAGACGCACAAAAGAACACCTTTAGCACACCTCTTGAAGGAAACTTAAACCACGGTTCATGCATCTGGTATCCCCGAGATGCTGAAATTTCGGAGGCTGGATAACAAACTTTCATGAACAACATGAAACACGATCCATCATGAGATCATGACGATGAAATGTTGAAACTAAAATGTTCTCCAAAATCTAAATTTCCTGAACAATTTTGGCTCCATGTCTGTCTGTCATTTTCCTTAGTCACCATGTATCGATTTTCATGAAATTGTTAATATGGGCTCCATTTGAGGTCTAGTTGTGCTCCAAAGCTTTTGGATGATGTCAGTCACTTCTAATGGGCGAAAAATAAGGGTTGTGATTTTCAAAACTTTCGATGTAAAGTTATTGTTCTTTTGTTAATTTAAGATAGAATCTTCTTCACTTCCTGAAGTTCAGTAAATAAAGTTTTTGATTTTACATTTAAGATAGAATTGCATTTTTAGAATCGAAAGAAATCACCCAGAGATCTGTAGGATAAACCGTTTCCTCCCTATGAGAACTGAAGGGTTGAACTTACAGTAAATCAAAAACACGTGTAGGAAACATAAAAAATGTTCACTGACGGAAATTGGCCTAATATTGTCAAATTTCCGCTGATTAAATGCGATCGTTGTTCGTTTCTCTTTGTTTCTTTGTTTGCTGAGTTTCTTTTTGTACTCTTAGAGCATGATCCACATCAACGAGGAATTAAATTTCTTAATGAAGGAACCCACAATTCTCAGATACCGATGTTATTGCTAGTCGGTGGTATTAAATGGAAATACCCCGTTCTATGCAGTAAAATAATAAAACGTTATGTAATAAATTGCAACATTTTTATGGATGCATGAGAATTTTATTGATGTAGATGGTGCAACACTCCATTTTAAACACCATGCAATATAATTCAATTAATAGAACATTCTTAGTTTGGTTTTTCGTATGTTTGTGCTAGAATTCACTTTCGAAGGGAATTGTTCTTATAATTTGGTTTTGATGTTGATATTCCATTAAATCAATGAATGAATGATCAAATATAACTTTTTAATGAAAATACAAACAGTTAATTCACATTTAGATCACATCATTAGAATTCAAAAAACATTCAGAAATAGAACTTTCTATTGAACATTGAGATTGTTTTTATAGTAAATATGAAAGGACGAGTAAATGTACCCGGAAGATTGCGAGCGTAGGGGATGAACTAGAATGGGCAATTACACGACTTTAAAACAAAAAAATATTAATATATACAGAAAGTCCTTAGAGGATGTCTTTTCCTGACAAATATATCATTCTAGGAAACCTATACATACAAAATAGACTTAGAATGTATTCTGGTACATCTATGTAGGTAGATTGAACAAAGGAGAGAAAAATGGATATGTATACTTATACTAAGTAAAAAATGGATATGTATACTTATACAGTGATGAATCGATTAGAGAGCCAATGTAAGTAAGTGTCTACACAGATAATGGGCAACATAAGAACCTACCTAGCTGAATTTACCTACGTATGTATTTATGTACTTATAGCACATGTAAGTATAGTAAGAATAAAATTGAACAATACACAGTGGAATAATGGGGAGTCTTTGGCACCTTCAGACATAATGATGAATCGATTTCTTATACGAATGAATAGTCCGTATTTTTTATCCCCCCATTCCCACTAACTCAGTCTTCGCGTTTCAACATCCTAAAGTGAATGGCAGACCAATATTTAAACAAGTTATGTAACCCAAAAAAATTAATAATTCGATGAGATTCCTCTACTCTAGGAAGATTAGATTCAAAAATGGACAAGACTTGTAACACAGGTCTGTGACGATCTTCCAAAATGAGAACACCTTTAGGTCGTTTAGTTAAATAATATCACTTCTAAAATTCGGGTTTCAATAGAATGCTAAAATTAAGGCTAGCCATTCATTTCTATCCCTAAGGTTTGAATGTAACTTTGGTCACCTTTAAATTATAATGTATGCATCACCACAGGCTGACAAAATAATCCATTATTTAAAATGTTCAACTTCACAATTTTTACATTTCTCAACTCACAATAACTTTATTATTTTCTTAATCAGGTTCAATATATATAAATATACATACCAGTGTACAACATCAACTATATTTACATAAATTGTGCTAAAATTCCAGTTTGGGCAAAATAAAAAATATTTTAAAATAACGCCTTAATTTAATTACTTAAAAATCACGAGATTGTCCAATTTTAATGAAGGAGAAGTGGAAATTTGATTACAAGTATTGCCTATCCTCCCCATCCCTGATTGGGATCAGTACGAGTCTCTTCGCGATCAATAAATTGTCCCGTCTTCAGTTATATAACAAACGGTCTCTTTTGGTACACTCGACACGTTGAAGATTATCATGTGATGAAGTTCTGGCCATGGATTAGGTTTTGTTGTTTTGTAAAAATATTTTTTATAATAATATTATAAAAAATAATTATTATGAGGTATCTTCAATACAGTGCCCTTAATCGATCGGAATATATCACACCAATAAGTAAGCGAAATACTGACTGAATTTAAAATGGACCAATGCAGGACCGTAATAATCCCAATGGACCTCAAATAACAATTGAGGAAAAACACGGTGCCTAACAACAAAAGAAGAAAAGGAATTTATGAATGATCAACCCTACAGAAGATTAGTTAGGAAACTAATGTATTTGGCACAAACTACCAGGTCATAATTGGAATTTGTGGTATCTAACTAGGACAGTTTGCTGGAAATCCAGGCAAAATTACTGTAGACCAAGAACCAATCATAAATGAAGGGAAAGAAGAAATATTAGGTTTATTAGATCCTGATTAGGCTGGCTCGGTTAATGACAGAAGGTAAGCCACAGGATTTGTCATCCAATTTTGAGAAACACCTATCATTTAGAATAGCAATGAGCAACATTTATAGCTGATTGGCTATCGCTTTGGATAACCGGTTCACCTGCCACAGGGAATTTCAGTTCCTTTAGAATGTGGTAAAACCATATTATTTCAACGAAACATATCTGTAGCAAAATTCAGTGGCCCTGTCTACGATGGAGGCAGAGTTCGTCGCATTTGCGTTGAAATTACATGGTTATTGTCACATTCTAAAGGAACTGAAATTCCCTGTGGCAGGGGGAATAGCGTAAATTCTCAAACACGTCGCATTGATTCAAAATTTCATTTCGTTGGCAATTTGATTAAATTTCAAAATTTTGAATTAGGATATGTATTGACTGTGGACAACGTAGCGGATCTCCTGACGAAGGCATTGACACACCAGAATAATGCGCGTTTCAAGAGTGTCTTACTGGGAGAGAGAAGGAAAGTAGAAAAACAGAAGGTATAGGAAGAGTCTGATACACTTGACATGATGATGATGATTATCATGTGATGAAGTTGTGGCCATGGATTAGGTTATGTTGTTTTGTGAAAATAATATTTATATTTTGTTTTGTGAAAATAATTATGACACATATTATGTGTCATAATTTGTGATAGGTATCATCAATCTGTGCTAATGATCGAAAAATACAATGATTTGAGTATATTATACTATCTAAACGTCAAGTAAACTTTCATGAAAGCGAATGAATGATTAGTATTTTTAATCGTAAACTTGTAATTAGATTGAATAAGAGACATTTTCTTTGTTTTTCCAATTAAACAATATTGGGAGTGACTCGTAGATTCTTTCTATTCAGTAATTCGAACAAGAAATACACGATTATGGTGTTTTATAATATAGTATTTATTAAAAGATTTGATATTCACTACTTTCTCTGTAATTGGTACCATTCACCCTCAAATATTGGGCTGATTTACTATTTCCTCATCAATGTCAAAACTGTAATGTGAATACAGGAGTGTGTTCAATCAAGTAATCACAAGATAAAAGGGGACGCCAATTAAATTACTAAAACCAATATGTTTATTGTTTTTTGGTTTATTATTTCCAATAATAAACTTTTAGGATTTGCCAAGAAAAAATTGTTACCCCTTCCCCACCCACAAAAAAAATTGTTGGTTTAAGTTTCAAGGTCGAAGGTATGTCTAATTCCAAAATCGAATAAAAAATTTCCCAACCGTCCGCTGTCCGCGGCACTTTCCTTAGTTACCATGAACTAATTTTGGTATATGGGCTATGGTATATTGCGAAACTTAGTAAATAGTCTTCACTTGGGGTCTAGTTGTACCCCAAAGCTTGTGGTTGATGTTAGTCACTTCTAGGGGTGATTTTATAGGAAAGAAAAACAAGGGATGACAATTCCGAAACGCCCTAGCTCTATAACTCTTGGTATAAAGGCATTGTTTTCCACCAATAGAATTGAATACATTTAGAATAAAAATAGAATTGAATTTTTTGAATAGAATGGGACCACCGTTGTTGCCGCTGTAGGGCAAACCGTTTGCTCCCTAAGAGAACTTAAGGACTCTTTATTTCTTTGAAGTTTTGACGAATAACGTGTTCCTGTGTAAAAACACCCTTTTCAAAATCATCTTTAACGTTTCAATGTAGGATATGTCGGGCTCAGAGAATAATGTGTAGAAAAATTACTAATCTTGCAATCTGAAAAATGGCAGGCTTATTATTTTCGTATTTACAGGTAAATACGAAAGGAGGTCTCCTTAGCAGTAAGTGCTAAGGAGGTAACAACTGTTAACAACTAGTAACAACTGTTGTTACCATGCCTACAGTTCCCTTTCATTCGTCTTTCATTTTTCCAATCTTGAAAGTGTCATTAAAGTAAGTAATTCAATTTGTGTCTGCGTTTCATTAAATCAAGACCTCTACAAAGTGTACCTACCAATAATTTGAAAGTCGAATTAATACAATTACACTCAGTCACTCATCATCTAGTATTCTATAAAGAACGGCAAAGAGACACGTTCAACTTTATAAGAAGTTTCACATCGTGATAAAACCGTCGAACATCTATCGAATCAAGAATTTAAATATTCGATCATTATTTTGACGTTTTTTCACTTTTGTAGTAGGTACACGCGGTACCCTACCTTATCCTGAAAATAATCAAACCATATTTCACGAATAAAAAAATGTTGAATAACTGAACAAAAAACAGATTGGCGAAAACTACCTACCTTTTTTTTTCGTAAACATATTTTGCGAGTCTAAATACCTTGAAGACAAAGTTGGAATCCAATTAATTCGTGGAATCCTAATGAAGAATTACCCATCCATGATCTAACCGAAAATGTTCAAGATATTCTTGTTCTTATAACAATTGAGTTATTCTCTCATCTATTTTTTTGCTGAGCTCCACGTTGAAACTCCGATGTTACTTTTTTTTCTCCTCAATTACGCAAATTTCCGAAAAAGCCGAAAGTGATGGAATGAGGTGAATAATGGATTTTTACAAAAAGCGAGTGTTAAGTTGGCTAGTTATAGAAGGGTTTTAGAAGTTAGATGCGAAAGGATATCAAACAGCATATATGTATAGGAGACTATTAAAGTTAGAGAATATTAAAGTAAGTTAGCATATGTTGGAGATTATCAAAATGCGTCCTTTTCCAGTCCAATCATGTATTGTTTAGTAATTTTACTAATTTTACTAATTTTACAGTGCTTTTTCTTGCAATTTATTCAAGTAAGATAAAGAACGTTCGTGAAATTTCACTACTAACTTCTTGTGGGCGACTGGATTGCGATTATGGTTACCTTCGGATATAATAATTATATCCGAAGGTAACCATAATCGTAATCCAGTCGCCCACAAGAAGTTAGTAGTGATATTATTTTTGAATTATTCAAAAATAGTTTTCAGAGAGGTCAGCCGTTCAGATTCTAGGCATCGGGATTAGCTAAGTATTAAAATTTGATATTGAAAATTGTTTTCAAGTCTAAAAGAGATTGGACTCCATGAAATATGTTTGAATTTGTTCATATATTTGGAAATGTATACATTTAATTTCGAGAAAATTAAGACCTAAATCAACAAAATTCAAGATTTAACCGATTTTTGGCGACCTTAAAACTAGGATATTTTTAATTTATGACAGGATATTTATCTTTTACGTAAGATGCCGAGAATCAGGAGTGTTTAGAACAATAATTTTCACCTCAAAAACGGCCTTTCTTTGCTTTTTATGATTTTCAGTCCCTTAGCATGGTTTAAAAATTTTGGCCGACGAACCTTGCCTTCCTTCTGAAATTTATTCCTTTGTATAAGAATTAACTATCTTCTAACTGTGACTTTATAATCCTACAGAAGATAGGATAAACCAAAAACACCCTAAAATTGCATTAACTCCACAATTTTTGCAAGCTCTGTACCTGTCAACTGGACTAGTTGGGTAGTTAGCATCAGAGTGAAAGGTTTACCGGCCATCTGATTTTAGAAAATTTGACTAAGAATTTGAAAGAGAATTTGAGCGAGTAGGAACGTGTGTTTTCTCAGTTGGACCGTTGAATGGTGGCTCATCTTGAACAAAGTAACCGTTGACTTTCGTGCCACACCACCGATTCATCGTATTTCGATTCTGGTCTACTAGTAGGGATTGAGAGTTGTGGCCCTGAAAAAGAGGGCAAAGAGGAGTAGAAGGAATGTGATTTTTAGTGAAACCTCAAGGACCCAACGAATATCCTCGCAACAGAATCAAAGAGATACCACGTGAGTTATATTAAATTCTGCCTTTGTTCAATCGTATTATTGCTTCTCTGAAGTAGAAACGTCCGAGTTTATCATACTACCTAATCTGGAAGCGGCTGTAGGTATTCGTGTGGTGGTGATGCTGGTTGAGGCTTGAGGTAGTACTCGACTTCCGTTTCTGGAAGTTCAGGTATCGCCGTGGTAACCATGAAAGGGGGTGGCCGTGGTAGGTTGGACGACACCTCGAGATTGAACATCCGGACCAGCCGTTCGTGAATTTTGGTGAAGTTGGTCCGATCTTTGGGCTCCGTTTCCCAGCAGTGCCGCATAATTTCGGATATAGCACTTGGGCAGTCGTCGGGTGGAACCAATCGGACTCCGTGGAGAATACGTTCCACCGCCTGGTTGAAAACACATTTTAATTTTGAAAAAAACAATTTAATCATCAGTTTATTCAGTATTTAATCTGAGAGCTAATTATCAACAAGGGTAATAAACTCTATAGTATTGAATCAAACAGAATCAAAATTAATAAATCACACTTTTTACAATAATTCAATCGTGAACCAATCTGTACTTCTGCACTTGAGAGGTGGCAATTTTGAAAACCAGTCAAAAGGAATAGGTAATGGAGGGTTAACATTTCGTAACTCAAAAGCAATCATTAGGCCAAATAACATCAGGAATCCATTTTACAATTAATTTGCATCAAATTTTCCCTCTCAGCACATTTTGGTTTGTTATTTTCAATCATAAACCTCTTGAAGCTACAAAAAAGAATATTGTCCCCCCCCCCCCCTCAAAATTTCTTGGTTTACGTTTCAAGGTACGTAGAATCCAAAACACTGCAAATTATCACACAAACACTACCTACCAACCATGTTTTAACTTCAAAATCAAGTTAATTTTGAATAAATAAACGCTTCACACTCAATTCGAAGAAATAAGGATTTGTGAATGTTTTAAACATTATTTATTAATACCTATTATTAGTACATTTGAATGCTAGTTGCTAAGGACGCAAAACTGAGAGATTTTAGGCCTCTTCTGTGATTCACACTCGTGTTTTAGATTTGTCTTGAATCATTAAGTTCTCATAGGAAGCGAACGATTGGTCCTACAGAGCTCTGGTGGTCTCATTCGATTCTTAAAATTCAATGCTATTTTAAATCGATGAAAAAAAACCTTTACATCAAACGTTTTTGAGCTAGGGCGTTTTGAAAATTTCAGCTCTTATTTTTCACCCCTTAGAAGTGACTAACATCTACCAAAAGCTTCGGGGAACAATAAGACCCCAGATGGAGCACATATTATACCAAATTTCATAAATAATTAGGCTTAAGGGGGACGGCGGACGAATGGATTTTTTAATTTCGATTTTTGGATTTTACATACTTTTTAAAACATCAAATTTTGAGGGGTTTAAACATTTTTTTCTTGCTCCATTGCAATGGTTCATCATTAAAAATAATAAACCAGAAAGAGAAAATAATTCAAATTAAAACTTATCCATGTATATCACTAGTGGTAGGTAGGTACGAATAAATTCCTTTCCTTGAGGAGCAAAACACTCGACCAGTTGAGATGCACTCACGTTGAGAATGAATAGCTGAGAATGTTTTCAGGTACTGACCTTTTCATTGCTGTGTCCAAAATGGGGTTGCATTCCAAGGGTATAGATCTCCCAAAGAACCACTCCATACGACCAAACGTCACTCTCTAGCGTGAACCTCCCATACGAAATACTCTCAGGTGACATCCAACGAACTGGCATCAGTCTAGAGCCTCCAATCTGCAAAGTGTGAGTAAACTTATTCTAAAATGGGTTCAGTACATCAGTGACGCATAGAAAAATGTATCGTGTTGTACTTGCACAAAAAGAGTTAACTAGAATTCAGAACGATCAGAGAAGCGAGGAGAGATCACTGAGATTAGATAGGGTGAAGCCATAATAAATTCAGTATGGTTGTCACTCCTTCTGGTCACAGAGAGTAAATCAAAGTTAAGTATAATAAATGGTCGAAGCATCCAAGTACAGGTGTTGTACTGTGGAGCACCCAAGTACTATGGAGTTGTTTTTATCTAAGCAAGTGTCATTCAACATACCCTATAGTAATCACAAGTGTAGACGTCTCTGCTCATACCAAAGTCTGCAATTTTTACAGTCACATTTTCTCCAACTAGGCAATTTCTACAAGCCAAGTCACGGTGAACGAAGTGTTGCTCGGCTAAATACTGCATTCCCCTGGCAATTTGGATAGATATGGAGAGCAAAGAGTCCTGCAAAATCCAATACCCAAGCGGGTAAATTATTATAAAATAGACTCCCAAAAGATCTTCGAGCTTCCAAACCCTGAAGCGACACGTGGGGATGCTAGAAAAATAAATGAACATTCATGCGCACGTATACCATTCGATTTATAGGTTTCACGCAATTTCACAAAAAGACTGATTCTGCAGGAAAATCGTAGTTTCCAAATTACTTTTGTCAAAAACCAAGGTGATGTCAAAATATAAATTGTATTTCAATTACTATTGTCAGTGGATTTCAGATTCACGTATACTACATAGAAAATGACATACCTATCATTTGAGTATTCTTCTTTACCACTTATTGAAAATTTACATCAACATATTAGTGGTTTTGAGGGGATATCTTCTCATAGAACACTTAGTATTATTTCGTAATATTATTTTTAGTGGTATTTTGAACATTTGAAAAAAAAAGAAGAAAAAAACGCTGCAAATTATTTCACAAAGGTTTATCATTTCTCTGTATAGATCACTCGTCTGCAAAGAACACAGCTTTGCCACTGTCACTACCTAACAAACATAGGTACTACCTATCTACCAACTTCTTACCTACTTCACAACCTTCATTGAGAAGGACGCAAAACTGAGTACAACTCGAAGAAAAGACAAAGATCGCACTTTGTTCAGATAAAATTTGGCCTCTTTTGCGATTCACACTCTTCTTTCTGTTTAAGGTTTGTACTACAGAGCTCCGAGTGTTCTCAATCGTTTCTAGAAATGCGATACTATTTTAAATTGAATAAAAGAACAATACCTTAAAATTGCAAGTTATTGAGCTACGGCGTTTTGAGAATTTCAACCCTTAATTATCAACCCTTATAAGTTACTGACATGAACCAAAAGCTTCGCGGAACAATCGACCCCAAATGGAGCCCATATACTAAGATTCACCAAAATCGGTCCATGGTAAGTAAGGAAAGTGTTGCGTTAACTTCTGTTTCCGAGTCTACCAAAGTAGCGGAAGCTTTGTTTTAACTTTTCAAGGTTTAAAAAAAAAGTTCTCCAAGATCGAAATTTGTACAAACAATTTTGGTTCCGTGTCTGTCCGTCTGTGTGTCAGTCATGAAATCCTTGTAATCGGCATAACTATACGAAATTATTGTCCGATTTCGATGAAATTTTCAGGGATTGTGCGGGTTGGCGTGCAGACGGTTCCTTATGAAAATCATCACCCCCAGACTAATAGTAGCCGCTGTAGTTAGTAGTTAGACTGATAGTAGCATGCGCAAACGTGAATTCCTTGTAACAGCCATAACTTCCACATTTTCTATTCGATTTCGATGAAAATTTCAGGGATTATACGGATTAGATAGTAAATGGTCTCCCATGAAAATCATCACCTCTGGATTGATTGTAGCCACTGCGCATGCGCAAACGTGAATTCCTTGTAACAGCCATAACTTCTAAATTTTCTATTCGATTTCAATGAAATTTCCAGGAATTATGCGGATTGGGATGCAGATAGTCCCTTATGAAAATCATTACCCCTGAACTGATAGTAGCCTCTGCGCATGCGCAAACGTAAAACCTTGTAACAGCCAAAACACTTACATTTTTCATCCGAATTTGATGAAATTTTATTTATTTATTTATTTGACGGGCAAGCCCAATTACATAATGCACAATATATCATTCTATCGTCGGGGAAGAAGTCAAGTGTCCAAGCGTTACCAAGGTAATAAAAATGAAAAGTTCAGATGACAATCAGGTGTATGAGATAGGGGAGCTAGAGATGGTAGATTTGAGATTTGAGAGAGAGGATCGGAAAAAGTCGAAGTCGGGATTGATGGACAGAAATAAGTTGGCGCTACGTGGAAGTCTTCGGAGTGGACGGTTCTGCTGGCTATTTTCTAGAATTGTTCAGATTGGCGTGTAGATAGTCCCCTATGAAAATCATTCCCCCCAGACTAATAGTAGTTACTGCGTATGCGCAAACGTGAATTCCCTGTAACAATCATAACTTCTACATTTTCCATCCGATTTCAACGAAATTTCTCAGGATTGTTCATATTAGCGTGTAGATGGTCCCCTATGAGGGTAGTGGAAGGTACTTAGAGAATGATGTTTTGAGATTAACTACTAGGCATCGTGTCATCTATACAATCTGGTTATGGATATGAGGAAGCTCCACTGGTTCGTTATCGAAAATAATAAACTAAAAAGTACGGACGATAGGCGGTAGTCTGACCATTTAATATTGAATCATTTCACGCCATTTTTTCCACCAATTATTGTAGAATAAGTAGAAACGTAAATTCGGAACGGTGAAAAAACGATTTATTAAACTCCGAAAGAATTACAAGACAACCCGGCGTCCGGCGTTACCAACAACGACCACAAAATGCAACACCTGCGAAACATATGATTATAGCACATCCTCCCTCACAAGTCAAGGCGTTGTGGAGGCCTGATGATCCTTCGAGGTCTCCTCTCCGAAGACCACTGTAGGTTTCCAGGAGGTGCAAGTTGGGGAGCAACTGGAAAATTTTCAGTGGGCTTTTCGAAGGGAAGAGGTGCGAGGTGAACCCTATTCCGCCTTATTTGCTTCGAGTCTTCAGTCTGGACGATGTAGGACCTTGGGGCTGCATGTTTAGCAGCGACCACTCCTGGCATATCTTTATCCTTCACGTAGACCTTCTGCCCTACCACCAAGTCCTGCTTTTCTTTATTCGCTCCAAACCTGCGATCAAAATATTCCTTCCTCCTCCGACGTATGGTAGCTTCCCGGGACCTCAATTTGGCTTCATCGGGCAGATGAGGTCTTAGATTAGCTGTAGACGTAGGAACAAGAGTCCTCAACCGCCGTCCCATTAGCAATTCAGCCGGGGAATAGCCATTTTCTAGAGGCGTAGACCGATACGATAGCAGGCCAGTTTCCAAGTCTTCGCATTTTAAAATGATTTGTTTCGCCATGTCCACGGCTGACTCTGCAAGCCCATTAGACTGAGGGTATCGTGGGCTGCTAAATGATATCCGAAAGCCCCATTGTTCTGCGAACCGAGAAAACTCTTCAGATCTAAATTGTGGACCATTGTCACATCTCAAGCATTGAGGAACTCCATGACGAGCGAAAATCTTCTTCATTTCTACAATCAGCATCGAAGAGCTTGTTGAGGTCATGCGAGTTACTTCCAGGAATCGTGAATAGTAGTCCTGGTCCACCAAAAAAGTTTTCCCGTTGACCTCGCCAAAATCCGCTCCAACCAGAGACCAAGGCAAGTCAGGGAAAGTAGTAGAAATGAGAGGATCCTTATGTTGTGTTCTGTTCATGGAACAGATGTGACAATTGGTGACTTGAGCAGCAATATCTTCTGAAATTCCCGGCCACCAAACGGATCCTTGGGCGAGGCGCCTACACTTTGTGATGCCCAAATGACCAGAGTGCAGTTTATGCAATACGGAGGTGTGCAGAACCCGCGGAACGACTATCCTGTCTATCATAAACAACAGACCGTCGACATAGGCCAGAGAATATGTAGAATGGGGAACACTTGGGGTTGATTTCCTTATCGACAGTCCATCCATTAATGAGGCAGTTGCGAACAAGTTGTAGAACAGGATCTGATGCTGTAGCTGATCGTATTTGTTCATGCAGCTTATCAGAGAGTGGTACGTTATCAGAAAAATTTTCCATTGCTGTCTCCATAATTGCACATTTTTTGAAATCTTCCCGCTGACACTCAAGGTTTTGAATCCGTGAAAGGGTGTCTGGAACGTAAAACTTACTGCCTGCCACGTGAGCTATATCAAAGTCAAAGTTCAATAGCCTCAGACGAAAGCGTTGTATCCGAGGTGAAAGATCATGTATGGCCTTAGAACCCAGTAACGATACTAATGGCTTGTGGTCCGTCAGTACGGTAAAGTTGAGTCCCACAAGATACATTGAAAGGCGCTCACAAGCCCAAGAGACTGCTAGAGCCTCTTTTTCAATTTGTGCGTATCCTGCTTCAGCTGGGGTTAACGCTCTAGAAATGTAGACAATGGGGTGAAACTTATCATCAAATTTCTGTTCTAGGACGGCCCCTAAAGCGTACGAAGAGGAATCTGCAGACAGCCTAGTTTCTGCCTTCGGGTCAAATGTTTTGAGAATAGGTGGTGACGTTAAAACTCTTTTCATATTTTCAAATGCTACCTTTTGCTCTTTACCCCAGACATATTCTACATCTCCCTTTAGCAATTGGCGAAGAGGGTATGAAATCGTTGCAGCATTGTTTATGAACTTGGACAAGTAGGTATACATCCCTAGAAACCGCTTTAATTCCTTGGTATCTTTCGGGGGTGGCATTTGTACAATGGCACTGATCTTTGTTTTATCCGGCTTCACCCCCTCTTTGCTGACCTCATGGCCTAGAAAGGTGACGGAACTAGTTTTAAATGAACATTTTTTTCTATTGAGAGTAATATTGACATCATTAAGACGAGACAATACCGCCTTGAGGCGCGAATCATGTTGGCTTTCTGAGTCTCCAAACACAAGAATATCATCCATCAACACCACACATCCTTCCAACCCTTCCAATACTTCCAACACCCGCCTCTGAAAATGCTCTGGAGCGGACGAGATTCCAAATGGTAACCGATTGAAGCAATACCGGCCGTATGGAGTAATGAATGTAGTGAGAAGTTTTGACTCTGCCGCCAAGGGAATCTGCCAAAACCCCATCGTGGCATCCAACTTGGAGAAAAACTGAGGACTTCCAATTTTTGCAAGAGTGTCATCCGTGGACGGTAGAACCAATCTTTCTCGAATCACAAACTCATTCAATTTTGTAAAGTCCACACACAGACGCACCGACCCATCCTTTTTTGTGGCGGCAACAATTGGTGAGCACCACTCTGTTCCCTGGGTAACTTTTGAAATAATCCCGAGTTTCAACATTCTCTCTAATTCTGCCTTTACTTTACCTAACAGTGGAAGGGGTAGACGACGTGGAACTGCAATTGAGTAGGGTGATGCATCTTGCTTCAATTTGATGGTGTAAGGATCGCCTTTCAACAAGCCTGGGCTTTCGGAAAAGACCTGTCCGAATGTACTCTCGATTGAATTTAATGTGAGCCCAACAGAAGGCGACATGGAGAGGATCGAAAGGGCTTTTATAGCGGGACGACCTAACAAGGGTTGTTTCAGATCTTTGATGACATAGATCTTCTCCTTGCAAGATAAATCATTGAGGGTTCTCAAGTCAGCCTCAAACATCCCGAGACAAGTGAGAGCAATTTGCCCCGCTCCCTCCATTTTTCCTTGATAGGAAACTAGACTTGGTTTTTTCAAATCAGATGCCCAAACATCAAAAGGCACACAGGATACATCCGCTCCTGTATCAACTTTAAATACAAGCTGGGCATCGTTCAAAATCAAGGGAACCTTCAAAGGAGGATTTTGCTGACTCGATCCGCCTCCTATGGATAAAGTTTGAAAGTTTACGCATTCGAGGAAAAGTTCCTCCTCACTAGAATGTAACTGCAGCTCTCCTACCAGTTTTTTCTTCTTCTTAGAGCAGCATGAGGCAAAATGACCTTCCAGACCACAGAAATTACATTTGGCCTTTAGTGCCTTACAAGCATTACGTGGGTGATAAGCTTTGTCACCACAGCAATAACACTTGAATGACTTCTTAGAATCTGGAGTTCGACTACTTTGATCTATCCGTTTGCCCTGACTAGCCTTAAGGGAGTCCACCTCATCATACGGTACTGGAACTTCCGTATTAGCTCCACGTACGAGATTTTGGTGACCCTTGACTGCTTCAACGAGCTTGATTTTGGAAACTGCCTTCTCTAAGGTGAGTTCTGAGTCCATCTGCAACGTACGTGAGAGGCTGGCATCCGATATTCCAACCACCAAACGGTCCCGCAATAACTCGTCTTTCAAATTTCCGTAGCTACACGTTTTGACTAGTTTCATGAGACATGTAATGAAATCTTCAGCAGATTCGTTAGGTAGCTGGACCCGATTATTGAATTTAGCTCTCTCGTAAATGACATTTACTTTCTTCTCATAAAATTTGTCAAAGTTCTCTATGACCTCCATGTATGAAGGGTTAGTCAGATTGAATGAATCCAACACGTCTTCCGCATCATCACCCATAGACAATAAAAGTGTACTCACTTGGACCTCTTGAGCCTGCTGATACAGCATCGAGGTAAACCTGTATCTCTCAAATTTTCTTCGCCAGGTAGTCCAGGGAACATCTTTTTGCGAACAAAAACTTGGGAACGGAGGAGGAGAGTACGTGTACGTGGACCGTGGATATCCCTGTTCATCCAGTCTTGGCTTACTTGAGGATTTTGACACTGTCTTCTGAGCGAAATGTTCATCAGATTCGTCGGAATCATCACATATATTGTCCTTGCGAATAGACCGCGTCTTCACTTGTTTCGAATTCCTAGGCATGGCTCTTTGTAAATTCTGACACCATGTAGAATAAGTAGAAACGTAAATTCGGAACGGTGAAAAAACGATTTATTAAACTCCGAAAGAATTACAAGACAACCCGGCGTCCGGCGTTACCAACAACGACCACAAAATGCAACACCTGCGAAACATATGATTATAGCACAATTATATAATATATAATATTATATGATTCGCCCCTTCGCGACCGATCGTCGCTTCACAACTCAAGAAAGAGTTATCATGTTCATTTAAACCAAAAATAGTCATATTTATGAACATAATATTATTATGTATGAATGATTTTATTATTTATGAACATAATATTATTATGTTCATAAATATGACTATTTTTGGTTTAAATGAACATGATAACTCTTTCTTGAGTTGTGAAGCGACGATCGGTCGAGAAGGGGCGACATCGCTGTGACGTAACGGTCAAAAGTGATGGTCGGAAAAATGATAGAAACCTCATGTTAATCATTATTAAAATTTAATAATCTAGTTTAGTTTAGTCTCGTTTTTTGTCATTTAATGACAAAAAACGAGACTAAACTAAACTAGACAGATAGTTATCTATCTCAAGACATTGATATGTCTACGTAACCGAGGAGAGTTATACGGAGAGTCTACGTAACCACAGTTGTTATTATTTGTCATGTAACAAAATTTTATTTATTTGTTTTATTTTATTTTTATTTCATTTATTTTTTGTGTAACAACATTTTTTATGGCTCCCAGTAATAAGAGATTCATATCCATGTCAAAAACAAAAATTGATCTAGAAACATACCTAGAACTTATAATGTTGTACAATATTTTAACTGTGTGCAATGAATGTGCAATGGTAATAGTAATATTCCATTCCATCAATAGACTATACATGGAAGAGAGCAACATCTTTTCACAATAATATAATTATATGTACTAGAGGCTACCATTTGATTGATTTTTATTCTTTCGATTTACTGCTACGAAAAGCATTTGATCCCTTGATCCATTAAAACGTTCAGGCTACTCACCTTGGAAAGTCTGGGGAACCCTGGGTCAGATTTCCACATCGTTTTACTGTTGCCTCGAAGAACATTAGTCAAATCTCCATATGGCATGAATTCAAAAACCATACAAGGGCTCTTACCCAGATCTGTAAAGATTAGAAAATGTGTTAGTTATAAGACTTATAACTAACTGATAGGTGCCTACTGCTAGATAATATCTATATGCAATGAGTTTAATATTATTAAACTCATTGCATATTTAAGCTTGTTATGCTTACTGCATAAATATGTTACGTGAACCTCTATATTGCAGTTAGTAGGAGATGAGATCTACGGACAAATTATTAAAAACAACAGATACAATTCCAACGACACTATGTATTACCGCTCTGGTGACAAACTGGCACCTAAGGAGTTAAAACGAGGGTTTCAAAATTCTGTTAAAATTTGGGCCTCTCGTGCTACTGGATATGTTTTGGAGGCCTCAGATTAATACCAAAAATTATATAAACGTTTAGAGTACCAATTTATCTACGATTTTGGATTTCAAGATAGGTACCTACTCATTATTCTAAAAATGATAAGGTACTTCCCAAACTAAATATCGTTGGGTAACAGTTGTATTCAATGGGAAGGTAATTAAAATGTCATATTATGTTTTATTGATTACTGATTGGACTTGAACGTTTTACTCCTCATCAAAAGGTAAGTACGTCTCTTGGAATTCATGTATTACGAAAATTACGTTTTTATTTCTCAAGACCAATGTCATTTAAGACCAATCAGTCATCGGGGCAGGAACTTGGTTGCTCCTGAACTGCCGCGTTACAGCGGAATACGTTTTTGGTACCATAACATTCATGTTTTCACCAACCCACGTGCCTAAAAAATCGTCCAACTAAAATCAAGAGCCAGAATAAGGTGATTTACTAAAAAACAACCATGTTTCAGGCTGTAATCTCGGTTTAATTAAGTCAAATAAAAAACTAATATCATCACGTGATTCAGTCTCGAACAATAACAAAGTATCATGTTCGAACACTTTGGGTTCCTCAAAATCAGATTTTTGAGCAATTTCACGGTTGTGCGACATTGAACACTTAGAACAACCATAAAAAATCGTCTAAGGTGACAAATTTTTATGAAAATTCGTTTAAAATCCGAATCTAGAACTAGAAATGGAGGTTCCTATCTCAAAAAAAAAAAAAAAAAAACGAAGTTGATGCACGTTGCGCCCATCAGCAGTTGCTTGGCGCTCTAAAATGTATTATTATTTTTGTATTTCTCGTCAAAAATTATGGGAGATACCGTTGGAACTTTTTTCAAACATTTCTTATGTCGAAAATGGTGACGGTGGTCGTTCATTAAGAACTCTACTGTATAACATGACATAAGTAATTCGAATGTCTTCGACATTACCTTTTGCTACGAATCCAAGCAGAGATAGAATGTTAGGGTGCTGGAAAGATGCCATGATTTCCACTTCCCGCATGAAATCTTCTTCAGCTTCCGGTGTGGCAGACTCTTTCAGTAGTTTCATGGCAACAGTTTGCTCTTCTTCATCCGGTATTAGTAGTTTTCCTTAACAAAAAAGGTTATCACAATATTTCAGCACACTCTATTTCGATCAGTAACTAATTTATTCATATTATTTATAAATATCTATTTCCCAACTTGACTTTGTAATGTTTGGAATCCACTCAAGCCTCGTCTCATTCACAGATTTTGGATATGCAATCGTCTGGATACGCTCTCATTGTAACGCTGAATCACCATTTCCTGTGTTTTTAATGAATATTTCTTTCGAATGACAGTGTAGTTTGTAGTAGACGAATTATTTTCTTTTCTATGTCTATGCTTCCCTTGAGTGTCTCCTGAACCCCGATGTAAAAACTTACTGATCGATTCAAGATGAAGTCATTGAGACTTCTGACCCCAGCCCCAAAATACTCTTCTGATCAAATTTGAGTAAAATTTTGCTATCAAGTCGTGAGATATTTAACTCTAGTGTACACGCTCAATCTTTTTCCCCATCAGCCAAATATTGTTTCTTTTCAATGCATTTTCTTTAAGAAAAAAAAAATTAAAAATACGTGCACACAAAGTGCACAAAGACTCACTCCTTTAAAATCTCATATTTCTCTGAACTAAAACAATTCAAAACATGAATAGTTCATAAAATTCACATTACTCAGTACAAGCAGTGGTTAACTTTCCTTTCTTTAAAATCAAACATTAATAAAAATTCACTGATTTTTCAGTATTTTGCATTTTTGTTTATTATTTTCAATCATAAACCTCAGGAATCAACCAAGAATTTTTTTTCATCCACTTCCAAATTTGTTGGTTTACGTTTCAAAGTACGTAGAATCCAAAAATCTAATACAAATTTGGCCGTCTGACCGCCGTCCGCGGCACTTTCCTTAGTTAACAAGACCCGTTTTTGATGAAATTTGGTATATGAGCTCCCTTTGGGGTCTAGTTGTGCCTAGACGCGTTTGGTTGATGTCAACCACTTCTAAGGGTTGAAAAATAAGGACTGAAATTTTCAAAACTCCCTAGCTCAAAAACGTTCATAATGAAGGTATTGTTTTTTCTTCAACTCAAAATAGCATTGTATTTTTAGATTCGAATGATACCACCCATAGCTCTGTAGGACCAACCATTAGCTCCCTATGAGAACTTATGGAATGGTCTTACGAAAAATCAGACACGAGAGTGTGAGTCGCAAAAGAGGCCTAATCAAATTTCCAAAAGAAGGCACCCAAAACTCTTCATTTCTCCGAATTAAGTGTGAAGCGTTTATTTATTCAAAATAATCTTGATTGTGAAGCGAAAGTATTGTTGGTAGGTAGTGACAATAGCAAAGCTGTGTTTTTTTGCTGGCGAGTGATCTACTCCGAAAAATAATAAACTTTTGCAGCGATTTTCATGCCTAGATTGAAGGAGGGGGTGCTTGGTATGCTCGTGCCGCTTGTAATGCTCGGAGGTTGGCAATCGAGTTTTAGCGAATTTTCAAGAAAATTGAAGCTATTGCAATGAACTTGAAAATTTTAAAATATCCTTTTTTCAATAATTTTTTCAACTGAAATCCGTAATGGAACATTTTGTCACGATTCGCGAAGTTTATAATAAGTTTTAAATAAAAATTATTTGTAAAAGCGTCAGGAATTGTTATATATATTTTACATCTAACTAGGTACTCTATGATTCAAGTGGAGACGAGTAAAATGTAAATATGGACTCCATCATCTTCAAAACATACCCTGTGTTGGTAAAGTAAATAAATAACAATTTACTAGCACGTGTGAGTACTCAATGAGTTCAGGAAGACGTGTAGAACATGAGTATGAACACCTAACTCCTTCAAACCCTGCCCTGGACAACGTTCATACAGCACGTTGGTATGGTATGTTGGAAATCGAAATAAAACTCGGCGCTTTGCGCCTCGGCGGGGGGCTCCGCCCCCCTGCACCCCCCCGGTTTATTTCTTTTTCCATACTCTGTATGAAATCATAGGAACACAGAATGTGTTTTTGCGATGCTAGTCATCCGTTAAATAAAAAACAACAATAATAAATGTGGAGTCTTTGGCAATAATAAAATAAATAATTGTTAGACATTTAATTTGGTCTAAAACCCTATAAATGTTATATAAATAAATATGTAACTACAAGAAAAATACTATATAAATTGAGAGCTTTCCAACGAATGGTGAACAATTTCTGTGCAATGAACACTGCGGGAGTTCTATTTCCTTACCAACGGCTTGGTTGCACGTGAAAATCATTATAAAAGGCGCGTAACGGTTTTTTCTGTCGCTTTTTCGTGACGATTTTTTTTCGGTAGGTCATCGCAAAAACACATTCTGTGTTAAAAACTACAGCACACGTGTGGGTACTCCATGAGTTCGAGGTGACTAATGGAGTATTTTTTGAGGTTTTAAAAAATAATTTAACCAAGAGGTTGATCATTTAATTTTAAACAGTTCGTGCTATGTACCACACCCAAAAGGCTGACTACTCGGTCACATAGCTAATATTTCAATTTTCTTAACCATAGCCCTAAAGGTTTGGCCATCTTCGAAACTTCGCTCATTAACTCACATACTACATGACTGGATTTTTAAAACGATCTGGAACTGATTGCTGCTTACCGTGCATATAAGGGTATGAGCGTCAGTTCCTGCTGTTTCTCCAATGATGGCGAAATTTATAGGGGGCCACCTCGAGACAACCCCAAATCAACCCTAAACATTTCATCATAATCGGATTATGATTTCGAGTGGTTTTAGAAGTAATTCTCGGAACAAGACCGACAGACTGACAAACAGACACAGAACCAAAATGGTTTCAAGAGCTCCGAAACGCAAAATACGTAAAAACTAGCTGAAAAGCAGGCAAAAACAAATCGTAGATACGTGAAAAAAATTTGATGTGAAGGTCTGGAATCGAACACATGTCCCCCACGATCGGGCGACGTACATGCGTATACGGTTGGGGTTTTATGTACACAGATGTTGTTTTTGAAGGATCCAGAAAATAATTTTTGACCTGTTGCTATAATAGAAAGGTTTCCTATCCAAGTCCAAAATACTACTCGAAAATCCTCACCTTTATACACTTTGCCAAAGAAACCTTCGCCGATGACGTTTTCGAATCGTATGACATCTCTGGGGAGTTGTGGTAAGTGAGCGACGTTGGGTGACTCAATATCCGGGAGAGAAACCAAGTATTGTGGGTTTGCTGTAAATTTGTCGTCTTCAAGGAATCCTTTCGGTTGATGAAACGCCCCTCCCTAAATAGATCAGAAATAGCCAATCGAGGATATAACAACAGTTGTAGCTGTATTTAAAATACATAAAGGTATATTCTCTAATTATGCATCATGTCCGAATTATTCTTGAGATAAAAACGACAATGGTGATAGAACTGATGTTTCGACACCATTCATTTTCCTTCTCATTTGATACCGTCTCGATGCAGCCAGGTAGTCTTTCAATAACTCTTTTGGATTCCACGACTCCGAAAGAGTCCTCACTCATGTTCCCACGAACAAAGTTGGTATGTAATAATGTAGTTTAATTTGCACGATTAAAATTTCAGGTGAGATAACAAAGTATGTATCTATGTAATGATACTGTAATTTACCGCGAATTTTGCTTCCGAGTCTACCAAGGTAGCGGAAGCTTTTTTTTTCACTTTTCAAGGACGAAAAAAAAAAGTTCTCCAAAATCAAAATTTCCACTCGCGTTTTGCGTTTTAGACCTTTCTGAACAATTTTGGTTCCGTGTCTGTCTGTCTGTCTGTCATGAATTCCTTGTAACGCGCATAACTATACGAAGCTATTGTCGATTTCTATGAAATTTTCAGGGATTGTGCGGGTTGGTGTGTAGACAGTCCCCTATGAAAATCATCATCCCCGGACTGATAGAAGCGACTGCGCATGCGCAAACGTGAATTCCTTGTAACGGCCATAACTTCTACATTTTCCATCCGATTTCAGTGAAATTTTTAGGGATGTTACAGATTAGTATTTAAATGGTCCCCTATGAAAATCATCACCTTCGGACTGATAGTAGCCACTGCGCATGCGCAAACAAGAATTTCCTTTAGGCCTTTGACACAGTCAGTCACCTTGCCCTGACCGATTGCCTTCGTGGTGTCGGGGCCCCATCTCGATTAATCGAGTATGTGGCCTGTCTGTACCATGAAGGCGTGACGGTCCTCGTGGCAGGGGGCGAGGTATCAAGGGATATACGGATCGGGCGTGGGGTACGCCAGGGGGATCCCCTATCGCCACTCCTCTTCAACCTGGTCGTGGATACGGCCTTGGGTAAGCTGCCCACTGAAGTAGGGTTTGATCTCGCCCCTGGGGTGCGAGTGGGAGCATTGGCTTTTGCCGATGATGTTATCCTACTCGCAGAAACCCGTGAGGGCTTGCAGATCGCCCTCAATGCATTTGCTAAGCAGCTAGCCAGGTGTGGACTCGTGGTTAACCCCGATAAGTGTGGGTCGGTCTCCTTGGTCCCGTCGGGTCGCCAGCATAAGGTGAAAGTTGTGGATGGGGGTTTTGTCATAGGACAATCCCCCATTCCATCTCGATCCGTGCTGGAGGTTTGGCGGTACCTTGGAGTCGACTTCATGGGGGTGGCCACCATTACTACCAGCCGTGTGGACCTTGGTAGAGCGCTAGCTCGCGTTACCAAGGCTCCATTGAAGCCACAGCAGAAGCTGCGCCTCCTCCGCACGTACTTACTGCCAAAGCTGACCTATGGGTTAGTCTTTGGCAGGCTTACGGCGGGGAGGCTGCAAGAATTAGATCGAGAAATCCGCTCTGCTGTGCGCTCTTGGCTGAGGTTCCCACCTGGTGTCCCAAGTGCCTATTTTCACGCACCGGTAAAATCCGGTGGGCTTGGCATTGTGTCTCTCTCGGCATGTATCCCTTCCCTGCGCCGCCAGCGCCTGCTAGCCCTTCGAGGGTCGAGCTGGGAGGTCGCCCGTGCGGCTGCTGATCTTGATTTTGTCAGGCAGCAGTTAGCATGGTGCGACCGAGCAACACCATCTGCTCCAAAACCCAGTTCGTCTGCTGAGTTTGCTGCTGCCTTGCATGAGTCAGTAGATGGTAAAGAACTCCGACAGTGCTCCGAAAGCCTTGTCTCATCCCAATGGGTAGATTGGGCTTCGGAGGGCATTGGGGCCCGTGACTACCGACACTGTCACGCCGTCCGCATGGCAACTCTGCCAACTGCGGTACGGTGTTCGAGAGGTAGTCGCGGGACAACCCTACCCCTTTGCCGTGCCTGTCGGAGTGGAAATGAGCATCTTTATCATGTAGTGCAGCAGTGTCCTCGGACTCATGGGGGCCGCATTCTACGTCATGATGCGGTCGCCAAGCAGATAGCAGGTGCTTTGTCATCTAGCGGCTGGGATGTTGAGAGGGAGAGATTGTATCACATGCCAAGTGACCAGGGTAAGAAGCCCGACATCGTTGCCGTCAAGCCCGACCAGTCTTGCATTATCCTGGATGTCCAAGTTGTTAATGGCAGCTTGGACATGGAGCAGACTTGGCGGGCTAAGATAAGAAAGTATGACAGAGATGATTTACGGCAAGCGGTGTCGGAGCTAAAAGGAGTGGCACCCAACAACATCAGGGTGATGGCTGCAACCTTGTCATGGCGCGGGGTGTGGTGCGGGAGAAGTGCCACGGAGTTGCGCGAGTTGGGCATCTCAGTAGGCGTACTCCGTGGTATCACCACCCGTGTCCTTCTCGGCTCGTATTTGAACTGGTGGTCGTTTTACAGAGGCACTTCCCTTCATCTATCTCTCCCACCCCCACCTTCCTCATCTTCCCTCATCCCTAGGGCCGGCGTCGGGTGAGTCCTAGGCGTCCTCCCCATTATATTTGATTTATTTATTTATTTTTCATTTATGGCGTGCCCCCTCCGTCAAAAAAGACATTTTGTCTTTGAGGGGAGTTTATGAAAAAAAAAAATAATAACGGCCATAACTTCCACAATTTCCACCCGATTTTAATGAAATTTTCAGGGATTATGTGGATTAGGTTGTAGATAGTCCCCTATGAAAATCATCATCCCCGGACTGATAGAAGCGACTGCGCTTGCGCAAACGTAAATTCCTTGTCTTGAACTTTCCCCCAGGGGTCGCGGGTTCGAATCCCACCCAAGGCTAAGTATTTTTTTGATCCAATCACATACATCTACTCACTTAATTTTTCATCCGAATTTGATGAAATTTTCTAGGATTGTCCTGATTAGCGTGTAGATGGTCCCCTATTAGGGTAGTGGAAGGTACTTAGAGATTGGTGTTTTGAGATTAACTACTATGCATCAGATCATCTATATAATCGGGTTATGGATACGAGGAAGCTACGTGCCACACCCACTTGGCAGACGTTTTTTACTTGTAATTTAGTCATAAGTGAGCGTTTTGCAAAGATCTTACTCTCCAACACGGGCCAAGGCTGATGCAGGATAAGAAATATAACTAAAACTCTTCATTTCCATTCTTGAGTCTTTTCCAATGTTGAACTGTATTATTATTATATTATTATTATTTATTTATCTATTTTTTTGTTGCGCCAGATAAATACCTCTATCTATCTGTCTATCTGTCTTATACTTGAGGGTTTTCGTCCGACTCTTTCCTTCCGAGAAATCCGGAAATGCGATTACCCATAGGGGTAGTGAGTAATCGGCAAAAATTCTCAGAACATATGCTTTCATTAGTGGAGGGAAAGCTTTCAACTACAATGAAGTTAACTGGTTCGAGGTATTGTATAACCACGAGATTGGACTATCACAATTCGATATCAGGATCAATAAAGTGAAGCAGCTCTTGTTATAACATGTTCTTGTCTGGGATCCTTCCTACTAGTACTAGGAAAACTGACACCACCAATGCTGAAAACATTACGATACTACGATTTGATCCAAAACCTTCATCAATTTATTATTCAATATACCTACTTAATTTTGACTGGAAGAACCTAACAGCAAAGCATCGATATCAAAAAGTTCTGGGTGCCCTCATATTTATCACAAAATTTGGTTTTTGGTTGCTAAGGAAGCACAACTGACACGAACCTCTCTTCGAAGAAAGAAGATTTTGAATGCGATTCACACTCGGACTTCTGCTAACAATTCCTCCAACTTCAAGTGCTTATAGGGAGTGAACGGTTAGTCCTACTACAGAGTTGTGGGTGGTCTATTCGAAAAGGTCAATACTGGTGTAAATTGGTGAAAAAACAATACACTTGTATCAATAGTTATTGAGCCAAAGCGTTTTGGCAATTTCAACTCCTGTGCTTCTCCCCTTAGAAGTGACTGACCATAACCAAAAGCCAAATTTTGAAGGGGCGTTAAAAAATGTTTTGTTGCTCGATTCTAAAGGTTTGTTATTGAAAATAATAAGCCAGAATGTTTAACCGTCGATTCCCTAATTTCTTGACTCTCATTTCCATGTTCCATACTGGCGGCACCACCTTATCCAGGTGTATCAAGTACCTAGTCACTCCATAGATGCAGTTCACGCTCACTGCTGTAATTTTGATTCACGAAAGGACCATTCATTTTTTATTTAAATTAATAAAGATCAAAACGTTTCCTGAATCAGCAATTTGAAGAATAGCGTTTATCTTTTGTAATGTAAATCATTATATCTAAAAAACGTCTGCCAAGTGGGTGTGGCACATAGCTTCCTCGTATCCATAACCCGATTATACAGATGATCAGATGCATAGTACGAGTTGAAGGGTTGTAGTAACTAAGATTAACTGTTAATCTCAAAACACCAATCTCTAAGTACCTTCCACTACCCTCATAGGGGACCATCTACACGCTAATCTGGACAATCCTAGAAAATTTCATCAAATTCGAATGAAAAATTAGTGAGTAGATGTATGTGATTGGATCAAAAAAATACTTAGCCTCGGCTGGGATTCGAACCCGCGACCCCTGGGGGACAGTTGAAGTTATGGCTGTTACTAGGAATTCACGTTTGCGCATGTGCAGTCGCTTCTATCAGTCCGGGGACGATGATTTTCATAGGGGACCATTTACAACCTAATCCACATAATCCCTGAAAATTTCATCAAAATCGAGTGGAAAATGTGGAAGTTATGGCCGTTACAAGGATATTCACGTTTGCGCATGCGCAGTCGCTTCTATGAGTCCGGGGATGATGATTTTCATAGGGGATTATCTAAATACTAATCTGTAACACCCCTGAAAATTTCATTGAATTCGGATGGAAAATGTAGAAGTTATGGCCGTTACAAGGAATTCACGTTTGCGCATGCGCAGTCGCTTCTAATGATCCGGGGATGATGATTTTCATAGGGGACCGTCTACACACCAACCCGCACAATCCCTGAAAATTTCATAGGAATCGGACGATAACTTCGTATAGTTATGCGCGTTACAAGGAATTCATGACAGACACACAGACAGACAGACAGACAGACAGACAGACACACAGACAGACAGACACGGAACCAAAATTGTTCAAAAAGGTCTAAAACGCAAAACGCGAGTGGAAATTTTGATTTTGGAGAACTTTTTTTTTTCGCCCTTGAAAAGTGAAAACAAAGCTTCCGCTACCTTGGTAGACTCGGAAGCAAAAAAATCATTGATTATGGATGGAATTGGGCAATTATTGTGTCAGAGTTCGCAGCAACTTCTATCACGTTCTCGTTCACACCATGGGTGGAAAGTAACTATTTCTCATCTAATCACTACGTCACAAAATACAAATATTGACACTTATGAAAACATTTGTAGCACTATTTGGAACAGAGGATATTGATAACAGTACTTATTCCAGGAAAGATTTCACTTATCAATAAATAAATATATTGGTGTATAAAACTTTTACTACCGTGATGGATGCTAGCTGAATTCAAAGAAATATAATTCCAGGTCCTCCAATTCACAAATTGACACATATTATATGTAAATTTGTGGATTGGAGGACCTGGAAAACTAGCTGACAGATGGAATCTAAACTCATGGAAGTTTATCATTATCATTTATTGTTGCAATCGTCACGTCAAGTTCAATTCATCGTATAACACACTGTTCGCATCAACTGAGAAAATCATTACTATCACAGGAGTCTTCCCTATTCAAGAACATATTTACTAAGCGTCGTTCACGATGAAGCAATTAAGTGTGCGAGTTCTAATTCTAACAGAAACTGTCTCTGAAACTTTCTGATCTAAGGTACAGCAGTTCGTGCCACGAAACCTAACAGACTGACACATACAAGCTAATAATTATATATACAAGTATAAAAATAGACAGAAAGATGATGATAGATTGATATCGAATACCACTAACTGAGATGAGGCTGAAAATAGGTACATAAAAAGCATTAGAAACGCGCCCTCTTAACAAATATATCATCAATCATTCCGCCATCGTTTTTCTACAGAATCAAGTATTTAGGTAAATAAACTACTTTTCTTGCCATCTTATTGTAAACACGTAGTTTTAACAAAATATTAATTAAGTACGAATTTTCAAGAGTGCCCTAGCTCGAAAACTTTCAAAATAAAGATATTTTTCAACAACTTGAAATATTATTGAATTTTTAGAGACCACCTGGAGCTTTGTAGGACCAACCGTTCGCTCCCTACGAGAACTTAAGGGTCGGACTTACGATAAATTAGAATCGCGAGTGTGAATCACCAAAGAGGTCTGATCTACGTTTAAATTTTAGCTTTGCGTTTTTAGGACGTCCCACAGTAAGACTTGGGCGTCCTTATGCGATCAATCTGGGGTGAAGGAGGACAACACTCAACAGAAAAAAATAACCACACAGTAATCGGTTTTAGACCATTCAGAATCCAAATCCGCAAAAAAACCATAGGTGAATGTCTGTGTGTGTGTGTGTGCGCGCGTTTTTGGGCATAATCTTGTGTACTCTGCCCAGGCCTCAATTTCCAACCGATTTTCGAGGATGTTTTTTGTTCGACGCAGAAAACTATCTAATTGTGCACTACGTCATAGGAATTTCGAATTTTGCTTTTTAAGGGGGGAAAGGGGGTTTAATGCTAAAAAAAAGTGCGTTTTTGGGCATTATCTTGTCTGCCCAGGCCTCAACTTCCAACCGACTTTCGTGGTTCTTTTTTTATTCGACGCGGACACCTATCTAGTTGTGCACTACGTCGCCGGAATTTCGAATGTTGAATTTCAAGGGGTGGGGGAAAGGGGGGGTTAATGCTCAAAAAACGTGCGTTTGCGGGCATAATCCTGTAAAATTTGCCCAGGCCTCAATTTCCAACCATTTTGAGTGTTTCTTTTTTGTTCGACTCATAAATCTTTCATATTGCACACTATTTCACCAGAGTATCAAAATTCGCAAGAGGAGGGGGAGAGTGGGGGATAATATTCACAAAATATCCGATTTTTCAATATTTCGGTTCCTTTATAGCTTTCTAATTGTATCCAAGCTTTGAAATTGAGGAAAAATTCTCATTATACCTCCGAATTTTCATGAATTATTCTCCGTCCCACCATGGAACTAATAGTGGTGCCACCATGGTGCCAGGACCATAAACCGCACATTTCATGGGTTTTTAAAAGTTTTTTTGTGTTTCACCTTGAATACGGAATTGAACTTCGACTGACTGCCTACCAAAACAAATAGATGGAAGTTCAACGTTACGAAGTATTACCAGACTGGCACCATTGTGGAGGGGGGGGGGACTTGAATTCGCTTGTTGGGTATCGTAGATCTTGGTTTTTAAAATGCTCTTCAAATGCGAGGCTCTCCAACAGCGTTTTTGCGGTAAAATCGCTCGAAAGTATGTTTGTAGAAAAAATAAAAATACTATAAAAAAACAACTTTTTTTGGTGATTTTTAAAAAAAAAATTTTTATGATAGCGTGTTTAGTAACGTTGAGACAAAAAAAAGTATTTTAAATACCGTCGCTTAAGAACAATAATGGCCTATCTCAAAAACCAATAATAAAAATGTTGACAATGTAAGAAAACTTTGGTTGAGAGAAAGCTGGTACCCATTCTCAAACCAAAAGTTCATTATTGGAAATGCTTGCATACGAGTCTGCAACACATTGGGACATTTTCATGTGTGTGAAAGTAAGGTTGTTAGTTCATGTACCCAAGCATCAAAATAAGAAAACAGTTGATTGTTCTCTACGCAACAAAGTGAGTCTATTTTATCTATTGGTCGCGGGAGCAAGTTTTCGTGACGATTTTTCAGTTTATGTGCCAAAGCAAAGACATGAAATTGTCAAAAACATCACTTTTGCAAAATGATGAGATAGGCCATAATCATAAACAAACCAAATGATGATAGATAGGCCATTATCAAGAAACTGATAATAAAGAAGTTTTCTAGCATGGACATAAAAAGTAAGGATACCAACGCACTGGAAATGAAAAAATCTATTAAAGTACACTTTAAGCCCAAATCCTTTTTTTTTTTTAGATAGGCCATTATTGTTGTGTATTAAGCGACGATACACGATATCATTTGATCGATCGTAGAGATAATTAAGATTAAAGTTTGCTATTCTCCCTATCGCTCGCAAAACTGGGGGACGATAGTTTGGCTAAAATCATAATTCGATATACTGCTCTGTTGACATCGCTTTGTTTACCATTCTTCATGAATCAACTAGCTAAAACGATTGAAAAAACTCATTTTCAATTTCTAATTCAATTTTTTTGGACTATTTTTACATCGTAAAAAATCCCTCACGGCTCGAGCTCAAATTACGATTACATTTTATTAAACATACTTACAGGGTTTTTACGTTGCCTCGCTTTTCTATTCCATCGCTTTGACGAAGGGCATCGGTAGCAGCAAGCACACAGCAAAGCGAAGAAGATCATGAAAGATATGCCTATCGCGCCAAATATGATGTAGCCATTTGACGTATGATCCTGTGATAGTCAACGAGAATTGAGTAAGTAATTAGTAAGTAAAGTGAGAGAATCATCCCTAGTTTAGATAACATCACAGCAAGATGCAATACCAATGGTGGGTTTTCTAGGCAGATCGAGTAATCTAGATCTGAAGGAATATAGAACTCCCCAAAAGCATACAAACGACCCGATTATGACTTGCCTCAAGCGTATTTCGAACCCGAATAACTATCAAAACATACCATAACAACATTATGTCTCACCGTGCCGGGTAGCGTTGAGTTGACATGGGATTCATTCGTTCCTGTCGGAGGGATGACATTGATCCGAATCGGTGTGCTAGGAGTCGCTGAAACTGAAAATACACCAGATAAGGTGCTTAAATTCTATAAAATAATGAGACCCTGGCATGCTATGGAATTTTTAATCAATTATTATTTACCTATCAAACGATTGCATTTGAAGTCTTGAGATGGCTGGCTGTAAGTATGAGGGCAAATGCACTGGTATTCTTTTGTTTTATTCTTCAACGGAACGCAAGCGGCTTCCGGACCGCATGTTTCGCTGGTGCATTCCCCTTTGTATGTCTGTACTTGTACTCCCGGAGATCCTGGAAATGACCCAAACAGAAACTTACAGTTTCCACTTGCCACATTTTAAAATGATTTACATCTCCCAATCAAACATTCATGAACATTATTTCGTTGTATAAGACACACATCTGAATTTGACGTGTTTTAGTTTGACAATGTGTATACATATAAGATAATAACCATTAGCTCCTACATCATTTTAGTGTGCATATCTTTATACTACTTATGTTTTCGATTTCCTACGTATCAAGTTGCCAAACCAGGTTGTCAATTTCGATAAAACCAGAAAATTAAATCAAATTAGAAGTTCTTATTTTGATGCTAATATTTATAACAACTTCTAAAACTAATGTTTGCCTAAATGTTTTGCTAATAAAACCTTGAAAATTGATTCAACTTCGTAGCTCGTTATACACGATAAGATTTTTCGTTGGACAAAACTTCAGAACGTTTCCAATTATTTTGATCCATTTGCAACATATTTTGGTTTTACACATCTAATGTCCTCCATGTTTGGTTATATAATTCAAAATTGAGAACAATCTATATTATTATTATTATTATTGTTAACGATTTTCAATGATATCTTAGGGGGAAAACGCTGCAAATCATTGCTCAAAGGTTTATTATTTTCTGTATGGATCACCCTTCTGTACAGATCACTGGTTCTCCATCAATAGCACCTACCACCATCTGTATTCTCCCTTGACCTTCCCTATCAAATTTCAGCTTCCTGCGTTCAATAGGATTGAAAATGGCTTCGGAGCTCACTCAGCTGATCAATGATCTGAAGAGTGAAGAAGATCTCCTCGAGTGTTGGAGACGCCTGGAAGAGCACTTCCATTCAATAGGATTAAAAATGGCTTCGGAGCTCACTTAGCTGATCAGTGATCTGAAGAGTGAAGACTATCTCCTCGAATGCTGGAGACGCCTAGAAGAGCACTTCCATTCAATAGGATTGAAAATGGCTTCGGAGCTCACTCAGCTGATCAGTGATCTGAAGAGTGAAGAAGATCTTCTCGAATGCTGGAGACGCCTGGAAGAGCACTGATCAGCTGAGTGAGCTCCGAAGCCATTTTCAATCCTATTGAACGCAGGAAGCTGAAATTTGAGAGGGAAGGTCAAGGGAGAATACAGATGGTGGTAGGTGCTATTGATGGAAAACCAGTAATATTGGTAGGTACTACCTACCACACCATACTGCTTCACACCTTCACAATCGAGTTTATTAGAAAGAACTAAACGCTTCACACTCGATTCGGAAAATAAAAAGCTTCATATGGAAATTTGATTACAGGTTACGCAGAAGGCAAAACTGTATACAAATCGAAGAAATGAACAGCGATCGCATTTTAGTCAGATAAACGGAGATTAGACCTCTTTTGCGATTCACACTCATGATTCTGTTTTATCGAAGGAAAACCTTCAAGTACTCGTAGGGACCGAACGGTTTGTCCTACAGAGCTCCGGGTGGTCTCAAAAATTTTCAAAAATTCAATACTCTTTGAAATTGGTGAAAAAACGATACCTTTATTTCGAGAGTTTTCGAGCTAGGGCACTCTTGAAAATTTCAACCCTTAATTTTCACCCCTTAGAAGTGACCTACATCAACCAAAAGCTTTGCGGCGCAACTAGACCCCAAATGGAGCCCATATACCAAGTTTGAACCAAATCGGTCCAGTGTTGCTTAGAAAAGTGCCGCGTACGGCGTACGCGGACGGACGGAAATTTTTTTATTCGATTTTCGTATTCTACGTACCTTGAAACGTAAAACATCGAATTTTGAGGGGGGGAAATTTTTTTTTTCTTGTTCGATTCCAAAGGCTTATTATTGAAAATTATAAACCAAAATGCGTGATACGTAGTATAGTTTTTCGAGGTTTTTCTATCTCTTATAATTTGCCATTTCCTTTTAGAAGTTAGTTATTCATGTCACGAGTCTCAAATGTTTTGGTACAAACCCTTTTGTTGCATGTTCACTGTCTTATTCAATACTGAAAGTATTTTAGCAATACTTGCATTTTCCGAAAGCCCTTAAATGTTTGAAATTCAGTATATGTTAGGTTTAAAAACGTTGCAAATTACTGCACAAGGGTTTATTATGTTCTGTATGGATCACTCGCCAAAAACGTTTTGATATTGTCACTACCTATCAACCACATTTTAGCTTCACAATCAAGTTTACTTCAAAGAAATAAAGTGTTGTGAGTGCCATAATCAGGATATTTGATTACTAGTTACTAGTAGATCAGGCCGCTTTTTCGATTCTAGCTCGCGTTTCTGATTTATAGTGAGTTGTATGTTGTATGTTTAGTAATTTGCCCTTATGTTCTCTTAGGGAGCAAACGCTCCACCTACAGAGCTCTGAGCCTCATTAAGGGACTTTGAGTACCGCCATGGGGGTGAGAATTGATGACAAATACTGTCATCAACGAATTATAAAACAGGATTTTTCACAACATGTTTGCAACATGTGCTCTGTATAGATCACATGTGCTCTGTTCAGATCACTCGTCTGCAAAGATCATTGCTTTGCAATTGCCACTATTCTTTTACCTACCAACCATAGGTACCTACCAACTACACATACTCCCTTCACACCTTCAAAATCAAGGTTATTTGGAAGGAATAAACGCTTCACACTCGATTTCAAGATGTAGGGATTTGGGGTTCCTTCACATTGAAATTTCGAACTTTGATTACTGGATGCTAAGGACGCAAAACTGACTAGAATTCGAAGAAACGAATAGCGATCGCATTTTGGCTAGGTAAAATTTCAATGGAGATTAGCCCTCATTGGTGATTCACAGTCGCCATTCTGATTTATCGTAAGTCCGGCCCTCAGAGGGGGTCTCAGTCGGTCGCCGTTCGATCCTCATTCCGGGTTAGTATTTCACGAAACAGAAGGCGCAAAAACCTAATAAGTTGTACCTAAATTTGAAATTTTAAAGGATTTTAGACATTCAATAGTGCACGGCCCTAGGGAATTGAAAAACTGAAATATTGCCGCTGGAATCATCAAGATCAAACGATAATTGCCAGAGAAATATGGGAAAAACCCATTTGTTCAATATTTTTTCCCATTTTTCTTTGGCAATTATTGTTCGATTTTAATGATTCCGGCGGCAATATTTCAGTTTTTCAATTCCCTAGAGCCTTGCACTAATGAATTTCTAAAATCCTTTAAAATTTCAAATTTAGATAAGTACAACTTATTACGGTTTTGAGCCTTCAATTTGGCTAAATACTAAAAACGAACGGCGACCGACTGAGGCCTCCTTAAGTTCAGGTGGCGAGCGAACGGTTTGTTGTACAGAGCTCCAGGTGGTCTCTAAAAATTCAATACTACCTAAGTATTTCAAATTGGTGAGAAAACGATACCTTTATTTCGAGATTTTTTGAGCTAGGGCACTCTTTCAAAATTTCAACCCTTAATTTTCACCCCTTAGAAGTGACTGACATCAA
Organism: Apolygus lucorum; assembly: GCA_009739505.2. Classification (NCBI taxonomy): domain Eukaryota; kingdom Metazoa; phylum Arthropoda; class Insecta; order Hemiptera; family Miridae; genus Apolygus; species Apolygus lucorum. The sequence goes on along the minus strand of CM019176.2, from coordinate 69,104,708 downwards.
CCAAAAGCTTCGCGGCACAACTAGACCTCAAATGAAGCCCATATACCAAATTTGAACCAAATCGGTCCAGTATTGCTAAGAAAAGTGCCGCGTACGGCGTACGGCGGACGGACGGAAATTTTGGTTTATTATTTTCAATAATGAACCTTTGGAATCGAGTAAGAAAAAAATTTTAACCCCCCCCCCTCAAAATTTGATGTTTTACGTTTCAAGGTACGTAGAATCCGAAAATCGAATAAAAAAATTTCTGTCCGTCCGCCGTACCCCGTACGCCGTACGCGGCACTTTTTTTTAGCAACACTGGACCGATTTGTTTCAAATTTGGTATACGGGCTCCATTCGGGGTCTAGTTGTGCCCCGAAGCTTTTGGTTGATGTCAGTCACTTCTAAGGGGTAAAAATTGAAATCAACCAAATCGGTCCATAAATACTAAAAAAAAAAAAAATAAATGTGCTGCGTACGGCGGACGGACGGATTTTTGGGGTCGACCAAGAAAAAAAGTAACCCCTCCCACTTTCCTCATTTCCCATGGATAGATTTTGATTAAATTTGGTATATGGGCTCCATTTGGTGTCTAGTTGTGCCTCTATGATTTTGGTTGATGTCAGCAACTTCTAAAGGTGAAATTTTCAAAACTCGCTTGCTCAGAAACGTTATGTAGGTTTACCTAAAGGTATTTTTTTCTTCAATTGGAAATAGTGCTGTATTTTTAGAATCGAATGAGACCACGCAGAGGTCTGTAGGACCAACTGTTAGCTCACTATGAAAACTTAGGGGATGGTCTTACGATAAATTAAAAACACAAGTCGCAAAAGACGCCTAATCTCCGTTCAAATTTTGGTTGACCAAAATGCGATCGTTAATGGTTTCTACTACTCAGCTTCGCGTCCTTAGCTATCAGTAATCAAATTTCCCAATGAAGGCTCCATTTGGGGTTTAGTTGTGCCCCGAAGCTGGTGGTTGATGTCCGTCACTTCTAAGGGTTGTAAAGTAAGGGTTGAAATTTTCAAGAATGCCCTAACTCAAAAACATTCGGAATAAAGATATTGACGTGATAACGTCTTATAAATTGGTTTACCGGGAGACACTTCAAGAAACTGCGTTACGCTCCGCTCACGGAGGGGGTGCAGCTCGGCGCTCCCTAAAGGCGGGCGGCCCCTCCCCTTCCTCGGCGCTCACAAAAGCGGGAGCGCCCCGCCCCCCTTCCCTGGCACTCACTCCCCCCCCCACCCATGGGAAATACCTACTCTGTGCAACTTGACAAAGAATTTTATTTTATCCTTCTTCCTACTATACGAATGAATATTAACATTAAAATTATTTTACCACTCAAAGTCGTTGTCACGTAAAACTTTCGCCCGTATACCGACTTTACAGGCAACAACACAGGGTTTTTTTTTCACCAATTTGAGATAGTATTGAATTTTCAGAATTTTTAGAGACCACCTGGAGCTCTCCAGGACCAACCGTTTGCTCCCTACGAGAACTTAAGGGTCGGAATTATGATAAATCAGAAACACAAATGTGAATCGCAAAAGATTTTTTCTATTATTTAGGCGCTTGCAACCATCAAGTGGTCGCAAAAGAGGTCTAGATAAAAAAGATCTAAAAAAAGGTCTAAAAAGATGAAAAAGGTCTAATCTCCGTTCAAATTGCATCTGACCAAAATGCGGTCGTTGTTCGTTTCTTCGAGTTGTATTAAATTTTGCGTCCTTAGCAACCAGTATTCAAATTTCCAATAATTTATGATTCTCCCATTTCTTCGAATCGAGTGTGAAGCTTTTATTTCTGCCAAATAAACTTGGTAAGTAGTAGGTAAGAAGTACCTATAGTTGGTAGGTAGTGACAATGGCAACGATGTGTTCTTTGCAGGCGAGTGATCTATAAAGAAAAAAATAAACCGTTGTGTAATAATTTTCAGCGTTTTTCGAATAGAACTCTACTTACTTTGAAACGTAAACTCTTTCTTGCTCGATTCCAATGGCCCATTATTGAAAATAATAAGCCAAAATAGGTCAAACCAGGGGACGTCCCATTCGATAAGCATTAGATCAGTTTAACCAGTTGTTAAGCGATAAAACTGTTTCACTCGATGTAATTTATTTATTAATTTAGGCAAGAAATAGTGACACCCCCCCCCCCCCCCCCAACCCTTCACCATTATCTACCATAGCATTTCTAGCGGCATGACAGCCTCGAATCTGAAGAGCATTTTAAAATCCATGATCTACGATACCCAACATGCGAATTCGAGTTCACCACCCCCCCATCACCACCACCACCAATGGTGCCAGTCTGGCACCAAAGCGGAAATACGTCGTAACATTGAACTTTCATCTGTTAGTTTTAGTAGGCAGTCCGTCGAAGTTCACATCCGTATTCAAGGTGAAACACAAAAAAAAAAATCACAAAATATGCGGTTTATGGTGTCCTGGCACCATGGTGGTACCACAATTAGTTCCATGGCGGTACAGAGAATAATTCATGAAAATCCGGAGGTATAATGAGAATTTTTCCTCAATTTCAAAGCTTGGGTACAATTAGTAAGCAGTAAAGGAGCCGAAATATTGAAAAATCGGATATTTTGTGAACATTATCCCCCCTCTCGCCCCCTCCCCTTGCGAATTTTGGTATTCTGGTAAAATCAAGTACAACTCGGAAGTTATTTGAGTCAAACAAAAAAAGAAACACGCAAATCGGTTGGAAATTGAGGCCTGGGCAGTGTTTTCAAGATTATACCCGCAAACGCACGTTTTTTAAGCATTAACCCCCCCTTTCCCCCCCTTAAAAAGCAAAATTCAAAATTCCGGCGCCGTAGTGCACTACCAGATAGTATTCCGCGTCGAACAAAAAAAGAACCACGAAAATCAGTTGAGAACTAAGGCCTGGGCAGAGTACACAAGATTATGCCCAAAAACGCACGTTTTTCGAGCATTAACCCCCCCTTAAAAGGCAAAATTCGAAATTCCGGCGACGTAGTGCACAACTAGATAGTTTTCCGCGACGAACAAAAAAAGAACCACAAAAATCGGTTGAGAACTAAGGCCTGGGCAGAGTACACAAGATTTCTGTACACACACACACACACCTACACACATACACACACACACACAGACATACACCTATGGTTTTTTTTTTCACGGATTTGGATTCAGAATGGTCTAAAACGGATTACTGTGTGGTTATTATTTTTTTTTTTTTTCTGTTGAGTGTTGTCCTCCTTCACCCCAGATCGATCGCATAAGGACGCCCAAGTCTTACTGTGGGACGTCCTAAAAACCAGGTTTAAGGGTTTTATCGTGGATATTACCATCATGGTAATAGTACGAGTTTTAATACAAGGTATATTCTGATTAGGCACAAAAATATTTATACAAGTACACTTTCAATCAAAATAGTCAAAAATTATAAATGTATATAAAAACAATTTAAATAATTAAAACCTGTTTTGTATTCGTTGTACCAAAAATTCAATAGTCGAGTGGGTACCTGCTCTATGACTTCGTAGAGGCAAGTTGAACGTATTATAAATAAGTCTTATATTTATATAGTTTAAGTAAGTAAAGTAAAGTAAAGAACCATTTCAGGTTGAATTTTCGTCCGACTGTCATTCCTGGCGTCGCGGACGTCATCGGCTGTTTTCCAAAGAGAAGATCAGAATTCGTTCTGATGATTTTGCTCATGGCTTCCCATTACCTCACCGTCATGGGTTTTGACGAGGGGGCCGCGAATGGTCGAATACTCAACCGGCACCCGAGACTCGAACTCACGATCTTCCCGCAAGGATCGATTCGCGTCTCGGACCCAGAAACGCGTCGGCGAACGAGCACGGCTATCCTGACCCCCTTAAAAGGACATGTATATAACCAAATACATATTTATATCCAAACGGTTGATTGTGTAATTTTAGCGATACATCCAATGTGCCATACCCACGTGGCTAACTAATCTCTCATGTAGATAATATTTCGATTTTCTGGTTTTTATTCAAAATTCGCTCATAAGTCCGGTTTTATGAATGGACTTTTTTCTGTTATTTTGCACCCAGAATCAAGTTTTAACTTATAACAATTATCTTATACCTAGTTATCTTAGTATCTTAGTTATATAAATTTACCTTCAGATATCGCTAAAATACCCATTTAAACAACCTGTATAAACATACTAGAGCTGTATATAATACTCGAATTTACCTATTATGTTTGACTTTTTTACATAATATACTATGACATTTGTACTCACCGTTTAGTTCCATTTCGACTCTACGATGCTGAGCCCCAAATTAAATGCCTCTTAATCGATTGCATACTAACTTCGAATAGTTGTATTGTTTTTCGGCGTATTTTGCTCGATTTTCATTAATCTCCCAAAGTTGTCGAGTCACATACACTTGCTATCACAGTTCTATACACGCACCGAACTTGAATGAACTGATGTTGAATCATCAACGATAAGTCACTTGAAGACTTGAGGACGTTTTGAGCTAGCGCTCCTTCGCGAGACTGAAGACCGTTATCTTAGGCATGGGATCACTGAGGGCATCTCTTAGTTATCAACCCCTTCCCTTATTCTTAACCGTTCTACTAAAAGATATGAATCTCGGTTTTTGTTTCGGGTATACATACCAGGTCCTTCACATTGGATGAGAGATATGGCTTGAGTTTCTTCATAAGATAAAGGCTGATTAAGAGCCAAATTCACGAAAACGTTCCTATGCACATTTGAAATCACGAAGAGACGATAATGTAGGTACATACCATAACTGCTTAAGATTTTACTATGTTAGTAAAAGCTATGAATACATACATTTTACGTTTTAGTCCATCCAGAACTAGGTATTCTGGCATTGTAGAATATAATTGTACTCTTCTGTGATTTGAGTAAGACCGTAAATTCTTCCAAGAATTACATTGATCCGGGATCCACGAATTTTCTCATTGTTTTACTCCAATGCAGCTCATTCATAGGTCACCGCCGAGAGAGTTTTATCGTGATTCTTACCTTCGGTAGACGCTGCACAAGTGTAAACGCATTGTTCTTGTAGCTAGCAAAACTTTTACAATTTCTATTTTGAGCAAAATGCAAAAAAGTTAATCAAAATCAAACCAGCAAGGACAAACAATCAAGTCAGCCATGGTCGTGCTGACCATTCCGCAAAACTTTAAAAAAAGTAATATTGCTGAGGAAACATTGACATTGAAAGGACTTATTTCGAAATCATTGATAGTTGGAGTCTCTACATGTGGTAATGATGTCGCATGTGCCAGAGGTCTACCACCGACAAAGCTGAAGATCCCTCTTCCTAATAGAGCGTGTGGTCAGCGGACTCATCAATGGGCCTAGTTGTAAGACGGCTTCTTGCGCCGATAACATCTGGTCCTCCGCCAGATCCTTCTCTAAGAATCTCTCCAATACTCCCGACAAGGGAGTCTTTTGACAATTCTCTCCCCAATCAATGCCATCTTACAAGAGAACACTCCTTCTAATTCCGACTTCCATAGATCACGATATTCATGATACAAGATGAAAAAAATCATATTGCAGAACATAATTTTTTATTCCTCCCTACTGACGGAGATTGTAGATAGAAATTGTAGTATGAATAAAGTTCTCAATAATACCGTCTGCTTAGGCGTAATATTTGCTTTCTGTTGACCTAATAGCACCAGTTTCTGCTTACGAGATCTCCAGGCTACAGTATTACCATTTAATTTTAAGGAAAAATTCGTAACACTTTTTCTATCAAAGTCGTTGGCGTTATCGCAATACACATAGGCTGAGATAATAAATTCAGAATTAAAATCTGACTATTTCAGAGAATCATTTCTTGTTTCATTTAGATAACGAATTGCATTTTTCAAATACTTCCAACGTTCAAAATCATAAGAGTTCTGGATTCGACTGAAATACGATACTATACAATAACATGAATCGGGTCAAGAACCCATCAACAGGTGCATAAAGCTTCCTATTAGTTCCCTATAGGGAGCATACGATTTTCCAGTTTTTGACTTATTTGGTTTCAAGAACAATTAATTTTGGTTGCATGGACTCGCAAAAAGCTTTCAATCTTCCATATTGAAGTGATTAATAATTTTGTCAATCAGCTCTGTCTGTCTAATAAATAGAGCATCTCAGGTAAGTTCTATTTCTAGCCCAAGGAATTAAAATTTTAGATTATTTGATAGATCTTGGATTTTTAATTTGGATTTTTCTTGACATCAGCAATTCCATTTTTACTAGGTGGAAACATAAGTACATCATCAACCCAAATAAAAATAATGAAGTTTTTACCGAAATAAAGTCATGTGTCAACTTCACGCCAAAAAATTTGAATTTTTCAAATTCTGAGTTCAAGCAAGTATTCCATGTTGTAAGGCTTGATAAGAGACGGCTAAGGGCCTTTATCAATTTGAAAATTTCATCATTATTTTCTTTACGCAATCCCCTGGAATTGTCATGTACATGAGCTTTTCCAAAATTGCATTTTGAAATGCAACATCTAAATAATGTAGATTAATTGAGTAATTTCGTGGAATTGCGATCGAGCGTGCTACCATGCTTTTCAGCTCTTGTTCAATTGCTAATTTCCGGTCGGCAGACTAGATGGTATCATTATAGTCGGTTGGAATTTCGAAAGATAGGAGGGCGCAAATCTAGGCTGCAAAGTATTTGCTCAAATCAGTTTCCAGTAGTCAACCGCTATGATAATCTTCGAGAAAAGCAAACAAAGGTGTTTGTACAGTCCTTATAGTTTGCTATCAGGAGATAGAACTGAAATCCTTAGGCGCATCGTCAGGTTAACTGATCTGCAGTGAGATTGCTTCTAGCGTATCGGGGAACTCATTGTGCTCAACGGATTTCGGTCCCTCTCCATTTTCGTCAATTATGTTCTAGTCAAATTTCCCCCCAGATTGGGTACCTTCATCCACTAAGTACAGCTGACTCGGCTTCTGAATCGGATTCTACGGACTCAGTTTCCTCTGGGCGCGACATGGGTTGCGTGGGAATGTCTTTAAGATTCTTGTCAAAGAATACGTTCCCAGCGATGAATCTTTTTTGACCATGACTTCCCATAGGATAAAACATTATACCCTAAAAGGTAGGTCAGATTGCTTCTGTCGGCTAGACGATCTTCTTCCTAGATATTTATGAAGAAGAGGCAACTGAGTGGTCTTTGCAACTCCAAATTCGGATATTGGTCGTGTCAAATTTCCGACTGTACCAAAGATCAGTCGGCCTCTCTCATGGAGATCGGGATTCAGTTTATTACGGACTCATGGGGGCCGCATTCAAGGTCGTGCTACGGTCGCCAAGCAGATAGCAGGGGCTTTGTCATCTAGTGGTTGGGAAGTTGAGAGAGATTGTATCACATGCCAAGTGACTAGGATAAGAAGCCCGAAATCGTTGCTGTCAAGCATGACCATTACGGCATTATCCTGGATGTTGTGATATTACAAATCACAATGTCCAAGTTGTCAATGGCAGCTTGGACATGGAGACCTGGCGGGCTAAGATAAGAAAGTATGATAGAGATGATTCACGGCGAGCGCTGTCGGAGCTAAACGGAGTGGTACCCAACAACATGAGGGTGAAGGCTGCAACCTTGTCATGGCGCAGAGTGTGGTGCAGGAAAAGTGCCTCGGAGTTGCGCGAGTTGGGCATCTCAGTAGGTGTACTCCGTTGTGTCACCAGACGCGTACTGCTCGGTTCATATTTGAACTGGTGGTATTTCTCTGGAGGCTCTTCCCTTCATCCTTCTCTCCCACCCCCACCTCCTTCATCTTCCCTAGGGTCGGCGTCGGGTGAGTCCTCGGCGTCCTCCCCATTAATACTTGATTTGTTTCTCTATTTTCCAACAATATTCAAAGAATGTGCGGGTTGACGTCTAGAGTCATCTATGCAAGGTAGGTACTTAGAGATTGATGATTTGAGATTAACTACTATGGATCGTCGGATCATCTATACAATCTGATTATGGACACGAGGAAGCTATGTGCCACATCCTTGGTAGACTTTTTTTTTTATAGGCGTGCTCCATACGTAAAATCAAAGGCCTTTAGTCTCTAAGGGAAGATCGATTACCTATTTAAATATATACATATATCAATAAGTAAAGTACACGAAGAAATTTCTCCCTTAGAGGGAAAAACAATAGATCATGGATACGTCCATTATTGTGGGTGTAATATGAAAATTAAAATGATGAAATCGAATACATACAAGATAATTATGTACCTACCTATTACTTTTTCAATGAATAAACAGAATTTTGAAGAAAAAATGTCGAAATAATACTTTATTTGAATAATATGTTAATAATATTTTTTCTAAAAAAAAACTCTTTGATCGCATGTGATATATTGCAAAATTGTGGAGAAGCCTGCTTCGTAGCTACTGATATGTAGCCATAATGTTGATTACTGGTATCGCGTTGCAATTTTTGTGGCAAAAAACAAATGTTGCAAAAAATTCCTTAACCCGCAGCCAAAAGACATTTCCATGTCACATTGCCCCCTTAGAGGGGAAAACAATAGATAATGGATGTCCATTATTGTAGGTGTAATTTGAAAATTAAAATGATGAAATAAAATACACACAAGATATGTACCTACCTATTACTTTTTCAATGAATAAACCGAATTTTGAAGAGATAATGCCGAAATAAAACACCGTAGAAAAATCTCGTTAGTAATGATGTTATGAAAGCATTTTTTTTTTTTTTTGAGCGTTTATTTGTTAAAATTATTTCGTTATTTTTGTTTATTTGTTAAAATTAGTCACATTTGTGGTATTTTACATCAGGTAACTATCTAGATATTTACTTCACATATATTTTCGCATTTCTCATTCATATGTTAGTCCATTGACTTTCAGTACATTAAAGTTGCACTTCAGCATCCAAGGTCCGGTGGCTTGGTCCTCTTCAGACGTCGGATTTCTTGAGTGTTGTCCGGAAGCTGAATGGCTTCTGGGTTTGTGTGTGCGTGAAGCCTCTTTTCTTAGTTTCTCGTATCTTTTTGCTACCCCGCTAATAGTCTCAATTTTGAGGTCCTTGTGGAGGTCATCATTAAGAATGTACCACGGAGCATTCACAATACTCCTCAGTATCTTATTTTGGAACGTTTGAATAATTTTCATGTTACTTTTAGCTGTGCATCTCCATAGCTGTATACCATAGGTGCAAATTGGCATAAGTACTGTTTTGTATAACAGCACTTTGTTGTGTTAGCTAAGTTGTGAATGTCAGCCCAAGAGCCGATAAAGTTTTCCGAATTTGATTGTTAGTTGTTCCTTTTTCTTTTTGACATGTTCTTTCCACTTCAGCTTCGAAGCTCGTGTCATAATTATCTATATTACCATCGATGGTTCTCGGTCTTGAAAGTTCCTGTGGTCTTTTCGGCTTCTTTACGGGATCCAGTGGATGGAAAGGTAGACGTGTTTTCCCTTGAGACAGAAGTCGAGATTTTGCACGATGAATGGGCGAAACGACGATGGATCAGATTCCGGTCGGTCGTGGCGGGCATGGCTCTTAATTGGAGTGGCTTCAGCTTCTCTTGATACAGGTTGTTTTCATGGGTTCCGTTATCAAACCAGCGACACTTGGCGTTCATGGTTTTTTCTCCACCATCCTCAAAAAAAAATTAATTTCAAGTGGCTGTCCTGTAATTTAATCTTCCGGGTGGCGCGTGGCAGCACTCAATGCTTCTATGTGATAATAATAATAAGATCAGAGTTATTCTAATCGGCCAGGGATATTCGACTTGTGACTTTCGTCCACTTTCGACCACGAGAATTATTTATCTTGTGTCTGATGTCATTGTCTTATTTCTTCCTCTAGAAGTTGATTTTTGACAAAATTCAGGGTGACTAGTCGAATCTTCACCAAACGTCAGATTCATTTCGGATACAATCTCTCTGTAGGATTTTGGCATGGATGACAAGAGAGTTGATAGGACTCTGTTTGTGGGCATTCTTCCGCGTATTCGTACTAGCGTGTTGTACGCTTCAAGTGAGACGAATGTTCACTTTCCGAAATTTCGTCTCATTGATTTTATTCCTCAAAGTGGTTTGAGTTGAAAGACCTTTCCGTCCGTAGATTGAATATAGAACGTCCATAATTCCCTTTGTGATATGTATCTATCACGGATGACCTTGGAGGGAAAGAGACGATGTGGTGAATGAGGGAGAAACCTTCTTCTTTCCGTAGCCCTCGCCAAGATCGGACCTTTTTGGTTTATTATTTTCAATAATGAACCTTTGTAATTGACCAAGAGAAAAAAATGTTTAAACCCCCCTCAAAAATTGTTGGTTTACATTTCAAGGTACGTAGAATCCAAAAATCGAATAAAAATTTGGCCGTCCGTACGCTCCTCAGCTCCGTACGTTTCCTAACTTAGCACAGACCGATTTTGATGAAATTTGGTATGTAGGCTCCCTTTGGGGTCCAGTTGTGCCCCGAAGATTTTGGTTGATGTAGGTAAGTCACGTCTAAGAGTTGAAAAATGAGGTTTGAAATTTGAATTTTGAAATTTTGAATTTGGCTGAGTTTCATTTGTCCTCGATCATGTGCTAAATGCCATCAGACAGCCACTGTGTAGTCACAATCCATGCCGTCCGATCTTCTTTCTTCCAACCCTTTTCCTCTAAGTCTAAGTAAGAGCTTTTCTACCTTCCGAGTTTCCTTAACGTCAAGATTTTCCAGGATGGAAAAATCCTGATCTTCCAGATCTGAAAACTTGAGCCGGTAAACCCTGTTGACAGGAATTAAGGGGGTCTCAGTCGGTCGCCGTTCGGTCCTCGTTCTGGGTCAGTATTTTACGAAATTTAAGGCGCAAATTTGTACCTAAATTTGATATTTTTAGAAAGGATTTTATAAATTCATTAGTGCACGGCCCTAGGGAATTGAAAAACTGAAAGATTGCCGCTGGAATTATCAAAATCGAACAATAATTGCCAGAGAAAATTTCTCTCCACATTTAATGTGGGAAAAACGGTCTATTCAGTAGTTTTTCCTATTTTTCTTTGGCAATTATTGTTCGATTTTGATGATTTCGGCGATAATATTTTAGTTTTTCAATTCCCTAGGGCCGAAGACACTAATGCAAATCTAAAATCCTTTAAAATTTCAAATTTAGGTAAGTACAACTTTTTAAGTTTTTGCCCCTTCAATTTTGAGGGAGAAACGAACGGCGACCGAGTGAGACCTCTTGGATTGAAGAGGCCATGTCGGAAATCGTGGTTGGCCTTCGTAGCAATGTTCCACGAAAAATTCCGCCGAATTTTTCCAATTTTTCCAATTCGCATCTAAACCACTTCACCATCAACTCACTACAATTCCCATCTGGTTTCGATGGAATTTTCAGGGATCATGCGGATTAGAGTGTAGATGGTCCCCTATGAAAATCACGGCCCTCAAATTGACAGTAGTCTTCGCGTATGCTCACCTACATTTTTCATCCGAAGTTCGTGAAATTCGGCAGGATTGTTCTAACTGGAGTGTAGATGGTACCCTATGAAAATCTTGCCTCTAGACTGATAGCGCCCACTGCGCATGCGCGAATGTGAATTCACAACTCCTACATGTGAAGTGAACACATTTGAAGTGAACACATTACATCACAAGTGAACACGTTACATGTGAAGCCACAACTCCTACATTTCTCATCCGATATTGACAAAATTTTCAAGTATTAGGTGGGTTTGGGTGTACATGGTCCCCTATTAGCAAGGAACTTGAAGATTCATGCATCGGATCATCTATACAGTTGTCGTTCGTCTTTTGACAAGGAAACAATACTGTTTGATATCACCTCGAAAAAGGCAAACACCGCCGTGACCAGAGCTCATCAATTGCCGGGTTTTTTTCGCGGATAGTGCAATGCAAGCGAATGCCGATTAACAAGCGTGCCGCAAACTAGTGAAATCGTCAAGTCAGCAGACAGCTTCAAACTACAGGTGACCTATTTTCCTTCTATTTTTTCCTCATTCTGAAGAACATAATCGTTATCTGGTCGGGGTATCAAATTATTTCTCATCAAATTTGATGTTCAAAAGAATTCGGGAGAGGGGTCTTACTGCACCTGGTTGCAATTGGCTTGGAGCTCTAAACGCGCCACCACCAACTTATCATTCTGATCAAATTGCTAAAGAGCACGATTTTGACTACAACTACGCAACTAGTGCTAGTGACGTCAGAAAAGCAGACCGACGAGCTCTAGCCGGCTTTGCCGGGGAGCTAGTTGTAAACAAGAGCCCCTATGCGTTAATAGGACTAGTTGGGATTGGAACTAAGCACTGTGTTGAAACAGCTACCGGAGTGGACCCACTGGACTCAACAAATTTACTCAGAAAAAAACAAGAAACTTACCGAGATATTCATATATACCACAATAAGTTAGACTCAATACAGGAGGCAGAGGAGGAGAACAGACAAAATTGTAAAACAGAAACTACACTGTTAACAAACAATCAAACACGATCAGAGTACCTAAGTGGACAAAATACCTCTCTGTTGACAAACCATGGAAGACGAACGATGGTGGCTACGACAGAAAACCCCGCTTCATTGACATTGCACAGAGGCAATGGATCAAGCTACTATCCATGCAACAAGCCGCCAGGATACAAAGACAAAGACACGTGGACAGAGGGATCAAACCTCCCGAAGGATTGGAGTTGGTTTCTGAAAGTCTGAAAAAAAGGAACCGTGTAAACCCAGAAGTTCAGTGCCGCCCCACAAAGATAAGAAGCGCAACGTGAGGTCCTGTAAGCTAGTAAAATTTACATTTAATGTTGATAGCTTAAAGAAGAAACCTCTCCTAGAATCAAATTGAAAAATTGTACCAGCAACATGTGGTAGACCAGGATTTATCACAGCAAGCGAATCCGATACAAATACGTCCACTCAAGACTAGGACTGGATCAAGCCGTTGAGTTTGGAACAGCGTAAGCAAATTCTAGAGGAGTGTGAAAAGGCCCTTCATACGCCACCACCCTCCAGACCAAATACGCCAACCTTTGAAACTCTTGTCTTTCGAGCGATTCATCCCACAATTCACGAATCAGAAGACTTAACCGTTGGAGGTGCTTAGAAATCCGTGGAACAGTAAAACCACCATGGAAGTGCCAGATGGGGCTGCCAAAGCGTGGCGTTGTGCCACTGAAACTTTCGCCGAATGGGGTACATGGAGCCTTGATACCAACAACGTTGCGAAATCAAGGCATCAGGCAACCTCTAAGTTTATTGAAAAGGTTTATGGTGCGACGAGTACCTTGTACTATACAGTAAGGGACCAAAATCAAGTACTCAAGTACTTGAGAGATATAGTTGCACAGAAGCTCGACATGCAACATTAAGCCGTGGTTGAACTCGAAGAGAGAATAGCAGACAAAGCTCAGGAGGAATCATTCAGAGGAGAGGATGACGAGAAAATCCTCCAGAGGTTACCACAAGGGCTTTCAATGTTGGAAGCAATAATAAGAAACGAGGTATCAACACTTAGGAGCGAAATTAATGAGGCAAGGTCTCATCAATTAAAGGAGAGTTCGAACGTCTGAGGCGCGAGGACCTCATAACTCTGGGACGGAAGGTCGTCGTTACAAACCGCCAAACCAAAGAAATAGCGAATGATCGAATCGAGAAACAGGAAGTGTCGGAAAAGACACTGTTCAGCTATCCCTGTCTGATTCAATAGCTTCAACAGGGGATATCGATACGGATGAGGGCTCCTTTACTCGTGTCTCTAGAAGGAAAAAAATAACTAAGAAACTTGCTAGCGAGAATTAGCTAGATATTCTCCAAAGAGGGAATCTACCAAGGTCAAGGGCTCGTTCAGATGAGCGTTCTAGCGATGAACGTAAGATTCAGCCCAAGAAGCTATACGCCGATGTTTTGTCTCGGACAAGGAAATGGACAAATCCAAGCAAACCTGATCCCATTATGATCACCAAAGACCAGGCGCAAAGATGCCCTTTGTCTCCAGGATTTATAGAAAAAGGGATAAACAAAGAAATAGATGTCATCTCACTTGGGGTGGGGATAAGTTCCTGCAGAAAGGGCCGGGATAAACTCCTGCTTGACCTCCAAGAAACCAAAAAGATAAGATGATACTCTCACGAGTGCTAAAAGATAAGGGCATCAATGTGACAAACCCAGTAAAACCTTGGAGACCCTTATTACTGAGGATAAATAAGATTAATAGTTCCTTGGAAGGGATCCAATTAGGCAGAGCAGTATGGAACCAGAATTCGTTCCTCAGAGATCTGATGACTGGCGAGGAGATGGCTGAAGGCTTTGTCGCAGCATTCAGGAAAGGACTAAAGGACTTAGAAGAAGTTGATTGGGTCTCCTAAAGTCTGCGACTTATTTTTGGAGGCTCGATACCTTAACGTGCGTTTCTCAAGATGCAACGTAAGTGATTTCGTAAGTGCCAAGCTTTCGGACACTCGGCGAGCAGATGCAGGGATGAAGAGGACACTTGCGCTAGATGTGCCGATCCTCACAAAAAGAGCCAGGGTTCAAGCGAGTTAATGAAGTGCATGAAGTGTAAGCGAGCTGGCCTAACACACAACCATCCAGCAACAGACAAAGAATGCTTAGCGTATGAATGGGCCATAAGGAGGTTCGTCAGACAGATAAACGTAAATGGTGCCCTGGAAGACGCTTCACCATCAAGATGATTAGAATGGACTCCGCAGAACCCCACACCAGCGACGAACCTGGGAACTTTGATGTGGATCTGAATACATCTTCTACTACCTATGATGCCCTTAGTGATTATGTAAGTAAATATAGTATAGCAAATAATCTGTTTATATTGCACGTGAATATTCGTAGCATAAACAGAAACTTGGATGAAGTTTTGGGCTGGCTAGAGTCAGAGAGATCTAAACCGGACTTTTTAATTTTTACTTTTACGTTTAGTTACTCATCGAATACTACATTTAACATTCCTGCCTTTACCACCTTTCACTTGCGTTTTCACGGAACCGAAATGATGGAGTTGTTATACATGCAAACGATATTATAAATTGTACCGCCATTACATTAACTATTACTGGAGCTACAGGACTTAATGTTAGCTTTCAAGTTTGCTCCGAAACTTGTAGCATAATTGGAATTTATAGAACTCCTCCTCTATTACAGAGCGAAATGTGCCTTTTCATCTTGCAGCTAAAATCCAACCTTGAGAATCTGACGAGTAATCATACATTTATTTTTGGTGACTTCAATTTGGATCTGCTAAGTAAAAATGACAGTATTGACAGTTATATAGACACCCTATTATCGTTGGGATACATAGGTTTAATAAATGAACCTACACGTGTTCAAGGATCCTCAAAAACAGCAATAGACTATATATTTGCAAACTCCAAATTACTTGATCTCGCACCAGCAATAATTAAGAGGTCGATCATAGATCATTATTCACCGGCTCTTTTTATACCCACCAATATTCGTTTAAATAGGAAGAGATCCGAGATCGGAAAAAATATACCAATATAAACTTGGATTATTACTCTCCGATATTGACTGGACATCTGTACTAGATAATAGCAATGTAAACTATATGGCAACTCAATTAATACAAATATTGAATATTGCAGTCTCTGCTGCAACAGAACTTAAAAAGATCCCCACCATTGAAGTCAAAATAACCCCTTGGATTACAAAAGGACTGATAAAATCAATAAGTACAAGATACTAACTAAAAAAAACTCTCCGTACGGAGCCCATCTGACCAAGAGCTGAAAATTAAATCCAACCGATATAGGAATGGAGTTTAGGAATTAACCAGAGCTGCCAAATAGAGCTCTTATGCTGGAATGATAGAGAAACCTGAAGGAAACTCGAAAAAACATGGGATGCGGTGAAATCAGCCATTCAAGGCACAAACCAAACAAATAGGATTGAATGCCCACAAAAATATTCCCCACAAAGAAGCTTGTGACTCACTAAATACGTTTTTCTCTCAATTTGGAGAGAAGCTCTACGCTAACTTTCCATGTAGACACCGAAAAACAGAACCTCCCATTAAAAAAAAACAGCAGGAGATTTCGGCTCGTCTTGGATACAATGACGAACACTGACCTAGAAAAAATCTTACAATCTATGAAGGGAAATTCAGCTCCCGGAATAGATGGAATCCAGTTGGGGCTGATAAAAAACCTATTATTATCCTTAAAGAACCTCTCCTTCACATATCTTCAGCAAAATGACAAAGGGACGTATCTGCAAAATTTGTTATTTTTAGTTGGCTTCACTTATGATATCACGAGAAACTTCTCTATCGATTCCCTGAACCCCACACATTATGTTTTCCTCGGAAACCCATGAATTATTGGTCACATAGTGGACGTATCTATGACTCTAGGAATCTTGGCAACGACAGTAGGACGTATCTTTTACTTACGTCTTTCTGTGAATGTCATGAAACGTTGACTCATCAGTTACTTCACTTTCCAATTTTCTCTCTCAGTATAGTCATTCCGTGGGAGAAAGTGTGTATGGTTGATTACACGAAATTTGGTGGTGCCTTCGAATTGTACTATTAAGAAAACTATGATTCTGAGTTAATTCGAGTGGATTTCAGCATAGGGAGAGGCAGACCTCGTAAGAACATCATCGCGCCACCTAGAGCGTACAACAAAGAAATCGAGATTTTGGGGAAAATATTCAAGGACCCGATGAAAATGTATAGCGATGGAATCATTCCCTCCGAATATCACAAATTTTTCCAGAACCTGAAGCCATCTAAACCTAATAGGAGAGACTGCCTACCGAAACCGGACGAGGAAGAGGAGTATGATTACGAGGGGTGAACCCGCTTTGCAAACAGAATGAAGTCTTTAGTTACCACTTTTATTTTAATTTTCAGCAAGTTACCAGGCGAAATTACCTACCGATTTAATCAATAATTATTATTCATTTCTGTTGATAATTTTTTCCTTGGAATAAAATTTTAGCTTTCCCATTTTATTGTTCATGTCATTGTTTTTGTTGAAAACGTAGGATTAAGTAGGATTAGGTCTCGTTGTAGAAAAAAAAATCATCGGTAGATGTGGAGGTAGACATTTTCATAAGAATTTCTCAGTTCGGTTTTCCAAAGCTTAGGCTTGCCATCACGAGCGTAGCCACTCTGTTTCCAAAGGTTGCCACAACATTTATGGCGTCTACTAAACATATTGTTTAGTAATGCATGCATTCCAGGAGACATCACATTGGATAAGCATTAGATCAGTTTAACCAGTTGGTAAGCAATAAAACTGTCTCACTCGATGTAATTTATTTATTACTTTAGGCAAGAAATAGTAACCCCCCCCCCCCCCCCCTCACCCTTATCCACCATACAATTTCTAACGACATGGGAGCCTCGAATCTGAAGAGCATTTTAAAATCCATGATCTACAATACCCAATATGGGAATTCGAGTTCACCCCCCCCCCCCCCCCACCACCACCACCAATGGTGCCAGGCTCGCACCAAAGCGGAAATACGTAGTAACGTTGAACTTTCATCTATTAGTTTTAGTAGGCAGTCCGTAGAGGTTCGCATCCGTATTCAAAGTGAAACACGAAAAAAACCCACGAAATTTGCGGTTCATGGTGGCACCACTATAAGTCCGTTGGTGGCACGAGAATATTCATGAAAATCTGGAGGTATAGTGAGAATTTTTCCTCAATTTCAATGCTTGGGTTCAATTAGTAAGCAGTGAAGGAACCAAAATATTGAAAAATCGGATATCTTGTGAACATTATCCCCTCACTCGCCCCCTCCCCTTGCGAATTTTGATACTCTGGTGAAATCATGTACAACTCGGAAGTTATTTGAGTCAAAGAGAAAAAGAAACACGCAAATCGGTTGGAAATTGAGGCCTGGGCAAAGTTAACAAGATTATGCCCGCAAACGCACGTTTTAAAAGCTTTAACCCCCTTCCCCCCCCCCTAAAAAGGCAAATTTCGAAATTCCGGCAACGTAGTGCACAACTAGATAGTTTCCCGCATAGAACAAAAAAGAGCCACGAAAATCGGTTGAGAACTAAGGCGTGGGCAGATTACACAAGATTTTGTCACACAGACATTCACCTATGGTTTCGTTCGTGGATTTGGATTCAGAATGGTCTAAAACGGATTACTGTGTGGTTTTTTTCTGTTGAGTGTTGTCCCATTTCATCCCACATCGATCGCATAAGGACGCCCAAGTATTACTGTGGGACGTCCTAAAAATGCGTGGGAGTAATTTATTACAAAATTTGTAATTGATTGATTCATTTAATGAATCAATCTGACCACGTGTTACAAAATCGTTCACTATAACTAACAGAACGAAAGAGGCTGATGGACGTAACAGGAAATGTAGGGAATAACCTGCAATGATAAAAGGGCGTATCTGCTTTAATGCGTCATGCGCTTGCACATAACGACAACTTTCATAGTAACTATAGGAAACAAAGTAAATGCATCGGAAAACGAGCATTTTCGTTTGATTTTGTTCACTCGCTGATTTATCATTCACGCTCCAACATTCAAACTTGAATATCTCAAAACCTGTTTTTTGCAGATACGTCCCTTTGTCATTTTCCGACGATATACAATCTTAGTCTTTCAACATCCACTTTTCCCGAAGCTGCAAAAGTAATACCTCTCTTCAAACGGGGAGAATTGGGTGATTTGAGGAATTACAGACCCATCTCCATGTCGAGCTCACTATCAAAAATATTAGAAAAATTTGTCAAAAACCAGTTGTATTTATACCTTGAAGGAAATAAATTATCAAACCCCAATCAATTCGGTTTCCGTAAAAATCTGGGAGTGAATGATGCACTATTTTTGACCGACGAGGTACTCAATTCGGGTTGTCGTGGGACGACGATTTTTTTTTTTTTTTTTTTTTGTATGTCCGAGTCGCTTGCATTTCTTTATTCTGGTACCAATCTGTCTGGTTCTTTTTGAAATTTGTTCTACCAGTATCCGTGGTGGTCCCGTTTCAAACAGATTTCATTTTGCTTTGTTAGAAGTATCGAAAATTTGTGAATGAAGTTGAAAAACGTGGGTCCCGTTTTCGGGAATATTGGTCCGCATTCACTCTTCTTGCTCTGTGACATCCGACTGAGTCGATGGATGACCATTTGTGTATAGTCAAATTAAAGGTCTGATTGTAAGCTTTAAAATGATATGCTATATGAAGGGGGTTCCGATAACTAAAAGGTGTTGCGGTGATGAGAAAGGGGAAAATTATACTGGGTTATTCGCTCAGAACCTGCATGAGCCATATCAAACGTGTTTATCAATGCTCGAGTGTGTGAGTTTTCCTACCAAATATGAAGGATAATCATAGTACTGTTAGTTAGGTATTCTACCATGTGGGTGTAGCACATAGCTCCCTCAACACTAATAACATGATTGGGTAGGTAACAGTGTAGGAGATCGTCAGATCTGCATAGTGCCGTACCAAATATTAGGGATATAATAGTACAATTGGGTAATAAGAGGGTTTTGTACCAAGTGGGTGTAGAACATAGCCCCCTCATTACTGATAACACGATTGGGTAGGTAACAGTGTAGGAGATCGTCAGATCTGCATAGTGCCGTACCAAATATTAGGGATATAATAGTACCTAGGTGATAAGAGGGTATTCTACCAAGTAGGTGTAGTACATAGCTTCCTCCTCATCAATAATATAGTTGGGTAGGTAATGGTATAGGAGATCGTCAGAACTGCATAGTGCTGTACCAAATATTAGGGATATAATAGTACAGTTAGGTGATAAGAGGGTATTCTACCAAGTGGGTGTAGCACATAGCTCCCTCGTCATCCATAATATAGTTGGGTAGGCAATAGTATGGGAGATAGCCATAACTGCATAGTACCATACTAAATATGAGGTGTATAGTACAGTTAGGTGAAAAGAGGGTATTCTACCAAGTGGGTGTAGCACATAGCTTCCTCGTCATCCATAATATAGTTGGGTAGGTTATGGGATAGGAGATCTTCAGAAGTACATTGTGCCGTACCAAATATTAGGGATATAATAGTACAATTGGGTAATAAGAGGGTTTTGTACCAAGTGGGTGTAGCACATAGCCCCCTCATTACTCGTACTAGGAGATCGTCAGAACTGCATAGTGCTGTACCAAATATTAGGGATATAATAGTACAGTTAGGTGATAAGAGGGTATTCTACCAAGTGGGTGTAGCACATAGCTTCCTCGTCATCCATAATATAGTTAGGCAGGTAATGGTATAGGAGATCGTCAAAACTGCATAATGCCGTACCAAATATTAGAAATGAAATAGTACAGTTAGGTGATAAGAGGGTATTCTACCAAGTGGGTGTAGCACATAGCTTCTTCCTCATCCATAATATAGTTGTCTGGGTAATGGTATAGGAGATCGTCAGAACTGCATAGTGCCGTACCAAATAATAGAAATAAAATAGAACAGTTAGGTGAGAAGGTATTCTACCAAGTGGGTGTAGCACATAGCTTCCTCGTCATCCATAATATAGTTGGGTAGGCAATAGTATGGGAGATAGCCATAACTGCATAGTACCATACTAAATATCGTCGGGTGCTTGCAAAAAGTGACCAAGTGACATTTTCTCGAAATCGAGGTTTTTATGTCAGGTGATAGAAAATAACGTTGCCTACGTAATTCTATGAGTTTAAAATGATTATTTTCATTATTTACAAGAATATGAGGGTAATTCAATTTTTACTGCCGAAAAATGTAGCAAATCGTGACCAAGTGGCACTTGAGCACGATTACCTGGGAAAACTTAGTCATCGGAATGTGTAAATGCGTGCTGCAAAAACTGACCATTTTCCAGAAGATATTTTTTATGGGCAAGCAAAGACGTAGAAGGAGTTGTTTTCCATACCGGTAAAATTGACCAAATGCCAACCGATCAGTTTTTCCAGGGAAGAAAAGTGATGCCATCTAAGAAGTCATTCTTGGAAAAAGTGACCAAGTACCAGAAAGGCGAAGGTTATGGTTGAAACAAATGCTTGGTGCGTGAATATGTTCACTGGAAAAACTGACCAAGTGGGAGATAGTCACTATTTTTAAAATTTGAACCAGGAAAAACAATGGCTTCAAGCAGGGAACAGTTGATCAAATACCACATGATCAAATAATTCCAGGCTGCAGGTTTACCTTCAGCAGTGAAAACCAAGGAACGCGCCCCAGAGCCAAGTAAAGCCAAGAGTAAAGCTCCAATTTTACAATTCAACTTCAAAAAATAATAATTTTTCCTTGATTCTCAAAGAACTCAAACTTTTTAAAAATAAGTTTTTGTACAATAGGTAAAGTTTATATTCGAATTTCTATCATTCAACTGCTCAATTTTTTTCAGTTATTAGGACGTCCCACAGTAAGACTTTGGCGTCCTTATGCGATCGATCTGGGGTAAAGTTGGACAACACTCAACAGAAAAGAAAAATAACCACACAGTAATCCGTTTTAGACCATTCTGAATCCAAATCCGCAAAAAAAACCTTAGGTGAATGTTTGTGTGTGTGTATGACAAAATCTTGTGTCGTCTGCCCAGGCCTCAATTTTCAAACGATTTTCGTGGTTCTTTTTTTGTTCGACGCGGAAAACTATCTAGTTGTGCACTACGTCGCCAGAATTTCGAATTTTTCTTTTAAGGGGGGAGGGGAAGAGGGGGTTATTGCTCAAAAAACGTGCGTTATTGGGCATAATTTTGTGTACTCTACCCAGGCCTCAATTTCCAACCGATTTTCGTGGTTCTTTTTTTATTCGACGCGGAAACCTATCTAGTTGTGCAATACTCACCGGAATTTCAAATTTTGAATTTTAAGGGGGGTAAAGGGGGGGGGTTAATACTCAAAAACATACGTTTGCGGGCATAATTCTGTAAAATTTGCCCAAGCCTCTATTCCAACCGTTTTGAGTGTTTCTTTTGTTCGACTCATAAATCTTCCAAATTGCACACTATTTCACCAGAGTATCAAAATTCGCAAGAGGAGGGGGTGAGTGGGGGATAATATTCACAAAGTATCCGATTTTTCTATATTTCGATTCCTTTATAGCTTACCTACTAATTGTATCTAAGCTTTGAAATTGAGAAAAAATTCTCGTTATACCTCTGCATTTTCATGAATTATTCTCTGTCCCACTATGGAACTAATAGTGGTGCCACCATGGTGCCAGGGCACCATAAACCGCATATTTCATGGGTTTTTAAAAGTTTTTTTCGTGTTTCACCTTGAATACGGAATTGAACTTCAACGGACTGCCTACCAAAACAGATAGATGAAAGTTCAACGTTACGAATTATTACGGCTTTGGTGCCAGACTGGCACCATTGCCGGAGGGGGGGGGGGATTCGAATTCGCATGTTGGGTGTCGTAGATCATGGTTTTAAAATGCTCTTCAAATTCGAGGCTCCCATGCCGCTAGAAATGATATGGTGGATAAGGGTGAGGGGGGGGGATCACTATTTCTTGCCTAAAATACCTAATAAATTACATCGAGTGAACCGTTTTTCCCCTAACAAAATGGTATTAATTGACCCTATGCTTATCCAATGGGACGTCCCCTGGAATGCATGGAGTACTAAACAATATGTTTTCTAATGTTGACGTACAAATTTTAGTAACAACCTAAGATGGGATTCAAGCCTGCGATGGTAAGTGTTCTACGAAAAAACGAGAGGGCTGAAAGTTGCACTCTCAAGAGAAGCCACCCATTCCACTTCAATTTCATGTTGTTGTTGTTATGGTCGATTTTTTTTTCTCCTAAGATTGGCACCCCAAGTTATGAAGCTACAGTCTAGCATCGTTTTGATACAGTTTTCCACCGTTTTTCCTCAAAATACAAAGTTTTCTCAAACGCTGATCAAGTGCTTTTCTGAGGCCAGAGTTTCCCGGTAAAACTGACCAAGTAAAATTTCGAGAATTTTAGGGCTTTCTATAGTAGTTTCTAGCCAATAACGATAACCACGCCTCGATGAGACTTCAATTTGACGAAACATAAAAAATCATGATGATTATTATTGAATAATCACCATGCGACCCGATTTGCAGGAATGATCAAGTGAACCGTTTTCCTGAAAATTTCCTGGAAAAAATGACCAAGTCCTAATGTTCTAAAGAAAGAACTATTATGACAAAATGACGTGAAAAATTCATTAATTTCTAGTACAATAAGCATTTAGAGGTCCCTAGGAATATGGTATAATAGTTTTTGAAGTTACAGACTGTTTTTTATATGCTAATTTTCTGACTGGAAAAAGTAGTAAACTTCAGACGGCTCTCCTGAAAACTAGCAAAATGTCACTTGGTCACTTTTTGCAATCACCCGACGATATGAGGTGTATAGTACAGTTAGGTGAAAAGAGGGTATTCTACCAAGTGGGTGTAGCACATAGCTTCCTCGTCATCCATAATATAGTTGGGTAGGTTATGGGATAGGAGATCTTCAGAAGTACATTGTGCTGTACCAAATATGAGGTTTATAGTACAACTCGGTGATGAGAGGGTATTCTACCAAGTGGGTGTAGCACATAGCTTCCTCGTCATCCATAATATAGTTGGGTAGGCAATAGTATAGGAGATTGACATAACTGCATAGTACCATACCAAATATGAGGTTTATAGTACAGTTAGGTGATAAGAGGGTATTCTACCAAGTGGGTGTAGCACATAGCTTCCTCGTCATCCATAATATAGTTGGGTAGGTTATGGTATAGGAGATCTTCAGAAGTACATTGTGCTGTACCAAATATGAGGTATATAGTACAACTCGGTGATGAGAGGGTATTCTACCAAGTGGGTGTAGCACATAGCTTCGTCCTCCTCCAAAATATAGTTGGGTAGGTAGTGGTATAGGAGATCGTCAGAACTGCATAGTGTCATACCAAATATGAGGTATATAGTACAACTCGGTAATGAGAGGGTATTCTACCAAGTGGGTGTAGCACATAGCTTCCTCGTCATCCATATTATAGTTGGGTAGGCAATAGTATAGGAGATTGTCATAACTGCATAGTGCCGTACCAAATATGAGGTATATAGTACAGTTAGGTGATAAAGGGTTTTCTATCAAGTGGATGTAGCACTTAGCTCCCTCGTCAATCATGTCATGGTTGAGTTGTTGAATTGTGTTGTCAGAACTACCAAGTACCTACGATATATGAGGGAAGTCGAACAGTTAAGGGATATGAGAGTAGATGGCTAAGAAGGAAAGTGACCCAAATACCTCCTGAAACTGATCCATAAACGGAAACTCATCTACACGTATGGAAACTGATCCGGATTACTAAATGTCGTCCACCCTATGGCTTCTAGTTCACCTTACTGAGATGATGCACAGTATTGAAGTAGATCTACATTGCGAAAACTGACCGAAAAACTGCGGGTAAATTAATTTCTGATTTAAATTGAGGACCACTAAAAAGTGAAAAATAAAAAATAATATAAAATGGAAAAATAATAAAATAAAAACCTTTTTAACAAAAAAATGGACCGACCTCAAAAATGATGTCCGTGAACACCAAGAAGGAAAAAATAATAATCTCAGCGAAAACACACTGATGTATTAGGTTGTTGGATATAAATATCTTGTCAACAGATGGTATGTTGGAATACCAACAATTATTTGTAATGTGATTCACACTCATTGTCACACTCATATCCTCCATCATACGATACCAGTGACGTACTACCCAATAGTTTTGGAACACTTATCTCTACTCGTATTCATGTTTTGTAATACTCACCAGATCATGTGAGTATTACTTAATAACCACAGTGTATCCAGATAGGTAGGTAGGTACGCATTGAAGTCGCCGCCGTGCCCACCTGTAGACACAAACGTCTCCTAGATGTTCTACTTACCAACATTTTATTCGTTTTCGGAAATATAGGTACATACCTCCCATACCACAGACATGCTTCCACACCGAGTATGAACGTATATATCTTTTTGTCTAAAATTGTGGACGGTTTTGAACGTTAATTAGGTAACAACGATTCCGAAGGTATGTTGCTACAATATAACATATTCACCAATAAAATAGACAGTCTCATGTATTAATAGAGTCTCAAATTACTCGTCACAACCATTCCTAGGGAGGTTCACACTTACTATCATACCCATATGGCAGCAGAGACGTACTAGGTACCTGATAGTTTGGGGACCACATTTTAACTCAATGGTAGGTACTTACTCTTGTAATGCTAACCAGATCATCGAGTAAGGAAGGTGATTAGTTTGCGTACCTACCTACCTATCTGGATACACTGTGGTTATTAAGTAATATTCACATGATCTGGTGAGTATTACAAAACATGAATACGAGTAGAGATAAGTGTTCCAAAACTATTGGGTAGTACGTCACTGCTATCGTATGATGGAGGATATGAGTGTGACAATGAGTGTGAATCACATTACAAATAATTGTTGGTATTCCAACATACCATCTGTTGACAAGATATTTATATCCAACAACCTAATACATCAGTGTGTTTTCGCTGAGATTATTATTTTTTCCTTTTTGGTGTTCACGGACATCATTTTTTCCTTAACTACTGACCTCTACAAAATAAGAGACAACAACCAGAAAGGTATACTAATACTGCTTGATATAGCAAAAGCTTTCGACGCAATTCCTAGGGAATCACTAATGGACGAGTCTTGGAATCATGGGGTCTATCTTGAAATGGTTCAGAAGCTACTTGACAGACAGAATACAGATAGTCTCAATTGGCAACTGCACTAGTGAGGAATCTATCAATGGTTTTGTAGTCGCTCAAGGAAGTACATTAAGGCCAATACTGTTTTTAATATAATCTATTAAAAACAGTATTGGCCACATTTATATATTATATAAATGAAGTAGTATAGCATAAGTATAGCACATTATATTTACCTAACTCGAAATTATATTTATTTGCTGATGACACGGCAGTACTCTGAGAAGGTGACACTTGGGAGAACTTTTTAAAATTGAAGAAGAATTGCATTGAAGAACTTTTGAAAACTTGGGAAAACTTTTGAATAGGTGTCGACTGTTTGCTGTCAAATCGAAGCAATTCTGAACTCGAGACCGATGACATACATATCCTCCGATCCAAACGAGTTCACAGCATTGTCACCTTCCCATTTTCTGGTCGGAGGTCAACTGGCATTTCCTGAGGAAGCTGACTTAAGATCTCGAGTAATGAACCGTCTGAAGCTATGGCAGCGTGCTCAAGCCTGTATGCATGTGTTCTGGAAAAAAATGGTCTACAGAATTCCTCTCCACTCTTCAGCAGAGAGCAAAATGGACAAAAGACCACAAAAACCTTGAAGTAGGTGCACTCGTGCTGCTCAAGGGAAAAAATTTGGTCACAATGAAGTGGCAATGGGCACGGGTCATCGAAGTGCATCCTGGCAACGACGGTCGTGTCCGGGTTGCTTCTATCCGCCTACCAAACGGATCCATCACAAGAAGGACTGTCTCGAAGCTGTGCCCACTGCCGACCCTGGAAGAAGATGAGGCCTTCAGCCGGGAAGTTTCAACATCCCTTGGATTTGAAATGGACTCTGAAGAGCGACCATCTCAAAGGGGGGGAAAATGTTAGGAATGAGGCTGCTCTATTGAGCTGTCTCATGTGTTAAATATTATTATCATATGTTCAATTCGAGTACGTGTAAAAATATCTAAAAAATAAAGAAACCTAAAAAGTTGTAAGAGAAAGAGAAATATCTGATCTTGTATAATTTGTGTAAAGCTGAAACTATAAAAAAGTTAAAGCTAGCGATTTATATAAATACTATACGATTAAAATCACTCGCGACGAGATTGTGAACCATTTTAATAAAAACTGAGTTGAGTAGAACGTTGTCTATTTCCACAAAAATAATGAGTTACAAGTTAAATCGATTTCGACAATAACAAGTCATTGTTTGTTACTGATGATGACCTAACCGTCGAGATCGATTTAACTTGTAACTCATTATTTTCGTGGAAATAGACAACGTTCTACTCAACTCCGTTTTTAGGACGTCCCACAGTAAGACTTGGGCGTCCTTATGCGATCGATCTGGGGTGAAGTTGGACAACACTCAACAGAAAGAAAAAATAACCACACAGTAATCCGTTTTAGACCATTCTGAATCCAAATCCGCGAAAAAAACCATAAGTGTATGTCTGTGTGTGTGTGTGTGTGTGTGTGTGTGTGTGTATGTGTGTGTGTGTGTGACAAAATCTTGTGTCGTCTGCCCAGGCCTTAGTTCTCAACCGATTTTCCTGGTTCTTTTTTTTTTCGACGCGGAAAACTATCTAGTTGTGCACTACGTCGCCGGAATTTCGAATTTTGCCTTTTAAGGGGAGGAAAGGGGGGTTAATGCTCGAAAAACGTGCGTTTTTGGGCATAATCTTGTGTACTCTGCCCAGGCCTTAGTTCTCAAACGATTTTCGTGGTTCTTTTTTCGTTTGACGCGGATAACTATCTAGTTGTGCACTACGGCGCCGGAATTTTGGATTTTGCTTTTTAAGAGGGGGAAAGGGGGGGTTAATGCTTAAAAAACGTGCGTTTGCGTGCGTAATCTTGTAAACTCTGCCCAGGCCTCAATTTCCAACCGATTTGCGTGTTTCTTTTTTTGTTTGACTCAAATAACTTCCGAGTTGTACACGATTTTACCAGAGTACCAAAATTCGCAAGGGGAGGGGTTGAGTGGGGGGATAATATTCACAAAATATCCGATTTTTCAATATTTCGGTTCCTTTACTGCTTACTAACTGTCCCCAAGCTTAGAAATTGAGGAAAAATTCTCATTATACCTCCGGATTTTCATGAATTATTTTCTGTACCACCATGGAACTAATAGTGGTGCCACCATGGTGCCAGGACATGGTGCCATGATGCCATAAACCGCTTATTTCGTGTTTTTTTTTTTTTTTTTTTTTTTTTTGTGTGTTTCACCTTGAATACGGATGTGAACTTCGACGGACTGCCTACCAAAACTAACAGATGAAAGTTCAATGTTACGTCGTATTTCCGCTTTGGTGCCAGACTGGCAACATTGTTGGCGTTGGGAGGTGGTTTGGGGGGGGGGGGGTGAACTCGAATTCGCATGTTGGGTCTCGTAGATCATGGATTTTAAAATACTCTTCAGATTCGAGGCTCCCATGCCGCTAGAAATGTTAAGGTGGATAATGGTGGGGGGGTCAGTATTTCTTGCCTAAAGTAATAAATAAATTACATCGAGTGAAACAGTTTTATCACTTAACAACTGGTTAAACTGATCTAATGCTTATCCAATGGGACGTCCCCTGGAATGCCTGCATTACTAAACAATATGTTTATTCAATAATATTTTAAATGTAGGTATGGAAAAACTTCATATTAAAAGTTTTTGAGCTAGGGCGTTTTAAAAATCTCAACACTCCAGACGTCACTCCGACAACTTTGTCTTTCCACTGTTGGTATTGATTTTGTGTACTCAAAGATATCAGATATCAGATGTTAGATTCTAATATTAATGTAGAAGTACATTAAAATGTGATCATATTCATCCTGGCTCTGGTTCACATTGAGTAGCTCGTGAGATAATATGATAAAATTATCCTTCCCTATTTGATTGGACGTTTATCGGTATAATATAAAATGCTATAGCCCCTAGGTTAAGATGAGTTCCTCAATAACAACCAGCCCAAAAAATCACACATTATTCGTATATTCCAACGTTCGATTTATTTAGCACCTAATCACGTGATCTATTCGGTATTATGATCGTGAGACTTACTATCGTTATAGTTATGTAAGTGGCGTCAGTGTTGTTAGTTATAATTCGATAAGGAAGACAGGTTAACAAGAAATGTGACCCGGCGCACAATCATATAAAAACAATTAAAGATCCGCTCCCTGCACTCATCAAACCGCCATCGCTGAAAATATAAGGTTCCAGGTGTTAGAGGTCGTTCATCGCTTCTGATTGCTCTTTGTTGGAAAGTGATTCACACCAAGAACGAAGAGTCGTGTAGGAAATATGGAATTTGTTATTATTATTTTTGTGGAAACAGGACATGTAAAATGAGCAAAAGCAGAAGAGAAACGTCAGAGGTAGGAGACGTCACCGAAAGCAGTCAGAAATACGATCAGGTAGCGGATCACAACATCCCTCCTCCGTTAGGGAAATCTAGACAGGGTGGTGAGAGGCCTTTGGCCCGGTGAGAACGCTCTATTGCTTCCAAGTCTACCAAGGTAGCGGAAGCCTTGTTTTCATTTTTCAAGTTTGAAAAAAAAGTTCTCCAAAATCTAAATTTCCACTCGCGTTTCACGTTTCAGACCTCCCTGAACAATTTTGGTTCCGTGTCTGTCTGTGTGTGTCTGTCATGAATTCCTTGCCACAGCCATAACTTCTACAATTCTCATCTGATGTCGATGAAATTTTCAGGAAATATGCGAGGTGGGGTGGAGATGGTCCCCTATGAAAACCATGAGCCCCAAATTGAAAGTATTTTGTACTCATGCGCAAACGTGAAATCCTTGTAACAGTCATAACTTCTACATTTCCCATCTGATTTCGATGAAATTTTCAGGAATTTATGCTACTTGAAGTGGAGATGGTCCCCTCTGAAAATCATTGACCCCAAATTTGAAGTATTTTGTGCTCATTCGCAAACGTAAAATCCTTGTAACAGTGATAACTTCTACATTTTCCATTTTCCTTTCTACAATATTCAGAGATTGTGTGGGTTGACGTGTCGATAGTCCCCTATGAAGGTAATGCAAGGTACTTGGTGATTGATGTATTGAGAGTATCTACGATGCATCGGATCATTTGTATACACTCGGGCTATAGGTACGAGGGAGCTATGTGCCACACCCATTTGGCAGACTTTTTTGACTACCTAGCTTCAGAGTATTGTTACTGGGCAGGGTGTCTACTGACCTCAACGGTTGTCCAAATCTGCACCTGCTTGACTCCTGTCTTAGGGGAGTTATTTTGATGAAACAACAATTAATATTGTCCTCAGATAATGCTGAGGAGCCCTTTCGGAACCGTACTGACTGCGCCACTTGGTTATATCATCAAAAATTAACTTCCCTCGACTGGGGATCGATCTTTTACCACTGAGCCATGGAAGTGGATGGACAGAAAAGCGAATACGTAGATGATCACTGCCAAACATCACTGCCAAGCATGTGAAAAACTAGTGCTATCCCTACTCCACAATCTCTCCGATGATTGCTCCATAGTAAAAACTACAGTTTGGAAAGTTTGGCATTGATGGTTAAAGAAGGATTTTTAAAAACTTAGGTAAGTCAAAATAAATTACCATACATGGAGCTCGTCGAGTAGGGCGAAATCACACAACGAAGGGTCGATAATGCTTCCCGCTAGAAGAGGTAATTCTAAGGATTGGCCTCACACGGCTTACCCACGTACATTTGATGACCTCACAGCCTCGATAAACTCCCCCATTTAGCGAAATCTTTGATTGGACCTCACAGTCCACAATCTCCTTGTTGAACAAACATTTAAGGAACTGTTCTATAATGTATTGAAATATCCTTCGTTGTACCACCAAATTTGAACTTTCTCTGTAATAATATTACATCATGTAATAATATGATGTATCATATTATGATACATCGTATTTTGTAATACTCGTACTCCACGTTACGATTGACGTCTTTTGCCCTTGAGGTATTTTAGAATGGAACATAATTTAGCTTTGGAATAAATATTCGAAAAACGTTACGAAAGTGTGGAACGCGGGGCTGTCGCGAAATATCAAGGGGTGCCTCTCTGAGACTGAATAATTCAAATAATTACAAATTAATCGCTCCTGGTGGATTCACGAAGCCGAAATTTCAAAGGTAGCTCCTCTGAGACATCAGAGTTCGAACGAGAGGGGTAATATAATTATTTTCAGTTGTAAGTAGTAAGTATTAAGAGTTTCTTTTTCATTTGCAATGGCTCTAATAAATTGAAGTGTTTAGGATCAAAACCGGATAACTGAAACACCGGAAATTGTCTTTTTCGCTGTAAGCAAGTAAATTAAATACGAAAGTGTTGTCTAAGTTCAACGGTATACTTATGAAATAAAAAGTTGAGTGAGGTTCTTTAGAGTAATATTTCTGGATTACACTTTCAATTTGCAGATGAGTTTCAAAAGCGGAAAAACGTAATTTTAGCGAATTCTCAAGGAAAATATTTAATATCAACATTACCTACTATCAGTCGGGGGGAAATGATTTTCATAGGGGACTGAAATTCACGTTTGCGCATGTACAGAGGCTACTATCAATTAGAGGGCCATAATTTCGATAGGGGAACATTTACACACCAATCCGGAAATCCCTAAAACTTTAATTGAAATAGGACAATAACTTCGTATAGTTACATGGATTACCCGATACAAGGATTTCATGACAGATACACTGACACGGAACCAAAATTGTTCACGAAGGCCTGAATAGTAAAACGCGAGTGGAAATTTCGATTTTGTAGAACATTTATTTATCAACCTTGAATAGTAAAAACAATGCTTCCGCTACTTCGGTAGATTTGGAAGAAATATGGTATACACGCGGGAAATAAATAATTGCTATTTTATCCAGTTTTATGGATCCTAACGTAGGTACGGTGAAACTCCTAACGTAGTCCTGTAAAACCCCAAACGCCTCATATTAAATCAAGAGTTGGGATTGGTGTCCCTTACCTGACAAATCAACTTTCCGCTCGATTTTTTTCTCGCTAATCCTGTGTTACAAATTCGGATCCCCAACTCCCAAAATTAGAGATTTTTTGTAAGAAGGCACTTACGGAGTAGGTCCTACGCTTTTCCAGAATGCAAAGAGTTCAAAATACTTATAATGAAGCTCATACCTTTGGTTTTATCCATCTCCAATCCGAACTGAATGCCTGCCGAAGCCTCGAGAGACAATTGGAGGACCAGCTCACTCACGGAATCACTGTACAAGAAACTATCATTAGGTGCGTTCACACGCACGGAACATTTGGTGCGTGGGGAATTCGCGCATCTTCTGGCTCGTGGCAGTGTGATCCGACCGCCGTCAGCCGCCCAACTGAAGGGGGTGGACGCAATACTTCGGCTCTCGGTCTGCTTCCCTTCATGGAGAACTGGTAACTTACTGCTCTTGATAGCCGTCAGTTAAATAAATAAGTAGAATACAATGTCATAAACAGTTAATCAGTTTCATTAAAACATACGCTGCATACCAATACACAGCCATCAAGATCAACGCGATGTACGTTAATTGACCACATCAGAAGAATCGGGTTTCCGCTTGGAAGTCCCAAAACGATAAACTTTTTTTTTATTGGCCTCTCTACTACACAAAATAGTTTCGGCCCCTAATTATTTAGTATGTTGAAGAAGAAACATAATTTTGGAATCAAGCACGAAAAACAATTTTTAACCTCTTCACCATCAGTGAGGATTGCGTTTCAAGGTAGTATGCAGAATCCAAAAATCGAATAATTCTTTACGCGACACTCTGCCCAGTTCCCATTGTCCGAAATCTGGTATTTTGGCTCCATTTGATGTCTAGTTGTGCCCCAAAGCTTTTGGTTATTGTTAGTCACGTCTAAGGGGTAAAACGCTGCAAATCATTGCCCAATGGTTTATTATTTTCTGTATAGATCACCCTTCTGTATAGATCACTGGTTCTCTATCAATAGCACCTACCACCATCTGTATTCCCCTTTGACCTTCCCTCTCAAATGTCAGCTTCCTGCGTTCAATAGGATTGAAAATGGCTTCGGAGCTCACTCAGCTGATAAGTGATCTGAAGAGTGAAGAAGATCTTTTCGAATGCTGGAGACGCCTGGAAGAGCAATTCTATTCAGTAGGATCGAAAATGGCTTCGGAGCTCACTCAGCTGATCAGTGATCTGAAGAGTGAAGAAGATCTTCTCGAATGCTGGAGACGCCTGGAAGAGCACTGATCAGCTGAGTGAGGTCCGAAGCCCTTTTCAATCCTATTGAAGGCAGGAAGCTGAAATTTGAGAGGGAAGGTCAAGGGAGAATACAGATGGTGATAGGTGCTATTGATGGAGAACCAGTGATCTATACAGAAGGGTGATCTATACAGCAAATAATAAACCCTTGGGCAATGATTTGCAGCGTTTTTTACCTACCAACATTTTTTTTACCTACCAATTATTGGTTGGTACTACCTACCACACCATAATGCCTTCACACCTTCACAATCAAGTTTATTAGAAAGAACTAAACGCTTCACACTCGATTCGAAAAATAGAAAGCTTCATATGGAAATTTGATTACTGGTTTTGCAGAAGGCAAAACTATATACAAATCGAAGAAATGAACAGCGATCGCATTTTAGTCAGATAAAATTTGAACGGAGATTAGACCTCTTTTGTGATTCACACTCGTGATTCTGTTTTATCGAAGGAAAACCTTCAAGTACTCGTAGGGACCGAAAGTTTTGTCCCACAGAGCTCCGGGTGGTCTCAAAATTTTTTAAATATTCAATACTATTTAAAATTGGTGAAAAAACAATACCTTTATTTCGAGAGTTCTCGAGCTAGAGCACTCTTGAAAATTTCAACCCTTTATTTTCACCCCTTAGAAGTGACTGACATCAACCAAAAGCTTCGCGGCACAACTAGACCCCAAATGGAGCCCATATACCAAGTTTGAAACAAATCGGTCCAGTGTTGCTAAGAAAAGTGCCGCGTACGGCGTACGGCGGACGGACGGAAATTTTTTTATTCGATTTTCGTATTCTACGTACCTTGAAACGTAAAACATCAAATTTTGAGGGGGTTGAAATTTTTTTATTCTTGCTCGATTCCAAAGGCTTATTATTGAAAATAATAAACCAAAAGTGGTGAAAGACATTTTCAATAATACTTTTAATGCACAGGTCGCACACCGGGAATAATACTGGTATAAATTAAAAAATTCAACTTTAGGGAGATCGCGTTTCAAGATTTTAGGGTTTTTTATTGGAGTATCACGGGAGCAGAAAAACTTGACACAAATACGTGACACTTCAATTTTTCTTCGAGACCTCTCTATTTTGATTCAAGGGGGGTAAATTTGGTACAGTTTTATAATAAACCACTATTGTTCCTATAATTTACACTCATACCGGCCCTTAACCCATCATTAAATTTGTGTACCTCTGTTATCCCTGGGAACCAGATGAAAATGAGCAGTTATATTGGAAATCGAAGAAGAGAAATCTACGAAAGAAGGATCGTTCTAGTTGTTCGCGTGTATGTCGTTGTCATAACCTTTGCGTTAAACGTTGGTAAACGATTTTTCAAGATACCTGTTAATTATAAAACTTAGGTAGGATAAGGTTGTATAATAATCACTCAAAAATGTAGCCAACTTAAATGCAATAAACTTTTTTTTTAAGTGGGAAAGCGAACTGATTCGTCAGTAACCAGAAGCTAAATACCAAATAGAAAAAACTCTCTTCAACTGGAAATTTGCTGTGGCAATTGAATGTAATTTTTTTTCACCTTCACTCCCTCATCCTTCCCTCAGAGCTTTTCCCTGGAAATGTTTCTTTCCGCTTGTTGACCAATAAGCTTGGCCAGTATTCCGGTTCACTCAAGCTTTAGTGATTAGCCAACTAGCAACGATTCGGATTCGTTTTCTGGTGATGTTCTCTATATCGCTCGGATTTTTATCCTTTCTCTTGGGGAGGAAGGGCAATTAATTTTTCTTCATCTCCCCATTATTTTCCACTCATTTTCTAGTATTCTCTGTTATTGAGAGCTCATCACAACTACTATCATCCGATAATTCACTGTCATAAAACTCATAATTGGGATCGTCCGAATCCACCATGTTTCGCAGCTCCGGAGGTTCGTCGCTCCTACTGTCTGTATAGTCGTCAATTTGGGCATTTGGGATGACTTGATCGAAGATCTCTGCTACTTGCGTTTGGGACAGCATTAAGGGGGTCTCAGTCGATCGCCGTTCGTTCATAATGTTTCGATAAATTGAAGGCGCAAAAACTTGAAAAATTGTACCTAAATTTAAATGTTTGAAGAATTTTAGAAATTCTTTAGTGCTCGGTCTTAGGGAATTGACAGACTAAAATATTGCCACCGGAATCATCATGATCGAACAATAATTGCCAAAGAAAACGTTGCAAATTATCACACAAAGGTTATTATTTTGCTATATAGATCACTCGTCTGCAAAGAACACGGCTTTGCCATTGTTACCACCAACCAACTTGAAGAAAAACATTGGTCGTATTTCGGTCAGCTTACATTTGAACGGGGATTAGGCCTCTTTTGATATTGACACAAATGTTTCTGATTAATTGTAAGTCCAACCCTTAAATATTCGTAGGGAGCGACCGATTTTTGTCCTACAGGGCTCCGCGTGTTTTCAAAAATTTCTATACTATCTTATATTGATTGAAAAACAATACCTTTATATCAAAATTTTTTGATTTAGGGCGTTTTCAAAATTCAATTTTGAACCCTTAGGAGTGACCTACATCAACCAAAATCTTCGGGGCACAACTAGACCCCAAATGGAGCCTACATACCAAATTTCATCAAAATCGGTCAATGCTAAGTGGAGAACGGACGGCAAATTTTTTATTCGATTTTTGGATTCTACGTATCTTGAAACGTAGTAAACAAACAAATTTTGAGGGGATGATACAAAATTTTTTTCTTGGTCTAGTTCCTATGCTTCTAGAGTTATTATGCCCAAGATTATGCCCGACAACGCACATTTTTAAAGCATTAGCCCCCCTTCCCCCCCTCAAAAGAGCAAAAATTCGAAATTACGGCGGTTTAGTGCACAACTAGATAGTTTTCCGCGTCGAACAGTAAAAAATTGGATTTTTTTGAGTTAGGGCGTTTTCAAAATTTCAAAATTCATTTTTCAACCCTTAGAAGTGACCTACATCAACCAAAATCTTCGGGGCACAACAAGACCCCAGATGGAGCCTACATACCAAATTTCATCAAAATCGGTCGATGCTAAGTGGGGAAAGTGCCACGTACGGCGTACGGCGGACGGACGGCCAAATTTTCATTCGATTTTTGGATTTTACTTACCTTGAAACGTAAACCAACAAATTCTGAGGGGGTGTTAAAAAAATTTTTTTTTTCTTGTCGATTCCAAAGGTTCATTATTTAAAATAATAAACCAAAAGAACCACGAAAATTGGTTGAAAACTAAGGCCCGGGCAGAGTACACAAGATTTTGTCACACACACACACATCTAAACACCCCCCTATGGTTTTTTTGGGCGGATTTAGATTCATAATGGTCTAAAACGGATTAGTGTGTGGTTTTTTTTTCTTTGTTGAGTGTTGTCCAATTTTACCCCAGATTAGTCGCATAAGGACGCCCAAGTCTTACTGTGGGACGTCCTAAAAACTAGTCACTCATGAGCCCAGATTCGATTCGTTCTTTGCAGAGTAGGATATTAGTATCAGCTCTAGTAATTGTAAATACTACGTGTCGGATAATTTCCTTGGTGACAGGTACTTCAATCCCACCTATTCTGCTACGCGAAGCCCCCTCTCCAGGTAACCCTTTCATGTATTTATTCATAATAATGAAGTATATAAGTTCCCTTGGCTCTCAAATGAGCAATACCTATCATATTAGTGAGCACTCAAGTGCCTAGTACATTTTCCTTTCTGTTTTCTTATAACCTTCCAAGCACCTGTTCTATACCTCTTCTATACCTACCTGTTCTGTACCTGTTCTATCAGGTGTGAAAAATGCAACATAGAGTAAGCTCTCGAAAACTAATTGAACTTGTGGTACTATGGATAAAGGAATATGCTAATCAACACCCCATGCATGGTAACGTAGAATTGTTGTGAGTAACTACTATTCATCGGATCACATAACAATTAGGTTATGGATACGACGAAGCTATGTGTCACACCCACTTGGCAAACGTTGTTTTTCTCCATTCAGTCTTGTCCCTCTTCACCCCAGAGTAGTCCCTTAAGGGCGCCCAAGTCTTATATATGGAATATTCTAAAAAGGGTGAATATTCGAGAAACTGGAACGTGATTTACGAAGTATTTCACCGATGTTGCCCTCATCAAAATGGGATTGTCTCGACCTGTCACAAGACTGATAACGTCAAGCCGCACTGTGAACAGCTATTTCTGTCTCTCGTGGAACTCCGTTGTGCTTCAGCAGTTGACTCATAGCATGATTCTAGCTTAGTAACTCCTCTTTAAAGATCAGATGCATAAAAATTACCTGTTGTCATTTTCAAATCGAAGTTTTTCCAAATGAGGATACCTACTTCCAAATAGATCAGATATTTTTTATTTTCCCGCTGTGGTTTGTCCAATGTTGATGAAATTCGAAAGGGATCTTCTCAAGGCTAACACACATCAGCTCTGAAAGTTCATAGGACACTTCATTTACTCTTTTAGGACAGAAAAACTGGTTTTTTAAATATCTCCAAAAACCCTTAATTTACTTGAGGAGAATTTGGAGGGTGAGAGAGTAAAAAGAGTTATGGGTCAACGGAAAAATTAAATTGGAAGACGTTTGAAATATTTTTTCATTTTATAATAATAGTGACCAGTTGTTTGTATGCTTATAACTAATAACAATAACAGAACAATAAACGAAAAAGGAACTAAAAAAATAAAAACTAGCATATAATCAAAAACCAATAGTCTAAGAAGGTACATAATTTTTTTTCTTTTTCAAACCCCCCCCCCCCCTCACCGCCACGTTGCGAGCTTTGCTAATTGTGGGGTGTATTATTGATGGGTATTATTGTTGTAGACAAAGAAATGTTATTTTACTCATAGAAATTTATATGAGTATTATGTGGTACATAATACCAAATAGTACATAAATTTGGTACATATGGTATCATGTAGAGGATATTGGTATTATTGTTGTGGACTAAAAAAAATTATTTTACTCACAGAAATTTCTAAATGAATGTATAACCTATAAGTTTATCTACTTAAGATAATTTCTTAAGTATGCAAAGTACATCATGTATTATCAAAACAAGAAAAACAACATTTAATGTTGTTTTTCTTGTTTTGATAATACATGATGTACTTTGCATACATAATGCATGATGTACTTTTAAAATTTTAAAAGTGTGTGTTCAATAGTTGCCCAAAAAGCTCGAACACGCCAAATACGAATGACAATTTTTTTATTTTTGGAAGACCCAAAATTGTTGACCTGCTGCATTAAACAGTTTTTACGTGGTAAAATATTTCACCGCTGCAGTCGATTGTATGGAAAATAAATACGAGTATATTTACAGAAGTTACATTTACTCGGATGTACGGAGTGGGGGTCAAGATTGAATTGATCGTTCCTGAGTTGATGGAGTGACGATAGTGCCACATCTGTAGAGCTCGTTATTCCGGTCTGATTTGTTAACCATCAACGAGAGGGAATGGAAGGACGAAAGCAGTAAGGGGTTGAGAATTCTTGTAGGAGAGCTGAGACGGAACAACTGGTTGAAATGAAGCAGTTGTCCAAACGAACGTTAAAAGGGGTCGGGAGGATGTCTTGTATTCTTAGAAGTCAAGATTGACATCATCCTACCTGTAGCATACAGATTAAATTCAAGACAATACCTGTTTTACTCGTAACGCTCAGGAATAAGACATAAAAGGTGCTGGAAGTCCATTTATGTTGTGACTATCACATTTTCGAAAATTTAAGAACCATGGTTGATGAACCTCGAACCAGAACGGTATACGACCTGGTGGATGAATAATCAAATTTCTGTTGGGTTAAATTAATAAAAACGCTGCAAATTATTACACAACGGTCTAGATTTTCTTTAAAGATCACCTTCTGCGAAGATCAGTGCTTTTCCATTGATAGTACCCACCAACCATATTATTGCCCTAGGTTAATAATCAAGTAAATTTTGACAGAAAGTACCTTCCAGCAAAATATCGTTAAACCGAAGAAACGAAAAGATCTCATTTTCGGCCTATGGTACTTTGACGAGTCAAAGCGGGAATACATACAGCAAAGAGGTTGGGATAGGTTGAGAAACCCCGAGGAAAGCCCTGAAGACTGTCACTTCTCGAAATCTTGATAATTTCACAATCAACTCTCATTTAACCATGGTTCATTGTTCAGCGCTCTGGATGGACAAAGCTCACTCGTTTCTAAAACTTCAACACTTTCCTGAATTGATGAAAAACGCCAGTGATTAATTATTAATTGATATAATAGTTATTGATTATTCTCATAGGAACCGAACAGTTGATCCCACTGAGTTCTGGATAGCGTCGAAATTTTTTTTAAATCGTAACTACCTAGTTCAAATTAATGAAGAACAATGTCTGTACGTCGAAAGCTTCTAAGCAACTACTTTTGGTTTATTATTGACATTTTCATGTCTTTGCTTTGGCACATGAACTGAAACATGATATGAACAATGTCTGTATGTCGAAAGCTTCTAAGCAACTGCTTTTGGTTTATTATTGACATTTTCATGTCTTTGCTTTGGCACATGAACTGAAAAATCGTCACGAAAACTAAGCAAGCCTTGCTCACGCGACCAATAAATAAATAAAATAGACTCACTGTGTTGCGTAGAGAACAATCAACTGTTTTCTTATTTTGATGCTTGGGTACATGAACTAACTATTGATTGAAGTATTGATACGATTTGAATTGATTCATTATGAAGAATTCGTTTTCTCATAGTATTTACCCCTTAAAGTGACTAACTTTAACCAATAGCTTTGGGTCACAACTAGACACCAAAAGGAGTTGATTTATACCAAATTTCATCAAAATTGGATTTTACGTACATTGAAACATAAACCCTAAAATCTTTGAGGGTGGGGGGGGTTACAATTTGTTTTTCTTGCTCGATTCCAAAGGTTCAGTATTTAAAATAATAAACCAAAGGGCAAACAACTCAAATATCACCATTTATTTACGACTTCAGCTCTCTGAACAACCCTCATGTTCGATGAAGTTAATAATTAACTGTAGAATTATTCTACAGATCATAATTTTGTGGAGTAGTGTTTTCTATGTTCATCATTTATTGTCCATGCTGCTTAGGGATCCTGTAGCTCGTTCTAAAATAAACTTTTTTGAAGATTAAAAAACCATTACACTTATACTGTAATCGTCGTGATCTCTAGCAATAAGAACCAAACACGTCAATACGTTTTATATATTGACTTAGCGAATATTCGAAACTATAGTACTACTCTTCAGTACTACGATCTCAAACACACGAATCATTTACTGGCAGGGCCTTGCAAGCAATTTACATTTATGTCTGTGACTGTCAAGAGGCAAACTGTTCACATGCATACGCATGCCATCGCTTGAAACGTGAATGTGTCCCTCCATTGGGTTGTCCGATATCCTGGGTGTCACCTCCAAAGTGGATAAATCCTCGTGCTTGCTAGTACGTGAAACCACGTCCAAATTGCTGGTGCACTCTAGCACGTCCGGGCTGAGAGTTACGTTAAAGAGGTCAAAGCCCAACGGGACATCTTCAGCAGAGTTTTTCATGAGCTTTTCCCTAACCATATCGGTCGAGTCGCGTGTTCTGGATAGCCTGTCTTTCATTTTGCAGTCCTCTGCATCGATTGCTCGTTTCACAATCTCCTGAGGGCGCATAAACTGGCGAACTTTGGACGGAATATTTCGGAATCTGCAACAAACTCTACCAATCTAACATCCCATCTGTCTTTTGTCACTAAAATGGTCAAAAATCCCTAAAATCACATGATAAGCTTAGAAACGCTGTTAATAATTACACAATGATTTATTTTTAAATTGTATAGTATAGATCGCCTCTCCGCATATAACTCGACTTTTACATTACTACCTACTGACCTCTTCTTCGTGCTTGGTTGCTAAGGATGCACAACTGAGTAAACACGAAACTGGATTGAAGAAACGAACAATGATCACATTAAATGCGATCAAATTTTGATCAGCTGAAATTTTTACGGATAATAATTATATTAGGACAATTTTCGGCAGGGAGCAGTCTTCTGCGATCCACACTCGAGTTTTGGTTTGTTGTTGGTCCAACCCACTAGCTCTCATAGGGAGCGTACAGTTTGTTCAACAGATCTCTGGCTGGTCTCATTCGAATATAAAAATTCAATACTAACACCATCCCTATCTGTTAGGAGTGATTGACATTAACCAAAAGCTTCGTGGTACAACTGAACCCCAAATGAAGCCGTTTTTACCGTAATTGTACTTTTCACTTGAATACACTTTTATACACAAAATTTTTTTGAGCTCAAGATCCTGGTTTTTGTTAAAGCAATTTTCGACGATGAGTTGCTTTCTATCGGTCTATTGTCATTTTGGTTTATTATTTTCAATAATGAACCTTTGGAATCGACCAAGTAAAAAAAATTTTAACACCCCCTCAAAATTTGATGGTTTACGTTTCAAGGTACGTAGAATCCAAAAATCGAATAAAAATTTGGCCGTCCGTCCGCCTTACGCCGTCCGCCGTCCGCCGTACGCCGTCCGCTGTACGCGGCACTTTTGCCACTTAGCATTGACCAATTTTGATGAAATTTGGTATGTAGGCTCCATTTGGGGTCTAGTTGTGCCCCGAAGCTTTTGGTTGATTTAGGTCAGTTCTAAGGGTTCCAAAATCAATTTTGAAATTTTGAAAACGCCCTAACTCAAAAAATTTCGATATAAAGGTATTGTTTTTCCTTCAATTTAAGATTGTATAGAATTTTTAGAATTTTTTGAGACCACGCGGAGCTCTGTAGGACAAACCGTTCCCTCCCTACGAAAATTTAAGGGTTTATAGTGAAATATATATATATATAAATCAAAACACGAGGGTGAATCGCAAAAGAGGCCTAATCTCCGTTCAAATTAGAGCTGACCGAAATGCGATCGATGGTTGGTGATTTTGATTTTATTTTTTGAATTTAAAAAAAAAAATTTTTGAATTTTTTTTATTTTAATTTTTCATTTTTATTTTTTTTTTTTCCTTCATATTGGATGGTTGGTGATTTTGTAGACGAGTGATCTATATAGAAAAATAATAAACCATTGTGCAATAATTTGCAGCGTTTTATTGTAGATCAGTTTTTGACAAAAAAAAAGTTTTAACGCGAAAAAAGTGAAATTTTTAATACGAAATCAGTGTTCCACCATGGGATTCCGGGGTTGGACTAACGGGAATTGGCCTGCGGGAGGAGGGGGAGGGTTATCTACTCCAAAAGTTCATGGAACAAAAATGGAGACAATTTAACGCTCCTTCGAACGGTACTCTCATATATTAGCTTATCTTGCGAGAGTTATGACATTTTTAGTGACACGGAACAAATTTTGAGTAGAAAAGTTGAATTTGTAGAAGAGTAAAAAAATAATATAGGAGATAAATTCTTGAAAATTAATAGCGGAAGGGGGGGTCCTGATTGTTTCTTTTTTTTTCTTAATTTTTAATCGAAAGAAGACCTCATCCTGAGAATTTTGACACCAGCCGTTCTCTTTTTGAATGAGTAGATCTTTTTCTATGATTTTTCAACTTTTAGAATGTTTATGACCTCATGCAACCCTCCCGCCTGGGCGGGACACCCCAGCCCACTGTGACGTCATAAACATTCGAAAATTTGAAAAATTATAGAAAAAGGTCTTCTCACGCTAGAAGGTCACGGTTGGTATCAAAATTCCCAGAATGAGGTCTAGTTCAGATTAAAAATAACAATAAATTCAGAAAATTCGTCGTTCCTCTACTGAACACCCTGTATTGCACTCAGCAGCTCAAAGGATGTTACGTTCCGTAACAAATTTTTACGTGACTTAGTTATTATGACAAGTAAAATGATAACCGCTTCACCCACATGCATCTACTGTCAAACGCAGTTCTCGCCTATTGATCCCTACGTTTTCTAATGTCGGCGGATAATACCAATATTATTCCGCTGCTCAAGGTAAATGCTTGATGGTTGTAAGATGTATAACCAAGGCTATTTCCTTTATTCTTGATAAAATAATAAATCGAAGAATGCCGCTTGCAAAAGAGATTCATCTACCATCCAAGATGCTAATGGGATGGCTTCATATGCATCC
This sequence comes from Apolygus lucorum, assembly GCA_009739505.2. Classification (NCBI taxonomy): domain Eukaryota; kingdom Metazoa; phylum Arthropoda; class Insecta; order Hemiptera; family Miridae; genus Apolygus; species Apolygus lucorum. The sequence continues at coordinate 69,061,660 of CM019176.2, read as the reverse complement.
CAATAATCGATGAAGAAATTATTTCATTCTGCAAGTAGGTTCTTAGCACTCAACCTCATTTGCAAGTGGCTTCAATCAACTTAAATTAAACGACCTGGAACTTTACCTTTTCATAATGAACCTCGGTTTATTATCATCTACCTTCTTCTTCTTTTGGAGATTTCGTAAGACGTATCGACGACAAAGACGTTCGTGTTCCTCACCTGCAAACTCGAATCTTCTCACTTCGACAGCTTTATTTTCAGCTTTCCACAGCTTCGCGTAGTCGTGGGCTAGGAGCAGGTACATATTGACTCTCTGAAATCATAGCCAATCATAGAAAAACTACATGATAACTTTTCTCCACATTTGCCCTCTTTAGGACGTCCCTCAGTACTTCGATCTTTTATTTTTGTTTAAATATTATGATATTAATCCAGAGTATGTAATTGTGAGACATAAACTCTGCTCACACCTTAATTTCCTACCGATTTGTCTGAATGTTGTTGGGCTATTGTTTGGCTAATTTGGAAATCAATCTAGAAGTGCATTACGTTGCTTCAACTTGGTGTGTTAATGATTTTGAAACTGGGGCTATCATGAAACTGAAAATGTAATGTTACAATAAATCTAAGTACTCTACAGAAATGTGCGCAGCATAATAAAGTTTGGTATTTCTATTGAACTAATTGTTATCATTATCTATTATTTGTTTTTACTGAAAGTTGAAAGGATGGTTAGCAATATCAGGTCGCATACAATTGAAAACGGCTGATTCAGCTATACACTGGGTCAAACAATTTGCTAAATTGTCCAGCGAAAAAGAAAAAAATCTAATAGTATGTCTTGTAAGTTGAAAGTTTTTAACTATTTTTCTTTTACAAACTGTGGATACGAGTTTGTTCATAAGTATGGAAAAGTTTTCAGTGAAGTTCACAATGATCTTTCTAACATTAACATAAGAAATAACCTAAATTTTACTTGCGTACCACGAAAGCAGGAAAATTTCCTACTCTTGCAGCAAGTCACAAAAATGTTGTTCTTCCAAATTCTAAATTCCATTAACTTTTTTATATGATCTCGTTATGCATCACAAAGACTCTTCTTGCGGTCAGTAGTACCTACTGCTGCTGGAGTTTACAAGGATTCCCTAATGAATATACATACCTACCTATTGACCGTCACAATTCTACCGAGTAGGCACTTGACCAAATTTTGTAGTTGAGCTATTAGTATTAATGATTGCCTCACATCCTTGTTGTAACTTGGCGAAAAGGGCACGTAGTTCTGATAATTTGACGATTTTATGTTGTCTCTTGGCTTTACTGGAACTGATGGCTCCCATCTTCTCATCGGTTTTGTCATGACTGGATCTCAAATTGGTCATGTAAGAAATCGAAAGCAAATCATGAAGGAATACGCATTTAAATGTGTGTTTTTATTACAAACAATAAGGAACAAGCAACTAGAAATTTAACAAACAAAAACAAGAAGGTGCTTTTAAGAACTATTAAATTTTGAAAGCATTGTCACCGCTCCTCAGTCCCGAATCTCACCTGAATGTTTCTTTGAGTTGGCATGCAACTCTGATTACCAAAGATACCTAATATAGTTTACATGCACACGAGTTTCCCCTTTGAAAAAAAGCAATAGGATTCGAGGCAATCCCAGATATAGACATAAAGAAGTACCTACATAGTCACCCTACTAAATAACTCGCTATGGATTATTACCAACTTATTAAAGAGTCCAGTAGAAAGCTTTTGACACATTACCATAATTATAGAATATTATACTATAATTTAAATAATAATATTATCTGTATTTTGTCGAACATGAGAATAATTACTACTTGCATTATAAGATAGTGATTTTGCATAATGATTTGCAACATAGAGACGATCCATAACCAAAATTTCTATGTAGTAGCAACAAACTCTGTTCGTCGACACATCTGTTCAAACAGGGGTATCTCCGTGATAATAGTTCCTTCGTAGACGAATTGTTCAATAACTCCTGCGTCATTGAGAATACTACAAGTGCAAAGCGCACGAGCGTTCCATGAAAGCCAACTCATTCATACGAGGAGGAAACTTTTACTTTTCATTAATTGACAGTTACTTATTATTATTGTTATTATTATTTTGTTTTTTGTTAATTATTTTCAATAATAAACCATTCGAAGTGAGCAAAAAACAAATTTTAACCGACCCTCAAAATTTCAGGCTTTATGTTTCAAAGTATGTAGAATCCGAAAATTAAATGAAAATACCTACGCGGCACTTTTCTTAGTCACCGAGGACAGATTTTGATGAAATTTGGTATATGGGCTCAATTCGGGGTTAGTTGGCCCGCGAAGTTTTTGGATGATATAAGTCACTTCTAAGGGGTGAAAATTAAGGGTAGAAATTTAGTAGGTATAGTAGGTAGTTAGTACCTATGGTTGGTAGGTAGTGGAAATGACAAAGATTTGTTCATTGTAGACGAGTGATCTATACAGAAAAACATTAAACCTTTTTTAAATAATTTGCAGCGTTTTTGACGGAATACGTCTTTTCGCTGGGGTCTATGTAAATTTCCGCGATATTACACTTTTTTATGGTAATTATTAGTATTATTCGTTAAAAGACGGCTTTTTATGGGCGAGTAGGCAACATAAAATTTTGGCATAAATCGAAAGCTTTCCGACGAGCGGATAACGGTTTTTGTAGCTTGAAAACCAACTGACTATGATTTTTACACGACGGTTCGCATTGTATAAATTATTTTAATTGATGGTATAGACTGTAGCGATGCTTCAAAACCTACAATGCAAAAATGATGTTTTAAAAGACCCGTTTGAAGCGAACCTATTGTTGAACTTAAAAGTGGTTCCTGTCGTCTAACTGACAAAGCGTGCTGAAGTGATAGATCCAAATTTCTTCATTCTTGGCAGTTATGAAATAAGTTCAATTAATTTCAATGGTAACTAAAATCTCTATTATTGTGTTAATCGTTTACGTTCATCATAATTGACCCAACAGAGCATTTTTACTAAGGAATACAGGAAGATTAAAACGATTGCAAACCAGGTACAAAGATTGCAAAAACATAACCTATGCTAAGTTGTAGGTACATAACTTGTTGGTACATAAGTGTTGGTACATAACTTCCTCGCTTGGAATAGCATGGATTTAGAATTAGTTGTTACATTAAGTATTGAACGCGATATTGCATAAACTTGATCGCTGTTATGTCCGAAGCTGTAACTGATGGGATCGTGAGGAAAACAATAAGCGATCATACCTACTAGGGACAGAACTAAACCCAAATCTGAGATCAATAAAACAAAAATAACGTTTGAACGAGCGCAGATTCTACTATTGTATTAATGGCGATTAAATTGTTGGGAGACCGCAAGCAGACCCACATAGTTTAGTAGGTACTATGGTTTTGCTCGGAACAAGGACCACGGTTAGACAAAAATGTTGACTGACCGTCACACAGATACGGAATCAAAGTTTTGTTATTGTTCAGCGTACTCTATAAGGCAAAATGCGAGGGAAATTTGTTTGACTTGATCCAATAGAAAGTCTTTTACCTTCAGTATTGAGGAAGGAAAATTATGTATACCTTTTCTCAAGGGAGTGCCATTTCAACCTTAACTCCATCATCGATTCTCATGGCCTTGAGACTACTTTGAGAAAATGGTACCCACCACGATTTTTACGATACGCCCGTGAAAAAGGCCCGTCCTGGAAGTGAGCTTGGGAGTCACTTCTCACACCCGACCCGGGTATACTCCATTGTTATCAAAAAGTGTCTGATGAGGCAAGAGGTGACGCTTCGTCATCCGCTAAGAGCTCTATGAAGGTTAAAATATTCTGTCCAGACAAAAACTTTTGAGCTACATCCTTTTGAGAATAGAGGTCAGAGGTGCTTGTAATGAGTGCACGACATTTCTGAGGGCAAAACGTGACAAAGCGTGCGTCAAAAGTATGAAACCTCTTATCTACGTTAGAAGGAAATACCTTTTGAACTATTGGATCTCTTGCGTTCTCATCTCATGTCAACTGTTCTTTTTTTAAATAGTTTACTGTGGAAGTGCGATTATTTTTTGTGATGTAACGTGGTGAAAGTTTATGAATTACGTGTGTACTATTTGCACGTGACACGGTAGGTTTTTATGGGCTCTATTTGGAAATAAATCCAATTTTATTGAAGAAAGTGTATATATAAGGTCCATTAAATATGATGTTCCTGACTCAATCTGGACTTTAAACCTACCTACCTGAAACGCACCGTACCTTTTGAAACGCTGAAAATTATTACACAATAGTTGACTATTTTCTATATAGATAACCATTTGGTGTTGATCGCTGTCATTCAATTGCCTTCTGCTTCTTCCGCTTGTGAATACGAAGAGGCTTCAATATGGCTTGATAAGAAAAACAAGCACGTGTTTACATTTAGCTGTTGTTGTAAGTCTATTCAGACAATCATGCAATTCGCCTGGTGACTGGATATTTTGGATTTAATATCTATCAAATAAAAACACTGCAAATTATTGCACAAAGGTTTATTATTTTTCTATATAGATCACTCGTATGCAAAGAACTCGGCTTTGCCACTGTCACCACCAACCTACCACGTACCTACAGCGATCGCATTTAGACCAGCAGAAATTTTATTGGATAAATATTGCTCTGGTATTTATTCATAAACCCACAGGTGTTTTGATGACGACGTGTTCAAGTACCCCGAAAAAGTATTGTCTTGTCAAATCTTTATGTGTGTCAATACAAGTATTTTGTGCCGTTTTCACTATCGTTCATTATTACGTGAAATCTTACTCTGCTAACCTCAATTGGTTAAGGGACCAGACAACGTGAGAAAGAAGAGGAGGCACCGTTTTAAACACCGCTTCGGGAAGAAAAAGAAATAATGAGTGAAACGGAGGTGAAGCTGGACAAGTTGAGGAATGCGATAGAATGGCCGACATGGAAGTTTCAGATATCGGTGATTCTAAATTCGATGGAGGTAGAAGGGAAAAATTTATTGGAAATCGTGACCACTCCCAGACCAACGGTAGATCAAGTTGGGGCCGCAGGAGATGCAGTAGTTCCGGATGCTGACTTGAACGCATGGAAAAAGGCAGATAGCAAGGCTCAAAGGATCATTGTGACGTCCATTCACACCACGCGCATGACCCATATGCATGCACATGCACTTCATCCAAAGAAAGAGCACAGATCAGAAGCAGCAATTCATATGGAGCATCAAAAGTTCTATGAATATAGGAAGAAGTCAAGTGATTCCATCAGTGAACATGTTGCAAAGGTTGAAGAAATATGCCACAGACTTGCAATTTTAGGAGAACCAGTGACAGATAGTGCCAAAATTACAAAAATTCTGATGACCCTTCCTGCGTCCTATAATCATTTCTTTTCAGCTTGGGAATCAACTCCTAAGGATTTAAGGACAGTGTCGAACTTGACGACTAGACTAATCACTGAAGAAAGTCGAATCATCTCACAGCAGAAAAGTCCAGATAGTGAGGCTGCGTTTACAGCAAAGCAAAGGAGGTACAAAAATGTTGATGAAAAGTTTCAAAATAGCAACTGGAAAAAAGAATGTTTCATCTGCAAAAAATATGACCACTTCAAAAAGGACTGTCTACAATATTGGAGAAATCGTCAAAATCAGGACAAATCTGGTAATGCCGAAAGAAAAAGAGGAACAGGATCGGCATTCGTCACATGCTTAGCTGATATGGCTGACTTTTCTGACAATAATGGGTGGTATCTGGACTCTGGAGCGAGCCATCTGTCATGAATAAACTAATCAATTCTAAACCAAAAGAGGTTTTTATTCACTTAACCCTAGGACCTCACACTGGGGTACAGCTGTACCCCACTGTTCCTATTTTTGGGTGCACATTCGCAAAAAAAATTTTCCCGCCTGAATGGGTTCCACGTAAATTATCTTGGTACCCCTGTGAGCGGGAAACGCACTGTGCCGAGTCCACTTGGCTCTGAGAATTCGTGTGGTTCGCGTCTTTTTTCGTGGTGGGGTACAAAACTACCCCAGTGTGTATTTTCAAACTCTTTGGGGTACAAATGTACCCCAGTGTGTATTTTCAAACTCTTTGGGGTACAAATTTACCCCAGTGTGTATTTTCGAACTCTTTGAGGTACAAATTTACCCCAGCGTGAATCCCTGGAAACATTATAGGTAAGCCAATTCTTTTTTGGATCCTCACTGTTCCGAGCCACCATGCCACATCAATTTGTTGGTGAGGGGGTGAAAGTGCCACAGAGGTTACATGACATCACAGGTGATCCAGAATTGGAGGGTGGTCCCATATGATTTGAGGACGGTCCCTTTTGAATTGATAGGATGACCCCCTATGAATTGGTAGGAGTCGGGGGAAGGGGGTGGAATTGCCACGGAGGTTACATGAAACAACAGCTGATGAGGAATTGGAGGGTGGTCCCCTATGAATTGGGGACGGTCTCATTTGAATGGTAGGATGACCCCCTATGAATTGGGGACGGTATCTTTTGAATGGTAGGTTGACCCCCTATGAATTGGTAGGTGGTGGGGGAAGGGGGTGGAGTTGCCACGGAGGTTACATGACACCACAGGTGATGCAGAATTACAGGATGGTCCCCTATGAATTGGGGATGATGTCTTTTGAATGGTAGGATGACCCCCTATGAATTGGTAGGAGTTGGGGAAGGGGGTGGAGTTGCCACGGAGGTTACATCCTAATTAGAGGATGGTTCCCTATGAATTGGGAGATGATCCCTTATGATTTGGGAGATGGTGGACAAAGGGGGTGGAGTTGCCACGGAGGTTATATGACACCACAGAGCACTGATACGGAATTGGGGGGGTGGTTGGGGAAGGGGGTCAAGTTGACATGGAGGTTACACGACACCACAGATCACTGATGCCGGGATGCCTAGTAACTGTGCCAGAACCGCTCATTTTACCCTACTACAATTTCTACGTAAGAATATTGCACATGACCTTTATTGGGAAGAAGGGAACGCTCAGAAGTAGCAGAATAGGGGTTCAAGTGCATCACAGAAGGGTGATCTTTGGGGTGGTAGAATAAGGAAACTACACATTGGATTTGGAAGCCAATTTTTTCCTCAAACTCAGAATATTGCAAACTTGCATAATCAAAAGTAACAAAGGTCATTCCATATCGAACAAATTTTATTTCGAATTTTGAATGAGAAGCGATATTTAACAGTTTTGAAAATTGGTTTTCAACAGGAATGTCCAATAAAAAATATAACTATTACCTTTTTGAACTCCCAATAATTTTTATCATTGTTTAGATGCTTATAGAATTCTAAGCAACAATAATTTCATTTAAAAATGGCAACAGACACAAGATTTTAATTTTTTGTAAGTTGGGGTACATTTGTACCCCTGTGTGAGCTCCATGTCACAAAAACTTATGTGTGAGGTCCTAGGGTTAAATCACACGTAAGACTACAAGAAAGAAATTAAGTACTGACGTGGATGTCAGAAACTAATGAGAAAATCAGTAACTATGGAAACGGAAAAACGAGTTATAATAAGTAGTAGGTTTTTTTTTTCTTTTCAAGCCAAAATGGAAATTTAGAATTCAATTTGGAAGACGATAGGAGGGCAAATAGCCAATTGAGTAATCTTGAAGGTGCTGCGGCCGAGAGGTGGTCCTTCTTGGCCGTGGTGTTGGTGGTTGGTCAGGGCTTCTATGTGGTGCAGATTCTTCAGTATCCCGTGGTTCTTGAACGATGGAATTCTGATTTCTATCTTGAATTGGAGTTGGTGTTGGGCTTGCCTCCTCTGCCGAGGTTTGTGGTACTTCTAGCTGTACTGATGGCTGAGTTGGAGATTGATTTAAAGCTTGATCTCCTCTGGGCACTAGGTGTCTTAGAGATACTGTTGCCTCCGTCCCATCTTGTCGGCGAATGGTGGCATACTCTGGGTTGACGTTAACTAAATCGACCTCTTCAACAAGATCATCATATTTTGAAGTTCTAACGTTCTTCTTCAAGAGAACGCGGGTTGAATCGAGGAGCCATGATGGAAAGGAGCAACCATTGCTAGACCTCCGAGGATGCCTGAAAAAACGCTCATGAGGAGTGCAGTTTATGGAGGTGCAGAGGAGGGATCTAATGAAATGTAGCGCGTCATAGAGTACTGTTTCCCATTCCTTAGAATCGAGACCGCGTGATTTCAATGCTAATGTGACAGACTTCCAGATTATACCGTTATATCTTTCAATCTGGCCGTTCCCCTGTGGGTTATAGGCTGACGAATGACTAGTTGCGATTCCGTGGGAGTGAAGAAATTCGGTAAACTCTCGAGACATAAAGGCAGCACCTTTGTCAGAATGGATGTACGAAGGGTTTCCGAAGATGGAGAATAGCTGGGAGAAATGAGTGACAAGGGTAGCTGCACTGAGATCTTTGCATGGAAACGCGAAGGGGAAGCGCGAGAACTCGTCAACGACTGTTAGAAGGTAGCGGGTCTGATTTTTTGAAGGTAAAGGCCCCTTAAAATCGACGTTTAATCGTACAAAAGGGGATGTAGCTTTAATCAAATTCCCTTGATGCCCGAGGAATCGAGGCTTGACCTCAGCACAGGTAGGGCAAGAGTTTATTACCTGCCGTATTTCTTCTAGACTGTAAGGTAAATTTTTAATTTTGACCCAATGATTCATTCGTGTAATACCGGGATGGCAAAGGTCTTGGTGTAATTTGAAAATTTTCTGTTTGTCAACGTTGAAACTAGCACCACAAAGCCTGGAAATCGCGTCTGCTTTGTCATTTTCTTTCCCAGGACGGTAAAGTGCATCATATTTGAATTGAGATAGCTCTAGGCGCCAACGCCAGATCTTTTCATTTTTAATTTTGCTCGAATGTTTCCAATCGAAAATAAATGATAGGGCTTTCTGATCAGTAATGAGACTGAAATTCTTCCCTAGCAGAAAATGTCTCCACTTTCTAATGCACTCCACGATAGCAGCAGCTTCTCTTTCAACTGGAGGGTGATTTTTTTCCGAAGCACCCAACGTACGCGAAAAGAACGCAACAGGACGACCACCCTGGCTGAGGACTGCTGCCAATGCTACTTTTGAAGCATCGGTTTCAACAACTAGGGGTTCATCAGGAGAAATAGATGTTACGATTGAATCCGCAATATCTTTCTTTATATATTCAAAATCATGAATGGCGTTGGTTGACAAGGGGAATGAAGATGTATCAACAAGAGAACGAATTTTATCAGAAAAGTGGGGCACCCATTTGGAGTAGTGAGCAAAGAGACCCATAGCCCTTTGCAGAGAGTTTTTGTTTGACGGAGGTGGGAGGCTGAGAAGGGCTGTCAGTCTTTCGGGGTCGGGGCGAATTTCTTTGTGAGATACAAGATGACCAAGAACCTTGATTGATTTTTGACAGAATTTGCTTTTTTCTTTGTTGATGGTCAATCCATACTTATCTAATGCAGTTAAAGTCTTCTCCAAGTTTTCAGCGTGCTCGCGTTCATTCCTCCCACAGACTGTGATGTCATCCAAATAGGCAAAAGTTCCTGTAAGATTTTCATGGGAAATTACGTCATCAATCACTCTCTGAAAACAAGGAACGCCGTTTGTTACACCGAATGGGATTCTAGTAAAATGGTACAATTTGCCACATGCTTCAAACCCCGTAAAGTGTCTCTCTTCTGGCAAAATTTCAATTTGATGGTAGGCGGATTTAAGATCGATGGTGCTATAGATTGAATGCTGAGCTACCTTTCCAACTAGATCGTCTATTCTAGGCAGGGGATATGCGTCTAGCAGGGTGTAACGATTGATAGTACGAGAATAATCAATAACGAGACGTTTTTTACGATGCTCGCTGTCAACAACGAGTACTTGTGCCCGCCAAGGAGATCGACTCTCTTCTATGATTCCTTCGGAGAGCAGTTTCTCTATTTCCGACTCGATGAACTTGGAATCGTCCGGACTGTACCTTCTCGATTTTATAGCTACAGGTTTGCAATTAGGTAGTAAGTTTGAAAAGAGCGATGGAGGATCAACTCTTGCTCCCCCGCCAGCACAAACGGAGAGAGGTGATTTTTGTCCTCCAAAATTGATCTCAACATTTGAATGATTTTTCATCAAATCGTGCCCTATCAAGACATCGGCGCATAAATTATCCAATATTGAGATTTTGAATTTAGGGTAAAAATGACCTTGAATGACCAAGTCAACAATTGCGAATCCTTCAATATTAGAGCAAAGGGATGTGGAAGCCATTGATACTCTACAAGTTTCGGGAAATGTTGGTATTTTCAGCCGGTTGATGAATGATTTATCAACAAAGCTACTGGAACTCCCAGTGTCCACTAGACAGTTGGCATCATAGTTGTTGACTTTGATTTTGACAATAGCTTTTCTCAATACCCCAGTGCTGTTAACACTGCCTAGTATGGCCGAAGAGACCGTGTTATTTTTCTTTTACAGGCATACAGAAGGAAAATGAGCGATTTTATGACATTTTGAACAGTCATTTTCACGAGCAGGGCAATTATTTCGTGTATGTCGTTCTTTCCTGCCACAAAAGAAACATTTCCAAGGTTTTTGTGTACTAGCCGTAATTCCCGGATCGCCCTTCTCCGATTCCAGGGGGGAAGAAGGATTTAAAGAATTTCGCGGGATAGAAATGGCGTTAATGGTGGGTGGATGAGAATAAGCGTCAGAATGTTCTTTTGCTGTTTCAAGAGACTTAGCTTGCTTGATGGCATCATCAAGTACGAGAGAACTATTTTCGAGTAGTCTCTGGCGAATGTAAGGTGAAGAAATACCACGTATTAGGGCGTCGCGAATGTATTCGTCTCGATACTGAATAGCGCTCACAGCAGTAAAACCGCAATCCTTACTCAGCCGTCGCAAATTCTTAATAAACTGATCTATACTTTCTCCTGGTTTTTGCGTATGAGTGAAGAGTAAGTGTCGAGCAAAAATCACATTTGTACGCTTTACATAGATTGAATTCAGGGATGAGATAGCATCAGAGTACGTTTCGCAATCGCTAATCAGCTCGTATACTACGTGTGATAAATGGTTAGCAAGTACCTTGAGTTTTTCCTTTTCCTCGTCAAGACCGAAAACTAGGTCTTCCTCCAAAGTACTCACGAAGTTTTCGAAGGTGTTCCGCCAGTGGGTCCATTCCTTCGTGGCAGATGGAGAATCAGGATCGACGTCGAAGCGGTGGGGTCTCAGATATTTTTCCATTTCAATTTTTAAGTGAATAAAATTGTCATGAATAAACTAATCAATTCTAAACCAAAAGAGGTTTTTATTCACTTAAATCACACGTAAGATTACAAGAGAGAAATTAAGTACTGACGTGGATGTCAGAAACTAATGAGAAAATCAGTAACTATGGAAACGGAAAAACGAGTTATAATAAGTAGTAGGACACCATCATATGAGTTCCAGAAGAGAATGGTTCGGAGGGTATGAACAACTACCTACCTGATAAAATACCTGTTGTATTAGGAAATGGCCAGATAACCTATGAAGAGGGAATGGGGTTCATAAACATTGAAGCATTTGGGAATGGCAAGTGGACAAAGAGGCACTTAGCTGGTGCTTTGTATGTTCCTGGTCTTGAGGTAAATTTGTTCTCATTAGGTTCGGCTTTAGATAAGGGGTTGAGAATGTTTGCTGACAGAGATTCTTGCGAATTCCAGCTAAATGGTGAGGTTGTCGCTATTGGTCTTAGAAAGAGCTCGTTATTCAAATTGAAATTTAAAGTTAAAAACACGGGAATGGTGGGAAAATCAGAAAAATTCGTAATTAGGTTTTTCGAAAGCCATGCCAAAGGAAAACAATTGAATAGAAATGAAAACGAAGAAAATCGTGATCCAGGAGCAGAACAAAACCAAGTACACCATGAAAATGAAGAACCTCGCAAAGTCGAAGAACCTCGATATGGCCTAAGGGATAGAGCTGCCATCCAACCTTCTTTGAGATACCAATCATTAATAGCAACAACTGGCGTGAGTAATCAAGAGAGTATCGAACCGCATACTCATACTGATGAAGCTGATAAGTGGAGGTTACCAACGAATCAGGAGGGATGCATTGAGAAGAAAATTGAGAAATTCAATATGGAAACATCCAACTCCATATTATCAACTCCTACTGAGAAGATCGAAATCGGAGGAAATCAAGCAGTGGGGGTTCCCAACAAAGAGATTATTGGTCAAATCATCAGAGGCGCACTAGAAGACAGCGAAATGAGTTTTAAAATATCTGTTTGGAACAAAAGAGTACGACCGTTATTCACTGGACAGAATTGCAACGAAATCTTTCGTTATAGCGATACCAACTACGCTGGTGAGTGTTAGTCGATCAGTGTCGGGCTACGCAATTCTGAGAGGGTGGTCAGCTTGGAGTTTTAGACCAGCCGCAATAAGTGGGGGTATTGGATAAATATTGCTCTGGTATTTATTCATAAACCCACAGGTGTTTTGATGACCAAGTACCCCGAAAAAGTATTGTCTTGTCAAATCTTTATGTGTGTCAATACAAGTATTTTGTGCCGTTTTCACTATCGTTCATTATTACGTGAAATCTTACTCTGCTAACCTCAATTAATTTAAACGGAGTTGAGGCCTCTTTTGCGATTAACACTCTTGTTTCTGATTTATCGTAAGTCCAATCCAAATATTGGTTCTCGTAGGGAGCGAACGGTTTGTCCTACAGACCTCCGCGTGGCCTCTAAAAATTCTAAAAATTCAATACTATGTATCTTAAATTGATGAAAAAACAATACCTTTATATCAAAATTTTTTGAGCTAGGGCGTTTTCAAAATTTCAACCATTATTTTTCAACCTTAGAAGTGACTGACATCAACCAAAAGCTTCGGGCACAACTAGACAATATATTTACCAAATTTCATCAAAATCGGTCCATGGGAACTAAGGAAAGTGCCGCGTACGGCGGACGGCGGACTGAAGGCCAAATTTTTATTCGATTTTTGGATTCTTCGTACCTTGAAACGTAAACCGACAAATTTTGAGGGGGGTAAAAAAAATTTTTCTTGGTCGATTCCAAAGGTTCATTATTGAAAATAATGAACCAAAACTTCTGCCGAGTGGGTGTGGCACTTACCTTCCTCGTATCCATAACCCAATTGTATAGATGATCCGATGCATAGCAGTTAATCTCAAAACATCAATATCCAAGTACCTTGCACTGCCCATAGGGGACTGTACTCGTTAACCCTCACAATCCCTGAATAGTGTTGAAAAATGTAGAAGTTATGGCTGATATAAGGATTTGACGTTTGCTCATGCGCACAAAATACTTTGAATTCGGGGCCATAATTTTCAAAGGCCATAAACACCAAAAGGCCTGCGAGTAGATAACTGCGGTGAGATCTCGCACTCTCCCCTCTATCATCGACACAAATTCCGAAAGCTTACACTATAGTGCCAAAATACCGTTGAAAATTTCAAGACTAAAACCTGGTCCGGTGAATCAAAACTAAAGGTAGGTAATACTAACCCAACGATAGAATTGAGAGATGAAATAAAGTCCAAAAACTGGTGGTTTTATCCAATTTCTGACATTAATAATATTAATGTCAGAAATTACCTATCAAACATGAAATGTGAGTTTTCTGTCAATATTACTTCAACCGGTAGTATAATAGTATACCGTAGTATAATTTAAAGAACAGGGGTTCCGGTAGCCGTGATCGTTCGCCGACGAGTTTCGGGGCTGAGAAAAGAACCGATCTCTGCGGGAAAGATCGTGAGTTCGACTCTCAGTCACCTGGCGTGTTTACAGACATTTGCGGCTCGCCGCCTCCCTCGTCACAATCCATGGCGTTGAGGCGTTTGGGAAGCCATTAGTGAAAACATCAGAACCAATTCTGATCTTCCCCTTGGATGACAGCTGCTGACGTCCGCGACGCCAGGAATGGCAGACGGACGAAAATTGAACCTGAAATGGTTGTTTATTTTACTTCACTTTACTAATTTAAAGAATGAACGATAAAACATGTTTCTTCACTTTAAATACGATGGATGAAAGTACCTTCTCTAACAATCCAGAGGAACAATAACAAGCGTTATCATTTTCTGGCATCGACCTTTAATTCTCCGTATTTTAAAGAAATTACCACGAAGACCTAAAACCATCAAGATCAGAGATGGGATCTTTCAGACAGAGCGGTGAAGGAAACGGCCGACGTGCTCACAAATTCGTTTACTCCCATAATGGGGTATCCACTCTAAGATTGATGGTCAGAGGAGCACCTCGATTCTGACGCAACATTACCGTCGTTTAAAGAAACGTTCTTTGGATTAATTTTGATTTGAGGCTGTTAGCATCACATCATACCTTTGAAGGAATAATCGTTCTTCGAGAATTAAAATAAGTCTGACTAGTGAGTGTGGCACATAGCCACGTATCCATCACCCGATTGTATACAATGTAGCCGTACTATACCATCATGAGGGACCATCTACATGTCAACCTGCATAATCTCTGAAAATGTCGTCAAATTCGAGTGGAAAATGTAGAAGTTATGGCTGTTACAAGGATCCTACGTTTGCGAATGTGCAAATCCTACTATCAATCCGAGGCCATGATTTTCATAGGACACCGTTCACGAGACAATCTGACCAATCCTTGTAAATGTCATCGAATTGGGGAGGGAAATGTAGAAGTTACCGCTCTTAGATGGATTCTACGTTTGCGCATGCGCAGAGGCTACTATTGATCCAGGGATGATGATTTTAATAGGAGATCATCTTCACGCCAATCCACGCAATCTCTGAATATTCATCAAAATCAGACTATAAATTCGTATAGTTTTCCCGTTTCAAGGATTTATTGACAGACATGTAACCAAAATTGTGCAGGAAAGCCAAAAACTTAAAACGCGAGCGGAAATTTTGATTTTGATGAACATTTTTTTCAACCTTGAAACGTGAAAACAATGCTTCCGCTATCTTGGTAGTCTCGGAAGCAAAACTATCGAAGAAGATAGGAGAGAATAAATGTTTATGTCGGTGATTTAGCATGTAGGTGGGTACCTACAAACAACGGGTGAAGACAAAATTTATAGACTAAAGTACCTACATCTACTTAAAGTAAAAGTATAATTTTTTACTTAAGTATGTGTCAGATGTCAAATATCAACCGAGCAATGACAATTATTTTGCTCCTCTGAATCAAAGATAAAGTAGCTTCGTATTTGTCACGTCCAAGGCACTAAAGCCCTGAAGACGAAGAGGAAGGAGAACCTCCTGAGATGATGGTTCGGCTACACCCAGTATATAAATTATTCCCTCGCGACCACTTCGAGCTTTCCCTTTTTGCAAATTGTAGTTTTATCAATTCAAGTATTATTTATATATGCAAGAGTACTATTTTTCATTTTTCAAAACCTTTGGAATAGACCAAGAAAAAAATGTGCTACCCCCCCCCCCCCCCCCCCCCTCAAAATTTGTTGGTTTACAATTCAAGGTACGTAGAATCCGAAAATCGAATAAAAAATTTTCTGTCCGTCCGCCGTACGCCGTACGCGGCAGTTTCCTTAGTTCCCATGGACCGATTTTGATGAAATTTTGTATAATATACAATTCCCATATTATGGGTTCCATTTGGGGTTTAGTTGTGCCGTATAGCTTTTGGTTGATGTCCGTCGCTGCTAAGGGGTGAAAATTAATGGTTGAAATTTTCAAAAGTGCCCTAGCTCGAAAACTCTCGAAATAGAGGTACTATCGGCTATAAGCTTCATCGAGCGAGTCTAAATATTTGAGATCACCAAACAACTTGAGTGCAAACGGAAAATACCAAATATCATGCATTGTACATTATGAAACGAACTCGCCGTTGAACGAAGGTCTGGATTCGGGGATACGAAAAGATTGAAAATGTAAAAGCGAAACAAGAGAGCAGTGAGAACGCAGACAAGCTATGTCGTATGATGGCTGGAGAGCAAGTGGGGCGAGAAAAAGCAAACATACGCAGAAGGCACCTAAACGCGTACAATGTTACCAACCACATCATTGAAGACTTCTTATTTCCAGCAGGTACCTATTGTTTTTTCACCAATTTAGGATAGTATTGAATTTTTAGAATTTTTTTATACCACGCGAAGCTCTGTAGGACAAACCGTTCGCTCCCTACGATAAATTGAGGGTTGGACTTACGATAAATCAGAAACACGTGTGTGAATCGCAAAATATAATACCTGACCAAAATGCGATCGCTGTAGGGATGTGGTAGGTACGTAGTATCTATCATGGTCGTGGTCTATAGTTGATAGGTGGTGCAAATGGCAAAGCCGTGTTCTTTGCAGACAGTGATCTATATACAAAAATAATAAACCTTTGTGTAATAATCTGCAGCGTTTTCATTCAACATCCCTGCAGTGGCATATTCCAAGGCAAGAAACTACCTACTTGGGATGGCTCACGACGGGACACCACTTCGCGTTGAACAGACTGGAGTTTTATTGAGAAAGGTGTCCAAAGTTCGTGCTTACGGGACTTCGGTGTTCAGCGAATGGACAAAATGTTTTTGACAAGTGCCCGAGTTCACGTGGAAACTTGCTCCATGTCCCTTGTGTCCTATAATTTATTATCATTAACATCCTAGTTTCCACGTTACCTGTTGATTCCAAATTCCCCCTAACTACGAATTTCATTTCTCGTAGAGTTTTCAGCTCAATAAAGCCTTTACTTATGCAAAAGGTTTATCTCAATTTATTGAGCTGAAATTTTGAGAATTATGGAGAAATTCCTCAAACCTGAACGCTTATCAATCGATCCTACAAAACCAGATGCAGCAACAAAATGTTCGTTCCAGCAAATACGAACCATTGGTGGATGAAGTTGAACTATTAGAAGCGAATTCACATTACGCACACATCAGACACCCTGATGGCCGAGAATCAACCGTTTCTACTAGACACTTAGCGCCAGTAGGTGAGTCTCTTCATGCAAGTACAAACCCAGAACCAGAAAGGGTGACTGAACCACCGTCAGAGCCGGAACAGATCAGGACAGAGGATGGAGATGAGATCCAGGCAGTGGTACCAGTTGAACCTGAACTGGATTTGACCCAAGAAGAAACGGAGACTCCAGCAGAACAACAAGTCTTAAGAAGAAGTTTACGACAAAGACGCCCTCCAGCTTATTTAACAGATTATGTGACAAGTTGAAAGGAAGTGGCGGAAAATGTCCTATAATTTATTATCATTAACATCCTAGTTTCCACGTTACCTGTTGATTCCAAATTCCCCCTAACTACGAATTTCATTTCTCGTAGAGTTTTCAGCTCAATAAAGCCTTTACTTATGCAAAAGGTTTATCTCACCTTGCGCATGACGAACTTGTGGGGACAACTACCCACAAGGTATAATTCGATAAATGGGAGACCATTGAGGACGATTCTTCTCGTTTGTCCACCTACTAAAAATTCGAATTGGCAGATAACGACGACACGAGAGGAATTCTTCTCAATCACTTACCACCTAAAACTAACGCTTCACTTAAAAACTTGACTCTTCCTACGGAGTTAGTACAATCAACATACGGCGATCTCACTGCCCTACTTAGAAATCACCTGACTTATGAACCATTGATAATCCCTGGCAGGCATGCTTTCCTTATTCGTAAGCCACATGAGGGAGAATCCATCAATAATTATTATAAGCTTGCACTAAGTGGTATGAATAAGTAGTATCGTGCCAATACTTAGTCGATGTACTCAAAATTTTGTTTAGTGACGTATTTGTTAGTGGGGTGAGATGAAAGTCGTAACTTACCCGTCTCTTCCAACACAATGACATTTCTCTGGAAGTTACTAAGCAAATGTGTACTTCTTTCGAAAAAGCACAATCTAGCTTGAATACATTGCTACGTACTAATACAACTGTGAACCTTAGTGCCACGCTACCAATTCATTTTGTAACAATTCTGGACTCGTTACGTCAGTTTGTTTGCAAAAAGGAATAGCGCTGCAAATTTTTACACAAAGGTTTATTATTTTTCCATATGGATCACTCATAGATAAGAACTCGGCTTTGCCATTGTCACCCAAGTGACAATAAGACCCTTAAGTTCTCATAGGGAGCGATCGGTTGGTCCTACAGAGCTCCGGATGGTCTCATTCGATTCTAAAAATGCAATACTATCATAAATTGATGGATAAACAATACCTTTGTATCAACATTTTTTGAGCTAGTGCGTTTTCAAAATTTCAACCCTTATTTTCCAATCCTTAGAAGTGACCCACATCAACCAAAAGCTTCGGGGCACAACTAGATCTCAAATGGAGCCCACACACCAGATTTCATCAAAATCGGTCAATGCTAACTGAGAAAAGTGCCGCGTACGGCGGACGGACGGCCACATTTTTATTCGATTTTTGGATTTTACGTTCCTCGAAACGTAAACCAACAAATTTTGAGGTGAGGTTAAATTTTTTTCTTTCTTGGTCGATTCCAAAGGGGCATTATTGAAAATAATAAACCAATATAACCCGATTGTCGATACGAACCATATTGAAGGATTGATGCCACTACTTGCTTTGAAATCTACATGTAACTTGAAACCTTCACCTAATCATTGAAGTTCTAATACTAGACTCTAATAGTAGAAGGGAAGCCAATTCAAATGGATTTGGATGCAGCAGCGCAGGTACAGTTATTTGCCTACAAAGGTTTAGGCAAATCACAAATAAACCACGTGGACTAACATGTATAAAATATGAGACTCAATTCAATAAATAATACAAGCACTTTCACACCAAATGATTCTAAAGACACGTTCTTGATATTCCATGTGAATAAGCTGTCCTTTTCGGCCGATTTGATTGCAATATGGCAGTGAACCACACACTAAACCCCTAATACGAAATATAATATTATGAGTCTCAAGAATTGACAAACTCGAGTCCGAGGAATTGTATGTACTATTGTACTATTTTGATCGTGTTCTGAATGTTCGCATGTATACAGCGTTCGAGTCAATAAGTGATTATGTTGGACCTACCTCACTCCTTCAAATTTTATCAAAACCGGACCATTATATTTTTTTAAAATATGATTGACAAACATCAACACGAAAAAGAAGATGTTTTCCGTAATGTTAACTTAATAATGTCAATGTTAGCTCATCCCATAATTTTATAGTTGTTAAGACTGTAAAACTGTTCAAAAAGTTCTAAAAACCCAAAATGGATATGAGAATTTTGGAGAATCAAATGTTTTCGTGCGATTTCAAACCCCCTGAAAAGAGGAAACAAAGTATCTATAATTAATGAAATTGTCTTGATTTCCGCCAGTGCTACACAATAAAAATGTTCTTACCATAACTATTAATTTATTGTCTGGCATATTTGCTTTTCGATCCCTTACTTTTTCGGCTGTTTTCTCTTCCTGAAGAATGAATTCGGCCACCCTATAACATGGATCGTGAATCACATTCGTGACTCCTATAACGTGTTGCCCACGAAACCGGTGGACTCGCCCTCACCTTATTTATAGAGTCTATTATCTCCAAGAGGACTTCACATAGCAATTTGTACAGTTGTAACGGCGGCTTTGCGTTGTCCGTTGTGTAATTTGGTCTTTATCACTTTGACCTGACCTCTCATTTAATTGCTAAATTATATTAAAGGAAAGAGAACGTTTAGAGCGCAGATTGGAGCCAACAACATACAGAGCGTATACAGATCGCACATTTTTAATACGTCCCACAGTAAGACTTGGACGTCCTTATGCGATTAATCTGGGATGAAGTAGGACAACACGGAAAAAATAATCACGTAGTGATCCGTTTTAGACCATTCTAAATCCAAATCCGCGAAAAAAAACGTGTTTGACAAAATCTTGTATACTCAGCCGAGTCCTCAATTTCTAACCGATTTGCGAGATCATTATTTTGTTCGTCGTAGAAATCTATCCACGTGTCAACTACGTCGCCAGACTTTCGATTTTTTGCCTTTGAAGGATGAAGAGGGGAGGGTTAAAGCTTGAAAAACGCATTTTTTGAGCATAATCTTGACTACCTACTCTACCCAGGCCTCAATTTCACATCGATTTGCGTGGATATTTTTTTAAAACGCTAAAATCTAACTAGTTGTACACTACGTCGCCATAATTTCGAAAGTACACGTATTGTTTAATTGTGGTGAAGAGGGGGGGGGGGGGTTATTTACCGAAAAGAAGGTCAATACCTTGAGCGAGCTGCCTACTCCTCAATTTTCTACCCATTTGCGTGTTTCTTTCAGGGGCGTGACGTGCATAAGGCCACTAAGGGTCTAGCCCCGGCAAAATTTCCCTCTCTCTAAGCTAGATTTTCACCTCACAGTTGGAAAATTTTGCTTCGAAAAGTGTTCCCCCAAAGTAAGAAAAAACCCTAGGAGAAAGTTTTTTTCCTCAAAACTCGCCGATCCCTGATGATCCATGTAAGCATGAATCTTTTACAAGCGTATAATAATTTTACACTGACATGTAATTATTATGTCAAATGCCCATGGTGGAAATAAAAAGAAGAAGTAGAATGGAAGTAGGTCACCAGAGGCTGTCCCCACGGCCAGCACCATGGACCTAGAGAGAAGAAGTAGGATGGAATCGATAGGTATCTAAACAATCGATTGTCCACACCCGAATTTCGTATAGGTATCTGGGTAAGTAACTTGTTGTCATAGAAACTCTGGGGCTCAAACAATTTGTGTCCCAGAATTTCTATGGTTACATGGTTTTTTTTAAGGTTTTGTCCGTCTGTGCATGCGCAGTAGTGTAAAAATGCAGGCAACATCCGTTTACCCCCTCTTTTCTCGCCCCCAGCCGGGGAGGTAGCAATCGATATTCTCTTCGATCAAGGCAAGAATTGATTCAAGTCGATGGATTTTTTTTTTTTTTTTTTTTTTTTGTTACGGAAGTGGGGAAACTCTTTAAGAGCGAAGGGGAAGTTCACCCCAACAGTGTTGGACTCCCCATGAATTGGGGCTACCAACTAAAACCCCACTCCCTCTGCTTAGGACTCACCCCGGGACTACTTGTACAGTATTACTTCAGGGGGAGCCCTTTTTTTCTGCCAAATGGCTGCTCCTACTTCTGGTCTCCTTCAATTCTATTCCTCATCTTCTTCCTCCCATCTTCCATCCAGCTTTTTGGCTTTGAGGACTGATGTGACAAATACTGCCATTGCGTCCCAGCTCGACTTGTTCTTAATCATCTCATGTATGATTGTCTGTGGACGCAATGTTCCGATGATCTCCTCAGCACACCCTCTCATACCCTCCCATTGAGGACATGTGAAGAAGGTGTGACAGACATCATCCTCTTCTATCCCACAGTATCTGCACTCTGGGTCAGTGACTTTCCCGATCTTTACTAAGAAGGAGCGGAAGTATCCATGCCCTGAGAGGAATTGAGTCAGGTAATAGTTCACCTCTCCATGTTTTCTCTCCAACCAAGACTTAAGATCGTCGATTATGAGGGCTGTCCACCTTCCACGGGTTTCACAGACAAGGTCTGCTTGCCACCTACGGATGGTCTCCTCCCGCTCTTCCCTCTTTACTATGGTAATTGTCTCTGCCTTCCTCATTCTTATCCTTTTTGCGCTCCAGTGCCTGGTGGTATATTGGGATAGTTCCCGCTATCACTTGTGATGCTGGACCTGAGACAGTTCTAAATGCACTACTGATTCTCAGAGCTCCTCTCCTCTGTACAGCTTCCATACGTGCCCGGTACTTTTGGTACCTAAGGGAGTCTGCCCACACTTCTGCTCCATACAGCATAATTGCCTCTGCAGTTCGCATAAGGAGTCTCCTCTTAGCGGGTGATGGGCCCCCTAGATTTGCCATCAGTCGGCTCAGCTTATTTACAATACCTGCAAGTCGATGGATGGATGATATGTTGGATCATCCATGGAAGTTCCGTGTAAGGCATGGCCTTATCCCTACGAGATAATTAAATCCATGGTGTAAGGCAATAACGAGTGGAGGATTCCCTTGCAGGAAAACGATTCCTTTTAACAGTTGTCGTTGTCTTATCTTGCTTGGTAAAGTTGCGCTAAGATACAATCACAACAACCTTTCTTACCTAAACTGGGATTTTTTCACGAATATGAATAGAAAACCTATTAGGGAATTATTATTCTACATCTGCATTGATTTTAATGAATTCGTTTCCGTTAATGTGATTTGAGTTCACTTCATGATCTATAATTAGCTGTGTTATTTGTGAGAACCTACCTGCGTTTTCTCAGTTCATTGTAGATTTGCAATGGGACGCCAAACAGATAAGTTCACTTCTACCTATCTTATACCTTCTCATAATGTATGTCCTACTACCACCGTACATTATGACTTGCTAAGAGTTCAGAAAGATTGAAATCCACCCATTTCTTATCAGGAGAGTTCTTGTTCTATTAAAAAGTTGTTGGTAATTCTCGACTATCACCGTAGGAAGTCGCTTAACTCGTCTTTAGCGCATATCTTTATACATTTTTCATACTAAAATTGATCCCCAAATATTTTAATTACTATAAAGAAGTTGAGGTGTGATTGTTCCCCAGTTGGTCCTCTGATTGTCGCCAAAGTAGGAGTGATCCCATGATCAAGTTTTTGTATTTTCTGGTTTGGTGCCCCACCACTTTCGAAGGTCACCCAACGCCCCTGGTTTCTTTTATTGTTCAACGCAGATTACTTCCACGAGTATCGAAATTTAGGTGAGGGATAATATTCACAAAATAACCTGGATATTAGGAACCCAAGCTATAATTTGGAACACATTCACAACCAAGATCTCCACAGAAGATTACTCAGCTCCTCACGTAGGCATACGGTACGACACAAGTGTTGGAAAACAAAATAATCAAGTCCTATTAGGGATGATGCAGTTCGCAAGCCTTGGCGGTTTTGCTATTACGTCTAAGCTCAATCAAAGGATGGACAGATTTGAGTGAGAAGGACGCTAAGAGATTCTTAACAATAAGTCTCCGCCGGGAATTTAAGTCTCAAGTCGTGTTCAATGGTTACGTGAACTCCTACAATTTTTTCCTCATTCTTCGAAGATCAACTCACTGTGGAATTATGAAAACGGCGACACTGCGGTCTTATTCAACATCTAATCATCCGAGTACAGGTGGTCTCGAAGTGCCGGAGAACCTCCATTATCGGTCAATAGGTTAGGTGGGTACCTACTATAAAAATCACTAAATCGTTCGTGATTCACCACCGGAGAATCTATTAAACGGTTTCGTAACATTCATGGATCATTGAAGGTAGCCAGGCATCCAACTACATAACTAACTACAGAAGGAATTACTGTTGAATTATAGATGTAGGCCAAATAGCCGTAACAATACAACGTAAAGGAGAAAAAAGCGAAGAATTGATTCGAGCCCATCCTTTTCAAAGCAGTTCATCCTTTTCAAAAATATCGAGATTCGACACAACTTTGCAGCTAACTACATCAGTATTGGTAAACACACTAACCACGTCGAAAGAAGAAAGTGTGGCACACTCGGTAGGTACTATAAATGGAAAAGCCGTGTTCTTCGCGGACGGGTGATCTGTACAGAATTAACCTATTGCATGTAGTGACTTTTCCTTCCTCTACAAATGGAAAAACTCAAGTATTAAATCAGTTGTATCCCATTACTTAATATTTATCAACAAATCACGAAAATTCTCAGTGAGCCAAAATGATCGGTCGAAAGTTTTAAAAACGCTTGCATACGAGTCTGCAACACATTGGGACATTTTATGTCTTTAGTTCCCAAGTGACAACAAAACAAGCGGCATTGTTTACTAGATCCATTAATAACATAAATACCATGAATAATTACGAAAAAAATGCGTGATAAATCGAGAGCTTTCCAACGAATGTCCGTTTAAAACTAAAGAAGTTTCATTTCCCCGAAACGGGGTATGTTAAAATCATTAAAAATCAACTGTAACGATTTTCGAGTCCATGCACCAAAGTAAAGACATGAACTATCGAAGTAATAAACAGTTGTTAATAATTTGCAGTTTTTTTTTTTTTTTAGATGTGACGATATTCCTGGACGGATGCAGTTTGTCGACGGGACTACGAACAAGGTATACGAATGTACGAACTTCCTTTTGTAGGAACGCCTCACAGTATAACTTGGGCGTCCTTATGCGATTGATCTGGGGTAAGGTTGGACAACACTCAACAGAAAAAAATTAACCACACGCTAATCTGTTTTAGACTATTCTGAATCCAAATCCGCGGAAAAAAACCATAGGTGTATGTCTGTATGTGTGACAAAATCTTGAGTTGTCTGCAAAGGCCTTAGGTCTCAACCGATTTTCGTGGTTCTTTTTTGTTCGACGTGGAAAACTATCTAGTTGTGCACTACGTTGCCGGAATTATGAATTTTGCCTTTTAAGGGTGGAAAGGGGGGTCAATGCTAAAAAGCATGCGTTTGCGAGCATAATCATGTAAACTCTCCTCAGGCCGCAATTTCCTACCGTTTTGCGTGTTTCCTTTTTTGTTCGACTCAGAAATCTTCCGAATTGCACACTGTTTCACCAGAGTATCAAAATTAGCATGGGGAGGGGACGAGTGGCGGGATAATATCCACAAAGTATCCGATTTTTCACATTCGAACTCGAATTTGCATGTTGGGTATCGTTTTTATGGATTTTAAAATGCTCTTCAAATTTGAGGCTCCTATGCCGCTAAAAATGTTATGGTGGAGAAGGGTGAGGGGGAAGGGAGAGACCTCTATTTCTTGCCTAAAATATTAAATAAATTACATCGAGTGAAACAGTTGTATCGCTATAAAACAGTTAATAACGTCCAATGGGACGTCCCCTGGAATGCATGCATTACTTAACAATATTGTTGGAAAGAGAGGCAATGATCTAGGTTCAACTATGTATTTTTGTAAGAACTTTAGAAAAATAGCACAACTAGGTGTTTACCAGAACTCGAACTCAACTACGGGATTTTTGATGTATCCAACAACGAAAAATATGTTGCTATAATGACGACAGTTTCCCAACACCACATTCTTCCTTCTTCTCCTGGTAGTCCTGCAACCGATCTGTATGTACAACAATCTGTCGTCCAGTCGGTAGCCGGATTCTGAATACAACGTCGGTTACTGGCTTACATATGACACAAGGTCCAACCCATGGCCTTTGGAGCTTTGGAGCCAGGCCCTTCTTTCTTCCTGGGTTGTACAGCCAAACCTTGTCTCCCTTCTCGAATCGAGGTTTCTCTGCGCGCACATCATACCTTCTTTTTTCATACCTTGTCGTGCCATACTGTGGGCTTCATCCAGGTTTTGTCGCAGGGCCTCAGCATAAGTCCTTGTGCTGACTGGGTTTGGCGCCACCCCCGTTAGTAGATCGGCTGGGAGTGTGGGCGTCCTCCCACAGGTCAGCATGGCTGGAGAGAATCCTGTAGCCCGATGAATGGTCGCTCGGTAAGCAAGTAGCGCCCAGGAAAGGTGCTCGTCCCAGTCCCTCTGGTGCTTTTCAGTGACCTTGCGAAGCATGTCAATCAGCGTGCGGTTGAATCGCTCTACACCCCCATTACTTTGAGGTCTTAGAGATGTGGTTCTGGTCTTGTTGGTTCCGAGTATCTTCATTGTTTCTTTGAAAACGTCCGACTCAAAATTTCGACCCTGATCAGTATGAAGTTCCCGTGGTACTCCGAACCTTGACACAAGATTCTCCACCAGGCCACGCGCTACTGTCTCTGCTTTCTGGTCAGGAGATGGAAATGCCTCTGGCCACTTTGTAAATTGGTCTACAGCAACGATAATGAAGCGATTTCCCCGGGCTGACATTGGGAAGGGACCTATTACATCTACTGCTACTCGTTCAAAAGGTAAACCTACACGATACTCTTGTAGGGGCGCCTTCTTTGTTCCTCTTCTGCCTGCTTCTCTGCAAGCCACACATGCCCTGCCAAAGTCTCTCACATCTCTATGCAGACCCTCCCAGCAAAAATTTCTTCTCAACTCTGAAATCATTCTTTTCGTTCCAAAATGACCCAACTCATGCACAGTGCGAAGCAACAACGAACGACATTGCCGTGGAACGACTATTTGCTTCACCTGCTCTTTGCCTGTGTCGGTCTCCCATTGTCGTTTCAAGACCCCTTCCTCCAGGACTAACCTGTCCCACATGGCCCAGAGTGCTTTAGCAGTAGTACCATAGGTAGCCACAGTCTGCCAGTCTGGTCTCTTCCCCTCACTTACCCACCAACGCATCTGTGCTACTTCCTGATCCTTGCTCTGTTCCTCCTTCCATGGTATTTCTGACTCAATTTTCACCCTTCTTACTTACTCTTGGCTGTCTTTTTCTTCTTGTCTGGTGCAATATTTACACCCCATGGGCAGGCATGGTCTCCGAGATAACCCATCAGCGTTGCCATGTGCTGTGCCTTTACGATATTCAATCTTGACATTGAATGGAGCCAGTACTTCTAGCCATCGAGCCATCTGTCCATCAGGTTGCCTGAAGTTTCTAAGCCACTGTAATGAAGCATGGTCGGTGCGCACAGTTACTGGTGTTCCACTTCCTAAACCATAATGTCGAAAATGCTCGAGGGCCACCTTCAAGGCAAGCAACTCCTTCCGTGTGACACAATAATTTCTCTCAGATCGTTGCAAACATCGACTGAAGTAGGCCAACACTTTCTCCATATCCCCCTGTCTTTGAGACAATACTGCTCCAATAGCTTTCTCACTGGCATCAACATCCACTATGTATGGCAAGTCTGGTCTGGCATGGCTCAGTATGGGTGCAGTCATCAGAGCTCTCTTCAGATCTTGGAAAGCCTCCTCACACTCAGCTGTCCATTCAAAATTCCTCTTTCCTCCCACTAACTTGTATATTGGTCCGGCTCGTCGAGCGAAGTCGGGCACAAAAGGTCGGTAGTAGGAACAGAATTGGACAAAACCATGTGCATCCTTGGCTGAGTTAGGTGTGGGCCAGGTAGCAACACGCTCTGTTTTATTGGGGTCAGTTTCAACGCCTTGAGCCGATATCACATAGCCAAGGTAAGGAATGCTGCGGCGAAATAGTTCACACTTCTTAGCATTAAGTTGGAGCCCATTTTCTCGAAACAGCAGAAACATCTCACGTAACAGGTTTAGCATTTCTTGGAATGTTGTTGCGTCAGCTCGTACATCGTCTAGATACACTCTAACCCGGCCTTTTCTTACCAGTTGATACAGCAGTCTATTCATTGCTCGCTGGAAGGTTGCAGGAGCATTACATAGCCCGAAAGGCATAACCAAGAACTGCCATAGACCTCGAGGCGTGCAGAAGGCTGTTTTTGGTTTATCAGCCTCCTTCATTGGTACTTGCCAATACCCACTCTTTAGGTCAAGTGACGAAAACCAGGAGCTGCCTCTTGTTGCCTGCAGTAGGTCATTAATATGTGGTAGCGGGTGTGCATCTTTTCTTGTCACTTCATTTAGCCTTCTATAGTCAATGCAGAATCTGGTCGACCCATTTTTTTTTTTTACTAAGACAATAGGGCTAGCCCATGGACTGCTGGAGACTTCAATAACACCTTCCCTCTCCATTTCCTCAATCAATGCATCTACTTCTCCCATTCGATGTAACGGTATTCTACGAGGCGCCTGTCGAATGGGAATGTCGGGCTCCACTACGATCTCATGCTCCACTCCCCGAATTCTGCCCAAGCCGTCCTTCTTTGCTGCAAAAATGTCCGCGAATTCCCTAACCAAACTGGCCATCAATCCCTGCTCTTCGTTTGTCAATCCTAAGTTTGCCCTCTGGATGAGCTCCTCAACATGCTGACAGTCCTGGCTTTTTGTAATCATCCCTTCTAACTCTATCAACTCTTCTTCTCTTTTTCCCTGTCGTTTTGCAGTTCCCCCCTCTAATACAGCTCCTTCTTGAATTACATCTTCTTCAAATTCTTCTACCATGATTTTTCCTTCTACATTCCCCTCAACTCTTCCTACTTGGGTGCAATCACCTTTTGATTTTTCCATCACCATCTCCCCCACTCTTCAATCATCAAGATCATCCATTGTCACTGTCCCCATTGCTGCATCAATCTTACACCTTGCTTTTGCAAGGAAATCCATTCCTAGGATACAGTCATCACGTATGTCTGCAACCAATACGGCATGTTGCCTGGGCTTACTTCCTCCCAATTCCACTTGCACTGCCACTCGACCATCCACAAGAAACTCCTGGCCTGTCACTGTACGCAGTACAAGTCCACTTCCCTCAACTTCCTCCCTCGGCTTCACTGTCACTACCCCACGTCGCACAATAGTCACCATGGCACCAGTATCAACCACCATATTGCAGGCTTTGCCATTGATGAATCCTTTGACCAAGATTGATGCTTCAGAACTAAGTCGGTAAACGATGGGTGGACTTTCAGTCTTCTGTCTGTGGGGTAGTTTTACTCCACCACGTATCATAGGCACCCCTCTTCCTATGACCGTGGTCCGTTTCCCGCCTGCTGGCTCTTGGGGCAATCATAAGAAGTATGGCCAGGCGAACGACACGTGTAACACTGTACAGTGGGACAATATCTCGCAACGTGCCCCTTCCCGCTACAACGCCAACACAGACCATCTCCCTTCCTTGATCGTTCTGCCCCTAAAGCTCGTACTTCAATTCCCACATCTTCTATGGCCCGTATCGCATTGATACCACTATTTGCTCGAAGGAGGTTTGCTTCTGCTTGCAGAGCATGTCCAATGGCCTCCCTAAGAGTTGTTGTTGGATAGGCCAGTACAAGCTTGCGGAGTTCAACACTCCTTAAGCCATCATAAAATTGCTGCAAGGCTATGACCTCGAGTGCAGCAGGGGTACCTCCTGGGAGTGCCTTTCGTACTAGAGTTTCCAAATCAGCTGCAAAGGCTGTTAGATCTTCTTTTGGTCCCTGAACTCTGTTCCTTAGTTGAGCCATGAAAAGGTGCTCCCGACCTGTTGTCCCATACCGTTGTTCTAATGCTGCTACCATTTCCGTAAATGAGGCCTCAGGTCCAAGGTTTGAAACTACAGCCAGAGCTGCACCCTGCAATGAAGCTATAAGCTGTACTGCCTTCTCTTCCCCTTCCCAATCATTATTCCGACTAACCCTCTCAAATTTAGCAAGGTAGTCCCCCCAGCTAGCTGTGCCGTCATACCAACCCGGCTTTATTGAGCTCTTGCCTGTTCTTACCTGCCGTTGTCTCGCCTGGTTGCTATTGTCACTTGCTCTTCTGACATCGTCCCGCCATGCCTGTACTTCTCTAACTACGTCTTCATAGAACCCCCTTAACTGTCCGTTGACTGCATCCCTTGATTCGTCCAATGTCAGCTGCAACCTTCTCACCTCAGCCGCAAGCCTCTGAATTTCATCCCTTTCAAGCTGCCCATTATTTTCTTCGCCATTTGGGGGCATTGGATCTATGGTCTCTCTTGTGGGTTCATTATGAACAATAACTCGACCACTCCTCAACCTTCGACCTTCCAGGTTCAGTTCGTCTTCCCCGTTCTCATTGTCTCCCATAATCGACAATCCCACTTCTGACACCAGTGTTGGAAAGAGAGGCAATGATCTAGGTTCAACTATGTATTTTTGTAAGAACTTTAGAAAAATAGCACAACTAGGTGTTTACCAGAACTCGAACTCAACTACGGGATTTTTGATGTATCCAACAACGAAAAATATGTTGCTATAATGACGACAGTTTCCCAACAATATGTTTACGAGATTGTAACACTCCAAGTCTGTGAACAATTATTATAAATTGTGATTTTCCTTTACTCATATAGCCCTGGATTTTATGGGTTAATAGTTTGTTCAATATTTTTGGATCGTTCGGATTTCCCACTTCAAAAGTTGCATGAGTTTATGAATAGTCGGAAATGATAACTCCAACAATTTTTTTTTTGCGAAACAAGATTTTACTCATTTACCCTAACTTCGCGATTCCAATATCTAATCGCTCGGCCTTGGAAGTTGTAGCGATTAATTTCATCTAACCGTGTATCAACTTCAAGGAACGTATTCCGTGATGAGACCGATTAGTAAGTCAAACACGTGCTATAAGGCCTCATGTGAATTAGGCTAATACGACGAATGAGGGTTCCGAGTAACCTCTTGCCCCAACCATGATCCTCTTTTTTATAATATTCCAATCCAACTACTCCTCCAAAAATTAGAATACCTACCTACCGCCGAATCGAAGGACTGTTAGGTAATATAATTACATAAAATAACATCATCCCGCAGTTTCTGGTAGGTCGGGAGAGCGGTTTTCGGGGTCAGCAAAACTGGCCGATCGCCTCCATTTGAATTAACTCTCCTACCTACTGATTTATTGTAACTCTTGGAAATTGTTCATTCTAATCAGGAGAGGAAAAAGGACGCCAGAGAACGCAAACTAGCCAATTAATTCGCCTGAAAAGAACCGATTGCGGAGAAAAACAATTACGGGCAGGTTTCCTAATTTGTAGATTTCTTAGCCGGGAGTTCTTCATCACCTCTTGGATTCCTGTAAATGATGTATGAATCAAGCGTGTAACGAGGGCTAACGTTTCGCAAGGGAACTGCATCTTCTTCGTAAGCACCCCTTGACCCACAGAGCCCCCTCAAAAGATAATATTTTGTATTTACTCAATACGAAAAGAAAATGCCGCGCAACTTAAGTCTGTCAAGTCTGAGGATGAGTCGCATGGCACCTAATTAGTGAATATAGTTGTAGGCATCCACTAGACTAGTATACAATATATACTATCATAGTATACATATATACTATTATAGTATAAATTATATAATATATACTATTATTATATTATATTAATAGTATATAAATACTAAGTAAAGGTAGGTATAAATAATTGAACTGAATCAGCTATATCAGATTGTAATTATATCATAATTATTATATTATACTTAAACATATTTTATATTATATTATCTTATAATATTATTATATTATGTCAGGCTATATCAAAATCAGATTATATTACAACAACATCAGATGTTGTTGTAATATAGATGTTGTTGACAGATTCTGTCAAGTTGCGCGAGCATTGAAGCTTCTTCAATAAGAATACCAACGACACATAGGCTCTGCTCGTTCGAAAAATATTAAAGAACTAATAGTACTTAGGTACCTATCTAAGCACGTGAATAAATAGCATATCAACTTCAAGACCATGTTGCTGATTTCCTTCATTAAGAGACAACAAAACGATAAGAAGTATTCCCGATTTGTGTTGATTTCTCCGTGTATTTTCCAATCCGCTCGGGATTCCATTCAAGACTATTGTCATGTTTTGGTTTTGAAGGGGAGGGGTGAGGAGAAGCACATTTCCCCATTATAAAACCCAAAATCATCGTCCTCAACTACAAAAATCGTACATATTACATTCAAAGCAGCAATACGATTATTAAATAAATGGCTTGTAAATTATTGCGCGTTGGTGACAATCATTTCAACTTGAGTTGGAACATCCCGTGGAAGGTAATTCACAATTGTCTTCACCCGAGTAACCCAAATAATTGCCACAAACCCTCTGAGGAACAATAACTATACACAAAGTATTTGAGTACCTATCGGAACTAAAAAGCGTCGCGAATTATTACACAATGGTTTTTTCGATAAAGATCACCCGTCTACTAAGTAGGTACACGGTTTCTTCCGACCGGAAAGTACCAGGGGTAGGTGGGAGTAGGTGAGTTTGGGAGTATGGATCATGTGTGTTATTATTCTAATAAATTTTACAATAATTGTTCATTTAACGATAGTTGATCACCAGGGTGGTTTCATTCGTTTCTAAAAATTGAACACTATTTTAAATTTATGAAATAAAGTCATAGAATGTTCATCAATTAAGTAATTAATCATCCTCATTAGCGAACGATTGGGTCTGCAAAGCTCTGGATGGTGTCATTAAATTCTTAATATAAAATAAAATTATCTCTAATTTAAAATAATGAAAAACAATACCTGTTTATCAAAAGTTTTCGAGCTTGGGCGTTTTGAAACATTTCTTTCTCTCTTTTCATCTTTAGACGTGACTGACAATAACCGAAAGGTTCGGGGCAGACTTAGTCACTTAGAGTCTAATTATATCGAGCCGATATTTATCATATTACATCAAAATCGGTCCATGGGTGTTGGGCTGAGTGGAAATGTTTAAAATTTCATTTCTGGATTTTACATTCTGATACATCAAAATGAGACGGGTTACAATTTTTTTCTCATCCACGATTTCAAAGGTTTTCTACGTGTAGAAAATAATAAACTATAATAATTATTATTATTATTTTCTTATTATATTTTATTATTATTATTATTTTCTATACGTAAAATTATTAGGCAGATGTCAAACATAGAAATTATTTGGCTAAAGTAGACACTATGTAAAAGAGACATTAGAAAAATATGGATTGTTTTGATAAGCAGATTTTTGTGTCTTTCAATTGCAAATTTCGTTTATGGAGAGATCTTTTGAAACAAATGGCAGGTTCCTACATGGAACTTCCATTCAGTACTCACACACATTTGGTCGATTTGAGCACCCTTAGATAGACTGTCTAACTTCTTCAGAGAAGTGACCGCGCTAACTAAAATGTGTTAGGTATCAAAATGTGAAGGGTATTCAAATTGCTCACGAATCAAGGAATCCAATTTATCAAAAGGTCCAAGGTTTGAGAATGTCCAAAGTTTAAGGTATCCAGTTTGTTAAAATGTCCGAGGTATCAAAATATTCAATGTATCTTTACTGATAAATGGTTTTTGGGAGAGTGGTCGATTGCTGGTGGCAAAGGTAAATACTCGTACTTACCTTAGTGGTGAAATAACATGAACTATTTCATAAAAATAGTGTTTAAACACATTGATGAACTTAAAGGGTAGAAGTGCTGAAGAGAACGCTGATCACAACAGCTTCCTGTGACGCACAATACATTCTTTTCGTCACCCACAAACTCTCTTCGTCTATGAGATAGATTGGATATAAATCTGTTCAGTTTCATCGTACATCAGTGGATATTAGTTTTAATTTCCTCTGCGTTCAGCAGCAACTCTGGTTCTCCTACGACGAGCAATAATTTATTCAAAATTGGCATGTTTTGCAGTATAATACGTCAACTAAAAGAAGGAGTAGATCATTCCAGTGGAGCCAATTCCGAATTAGTTGAGATAGTGTGCTATCAGTTGGCGTAGAGACACGAGGAATAAGGATAACCTTATGCAGATTCCTATTCATAGGACTGCAATACTGAACCATTCCTTCATTGTACAAGGTATACACATTTTTAATGAGCGAATGGAAATGTTCGATGTAAATAAAACAACTGAAACATTTAGAAACGAGATGAAAAATATGTTCTTAAATAAGTATTAAATAATTATAAGCAATAGTACCTATTTAGTAATGATGATCTATTTATTTTTGTACACAAGATTTTTTTTATTTTTATAACTTCTTTTTAAATTACGATTGTAAGAGGATGTTTTTTGTATATTAGTATCCAGGGAAGGTGGAAGATAGGGCCTTAAGGCCCTAACCTTCCCTGGTGGTTAAATAAACGAATCAATCAATCAATCTCTCTCCGTATCTTCCTGTTTTTACTCCACCATGGTAGATTGGATTGCCACAGAAAAAGATCAGCAACTATTCAGGAATCAACCAGTAACTATACTCTGAAGTGTAGTTGAAGCAACATGTTTCGATGTATGAGCCTTTAGGGTCATAATGATCAAACGAGTAGAAGAATGTGGAAATGTCGTGCCTAGTCCTATCATATCTGCTTCAGGCGAGTGTTGGGTGATCAACAATAAAATAAAAAGAAGTTGTCCAACTCACATGTTGCGTGCACGAGTCCGACTGATGGAGGATTTTGAAGAAATCATAGCCGGAAAAAAATATTTTAAAAAATCGTAGGTTTCGGATGAGAACGGACAAAAATTCCTGGAGCGTTTTTACGGAAGGGGCGTGGCGCCAAAAGAGACCTGTTGAACGCGTTGCAACACCTACGCTGCCGGTGGCCTGAAACGGTTCGATCGTTAAAATTCATCTCGGCGGATCGGAAAAACACGGCTCTTCGAGGGTCCAGGTCGTAAAGCATCCGGAAACTCTAATGGAAGGGTGGAGGGCTCATCCCGATGGGAGATGAACTCGGGTCTTCACGCCTGTCCAACAGATATTAGTGGCTCTCATTTCTGAGGGAACGAGGAGTGTAATAACGAGGTACCTAATGATGAAATTATGAGATGAACCAAAAAGTGGGAGGAACTTTTCGGAGAGTCTATTTACTCAAATATCGGGATTATAGGTTAGATGGGTTTGGTAACGTTGGGTTTACTAACCACGCTCGTTAAAGACTCCGAATGTTAAGCACTATGCAAGGATCTGCACCTGCTGCCTTAGAAACGTATTCCAGCATAGTTATTAATATTAATATTTTACTACCTCAAAAGTGCATTCGATTATAAACCTGAATAATATTATTACTATGTTTTTGAATAACAAGCAATTTGATAAGATGGAGTTGGCTTCAGTCAAGCCCGCCTCTTGAATACACAAGAACACAGATGGCATCGAGAGAAAAAAATTTACGAAGTTGAGTGGGCTGTTTATTTCCCTCACAAAGATTAAAACGCATCAAATTATCATACAACGGTCTATTATTGTCTGTACAGACCACTCATCTGGAAATGGATTTTTCATCGCTCAATACTGTTGTAATGATAAACTATGAATGATATGCTAAATATCGCAAACAAGGGTTCCCATGAGCCATTCAACATTCTTCGACCATCTATTGCATCTTATTTGCTGATCGGTGGAACTAGAACCCTCTCATGGGTGCACAATAAACTTGTGGCAAGCCAGGGCCGCGAATTCGCGAAATGGCCGATTGGTTTCTGATTATTTTATGAGAACCGAGATTATTATAAGAGCTCTTGATGATCTGATTGGATTCTAAAAATTGAATAATATATTTTGAAGAGAAAATCGTAACTTCATAATGTTTTTCAAACTTCTCTGTTTAAATCATTACAGATTTGCATTTTGAAAAATGTTCTCCGAAATCAAAATTTCCACTCGCGTTGTACGTTCCAAACCTTCCTGAACAATTTTGGTTCCGTGTTTGTCTGTCTGTCATGAATTCAGTAACGCCCAAGGGTTGAAAAGTTGAAGATAACTTTATCAAGACGCCCTAGCGCGTAAACTTTCGATAAACAGATGATGTTTTTTCATTAGTTTGAAATAGAGACGATTTTTGAAATTTAATGACACCATCCAGAGCTCTGTAGGCCGATCCGTTAGCTATTCAGAATAATGATTAATTACATAGATTAATAAACGTTCCATGACTTTTCCATAAATTTAGGGGTGTTCAATTTTTAGTAACGAATGAAATCACTCAGACGATCAACTATAATTAGTAATTATTGTGAATTTTATCAGAAGACTTGTGTTAGTATCCTTGAGCTAGCACACCTATTCCTGGTCCTTGAAAGGAGCTCCAAAGGCCATTGTACGAATTTTTTGAGGTTGTTTCCGTAACTCAGGTGGTTGGAAGGATGATGAGTCAGAAACGCGAGTGTGAATCGCACATTAAAATTCACTTACCATCATACCAAATTTCAGCTGATCAAATGCAATCTTTTTTCGTTTATTAAAATAGAATTTCATGCCATTTCAGTTGTGCTTTCTTAACTACCAAGAACCAAATTTTTTTATGAATTGAGGGATAACTATATAATTTTTGTTACATTGCGATAACGATGATTGCTGGTTGGTACTTTCAGTCAAATTAATCTTGATTGATAACCTTGCGCGATATTATGGTTGGTAGGTTCTACTAATGAAAGCACTGCAAAGTGTTACACAAAACTTTATTATTTTTATGTATAGATCACTCGCCTGCAAAGAACACAGCTTTGCCATTGCCTCTACCTGCCAACCGTATTTTCGCTTTACCATCAATTCGAAAAAATAGGGAGTTGTGGGTACCTTCATTAGGAAATTTCATTACTGGTTGCTAAGAATGCAAAACTGAGTACAACTCGAAGAAACGATCGCATTTTGGTCAGCAAATATTTGAACGGAGATTAGGCCTCTCATGCTATTCATACTCGTGTTTCTGATTGATCATAAGTCCAACCCTTAAGTTCTCATATAAGGAGCGAACGGTTTGTCCTTCAGAGCTCTGGGCGGTCTCATTTGATTCTAGAATTTTCGGATTCTACGTACCTTAAAACGTAAACCTTCAAATTTTGAGGGTTGGTTAAAAAAAAAATTCTCGGTAGATTCCAATGGTTCATTATTGAAAATAATGAACCTATAACTTGAAGAGCTGATGAACAGAAAAACCAATTGTGGATTCTGAATTATGACCCACAACCAGGAACAGTCTCAAAAAAATGATGTACGTGTCAAAAATAAGATCTGGAAGGGAGAAAATATTTTAAAAGGTTTCTAATGATTAGAGGTTGCAGGCTACAACACTATTAGATTCTCCTCAAGCTTGTGGGAACTGGGAAGGCACTTATTACTGCCAACCAAGGGCATCGCTGCACCGCAGATAGTCTTCTTATTTATGAGAAAGCCACAAAAGTTGAAGGGAGCCCTTGGGTTTATGGTTTTCCCCTTTCAATGGAAACGAAACGCCCCCATACAAAACTCATCCTCAGTCTATTGTTCCCCCTTTAGGTCTGCCCACCGTTGGTGTCGCGCTCAAATCAAAACGCGCGAAATGTACATCATAGTAGTAGTGTAATCCGGTGTTACAACACCATTGTTCAGGACTACGAGCCGCGACGGACGTTCGATCGTGGGTGTGGGTCAGTCCGTGATCAACTACAGGGTCCCATCCGTAGGCGTGACACCTACTCCGCCAAGAACAACCTTTGCAAATTACTCGCCAATCCGAAGTGCAGGGTTGTGGGTGGCGAACATCCCGTGAAATGTTTTCAGATACCGAACTAATTTTACAACCAGTTATATCGATCAACTTTCGTGATATTACTTTCTCAACGAAGGTAATCCTCGTTAAAGAGGTGTTGCGTAGCTCACATCCCCGTAGGTGGTCCCGTAACTCCGCGCAAAATAGGATACCCAGGAACGTTCATAGAAGCAGAAACGAACCCAATCTTGGAAATTTTCAATTATTATCCAACGGGTCAGAATTGAATATGGCTACCAATCCCATCTGGGGAACATATTTCACCGCAGTTATTGGCTGCTCTTGGTAATATTTCAGTAGTGTCGCATATGAAATGAGGGACGTACGATTTCCATATGGTAAACCACGACTGGTGAGAATCAGTAATCAGAAAAGGCTTGGCGATCCATGTGAAACAACATCTAACTCCCTAGTGATTAGTTCTCTCAGACAAACACCCAATCAAGACACTCCAACCTGTGGACTTTTGCCAAAAGACAGGGTACAGAACAATTTAAAAAAACTTTTGAGTTAGAAAAAGTTCTAATTTTTGAGGAATGAATATATAATAGGGCTGCGACATAGGATGTTTGGAAAACGTCGAAATTTTTCTCTGATCATCGATGTTTTAAGCATTGATGATTCCATAACATCGACGTTTTACTTGCGATTCTATCGATGTTTCTTTTTTCCCTGTTACCTCTTACCGCTAACATCAAGCTGATTATTTCTGTAAATCATCTTCTTCTTTGGTATTAAATGAATGGTTAGTTCCGCTAGTTATAAGAATACAATTATTGTCTACGTACCGTATTGGAGAATTCGTCGTAACCAGCAAGTCGAGCACAGGAGGCGAGCGCTTTCGATGTAAGGACATCATCTTCAGGACGATGTTTTGTTGACAGATAGGTAGTTTCTGTGAAAATAAACTTGATTGCTAATCTAGCGCGATAATATAGTTGGTAGGTACTATTTAATGGAAAACAGTTATTTCATAATTTACTGAGTTTTTTCACTCCTTAGAATACTGACAACAAACAAAAGCTTCGGGGCACAATTAAACCCAATGGAGCCCATTATGACGAATTTCATCAATTTCAATCAACTTACGTTGGGAGGATTGCATTTTTTAAATTAGATTTTCGGATTCCACGACTTTTGAAACGTTAAACAAACATTTAAGGGGTGAGGTAGGCTTGTAGAAAAACATGCTTGCTCGATTCCATTGTTGAGATAAAAAAAAAATTTATTATAGTTTATAAGTAAGGTTTTGTACAACATAGACCTTCACAGAAAGTTTATCCTTCCAACTTCGTAAATATTGAACGCTTCACTTTAAAAGGATAATTGAGGATAATTTTTTTACACTCTTTGTTCTGGGAAAATGTTTATTGATTGGAGAACGGGATTCCTCCCATAACAGCTACCAGCTCACAGTTTCCCATCATGGGAGGAGTACGAGTAATACGATAGAAACAATATGCAAGAAGACCATCCAAAAAAGTCATTGAAGGGATGAAAGGAGTAACCTTTTCCAAGCCAATTCTCTTAGATAGTTGAGATTTAGATTTCGAAGGAACCATTTCAATTGCACAGTCCTCCGGATTAAGTAAGGGCCGAATGTGGGAGTGGACTACCTAAGTATGCTCCAGGTCCAAACAGGGTCCCACAATTAGGGGCAAGCTCCTAGAACAATGAGTTTGATATAAATTGCCGGGCTTGAAGCTGTGAGCACAATTAACTGACGGTGTGAGAGCTGTTGGAGAGTAGAGAGACAGGGAAGTACTGCAGCCCGTCGCAATGAGGGTTATTGTGCTTGACTTGGTAAAATAGCTTGGGAGTCCCCTTTGTGAAGCAATCATGTGATCCCGTGAGCAAATTTTCTTTGCTTTAGCAGTGAGAATCATATCTCTCTTATAGCTTGCAAATAATGTAGATGAGATTGTTTGATTATACATTTTATGGTCATATCGCATCCTACGCGATAAAGAAGAAAACCTTACCTATTCGTATGATCTACTCATTATACAAAACACTGCCCTTCATTCCCTATCCTTCCAGTAAAATGGATAAAATCTTATTCCGGCACGTACAACTTGGATACGTACATCATATCCAAGAATATGAAGAAATCTCAAACAAGTTTTTCATGCAGAATCAACTAGCAACGTTACATTTTCCTTATGATAATCCTATTGAAGTAAAATCCAGAAATTGCATAGAGGTAATTATTCGAAATTTTGAATTTGAAATAAACTTAGGAGAAAAAATTCATTTTCTTCATATTGAGCCAATTTAGAGATTAATTATTTGCGCATTCTAAAGATGGGTTATTTTGGTTAATCATTTTCAATAATGAATTTTATCATTGTTATCTAAATTATTATTCTCTTCAAGCTGTGATATATCTTTACATTTGACTGATTGTTTTGTTTACTAATTTCCACGAAAGCTGGTGTTTGAAATTTATTCGGAAATTGACCCTCTTTAGAGATTTTCACTCGTGTTTCTGATTTATCACAAGTCCAACCCTTAAGTTATCATAGGGACAGAACGATTGGTCCTACAGAGCTCTGGGTGGTCTCATTAGATTCTCAAAATTCAGGACTATTTTAAATTGATGAAAAACAGTACCTTTATGTAGACATTTTCTTAGGCACTTTTGAACATTTTAAACCCTTATTTTTCAACCACAACAAGACCCCAAATGGATCCCATATACCAAATTTCATCAAAATCCTTCCTTATAACTAAGGAAACATTTTTATTTGATTATCGGATCATGCGTGCCGACGTACCAACAAAATTTGGGGGGGGGGGGGTTAATGTTTTGGTTTTTATTTTCAATAATGAACCTTGGGAATCGACCGAGAAAAAAAATTAATCCCCTCAAAATTTGTTGGTTGACGTTTAAGGGGTGGGTTGGGGGTTCAAAAATCGAATGAAATTTTGGCCCTTCGCCGTAGCGGCACTCTCCTCAGTTACCATGGACCGATTTTGATTAAATTTGGTATGTGGGCTCTAGTTTTGCCCCGAATCTTGATGTTAATGTCAGTCAATTCCAAGGATTGAGAAATAAAGGCTGCAATTTTCAAAATGCCCTAGCTTGAGAACTCTTGATATATTGGAATTGTTTTTCACCAATTTAGAAAAGTATTGAATTTCAGAATCTATTGAGACCGACTAGATCTCTGTAGGACGAACCTTCCGCTCCCTAAGAGATGCTAAGGACGCAAAACTGAGTTCAACTCGAAGAAACGAATAACACAACAACAACGAACACAATTATTGTGTTTAATCTTTAGAAACGGATGGAACCTCCCAGACGATCAACAATCGTCACTTGAGCTATAATTGTGAAATTCACAAGAATTCTAATACACACTTGTTGCTATCCCGGAGGCCTAGCACATGAGTAGACCCCCCCCCCACCCTCACAATAACTTCGCAGACGGTTGTTTTTTGTTTTTTTTTACAGAGAAATAGTATTTAAAAAAATAATAAACCGTTGTGTAATACTTTGCAGAGTTTTCGTCCTTCGATTAAGAAAGCGCTTCAGAAAGAAGGTTCCAACATATCTGAAAAACTCGTTCATTATAGAAGCATCTACTTGTACCGAACACCCAGTGTGTTCCGAAACGCGTTCAAAATCTGCCAGAGAGTTCGTCCAACATTCACCCAGTTTGGTAATTATTGCAGTACGCCTGAGAAAACGGAAATATTGATTTGTTGGGAGCAATCGTACCCAACTTCAAAACGGCTTGAACTTTACATGGAAATTTCGCTTCTTGATCTACTTAAACAGGAGAGTTCCCAAGATGGTCACGTCTTTCACCTCTTCCTATCTCTTCGTAATTAGAAGTAAAGCTATCGAATTACACGATAATACAAGACCCTCATTAAAACAACGCAATATCGCTTGTCCCGCGGAATAAAAGACTGAAACTTACTGAAAACTCGTTGTTTAACAACATAATCTGCTGAACTCATAATGAACGCCTAGCGAAATCTGAACTCAAATCCTTCAATGTCGTTAGCATGTTAGAAACAGGGTTAGGGAGGGCCTAAATTGTCAGGATACACCAATTTGCTGGTTTTATCCCCCCCCCCCCTCTTTTTCGATTCTTCGAGCCCACAATCTTCGACTTTTTTCTTTCATTTTTCCTCAGGGCTTTAATCAACTTAGAGAGATCACTCCAACCCCAAAAAAAAAAATTCGTGTTTTTTAAAAATAATTTTATTTAAACTACATAATGTGAGGAACGTACTGTAAAAATTTCAGATTTTTTTTGATAACGGTAAGTCGTAATTACAGACCACCATAGTTAGTAACAACAAACACGCTAATGATAATTTTGATAAACGTAACAGACAGCTGTTGTTCCTGTTAATGGAGAACTCAATATTTTTTTGTTAGTCCTTGATAACCATGATGGACAGAAACAAATGGAACAGACAGACATGGATAATAGAAACTAAATAGATTCGTTATTCGATGAAACGAGCGCGCGCACAGCGGTAGACCGCAGACGAGATTTGGCTGTCGAAAACTCGCACTCCTGTAAAATTGTGTTTTCGCTCACTAAGGTACACTTATCTCCTGAACCATTCGAAGGATTTTGATAAATTTCTTTTTTAAATGTTCGTAATGTCAAGTTCTACAAATCTGCGGAAACGTTATCAAATTTTTTTTTCGACAAACGCAAGGATTCATGCGGAAATGGGAAAAATGTCGTTACTGAACCCAATAATCAGGATCACGAAATTTCAAAAATCCAATACCGCACGTTTTTAGAGCTTAGCAAGAAGGATACGTGGAAAAAAGTCAACATCTCTTATAGTGACTGAAGAAAATGTACCTAAATGTGAAAAGGTCGTGCATACAATAATTACAAGGTCTTGGATTGAATAGGAAAGGATATAATTTAGGTTAAAATTCGGCGTAGCGACAGTCGCTGACGGGTTGGACTGGTCCCCTTACAAAAGGCTTGCGACTTTTTTTTTTTTTACTTCACTTTATCCAATGAGCGGTCCATAAAGACTCTTTAACCCTCCAGTTCCTATAACTCATTGGAAAATCGAATTTAACTGTCCCCAATTATTATTTGGTTTATTATTGAAAATAATGAACCAAAACTGATCCAATAAATATAAAGGAACTGCATAAAAGATGAAGAAGACAATCCAAGAAGCCAGTGCGCTCACCTATGTAGAAGCTGAGATATAGGTAGTAGTGATATAGGTAGTAATGATGATTTAATTTAGGTACTAGAAATAATTTCTAATTTAATTATTAATGTGTAGTTCTTTCTTAGGTCATTATTCATCTTCACGTGCACTTCTGTAATAATCTATCAACGTCACGATGCTAGGTAGATATAATCATTATCTAATCATAAGTTTATTAATGTGTTCAAAAATAGTCATATTGCTCATAATCAAGACAAATTGAGGTTGCAAATTCGAATAAAACAATTTATATTCGTCGGTTTGTTTGGCACGAAGAAGAAAACCTGTCTCTCATCGGAATAAAATCATCACGCTCAACATGATTAAGTTCATCCGCGTCTAACGGTGATGAGAAACGTCAAACCAATAACGAAGTCGGCCTTGCTGTCTTGAAGCTGTCCAACGGACAACTTAACAAGACACCTCGTGTGGCTCGAAAAAGGCATAAGGTGAGCGAAAAATCCGCGGAGGAATGTGTCCAGAG
This sequence comes from Apolygus lucorum, assembly GCA_009739505.2. Classification (NCBI taxonomy): domain Eukaryota; kingdom Metazoa; phylum Arthropoda; class Insecta; order Hemiptera; family Miridae; genus Apolygus; species Apolygus lucorum. Next base: position 69,019,023 of record CM019176.2, on the reverse strand, counting down.
GGCCGCTAAGGTGCTAAAGGTTTCATGCAAGGGAGGTTGAAGCTCGGGGATCAGAAGGGAGAGGCGAAAAACCTTGGCATTTGGTCAATGCAGAGCTGTCTTTCACCCCGGGTCATCACGAACGCGGGACATTCCTAGAGATGAGAGATATCATCTGCGTATCTCCATCGGACCGCCGGACCCAGAGCTGGGCGGTGCGGCCTTTTGGTGGACCAAACACACCTCACCTTCACAGTTCTAAACGACCTTTCCCATCTCCGAATTCGGAGGTAACCGAGTATCATCCCTTTTCGAGATTGAGGCGAAATTACTTCGGCCTAATCTCGCCGAAGAGTGCTATCTTATTAACTTCCATGACATTGAGCGATATCCTTCGAACTTTTTGCATATTCCGATCGAGCTGGGGCTTAGGTACTTTTCCTCCGTAATGGTAAGAAGGCGATTATGTTTTCTGGAAAACGATATTTTTCTACAAGGATTTTTTTAATAGAGCTTTTGATGCCGGATACACATAGAATGCCCCAGCTGTTATAAACCAAGCTTGTAATCCAATTTTAAACCAGCTCTAGAAAAAGGTTGAATCGTAACCCACAGTAATTTTTTGGAGTGATATTTTGCGCAACCGTGAGCAATTGACTCCATATTGGTTTTAGCGAGTTTTAACATAGAACATGTTTTAGCAGTGAGCTTACTAGCCAAAAAGGTCACAAAATTGGTCATAAAATAGTGTTACGAAAATATCTTGTGCATTTAAAATTTGTTGCTAGGGGTAATATAACTTTTGTACTATCCGATCCACTGGAATAGTTTACCACTCATTGAAAATCTATTAATTTATCCTAAGTTTTATTCTAACTCACGTTGCCAATTTTTCGTCCCTTACCCTATTAATAAGGGGTGGAAAATGCTCTTTGTTACACGTCAACAAACAGTTATTAGCGGCCAATTGCATTGCCAATTTTTAGAAACCAAACGGAGCCCTTTATGTTTTTCTTCATGTTGATTGGTGTTAACAATACCAAAGCCGTGTTCTTTGCAGACGAGTGATCTATATAGAAAAATAATAAACCATTGTGTAATAATTTGCAGCGTTGTCGACCGAATTCGATTAAATTTTCATAATTTGTCCGGGTTGGCATGAATATGAGGGTAGCACAAGGTACTTAGAGATTGATATTCCGAGATTAGCTACTATGTATCGGATCTTCTATAAATCGGGACTATGAATACGAGGAAGCTATGTGCCACACTCTTTGGCAGACGTTTTGAAACGACTTTTCATTTCTATAGCAACTGTGTTCCATTATTTTACGACTTTCCGGGTTGCCAATGATAAATGGAGTAATTTATCACGATTTCAGAAAGCCTGCAATTCATAAAAAGTTAGATTTTTTTTTTTTTTTTTTTTTTCAAAGGGCGTAAGTTTATGGGATAGATTAGCAAATTTGGAGCCCTGAGGTGAGGGATAAAAATTTGAAAAATACGAAAAACGCGTCAAATTGATTGCTGAGACAAGAAAAAAAGTTTTCCTTTGACAATTTTATCAATAGCCGCATACAGGAAGTTTTTCTTGATTTCCCGAAAGTTTGGTTACAAGGACTTACGCCCTTTTAAGAGAAACCGATTCATTTATATCTTTCGATCCCCACTAATTCACTCAAAATTAAGAGGCTTGTTCGGGGGTTCAAAAAGATAAGTTGTAGATTTCGTCACGTTATCATCAGTTGGAGCCACAGTTGGTAATAACTCAGAAAAGTCAAGAAATTAAGTTGTGGAGTTAAATGTTTAAGATTTAATTTCGATGAACAGTTTTATTTGATCCATACCTATTTCAGAAACTTGATGTTACTGAATCGCTCGCAGGATACAGAAGGTTCATGGGTTAGAGGACCTCTCAGTGGTTCATTTACGTAGCCTATGACGTGTTCTTGAGAAAGGAAAAAGACGAGTGCATCAGAAACCGCGACGAATTGCATTATGACCTTCTAAGCACGGCTGTTCTTCAATGGTGATGTAACTAGAAACCCATTAAACTATGTATGATTATATCAGTGGGAGACCCCTAAAAGGCACTGGCATGGTGGATCCCTAGAAAAATCCGTCTGCCAAGAGGGTGTGGCACATAGCTTACTCGTGTCCAAAACCCGGATCCATGGAAGATCCGATGCATAGGACTACCCTCATAGGGGACCATCGACACATCAACCCATATTATAATCCCTGAAAATGTCATCAAAATTGGGCGGAAAATGCAGGATACTGCCTGTCGTTCCCATCCTTAGTGTCACCTCGCTCGGGGTTATTAGCTAGTCAATCGATTGTCAACATGGCTGAGCGATTACAAAACTTGGATTGTTCTCTGGTGTTGTTCCTTGCATACTTCGAGTGGCGACGAGGATAAAAATAGTGTTGCGTTTGTTTTGAATGTAGTATTGTGTGTAGGATCCAAACTCCACAATAGACCTCTTTAGGTCGCAGTGGAGGAAATCTGCTGTAAACCTGTTTCACTTAGTCCTCCTACATTTAAATAAACAAAAAAATGCTAGATCTAAGCTCTGATACTATTCTTGATATCACGACCCGAGTTTCGTACGTGTTAACCATACCGCAGTACGTGTTAACCTAAACTTTTGTCTACGTTCCAAATACCGAATATTGAATCAATACCTATCGACGGTTTGTGGAAAATTGCGGTAAATTTGGTGAGAAAAGGAAACATTTCAGAGAAAATTGTTCACCCGGAAAGAGAACTTATGACGAGAACAAGAGTGTGATAAGAAAATCACGTTCCCTATGGGATGAGCAAAATGGTCTAATTTCGTAGAGCGCTTCGAATTTTACGTCATAATCGAAGAGGGTCGAGAAAGAGAAGCAAACAGCCAAACTTCTCAATAAAATCGAGGACACGAACTGTCTTGTCAGATCTTTGTGTGCAACAACGAAACCGAAAGATAATCCATACAAAGAGTTGGTTTATCTGCTTTCTACACTCTATGATCAACCCCCTTCAGAAGCGACAAAAAGATGGACCGAGCAAGCCGAGCTAAGCAAGGTAAGAATGAATGTGTTGCCGATTTCGTATTGCGGCTTAGAAAACTGGCATTGCATTGTAATTTTTCCAATCTGGACCAAGAAGTGTGGGATCAAATAGTGTGACGGATTTCTGAAAACAGTACTCGTGAGGAATCATTTCCGACAGGCTGGAATACAAAAATATTTATTCCACCGCTCTTTCTCGGGAGTCCACCGAATATACATTCAATGAAAAAACTTTGGAATCGAGCTACCAAGTAAATAAAAATTCTACCCCCTCAAAATTGAATGATTAACGTTTCAAGATACGTAGAATTGGAAAACCGAATTCAACAAGCAAGGTACACCTCTGTACACCACTGTTCTACAAGTCGATTTTCGCACTTTTAAGTACAGCTTTAATACAAGTGATTTCTTGTTTCTTACTCTATTCAGAATGTTGGCAATACACATATCTTTGTTTCCCTCTTGAAAAAGTTATTTTTCCTCATGGTGTTCCTAAGATGCCGTTTCACGGGAAGAAGGTAAGTTTACATTGATTTTTTCTTGAACTAGTTTTTAGTCGTTCTTGTGAGTTCTAGGTTACGAATTTGTATTCCGCATATATGATTTCGTCTAGAAAATGCCGATTAAAATTGAAAAATAGCTGAACGTTTGTTTACATAGGACTAAAAACTAAGGTGAACTGCAGTACACCCTTCCAGGTCTTGAACTGCCTAGTGGTACTGCGTGGTAGGGTGACTGGGGACCCACTTCACGTGGTTCATGGAACATGGCATATTACTTTGTTTATGGAATTTTCGACCATTCCCTCCCCCTCCCACCTCTCATAAAAAATTTCTGGATTCGCCAATGGTCTGGCATGTTCTGTATTCACATCAACTACCTTTTTGGCAAATTATTGTAAATAATAAATCAATGTTGTAGATATTTTTAGGACGATGGTTAAAAAAATTGAAGGACAGTTTTTTTGGAATTCTTCTCAAATGTTTTTCTTTTCTTCTTGCCTCAGGGAACCTCCAGTAGGAAAGGAAGTGGTTATGTTGAAGGGGGGTAATGGAATTCGGCAATATCCTCGTAATTCATTGTTTATTTGAAGTTAACTTCCAAATTAAAGTTTATGAGTTAACTTCAAATAAACAATGAATTATGGGGATTTTGCCGACCCCCCCTCCCCTCATCATAATCACTTCGAAAGGCCTTACAACCACTATGAATGGGAAAAGATATCCGATAGGTAGAAGGGAGTAGGGTGGGGGTAAAGTAAAACTATTGAAATAATTTGGAGCGTTTTTCGTTTCAGAGCTGACATCGCCGAGCAGCTAATAAGGTCCACCAAGAAAAGAAAAGCTGCATCCAGATGTGTTGTACTCAGTTGTGCGTTCTTAGCAACTAGGAACCGAATATCGTTATGAATGCACCCACAGCTCTCGGATAGCGATGTGCTAAAAAAATTACAATTGCTAGGTAAAATGAAAACACCGCGTTCTTGCATTCGGGTCACCGATACACTAAAATAATAAACCATTATGTAATAATTTGCAGCGTTTTTTTTACGCTGAATCATATAGTGACACTCCACACATTCAACTTCGGCCCATTCTTTCTCACCATTTCGACTTATGAAAATTAATTTTTTTCAGCAAACTTGTACAAACAATACAAAATTAAACAGTATTTCCGTTGAGTAGGTATCTAGCCTCTGAAGCAATAATTGATTATTGTAGATGTATTGGCTAGCGGGGGGAAAAACCAGGTAAGTACAAAAAATGGAATTTTACAGGAGAGCATTTTAAAGTTTAAAATTGTATTCTTAATTTAGAAATCCACAATAATTGATACTTTACCCTGCCATTTTTCACGAAAGTATCCTAAAACCGAAATGATAGCTTGGACTGCCCCTCAAATTACATATTAATGGTAAATTCAATGGTTTTTTTAATTGTCGAGTTACCTGGTTACGTGCAGTCAAATTTCCATACTTACCTGGTGTCGAACACTTGCGTCTCCGTGCACCGCCCTGAGGGATTCCGAATGCGCTCTTGCGGAGCTGCGAGAAAGTTCACCTCAACTCAAACTCTCCTAATTTTAATGTCTTGACCGGAGCTATGCCAAACATTTAGTGATTATGATGGTGAAGTCGTGGATGATGATGACCGGAGATGATGTTGCGAGAGTTGATCATTTTTGTATTAGGCATTATTTACTGATCAATGAGGGAATTACTAGGTGTGAGTAAAGGAACGAGGATGTGAAGTAGGGTGTAAGTTAATGTTTAAGGGATTATGAATGGGAAAATGGTCAGAACGACAATTTGCATTCTATAACAAACAGATAAAGCATTTTCTTTGTGGTGAAATCGAAATTTATTGATTTTGAATTTATTGATTTTTCCCATGAGGCACCGAAAGACTGGAATATTTCCACGTACAATCATTATTTTATCAATGATAGAGAAAAAAAAGCCCAACTCAAGGTCTCAACTACCGGTCCTAATATTTAATCACGAAGATTCATTCTGGCTCAAATAGATGTCAAAAAGAAAGTAGGTGGAAAGTAACGGCAATAAAGGAGTACTGTTTTGAGGCAAGATAAATATTAATTTCCTTCTTTTCAAAATGTTTTGAAATTTCTACAAGTTTGTCTAAATTTCTTCTCTGTAACCCCAACGTCTCTTTATCCCCTCCTTCTAATATAGGTGTAACAGCCTAGTTATCACTTCATATTACCGATTCAGATCAATAGAATGTATTCAGAGAGCTCTTCCTAAATGAGCTACTACCAGAAGGGACTTAATTATTAAAGACAAAAATATCCAATCCACTGTCTTGTCTTATAGGATACAAGATAATATAAATACCTACACCAAACCTTATTTGCTCCCGCGAATCAATAACATTATTGCAAAGCGACAGTTAGAAGAATGTAGGAATACGAAAACGAATAATACAAATACACAAGAAATATAAAAAAAAAGTGTCTTTATTTTTAGTGATTTGACTAGGTAGACCTCCAAAGTATAATATCACAACATTTAACTAGTTGATTAAAAATTCAATCAATTCAGTAAATTTCGACTGTAGATTCATGATATAAGAAAGGTGAAAATTATCGCACAACGATTTACTATTTTCTATACGGGGTGTTAAACTCACGTAACTGACACTGGGATTCTACGACTGAAGTTGAGATTCTACGACTCATGCCGAGCAAAAAGTGTCTCTGACATGCCGAGCAATAAGTGACCCTTATTTCACTTGAACAGAACAGCGGGCCAGAAAGAAATCAGAGAACGAGCCGGATGAATAAAGCAATGAGAAGACGGAATTATTTGAAACGGGACAGCACAAATCGCAAACGGACGACACAACAAAAATTATTAATCAAACATTTATCACTGTTATCTAAGTCCTGATTCACAAAACTGCCGTCAGCGTGCATTCGGAATCCCTCGAGGCGGTGCACGGAGACGCAAGTGTTACGAACAACCAAATGTTCAGACTTACCTGCTCATCCACCATTAAAAAAAACCTACTTGCCTGGTTAAGCACAATTTAGTACACTGGGAAAAAGTAAATAAACTCAGTTACGGTCTGTTATCGAAACAGAAATTTCGGGAATGAGAGTTAACCGAATAATCACTAACGCCCCAGCCATTAGGAAGCATGGTAGACTTACGCTGATACTTGCAAACGAAAGCTGTGACAAAATAACGCCTACAAAGTAAACAATGCAAGTATACATTTTTTTTTTTTTTTTTTTAACAGATACTTTTCCTAAACTTGATGAAGATGTTTGAAAATCTGAAACGATTGTGGTGCTAGTCACGATTTATTCCATCCTTGCACTGAATCATTGAAAAAGAAGACACCCGTGTCCTAATGCACGTCTTCATGACAGAGTTTGTAGTTTGCAAGTCTAGTTGAGTCCCACGCTGTTTATTCCAAGTAGATGGTAATAAGTTCGAATTCGGGAGAGAGGATCCTGAAAGTTGAAGCGGCGAGCAATCGCTGGTGGGTGTCGTGGGAATCTTGGACTACTAACAGGAGCAAGGACACCCAGCATAGGTCAAAGAAGCACTATTCGTTAGGTATCGACAGTCGATATCTCAAACATGTCATAGCCCTAAATAATAATACTTTCACTTATATTCTGTAATAGTAGCGTTAGAATAGTGGCGAGTTAGTACTTGAAGGTTTGTTTTCGAGTGAAAGAACCTAAAACTACCTACTCTTAAATTTGAGAAGAGAGAGACATTGTCTCCGAATAACCGAAGGATCACTCCAAAGAGACTTTTCTTTTTCTTAAAAACGTACTCGTAGTTGAATTGGTACCTATTATTTGGAATTTATCTGTCTTCCGCAATCAGACTCACGCGTTAGAGAACGTAATATTCCTACACCAATCTACTCATGAGTTCAATATCTGTTCTCTTATTATTTAACTTACGAGCAATTTTATTCAAGTGGGCATATACCTAGTCCCTCAGGATTGTAGTTTGGTTACTCTAGTAAGGAAGTAGTCTCGCTGGATTATACACAACGCGATTGTTAGGCCGTTGTGATTTAAAAAAAAAAACAACTTTAAAATAATAGGTTTTAATGTAGTTTAAATTTTGGAAATAATGAACATTTGGAATCGAACTAGAAAAAAATGCTAACTCCCCCTTGAAATTTTTCTTGGTTTACGTTTCAAGGTACGTAGAATCCAAAAATCGAATAAAAATTTAGCCGTCCTTCCGCCGTAGCCGTACGCGGCACTTTCCTTAGTTACAACGTACCGATTTTGATGAAATTTGGTATAACGCTTCATTTGGGGTCTAGTTGTGCCTCGAAGCTTTTGGTTGATGTCAGTCACTTCTAAGGGTTGAAAAATAAGGATTGAAATTTTGAGAGGTTGTAATTTTCAAAAGTGCCCAATCTCAAAAAATTGCGATATACGTATAGGTAGGTATTGTTTTTAATCAATTTAAAATAGTATTAAATTGTTAGAATCGAATGAGACCACCCAGAGCTCTGTAGGGCCAACCGTTTGTTCCCCGTGAGAATTTAGGGGTACGACTCATGATAAATCAGAAAGTGTGGTGAGGGAAAAGTGCAACGGAGTTGCGCGAGTTGGGTATCTCGTTAGGTGTACTCCGTGGTATCACCACCCTTGTACTGCTAAGCTCATGCTTCAGTAAGTGGTCTTTCTTTAGAGGCACTTCCCTTCATCACTGTCACGTCAGAGTGCCATAAGATCCCTTGGTGATGTGAACAATTTATCCAATAGAGTGCTACAGTTTAGCTGGGCCACCTAAATTTGCTTCTGGTGGACCCAAGAAGCTGAAATTTCACAGGTTATCGATTTAAGACTCATGATTTTGAATAACAATATTATAACAAACTGAGATTCTCTATGTTCAGATGCGGAGGTAATAATCACCGTAGTCAACAAACATGTTATTTCGACAAACATCTCGATTAAAATTGAGTGCATCAACAGTAGTAGACTTAAGTTTCGATCCTTAGCTACCACATCTAGTTACATCGTTCTTGAGAGGTTAAACTCTCATTAACGACAATCATAAATCGATTAATGAGACACCCACTTCTCGCCTCACAGCCCTCCTGCAGCTCCCACAAACCACAGTTCTTAATTGGAAAGGGCATTTAGCATCGATAGTAAAAAGTTACTGGTGTTAACCTGGCAGTTAAATCCCTCGTTAAATAAATTACAAGGGGCTTTCAAGAGCCTCAGTCCCAGAATAGTTACCCGTTAGATGGATAAGGTAGCCCATCACATAACATTGGAACTAGTTCCACAGGTAAGATAAAGGTGTATTAGTCAGGCTTAGTACTGATGGAAAGACTTCGGAGCTTGGAGAGCGCTATGAAAATTTATTATAATGAGCGTTGGCGAGCACTAGGCTCTGTTAGATACTCAATACCGGTAGTTCTTTGTTGCAAGAGTGAACCGTTGTGAAGGAAACAATATATCTGTCTTACTGAAGATCAGGTCCGTAATTTGATTAAACTGTCTCAGCGGAAGTGGTGACAAACTATTTTATCGTTTGTTGTAGAAATATTTCGGGGTGCTCGAGGCTCTTTTCGTGGATGTTGCAACAAGTCTGAGATGCATCCGAGCGATAGAAGCAAGGTCATCTCGAATTCCATTAAAGACGTCAAACCACTTCAGGGTTCAAGCTTTCAGGTAAAACACTATAAATTCAAATGGCCGTGTGTTAGGTGGACTTCTGATGGAACTTTCTTTGTCAAAGCCAAAGTTCTACGACCCCCATTCGTAATTTATGGCATGTTACGGTCCGAGAGGATTTTGAATACCTCGTTGTCATTATCAAGAAATCTCATAACCAAATACTCATTATGTACATAGGAAGCATGGCAGATTTATTATGAACACCGCCATTATATCAACTGGAACTAGGGAGAAAGTCGAATGGTGAAACTCGAATAGGACCATTTTGCGCTAACTTCTTTTTTTCGTACATGAACCCCTTTTGGTTAATTTTTTCGATAATGAACGTTTGAAATCGACCAAGGAAAAACATTTTTTTAACCCCTCCCCCCCTCAAAATTTGTTGGTTTACGTTTCAAGGTACGTAGAATCCGAAAATCGAATTAAAATATTTCCGCCCGTCCTCCGTAAGCCGTACGCGGCACTTTCCTTTGTTGCCATGGACCGATTTTGATGAAATTTGGTAGAAGGGCTCCATTTGGGGTCTATTTGTGCCCGAAGCTTTTGGTTGATGCAGGTTACTTCTAAGGGTTGAAAAATAAGGTTTGAAATTTTGAAAACGCCCTAGCTCAAAAATTTTCGATCTAAAAGTATTGTTTTTTCAACACTGTAAGATAGTATTGAATTTTTTGAACCGAATGAGAACATCCAGAGCTCTGTAGGACCAACCGTTCGTTCCCTATGAGAACTTATGGTAAATTAAAAATTATGATAAATCAGAAACACGAGTGCTAATCGCAAAAGAGTGCTATAATCACCGTTCAGATTGCAATGTTTTATATCAGACCCATTAAACATTATGTTTTGATGCACAACGTCTGCCTGAAACATCACATTGAGGCCTGCTGGTATAGGAAAAGTTCATTCACGCAGCATGAGTGAATTTTCAAAGAAATCTTCAAAGCTCCAGTTTAGAATAATCAACCTCTTGGAATAATAATACCTCAAAAAATATTCTTCTCGTTACCCTGAACTCTGAATACCCACGTGTACGGTATTGTTCAACGATCGTATATTGTTGTGTTTTTCGATTTTCAGTATACTATACCAACAGGGTACGTTTTGAAGATTTTAGGAGTTCCTAATTATTCATGTTCTAATCATCTCCCCGAACTCATGGAGTGCCCACACGTACGTTGTTGGTTTTCCCGAATTTCAGTATACCATACGATTTTACCTAAAAACTGTATGCACAGGATATTATTTGAAGATGTTTGGAATCCATATTCTTATTCTACTCGTCTCCACGACGAGTGAAACGTTATTCGATTAATTTAATCTAGTGGGTAAATTTCGACAACTTGAGTGTTCGTGATTTCAATACAATTCTATCATTAGGATAAACATAAGTAGAATCATGTTCTCGTTAGTTATTTATCCCTTATTATCAGGGATAGTTTTTCACTGTGTTTACACTAGAATCATGTACGATTATCTCATTATATCTCGTACATCTTTGTACTAGTATCTCGTACACGTTAGGGAACTATACTGCCCACCGATTTTGGCATCTTTACACCCAGAGATTAATTTTTGAGGTCAAAACACATCAGATTCCGGAGATCTATAATGACTGGTGAACGATAATAACGATAATAAGATGTTGCTCTATTGGTAGGTCGACTCAATATTGAGTTTGCGAAAAGTGAAGAAACTGAACTTTCTTCCTCCATCTCTTGCGCTGATCGTGATATGAGGTCATGAGGTTCACGAATTTTTTTTTCAAACAAAGTTTTCTGTTCTCAACGGCTTTACAGGGCATCATTGAATGGCGTAGTTTCTCAAGAAACTAACGATATAATAGGGTATAGTATCAGGGAAGAAATGATCAATATTGGCAATAACAAATACAACGAACAACTCTTTTGGGTCATCTTTTGACCTAACACACGCTCTGAACTGCAACATAGGGGGGGGGGGGGGGAGTTAAAAGGGAACATGATGATGTGTGGGACGTAATCATGGCAATTGCTGATCTGGCCTGGGGAGGTGCAGTAGTCTAGCCAGTGATGCAGGAAGCAGCCGAAGCAGTTTGGTGGGTGACTTTGCAGTGAATGGTGTCTGGGAGAGTGGGAGGCCAGCGTTTTGGTTTATTATTTTCAATAATGAACCTTTGGAATAGACCAAGAAAAAAAATTTTAGCACCCCCTCAAAATTTGATGGTTGACGTTTCAAGGTGGTCAGATCGTACTGTCGTGACATACCGAGAACATGTCATCATTGAAAATCTCTTATTCGGATTAGGAAACGTTTAATTTGGATTCGTTCCAATATTCGATCGCTTACTATCCAATTTTTAGAGGTTTTTATCACTCAAAATTAAATATATAAATATATATTTACACATATATATTTACATATATATATTTACATACATAGGTAGTATATAAAGAAACCTCAATTCAATCAATTATCTTTATCGTATCCTACAACCTCTAAAACGAAGAAAAAAACAAAATAACACACACCCATCGCCTGTAAAACCGCTTTTCTGTTTTTTTCACACGCTTTTCCACTTTGAGTAACATTATTTTTTTCAAAATTCAAGATTTAGTACTAAAATAATGAATTTAAACGTCAGAAAACATATTTTTCTAATGTATTTTCGTATTCGGAATCGAATGAAACCATTCCCTGGACGATACAGTAATTCGTTCAAAAGATAATGACTTTTTTCCGCTTTTCGGCCATTTGGGCCCACTGTGCGCCGTACGCGGCACTTTTGCCACTTAGCATTGACTGATTTTCATGAAATTTGGTATGTAGGCTTCATTTGGGGTCTAGATGTGCCCCGAAGGTTTTGGTTGATGTAGGTCACTTCTAAGGGTTCCAAAATCAATTTTGAAATTTTGAAAACGCCCTAACTCAAAAAATTTTGATATAAAGGTATTGTTTTTCCTTCAATTTAAGATTCTATAGAATTTTTAGCATTTTTTGAGACCAACCGGAGCTCTGTTGGACAAACCGTTCGCACACTACGAGAATTTAAAGTTTGTACGTACGATAAATCAGAAACACGAGTGTGAATCGCAAAAGAGGCCTAGTCTCCGTTCGAATTAAAGCTGACCAAAATGCGATCGATGTTTTTCTTCATGTTGGATGGTTGGTGGCTTTGCAGACGAGTGATCCATATAGAAAATTAAAAAATAATAAAACATTGTGTAATAATTTGCAGCGTTCGATAATCGCATTGTAAATGCTGACGCTGCCTCCTACCTCTCCCAAGACTGGCACCAAACAGCTCGAATGGCACCAGAGGACCATCGAGGGTCATTCACTCCCATAGTCAGTTCCTGTGACGGGGCTCTGGAACAAGAATTCCGAGTCTTTCTGAAGCGAGCAGCTTTTGTGTTGGCTGAGAAGTAGAACCGACCTTACTCCCAACTGACAGAATGGCTAAAAGTAAAGGTATAATTCGCTATCATTCGGGCTGTATCTCTTTGGCTACGCGGAGCAAGACGGAAAATTCACTCACTAGGATTGGTGGATGGGGTGTCTTCCACGGTGGACCATTCAAAACAGATATCTATTTTATCTCGTACACTCTGCACATATCACTCTCTTGTTTTCATCCCCATGTTACCCAGAAGCTAAAATATTGTTAACATTCTACTTTCAAACTTTTTCATAATAAAAATTGTATTTTTTCACTTAAAAAAAACGAACAAGTCTGTCTGTTTGCATAAACACAACTACTTAAAAAGGTTTCTTGCAACTCCCTGTTCATGAGGTTGCAATCAAATAACTAAGATTAAATGAGAATGAGGGTTTGTTTAATGAATGTTTTTGTAACATTCACATGAATACTCAGGTTTCTTTTCTAAAATCTGCAAAACCTCAATTCAAGGAAAAATCACGAATCTGACCACGGCATAAATTCTGGACATTGAATGTTTTTTAACTACACCAGAGATGGCTATTATGCGATCTAACCTACTTTCTAAGTCCAGTTTTGCTCTTTACTTGGTTCATCATAAATGGGTTTGTAAGCAACTTGAGTGCGAGACTTTTTTCAAACTGTCTATTCAAGATCCAAGTATTTTTCAAAACCAATGAAAGGTGATATGAATATAGTAACAACATCTTATGTGACCCCTAAAAGAACGTATAATATCAGCATTACCTACAATAATGCACAACTGTTGTTACTACGTGAAGGTACTCACGTAGGTTTCTACATCAGTATTTCGTACCAGGTGATGTATTTCGCTTCAAACTGACTTGTCGATATTCTAGCAGTGAAGGGAGCCCAAAAGAAGAATTGAATTCTTCAGGATTGAAATTTTATACGTACCCACATACCATTTCTTCCATATTTAAATAATTAGATACAATATAATCGTATATCTTCCATTGATCCAATATTACAATTTGAATTTATTCAAATAATTATAATTATCTTGATCTTGAAATGGCTGGACCATTTGGTTTGGGACTGGCTCTGGGTCCATTGGAGTCACTCATGACGTCATGTGAAGAACTGAGGACTAGACGCTGCCTGTCTGTTTAGCATTGAATGGAAGTGGCAAGATGACGGCATCAAGCAGGAATCGCTATTGTAAAAACGTTCAAGGTGATTCACAGGTAGAACAAAACATCATAAAATATAACATTTTTAAATTCAACAAACAATAAGTTGAGAATTTCCTGTGTTCCACAATCTGATCGTATCTGATCGCTCTATGCACAGTGAAAAATATTTGTGAATTAGGAAAACAGGAAACAGAACCGAACCCAAGCTTTTCATCGTACTGATACTCTTACCATTTAGTGTGTATGGAAAAAATACAAACACACATAGTTACTACATACTGCTACTACTGCATACTTTTACTATAATGAAAATGATTTTCTCAAAATTAGGAATCTACATTTAATGACACACCCTGGAGAAAAGTAGGCTGTACTTATTTCTACACCTCTAAACTTTCGACGGCAAATATGGTTTCATGTCTCCAGCGGCAGTTTTGCTATGCAAGGTACCTACTTTTACTGATTTTAACGATACTATACTCACTATACTGCGTTAAGTATATATTATAGAGAAATTACCAGATGTATTGTATACAGTTGTAATAATAAACATTTGTAATAATAATAATAATAATCGTTAAAAAAACTATACTCACGTCCAGATTACGATAGTCTTCACTTATGAAATTCCTTTCCATATTACATAACGTAATAATGGAGAGTGAACTTCAAATGGAGTTTTCAGCACTTGTTAGATATATTTCATTCATCAAACGACACGAGTTATTTCATAAACTAACAAAAACGTTATTAATGTTGATGTGACAAATTCTAACCAGCGTTTATCATTGATGTGAACGTAAGATCAGACCTATCTTTTCATTTTTGGTAATGGTAGCTCACGAATGGTGACTGGTAGGTACTAAGAGTTGGATGAGATAGGACATCATCTGAGATCATTTGAACACCATCCAAGGTAAGTAATGAGGTTTTGATAACCAATAGCCGTTCTACCGTTCATAGTCACGCGGTGCAGACCTTCAAAAGATCATTGTTTCTCACTCCTCATCCTCATGGTTGCTTCAGGACTGGAGCATCTAGGTCGGTGCTCCAATCTCCGCGTTACAGCTCCAGGCAGACGGTTTTGGTGAAATATCACGAACTTTTCCTGCGGTTATGGATCACTCGGGTGCAGACAATCATCACGACGTTGTTTCTCGAGTAGTTGACTAGCTAACAAGAATCTCATTCCTACATAACGACACATTTAATTTATTTAAAACCGATTCTGGGGAACCAAGTCAGATTGGAAATAAACGGTAGTTTTTTAGTTTTCCCTAATCACTAACAATGAGACAATGGGAGTAAAACTACTTCTAAGTGTATTTATTTGCTGCAATACAAAACTAATAGTACTGCAGCTGTAGAGTAAACTTACACCTGCGTTTTCGATTCACTCGTTTCGTCCCGTTGTCGCTTGAAGATGTGAACGTCAGATGATTAATGAGTTGCCATCAATCCCACGGAAATTATGAATAACAAATGCCATGTACTTGACAGTTTTATACTGCGTTTTATTGCCTTTTGGTTTAATATTTTCAATAATGAACCTTTGGAATCAAGCGAGAACAAACGCTGTACAGTTTTATACTGTTGTACTTGACAGTTTTATACTGCGTTTTATTGCCTTTTGGTTTAATATTTTCAATAATGAACCTTTGGAATCAAGCGAGAACAAACGCTGCAAACCTTATATAGATCACTCGTCTGCAAAGAACACGGCTTTGCCATTGTTACCACCAACCAACATGAAGAAACATCGATCGCATTTCGGTCAGCTAAAATTTGAACGGAGATTAGGCCTCTTTTGCGATTCACACTCGTGTTTCTGATTTATCGTACGGCCAACCCTCAAATTCTCATAGGGAGCGAACGGTTTGTCCTACAGGGCTCCGCATGGTCTCTAAAAATTCAAAAAATTCGATACTATCTTAAATTGATGGAAAAACAATACCTTTATATCAAAATTTTTTGAGCTAGGGCGTTTTCAAAATTTCAAACCTTATTACGAGGCACAACTAGACCCCAAATGGAGCCCACATACCAAATTTCATCAAAATCGGTCAAAGCTAAGAGAGGAAAGTGCCGCGTACGGCGCACAGTGGGGCCAAATGGCCAAAAAGCGGAAAAAAGTCATTATCTTTTGAACGAATTACTGTATCGTCTTGGGAATGGTTTCATTCGATTCTGAATACGAAAATACATTAGAAAAATATGTTTTCTGACGTTTAAATTTATTATTTTAGTACTAAATCTTGAATTTTGAAAAAAATAATGTTACTCAAAGTGGAAAAGCGTGTGAAAAAACAGAAAAGCAGTTTTACAGGCGATGGGTGTGTGTTATTTTGTTTTTTTCTTCGTTTTAGAGGTTATAGGATACGATAAAGATGATTGAATTGAGGTTTCTTTATATATATATGTAAATATATATATGTAAATATATATGTGTAAATATATATTTATATATTTAATTTTGACAAAAGTTTGAGTGATTAAAACCTCTGAAAATTGGATGGTAAGCGATCGAATATTGGAACGAATCCAAATTAAACGTTTGCTAAATCCGATTAAGAGATTTTCAACGATGACATGTTCTCGGTATGTCACGACAGTACGAACTGACCACACTACTGCGAACGACAATCCAAAGAACCTGGTTTGTTCAAACAGAACCTTGTTGACTCTTAGCAGAAATATTTTACGAAAACGTCGCTATTTACATCATTCTGTTTTCCAATAAAAAATAAAACAGAAAATGTCTGCCAATTGGGTGTGGCACATAGCTTCCCAGTATCTATAACCCGATTGTATAGATGATCCGACCAATGTAGCCGTTACTCTGTGATTGTAGCCAACAGCCCTCATAGGGGACATTCTACATGTCAACATTCACAATCCCTGGAAATTTTATCGATTTCGAGAGGAAAATGTAGAAGTTACAGCCTTAAGAAGGGTTTTACTCTGAAGCTGCGGTGACGGCAGACACGGCGTTCTTGGTGTACCTTTAATCACATTTTAACCCACTTGTTATGACGGCGTGTCGGAGCGTGAAGGCGATCGGCTTCCTTCTGCTTGTCGATTTGATTGGTTCCTACTCAACGAAGACAAAGGACGGGACAACACTCGATGCCCGGCGCGGGTAACCGCAGACCGTGTGCAGGAGTGTTAAGATCGCCAGCTCGGATACATTCCTAGGCGCGATTGCTCGCCGACCCGGGGGATGCACCACATTTACCTATACCTAGTTGGGGGCAGACGACGACTAGGGTAAATGGGAGCAGAAGCCGGCGCGATGAGTTTTATCGCATACCGAGACCCGTCGATGAACTGTGGGTTTCAGAGAAGAGGCGAGGTAGATCGAGAAATAAACAAGTCGAGTTTTCGAAGACGAATGCATAAAGGGGAAGCCCTGAGTCCTCCTTTTATATGGACTTGACAAGGTAAGAAGAGGGTGGAAAAAGGTGACGTCAACTGATGTCACTGTTCCCCGTACCTCACCTTACCTACCGTGCATGGTGTGAGTCACTCAGGGTTTCCCTCGACCTTTATTGGAGAACTACATAGTTGCAAGTATGAGTCATTACATAGGTCCCCCAGTTCGTACAATAAAGATAAAATATTAAAATAATTTTTGACTTGAAGTTTAGGAACAAAAAGAGTTAACATCATATGAGTAATGAACGCTTAGTTTCAACAAAACAGAAAATAACATTTGAGTACATCGAAGGATGTCGCTGAAGGCGTGATTACTGCGTTGAAGAAGATGCTGGAGACGACGGAAGCGTGGATCGTTATGACGCAGTAGCCTGTAGCCGAAACGCCGAGCCGTCTGGGTCCGTATCGAGAGGCCCAGTGACGTCTGGTGGCGAGGCCGTGACGCATTCTTCGTCGGAAGAATGTAAGTGTGAAAAGTGAAAATTGCCCGGACCGAAGTTTGGAAAGTCTCGCTCGGGCTTGGCGCCCTTTGCGACGGCGAGGCTTCGGCCCGGGTCTTTTCGGGGAGGAAATAGAGGATGTGGAAGTGGAAGGAGCGATTAGAGGTTGGATAATGTCGTTGATCAGTTGCGTAAATTCGTGGAGATCGCTGGTTTCCCCTATTTCCTCTTTATGTTTCGGTGAATATTGTTCAAATTTATTGGAATTTTTCGCATCATAGTAATTTATGATGGTTGATGCCCTTTTCTTAAATGATGGAAGTTCGATTGAAAGCACCTTCCATGGTTGTCGGGTTGTAGGCGGAGAGGTATGTGTAGCTCTTCCGTAGTCCGCCGTAGTAGTAGTCGAAAAGTGTGGTTTCTTAGTCCGACGAATTTTTATTGGGAGACGGTCTGTTTCCCCGGCGTAGTGCGGCAGCATATGAGAGGGCTGCTGGCGATTTGGCCTCGCTGGCTTCCGAATCGGCGGGAGCGAAAGTTCTTGTTGAGTCGGGTGATGCGGGCGCTGTGGCGGTTTCGATAGGCGGTTGGTCCTTTTTGTCGGATGGAAGATATCTTCCAGTTCTTCCTTCGTGAAGACGAGGTTCATGTTGCTCAAGGGTCGTATGTCCGATGCGGAGCAGCTCTGTCTGGAATGAGTTACTTGCGTCGAATGATTCGACTTGGCTTGTGTCCGGAGGTACCTCAGGTAAATCCGTCCCTGTTGTGGTGGGGGAAATGCCGAAAGCCGGCCGACACCTACTGAGAGAAACGGTTACCTGTGAGCCGTCAATAAGCAGCGTAGCCGTTCGTTCTCCTTTGTTAATCACTTCGTAGGGGCCGGAGTATAGGGGGTTCAAGCCTTTCCGAAGCCCTTCTTCTCGCAAAAACATCTTTTTTGCGTTTCGGAATGTATCGGGGAAAACCCGTGGGCGTTTGTCCGTTGAGGGTTTTGCGGGCGGTCGGTGATATTCCGTCGGTTGAGGCGGAAATAGGTCAGCAGGGAGGCGGAGGGGCGCACGAAAAGTACGTTCGGCGGCGCTGTAACCGTCCGAATACCGAATGGTAGTGCGGAGCCCTAATAAAATGGTCGGAAGATCCTTAGACCATGATGGCGAAGACGTAGCAGTACGTAGGGCGTTTTTTAAATCCCTATGCCATCGTTCGATTTTTCCATTCGATTGAGGATGGTAGGCCGTTGTGCGATTGCGTTTGATGCCGAATTTTTTAAGGAATTCGGAGAATTCTGCACTTTCAAATTGCCTGCCTTGATCGGTAATAATCGTTAAAGGACAACCGAATCGAGCTATCCAATTGTTAAGGATGCCGTCAGTGACCGCCTTCGTTGTTATCGTTCGTAATGGGATACATTCCGGCCAGCTGGTATGTCTGTCGATAAGGGTTAAGAGATATTTATAACCCTGCGAATCCGGAAGAGGCCCCACGAGATCAACGTTTAATTCCTCGAAGGGGAGCGAATCGTCAAATTCCGCTGGGCGAATTTGAGGGTGGCGGAATTCTTTGAATTTCGAACATTTGGCGCATGCCTGTACATATTCCCGTATTTCCGTGTTCATTCGAGGCCAAAAAAGTTTCGCGCGAATTAGGTCTCGTGTTGCGCGTATTCCTGGATGACTAAATGAATGATAGTGTTCCATTAATTTGCGGCGAAGTCGTTTAGGAACAAACGGGCGAGGCATGTCCGATGTCGTATCACACCACAGAGAGAGGTCGAGCGCAGGTACCTGGGTTTCTTCGAGACGCCCGGTCGAAATAAGGTTGCGGAACTCGGGTGATTCATCGGTCTGTTGATTTAGGTAAATATCTTTTCCGGACGGAAAAGTCGTAAGCTCGTGAAGTTCGAGCGAAGGCCGAGATAATGTGTCAGCGACTACGTTGGAGGTGCCCGGCGTATATCGGATATCAGTCGTGAATTGGCTGATAAACTCCATTTGCCGAATACGACGAGGCGAGGCCGTTTTCCGGTCTTGATGGAGCGAAGTGGTGAGCGGTTTGTGGTCAGTCACAATATGAAAAGTACGTCCCTCTACGAAGTCTCTGAAATGCTTTACACTTTCGTAAATAGCCAGGAGCTCCTTATCGAAAGTGGAGTACTTCTGTTGAGCTGTTGATAAAGTTTTAGAGAAAAATCCGAGGGGTGACGTCTCGTTGTTGACTTCTTGTTGTAACACCGCGCCAATTCCGACGTCCGAGGCATCCGTAGTAATGGAGAGTCGACCTTTCGGAGAAGGATGAGCCAGCGTAGTTGCATTTTGCAAATCGTTTTTGCATTTATTGAATGCGGATTTCATTTCTTCCGTCCATTCAATCGTGCGACGGTCCTTCTTTTTGGAAGGCTGTGGGATCGCGTTTATTAACGGCTGTTGGTGTATAGCCGCGTTCGGAATGTGTCGTCTGTAGAAATTTAACATCCCCAGAAACCTGCGTAGGTCGGTGACAGTAGTCGGAAGGGGGAATGTCGTGAGATTGTCTACCTTCTTAGGTACTGGTCGAATCCCTTTTTCGTTAACAATATGACCGAGACAGGTCACTTCATTTTTCGCAAGGACGCATTTTTCCTTGTTTACCGTGAGACCCTCAGCAGCGAAAACGTCGAGGACCGCTTGTACATGGCGTTCATGTTCCTTGATGTTTCGGGACGCGATTAAAACGTCATCTAAGAAACAAAAGACAAAGTCGAAGTCTCGAAGGATTTGGTCCATATATCGCTGCCATGACTGTGCAGCGTTTTTCAATCCGAAATTCATTTTGCGGTATTCGTATAACCCAAAGGGCGTTATGATCGCTGTTTTCGGAACGTCTTGAGGATTCACGTCGATGTGATGAAACGCACGCGATATGTCGAGCGTGGAGAAAACCGTACATCCGTGGAGGTGAGACGAAAAATCTCGAAGATGCGGAACGGCGTATTGGTCTCCGACAGTGCGTTCGTTTAGTCGTCGATAATCACCGCAAAAACGCCAAGTACCATTCGGTTTAGGTACCGCATGAAGTGGACTCGCCCAAGGTGATTTCGAAGGTTGAATTATTCCGTCGTTGATGAGTTGTTTGAAATGTTCTTTCGTTTGACGGAGTTGCTCGGGGTGCAGACGTCTACTTTTCGCTGTGACAGGTGGACCTTTCGTTTCGATGAAATGCTTGACCGTGGAGAGATGTGACGAAGATCGAGGCTCCGGTCGATATTTGGCGAGCATATTGATGAAGGCCGGCGGAGTAGGTTCGGTAGTGACGCCGGAATTGACCGTGTTGACGTACCCTCGTATAGGTTTTTGCGAATTAGGGTTGAATAAAGATCGATTTTTTAGGTCAACGTGTAAGCCAAAATATCCGAGAAAATCAGCTCCGATAATGGGTCGTTTTACGTCCGCGACTACAAAAGTCCATTCGTATATGTCGTTTTGTAGATAAACCTTCGTTGTAAAATTACCATAAGTCGTTATGGCGGTGCCATTCGCGGCGAAAAGTAGGTAGTCGGACGTTTTGTTCTTCCGATGAACTAAAGAGTTCGGAAGAATTGAGATGCTAGCCCCCGTATCGATCAAAAAAGGTATATTGTTTTTATGACATTTGACGAATAGTCGGTTGGAAATGTCTTGGAAAGGGGCGCCCGCCTTGTAAACAGGCGGGCCCGCTAGTTTTCCTGCCATCGTACCTTTTTGAATGAACAAGGCTGTCGACATTTAGTCGCCTTGTCGCGGTATTTAAAATGGTACCAGCACATACCTTTTTGTTGAGCCGGAGATTGCGGACGAGGTTGCTGGTATTGTCGTGCGGGGCTATTTCGTCTCGGAGGTCGCTTCGTAGCTACCGCCTCAGTATTACAGTCCGGTTCGATTTGATGAACCGCTGCGGCGCTACGTATTTCGTGCGTAGCATCTGCGATCGGCGCGAGGAATTCTGGGGTTTTGTCCATCCACGGAGCAATAGACATTTGGACCGCGACGGGTAGCGCCTTGATCCAAAATGCTTTTAGGATGTCGTTAGGTGTGAGGTCCCCCAGATGATGGCGCATTTGGCGTAAAAGCTGGGAAGGCTTGAGGTCCCCCAGTGGCCGATGCTCGGAGAGTGCCGTGATCCTCGCATGCCGAGACGGCTCGAAGATTTCGATGAGCCGTTGTTTGAGGTCGTCGTATGGTGTCACAAGCTGGGCTTGTGTTAAGTCCGCCGCTTGAACTGCCACATCGTAGGGCAGTAGAGGGATGGTCCGGGTGAAGCGAGCGCGCTGCGTGTTTACATGCGCGCCGGTGAAAGCCGCGTCGAGCTGTATAAACCACAGCCGGGGATCCTCTCGGTAGAACGGCGGAAGCGTGAGCGGGATTGAGACCTTCGTGGCCTCGGCGAAGTCCGGTGCGGGCGGCGGTAGCGGTGGTTCCATAATCCTCGAGTTAGCTTCGTGTTGAATAGTAAACCAAAAACGTGCGGGGTCACCAATGTTATGACGGCGTGTCGGAGCGTGAAGGCGATCGGCTTCCTTCTGCTTGTCGATTTGATTGGTTCCTACTCAACGAAGACAAAGGACGGGACAACACTCGATGCCCGGCGCGGGTAACCGCAGACCGTGTGCAGGAGTGTTAAGATCGCCAGCTCGGATACATTCCTAGGCGCGATTGCTCGCCGACCCGGGGGATGCACCACATTTACCTATACCTAGTTGGGGGCAGACGACGACTAGGGTAAATGGGAGCAGAAGCCGGCGCGATGAGTTTTATCGCATACCGAGACCCGTCGATGAACTGTGGGTTTCAGAGAAGAGGCGAGGTAGATCGAGAAATAAACAAGTCGAGTTTTCGAAGACGAATGCATAAAGGGGAAGCCCTGAGTCCTCCTTTTATATGGACTTGACAAGGTAAGAAGAGGGTGGAAAAAGGTGACGTCAACTGATGTCACTGTTCCCCGTACCTCACCTTACCTACCGTGCATGGTGTGAGTCACTCAGGGTTTCCCTCGACCTTTATTGGAGAACTACATAGTTGCAAGTATGAGTCATTACACCACTACATCTAAATTCGGTGAAATACGGCTATCAAATTTTTACAGCTTCTTGATAATGGTCAGATTTTCAAGAAAAAAAATCAGCCAAACCGAAGGAAGGCGAAGCTTGGTTTTTCCACTTCTCTAAAGTTGTATTTCCCTATAAAAACCCAAATCTAGAGCTAATGTTCAAGCTAAAATGTTATGAAAAAATGATTAGTATTTTTTAGAGATACTACATATATATATATCGAACATTATATAATTTTATTTTAATTTTTTGAAACACATAGAACGTGTTAGGAAATTTTCAAATTCCACTCTCAAAGTGCTTAAAATCTCGAAATATCAGGTTTGAGCCCCCATTTAGCAATGAAAACAATTTTTAAAAATTGAAGGTCCTTCACACCCTGATTCTACAGGTAATAGACTTTGAGAAAACCACATTACATTTCTTTTTTAGTCACTTTGCAAAAATGGAGTTTTTTCCACTCCGGCCCCACTGTGCGGCGTACGGCGGAAGGACGTCCAAATTTCTATTCGATTTTTGGATTCTACGTACCTTGAAACGTACCTAAACCAACAAATTTTGAGGGGAGGGGAGGGGGGAGTGGGGATTAAATTTTTTTCTTGGTCGATTCCAAAGGCTCTTTATTGAAAATAATAAACCAAAATTTAACATCACCTCAAAATTTGATTTTTTACGCCTCAAGGTTTGTAGAATCCGAAAATAGAATCGAAAAAAATCAGTCCATCCGTAGTTCTCGTCACCTTTCTTAGTTACCATGGACGGATTTTGATTAAATTTGGTATTAGGGCTCCATTTGGGGTCCAGTTATGCCGCTAAGTTTGTGGTTAGTGTCAGTCACTTCTAAGGAGTGGGAAGTAGGGGTTGTAATTTTTTAAAACGCTAGAAAACTCTCGACATCATGTTGTTGTTTTTTCATCAATTTTAAGTTTAGAATCGGATAAGTCTTTATGAGACTTCCCTAGGACTAACCGTTCGTTTCCTATGAGGACTCAAGGATTGTACATACAATAAATCAGAAACATGTGTGTGAACCGCAAAAGGCTGTTCCCTTACCAATATACGCCTAATATACGTTCAAATTTCAACTCATCAAATGCGATTATTGATCATTCCTATGAATAGAGTTTCGTGTTACATTAAATTATACATCCTTAGCAACCAAGAACCAATTGTAATGGAGGAACCCACAACCCTCAGATAGCGATGTTATTGGTTATTACTAGGACATAGTGTTAATGGAAAAGCCGCGTGTTTCCTTCAGGAAACAGTTTTGGTTTTGCATGCTCTTCATCATTCGTGTTCGTAGAAAAATCGTTCAACATTTCGTTCAACAAATTCGTTGAAAAACCACACATTTATGCATAAATTATATACTGCCAAATCCGCTGTAATTATGGAAGAAACTGAGATATTCCACTGAGTATTTATGTCGCTGGTTGTTGGGAGTGGGAGGAACTTCATCTCCTCCATCGGACACCTGCCCGACTTCAGTGTCCCCTGTCCCTCTTTATTCGTGAAAGCTAAATTACTTTGAGGAAGTCGTGGTTGATTCGTAGGTTTTTTAATGGTTTAAAACAGCGTCAATTTTTAAGAATTTTTTTGCTACCACCCATGGGTAGCAAAAAAACCGGTGGGTCCTCTTTGGGACCAACCGTTTGCATAATGAGCATTAAGTAAACAATGACTGTTCCATGACGTTTTTTCATCTATTCATGATAGCTTAATCTTTATAAACTAGCAAAACCACCAACTTCAACAATTATTAAACACTCGTTTATTGTAAAATTAATCTGATCATCTGCAGACCCAGTCCCTAACCAGAACCGTAAGGGGGGGGGGGGGGGGGTACGGTCCTTCCCCAGCAACCCCTGGTCCTTAGAAGGGAGTTGACAGTTCTCTTGCGAGGTTAGCTATCTCGCTTACTCTGAGAATGGATGAAAGTGAGTCATAAACACGAGTGTGAATCGCACTTACTGAGCCAAATTTTAGCTAATGAAATGCGATCTTTTCTCGTTTTTTGAATAGAGTTTCATGCCAAACATTTTTGGGCTTCCCAAAAACCAAAAATCAAATTTCGTATCTAAAGCACCCACAACTTCGTGATAGGGATGTTTTGCTCCTAGGAACTGTCTGACAGAATAATGTTGATTATTAACTGTGTGCGATAATATGGTTCGTAGTTACTACCAACTTTTATCACCTACTGTACGTAGGGTGATCTTTACCGAAAAATAATAAAACATTGTGTAATAATTTGTAGTGTGTTAAAGAGGGGTCTGTATCTAGATAAACCTATACAATTCATCACCTCCTAACTTCTTACAGTGTCCGAGTGAAAATTCTTAACCAAATGACTAGCAAAAAGACCCGTTGTTTTATACAAGAAACGTTGAAGCCTATTGTTATGACTGCGTGTCGGAGCGTGAAGGCGATCGGCTTCCTTCTGCTTGTCGATTTGATTGGTTCCTACTCAACGAAGACAAAGGACGGGACAACACTCGATGCCCGGCGCGGGTAACCGCAGACCGTGTGCAGGAGTGTTAAGATCGCCAGCTCGGATACATTCCTAGGCGCGATTGCTCGCCGACCCGGGGGATGCACCACATTTACCTATACCTAGTTGGGGGCAGACGACGACTAGGGTAAATGGGAGCAGAAGCCGGCGCGATGAGCTTTATCGCATACCGAGACCCGTCGATGAACTGTGGGTTTCAGAGAAGAGGCGAGGTAGATCGAGAAATAAACAAGTCGAGTTTTCGAAGACGAATGCATAAAGGGGAAGCCCTGAGTCCTCCTTTTATATGGACTTGACAAGGTAAGAAGAGGGTGGAAAAAGGTGACGTCAACTGATGTCACTGTTCCCCGTACCTC
Organism: Apolygus lucorum; assembly: GCA_009739505.2. NCBI lineage: Eukaryota > Metazoa > Arthropoda > Insecta > Hemiptera > Miridae > Apolygus > Apolygus lucorum. The sequence goes on along the minus strand of CM019176.2, from coordinate 68,993,412 downwards.
ACCTTACCTACCGTGCATGGTGTGAGTCACTCAGGGTTTCCCTCGACCTTTATTGGAGAACTACATAGTTGCAAGTATGAGTCATTACATAGGTCCCCCAGTTCGTACAATAAAGATAAAATATTAAAATAATTTTTGACTTGAAGTTTAGGAACAAAAAGAGTTAACATCATATGAGTAATGAACGCTTAGTTTCAACAAAACAGAAAATAACATTTGAGTACATCGAAGGATGTCGCTGAAGGCGTGATTACTGCGTTGAAGAAGATGCTGGAGACGACGGAAGCGTGGATCGTTATGACGCAGTAGCCTGTAGCCGAAACGCCGAGCCGTCTGGGTCCGTATCGAGAGGCCCAGTGACGTCTGGTGGCGAGGCCGTGACGCATTCTTCGTCGGAAGAATGTAAGTGTGAAAAGTGAAAATTGCCCGGACCGAAGTTTGGAAAGTCTCGCTCGGGCTTGGCGCCCTTTGCGACGGCGAGGCTTCGGCCCGGGTCTTTTCGGGGAGGAAATAGAGGATGTGGAAGTGGAAGGAGCGATTAGAGGTTGGATAATGTCGTTGATCAGTTGCGTAAATTCGTGGAGATCGCTGGTTTCCCCTATTTCCTCTTTATGTTTCGGTGAATATTGTTCAAATTTATTAGAATTTTTTGCATCATAGTAATTTATGATGGTTGATGCCCTTTTCTTAAATGATGGAAGTTCGATTGAAAGCACCTTCCATGGTTGTCGGGTTGTAGGCGGAGAGGTATGTGTAGCTCTTCCGTAGTCCGCCGTAGTAGTAGTCGAAAAGTGTGGTTTCTTAGTCCGACGAATTTTTATTGGGAGACGGTCTGTTTCCCCGGCGTAGTGCGGCAGCATATGAGAGGGCTGCTGGCGATTTGGCCTCGCTGGCTTCCGAATCGGCGGGAGCGAAAGTTCTTGTTGAGTCGGGTGATGCGGGCGCTGTGGCGGTTTCGATAGGCGGTTGGTCCTTTTTGTCGGATGGAAGATATCTTCCAGTTCTTCCTTCGTGAAGACGAGGTTCATGTTGCTCAAGGGTCGTATGTCCGATGCGGAGCAGCTCTGTCTGGAATGAGTTACTTGCGTCGAATGATTCGACTTGGCTTGTGTCCGGAGGTACCTCAGGTAAATCCGTCCCTGTTGTGGTGGGGGAAATGCCGAAAGCCGGCCGACACCTACTGAGAGAAACGGTTACCTGTGAGCCGTCAATAAGCAGCGTAGCCGTTCGTTCTCCTTTGTTAATCACTTCGTAGGGGCCGGAGTAGAGGGGGTTCAAGCCTTTCCGAAGCCCTTCTTCTCGCAAAAACATCTTTTTTGCGTTTCGGAATGTATCGGGGAAAACCCGTGGGCGTTTGTCCGTTGAGGGTTTTGCGGGCGGTCGGTGATATTCCGTCGGTTGAGGCGGAAATAGGTCAGCAGGGAGGCGAAGGGGCGCACGAAAAGTACGTTCGGCGGCGCTGTAACCGTCCGAATACCGAATGGTAGTGCGGAGCCCTAATAAAATGGTCGGAAGATCCTTAGACCATGATGGCGAAGACGTAGCAGTACGTAGGGCGTTTTTTAAATCCCTATGCCATCGTTCGATTTTTCCATTCGATTGAGGATGGTAGGCCGTTGTGCGATTGCGTTTGATGCCGAATTTTTTAAGGAATTCGGAGAATTCTGCACTTTCAAATTGCCTGCCTTGATCGGTAATAATCGTTAAAGGACAACCGAATCGAGCTATCCAATTGTTAAGGATGCCGTCAGTGACCGCCTTCGTTGTTATCGTTCGTAATGGGATACATTCCGGCCAGCTGGTATGTCTGTCGATAAGGGTTAAGAGATATTTATAACCCTGCGAATCCGGAAGAGGCCCCACGAGATCAACGTTTAATTCCTCGAAGGGGAGCGAATCGTCAAATTCCGCTGGGCGAATTTGAGGGTGGCGGAATTCTTTGAATTTCGAACATTTGGCGCATGCCTGTACATATTCCCGTATTTCCGTGTTCATTCGAGGCCAAAAAAGTTTCGCGCGAATTAGGTCTCGTGTTGCGCGTATTCCTGGATGACTAAATGAATGATAGTGTTCCATTAATTTGCGGCGAAGTCGTTTAGGAACAAACGGGCGAGGCATGTCCGATGTCGTATCACACCACAGAGAGAGGTCGAGCGCAGGTACCTGGGTTTCTTCGAGACGCCCGGTCGAAATAAGGTTGCGGAACTCGGGTGATTCATCGGTCTGTTGATTTAGGTAAATATCTTTTCCGGACGGAAAAGTCGTAAGCTCGTGAAGTTCGAGCGAAGGCCGAGATAATGTGTCAGCGACTACGTTGGAGGTGCCCGGCGTATATCGGATATCAGTCGTGAATTGGCTGATAAACTCCATTTGCCGAATACGACGAGGCGAGGCCGTTTTCCGGTCTTGATGGAGCGAAGTGGTGAGCGGTTTGTGGTCAGTCACAATATGAAAAGTACGTCCCTCTACGAAGTCTCTGAAATGCTTTACACTTTCGTAAATAGCCAGGAGCTCCTTATCGAAAGTGGAGTACTTCTGTTGAGCTGTTGATAAAGTTTTAGAGAAAAATCCGAGGGGTGACGTCTCGTTGTTGACTTCTTGTTGTAACACCGCGCCAATTCCGACGTCCGAGGCATCCGTAGTAATGGAGAGTCGACCTTTCGGAGAAGGATGAGCCAGCGTAGTTGCATTTTGCAAATCGTTTTTGCATTTATTGAATGCGGATTTCATTTCTTCCGTCCATTCAATCGTGCGACGGTCCTTCTTTTTGGAAGGCTGTGGGATCGCGTTTATTAACGGCTGTTGGTGTATAGCCGCGTTCGGAATGTGTCGTCTGTAGAAATTTAACATCCCCAGAAACCTGCGTAGGTCGGTGACAGTAGTCGGAAGGGGGAATGTCGTGAGATTGTCTACCTTCTTAGGTACTGGTCGAATCCCTTTTTCGTTAACAATATGACCGAGACAGGTCACTTCATTTTTCGCAAGGACGCATTTTTCCTTGTTTACCGTGAGACCCTCAGCAGCGAAAACGTCGAGGACCGCTTGTACATGGCGTTCATGTTCCTTGATGTTTCGGGACGCGATTAAAACGTCATCTAAGAAACAAAAGACAAAGTCGAAGTCTCGAAGGATTTGGTCCATATATCGCTGCCATGACTGTGCAGCGTTTTTCAATCCGAAATTCATTTTGCGGTATTCGTATAACCCAAAGGGCGTTATGATCGCTGTTTTCGGAACGTCTTGAGGATTCACGTCGATGTGATGAAACGCACGCGATATGTCGAGCGTGGAGAAAACCGTACATCCGTGGAGGTGAGACGAAAAATCTCGAAGATGCGGAACGGCGTATTGGTCTCCGACAGTGCGTTCGTTTAGTCGTCGATAATCACCGCAAAAACGCCAAGTACCATTCGGTTTAGGTACCGCATGAAGTGGACTCGCCCAAGGTGATTTCGAAGGTTGAATTATTCCGTCGTTGATGAGTTGTTTGAAATGTTCTTTCGTTTGACGGAGTTGCTCGGGGTGCAGACGTCTACTTTTCGCTGTGACAGGTGGACCTTTCGTTTCGATGAAATGCTTGACCGTGGAGAGATGTGACGAAGATCGAGGCTCCGGTCGATATTTGGCGAGCATGTTGATGAAGGTCGGCGGAGTAGGTTCGGTAGTGACGCCGGAATTGACCGTGTTGACGTACCCTCGTATAGGTTTTTGCGAATTAGGGTTGAATAAAGATCGATTTTTTAGGTCAACGTGTAAGCCAAAATATCCGAGAAAATCAGCTCCGATAATGGGTCGTTTTACGTCCGCGACTACAAAAGACCATTCGTATATGTCGTTTTGTAGATAAACCTTCGTTGTAAAATTACCATAAGTCGTTATGGCGGTGCCATTCGCGGCGAAAAGTAGGTAGTCGGACGTTTTGTTCTTCCGATGAACTAAAGAGTTCGGAAGAATTGAGATGCTAGCCCCCGTATCGATCAAAAAAGGTATATTGTTTTTATGACATTTGACGAATAGTCGGTTGGAAATGTCTTGGAAAGGGGCGCCCGCCTTGTAAACAGGCGGGCCCGCTAGTTTTCCTGCCATCGTACCTTTTTGAATGAACAAGGCTGTCGACATTTAGTCGCCTTGTCGCGGTATTTAAAATGGTACCAGCACATACCTTTTTGTTGAGCCGGAGATTGCGGACGAGGTTGCTGGTATTGTCGTGCGGGGCTATTTCGTCTCGGAGGTCGCTTCGTAGCTACCGCCTCAGTATTACAGTCCGGTTCGATTTTATGAACCGCTGCGGCGCTACGTATTTCGTGCGTAGCATCTGCGATCGGCGCGAGGAATTCTGGGGTTTTGTCCATCCACGGAGCAATAGACATTTGGACCGCGACGGGTAGCGCCTTGATCCAAAATGCTTTTAGGATGTCGTTAGGTGTGAGGTCCCCCAGATGATGGCGCATTTGGCGTAAAAGCTGGGAAGGCTTGAGGTCCCCCAGTGGCCGATGCTCGGAGAGTGCCGTGATCCTCGCATGCCGAGATGGCTCGAAGATTTCGATGAGCCGTTGTTTGAGGTCGTCGTATGGTGTCACAAGCTGGGCTTGTGTTAAGTCCGCCGCTTGAACTGCCACATCGTAGGGCAGTAGAGGGATGGTCCGGGTGAAGCGAGCGCGCTGCGTGTTTACATGCGCGCCGGTGAAAGCCGCGTCGAGCTGTATAAACCACAGCCGGGGATCCTCTCGGTAGAACGGCGGAAGCGTGAGCGGGATTGAGACCTTCGTGGCCTCGGCGAAGTCCGGTGCGGGCGGCGGTAGCGGTGGTTCCATAATCCTCGAGTTAGCTTCGTGTTGAATAGTAAACCAAAAACGTGCGGGGTCACCAATGTTATGACTGCGTGTCGGAGCGTGAAGGCGATCGGCTTCCTTCTGCTTGTCGATTTGATTGGTTCCTACTCAACGAAGACAAAGGACGGGACAACACTCGATGCCCGGCGCGGGTAACCGCAGACCGTGTGCAGGAGTGTTAAGATCGCCAGCTCGGATACATTCCTAGGCGCGATTGCTCGCCGACCCGGGGGATGCACCACATTTACCTATACCTAGTTGGGGGCAGACGACGACTAGGGTAAATGGGAGCAGAAGCCGGCGCGATGAGCTTTATCGCATACCGAGACCCGTCGATGAACTGTGGGTTTCAGAGAAGAGGCGAGGTAGATCGAGAAATAAACAAGTCGAGTTTTCGAAGACGAATGCATAAAGGGGAAGCCCTGAGTCCTCCTTTTATATGGACTTGACAAGGTAAGAAGAGGGTGGAAAAAGGTGACGTCAACTGATGTCACTGTTCCCCGTACCTCACCTTACCTACCGTGCATGGTGTGAGTCACTCAGGGTTTCCCTCGACCTTTATTGGAGAACTACATAGTTGCAAGTATGAGTCATTACACCTATGTAAGAAGGGTTTTTTTCAGTTCAACACCGTCAATAATATACACTTGCAGGTCTGCGGCTACGCCAGTATTCCAACTTGGCGCCATTCTACTCGTAATACGCTCTCTTACACGAGTACACTTGTAAAACCAAAATATAATGTTAAGTACCGACCAAATGGATGTTTCCTAGTTAACACCACCCAATGTGTTTGGCAGTTAACTTGATAGAACCACTATCTCGCTTAGCTATTCTGGATGTTGTATTTATTGGACTAGGTGAGACATATTATACATCCGTCATAATATGACGGATATATTATATCAAAGAATGCGTTTTGAACCCGTTTTTACGTACTTAGAAACCTTAAACATCAAATTTTGACAAGGGGTTAAAATTTGTTTTTTCTTGCTCGATTGCAAATTATTTTGTCATTACGCAAAATAATAAATCAAAAACACTGGAAGTCCAAAAATTTGGGTTTTCAATTTCGTCACAAAACACCAAGTGTTAATAAGTCATAATCATAGTGAAAAGTAGCCACGATTGACAAACACATCATCACTCCATTTAATGGAGTAATTTACTCATCCTAATATAGTAATTTACTGATCCTAATGAGTAATTTACTCATCCTAATACAGTATATTACATATTAGTAAGTATATACAAGTATATTAGTATAGTATAAGAAGTAAAGAAGAAGATGCCAACCAAAAACATTCAATTGGAGAACGGACAGTTATAATATTACTGTCGGAACAACGACAGTATCGATATAAATTAATACAAAAACATTAATGAGTAAAGTAGGTATTGAAATATGTTTTTCTATAGAAATGAATTTCATTGGTTGAAATAATTTATTAGCTATGTGAAAAAACGTCATTAATCCTGAAAAGAGAAAATTATTTTTCTTGCGGTTCATGAATAAAATAGTAGTAACTATTATGACATTTTATTGGTTCAAGAACAGCTTCATTGTATGGTTCTTTGAAAATCCACTCTAGGTACGTAACAAATCAAACTTGAAACTATTTTTTTATTACGAGTAATATTCTGACTGGTTTGTTTACTTCGTGATTAAACTTTCCATTGTTCTACGGTCGTAGCATCAACTTCTGAGTGCGATGAGTCATTGAGTGACGTACCCACAAGTCATCACGATGTACCCATCATAAAGCGGGTTATCCTTGGCCTTGCGACTGTAATACCATCCTGAGCTGACTGATAGGTCGCAAAGATGAACCGATGGAGAATCAGTCTAATTGAGAGCGTTCTAAAAATTTATTTATGATACACATCTTCATCTTTTATTCAAAAGACATAGGTAGGAAGAAGATGAAGGGAACGTCTTCTCTCGGAGCAATTACGCCATTCTTCGGACTTGGAAGAACTTGGCCACCTGACCGTCCCGGAGGTAATGTGAAGGACGGGATGCTGTAGGCTTGAACTGAGCTGACGAGTGGGTGGTAGGATTTGCCCTTGGTGCCTCAGTTCGGCGTGAAAGTGAAGCGACGGCCGTCACGTCCATTCCATTGACTCATCCCTACATTAGAGACTGTTCCATCCGTAATAATGACATCAAGCAATTCATTACATCCGTGAAATCTGGGATTGTACTGTAAAGTACCGGTTTGAGTGACAGGCTTTCATTTAATACTCCGAAAGAAAAAATTTCAGAGTTTATGAAGTAATGGGCGCCTCTGTCATTATCAAAACTCCTCACCTGTCGCAATCGAAAAAAAGAAAAATTGATGCCCTCGAACTGCGTTAGGCAACACTGGTTTCCACTCCATCTAGGTATAAGTACAGTCACTGGTCATTTGAGTACGTACGTAAATTAATTTCCTACTGAGTTACCGACTAAAGCCTTGACTGAGATTGAGAGTATTCGACAATGGCATTGGCATGCGACATTTGACATTCACCTAATGATGACTTCCACAGTAAGCAGTTGACACGGAAGAATACGAATCAGAATAATCCACCAATGGGGTTCCAGTGTGAGTGTACAACTACAATGTGAAAATACCTTAATATAATATCACATGACATTTTATTGGAATCCTTATCTCGTCATATAAACAGTAGTTTGCATGATTTTTGGTTTATTGTGTTCAATAATGAACCAATGGAATCGATCAAAAAAAATTGTTTAACCCCCTCCTCAAAATTTGATGATTTACGTTTCAAGGTACGTAGAACCCAAAAATCGAATAAAAGATTCCGTCCACTTTCCTTAGTTCCCATGGAATGATTTTGATGGAATTCGGTATATGGGCTCCATTTGGGGTCTAGTTGTACCGCGAAGCATTTGGTTGCTGGCAGTAACTTCTAAGAGATGAAAATAAAGGGTTGAAATTTTCCATAGTGCCCTAGCTCGGTTACTCTTGAAACAAAGGTATCGTTTTTTCTCTCATTTTAAATAGTAATGAATTTTTAGAAACTTTTGATACCACCTAGAGCTCTTTAGGACAAGAACAAGAAGGGTCGTACCGTCGGGTGTACGGCGCGGCACGGCCTAAGGGTTGACATTTTGAAAACGCTCTAACTCAAAAACGTCTGCCAAGTGGGTGTGGCACATAGCTTCCTCGTATCCATAACCCGATTATATAGATGATCCGATGCATAGTAGTTAATCTCAAAACACCAATCTCTAAGTACCTTTCACTACCCTCATAGGCGACCATCTACACGCTAATCTGGACAATCCTAGAAAATTGCATCAAATTCGGAAGAAAAATATAAGTGTTATAGCTGTTACAAGGATTTTACGTTTGCGCATGCGCAGAGGCTACTGTAAATTCTAAGGCCTTGATTTTAATTGGCGACCATCTACAACCTAATCCGTGAAAATGTCATCGAAATCGGGTAGAAAATTAAGAAGTTATGGCTGTTACAAGGAATTCACGTTTGCGCATGCGCAGTGAATGCTATCGGTCCGATGTTGGTGATTTTCATAGGGGACCATCTACAACCTAATCCGCATAATCCCTGAAAAGTTCATCGAAATCGGGTGGAAAATGTGGAAGTTATGACCGTTACAAGGAAATTCACGTATGCGCATGCGCAGTAGCTACTATCAGTTCGAAGGTGATCATTTTCATAGGGGACCATCTACAACCTAATCCGCATAATCCCTGAAAATTTCATTGAAATCGGATGGAAAATGTAGAAGTTATGGCCGTTACAAGGAATTCACGTTTGCGCATGCGCAGTCGCTTCTATCAGTCCGGGGATGATGATTTTCATAGGGGACCGTCTACACAACAACCCGCACAATTCCTGAAAATTTCATAGAAATCGGACAATAACTTCGTATAGTTATGCGCGTTACAAGGAATTCATGACAGACAGACAGACAGACAGACAGACAGACAGACAGACACACAGACACACAGACACACAGACACGGAACCAAAATTGTTCAGAAAGCTCTAAAACGCAAAACGCGAGTGAAAATTTTGATTTTGGAGAACTTTTTTTTTTCATCCTTGAAAAGTGAAAACAAAGCTTCCGCTACCTTGGTAGACTCGGAAGCAAAATTTGTACGTAAAGGTATTGTTTTTCCATCAAATTAAGATAGTATTGAATTTTTAGAATTTTTAGAGACCTTGCGGAGCTCTGTAGGACAAACCGTTCGCTCTCTACGAGAATTAAATTCTGATTTTGAGGGTTGGGATTACGATAAATCAGAAACACGAGTGTGAATCGCAAAAGAGGCCTAATCTCCGTTAAAATTTTAGCTAACCGAAATGCGATCAATGTTTTTCTTCATGTTGGTTGGTGGTAACAATGGCAAAGCCGTGTTCTTTGCAGACGAGTGATCTATATAGAAAAAAATAAACTTTTGTGTAATAATTTGCAGCGTTTTATTCGATGTTTGAATTCTACGCACCTATTGATGAAATGTAAATGAAATAATTTTGAGGGGGTTGGAAAAATTTCTCTCTTGTTCGATTTCAAAGGCTCAGTATTGAAAATAATAAACCAAAATAATTACTGGACGAGTGTACTTACTCTGCTGTTGAATATTTGAACAACAGTTGTGTTAGACATGTATATATGTACTTTTTCATGTATTCTAACTACTTTAGTTATATGTTGACCTTAGTTCCTAAAGTGCCTTGACTATCAATCCTCATTCCTCCACTTGTAGTGATCACCCGCTTGTAGTGATCAGACTGGTCTTGCCCAATGCGATCACTACAAGCGGGACCTACTGTATTTGAACAACCGTTTTGTTGACAAGAAGATGAATAGCTGATGAAAAAGAATTGAGAGAAGCCGAACTTATTCCTGAAATATACTTTGTATTGGAGCAGCGATGAGCAATCTGATGTACATAATTCGGTAATAACGAACTAGGTTTCAACCAATGAATGCGTAATAATAATAATGACTGTACCTAGTTCATAGTATCATCAACTTTATTCTCTTTTGTAGTCATAACTCTTCATTTATGCCTCATGAGTTGGGACTTCAAAAGAAGGTACCCATACAAGACCTCCAGATAATTACTGGTGGCATTTCAAAGTGACGTTGCCCGTGTTTTCAAAGTAGGTATAGTGTCTCTTAAAGGTCTCCACTATCACCGCACTAATGAATCTCTTCTGTTTCGATTGATACCCTCATTCGCGAATGACTAATAATGCCAGGCTCATGAAGTTATTATCCGGAACATCTCTGAGCATCGGTAACATAATTCATGAAGTGAACAGAGGCACGGCTGTGATTAATATCCTTCGAGAAGTTTCCTTATACCTACAGATAAATGAGATGCACTACAGATATGCCACACTCATCCTAATATAAATACGGCAATGAATTTGTGCGGATTGTACCTTCATGATGACTCTGCAAATATCCGCTTTACCTATAAATTTTGATTAATGCAGGAATTATTTAAAGACTATTCTCGATACAAAGTTATTAGGTAATTGTTCTTACCTAGCTGATGAGAGGAAAACGTTGGATGGAGAGGAGAAGCTTCTTCTGATACTGTGACGTGGAAGTTTATTTTAATAATTTTTCACCCACAATTTTTGATTTATTATTTTCAATAATGAACCTTTGGAATCGACCAAGAAAAAAAACATTTTTAACCCCCTCCCCCCCTCAAAATTTGTTGGTTTACGTTTCAAGGTACGTAGAATCCAAAAATCGAATAAAAAAGTTTCCGTCCTTCCGCCGTACGCGGCAATTTTCTTAGCAACCCTGGACCGATTTGTTTCAAATTTGGTATATGGGCTCCATTTGGGGTCTAGTTGTGCCGCAAAGCTTTTGACTGACATCAAAGTCACTTCTAAGGAGTGAAAATAAGGGTAGAAAATTTCAAAAGTGCCCTAGCTCGAAAACTCTCGAAATAAAGTTATCCTTTTTTCACCAATTTACGATAGCATTCCATTTTTAGAAATTTTAGAGACCACGCGGAGCTGTGTAGGACGATTCCTTCGCTCCCTACGGGTACTTAATGGTTTTCCTTCGATAAAACAGAATCACGAATGTGAATCTCCGTTGAATTTTTAGCTATCTAACCAAAACGCGATCGCTGTTCTTTTCTTTGAGTTATATTCAGTTTTGCTTTCTGAGCAACCAGTAATAAAATTTCCATATGAAGCTCCCTATTTTTCAACCTTTCATTTCCATTTGGTTGGAGGTTGGGGTTGAAATTTTCAAAAATGCCCTAGTAGGTTTGGTAGGGAGGGACCTATAATGACCTTTGGTTGGTAGGGAGGGATCTATACAGAAGGGTGATCTATACAGAAAATAATAAACCTTTGGGCAATAATTTGCAGCGTTTTGTGTTTGTTCTATTTCTTAACAAGCACAGGTAAGTAACGGAAGAACACTGACACTTAAACCTTGTGCTAATTATTCCTTGAACGGGGCAGGGATCTACTGAACTCAATAGTTTGTCTGAATTGGTGGCGACTCGACTCTAATCTTGAGGAAACTGACTTGATGACATAACAATAATTGTCCTCGGAGAATGCTTGGGTCCGTATGACGGCGCCAACTGTGGGCCTTCAACCTTATCCACTCTTATTCTATTCAATAACTCTAGAATTAAATGATCTAGTTGTTTCACAATATCCGAAGGGCAACCGTGCTTCTAGATTGATTGTTCCGTCATTATTGCGAATTAAATGAATAAAATTTGAGGAGCAAATTGGACCCAAAATATTGTAAGCAAATTGTACATAGCCTCTATGAGTATTCTTCCGAAAATTATGAAGGTTTAGTTTCTGAAAACACAGTGTCATTCTGTCTGAAAACACAGGTTTTAGGTTTTAAGTTACAGGTTCTCCTATAAATCCTATCAAAAATTATGACTAAAATAATTTTGTATATATTGTATGCTGTATATAATTTTATACATAGTTAATTTGAAAAAGGTCTGCCAAGTAGGTGTGGCACATAACTTCTCAAAACATCAATTCTCTAAGTGCCTTGCAGTACCCGTATAGGGGACCCTACACTTCAACCTGCGTAATCTCTGAATATTTCTTCTAAATCGGATAGAAAATGTAGAAGATTATAGCTGTTACAAGAATTTTACGTTTGCGCATGCGCAGAGGCTACTATCAGTTTGTGGGTCACGATTTTCATGGGGGACCATCTGAACCCAATCCGAATAATCCCTAAAAATTTCATCGAAATTAGATGGTTGGGGCTGGGTCTGGGAGCAATGATTTTCATAGGGAACCGTCAACACGCCAATCTGAAAAACCCTGAAAAAGTCATCGAATTCAGATGAAAAATGTAGGTGTTATGGCGAGGATTACTGTCAATTTTGGGCCATAATTTTCATAGGGGATCATCAAAATCGGACAATAACTTCGTACAGTTTTGAAAAAGAATTTCATGACAGAAACACACACACAGAGGCAGACACGGAACCAAAATTGTTCTGAAACGTGAAACGCGAGTGGAATTTTTGATTTTGGAGAACTTCTTTTTTCAACCTTCAAAAGTGAAAACATTGCTTCCGCTACCTTGGTAGACTCGGAATAAACAACAATAAATATTTTAACTAATGGGGGGTCAGCTGTGACCGAGCAAGCTACGGCATGTGTCTTTGGAGACGAGACTCGGACCGGTTGCAGGGGCCATGAGTTCGAGGCTCGCCTCGGGAGCATATTTTCGGGCAAGTCGGTCGCAGTTCCCCCTCGTCCCAACCCCAGCGGTGAGACCAATGGGAAGCCATGAGCGAAATCATCAGAAAAAAATTCTGATCTTCCCTTAGGAAGGCAGCTGATGACGTCCGCGACGCCAGGAATGGCAGTCGGACAAAAATCCAACCTGAAATGGTTGTTTACTTTACTTTACTTTAATAAGTTAAGTAGTTAATCAGTGTTATCATGAATTCTCTCATAAACCCATACAGCATGGTTGAAACTTGACATGCAATCATGAAACTTTCTGTTCTTCCTAACTGCTCTTCTTCCTGTTATTGCTAATATCTACCTACGCTCCCTTACCTCACTTGATTATTTCGTTCTCTATCACAGCCTCACTAATCAACACGAAGAGCGTTTCTATCATGAAATCAGATCAGATCCACGAATATTCCAGATGTTTTTTGATCGAAGTTTAAGTGCCCAAACGCGCCCAAATACGAAACACGCTTTCTACCCAAATGCGTTCTCTCTCGAAGGCTCAACATCTGAATGATGTTTTTCATTCCTAAATATTGATACAAGGAAAAAGAAATATTGATTCGATGAACCATATTTCTCTGAGGGTGGGGCTTTTTGAATCAGTACGGGAACACAAGTTGTTCACACCTTACAGACAAGTTGGTGCTATCGTATTTTATTGTTTCCATCAGTATCAGTTCCAACGGAATATTTTACTGGCCTCGTTAAAAAAACACTGCAAATCTTTGCCCAAAGGTTTACTATTTTCTGAATAGATCACCCTTCTGTAAAGCTCCCACCCTACCAACCATAAGTACCTACTACCTACTAGGGCATTTTTGAAAATTTCAAACCCAACCACTAACCAAATGGAAACGAAGGGTTGAAATTTTCAAAATTAGCCTAGTAGGTAGTAGGTACTTATGGTTGGTAGAGAGGGATCTATACAGAAGGGTGATCTATACAGAAAATAATAAACCTTTGAGCAATGATTTGCAGCGTTTTTTATTACCTACCAACTTTTTTTACTTATTTTTTTACCTACCAACCATTGGTAGGTACTACCTACCTCACCACAATGCCTTCACACTTTCACAATCAAGTTTATTAGAAAGAACTAAACGCTCAGAAAGCAAAACTGCATACAAATCGAAGAAATGAACAGGATCGCATTTTAGTCAGATAAAATTTGAACGGAGACTTGACCTCTTTTGTGATTCACACTCGTGATTCTGTTTTATCGAAGGAAAACCCTTAAGTTCTCTTAGGGAGCGAACGGCTTGTCCTGCAAGCTCCGGGTGATCTCCAAAATTTGTAAAAATTGGTAAAAAATTTAAAATTGGTAAAAAACGATACGTTTATCTCTATAAATCGTATTGTTCGATTGTACAATACAATTGTTGTATACAATACAATTTTTTCTTCACCGGGCGCGTTCTGTTTGGGGAAAATGGGTGAGGAGGTAATTCAATTGGGTTAATCTTTTCAATCCGTTTGGGGGAAGAGCTGAGAATGAACGTGATTCCGTTCGTTTTCCGTTAACCCAAACGCGTTTTAAACTCAGCAGCCCTCTCCCGGCCAATTCACCCAAACGAATTACGCCCTCTTCGCCGAATTACAGGAAATTTGGACTCATTTTCATCAGAATAATCAGTACGTTACGAATTTAAATTACAAAAAATGTTCACCGAACGATAAATAATTAAATTGTATGATGATAGAAGAGGAAGAAGGAAGAGGGATGATGGGTTTTGACCGCGAAGGGTTGTGACTGCGAAGGGTTGAGACCCCAAGGTGAGCACCTTGCAACGTTGCCACCTCTTGGCAGGGAAGGGGTTTTGGAACCCGCGGTCCAGAGCTCTTTAAATAAAGGCAAGAGTATAGCGTTTTTGAGCTAGGGCACTCTTGAAAATTTCAACCCTTAATTTCCACCCTTTAGAAGTGACTGACATTAACCAAAAGCTTCGCGGCACAACTAGACCCCAAACGGAGCCCATATACCAAATTTGAACCAAATCGGTCCAGTGTTGCTAAGGAAAGTGCCACGTACGGTGTACGGCGGATGGACGGAAAATTTTTTATTGGATTTTCGGATTCTACGTACCTTGAAACGTAAACATCAAATTTTAAGGGGGGGGTTAAAATTTTTTTTCCTTGCTCGATTCCAGAGGCTTATTGTTGAAAATAATAAACCAAAAGATAAGTCTTTGCAAAGTACACTTTACCCAACAGTCTCGAGAATGTAATAATTATGTTTTCTATTTTACTTCCAAGGTTGCAAGGCTGTAATTCTTGCAATGATTCTCCATTATTCTTTATTCGGGAGTTACGAAACGCTGAGTGAAATAAATTCGGGATCACAGACCCCTTGTGCTTAACCACTTGAGGTCGTTCCAAGAACCGCAACAAAATCTCAGATAATGAGATGCAAAAGGATCCTGTGGAGTAAGCGAATCTTTTCAGCTGGCCCGACGCGCCGTGAGATTACAACACGGGAATAATTTTTTGCGTGAGTAGATCGCGGCCAGTGGTTTAGACCATTGAAAAATCTCTAATGTACCTTCCAACTCTGAGGAGGCGCCTATGCCGAAATTTTATTGTAAATTTATGATACTCACTATGAATTGGTGGTTTCTTGGTGTTAACATGAGTTACGTCAATATAATGATCGTCCCTCGTGGTATGGTAATTAAAGTAAGCATTTATGAGTCCGAATATTGCTTCCGTGTGTACCAAGGTTTGTTTTCACTTTTCAAGGATGAAAAAAAAGTTCTCCTAAATAGGAATTTCCACTCACGTTTTACGTTTCACCCCTTTCTGAACAATTTTGGTTCCGTGTCTGTGTTTTTGTCATGAAATACTTTTAACTGCCATAACTTCCACATTTTCTATCCGATTCGATGAAATTTTCAGAAATTATGCGGATTATAGATAGTCCCCTACAAAAATCAAGGCCTCAAGATTGACAGTAGCATCTGCGCATGCGCAAACGTAAAATCCTTGCAACAGCCAAAACACATTTTTCATCCAAATTTGATGAAGTTTTCTAGGATTGTTCGGATTGGCGTGTTGATGGTCCCCTATGAAAATTATCACCCCCAGACGAATAGTAGCCTCTGCGCATGCGCAAACGTGAATCCCTTGTAACTGCTATAACTTCTACATTTCTCATCTGATTTTGATGAAATTTTCAGGGAATATGCGAATTGGTTGTAGATAGAATTGGTTGTATAACACTTACATTTTTCATTCGAATTTGATGAAATTTTCTAGGATTGTCCAGATTAGCGTGTAGATGGTCCCCTATGAGGGTAGTGAAAGGTGCTTAGAGATTGGTGTTCTGAGATTAAGTACTATGCATCGGATCTTCTATACAATCGGGTCATAGGTGCGAGGGAGCTATGTGCCACACCCACTTGGCAGACTTTTTTGTCATATGACAAAGGAAGGTTGGTAGTTAAAAATTAAATGTATTGTATTTATTTTGCCTGAGATGGATTGGATGAGGAAAGGAATTGTGACTCAACTTTTCTCGTTTTATGTTAATTTATTTAGTGCTCTTTCGCTTTAACAGCATCGCCAGGGCTCTTTTATTTCTTTTGTGGTTTACAGTTCCTTCTCATTTTGTTTTGGCTAAGCCAGCTCAAACGGTTTTCTTCCTTCTCAAGTAAATATTATATTTGATAGATTGCTTGTTGTTATATTTGCCTACATTGTTCAACTTTGGAGGGGCTTTTAGTATGAGAGGATGGGATACCTACTATCAGTACTATAAATACAAGAGCGAATTTAGTTTATAGGAATCCAAATACATTTCAATTCAAAATTCCTCCAAAGCTATTTCTCTCTTTCAAGTTTATAGTATTAATGTATATCTCTCCTTCATCTAAGTCACAGGAAGCTAACCCTACATTAACTATTCCCTCTCCAAACACTCGGTTAGTCTATTTTATGATACTAAACCATCTCTTCGAAGGATATTTCATCAAAGGGTAAAATTAAAAGGAAGATTTCAATTAATTGTGGTTTTCCCAAAGCAAATAAGCTCTTGCATTTATAGTACCAATAAATAAAGTCATAATATTACTGTGTTAACGAAAAAGACGAGTTTTATTCAAGAGAGATTTTGAGAAATATCGTAATGAAAGGTATGATTAAAGAATGAGCTGGAATAGATTGAGAATTTGGAAGTGAATATTGTAAGAGAGTTAAGAGAGTTTGTACCGGTAGAGAGAGAGATAAGAAAAAAAATTTTGTTGACGACAACATATACTACTCCCTCATAATTAAGCAGGCGTAGCAGAACTAAAACGCTGCAAATTATTACACAAAGGTTTATTATTTTTCTTTATAGATCACTCGTCTGAAAAGAACACGGCTTTGCCATTGTCACCACCAACCAACATGAAGAAAAAGATCGATCACATTTCGGTCAGCTAAAATTTGAACGGAGTTAAGCCTCTTTTGCGATTCATAGTTGTGTTTCTGACTTATCGTGAGTCCAACCCTTAAGTTCTCGTAGGGAGAGAACGTTTTGTCCTACAAGGCTCCGTGTGGTCTGAAAATTCTAAAAATTCAATACTATTTATGAAAAAACAATACCTGTATATCAAAATTTTTTTGTGTTAGGGCATTTTCAAAATTTCTACCCTTATTTTTCAACCCTTAGAAGTGATCAACCAAAAGCTTCGGGCACAAAAAACCCCAAATGGAGCCCAGATACCAAATTTCATCAAAATTGGTCAATGCTAACTGAGGAAAGTGCATTCGATTTTTGGATTCTACGTACCTTGAAACGTAAACCAACAAATTTTGAGGGGGGTTAAAAAAAAAGTTCTTGTTCGATTCCAAAGGATTATTATTGAAAATAATAAACCAAAATGGGAAGGAACTGTACATATCACAAAATACATGAGCCCTGACGATGCTGTGAAAGCAAAAGTTCACTAGATTAATGGACATAAAACACAACCTACCGATTTCTTGCCTCAACCTACCGATTATAAGTAGGTATGTTACTAACAAATTTCAAAAGAATTTGATCATTAAGAGAATCTTAGGATGATGGAAAAAATATTCTGAGAAAGATTTACAACTTTGAAGACTTTTGCATTAGATACTGTACGATAAGACCTCCAAAGATTTTGGAATATCTAATATCATTTGCATAAGGCTTAGTAGAAATTTGTTTGACTGTACTTAGCCAAGATGCATATTATTGTATTATATGGTGCTGGGGAAGTACCAAACGAGGGATTGCCAGGAATTTGCAATGATTGAACAGTCGTGACTTCAATGGCTAAACGCGTCAACCTTTAATTGCTTCGGACTTGGCATTTTCAAGTACAAGAACTCGTTGGTCTCCTATAGTACATGGATTTCCTCCAATAGTTGGCGATTCATCGGAAACTCCAAGGGTATTTCCAAGTTCTCCGAGCCCTAGAGCACGGTATTAAATCATCCGTCAGGATGGTAAGGTCAAGTGCTCTTCATCCTCAATACGGTAGTTGAACCTTTCAAAAACCCGCACAGCATGAAACATCTTCTATGATTTACAGATATCCCTCAGTCCGTAGTCCGTGCTTGAAACGCTTCTTCGTGAAAGACGACATTGTTCACAGAGCGTGCAAGAGAGCAACAGACCCCTCTTTACTATTGCTCAAGGTGAGCTTTGTCATGCGAATTAGGATCCCGCGAACATCTAGAGTCTAGACCGACCCAAATGTCAAAATGAACTCATCCCTGAACATGATGAAACGCATTGTACACCAAGAAGCAGAACAATATTTTGTACCACTGAGGGTGAATAACAGTTTTATTTTAGTTTTTCTTTTCCACATTTTGATTGGGGTGTAGCAAGCAAAAATAAGTTTATTATTGAATAAGACTCAAGTTAAGAATAATTCAATCAGTAATTATCTACTAACTTACAGTGGAGGTATGGTTAATCATTTTATGTCTTACGAGTTTAGGTCCCTAGACGACGTCCATGTTTTCAAGTACCTAGTTGCTGACATCACAAACTTAGAGTTTTACGGTTTACCATGTCCGTCCTACAAGGATGTCTGAAACTTATTTGTAAAGTCAATCAACCTCATTGGCTGAACTGTAGTTATTTGCAAACACTCCTGTAAAGGGCGGCTTGGTGAAGTCATTAAATTTCGTTAAAAAAATTGGGTTTTGTGTATTTTTTTTCTTTTTAAGGCAGATCTCGAAGCGCTTAACAAGAATATAGCACCGTTATAAGGTTATGTTGAGCCAGAGAGGGAGAGAGAGCTATCAAGCAACGGGACATTACATTCTAAATATTGTTTCTACGAGTATGTATTTAATATTCAATTCATCGAAGAAGTCCTTCAAAACGTTAAAATGGGATACCTAATGCAATTCTGCCAGGTTAATACTATGACAACTCTGTCATTTTAAAAGTACAATTCTTATCTAATCTTATAAGTGTTTTCGTGATCCAGCACTGAAGTTTGTTAGATGTTGCGAGAATGCAAAGCTTTGATGTCTTCGATTTGAATCATTGATGCAATAGAGAGAAACGACTTCATCAAAGGCTTGTTTTCACCACTGATTCTTGGATCAGTGGTCGAGTAAGAAGGTTGAAAACACCAAAACTCGTTGATTCACTCAAGAGAAACGACCTCTTCAAAGACTTCAACTCCAATTCTTGGAAAATGTTGAGGAAGGAGGTTGAGGAAGGAGGAAAACATCAAAACTCGTTGATTCACTCGAGAGAAACGACCTGTTCAAAGGCTTGTTTTCAACTCCAATTCTTGGAGGAGGAAGGAGGTTGAAAACATCAAATCTCGTTGATTCACTCGAGAGTAGCAACCTCTTTAAAGGCGTGTTTTCTACTCCAATTCTTGGAAAAATGTCGAGTAAGAAGGTTGAAAACACCAAAACTCGTTGATTCACTCGAAAGAAACGACCTGTTCAAAGGCTTGTTTTCAACTCCAATTCTTGGAGGAGGAAGGAGGTTGAAAACATCAAATCTCGTTGATTCACTCGAGAGTAGCAACCTCTTTAAAGGCGTGTTTTCTACTCCAATTCTTGGAAAATGTTGAGGAAGGAGGTTGAAAACATCAAAACTCGTTGATTCACTCGAGAGAAACGACCTGTTCAAAGGCATGTTTTCAACTCCAATTCTTGGAAAAATGTCGAGTAAGAAGGTTGAAAACACCAAAACTCGTTGATTCACTCGAAAGAAACGACCTGTTCAAAGGCTTGTTTTCAACTCCAATTCTTGGAGGAGGAAGGAGGTTGAAAACATCAAATCTCGTTGATTCACTCGAGAGTAGCAACCTCTTTAAAGGCGTGTTTTCTACTCCAATTCTTGGATAATGTCGAGGAAAATGGTTGAAAACATCAAGACTTGTTGATTCGCTCGACAGAAACGACCTCTTCCACCACTATGGATACAGGGTAGAACAGATACGAATAAAATCACTCGCTATGAGATAAAAAAAGAATTGAGTAGTCTATTTCCACGGAAATCATGAGTTACAAGTTAAATCGATTTCGTCAGTAACAAACAATAATATTGTAATAATTATAACATTTATACTATTATAATAATATAATAGTTATTGTTTGTTACTGATGATGACCTAACCGTCGAAATCGATTCAACTTTAACTCATTATTTCCGTGGAAATATACAACGTTCTACTCAACTCCGTTTTTATTTAATGGGTAGAACAGACTTCGAAAAGAATTGGTTAGATTGGTACCAGATTAAATAAACGAGAGGTGTCCAAACATACAAAAAAAAGTCATCGTCCCGTGACACAGTCAGCTGAGTTCTCTCTTAGTTTGCGCGTTCGCGCCTTTGAAGTCGGTCAAAAAGGAATCGTGGTTTTAAAGTAGTTCCACAAAAACTTGGGGATTTAAAGTAGGAGATCCAGGTATTTCAGAATCACAATGATGAATTGGGTCGTTTTTTTTTCACTCCTCCGTTACATAAATCCGAACTAGATCACGAATTCCTGCGTCAAAACACAAGAG
This sequence comes from Apolygus lucorum, assembly GCA_009739505.2. Taxonomy (NCBI): domain Eukaryota; kingdom Metazoa; phylum Arthropoda; class Insecta; order Hemiptera; family Miridae; genus Apolygus; species Apolygus lucorum. Next base: position 68,972,840 of record CM019176.2, on the reverse strand, counting down.
CAGACTGAAGATACCAAATGTGGTTTGCTTGAAAACCCCAACCTCACACCACGACACAAATTAACATACGACATTTTTATGGCATTATGTTCTTCCTACACTGCGATATAAAGAACCGGAGAGAAAATAATTCTTTCCATCTCTTCCGTTATCAAGCCTGACAGTTGGAACATCTCTTCTGTTACAAAATCATTCTCACCGTGCGGTCTTTGTTCCATTTCTACAAGGTTAGAGAAAAATTAAGCGCACTTCGTTTTTTAGGTGCATTTGAACGAATTTATCATTTAGTTGAATAGTTATCGGCAACTACCTATTAATCATCTTAATTTTTTCGAGGAATCAGATTTCGATCAGCGGCACGTTCCATAAATTACTTTAAAAGTATCTAAAACCAGGAAATTGGCAGATGTTGTGTTCCCATCCTTTGAGGGACAGAATGAATCGCGGAGAATCAGAAAATTAGAGGAATCACTTGTTGATGTAAATATAGGAGGAACGTCTGATAATAAACGGAGCTCATCAATCATTCGAACTTATCTCACTTGGACTCTTGGGAGTACCTACTGGCCCTTCCAATCTAAGCCGTCCGTGACCCCTTACTCTGTTATTTGTTGACCTTTTTGGGTACTCTGTTCCTGTATGAGACTATTTTTGCTTGAAGGTTCGCTCAGTCATTTTTGGTAGTGTGAGCTCTCGCTCTCTGGGCCCAATTCCCAGTGAAGCGGGAGCTGGGCACCACTAGCCCCCTTCGGTCAGTCTCGTAGGTGACGTCATCAGCTCAGGTGGAAGCAAGACACTCGACGCCGAACGCCACCCCGCGCGTCCCTCCCCCCTCAGCTGGGAGGGACCCAACGGTCTCTCCCCCACTCAACCAGCCGTCCCCACTACCATCTTCAGGCGGGGCGGAGGGGGGAGGACTCCACCTGAGCTCCCCGCCAACGACGATCGCCTCATACCCAGTCCAGCAGCGTTCAAAGTCAGTGACAGCGTGTACGTCCCATCCTGACGAATCTTCCTCCCGTACCCCCCCCCCCCCCTTAAACCGCCACGATCGCCACGACCTCGAGCTACGATCGCCACGGAATATTCAAGCCGCCACACCCATTCAAGGATACCTTCGGGCCCGACAGTGAGTGTTGAAACCTTTAGCATACATACATTGGCCAATTATTTATGCAACTGTGCTAGAGTAAGAGCAAAAGACATTAGTAAAACAACATTTAGTAAATTTGAGAACATTGAACATTTAAAGAACATTGATAATTTTGAGAACATTAGTAGATTGAAAACATTTGAACAAACCTTAACGAATACTTACCTGATTTTTGGATTGATGACCTATGCTTGGAAACTGATAAATGAGATTGAAATTTGAATGTACTTTGTTGAAAACTGGAAACCATACTGTAAATTGTAAATATCTACTTGAAAGCCTTCAGCTCCTAATCGCCACACTTGTGGGGAAGTCATTTGCCGTTCCTAATTTCTAATAAATCCACCTGCTAGTTGTACTTTGTAGTTCTTCTTCTGAGTATACCTGGTTCAGTAAAAGGTTAGAGGAGAGTGCAACGACACCCCTCAATTGGTATTAGGTCCCTTCAGGACAACCGTCAGCCCCTCTGGCAAAAGGACACACTTGTGTACCTGTTTCACTTTATTTCGCCCTTCAGGCTTTCAAGTTTTGCTGTACGACGATCGCCACGCAGTCGCCGACGTCGCCACGCTTTGTCGCCACAGGTAAATATCATTTGCTACCATTTTAAATTCTAAGTGTTTTTCGATATTTTATTTCAGCTAAATTAACTTCAAATCAAACCCCCCGAACTCGTGTGCAAACGTTTGGTGCTCGTGTTCGTTGATTTTTATCAACCAACACGACCCCCAAACGCCCATCACCGCTTGTTGGCTTCATTTAAATTCAGCTGCCATCAAGCGTGGGGCCAAGAGGCTTACAAAATTGGTGGCAGCGGTTTGGATTGCAATACCCTCTTGTCTCCCCAACTTGGTTCACCGTAAAAGGTGTATAAAGTTGTGGCGACACGCGGGATTGTTGTGAGTTCGCCTCACACGAATCCACACAAAAAATAGTAGGTCTTGTTTCGCCACGAGTTCTAAAAATTTAAAAGTAGAGTCTATCGAAAACACAAAAACTGACCAGGTATACAATTAGGTAGGATGTGCATCCGTTTATTGTATTCCTAGGAAAAGTGACGCAACGCAGCCTCCTATATTTTTTGATCGCCATAATCGCCACGAGAAGCTGATTTTCTCAATAGACCTAACTACTACCGACACACAACTGAACACACGCGTACAGATTTCCTTTTGCCTAAGTGGTAGTCCACATAAGTCGACACACTCATCCTCAATACCTCTTCAACCGACACGATGTCTTTAAATTTGTCGGGAGCTAGTGATAGGGGAGAAGGTACACACTCCTCCGCCGGCACAGAGGCTGTTGAAATCATGACACAAACGATGAGGGAGATGAACGTGCTCCTTCAACGTTACAATACAGCGACACACGAGGGTGAGAGAGGGGACATACCGCGCTCGGTATTCCTTGAACTCGAACCATGGGACCCCGACACACCAGGTGCACTCAGTGTAGTTTCATTTTTTGCGAATTTTGATCTAGTGACCGCGGGCCTAACCTCACAACAACGGTATCGGCTACTTCGCACCAAAGCACGCGGGATTGCCAAACAATTCCTCATCGATCGCGATGACGCAGTTGACGTGGATAACGTTTACGAAATCGTCCGTGAAGACATGTTGCGATGGTTCCAGAAAGAAAATCCGCAGCATGCCGCAGCATTATTGTGGACGGTTAAACGCAACACAACCGAAACGCTCCGTCAATTCGCCGATCGCGTGCGCGGGATAGCAAGATGTGCCGTCATGGAAGAGGGGACGCGCCTACGCCGCCACGAACGCAACGAATGGGTCGAAAAGAAGACAAAGGACGCCTTCATTCGCGGCGTCGGTAAGAACATGAGTGCCCTACTGATAACCAACCGACCACGAAATATTCAAGATGCGTTGAGTAAGGCAGAGGAACTTGAAGAGACACTTGACGATACCACCGACATAGAGGAAAGATGGGACCTCGCGGCCGTCACGAACGACCGTCGATGTTATAGCTGCGGAAGCCACGACCATTTCGCAGCACGATGCCCTCGGAAAGATGACCATACACCACGACACAATCGCCACAAAGAAGAGGACTATCGCCGCGAGAAGCCAAGCGAGCCACGAAACGAGGAGAAGCCAAGCCCGCGCTATCCTTGTATGTTTTGTGCCGACCGCGCGCATTTCCCCGTGAATTGCCCATTTAGTCCGCAGAAGACCATCTTTTGCGACTTTTGTGGTATGAGAGAACACCTAGAGGCCGATTGTTACAAGAAGAAGCGTTTACTCCCTGTTTCGCAACCAATAGCGGCTCCCGCACACACAATGGAGATAGCTCGGTACAAGAAACCCGCAGAAGAGGACCACATCCCCGCAGTTGAAGCCCCGATGTCACGCACCCTGAAAATTACCGTAGGTTTGGGCCCCGAGGAAAGAGACATGATTGTCGACACGGGCGCCGCACTTTCGGTTTTATCAACTCCCGTCAAGGGAATAAAATTGTACCCGACACGAGCTGTCGCGTGGGGCGCGGACGGGATGCCCTTGCATTTCTCGGGAGAACAACATCTCGTAACACGTATCGGTGGGTGCACGTTCGAGCATACTTTTTTGGTGTTCGCTCGTAAATGCGCCACACTCGATTTGTTGGGATTAGATGTGCTAAGAAGAGTACCGATTACTTTCACCACGGGGCCGACTATGAAGTACCACACACCGGAAGGGAAAATAAGACCTTTTACGCCCGCCGAGATGCTAGATGAGCCGTACAGTGTGGGTGTGGTGTTGCGGCCGGAGGGGCGGGAAACCGGGTTGCTTGATGATCGTATTCACAATCGCGACACAAGCACACCTCTCCCTAGTACCCTTTCGGCGGCAACAGCCACACTCAACGTCGTAGAACGCGATACCTCTGTTCTCGACACACGTACCGGCGCGACGAGCACACCTACGACCTCCGCTAACAACAGCAGCGGACCCGGTGGAATGAAATTTTGGAGTAGACACTTCCGAGGAGTCACCACACCAATCGACACACCCGCCGATTTGTACGATCATGCGACTCGCCACGAAAAATTGGATTCGGTTTCCGCACCGAACGAGGAGGAACGCGATACGGACGGAGCAAGAAGAGTCCGTTTCGAGATACCGGGAGTAGTACGCGATGAAGAATGCGTCGCCACGCCGCTACCGACTATCCACCCACGTTCCGGTACGAGTTCCGATACGTTTGACGATTCATCTCTTGATCGGTACATCGACGCGGCCGTTGATCGAGCGGTACGCACCATCGACGAGTCCGCCACCACAGTAAACCATCTGACCGCCACGACACCCGATTTATTTGTAAATAGGGTCGTCGACACACCATATCGGCACACCAACGCCACAAGTGACACAGATATCGGCACACCAAATCGGCACACCGACACCATGATGAATCCGATCATCGGCACACCGACTCGGCATACCATCGCCACACCGGGGATGGTTGTCGCCACACCAGATGTGGTCATCGCCACACCAAACACGGTCGTCACCACACCCAATCGATACACGAATACCAATGTCGCCATGGTCGTCGCCACACCCGATATGGTCGTCACCACACCAAATGAGCATACCATCGCCACATTCGACACGGTCCTCGCCACACCTGAAAAGAAAAATGAAATTAAATTTTCGGAGATTTCAACAACCTCCCAGATCGAACCTGCAATTGATCAACATCTTGATATGATATTACGCGAGATGAACCCACCCGAGCGAAAACGCCCAAGAAATGATCCACCAATTGTTCAAAACGATGAAAAAGAGGGCGTGATTAATTCTCTTCAAGAAACGTCGGATGAGGAAGAATGGGGAGAAGTTCCGACCGATCAATGGGATCCGCCTTTACCACAATTTGAGACCGTCCTTGAACAAAAATTGCAACATTTAACTACACCGGACGCTGAGCCAACGAAGGAATTGTTGAATACCTACCGGGACTTGTTTAAGCCACCGACGGGGGCGGGATGCAACCTCAACGTGTCCCACGAGATTATTCTCACCCAACCCACCGTGACTCAACAAAAACCTTACCCCGTTCCTCATGCACTCCGGGAGGTGGTCGAAACGCAGATCAAGGATATGTTGGAATCCGGAGTGATTAGCCCGTCTACCAGCCCGTGGTGCGCGCCCGTCTTATTAGTAAAAAAGAAGACGCCGCCGGGGGAAAAGCAGCTTTGGAGATTCTGTACCGACTTTCGTCAATTGAACAAGATAACCAAAGGAGACGCTTACCCCCTCCCACGTTTGCAGGAGACGCTCGCAATGCTCGGACAATGTAAATGGTTCTCAACAATCGATCTCATCGCGGGTTACCATCAGATCCCGGTCCACGCTGACTCCAAAGAAAAAACTGCTTTTTCGGTCCTCGGAAGACACTTCCATTACGAGAAAATGCCCTTCGGGCTCAAAAACGCGCCCGCCACGTTTCAGCGCGTAATGAACGACGCATTAGACGGAATTCTGGGAAATAATTGTCTTGTATATTTGGATGATGTAATTGTGTTCTCAGCCACACGTGAAGAACACCTTGAGAAACTCGCACAAGTTTTCAACCGATTGTCCGAGGCTCGACTTCAAGTCAACCTAGCGAAGTGCGAATTCCTCAAAAATGAAGTTCGCTTTTTGGGACATCGGATAACAACAGAAGGGATCCTCACTGAGCCGGAGAAGACAAAAGCGATCAAGGAATTCTCCGTACCGACCTCCGTAGTAAAACTTCAGTCCTTTTTAGGCCTCGCCAGTTTCTACCGACGGTTCATTCCGAACTTTTCGGAAATAGTGGTGCCCTTGACCGAGTTGTTGAAAAAAACCCAGCCTTTTGAGTGGACGACCCGACAACAGAAAGCGTTCGATGACCTCAAAGAAAAGTTGACCAGCGAACCCATACTCGCCTATCCTGACCTGACTAAACCGTTTATCCTCGCAACCGATGCATCCGGCTTCGCCTTGGGAGCCGTCCTCTCGCAAAGCTTTAATGGGGAAGAGAGGCCCGTGGCGTATGCGAGTCGCAAATTAAACCCGGCCGAAACCAGGTACTCGGTTACCGAACGTGAGCTCCTAGCGGTCGTTTGGGCGGCTCGACATTTCCAGGAATATCTCCTTGGACAAACCTTCGAACTCCAAACCGACCATATGGCCCTCACCGCCGCTATGCACCTCCGTGACCCGACTTCGCGCATCGGACGATGGGTACTCAGATTAGCGGAGTATGACTTCACACCCCGCTACCGACCAGGAACACAAATGGGTCATGCCGACGGATTGAGCCGCGGAGACATAGCTGTAATTACTCTCGAGTTTCCGCGAGAGCTTATGATCGCCGCTCAAGACCTCGACAATTGGATCCAATCGATAACTTTAGACCGCCACAGAGAGGACCTACGCAAAACCAACGGCGTATGGGAGACACGCGTTCGATACGACGGACAACATGAATGGGTGCCGCTCATTCCCTCCTCACTTCGGGAATGGCTCATCGATAGATGTCACAAAAATGAATGGGCCGGACATCCCGGAGCGGAGGTGACGGAAAAAATAGTACGGAAACTCGGAACTTGGCCTGGGTTAGCTAAAGACGTTCGCGAAAACATACAACGATGCGAAACGTGTTCACGACGCAACACCCCGCCCGGTCTCCGTAATCCAATCCAGAAACCTTTACTCCCCGAGCGCCCCGGACAAATCGTTGGGATTGATTTTGTCGGACCGATTGCGGGAGGAAAAACCACGAAATATCTGATGACGGTCATAGACCATTTCACAAAATATGCGGAAGCGTATGTCACCACAGACTGCACCGCCACGACAGTAGCACGAAACCTCGCAAGAAGATACATACCCACTCATGGCGTTCCGGAACGGTTGGTCTCGGACCGCGGAACCGCTTTTACGGCGGGATCAACCAGGGCGCTGTGTGATCAATGGGGTATCAGACAGATTTTCACAACGGCGTATCACCCCGAGAGCAACGGCGTCTGCGAGAGATTTCACCGTACCCTCGCCAATATCATCGCTAAAATCTCGAAAAGAACGAAGGATTGGGAGAGCATGTTACCCGTTGCACTCGCGGCTTACCGCGCAACCCCACACAAGAGCACAGGGTTCAGCCCGAACTTCTTGACCTTCGGCCGAGAACTCCGGTTGCCGAACGAATCGCTACAAAGCCTGAAACCACGTCCCGACGAACCCACCACACTGAAAAATCTGAGAATAGCCCGAGAAGCCACTCAACAGAGCCTTCATGAAGCGTGGCGAAAACGAAGCGACGCCATCAACAGCCGTCGAACGCTACGCTCATTCGAAGGCGGTGACGCCGTGTACCTCAAAGACATGCAAGCACCCCCAGGGGTTGTTAAGAAATTTTGGAGTCCCTGGAGCGGACCCTGGATAGTCGTGAAAAAGTATTCAGATGTAACATACGAGATAAGAGACTTACCGGATATCCGCCGCCAGACTGTCCACATCAACCGTTTGAAGCCTGCATTCGAGTTAGGAGTTCCGGACGAAGTCTTCATTGACCCCGAACGGATCAGACCCGACACGCATGGCGCCACGACATCGACACACCAGGAAGAGATGACACCTGAAACAGAAAGAGAGTTTATTGAAGAGTATGGATGGTCGACAACTGCAAAAACCACCACCATGATTCCACCTATCACCAGCCAAAAAGGGAATTCATCGAGGACACCCCACAACGAGGCATCGACCCGACTAAGTTCCCCTTCGGACACACAAAGGACGGCTGATGCGGATCACCAATTTGATCGCTACGCCGAACAAGAAACGCAAGAAGGAAGCACTCACCTCGGGGACGAGACGTTGCGGGACGAGATCGATCGTCACAACGATCGCCACACCGACCGCCACAGCGACCGCCACACCGATCGCAACGAAAGTCGCCACGATGAACAACAACCAAGAAGCCCAGTGGAAATCCCAGTAGTCGACTTACCTGAACCATCCACCGTTTCTGAATCCTCCGCAGACGAGTTTGAAGAAGCCGAGGAAAATCCACCACCAAAGAAATCCCGTGGAGACGCCAATGAATCGACCTCTCGCTACCCGTTCCGAAAACGAGATGTTTCGATCGATTATCGACAACTCCACTTAGGGAAAAAGACTAACTAACGGACTAATAGGGAGACATGTACGAACATACACACACACATTAGGACATAACACGATACTTGGATCCTTCAGATCACAACATTACACTTGGATCCTTCAGATCACCACATTTCCCTTGGATCCTTCAGATCACAACATTTCACTTGGATCCTTCAGATCAACCAAACCTTACCTCTGCCAGTTGTCCTGAATTATGGCCAGCTAGGAAAATTGAAGTAGATGAAGTACGTAGAATCTTGAAGTCACTTTTCCTAGATCAGGATGTCACAGTAGGGTTTTTGTTTCCGATTGTTCTAGAGTATGGCACAACAGCAGGTGGAAGATTGGGTGTTGGAAGGAGGCCCGAAAGCGCCCGATCCGGCAGTGCTCCTCATGAGGAAGCGAGCGGAAACGGCAAGAGAAGAGCACAAGAAACTCCCAGAAGGTTTTGTCAAGACAAAGGAACCCGTGGCAGACCCTTTTCCTTCCTTGGAGTCCCTCACGAATTTCGTCCGCTTCGCCACGTGCGGCGACACCCCCACGGTACGAAATATCAATGGCAAGGCGGCACTCCTGTCCGTCCTCGAAATAGCGAAATGGATGCCCACCTACCAAAGGATCGCCCAAGAAAGGGATATTCTGGCAAAACGCCAAGAGGTCTGGCTAGAGGAACGCCAGATACTCATGCTTGACCGCAACGCCGCCTGGGAGAAGGTGGAGCGGGCCAAAACACAGGTGGTTGCTGAGCCACCTGCGGCAGGGACAGCAGCGCCTGAGGTGACCTCGCAGGCGTCCGCAGAGGCACCTGCGGCGAGGTCTGAAGAGCCTGCGGGGGATTTGGTCCCCTCCACCCCTCATCCACTGTCACCATCTCCAGCCTTCAGCCCTCTCTCATTACCACCGCCAGAGAGAGTGGCCTCCATCCAAACGTCGCCCTTCAATTCCCTGCCGACATCCCCGAGTCTGCCCCCACGGACAAGCAGCAGGACAGGGATTTTTGCCAGGACTGACTCATCCTCCTCCTACTCGCCACCACCAGAGCTGCTCCCCCCACCGAGCAAGGAGCCTAAACCCTCGACATCCTCCAGGAAGATACCACCGTCAAAGCACCCTCGAATCCTCCTGAAGATTAACCGGAAGCCGCGCCCTACCTGCCCTGTCTGCACGAAGACCGTCGCCAAGCTCTTCAGTTTCCGCTGCCCGGCATGCAAAGAGTTCTGGCAGCGGCTGAAGAGCTATCACCGGCGTGGACAGCCACTTCCCACCTGCGACCAGGATCACTCCCGTCAGCAAAAACCAGCCAGCTGCAAAGGATGTCACCGGCGCGCCTACGAGCTGGCCATTAAGAAGGCGCGCCCTCTCGCACCCCTGGAAATCCCCAGCGTCATCTCCGACGACGCTGGCTCCCAGGGAGGCGGGGGGTGTGAGCTCTCGCTCTCTGGGCCCAATTCCCAGTGAAGCGGGAGCTGGGCACCACTAGCCCCCTTCGGTCAGTCTCGTAGGTGACGTCATCAGCTCAGGTGGAAGCAAGACACTCGACGCCGAACGCCACCCCGCGCGTCCCTCCCCCCTCAGCTGGGAGGGACCCAACGGTCTCTCCCCCACTCAACCAGCCGTCCCCACTACCATCTTCAGGCGGGGCGGAGGGGGGAGGACTCCACCTGAGCTCCCCGCCAACGACGATCGCCTCATACCCAGTCCAGCAGCGTTCAAAGTCAGTGACAGCGTGTACGTCCCATCCTGACGAATCTTCCTCCCGTACCCCCCCCCCTTAAACCGCCACGATCGCCACGACCTCGAGCTACGATCGCCACGGAATATTCAAGCCGCCACACCCATTCAAGGATACCTTCGGGCCCGACAGTGAGTGTTGAAACCTTTAGCATACATACATTGGCCAATTATTTATGCAACTGTGCTAGAGTAAGAGCAAAAGACATTAGTAAAACAACATTTAGTAAATTTGAGAACATTGAACATTTAAAGAACATTGATAATTTTGAGAACATTAGTAGATTGAAAACATTTGAACAAACCTTAACGAATACTTACCTGATTTTTGGATTGATGACCTATGCTTGGAAACTGATAAATGAGATTGAAATTTGAATGTACTTTGTTGAAAACTGGAAACCATACTGTAATTGTAAATATCTACTTGAAAGCCTTCAGCTCCTAATCGCCACACTTGTGGGGAAGTCATTTGCCGTTCCTAATTTCTAATAAATCCACCTGCTAGTTGTACTTTGTAGTTCTTCTTCTGAGTATACCTGGTTCAGTAAAAGGTTAGAGGAGAGTGCAACGACACCCCTCAATTGGTATTAGGTCCCTTCAGGACAACCGTCAGCCCCTCTGGCAAAAGGACACACTTGTGTACCTGTTTCACTTTATTTCGCCCTTCAGGCTTTCAAGTTTTGCTGTACGACGATCGCCACGCAGTCGCCGACGTCGCCACGCTTTGTCGCCACAGGTAAATATCATTTGCTACCATTTTAAATTCTAAGTGTTTTTCGATATTTTATTTCAGCTAAATTAACTTCAAATCAAACCCCCCGAACTCGTGTGCAAACGTTTGGTGCTCGTGTTCGTTGATTTTTATCAACCAACACGACCCCCAAACGCCCATCACCGCTTGTTGGCTTCATTTAAATTCAGCTGCCATCAAGCGTGGGGCCAAGAGGCTTACAGTAGGTAGTCATGTTCGTTAATCTGGACGTCTCAACAAGCGTTTAGATGGTAAAAAGGGGAAAATGGTGAGTAATCGACCTCGGGCTGTTGTGAGGAGGGTACATTCCTACTATATCATCTTTGTTGCGCCACCTCAATTATCGAAACTCTCCAAAAATCCATTCCAAACGTGCGTACAGATCCATAGCGGAGGGCATGGCAGTAAATTTTACAAACAGGTGAGAAATTCACAGATCACGCACTCGCACTGATTGCATTGTGGCGCGGCTTTAATTTAAATAGCGTTCTCTGCATCTCTAATCATATTCGTTTAGGATAAGAGTTGACACCTCTTATCCTACAACAATTTTGATATTAATGTAAAATAGTAGTTGGATAAAAGTTCGGACAAACTCTTTGAATCACTGGTTCGTTTCTGCACTGACTAAGAGATTCTTAATAAGAATAACTTCTTCAATCTACATAAAAGATCTGATCAAATAATATATTCTACTGCTGATAGTTTGATGTTGACGAAAATCATAGAGGAACGTCACGTTGATAACGCATATCTATCTAATATAAGAAACCGGGAAGTAAGCCGAGAGCATTGATGTATTGTTAATATTTTGTGAGCATTGATGCTCCGTGAATATTTTCAATGATATTTACAGCGGTTACGGTGACGAGGAAGCTATGTACCACACTCACTAGGGAAACGTTTTTTCGTATTTCATCCGCAATGTGCTATCAGGAGAGAAGTTGAATTCAACATCACTATGGTTCAGTTGATCATACAATATGAGATACACGTATGGGGATCCTCAAAATACTCAACATTTCAAGTGGAAATTTAAAGTATGCACGCTTTTATCTCCCCCTCCGATATTCATGCAATCCAATCCACAAAGATTCTATCCATCAAACATTTATTCTGTAAAAAAAATATTACTGTATTACCATAAGCGTACCTCAATTATTGCTGCGGAAATAATGTACCACGACCCTACATAATGGCAATGGGATGTCATCAATCCGCATCCATTTTCATCAACGAAAAATCCTTAGACTATTATTCATCTACTATCAACTTATATCATCCGTCATCTACCTTACTATCTATTTTACTACGGAGCTAACAATTCCGTTGTTAGAAACTAATTTATAGTGTTATTACATAGGTATATCTGTAGGACTATAGGAAAAAGAGAAGCTCCTAGTCAGCAACAAGTAAAGTTTCTAATTCTATTTAATAAAGTCAATGTAATTCAAAAAATAGTTCAAAATATATAATATTCAGATTTTAACCAATATACAAAACGAGTATAAGTAGCTTTTCTACCTAAATGAGCTCCACAGAGAATGTAAACAACGATCTTCCGCGGAAACACGGACACCCTTGTCTAGCGCTACTGAGTAAATTGACTGTAAAGCTTATTTCTGATAAGCTTATACTATGATAAACCTCTTATAAATGAGAAGTTAAATATTAAAAAAAGAATCACGCACCGTCAATATAGTACTTTTTCGCTCTGTCTACTTCACGTGAAATTAATTTGACTCACTTCCCTCAGTTGTTATCGATTCTGCAGTTACCCTACGAAGTTTGAGTAAGAAACGCTGCAAATTATTGCCCAAAGGTTTATTATTTTCTGTATACATGACCCTTCTGTATAGATCCCTCCCTACCAACCGTAGGTACCTACTACCTACTAGGGCATTTTTGGAAATTTCAACGCTTCATATCCATTTGGTTGGTGGTTGGGGTTGAAATTTTCGAACATGCCCTACTAGTTAGAAGGTGCCTAAGGTTGGTAGGGAGGGATCTATACTGGGGGTGATCTATACAGAAAATAATAAACCTTTGGGTAATGATTTGCAGCTTTTTTTTAATACCTTCTAACTTTTTTTTCCTACTAACTACTGGTAGGTAATGCCTACCACACCATACTGCCTTCACACCTTCACAATTAAGTTTATTAGAAAGAACTAAACGCTTCACACTTGATTCGAAAAATAGAGAGCTTCATATGGAAATTTGATTACTGGTTGCTCAGAAAGCAAAACTGAATACAAATCGACAAATGAACAGCGATCGCATTTTAGTCAGATAAAATTTGAACGGAGATCTCTTTTGTGATTCACACTCGTGATTCTGTTTTATCGAAGGAAAACCTTCAAGTACTCGTAGGGACTGAACGGTTTGTCCTACAGAGCTCCGGGTGGTCTCAAAAATTTTTTAAAAATCAATACTATTCAAAATTGGTTAAAAAACGATACCTTTGTTTCGAGAGTTTTCGAGCTAGGGGACTCTTGAAATCTTCAATCCTTAGAAGTGATTGACATCAACCAAAAGCTTTGCGGCACAACTAGACCCCAAATAGAGCCCATATACCAAATTTGAACCAAATCGGTCCAGTGTTGCTAAGAAAAGTGCCGCGAACGGCGTACGGCGGACGGACGGAAAATTTTCTATTGGATTTTCGGATTCTACGTACCTTGAAACGTAAAACATCAAATTTTGAGGGAGGGTTAAATTTTTTTCTTGCTCGATTCCAAAGGCTTGTTATTGAAAATAATAAACCAATAACATCTCATGGGGATGGCTAACAGTAACACTCAGTTTCCAGTCACAACTACACCATATACTTCACAAATTCCCAAAGATGAATTGATGTGGTTGCGGCACAATAGATCACCAGAGAATAGATCACTACGATCAGCACAATAGCATAGCGGCAGAGCGCAATAGATTACTAAGGCCCTGTCCCGGATTCCAAAAAAAGTCTGCCAAGTGGGTGTGACACATAGCTTCCTCGTATTCATATCCCGATTTTATAGATGATCCGATGCATAGTCTCTAAGTGCCTTCCACTACCCTCATAGGGGACCATCTACACGCTAATCTCAACAATACTGAGAAATTTCGTCGAAATCGGATGGAAAATGTAGAAGTTGTGGCTGTTACAAGGAATTCACGTTTACGCAGCAACTACTATTAGGCTGTGGAGATAAGTTTCATAGGGGACATCTACACGCCAATCTGAACAATCCTAGAAAAGTTCATCACATTCGGATGAAAAATGTAAGGGTTATGGCTGTTACCAGGATTCGTTTGCGCATGCGCAGAAGCTACTTTCAATTTTAAGGCCTTGATTTTCATTGGGGACCATCTACAACCTAATCCGCATAATCCCTGAAAATTTCATCGGAATGGACAGAAAATGTGGAAGTTATGGCTGTCACAGGGAATTCACGTTCGCGCATTTGCAGCGGCTACTTTCAGTCTGGGGGTAATGATTCTCATAGGGAACCGTCTACACGCCAACCCGCTCAATCCCTGAAAATTTCATCGAAATCGGATGAAAAATGTGGAAGTTATGGCTTTGGCAAGGATTTCATGACAGGCGGACACACAGACACATAGACAGACAGACTTGGAACCAAAATCGTTCAGAAAGGTCTGAAACGTAAAACGAAAGTGGAAATTTCGATCTTGGAGAATTTTTTTTTTTCAACCTTGAAAAGTGAAAACAAAGCTTCCGCTTGGTAGACTCGGAAGCAAAAATGAATTTTTCGTGGGACTGCTCATCACATTTTTGGTTTCTTCCTACCGAAGGTAAGAGAAATCAGTATCTAGGCTGTAAAGCAACTAAGTTAAGGCCCAAAAACTAACATTTCACTTTTATTTTGCGTTTTAGAGATTTTTTAAACAATCATGGTTTCGTTCCAATGTGTGTTTCGTTTGTGTGTGTGTGGAGTTTTGAAAGTAAACCGTCAACGAAATTCATGTGTTTTCTCTAGTGTAACGCTTTGAAATTGCATCAAATACATCCTAATTGCCATCTCAGCTGAGTAGCTTCAAGATTTATACGAATGAAGCATATTCTGTTGTATTTTAAGGGTGCACCAGCCTACGTAGGCACATTGGATACGGGTTGTGCTTTTGACGCTTCTTGGTTATTGCCTCTTTGGATGACACAATCAGGCAATTGCAGAACATGACGTACGCATTCCTTGGAGTAGGTACGTTTCCTTCCCTCAAAATCCAAGAAGTCATCCAGGTGGTTACTACATATATATGAGTCCTGCTACGTGTTTCGGGCCACACCTGAGGTCATCTTCATTATTGCGAGTGGTTACAATGTTTTTCTTCTTTCCTACTAACTTCATCGCCACCGATTTTTTTTCGGACCGTTCTAGGAAAGTCTATCATTATCCTTTGAGCGCGGAGCGTGAACTACGATCTTTCCGTTAATGTTATCATCACGATGCACCCTTACGTAAAGGCTTCCCATTGAGTTTTTTTCAAAGTGAAAAGTCCCCCAGTACATTGAGGTCGGTATATTGTTTTATATTGCACAAGAGGAGGCCAAGGGCTGAGAATATTAAGTAGAAAGTGATTGGACGTTTTAATAAAAGAGGCTCGTGAGTGAAGATGACGAGCATTCAGGTGTCAATAATGAACAAACGGAGCAGTGTCCGGGCGTTAAAAATTATTCGTGACGCCTTTCCTCGGGCATTCATGCAATCATATCGATTAATGGGAACCTACTTGCAAGGATGGACGGAAACATAATGAAATAACATATGACATCACATTTGCCTCTGGGGATTAAACTGCTTCGATTGTAGTTACCTACTGGTAACTTCGTACTTCGGTTGCAAGTAGTGGGTCCCCTTTGAGAGTAATGCATGGTATTGAGGTTGATGTTTTGAGATATGCTAGGTATTGAGGTTGATGTTTTGAGATATGCTAGGTACATATCTTTGCGCTTGAAGGTATCGATCTATACAATCGGGTTATGGATAGGAGGAAGCTATGTGCCACACCCACTTGGCAGACGTTATGGTTTATTATTTTCTATAATATAATAAACAATAAAAAAAATTGTTTAATCCTACTCAAAATTTGTTGGTTTACGTTTCACGGTACGTAGTATCCTAAACGCTGCAAATTATTACACAAAGGTTTATTATTTTTCTATATAGATCACTCGTCTGCAAAGAACATGGCTTTGCCATTGTTACCACCAACCAACATGAAGAAAAACATCGATTGCATTACGGTCAACTAAAATTTGAACGGAGATTAGGCCTCTTTTGTAATTCACACTCGTGTTTCTGATTTATCGTAAGTCCAACCCTTAAGTTCTCGTTGGGAGCGAACGGTTTGTCCTACAGGGCTCCGCATGGTCTCTAAAAATTCAATACTATCTTAAATTGATGGAAGAACAATACCTTTATATAAAACATTTTTGAGCTAGGGCGTTTTCAAAATTTCAAACCTTATTACGGGGCACAACTAGACCCCAAATAGAGCCCTCATGCCAAATTTCATGAAAATCGGTCAATGCTACCTGAGGAAAGTACCGTGGACGGACGGCCAAATTTTTATTCGAGTATCGGATTCTACGTACGTTGAAACTTAAACCAATAAATTTTGAGGGAGTTAAAATTTTTTTCTTGTTCGATTCCAAAGGATTATTATAGAAAATAATAAACCAAAACGTCTGCCAAGAGGGTGTGGCACACAGCTTCCTCGTATACCTAACACGATTATTTAGATCGATACCTTTGGCCGATTCCAAAGGTTCATCATCTATGTATATACATAAAACGCCAACCGTACTTACGTATGTCGCCCGAACGTGGGGGTCTCGGGTTCGATTCCAAGCCGGGACATCAAATTTTTTTTTTACATATCTACAATTTTTTGCCTGCTTTTAGCAGGCTTTTCAGCTAGTTGAACATAATAAGCCAAAATCAAATAAAAATTTGGCTGTCCATCCGCCGAACGCGGCACTTTCCTCGGTTAGCATTGACGAGTGTGAATCGCAAAAGAGGCCTAATATCCATTCAAATGTTAGCTGACCGAAATGCGATCGATGTTGGTTTATTATTTTCAATAATGAACCATTGGAATCGAGCAAGAAATTATAATATAGAATATAGTATACAATTTTTAGAATTTCTAGAGACCACGTGTTGCTCTGCAGGACAATCCGATCGCTCGCTACGAGAACTTAAAGAGATCTGATCCGTTCACCGTTCAAATTTTATCTCACTAAAATGCGATCGCTGTTTGTTACTTCGAGTTGTATTCTCTTTTGCTTCCTTATCAACCAGTATTCAAATTTCCCCTTTGAACCTCCTTATTTTCCGAATCGAGTGTGAAGCAATAATTTCTTCCAACTAAACTTGATTGTGAAGGGATGAAGGCACTATGTAGTAGTTAGGTAGTAAATACCTATGGTTGGTAGGTAAAATTTACAGGAAAATAATAAACCTTTTTGAAATGATTTGCAGCTTGATCTATACAGGAAAACAATAAACCTCTGTGATTTTAACACATACACAGGGTTCCGAAACCATTTCAGGAATCGATCCTACAACTAATTTGCTACAATTTTTTTCTTCATGTCCTAACAGGAGGATCATTCATTTGGTCTAAATTCAAGGCTACGGCCACACGACGACGTGCCAAGGCTCGAGCAAATGGGCCCCGTGGGACTTGGAGCTGAACTCGAACCCCATGGGAAGGAGAAGCGTCGGCTGATAGCATAGCCAGAAGAGGCACAATCCTCCCTCCATCATTTTTGGGGATAAGGTGATTCAACCTTGTCCCTCACCCCAATGTCCGAGGTCGGATCTCGGACCCTGATGCCAAGCTGCCAGACGGACATGACTGCTGAGTGCTGATACAATGCTGTGATATAAATATTTATGTACAATACCGTCAATTGTTGTGGTGAAATATGTTTTCAAAATATAAATTGTTAATGGTATGTGGGCTCCATTTGGGGTCTAGTTGTGCCCCGAAGCTTTTAGTTTATGAAGGTCACTTCTAAAAGGTGAAAATTAAGGGTTGAATTTCCAATAGTGCCCTAGTTCGAAAATTCTCGAAATAAAGATATCGTTTTTCCATCAATTTAAGATAGAACCTATTGAATTTTTAGAGACGACCCGGAGCTCTGTAGGACCAACCGTTCGCTCCCTACGAGAACTCATGGGTCAAACTTACGATAAATCAGAAACACGAGTGTAAATCGCGAAAGAGTCCTAATCTCCGTTCAAATTTATGGTTTTATGGGGCAAAAATAAGGTTGATAGGTCGTGGCAAAGATGTATTCTTTGCAGACGAGTGATCTATACAGAAAAATAATAAACCAAAGTGTAATAATTTGCAGGGTTTTTGTAAATTAAGATTGAAAAAAGGAAAGAAATAACAATGTTAAAAAGCCTGATTGGATGGGATTTTGGAAAAAATGTTCTGGAACAAACGTTGTTGCAAATTAGTCGTCGAATCAGTCCCTGAAGGATCATTAATTCTGGGACACAGTGGATATTATTATTCCGGTTTATTAAGCATTCCGGTTCAATATACCAGAGATTGAAGGACTCAGGATTTCGGGGGCTTTGCTGTGGCCCCACTGTGTTCCTTCCCCCGTCAATCGCGTGAACCCCGAGTGTCGTCCGACTCGGCCGACCACCGAACCCGTGAGCTGCACGAAGGCGAGTCGAGAGGGAAGGCACCAAGTTCAAGGACGCGGCTCTCCTTGCAACCCGAGAACCGGGAACCGGGTTAAAGGACGCCCCGCCCCGAACTGGCTCCACCACCAGGGGTTACGTAATTATATTTTACACCCGTCAAGTTGACGTACCTTCCTTCCCTTGTGGCATTTTTTCCCCTTTTTTTCTCTACTCGCCTTTTCCTCTAATCGGCACTCGTCATCGCCTCCCGAAGAAAGTCTATTATTACTCCGCTCAAACCTCAGCAATTTAAACCAATATCGCGCCAAATCATCTCTTTTACAGGTTCCACAATAATGGGGAGAATAGCTGACCTGATTCCCTTCGATGGAATTCGCCCAAACACAACGAATGTACGCAATTCGTTATCATGTCGACAGTAAAGCGTGTTAATCCATGAGGCTCGGTATGAGTAAACCTACTTAGAAATTATCCCCTTCAGTGGAATGCCTGATAACTACTTACATCATTTTCAATTCCTATATTTCTCAATATATTTCGGATTCCAAGCTGGGTGACGCATGACTCATGTAAAGCTTACAGAACATTTTAATCTTTGCTCATCTTCATACCATCAGTCCGAGGGCAATGATCTTCATAGGGAATTTTCTTCACTCCAGTCGGCATAATCCTTGAAATTGTCATCGAAATCGGATGGAAAATGTAAACATTATGGGTGTTGCAAGGAATTCACGTTTACGCAAGAGCGGTGGGACGACCACCAATCTTGGTTGGGGGGGGGGGGGGGGGGGGGTACGTGGGTTGGCATTTGCGCTGTGATCAGTCCAGGGACGATGATTTTCATGGGGAACCATCTACACGCCAATCCGCACAATTCTTGAAAATTTCATTTTCAATTGGAGTGTAACTTTGTATAGTTTTTCCCGTTACAAGGATTTCATGACAGACAGACACGGAACCAAAATTGTCCAGGAAGGCCTGAAACGTTAACCGTGAGTGGAAATTTTGGTGTTGGAGAATTTTTTTTCAACCTTGAAAAAGCAGTAACCGGTGTATGAATGATCCGGTGCATATTAGCTTATCTCAAAACATAAATCTCTCAGTACCTTACACTTACCTCATACAACCGCTATCATCAAGGCAACCACACAACCCCTGAACATTTAATCTAGATTGGGTGGAAAATGTAGAAGTTATGGCTGTTACAAGGAAATTCACGTTTTGAGCATGGCTACAATAAGTTCCGGGGAGGAAATCCGAACGACCCCAGAAAATTTCATAGAAATCGGACAATTACTTCGTATTGTTACAAGGATTTCATGATAGACAAACAGACACGGAACTAAACAAAACACGAATGAAAATTTTGGATTGGAGAGCTTTTTTTCAACCTTGAAAGTGAAACAATGCTTCTCCTACCTCGGTAATAGACTCTGAACTTTTGAGTGAATAGCCAATGAGCCGAATGGTGATTGGATGGTCGTCGAGAGGGCTCAGCTTAGTGACTGAGTTACGTATTAGGAGTTGACTCAATCTAGAGAATCGATATTTCTCTCTCTAGTCCCGAACTAACCAAGGTATCGGAACCACTGCGTTTGTAATCGGGGAATGAAAATAAAACGTTGCCAAGTAGGTGTAGCTCATAGTTTTCTCGTATCCATTACCCTTCAACTAATAATGCTGAGCTGATGCATAGCAGCTAATCTCAAATCTTCAATCTCTAAATACCTTGCATTACCCTCATAGGGGACCATCGTCAACCCACATAATCTCAGAAAATCCTGAGAAATTTTGTAGAAATCGGATGGAAAATGTAGAAGTTATGACTGTTACAAGGAATTCACGTTTGCGCCTGCGCACTAGCTTCTATCAGTCTGGGGGCTATGATTTTCATAGAGACCATCTTTACGCCAATCTGAACAATTCTGGAAAATTTCATTAAATTCAGATGGAAAAGTAAACGTTATGGCTGTTACAAGGAAATTCACTTTTGCGCATGGGCCATGGCTACTATCAGTCCGCAGTCATCGAAATCGGACCATAACTTCGTTTAGTTTTGCCTGTTACAGGGATTTCATGATAGACACGAAACCAAATTTGTTCAGGAATGTAAGTAGTAGTAGTAAATTAAACAACCATTTCAGGTTGAATTTTCGTCCGCCTGCCATTCCTAGCGTCGCGGGAAGACCAGAATTGGTTCTGAAGATTTCGCTCATGGGATAAGGGAGACGATGAGAGCCCCGGACGCAAAAAAACGCTATGAGACTTGAACCCACGACCCCCGTAAAAAACGGTCCAAACTCCACCGCCCAACAACGCTCGACTCAGCGACCTTAGCTACATCGGACCATCAAATGTTCCGTTTCAAAAATGTCTAAAACGTAAAAATCGAGTAAAAATTTTTATTTTGGTTAACATTTCTTTTTTCTTCAACCATGACATTTTTACTTGCTTTGCACATTCTAGTCGTCCCTGAGCTGTTTTGGTGTCTCTGTCTCAGTCTTTTGGTGTGAAGTCAGTTTGTTATCAGACTTCAACTCACGACTTCACCATTATAGAGCTGGGCTGATTGGATTACTATGAGATGGAATCACGTAACTAATTATAACATTTTCAATCAAATAATTATTTCAATTCAATGACTATTGAATCGTCGTTTAAACTAGTAATCGTAAAATTAATTCGAAATTTCAATAATCGAGAAATGTAATCAACATATTGACATACTAGTATTACTCATCCGTGATTACCTTCATAGCTCTTATGTTTTCAATAATTCAACTATTGGATTATTATTTTCAATAATGAACCGTTAGAATCGACCAAGAAAAATAAAGTTAATCACCCTCAAAATTTGTTGGTGTACGTTTCAAGGTAAGTACGTAAATTCCGAAAATAGAATAAAAAAATTTCCATCCGTCCGACGTACGCAGCACTTTTCTTAGTTGCCATGAACCGATTTTGATGAAATTTGGTATACACCGGCTTCATTTGGGGTATAGTAGTGCCTCGAAGCTTTTGGTTGATGATGTCAGTCACTTCTAAGGGTTGAAAAATAAGGGTTAAAATGTTGAAATCGCCCTAGCTCAAATCATTTTGATATAAAGGTATTGTTTTTCCATCAATTTAGGACAGTATGGAAATCTTAGAATCGAATAAGACCACCCGGAGCTCTGTAGGACCAACCGTTCGCTCCCTACGAAAACTTAAGGGTTGGGCTTACGATAAATCAGAAACACGAGTGTAAATCGCAGAAGAGGCCTAATCTGCGTTCAAATTTTAGCTGACCAAAATCCGACCGCTGTTCGTTTCTTCGAGTTGTACTCAGCTTTGTGACGTTAGCAACCAGTAATCACATGTCCTAATAATTAAGGCACCCACAACTCCTCATTTCGTGGAATTGAGTGTGAAGCGTTTATTTCTTCAAAATAAATTTGATTGTGAAGTACCTAGGTGTGGGTAGAAAGTTCCGAGTAAGCTCTGTTCTTTGCAGGTGTGTTATCAACACAGAAAAATAACAAACCTTTGTGTAATCATTTGCAGAGTTTTATTGCAACATTCTTTGCCTTCCTATATTTCTTTCGCATTACATTTCTAGCCACAACTTTCCAGCAGTTTCCTACTAACCGCTATTTTCTTCACACAGAGATGATCCCTTATGTAGGTATGGATCTGCATCTCCACCTCCTTGGCTATTTTCTCCATTCATTTTAATGTCCTTCGGAGTCACCAATATCCTAACGTGGCCTATTTCAAGTATTTCTTAATTAAAGAACAATGTACTACAGCGTCACGTTAGAGAATGAGATTTTAATTGTGTACTTTTTGGTAACCAAATTAACACCTGAAATAATGAAATAATAATAATGGTGGGTACCTACAGCATCACCTACCCAATCTTGTTATAGATAAAAGAAAAACTAATTTTTTCGGATAAACAAATTAATAAGAAAACTTCAAATAATTAAAAAGCTACTATCGTTTTGCTTATTAAGAAGTTACTCTACTCATATAAGAATGCCTAATTGGGTCACGATAACTTGTATGAACAGGAAATTTTAATAATTTCCATTTTATTGCATGTCTCAAAATTTTCAGCATACTTTAATCTACGAAATAGCTAGCTTTAATGTATAGTCGAATTACGATCTAACAAGTAAGTAAATGGCTAAACCACTTCTGCATCGCCAGATCAGAATTTCAATTTTTTCTGGGAGTGTCATGAAAATTCTTGGAAATTACCCGCAGACGTTGTAAAGAAAACTGTGTAAGAATAAATTTGACCTTAATTACACTAAAAACACGTAGGTACCTACTTACCTCAAAATATGAACAAATCTGGCCCACAAATCCGACCTTTTTCTTGATATTGCCGATTTATTGGCACTTTTTTAAAAATATTATTATTTGAAATTGTTTCTGGGATTTCATGTTCAAAAATTCGCCAAACCTTCTAAAATAATTTTCTCAAAATAGGAAGATTTTGTTTACGTAGGGACCGCTGTGGAACGCTAAATCCGTGAGTTATGATCCATCAAAGTTTACGTTCGAAATACGAGTGTTTGACATTTGACACATAACAAATAAATTCGCATCAACTATAAATTAAGTATAAAATAACAATGAATGATTACATATAATTCGTTGAATATAATATATTCAATACATACATATTATGTAAGCATAACGAAATTATATGTATTTTGTAATAGGCAAGCCCTAAAAGCAAATGAACGTTGAATCTGAAATGAATTCGCAAAAAAAACAAGTGGGTGTGGCACATAGCTTCCTCACATCCATAACCCAATTGTATAGATGATCTGATGCTAAGTAGTTAATCTCATAACATCAATGACTAAGTACCTTCCACTACCCTCATAGAGAACCATCTACACGCTAATCTGAACAATCCTGAGAAACTTCGTCGAAATCGGATGGAAAATGTAGAATTTAAGGCTGTTACGGATTTCACGTTTGCGCATGCGCAGCAACTACTATTAGTCTGGGGGAGATGATTTTCATCAGAGACCATCTAGAAGCCAATCTGAACAATCCTAGAAAATTTCATCAAATTCGAATAAAAAATGTAAGGGTTATGGCAGTTATTAGGATTTTACGTTTGCGCATGCGCAGAGACTACTGTCAATTTTAAGGCCTTGATATCCATCGAGGACCATCTACATCCTAATCTGCATAATCCCTGAAAATTTCATTAAACTCGGATAGATAATGTGGAAGTTATGGCTATTACAAGGATTTCACGTTTGCGCATGCGCACCGGCTACTATCAGGCCGGGGGTGATGATTTTCACGGGGGATCGTCTACACGCCAACCCGCACAGTCTCTGACAATTTCATCGAAATCGGACAATAGGTAGCTTTGTATAGTTATGCCGGTTACAAGGATTTCATTACAGACACACAGACAGACAGACACGGAACCAAAATTGTACAGAAAGGTCTGAAACGTAAAACGCGAGAGGAAATTTAGATTTTGGAGAACTTTTTTTCCAACCTTTAGAAGTGAAAACAGAGCTTCCGCTACCTTGGTAGACTCGGAAGCGAAATGTCTCGTACATGTAATCAATTAATGCTAGTTGAATCGGGCATTCTAGACTTACTTGAAGGTGAGCAATCCATATCGATCATCACAGAGTAAATTAAATTATTTGCAAGAGCTGAGGAAACTGACTCACCTTCTCAGTGGACTAAGCGTAAAGATTGACGACTTTGTGAAGCTTGTCCTCGCGTCCTGTGAGGATGTTTTGAACCTCTTCAACAAATTTTCTGTGAAAATTAAATGAAGCTACAACTTTCTTGTTTATGTTTCACTTTTTTTTTTATTTAAGCGTTTATTAGTCAATATATCAACTAGTTACAATTGAGGTATTATACATCACGTAACTATCTAGATATTTACTTCACATATATATTACGCGTTTCTCATGCAAGTGTTAGTCCAATGACTTTCACTACATTAAAGTTACACTTCAGCATCCAAGGTCCAGTGGCTTGATCCTTTTTAGACGTCGGATTTCATGAGTGTTGTCCAGAAGCTGGATGGCTTCTGGGTTTGTGTGTGCGTGAAGCCTCTTTTCGTAGTTTCTCGCGTATCTTTTTGCTACCTCGCTAATAGTCTCAATTTTGAGGTCCTTGTGGAGGTCATCATTACGAATGTACCACGGAGCATTCACAATACTCCTCAGTATCTTATTTTGAAACGTTTGAATAATTTTCATGTTACTTTTAGCTGTGCATCCCCATAGCTGTATACCATAGGTCCAAATTGGCATAAGTACTGTTTTGTATAACAGCACTTTGTTGTGTAAGCTAAGTTGTGAATGTCGGCCCAGGAGCCAATACAGTTTTCTGAATTTGATTGTTAGCTGTTCCTTTTTCTTTTTGACGTGTTCTTTCCACTTCAGCTTCGCATCTAGTGTCATTCCCAGATACTTAGCTGTGTTGGAATATGGGACTGTGCATTGATTCAATATCAGCGGCTTATTTGTAATTTTTTTGTTGGTGAAGTTCACATGAGTGGATTTGGTTTCGTTTAATTTGAGGCGCCATTTTCGAGTCCAATCTCCAATAGCATTCGTAGCTTCCTGTAGCTTTACTGTAGAGGTTTCAACTGTGTCTGCAACTGCCAAAACAGCTGTATCGTCTGCGAATGTGGCTATAGTTGTTCCCAATGTGCGAGGAACATCATGTGTATATAGCAAGTAAAGGAGGGGTCCAAGAACACTTCCCTGCGGGACACCTGCTCTAATTTTGTTGAGATTTGAGTATTCATCTTCGTTTTTAATTCTGAAGTATCTATTGCTGAGGTAAGATTCCAGAATTTGGCAATATTGATTAGGCAACATCCCTTGCAGTTTGTTGTTTAGTCCATCGTGCCACACTTTATCGAAAGCTTGTGACACATCAAGAAATACAGCACTACACACTTGTTTATTTTCCAGTGCATTTTCAATTACATCTGTTATCCTATGGACTTGTTCAATCGTTGAATGTTTTGTTCTAAAACCAAACTGGTGTTGTGGAATTAAATTCCTTTCTTCTATTATGTTTATGAGTCTTTTCTTTAGTAGCTTCTCAAACAGCTTGGAGAGAACCGGAAGCAGTGAAATTGGTCTATAGGACTTGACGTCCGAAGGTTCTTTGCCTGGTTTCAATATCATGATCACTTCAGCAATTTTCCAAGATTGCGGAACATGATATAATCGAAACGCTGTATTTATGAGGTGTAGTAGCTTACGCAATCCTATCTCCGGAAGTTCTTTTAACACTTGACCAGTGATCAGGTCATATCCTGGCGCTTTTCTGGTTTTTATCTCATGTTTGACGCAATTAGCGAGTTCGCTAAATTTCACAGGTTTAATTGGAATACTATCCATTCTGTGGGGTTCATTCAGAACTTCTTCGCTCGGTGACTGCTGTAGCAGGGGGGAGAAGGTCTGGGAGAGATAGTTCGCAAATATTGTCACTTTCTCCTTAGCGTTTCTCGCCCAGTTGTTCCCAACCCTGATGGGTCCTAGAGGTTTTCTCGACGTTTCCGTGCCTTTAGCTGCTTTGTACAGAGAGTAATCCGTAGTTGTATCTGCCGTTAGACTTAGAATTTTTCTTGATAGTGTTTCTTGCTCTATTTCATCGATAAGTGTGCCCAATTTTTTTGATAATCTGTTAAGTTCTGTTTTATCTCCAGGGAACCGAGTAACTTGCCATCTCTTCCTTGCTTTGCGTTTCTTCCTCAGTAACTCCCTAACGGCAACTGGGTAGTTGATTGTAGTGCCTCGTGTTGATTCATTTATTGTGGGGGTTGAACGCCACGCTGCATCTTGAATAAGTTCAGTGAATTCTGAAACTTCGTTATCAAGTTGTTCTACTGTTCTAAGAGGTACATTCAGCTGAACTCTTGATATAATATGAGTCCGAAAGTTTTCCCAATTAGTGTGCTTGCTGACAAGACGGGGTTTGAATGTTGTGTTTGAATGTTGGTGAGAATGTTTCACTAATTCAATATTTAGGATTTCGAACCTGAGTTCCTAGGCTCTTCACATGGAGGAGGAAAGGTCCGCAAAACTCGGCCCAAAGTTGACTGAGAAAAAATTCGGATGGATTTATGGCAGGGAATTCACTTTTGCGCATGTACAGTGGCTACTGTCAGTCTGGGAGCAACGATTTTTATAGGGAACCATCTACAACACAATCTGTAAAAACCTCTGAATATTTCATCAAAATAGAATAATAACTTCTTGTATTTTTTTTCGTTACAAGGATTTCGTGTCAAACAGACACGGGACCAAAATTTTACGCAATTTTTATTTCGGAGAACTTTTTTTTCATTCAACCTTTAAGAGTGAAAACAATTCTTGCGCTATCTTGGTAGACTCGGATGCAAAAATGAAAGTCTAAAATGTCTGAAAATTGGTTGAATATTTCTTTGAAAAGTTGCTTATTCACTTTTGATTCACTTGAATACAATATATTCAATAATTCTTCAATAATTCTTGAATAATATATATAGCTGAATATTATTCAGCTTTTAGGGGGAAAAGTTATACCTTTTTGACATTTTGCTTCCGAGTCTACCAAGGTAGCGGAAGCTTTGTTTTCACTTTTCAGTGTTGAAAAAAAAGTCCTCCAAAATCAAAATTCCCACTCGCGTTTACGTTTCAGACCTTTCTGAACAATTTCGGTTCCGTGTCTGTCTGTAGGTGTGTCTGTCAGTAAATCGCTGTAACCGGCATAACTATACGAAGTTATTGTCCGATTTCGATGAAATTTTCAGGGATTATGCGGATTAGGTTTTAGATGGTCCTCAATGAAAGTCAAGGCCTTAAAATTGACAGTAGACTTTGCGCATGAGCAAACGTAAAATCCTTGTAACAGCCATTACACTTACATTTTTCATCTGAATTTGATGAAATTTTCTAGGATGGTTCAGATTGGCGTGTAGATGGTCCCATTTGAAAATCATCTCCCCCAGACTAATCGTAGTTGCTGCGCATGCGCAAACGTGAATTCCTTGTAACAGCCATAACTTCTACAGTTTCCATCCGATTTCGACGAAATTTCTCAGAATTGTTCAGATTAGAGAGCAGATGGTTCTCTATGAGGATAGTGCAAGGTACCTGGAGATGTTTTGAGATTTAAAAATTTGCATCGGATCATCTATACAATCGGGTTATAGTTACGAAGGAGCTATGTGCCACACCCACTTGGAAGACACTTTTTATGCCTGATTCGATTTATATAATCATTAGCGGTAGATTTGAGCGAATGGAAATGAAAAACAATCGTTAGATTCAATCCCTGATCTTCAGACACTATGTAAGTTGACGTGTAGATGGTCCCCTATGAGCTACTTAGTTCCCTAGCAAGGAACTTAGTGATTGATATTTTGAGATGAGTTACATATCACCGGATCATCTATACAATCGGGTTATGGTTACGAGGGAGCTATGTGCCACACCCACTTGGCAGACATTTTTCATGTCTGATTCGATTTTATAATCATTAGTGGTAGATTTGAGGGAATGGAAATGAGAAATAATAGTTTAATTCAACCCCTGATCTTCAGACATTATGTAAGTTGACGTGTAGATGGTCCCTTATGAGCTACTTAGTTCCCTAGCAAGGAACTTAGTGATTGATATTTTGAGATGAGTTACATATCACCGGATCATCTATACAATCGGGTTAAGGATGTGAGGAAGCTATGTGCCACACTCACGTTTTTATTGTTTAATTGATGGCATATTTTAGCATAAATGTGCAGCATGTCCCTTAATAATCCTCAATGCAGGATCAACAGGTGTGTCACAAAACGTAACTGTGATAATTTTTTATCAAATACGCGATTTTTATCAATTACGCGTACTGGAAGAGACGAGATCGATCTGAAATCTAGAACGTTCAACGGGAGTAGTTGTACGAAGGTCGCTCGTCTTCCGCGGGCATCCCCCGTGTGACCGCTACGCCCTGCGGATCCGCTCGCCACCCTCGACAATCAGAGTCCCTATGAGGCGGGGGCGGGGTCGAGGGGACCCCTCTCTAGAGGCCCCTGGCCCCCAACCCTCCGAGAGTCCGTCCCCCGTATAAAAGCTTCGGAACCCTTTCTAGGCGCACAGTCTCAAGTCTTGTAGTGTGTATCAGCCGTTACGTCCACTTATCATGTTTGCCAAGGTAAAGTACATCAAATTGACATCAAAATTTTCAGGTAGAATTTGTACCAGGACGAAAACTCCTCTGAAATACCTATGACTCGAAATTTTGGATACGCGAAATCTGGTGACAGTAAGTAAACAAACCCTCTCCCCACTTCTTTCATCAATTTCGCACACTCATTTTCAAAACGTCAAAATATCCATCAAAAGGTCTGATCATCAGAAAACATCGCAAATGGTAAGGCAGTAGGTAGGTACCACACTTAGGTATCGTATGAGGAGTGAGGAGCAAATTTTTGATCGTTCAATGCTTCAAATGGTTCAATTCTTTATTTCAGAATTATTAAATTAAAAATCGAAAAATTTTTAAAATATTTTTTAATATAATATTTGGGTGCACTTTCCAAATCCAAACTCTATCTACGAGTAGATACCGATTTGAAAGTAAACTACCTGTTAGCAGTATTAGAAATACCGAGTAGCAATCCCATGTATCGGAGTTATAAATATATTTTATATTACATGCTTAAATACATTTAAAGTTTAAAAATATTGAATTTATCTCATATTTACAATTTTTATTACTAGATTCAGTCCTTCTGTTTTGAAGAATTATTGCTTTCAGTCTACAGGTCGAGGGAACTTTGTTTTCACTTTTCAAGTTTAAAAAAAAAATGTTCACCAAAATCAAAAACGTTTTAGGCCATTTTTATCAATATTCTTTATTGCACCAAGTATAACTAATTAACAATATTTTCAAAAAACTTTTGGCATAAATCAATTTGAATTTTCGGCAAACTTTTGGCAACTCAATTTGAACTTTCGTCAAATCCATTACGTTTCGACAACTACTGGAGTCCTTGCCCACCTTCATTCCTTCTACAATGTTCAATAAAGTGTTTTTTCTCTCATTGTATTAACAATATTATTTTGAAAATATGGACAAGTATTCAAAACTAAGATACATCACTGAGTTTTGTTGATTATGGTGGAGGTTTCACTTCGCTGCTTCACAAGATAGGTCCAGTGGTCTGGTAAGCTTCAATCTTCTGATGATATCACTATTAACAAGGAGTTGGACTGCTTCCTCGTTGATGTGACATCTTAGCCGCTGTAGGTGTCTCACAGCTTGTCGCTTTATAACATTGTTTGTTGTTTCGATCCGAAGCTCATGATGGAGACGTACGTTTCGAAAGTACCATGTTGCATTGACATACGTTCTTAGCACATTGTTCGGGAATCTTAGGATTTTTTGCTTCCGAGTCTACCAAGGTAGCGGAAGCTTTGTTTTCACTTTTCAAGGTTGAAAAAAAAGTTCTCCAAAATCAAAATTCCCACTCGCGTTTTAAGTTTCAGACCTTTCTGAACAATTTTGGTTCCTTGTCTGTCTGTCTATGTGTCTGTCATGAAATCCTTGTAACCGACCTAACTATACAAAGTTATAGTCCGATTTCGATGAAATTTTCAGGGAATGTGAGGATTAGGTTATAGATGGTCCCCTGTGAAAAAATCATCACCCCCCGGACTGATAGTAGTCGCTGCCCATGCGCGAACGTGAATTCCTTGTAACAGCCATAACTTCTACATTTTCCATCCGATTTCGATGAAATTTTCAGGGGTTATGGGAAATAGGGTGTAGATAATTCGCAATGAAAATCAAGGCCTTAAAACTGACGGTAGCCTCTGCGCATGCGCAAACGTAAAATCCTTGCAACAGCCTTAAAACAGTCTTCATCCTATTTCGATGAAATTTCTCATGATTAGCGTGTAGATGGTCCCCTATGAGCGTAGTGGAAGGTACTTGGAGATCGATGTTTTGAGATTGATCTATAATCGGGTTTTGGATACGAGGAAGCTATGTGCCACACCCACTTGGCAGACTTTTTTTACTGGTTTGATTGCACCAAGTTACAACTCATAAGCAACATTTTTCTGATACATAGTTGATGTACGTTAAGAAAACTAAGATACTTCGCTTAGTTCTTATTGTCCTGAAATTTGCACTTCATGATGCTCACACTAAGTGGATTAGATCGTGTGGCTTGGTTCTCTTGAGTCTTCTAATCATCTGTGTTGAGAAGCTGATGACTTCCTCATTTACTTTTGCGATTCACACTCGTGTTTCTGATTTATCGTAACTCCAACCCTTAAGTTCTTATAGCGAGCAATCGGTCGGTCCTACAGGGTTCTGGGTGGTCTCATTTGATTCTAAAAATTCATTTTATCATATCACATAGGTATAAAAAGTTTTTGAACTAGGACGTTTTGAAAATTTCAGCCCTTATTTTTCAACCCTTAGAAGTGATTCACATCAACCATAAGCTTCGGGGCACAAATAGATCCCAAAAGGAGCCAATATACCAATTTCATCAAAATCGGTCCATGATAACAAAGGAAAGTGCCGCGTACGGCGGACGAAAGGCAAAATTTGTATTCGATTTTTGGACTCTACGTACTTTGAAACGTTAAACCAACCAACTTTTTTCTTAGTAGATTGCAAAGGTTTATTATAGATATTAATAAACTGAAATTGAGGGAAATGTGGATTTCAAGAATAAAACTTCAAAACTCATCACCGGCTTGCTAAAATAAGGTCTCTGACAGCAGACATTATGATGACACAAAGATGAAATACGGAAAACCTCAAGAATCTAGATCTGACTTGTGAGTAATTTTTAAGAGAAAATATCCTTCTAAGTGAGCTTTATTTCTCCGATCTGCCGAAAATGCATCGATCCACTCACATTTTCTGTTCAGCTTCCTTCTCGTTTGCTTCATCTGAGAAAAATATTGAAAATATATTCAGAGACCAATTTTAACTTCACCAAACAATTTCAACATTGCTATATCTCTTTTATGACGAACTATTTTCTTGATACTCATATCAAAGAGAAAGAGATATGAGTTGAGGCAAAGTTCTCTAGCGTTCTCGACTAAGGAAGAATTTCGTTTCTATCTCCTTGGAATACTGGAAGTGGTTGAGAAGAGTTCTAGACAAATCAGCAATATGAGTGATGAAGCTAATTTCTATTCGTCGCAGAGCGCTGAACCTAGGTACCTATCCCGTTTCTTCCGGACCACTAGACGTAATCGTCAGAAGTCCTTGGATACGACCGGACCTAATCGGATGGAAGACGAATAGTAGTTTGAGCGGTAAAACATCACCAACTCCCTCCACTTCAATCGAATACACAGGATTTTGCGGGTCACTGTAAGTTACTAAACATAAGGAAAATCTTCGGGTGTGGAAGCTATCATGCCATTATGTTTCAGACAAAACAGTAGATTCTAGTCACTCGAGAGAGTTTCATACGGAGACAAAAGCATGTTGGCAATAACCAAACAGGCGATTCTAGGAACGTCCCTTTTGTCAACACATTCGAAACTCCAGTAGGAGTTCTGCGAGAGATGAGGGTGAAATCAAGGGTTGCTGGCTATCATTATATCTTCATATTTGAGTTACTTGTAAGAAACTTTGAACATATCTCCAAGCCACAAGGGATTTAGTAACTGAAGGAAAGTTCTGAAGCATCGAGCTGGAAGATTCAATTTCGAGGAAGTTAGGACAAGCCTAATTCCCGAAAGAGATGAAGGACAGAGACGACGGAGATCCACCCGATTCATCCAACGCTGTCGAATGCAGTATAAAGCGAACATATTGGTTCCAACTGCCTGAACTACGCAATGCGATGAACAAACTAGTACCAAAGTCAATAAACTTCTAAAAATATTGAAACCTAGAACTAAAAATGACAGGTACATACTGGTACATAGTGATGTAGGAATAACTACAAATTACAGGTGTCGTACTCGCATTGGAATCATAACGAGAACCCAAATCCTCATTTGGACTTTTGCTTTCTTTCTCAACTATTTCAAAATTTTAAAAAAATGAATAGTCGCAGTTCGAAAACTGTACTCAACCATCAATTTCAACAGACTAGTGAATGTCAATAGGAAAATCCAGCATACCTTCTATTAGTTGAAATTGTGTTCAGGTTCATCGCAGATAGCTTGGTTTCCTCCTTTCTAAAACTTCGGAGGCCCTTTTAGTTCGTCACCTCTTGGCATTGTTTATTTCCCCCAATCGATTACACTTCTTTGTGCCAATATGATTCTTGTTTGCTTTCACTCCTATGCGTTATGTCCTTCACTTTTCTCAACCACAAGGAATCAAGTCCTCGTTTACTTGATACTACAATACTTAATTTTGGTTATTTTCCGATGCATCTTCATTCTTGTTCGATACTGATTATTTTGACCCAGTGACGCGATTGATTCATTTCCTCTCTCGGAAGTTTATTTATTTTTTTTTTATTATAAAGCTTTTATTGCACCAAGTAAACTCATTAACAATATAAATCTGACTTATATTACTACAATACATTGTAGTAATACAATGTTGTTGTTCTCTTGTGTCTCGAAAGTATCACATTCACTTCCTATACAAGTGCATGCGTTTTTAGACGCTTAAGACGTAGATTTAGGTCTTGCACATCTAGGAGCTTTACGGCTTCCTTATTCATATGATCTTTCAGTCTGACAAGATGAGCCGTTGCTCTCTTTTTAATCACTTCATCTACACTGTCCACTTAAAGTTGGTGGTGGAGAGCATCATTTCGGAAGTACCACGGCGAATTAGTAATACATCGTAGTAAGAAGTTCTGGAAACGTTGGATGATCTGTCTGTTGGTTGGAGCTGTGCAGCCCCACAGCTGCACTCCATACATCCAAACTGGCTCGAGTACTTGATTGTACAGAAGCAGCTTGTTACCGATGGCCATGGTGGAACGTCGGCCGATCAGCCAGTACATCTTTCTAAATTTCAATGCGAGTTCAGTCCTCTTCTTTTTGACATGTTCCTTCCACCTGAGCTTGGCATCTAACGTCATGCCCAGGTATTCGGCTTCATTCGCGTAGAGAATTGCCACGTTGTTGAGGAAAGTAAGGATATAGTTGATTTTCCGGTTGGTAAAATCAACGTGCACGGACTTGACCTCACTCAATCTGAACCTCCTTTTCGAAGTCCATTGGCTGATTTTGGAGGTGGATTTATTGAGTTTTGGTATTGACTCTACATTGCTGTCACCAACTGCCAGGATAGCGGTGTCGTCTGCGAATGTTGCTGTGGTATTGTGATCAACTTCTCGGTAGTTTATGTCGCCTTTTTACCTGATCAGTGACGAAAGTACATGAACTCGTCGCAGGAACACAGACGGGTTGTTTCATTTGTTCAAAACGTACCTACGGCTCGTAGGTTCGTAGGTTCCTTAATTCTTTTTCCTATTATTGGACGTAAATTAAATTAGCCAAGTCTGTTATGAAGTGATGAAATATGATTTGGGAGAAGAAGGTTATTTTGATTTAGACTTCCGAGGGGTAGTCGCCATGGAGTACTTTTGTATTCCATCTTGATCAGATCTTTCATATTTTTGGTTTTTCATACTCTCTTTTTTAAACGTATGTTTTGTGGATATTTCCTATTCATTAAACCCATAAATTTCTTTGACTCTATTAAAGTTAAACAATCGTACAACAGTTTCATGGATTTCTGGGTAAGACTAGAAGAGACTAAGGTACCTAGCGTGGTACGAGTAAACTAAGGATCCACCAATACCAAATTCCAGAAATTTTGGTCCCCATCAAACGGCAACATCGTAACGCAGCAGACGAACGCAATTTCATATACTTTATAATTCGATTTTAGGACG
This sequence comes from Apolygus lucorum, assembly GCA_009739505.2. Classification (NCBI taxonomy): domain Eukaryota; kingdom Metazoa; phylum Arthropoda; class Insecta; order Hemiptera; family Miridae; genus Apolygus; species Apolygus lucorum. Next base: position 68,938,507 of record CM019176.2, on the reverse strand, counting down.
TTTAGAAATGTAATAAGTAAAATTTTGTTTGGGATTATGGAAGGGGGGAAGCTAGATGATTTTTTTAATATAGTAGGTAAACCAAAGTGATAAAAACTTTTAAGATGACGCCCATAAATCTTTAAACCCAAAAGTGCAACTGTTGTTATGAAGACAACAGAGGAGTCACGCTGCACACAATACCTAGGATCTCCTAATGCTTTCAACTGACGAAAAAGAAGGAAACTACAATATTATTTTTGGTAGTAGAAGTGCAAGAAATGATGCTATCACGAAATGCCATGCCTGAATGTCAGTATCGTTCAATTACAAACTTTTACTGTTATGAGTTTTTCTCGCTTAGGGAATCCCAGATGTTTTATAGACTTATTGACACTTTTATAGATGGAATGTGTCGAAATATCAGCTTTACTCGTGGAACCGCAGTACCGTATCATGCAAGTTGAAACTAGCAAGTTATTCCATGTTTCGTAAGACGTAGAATCCCAAATCTAGATGGAAATATTATTTTTTTAAATATCTTGAAATAGTTGAAATAAATTATGCTTTTTATTGAGCAGACTGATGAAACTGCCTATACAAAGTACGCGATTTTCATGATCTTGTGGCTGGTTTTTCTAATTACGAACAGTATACATTACATACAGTGTACCTACTGCTGATCGGGTACTGATGAAATTAATGTGCATTCTTTGAAAACTCAGCGCCAAACTTCCCTTGAAATCGAAAATTAAAGCTTTCAGAACGTAAGACATTAATGTTTAGTAAAATCAAGTTTTGGCGTCAAAGTAAAAACGTTTGCCAACTAAGTGTGGCACATAGCTTCCCCGTATCCATAACCCGAATGTATAGATGATTCAATGCATAGTAGTTAGGTATTCTCGAAACATCAGTCAGTGTGGGATTGGTACACTTTTTGTGACACTGTGGGTAGTTTGTGGGAGGGGTAAAATTAATTTAAAGGCAGGATTTGAATGAGTACATTCTAACAAACAAAATTAGACCAAAAAATGTGGATTTGGACTTATATCAAAAGAGGAACAGCAGGAAATGTGCCAAAACCGTACCAAATAACCCGCCTTGACGAGCTTCCTCGTATCCATAACCCGATTGTATAGATGATTCGATGCATAGTGGCTATTCTCAAAAAACATCAGTCTCCAAGTACCTTGCACTAATCTCATAGGGAACCATCCATACGCGAACCCGCACAATCCTGAGAATGTCATTAAATTCGGGTGGAAAATATAGGAGTTTTGGCTGTTACAAGGTTTATACGTGAGAGAATGCGCAGAGGACACAGTAAGTCCGGCAGCGATTTTGGTTTATTATTTTCAATAATGAACCATCGGAATCGATCAAGAAATTTTTTTTAACCCCCCTCAAATTTCGATGGTTTACGTTTCAAGGTACGTAGAATCCGAAAATCGAATACAACATTCTACATATCCACGTTTAGAAACTGCAGTTTGCAATTGCAGTGTTCTGAAACTTGCCAAATGTGTTTCAGCGTATCAAAAATTGTTGGGTATTGACGACCCAGAGGGAGGAAAACGACAAGGAATGCGAGGTGCAAGAAGGTTAGAGAATGTACAAGGCCGGTTGGCAGATAGTTGAAGAAAACGTGGAGGATGGGCGAGAGGATTCCCTCATATTTTGATGATAGTTTAGCGTGTGACCTCACGAACCTCTCCTTCGTCTGTTCTTGAAACGGTAGCCTTCGACCCAACAAGCCTCTCTGGGTGTTTTAGACATCTTGAAAGACAAATTTTGGATACATTCAAATATGTAACCACAAACTTTAAATCATTATAATTAAAAATTTTCCGAAGGAAAACGAAGGAACAAAAGTTACTTGTGTATGAGAAACATTTGTATTCGCACAGCTGGTAAAATGTATAAGGTCCCCCAAAAAATGTTCATTCACATTTTGCTTTTTAGAGTTTTCTGAACAACTTTTATCGGTGTTTGACTATCATATTGTGTATAGTCAATTCCAACTTCCCGGGCTTCTTCACGATAACATGCTCCGATTTTTATGAAAATTTCATGGTTGATGTGGATTACCTTTAATCTAATTTTATCTAAAACTAATATAAATGTAGCATATTATTATATAGATATTGTCATGATCCGATCTGATGGTCAAAATTGAGTTATGCATATAGTTTTTTTTCAAGCCGCTACGAGATGAAATAAACCAAAAGGAATCAGATCAAACAACATAAAAATAAAGCGGGTATTTGGGAAAAACTGAGAAGAACGAAGGGTGTTCCGCACCTTGTTATGCAGAAGTGCGCTCCAAGCGTAACCAGGACAACGACCTATTGTTCTTATTTTTGAACATAATTTTAAACCCGTTGGATCAAAATAAAATCCAAGAATACCGCCGTAACCAAAAAAATAACATTATGGAACCTGAACACTTTCGGTTAGATTGTGTGAGCTCACATGGAAACGCTGACTCAGAAAATCTCGATTTTCCAAAATTTGTATTTTGGCTTAGGTTAGGTAATGAACGAGTGAAAAATCATCAACATTATATCCAACGACTTTACAATCATGTTGCCATTTGTGGCATCCGATAATCATCAACATGATTGTAAATATGAAAGTTTCGTATTTGGGAACTTTTCATTTCTCTAAATCGTACTAGGTAGGTATAAACTAAGAGCGTATATTAGAGAAATATGATGACACGGAAATAACCTGAAGCGGGTGAAGTAGGAATTGACCTCAGAGCTGAACATTTTCATTTCTCTCCTGCACGTGGGAAACGAGTGAAAGGGAGATTGTTTAGTTCTGACGCCATTTCGTTCTCTAGTCTTCCACTCGTGTAGTATTCTATAAAATAGTATTCCATTCATCAATATTAAGGTCGAAAAACCAGCAAAAGGCCACATATGAAGAGCGATTTTTCAAACGAATTACGAACTGTACTTAAACGTAATTATTTATCAACAAAATACTGAACATCAAACGCTTGTGGTCGATGTAAAAATGAAAGGGTAATTATTGAACATAGTTAAATCAAATATTTCTTCTCCCCTAACTCGGGGATTCGAATGTAGATTGATAAAAAATCTCAATGTTTTTTATCATTCAAAAATTAATGGGAGACTGCATCTCTTTCAAGGTTAAATGTTAGGTCAAACCGAGTTTTCTTTAATTGTGTTTCAACTTTTTGCTTATGAGAGCTATGCACAATTTTGCCTAGAAGAGTATTTGAAAAAGTAAGTAATTGCGATTTCTTCTTTCTTTCTGGATGAACCTGTACTAAAACTCCGAAGAATTCACTGGCTTGTGGGTTGACACTCAAAATTGTCTACCTGGAATAAGCTTACACCGTACAACCAAGGCCCAAATCCAGTTCGGACTCAAGTCCTCAAAGCTTTGGGACTGAAATGCTCAATCAAATCGAGAAATCGTCTCAATCATCTCAAAACTTTCAAAATAATGAGTTGAGAAATATAGTCAACCCGCCATGCTATTTTAAAAATGAGACTCTCCACCATGAGCTCCAAATCGACAAAGTCAACGAAGCCATCAAATAGCCAACCGTATGCCATCTCCATCGGCTAAGATTTCATGGCAACGAGAACGCTGTCCTTCTCCTTGACAGAAGTAAAATCACCGAAGACTTGAAGGATGGACTTAAAGCCGCTTGGATTTGGCCCTCCTTAGCTTCTCTGCTGTATAGTGTCCCTCCCTCTTGACATATCGGTTCCAAATGTTTATTACGTTTTCAGAACTTACTCAGGATTATTCCATCCTAATTTGGTTAAATTTGGGCAATTAAAAAAAACTAAAAATCTTTTACAGATATTTTTTGTTTTGAAAATTCACCGATCTTTCGATACCTGTTGCATGAACTCATTTTCAAATTTTTTCTCGTTCATAGCTATCTACTAAATAGTCCGTGCCTATGGTTTCAAAATGTCGATTTCCTGATTTTTTACCACTTTTCAAAGTCAACGTTAGAAATCGTCCGTTTTTTTTTTTTTTTTTGAGGACTTAGAAAATCATAAAAACCGTCCAAAGTAATATTTCACAATTTCATTGGCACAGACTCTTTCTTGCATCTCTACGAACACTTTGTAAAAATTTATAAAACGGTGTGGGAGGTAGATGTACCGAAGTACCGAGAAATGTAATTTTACAGGAGAGGCGTTTTTGTAAAACGTTCACCTCCCGTGGTATCTAGGAGCCCCGCGCCTTTTGGACTGTCCTATCTACATGCAGTTTCTCTTTCATCTATGATAATTTCCTTCCCACTGTGTTGTTACATCCATGGAATGAAAGTGTATGAAAAAAAAAAGAAGAAGAAGATAAGTATGGATATTGTCTAATCTACCTACGTTTTTGGGACTGTAATACACATGGACACCTGACCGAGCCAGCCGCTTTCTTTCAATCGTAACACTGTACGCAGCACCGCGCTGAGACCAAACTTCAGGGAATTTATTATAATACTTCCAACAGTCCAATTTTCATAATTTTTTTCTAAATTGACCGCAATATTGTGTAGAATAACAAAATAATAAAACCCAAAACTATTTTTTTTTTCCTTTTTGCGGGCGAGCTCTTTTTAACGTACAATACCACTACGTAGACATTGTTTACCAGTGAGCCAATGTTAAGAGGGAAGAACAATGTCAAAGTGAAGAAAACTCAGTATCTAACCATAATTTCAAAATGATATTGTTAATACCTACTGCAATAAAGTTTTTGAAAAAAAGTTTCTGGACGATGGAAAATACGTTTCCTACTTGTTCCCTTGATGGATTGAGTGATCGAACACTCAGAGCCTGTGATTTAAAACTAAAAACTCGACTTTGCAGAGCGTTGGGAAGTGATTTCTCTGCAACTCGGGGATCGCATTGTCGTAAAGTAGAAGGTAATGATGAGCTCCGTGTAACCGCATTATGCAAATTTCCCTTCGAGGCGTTCCGGGTACTGCAAGATCGATGTGTTTGAGCATCTTCTGCACAGCGTATACGTCGTGCATCGTATCCGTCGGACATGAAAGTTTGATATAGGTTTAACTCGTGATAAAACCATCCATACTGACCTCTGAAAGTCCGAATTGTGAAAGTTTATGCAAACTGGAGTAGAATTGCGTTCGACATTGTGTTTCGCAATAGTTTTAAAAGCCGACTGAATTGAAGGAGGAGATCTCGTGAGTTGACCCACGTTTTCACTTCCTACTTACAAATAACATAATAATTCAGTCCACCCAAGAAGTCGGTGAGGTCAGCTAAGCTTTGAGACTCAAAAATAATCGGTTTTCTCAGCGCACTATCCTCCCAACCACTCGCATATATTCGTTCCGCACGTAAGGGACGTTGCAACAAGGAACTGTTCGTCATGATGCGGTATCGACAGAAATTGATGTATAAGTGGTAGCTCGATACTCCTTTCAAGACACTCTTAATGATCAGTTTTCAAATATTGAATAACACTGATATTAACTGGACGTTGTAACGATAATCACTTACCTTGTGGAAGATGTTTTTCATTTTATGAGGAGAAGAGTCGTAATTTTGAAGGGATATTTCTACATACAACATCACTTGTCTATATTTGTCATGCAAATAGGGTCCTTCATCACAAGAATTAGTTTCAGACATGGTAAAGTGGTACATAGCTCTTGTAGCACTTATGTTGTCAGTACAGTCATCAAGAATGATTTGTACAATCAAGTTGAAATACCAGTCAACTCGAACTTTGAGTTACTGCATGCTCTTGGTTTTGGATGACCCACATTCATAAAAACAATAACAATTTATAATTGGGAAAAATATTTCACCACTACAATCGATGGTATTGTACATAAATATTCATATCACAGCATTGTATCAGCACTCAGCAGTCATGTCCATCTGGCTGCTTGGTATCAGGGTATCTGCTTGGTATCCGAGGTCCCACCTCGGACCTTGGGGTTAGGGACAAGGTTGAATCACCTTGTCCCAGGAATGATGGAGGGAGGATTGTGCCTCTTCTGGCTATGCCATCAGCCGACGCTTCTCCTCCCCATGGGGTTCGAGTTCAGCTCCAAGTTCCACGGGGCCCAGTAGCTCGAGCCGTGGCACGCCGTCGTGAGGTCGTAGCCCTGTATGTAGACCAGATAAATAATCCTCCTGTTAGGACTCGAGTGGTCATCCACTCTAGGATAAACAGTGGGTAATCAGCCCGAATCAGATCCTTGGCTGACTTGAAATGCCACTTGAAATACCAGTCTACTCGAACTTTGAGTTACTGTATGCTCTTGGTTTTAGATGACCCACATTTATAAAAACAATAAGTGGAGAGCTTTCCAACCTTCGTAGTGAGGGCTTTAACTTGAAAATCTATAAGTCCGGGTGTTATAGCGCAAATGACTCAACCGAATCTCACCAAATTTGGAAGGTAATTTTACTCAGTACGCAGCTCGGGATTGGGCTACCTGTTAAAGGTAGAATTGAGCGCAGAGTGAAATGATTATGTTTTCATGCTCTCATCACTCTGATTCTCAATAATTGAGAATGGTGAACATCCTAACGTCGGGAATTCTTATTGATAAACGGAATTATTCCGTTTATCAATAAGAATTCCCGACGTTAGGATGTTCACCATGAGTTGTCAAGAAGGTGGAAAATATGAAGTTTGAGTATTACAACATATTGTTGAGTAATGCACGCATTTCGGGGAACGTCCCGTTGGATAAAAATTATTTTAATTTCAACCAGTAAGCGATAAAACATTATTATTCACCTTACTACTGCACAATATAGTTTCACCCAATTAATTTAGTTAGTATCATTTTTACCATTATGTGAGTCTGAAATTTGAAATTTTAAAATTGGAAAAGTATAACCTGAGGTAGCTCAAAGGGTTACTAACACGTCGGTGTTTTATTATGATAAATTTCACAATAATGGCTCAACGATAGTTGATTGTCAGGATGGTTTCATTCCTTTCTGAAAATCGAATATTATCTTAAATTGATGAAAAAAGGTCAAGGAATATAAATTAATTATCCTCATTAGCAAACGGTCAACTCTAAAAATTCTTGAAATTTTTGAACTAATAAAAAACAACACATGTACCTATATTAAAAGTTTTTAAAGCTGAGGCATTTTGAAAATATTTTCCCCCAATTTTTACCCATTAGAAGTCACTGACAATAACCAAAACTTTTGGGACACAACTAGACCCCAAATTTCATTAAAATTGGTCCAGGTACGGTGGCCGGAAGAATATTTATTCGACAAATCTTGAAAAGTAAACCATCAAATTTTGGGGGGTGTTGATTCCATGTTCCTAGATTGAAAATAATAAAATAAAATCTAAACAAATGGGATAAGCCCAGTGATCTATACATCCACTTGAATGCCATACACGTGTATTTTCTGTATACTATGAACAATAAATTCTACAGAACAGGAAAGAAAATCTCTTCAGTGTTGCTTCAATCATATCAATAGACTGCAATGAGCTGCAAATATCAAGATTCACTCGTATAATGGAGTAAATTCCACAAATTTGACAAAATGTCCTTGTGAATATGACGGGCGACAATAGATAATCTATGCAAGATGTGGAGACCGTAATAACAAGATGAGCTTCATAGCACGAGTGTGACCTTTCCCTTTCGTTCGGTTAACATTATGGTAATTGAGTGAGTTGCATTCCTGGAATTATAACCATGGGTAAAGTAAGTATAGGTATCGATTGACTACAATAGAACAAAACAAGGTTATTATTGTGATGCCGCAAGTTATTTCAATTTCCATAAAATCGAGTCCCTGAAAAAGAAGGTACCTCTACTTGATACCTACATCATGACCATCATGACCCATTGGAATAAACATGTTATGTAGATTCCTTCTTGGCATTTGGGTCTTCATTGGGCAATTTAATGTCATTAGTTCTTGGTAGTGTTTTTATCGGACAATTTGATATTCACCGAACAATTAAAAACATGTTTTCTGTTCAAAGGATTTTTTTTTAATTTATCTGTAAGAATGTAGTGAAAAAATGGAAAACAAGGTATGTCCGCCAAGTGGGCATGGCACATAGTTTCCTTCGAAACATTTTGATGACACTAAAATTCATAGGCTACCATCCAGAGCCCAACAATAAGATCCCTAAAAATTTCAGCGATATCGCATGAAAGCTGTTGAAGCTTTATATGTAGAGGCTGTTGTCTATCTGGTCTATAATCTAAAACCTGCAACCCGCATACTCTTTTGTCCCGCTAACAAAAATTTATAAAGTTTTTAAACAAATTTGACTTTAATTTGTTCTTGGTCGACGAACTTCTCCGTTATTCTGACATTATTGATGTTGCAACACATTTTGTATTTCTTGATTGTATAAATTTTGTTGTATTTCAAATGATGGTTTCCCTCTAGTAAGTAATTAGCTTCTTACGACTATAAAAAATGCAGTTCATGAAAGTTCAGGTGGTAGATCTCGCTATTGTTACATAATTCCGTCATCCAACTCGTGCCCGTCATCCTGCCTAGACAGGGTGTATAATATTCACACGATTAGTACTTTCCCACCATTATTAACTACTATACAACTAATGAAACGATATTCGGCTGACATTGATAGTTGGATTGGTTGACCTGAGCCTTCAGGGTCTTGGAGGTTTCGCAATTTTACCCAAAATGGACCCTATTTACCAAATTTCATCAAAATTGATCCTTGAGAACTGAGCAAAGTACGGCGAACGGGAGCAGACGAAAATTGTTTACTCAATTTTTGAATTCTACGTACTTTGAAATATGAACCATACATTTTGGAGGGGAGGGGGGTTGGTTAAAATTGTTTTTTGCTTGGCTCCAAATGAAGAAAATAATAAACCAAGAATTATTAATTTGCCTAGGAGTTTAGAAGTTGAGAGTAGATATTGCAGTACCATCAGTATTATTACAGAATTAATTACATAGGTTAGTGCAATGAGCATCACAGCATTCGAACAGATCAATTTGCTATAATCGTAGATTTCTCAAACACAAAGTTGAACAGAAAAACAGTAAAAAGAGACCATTCTCGAATCAAATTACATTTCTTTTTAGTCTTGTTCATCAACAGCATGATAACTGCCTCGAGATTTCGTTTGAATGGCTACTCCATCACGCCGCGGGCCAGGTGCTGCACGACGCTATCCCTGGACTTCGCTAGAAAACCCGAATGTCGTAAACTGTTGTCCGATCACGCAGAAGGATTTTCTCTATCGTTGACCCTCACCTTATGGGAGGTTTCTGTTTAAGTACATTTCGCTTGTTCAGTCTTGAGAACAAATGAACTGAAAAACGTGTATTTTCTTCCGACACACTCATCAAATCGTGTAGTGTTTGTAACTTCAGTCAAACAGCCTATTTCTTGGAAAACATAATCTTTTTATGGAAATACCCGCTAAAAAGTCTGCTAAGTTTGGTGGGGGGTGCATCTTCCTTTCAAAGAATAGCATGGACACATTATAAATCACTTTGGTTTGAAAAACATTGAATTAATCGGACCAATATAATTGGTAGGTACCGTAATTTTGATCCGTGAACCAATACCAGAACATGTAATGGTTCGTACATTTAGGAACGAAAGACAAGATTGAAAAAATTTGGGGCGATTAAATTATGATAAAATGACGTTTAAAATTGATTTTTGCAATGTCTGATGGCCGTGTAACCTTAAAAACACTTCATCATAATCAGATCATAATCTCAAGATGCATGGCTCCTACCAATCCGAATGCAATGAAATGTACAAGTAATCGGCTTCGAGTCAATATCCAGTTATGGGTTATGTTAAACTATTAGGAACTGAGAAGCTTCAGTTAAACAAACATTCGCATGTGGACACTGTACCATTAATCTATTGTCATGAGACTCATTGGAATAATAAAAACGATCAATCCCTGGAAGTTCATTGAAATAATTGATTTTGCTTCCGAATTGAATTTGCTTCCCAAGGTAGCGGAAGCTTTGTTTTCACTTTTCAAGGTCGAAAAAAAAAATTTCTCCAAGATCGAAATTTCCACTCGCGTTTTACGTTTCAGACCTTTCTGAACAATTTTGGTTCCGTGTCTGTCTGTCTGTGAGTGTGTCATGAAATCCTTGTAACCGGCATAACTTTCCTAAGTTATTGTCCGATTTCTAAGAAATTTTCAGGGATTGTGCGGTTAGGCGTGTGGACGGTCCCCTATGAAAATCATCACCCCCGGACTGATAGTAGCCATTTTCCATCCGATTTCAATAAAATTTTCAGGGATTATGCGGCTCAGGTTGTAGATGGTCCCCAATGAAAATCGTGGCCTTAAAATTGACAGTAGTCTCTGCGCATGTGCAAACGTAAAATCCTTTTAACAGCCATAACACTTACATTTTTCGTCTCAATTTGATGAAAGTTTCTAGGATTGGTCAGATTGGCGTTTAGATTGTCTCCTATGAAAATCATCTCCCCCAAACTAATATTAGTTGCTACGCATGCGCAAACGTGAATTCCTTGTAACGGCCATAACTTCTACATTTTCCATTCGGTTCCGACGAAATTTCTCAGGATTGTTCAGATTAGTGTGTCGACGGTCCCCTATGAGGGTAGTAGAAGGTACTTAAAGATTGATGTTTTGAGATTAACTACTGTGTGTCGGATCATCTATACAATCTGGTTACGGATACGAGGAAGCTATGTGCCACACCCACTTGGCGGACGTTTTTTCTTTGTTTTGCCCAAAAATGAGTAGGTATTTTCTCTGATAGACACCGAATCAAAATTGTTTTGGGAACTCTTGAATGCAAAGTGCGAATAAACAAAGAAGAAGCTAACTTCAACGAGCTCCATGATGTAAAATGTTTCTATTGTCGCACAGAGGTGAATAATATAGTAATGGTTTTTATCGATGATAGTTATTTTTTATCGGTCTTATACCCAACGCATTTTTGGTCTGAAAGCTTTGAAGAAACACAGATTCATCACATTTTTTCCTGACGACTACTTTTTAAAAAACAGCAGCAAAACTGAGAAATTAAAGGAAATAAGATACTGCTTCGAATGAAACCAACCCCTATCCTTTCAATAATTACTTAACTGGAGTATTAAACGTTTTAATTTCGAAAAAATCTTATTTGACTTGCTATAATTAAATTTAGGAATGTATTATTACAGAAAATTTATTATGGTAATGGATATTATGGGGTTCTGCGTTATCCTTAACTGGGGGTTGTTTATAAGTAAAATTTCAACCTCCGAATGCTTCAAGAAGTTGGTAACTGTGAACGTTGTTCAATTCTTATCCTAGAAAGGTGGAATTTCAACCTTAACTCCCCTCTATGTATGAAAACAATCAGACAACTCCTTAAAAGAAATCAATCCGTCGACTTGTGGGTTTTACATGAGCTGTCAAGCCATTAGCTTATAACGATATTCACATAACGTACCATCTACGGGAACTGGCCGTGCCGTACTTTCTTCCTTAACCTCTTCGTTAAGCGAAAATTGAGAGCCACTTTGCGTCGGATTCACCGCATATTGCAAATCTCCATCTGGGAAAATCATCGGTTTTGCGTACGCAATCATTCCCAGCATTATCGAGGGATTTTGAGAGATCTCCCGCTCAAGTGACCTCATGCATCCGAAGCATCGTGAGGAACACACGTGAAAGGTTAATTCGGTCGGTCAGCCGCACTTGGGCAATGAAATGGTAATGTAGGCACCAAGGTCTGGTGGTCTTGTTACCAAAAAGGTTGGCATCATGGATCAGGTGAGTCGTGATAACACTTGGTGTTTGCCACCTTATCAATCGTCTGCACATCATAACTCTTGGCCATCGTCACGCTCAGCCAATTGCTTGTCAAGCTTTTCCGATGGTTTTAGTGTTTCAGTGGGGTCTGCTCGAATGATTATGAGGTAGGTATATTATATTTGAGCGGTATTATAGTTGAACCCTAACAAGTGTTGATAACTGATTCATTATGCCTACTGATATAACATGTTCCTCCAGCGTTTCCTACTGCACATAAACCTCTACATTATCTGATGTAACTTTCCATTATCATTTCGTCTTAGTCGTCCAATTTCGGCTGAAGCTTTGCCAAACAGAGGTGGATTACCTAAATGGATGGTCGTCTGTACTATGGGGCTAGTTGAGAGGAGTACCTACTCTCCATCAAGCGCACGATGGGCTTGGAATTAAGATGGCTTATTTTATGAGGCCTTGACAGTTTATTATGATGAACTAGGAAGTTAAGGCATCCTCCTTTCTTTAGGCCATTAAAATGTCATGGGTCCGTACAACGTTATTTATCACTTCTATTGATGAAGCCCGAAAGACAATCAGTTTGGTTTCGCTGTTTCTGCGTTAATTCTTTATAAATAAACCTTTCAAGGCCAACAAGAAAGTTGTTTGGACCCGAAAGAATATTTTTACGAAAGGTTAGTTGTGCCCAACAAAAATTGAATATTTTAATGCGCCTCTGAAACATTAATCCTGGAAGTCCTGTTGAGGTCAGAGTACCAGAGCACGTAAAGGGTTCAACTCCTCATGGGAAAGTTTTGAAAAGGTGGGTCCAGCTTTCCATTATTGACACCTTACTCGAAAAAGGAGCTTTTATCCTAGATTCCCTAAATTCATAGGAAGTACGATCATGAATGCTCTGTTCTATGTGGTGGTCAGGAATGAGAAATAAAATACGGCACTTTTTAAACTGGTATTAATAATTTTTATTGAAGATGGCTTTTTTAATTAGACGGGGTCTCGGACTAGAGTGTGTGAGTCTCACACTGTGAGAGGGGGATCGGGATCGGAGTAGGTAGGAGGTGGCGGGCGCATCAGCTGATTAATTAAAATCGGTGCATAAGGCGACTGTAGCGTTCATTCGAGAACGATCAGAACTAATAAGATAGTTGATAGACGCAACCTACAACATCTTTCCTTTCCAAATCGATCGCAGATCGATTCTCCGATTCACAAGGCAGTTTCCTGGAAATTATTCCCAAGGCAGTGATGTACATAATGGCCGTTCACATTTTATCTCGACCTTCAGTTGTAATCAAATCAGTGAAGCTAGGTAAACAGTTATCAATTTACAATTAACATCAACTTGCTAATAATTTAAATTCGTAAAGTGAAGTGACACGGTGAAAGTGACAATAAACGAGAATTTCATACAACTGTTGAATATACAATACATACATTAATGCAATCCCTAACCGTAAGTAATAATAATAACAACAATATTCGTGAAGTGTTACCTTCTACATGCAAATAAAACGTTTTTGTTGTGAATCATACCTTAATCTATTATCCTATCCCATACCACTTTGGTTTCTCAATATTTGCTCTATTTCGTAAGTAGTAATTATTGTTGCTTATTGGTTCTGAGGGTACGCGTGTTTCCTCAGATTTCAAACTTTTGTTAGAAATTTTGATGAAATCCCTTCGATTTCGTCGGTAGGTGCCGTTATCACCTCGAACCCAGAACGATCTCGGCGAATCGGCTTTTCCGTTTATTTCACCTTTTCTCCATTTTTTATTATATCGATATAAAACTTGATCCTTATCAACTATCTCTTCTAGTTCTTTACTTCTCCTATCATACTTTCCTTTTTGAGATGCTTGCGTTTTTCGGATCTGTTTTTTAATCTTTAGTCTTTCAGGTATTCTAGGTAAAAGATTTTGTTCTCTAATCGTCATCTTATCCCGAAGTTTCCTGTTAAACATTAGTTGACTTGGAGAATAACCGGTGGATTGTGTTTCGGTATTCCGATAGTGAAATAAAAGTAGATAGGGGTTTTGATTAGACAGTTCTGCCTTTTTTAGGATAGATTTGCATATTTTTACAGCAGATTCAGCCAACGCATGTCCTTTAGGGTAATGCGGGCTACTGGTTATTAAATGAATTGAATGTTCAGAGAGAAATTGATTGAATTCACGGCTTCCGAAAGGGTTGTTATCAGAAACAATTTCTGTCGGAAATCCGTGAGTACTGAACATCAATAAACATACTTTTTTAACATCCGCTATTGCTTTACTTTTAATTTTATGCATTTCAATCCATTTTGAGTAAAAATCTATTGTTACTAGGTAGTACTTGTTTTTATGCTCCAATATGTCCATGGCCAACTTTGTCCATGGTAAATCGGGAATTGTGGACGGAATCATCGGTTCCTGAGGATTTTGTGGTCTGTTTACCAAACATACCATACAATTATTGGTTATGTTCTCTATATCTTTCGTTAAGCCTGGCCAATAGAATGCCTGTTTTGCCCTACAAATCGTCTTACTTATTCCCATATGACCTTCATGAAGGAAAGTTAGGATTTCTTTTCGTAAATTATTAGGTACAACCACTCGATCACCAAATAACAACAAACCATCCTCATAAATTAACTCATTTCTGACTTGATAGTATTTACTAAATTGTGCTGGTGGTTTATGTGGCCATTTATTATTTATAAATTGTATTACTTTACTCAAAATTGGATCGTTTTTAGTTTCTTTCTTGAATAATTGTTTTTTATTTTCGGACATGACATTATTAATAAGAGAATGGATCACATATTTCAATTCTTCGTCGTCCTCGGGCACAGGACCCACTGTTGCTCTCGACAAAGCATCGGCTATTAGCATTTTGCTGCCAGGAAGGTAAGTAAGATTGTAATTGTATTTAGTTAGTTTTAGAAGCATTCGCTGCAAACGGCTGGGAACTTTTTCCATGTTTCTTTTTACTATACTTATTAAGGGTTTGTGATCCGTTTGAATTTGAATTTTTCGACCATAGGTGTAATAGTGGAAATGTTCAACTGCGTGACATATACCCAGCATTTCCTTCTCGATCATTGCATATCGTTGTTCGGTATTAGTCAATGATCGAGACGCAAATGCTATGGGTTTACCTTCTTGTATCAAGGCACAACCAAGACCATTTTTACTTGCGTCACTTTGAATTAACAAGGGCTTCTTTTCATCAAAGTGAGCTAGAACAGGACGCGTTAATAAGATATTTTTTAAACTTTTTATGGCATTAGAATGTTCTTCTGTCCACTGCCAAATGACATCATTCCTAGTTAGTGCTCTTAGTGGCTCAGTTACTTGCGATAAATTTGGAATGAATTTACCAACGTATTTCATTATTCCTAGGAAACGCATTAAAGCTTTTTTGTCTTCTGGCTCTGGCATATTAGAAATTGCAGTTATCCTATTTGGATCCATTTCTAATCCTTTGCTAGAAATCATGTGACCCAACATTCGAATGCGTTCATGACGAAAACTAAACTTTGTTGCATTAAATGTTATGCCATTTTTAATTGCGGTTTCTAAAACTTCTCTCAATATACGGTCATGTTCATGTATTGTTGTCGCAGCTATGGTCAAATCGTCAATGTAAATACTGACACCTTTAATGTGTCCAAAAAGCTCATTATTCTTTTTCTGAAAGATTTCTGCTGAGGTTTTTATCCCAAACGGTAATCTTAAAAACTTATATCTGCCATAGGGAGTACCAAAACAAGTAAATTCAGAAGATTTTTCACTAATTGGTATTTGGTAAAAACCATCTTTTAAATCCAATGTACTAAAATATTTTTTTCCATTTAAATCACTCAAAATTTCATCCTGAGACGGTATTTGAAATTTGTCATTAAGTAGCTGCTCATTTAGTTGCTTCGGATCAAGGCAGAGTCTCAACGATCCGTTTGGTTTTTCTACGATTACCAACGGATTTACCCATTCGCTGGGTCCTATAACTGGCGTTATCACCCCTACTTGTTCTAGTTCGGTAAGTTTTAATTTTAGTCTTTCCATTAATTGCTTCGCTACGCGTCTAGGTGCGTGCGTTACCGGTTGAGCATTACTCATTAATTTTAGTTCGTAGGGTTTGCCTGGAAAAGTACCTAAACCTTTGAAGGCATTTGCATATTCCTTCATCACGGACTCTTTCGATATAAGTTCTTGCTTAGTAACTGTGGATAATCTTTTAACTAAGTTCATACTTTCACACACTTCCAAACCCAAAATCGGCTTGTCTGGTGTATCAATAATGAGAAATTTTACCATAGCAACTTTTTCTTTAATACTTAATTTTAAGATAACTTCTCCCATTACCTTCAATTTATTATTATTATAAGCGGAGAGCTTTACCTTAGAGGTTTTAAGCTCAATTTCATTCTTTTCGTTTAAGACATTGAAAACTCTCAGAGGTATAATGTTGACCTGGCTCCCTGAATCCATCTTAAATTTTATTTTATTATTATTTATGATGCCTATTATTGACCATTCATTATTCTTATCATCATTATTAATTTTATTTACTACATTGATGTAATCTAAGTAGTATTCTTCCTCATCATCGGTATCTTTCGCTTCCAAAGACTTGGTTGATCTTTTATTATTGTTATATTTTTTATTATTGTTATTACCGTTAGACCTTTTATTATTGTTAGATCTATTTTTATTAACGAAACAACCAATCTTGAAGTGATTATACCTACCACATTCAGTGCATTGCTTCCCATAAGCAGGACATTTACGAGCTTCATGCCTACTTCCGCATTTCAAACAATCATATTTCTTACTTGATGCATTGTTATTATTATGATTTTGATTATTTTGATTTCGTAAATCGTTTTTATTTGCCTTAAATGTAACTTTTCTAACGAAGTCTACTTGCTTTGTTCCTCCAGCGATGTCCTGGATTTCGGTCTTCCTTGACTCGTGAAGTCTGCACATCTTTGTTGCTTCTTCCAATGTTAGGCTGTCTCCCTTGTCCAGCAGGCGGCTTAGAAGGTCCTCATCGGCGATCTGGGCGACTATTCGGTCCCGGATCATGTTATCCCTCTCGGCAAAGTCACAGGTGGCTGCTGATGTTTTCAATTGCGTTATGAATTCGATCAAGGGCTGCCCTCGTTGCAATGCGAGCTTGTTGAATCGAAATCGCTCATGCAGCACATTTCTCTGCGGTGAAAAATGTTTGGTGAAGGCATCCACAACTTCTTGATATGTTTGGAATATTTTCGAGGGGTCTTCTGATTCTTCCTCTTCATCGGCCTTCAACGTATTATAGATTTCTATTCCTTTGTTCCCAAGCTGGTTCAGCAGGACGGCTATCTTAACTTCATCTTTTTCTCCTTTCTTCTTTGATGCAACCAAATAAAATCCAAACGCTTGTAGCCAATCCGACCATTCTTTTTTTAGATCGTTTGCCTCAAAATTAAATTGATGTGGTAGACGTGCTTCTGACATCGTTTTCGTGTGAAAAGTACTCACGTGGGTAATGGCGTATGTAGAGTTGATTCCGGGGCGAAATTTTTTTCTCGGGTTTTTAAAGTGAGAAATCGGTAATCCGCGATTATTCAACTCAACGCGATCAATCTGACACCATGTTCTATGTGGTGGTCAGGAATGAGAAATAAAATACGGCACTTTTTAAACTGGTATTAATAATTTTTATTGAAGATGGCTTTTTTAATTAGACGGGGTCTCGGACTAGAGTGTGTGAGTCTCACACTGTGAGAGGGGGATCGGGATCGGAGTAGGTAGGAGGTGGCGGGCGCATCAGCTGATTAATTAAAATCGGTGCATAAGGCGACTGTAGCGTTCATTCGAGAACGATCAGAACTAATAAGATAGTTGATAGACGCAACCTACAACATGCTCAACGATGTCCTTGTTCCTGATATCCTTGAAAAGTTGGGCCCTTGAAGTTTTAAAAAGATTCATCCATCTTTTCATTATTAGGTAACGACTTACCGAAAAAATGGCTTTTCTCCAAGATTTCCTAAAATCATAGGTAGAACTATAATGAATGCGGAACGATGTCCTTATTCTTAATGTCCTTGATGAACTCTACTTTAAACAGGGTGTCTACAAAACAGGTGTCATTCCTTTAAAAAAATGCCGGGGTCTTTACCGCCGCGGCTCGTCCAAAGCACAAAGTCTGCCCGTCAAACCGTCGCTTTGGTTGAGAAAAATGCACTCTTTCCGCGTTCAAGCAGAAATTTCTCCCTTAAATTCGATTGCAAAATATTTTTTGATTATCCCGTTGGAAAGCTGAGACCCTGGCGCAGTTTTTAGGCTTACCGGCAATAGTTAATTATCCCGAATTATTTGGACATTGCGGGCATTGAAAAGCGAAAAGTTACTAAGTTCACTTTTTAAGTTGCTTTACTCCCCGTAAAATTTGATTACAAAATTTTAGGGAGGATAGGAAATTTAATGCTTTTTTCTAACGGTATCCTTAAATTGTAATTATCACTGCAAATTGAACGAGTTATCACCAACCAAACTTTAAAACTAAAAAATAAAAAATATATAAAAAATAATAAATAAAACAATAAAATAAATGAATACGTGTAGAATACTATAGAATATGTATAAAATTAAATATAAAACTTTAAAACTCAAAAAAGGAGCCTCTAAAAAAATTGCTTAGAGACATTTTTTGTTCCAAATTAGTTGTAGAATCGACCCTTGAAGGAATGAGACCTGTTTTGTAGACACCCTATATAGATGAAGAAATTATATTACAAAATTAAATAAACCAGATTTGGCAAACCACAACAAAATTTGGCAAACTACAACAAAATCTGAAACACACCTTTTTGGGGCCTGCTGGAATCGATTGGAAGGAAGTTAGATAATATTATTTGTTAGCGGTAAAGCTAACAACACTTCTATTTTTCCTCCAGATGTGACAGTCAGCCACTTGATGGTCCAAGAGAATGAGAGCTAGAAGCCATCAATTTGTTGCTGTATTCAGCCGTCAACTCAAATAGCTGGTAGTAAAGTAGCAGGAAGCCGAGCTACTCCGAGACGTGCTCGTGGTTTTTATATCCTTTAGTTTCCAAACACAAATCGCAACTTTTTATCTCACCTATGATCATAGCGAAGAGAAAAGAAAGATGCAGTTTCCTTCCTAACTGAAGTTAGACGTAAACAGTTACTCATCAGAGTGAAGAAAGAGTTTTGCTACTCAACGTCACACTCGTATTTGAAGCCATTTTAGAGGGACCAGAGTGTTTTGCTCAAAACGTTGATCGAAAGAGCGCAAAAAATACCATCATATGAATTTTTGTGAAACTCCCTGTAAAAAATGTCCCCAGCATCGCAGTACCTCAATTATCTTCTTCATAAATTTAATTTAAAGAAATTTCCATGCCGGTTTTCTCGACCCACTGCCATAATCTCAATTGACCTCGGTCAAGCTTGAAGACGCAATCTGAAGCAACTGCCTTGCTGTTGCGCTATGACCTATCCTGAAGGCTGCAACTCTTGCTCTCTCTGAGAAAAAACCATCTCGAACGGGGAGGGCTTGGAACATCAAACCCAGACGAGTTCCCATCACTCATCACCGCGTTGCCAATTACCACTCCTTTCTCACCCTAAGCTCGTCTTTATGAACGAATAGACCATCATTTTAGAAAATTCCTCAAGAATCTCTCACGAGTAGAAATCAAATTCACCAAATGTTTATTGCTCTCAGAACTTTATATAGTAGCGATGATGAAATATTGTCGGCGAAATAGATTCACTATTCAATATTGGTATTGGTGGCATTCACGTCTCTCTCACTCGAAGTTCTTGAAAACTTTCAGGATCATCCCTCAAGATATAATAAAATGCTGATGCCGATAACTTTAGACAGCTCATGATTGGACCTAACCTTTCACCTTCAATACGGTGGTCTCGCAATGCCAAGCAATTTGAGACCGTATGAAGTACTAAGATAACGACGCCATCAACTTCACTCATCTCCAAGCTCCTCCCCAAATATTTTTTTATTTGGGGATAAGTATAAGTAATTGGGGACAATAAGTACTTATTATTCTTGATTAACCGAGTCTGCTAAGTACAATAATGCCAGAAATATATAATGGAATAGATTGGTACATCTTCGTGTGAATTCAAATTCATCTCTGAAGTTTTTTTCGACATAGTCTCTTATCAAACTGTGATTCCTTTTTTCCTGTCTCGACCTGACTGACAAATTGCAGTTTCACAACAAACTAATACATACTATTACATAGTACATTCACAAGATGTTTCATGACTTAACACCCTCTTGCAGTAAATACCCGTCACCGGATCAATGAATGGCCGATAGGTCTTCACCCGACAGCAAAGGAATTTGTAGTAGCGGGCAGTGAAGGGACGTATTCCTCGAGACAGGAGAGTGGCTGTAGATACGCGGAAGTTCTTTGAGTCCGACGGCGACCAACACGATTGCAAATATCGCGTAGGAATCTTCTTTACTGTGCCTATCGCCTCTTAATTCAATTTGCATAACTCAAGACTACCTCATCATGTGTACTGAGAGCACCCTCAAAAGAATTCGGTTTGATATATTTAGCGAGTGTGCTATGCAGGGCCGTGGAGAGAAAATCCGGGCCCGAGTGTAAGATCAGGTGGGTCCTTGAAGAAAAAACAAAACAAAATTAACATCTTAAAAACCGTAGCATACAATATTTATGTATACTTACTCTACTTATAAATGCAAAAGTCCTTAAAAACATTCCAATCGATTCTTTATGGTCAATAAAAAAATAATGACACTGATTCGACGGAAAAAATAACTGTTTTCTTGAACACGAATAAATTTCACAAATATATTTTTCAAGTCATAAATAATCACTCATGAGTTCACTTGAAGCAAAACGTCTCCTTAGGAAGGCCGGGCCCGTAGATGTTGTCCTCAGTGCCCTTCTCCTCTCATCAGGCCTCGTAGCTCATAATACAAACCGTAATGCAGTAAACGCATTTTCTTCCCGTTTCTTTAGATGAGGAACCAAAAGCCTACTTTTAACCAGTATGTTACTTCACATTATCAAGTGTCTACAGAGCCCCAAAATAAGGGTTATCTGGATCATCTTGGGTAAATCACTACAACAACGATGACTAGAACATTTCGTAGACTGACAGGGTTCCAAAATCCATGAACAACGATACCCAACATTACGCACCCCAGGAATAGGACGGTGACAAGTCGACACGCATTCTAAGGTTTTCAAGTTCCAAATATTGCTTATAAAATCGTCAATATTTTAATTTTTTAATTGAATTGCGCCCACATATCTAAAGGTATTTTGCCATCCTCTCAACCAACATTAAACGCTAAAAAACCCCGAGTCAAGTTCTGGTATGATTTTTGGGAGAAAAAATTGAGTTTTCTATAGAAAATCACCTCTGAATTACCAAGTGGAAGACGCAAAAACATTACTGTATTGAGCTGAGACACAACCTGTTTCAATAAAAACAATCCAAGGATTTATTATTCAATAGACAATATTCCAAATTTCTAGGCTTAGGATCTAATCAGGCCAGATGTACTAGTCTACCTGACTTCTATAACAGGTAATTTTGTAATATTACAATAACCCCCAACCCCTAAGAGCTGGGAAAATTCGTAACTGGGATGTCAACTGTAAGCGTCAACCAATATTTCAATCTATAATAGAGGGATCCAACAGTATGCACCAACACAACATTATAGACTTATTTATATAAAAAAAAACATTATAGACTTATATATATAAAAAAGAGGAATTATTGATGAAATATTCGGATCAGGAAAATAAAGGAATGCTTGCAGCAACGTGCATGTACTTTATTGGTTCGGCACGATTCTGAGGTGCATAATAGCTCCATCTGATATGAAGTTCAAATGCTAAGTGGATTCGAGATAGATTTATAGTGGCTACCGCTTCAGCTTCGGTTGCCTCATGCAAACGTTTTAGACGCTTCCTGATTTGAGTAGTGCATTAGCAGATTAGCTGGCTGAAGGTTTTATTTATCTCTTGGTCTCAGATTAGACCATTCAACGAACCCTATCACCGAACGAGGAAACAGGAGCTAAAGAAGCATGCATGGCTACGTTATAATAGGCTTGGATTTCCATTTCAGTAATTCTGTTTTCCATTTGAAGGCATTCTTACGTGGCCTAATTTGTAGATATAAGATAATCGGTTATATGTATGAAAGTAGGGAAAATAAGGGACTGTGAGCAAATCAGGTGTGTCAAAAGTGATCACGGTCTTGGTCTCATCCTATTCGGGAATTAGTACTAACTCGAGATAAGTTTTCGAAATTTCAACATGTAGTGATGTGACAACACGGAACTTACACGAAACGATTTATTACTCACATAAACCAACACTCGTTGTCCAAACCACGCAAAACTAAGTTTTTCCAATTTTTTTTGTTTCCTTCATCATTTCGTAGCAACCTATTTCATATGATTTTAAAATTAAGTGAATTTAATACAACTGCAGTTAACTTTCTACAATATAATCATCACATGAATATGAAAATATGAATGAATATGAAATGAATATGAAAATTTTGTAAATAATTGATTTTTTTGGAAATTTTGTCATGGCTCTATTTTTACACTTCCAATAGCCAAATTCTGCTGTTCACTAAATTTGATAAATTTTATTTAATTTTGGTTACTCCAGTGACACTTATGGATTTCTGTAGAGTTCCTGAGATGTTTTCGGTGACACAGATGATACCATGGTCCAATTGGGTTTAATAGTGTTTACAACAATAATGAAAGCCACAATAATGAACGAGTTAGTTTTAGGAACTAACTGGCGCATATCCTGAAAATTGCATTAAAATTATGACCGGAATAAAGGATTATTTAGGCTCGGAAGACCGACTGACACGGAATCAAGAGAAGAAAAGCAAAGGTTTACAACATAATACAACAAAGCTTCACAAACATCAGTTTACAACATAATAACATAGGTATTTTTATAAAGATGTTTGATTTAAAAAAACAAAACCCTGCTACACATTTTACAAGATTGCTTGGATAATCAACTGACAATGCACCATTGTTTGTTACAGATATGTATCGCGGCATTGAGTATAGCAGCAGCTGTGGCAGAGCCTCCAGTTAACCACGGTTACCTTCCTCCAGTGACGGGATCACCAGGTAACAGTTTGACGATTTGTAATCTCGTGTTATTGCGCTAAAGTACCGACCAGCTGATAACAGTAGGAGTAACTTCAATAGGGAATGACATGGATTCCATCATCAGTAGGGATGGCATATCGAATGAAATGTATCGATATACTGATCAAATGATAATATAAGCAGGCTGAATACTTACTTCAACCGTTTTTCCAAGTAGATCTTCCGATATGTCGAGTATATCGATGTATTTCTTCAAAAACGATATTAGTAACGTTTCAATTCAACAACCTACTTACTTAAATAAGATTTTCCAAATAGATGTTCCGATATATTTCACTCGATTTGCTATCCCTACATACCTTGAACGAAAACCATCAAACTTGTAAGAGGATTAAATACTAACTTCAAAGAGTTTTTCCAAGTAAATCTTCCGATATATCGAGTATAACGATAAATTTCTTCCAAAATGATGTTTATATTGCTTTAAAACGTTTTAACTCACGTACCTATCTACTTCAACAAGTTTTTCCAAGCTGGATCTTCCGATATATCAAAATATCGATATATTTTCTCCGATATATCGTAGGTATCGATATCTCATTGACGATATATCATTTGATCAGTATATCGATACCTACGATATGTCGGAGAAAATATATCGATATTTCGATATATCGGAAGATCCAGCTTGGAAAAACTTGTTGAAGTAGATAGGTACGTGAGTTAAAACGTTTTAAAGCAATATAAACATCATTTTGGAAGAAATTTATCGTTATACTCGATATATCGGAAGATTTACTTGGAAAAACTCTTTGAAGTTAGTATTTAATCCTCTTACAAGTTTGATGGTTTTCGTTCAAGGTATGTAGGGATAGCAAATCGAGTGAAATATATCGGAACATCTATTTGGAAAATCTTATTTAAGTAAGTAGGTTGTTGAATTGAAACGTTACTAATATCGTTTTTGAAGAAATACATCGATATACTCGACATATCGGAAGATCTACTTGGAAAAACGGTTGAAGTAAGTATTCAACCTGCTTTAAAAAGTTACTGGGAAAAAGTGCGAAAAAATCATGGTTGTCTAAGCACAACGTCAGTAGCACAGGGTTTTTGGGTTTGCCTATTTGGGGACAAACTACCCTCACGAGTCCTAAAACATACTCTTGATACTCCCGATACTCTAGATACTCTCGCCATAGCAATGTTTCATTAATTATTTATAAATTGCTTCTGGACGCGCCTCCATTACTTTTGGCTCAAGTCAAGTAATTGAGACTGTAGTGGCTGCTGTAGTTGAGCTGAAGTCAACAGTCTGAAATCAACCTAGGTAGGTACCAACAAAATTTGGAATAAAATTACCCTACTTGATGTTTTTACAGTTCCTTACAGGCGTCCCTTCTCATCTATTCATTTTAACATTTAACTTTTAGTTGTTGAAAACAAGTCGCGATATATCGGTGAATACATCGATATTGATCGATAATATCGGTTCTCCATATCGATATAAGAATATCGATATATCAAGCGTAATGTATCGATATATTTTATGTATCGGTATATCGTTGCCATCCCCAATCATCAGTAGTTCCTAACCTGAAGTCCGTCCATCGGGCATGTTTGCGGAAGGATTCAATTTTTTTACGTCTTCTTCGATTCATTTACGCAGATTAAAATCAAGTGGTCGTTCGAACTAAGAGGGATGAGTGTGGAATTCATTTGTATTAGACGTTTTATTACAAATTGTGTTTATTTTTAATCCAATTACTTTTAATTCATGGCTGGAGGAGGACGTCGAAAACAAGTGTATTGGTACCTTCTAAGCCAACGAAATATTTCTCGAGCATGCGCATAAGGGAACTCGCAAATCGATTTTGGTCAAAAAATCTTATAAATAATAAAAGTCAAAAAATTGGCAAAAACATTTGGAGTAAATACCTTCAAAAGCAATCGAGAAATCGGGTCAAATATGTCAAAATCTTATGTTCCGGTACTACAAAGTTGAGATCGTAAAACTTTGTCCCACTGATTCAAAATTTATCAAAAGTACATAAAGATCCAAAAATATTGTTAGGAACAAACCCTCAAAATTTCAAAATGTTTGAATAAATAGTTTCCAAAATATTTCAAAATGAAGCGCTGGAAATGTGGAAACGAGCCGTTTCAGAGAGCCACCTCTGGGACCCACAGCGGTGTGTGAATAGGATAGTGTGAATGATCCTGTATTGAAGCGATTGCGCGGAATATGTTATGAGCTGATCCCTTCCATGAAGTCGACTTCTGTATTAGAACGGCTTCCGTCTAATAATTTTTCACTTTCAAGGCTACTCTTACCCTACGCCAAGCCAGCCAATCAATCAACCCTCATATCAACCGCCTCCACCGCCTCCACAACGGCCTTCTTATGGACCACCGACGAGCAGACCACCTCCGCCACCGCCTCCACCTTCTTATGGGCCACCTACGGTAAGGCCACCTCCGCCAAGACCTCCACCGACGTACACTCCTGCTCCGTCGTATACCCCTGGTCCAAGCTATGGCCCGCCTCCGCCACCCCCAAGACCTTCCTATGGACCTCCTACCAACGATATTGCTTTCAAACCTGGGCAAAACAACGTTCAACAAGATTTCGCTCCTGGCACCCACAGTGGAGTAAGTTTCAATCAGTTTTTTTTCCAAAATTATCCAAAAATGAATTTTTAGAATATTACTAGAAATGTTATGGACTTCGTTATGATGGTTTTATCGATAGCTTAAGTAAAAAGCTAATTTATTTACATATTATTAGAAATAATAAACAACTTCTTCAAGCTTGTGAACTGTAGTGATCAAAAACGGAAAATTTTGGGGATATTATGATGAATTTGGAATAATTTAGTAACAATTACGAAGTAGCCTCAAATATATGGGTTTGAAGGGTATGAACCATCTGGTGTTCAGTTGTTCCTCGAAGTTTTTGGTTATTGTCAATCTCTTCCATGGGAAAAAAGGGGGTAGCAATTTTCAAAACGCCCTCGGTCAAAAACTATTGATTCAAAGGTATTTTCATCAATTTAAAATAGTTTTGAATTTTTTAATAGAACGAGACTACCAAGAGCTCTGTAGGTCCAGCCGTTTACTCTCTATAATGACTTGAAGCTGAAACAATGACAAAACAAAAACAGGAATGTGAATCGCAAACAAAATTTGTTTGTCAACTTCATTTTGACAGACGGAGATTGGACAGACGGAGATGTTTATTGAAGGAAACAAGCCAATCTCCGTCTGTCAAAATGAAGTTGATAGTGTTGATAGTGAGTGACCTTGCGGGATGATGTGGTGGGTATTAATAATGTGAAGAGCGAGTTTTTCACAGACCGGTGATCTTTATAGGACAAAGTAACGCGTTGTGTTATAATTTGCAGCGCTTTTCTTTATTCTCATTTTTACAGTATTTTAACAAATTCAACATCAAATTGTATCTTAATTTATAATTTACTATCAGTTCATTTAATTCTCAACTTAAGCTTTTCCATAGAAAAGGGTTTAATATGTAATTATTTAATTATGTAATAATAAGGCATGTTAGGAGAACAATTAGAAATACACATTGACTAACAATCAATAGGGTGAAATATTTGAAGTGGGAGGAAAGTCGTGGATTTGTTCGAGATACGCCTTTCAAAACCGTGTGGTTCTAAGCGAAAAAGGATGTTTTGAAAATTTTCCTTTCAAAAAGTATGGGCACTAAGGGAGCTAGTTAGTTACCTACCGTTTAATGCTTCAAAATAGAAAAAAAGGTTATTTACCAAGTGCGAAATGTGAACAACTGAAAATTCTTCTATATTTCAAAAAAATTTTAAAAAATATTCGAGATACGACTTTCTTGCTTAGCACGGCAGTATAAGAAGTTGCCGTTTGACTAAGATATAACTCATAAACACGAGCGTGAATATTTTTTTTTCCTCTCTTCTTCATTGATGTTCGCTACCTTGCTGGTCATTGGTAAGAATCCTTTGATGGTTATTGGGTTGTATAAGAATAAGAATATATGTCACTATTGTGAGCTTCCTTAGTAAGCAAGAACCAAATTATGTTATGAAGGCCCCCACATCACACAGATAACAATGTTATTGCAAGGTAAGTAACCACTAAGTAGGTTCTATTATTATAATAAAAACTCAAAAGCTTTTTATATCAGCCTATAAAGAAATATTTTGTGAGGAAGCTCTACTGCAGTTGTTGATCCCATCGGGAATCCTGTGCGTGAAGGTTAGTCCGCTTGAGCAACTAGACAGCTTCCAGACCAGTTTGGATAGAATGAATGGACCTTCTCCCTCTGGGGCCAGAGCTATGCGGACCTTCGCTTATTAGTTTGTCCAGAAACATCTTCCCGAACCGACGACAGGTCATTACTATAAAGAGACGATCTTTCAAGCACTGAGAGAGCCATTTGATAACAAACTGAGCTGAAGGTAGCCTCGGCGGCAGACCTTCATCACTAGGTAAATCAAAACTCAACGAGTATTTGTGAAATCCCGTGTGTGAGTGATTCATGCTGTCTTTGAAGCGTTTTCCGTACGAACCGCTAATTAGCTGATGGTCAAAATGATTGATGCGAGGCTAACTATGTACCTACCTTATGAGAAAAGTTACAAGCGTTCGGCTAGCTACCATATAGGTACAGTATTAAGTAATATTCTGTACTCGTGCTTTAGGCAGATTGTGGGTCTATGTGGAGGAGGAAGCAGAAAGGACACAGTTCTCCTATATAATTTCTTTACTCAGGCGGGCGCACAAGGTATGAACCTTCTTTCAAACCTAAAATAAAAACAACTTATTCGAAGACAAAAATTAAATTGAACCTCACATAAATGTAATATGACCGCGGCTACCAGTACCAATCGGTCAAAAATATATTGTTAAAAAAGTTTTACTCAATTATTACTCTTCGTCAATAAAAACAAATTAAAAATGAGCATTCAAGACAGAACTGAACAATACACCCAACTGACACACAGACAAAACATCAAGGAAAATAAAGAAACCGATGTTCAAAAATCTCCAGTCATACTTTATCTTCCATCTCGCACAAACACCAATCCTCTAACCCTGTCGAGCTTGAAAGCATTCCTCACTGGAGAAACCGTTAGGTAAATCATTTTGCACATAATTTAGACTGGTGGATTCAATAAGCACTGAAATTCTACATACTAAACATACAAAACAAACATCTCAAAAGCATACACGTTCTTTCATTATCATAACAATTATTCTTTAGTACCTATCACAGATAGGGGGCAGGATCTACTTATTATTTAAAAACAATAAAAAACTCGATGAAAACATGACTAGAGGGGATCACAGGTTGGCATGAGAATCATATTACATGCATGTCTGTATTAGATTTATGTGAGGATCAATTTTATTTTTGTCTCCGAATAAATTTTTTTTTATTTTAGGCTTGAAAAAGTGGCCTTAGATTGTCCCGAAAGCGCTCGCCTGAGTAAAAAAATGATGAACGATCCTTTCTGCTTCCTTCTCCCCATCGACCTACATTATGTAATAGGTATTGATTACCGGTGTTTCTTGCAGATGCTTTAGTAAACTATTGCTAACAAAATTGACTCGGTTTAAACAAATAACGAGTATTGACAGGAGCAAACACAAATAATTTGTTTTCCGACTTAGCAAGTCTCTCAAAAGTATAGCTGTAGCTGTCTTCCTTCCTCCAATTTCGTAGGTTCTTCAAGGGTCCTAAAGAGTTCCAAGGGACATTAGGGTGATTTATCTGAGGTACGTACTGCTTAATACTTTGATCAACCACTTTTACACCCACCAATACATCCATGGTATTGTATGTGAGTAAAACAAACAGGTCTATCCTTTTTTTAATTGGCCAAGAAACTCATCATTCATCAAGGACATTCGTTTGTTTTTGGTTTCTTTTTTAAATATTCAAACTCGAATAAAAAATTCACAAAAGAGCAATATGAACTCAACTAGCATTCTCAGTGGATTCGGTGGATATTCCTGATTCTATAATCACGTGTCGCAACGTATTAGTGACCCTCGGGACTAACGACTGTATCTCACGAACCCTCAACCTGGCACATCTCGTTTGTGTACACGCTATCCCTTCTCTCATTCAATGCCTCATCTCCTATCCCACACCCATTCAAGGAGATTAATAATTAATTTCTCAAGATATCATAACCTGCGTATAAACAAGGTTGTTTATGTATTTAACTAAGTTGATGAAAGGTTATGTGAAAATGAGTTTGTTTTTTCAATGGCCCTGAGATAAGGATCCTGCGTGGGAAAATTATGAACTGTTAAGAGGCTTTTCTCACTTTCATTTCCAAGGATTCTGAGTGACAGTTCTTAGTCGCTTTTGTCCTCCACTTTGTTTTTCATTATTGACCTAGAATGAAGGTCCAACACATATCTTGAAGAGGGAAAACACAGTCAATTTATAAGAGAGAGAGATTTGTGAGAGAGTTTTCAGACAAAACGACATGATCACGTTTACTGCCTCACTCCTTCCATTCACGATAAATTACTTACTCACGTCTTTATGTTATCAAGTTAGTATTGTAGGGTACTGAAAAATCCAACGCGACGAAAATATAAGGCCTTTGAAATATAAACCATTTTACCAAACTATCATACTTACTGTTTGTATGTTTGTTACTCAATCACACTAAACTTATTAAACTAAAATCATCTGTCGAATCATCAAAAATTAACTTCCCGCGACCAGGGATCGATCGACATCGCTAAACAATTCGACCGGCACCTGATAGATTTCCGTTCAGAAACAGACGGTACATTTAAATAGACCATTGAAACAAAATGGCATAATTATTTCGTGCAGCAATCGCCAAAATAATAACATTGGTTGCTCAGTTGTCAACTATTATAGTTTATAGTTTCAATACAATGTATTGTCACTATAATGTAATGTAATGTCGTAAGTTCACGTGCACATACCTTAATCGCATGAGAAACTTGCCAGTAACCTGATGAGCCTAAAATGAGCCTAAAAAACCTAACTTGACAAACAATATTTATAACGTTGTGTGAATTGTCTCAGGCTAAAACAATCATGTTTTACTGAGGAAATTAATGTATGGGATGACGGGTTGACATAAATGTATACGATTACTTATACACTGGGTCACGAAAAGTACCACCTTCTGTTTCATAACTCTACGTAACTATTTGCCAATTTCTAACACTGCTTGTGGGCTCGAGTTTGTCAACTGACAAATCTTATAAGAAAAATCAAAGCACCACTAACGTGTCTGGCTCTAACTAGAGACTCAAGATCCACCACATTCGTGTTTCACAATAATATGAATTTTAGCGTGAAAATAAAAAGTGAGGAAAAACATTCAAAATGTCTTAGCTTCATAAATTTAAAGCAGCAACGATTATCAAGTCTTTTTTGACACCAACCAGAGCACTATACTGCCGTGAGAAGGAAAAACAGCTTAAATAATAAAATCGCGAAATTGAAAAATTTGGTCAGAAAAGCTCAACTCGAAATTCTGTAGTTTAATGTGGAGGAAAAACAGCTTGCCTTTGATCGTTCGGAGGAAAAAGGGCTTATCTTTGACGGTTAGCACGCCTTGGCCTGGTCTTTCGTAATTTAATGTGGAGGAAAAACCACTCAACTATACATAAGCTGTTTTTCCTCCAAATCGTTCGACTAGATCTTTCATGCTGAGCCATTTTCCGCTTCAGCCAAGTGGTTTTTCCTCCTAGTCCCCTCACTCCGTTGGTAACATCAGATGTTTTCCCTGAATTTGAGAAGTTGTTTGAACAGCTGAGCTGGTTTTCCCTAACATTATAAGTGGTTTTCTCAAATATAATGTTCGTTTGATTTGTATAAGATGTGGAGGAAAAACAGCTCAAGTGGTTTTTCCTCCAAATCGCTGCCACAGTTTTGGTTATTAACTGGGAGAAAGAGCTTAACTATGAATAATCGAAGTAAAATCGATGGTTCTTGTATTTAATCGATATCAGCACGATCGATAGGATGTAACCTAACAGACGATCGAAAATGTGGACTTATAACTATAAACTGGAGACGAATAATGGAGTGGTAAGCTCAAAATCCTTGAGGCATTTTTCGGGCGCCCAGAATTTCATAGATAAGCTGTTTTTCCTTCTCACGGCAGTATAGGACCAACCGTTTGCCTAATGAGGATCATTATTGATTACCTAATTGGTGAATGTTCAAGGGGTTTTTTCATCAATTTAAGATACTGTTAAATTTCTAAGAACGAATGAATCTACCCAGGAGATCAAAAATTTTTTTTTTTTTTTAATTGGCTTTTATTGTAATGGCAGCTGTTACAAGTTTTGAAAATACAAATCATTGAGTAACTAGGTAGGTACATTAAAAAAAATGAACTGTTCACTAAGTATCTTGGATTATGGAAGAGGCAGGATCGTGAGGTTGAAGGGATTTTCTACTTTCTTGGAGACTTCTTTAATTAATTCTCCAATGGTTGAGGTGTGGGGAAATTCTTGAATAGTATGATGGTTGGTTTCCAGTTAAGCTCCGCAAAATTTACATCGCGTTATAGTATTTAACTATGTATCAAAAATGGTTACATGCGTGAAATTTATCAGAACACGAGGGTCGAGGGTGGCAACCAGGATAGGTCCCTAGCTTGTAAGGTGCCCAAACACCCTCTTGTGTAAGCAGAATTTCATTTCAGTCACTTGTGTGCTATCTTAAAAACCATGCCATCAATTGAAGGCACTCACAACTTTTAGATAACGATATTTAGGTGATAGGAACTTTCTGTCAAAATAAACTTGATTGTTAGCGTGATAATAAATTATGGTTGGTACCTAGGTACTATGTAGCATTGCAGGTAGGTACTATTAATTGACCATATTCTTCGCGGAAGAGTGATCTTTGCAGAAAAAGAATAAACCGTTGTGTAATAACTTGCACGTTTTGGTTTGTTTACTTATGTCTTGTCTTTGTTTTGGGATTTCTTCGTGGGAGGTGGAAGGGGGTTTACCTATCAGAGTGGCTGAAATCCGTCTCTATTCCCTCATGCATGTTGCCAGCCTATCCCTGCCAATCATGATAGCTCCAATTCTCGTTCCAGGACCACGACCATCACGACCACCATCACCACGAGCCCGGCATGCCATTCGACTTCAATTACGCCGTCAAGGATGACTACTACGGTACCGACTACAGCCACAACGCCGTGTCTGACGGTGACGTCGTCCGAGGAGAGTACAAGGTAAACGCCGATGACCCCGACGCTAACGAGTTTAATCCGTCAACTGTGCATGACCGGAAAGAAGATGCTCTAATCACTCCCAAGATGGAATAAGGAAATCATGGGGTTTTAAATTGGAATCTCATTACTTTCATGCTTAGTTTATGGAGGATAAACTTACTTAACTTGTTGATTACGTCCATCTTCCAGTTTTTAGTGGAACAGGCGCCTTAGGAATACTTATTATGGAGTGACCTTACATCCTCTAAATCTCATCTCTCTCTGATTTTTCTTGAATCGCCATTCTCATTGATTCCGGATCTACCAAGGAAGCGCAGAGGAATCAATGTGCTGGGAGATGAAAATAACCCGTCTAAAACCCCAAAACCACACATTTTGTCTATTCCGAACAAGATAGACAGAATCCGAGAAAGTTTATTCTTGGAGAATCGTCAGTTGTTTTCATTTCAGCAGCACAGGTTCTTCTAAAAATGGTACAAAAATAGAGGAGAAATTTCGAAACATATTTACATTCTTCTGAATAACGATCCCAGTAAACATGGCCTTTTGGCCCCAGCCTATCAAGAGTAGCGGAATCATTGTTTTCCCTTTTGGGAAGTAAAATGATCAATCCCCCACAAAATTTAAATTTCCTCTCGCATTTCACATTTAAACAATTCTGGGTGTGAGTGTTCGATGGCATTTTTCTCTGTGCTGATCGGAGTTTGAATGATCTCCTAAGAAATCCGATAATTTTACTGCCCCCGGATTGATAGCAGCTTCTGCTCCTGCACAGAATGTAAAATCCCCCAACCTTCATTTTCTTCCTTCCTAAATGTCCGATTTATCTCATTTATCCGATTTATGTTAAAAAATTATTTATTACTTAAGTGGAGGTTTGGGGTAATTCCTCATGAATCTGATTGTGATTGCATAATTGGTAGGGTAACGTTGAATCCTGGTAACGAACTACATTACCCCGTTACTGGTTAACTTCTACATTTTCTTAATTTGGTCTCCCATTAATTTCATAGTAACTGGATTAATGATAGGAACAATGCATGCCTGAACAATGAATATCTGTAACAACCATAACTTAAACTGTAGGTGACAGTTTTGGAGGAAGCTATGCCCTATACCCACTTGGCAGCCATTTTTAAAAATATAAATTATGACTCATCGTCAATGATGTTTTCAAGAAGGCAGAAACTTACTTCCCTACCTAAGAAAATATTTACAAGAATGCAGAGAATTATTTTTCAGTAGGAGAATCTCACCTTCCTGAATGCGTTTTCTAAAATAATTTGTTCCTCCTGAAAAAAAATTCCTGTATGAAGATCCTACTCAATCAAAAAAGTGGCTGAGAAAGAAGAGTGGCTCCAGAGGAAGAACTCCTCTCTACACATGGTTGTCTGGAAGCAGGAATTGACGATAAATGAAGTAGAACTAGGGACAACCAGGTATAAGGAAGCATTAATTTACGCCTAATCAATAGTAAGCTAAAATTTCCAAAATCTGGAAGTCTTTGATCCAAATGTGCGCAAGAGCAACTTAATGTTCAAAAAAATATATATCGACTTCTGAATTTTGGTCGAATTGTGATTTATTTCAAATTTGTTTCGAGATAATTGGCCAGACAATAATAAGAAGAAATTGGTTCTGAGTTCTTTGCATTTTTGAACTAGAAGCCCCGAGAGAGAAAGTGTAGTTGAACCACTTCTGAAACCGAGAGATACATCGTAACAAAATATGTCCTTTTTCTCAGGTACTACTTCCCGACGGTCGTCTGCAAATCGTGACGTACACCGCCGACTGGAAAAATGGCTTCAACGCTGACATCAAGTACCAAGGAGAGCCGACGTACCCAGCACCTGGGCAGACAGGGCAGAATAGACCAACAGGACCCTCCGGCTCAGGACCCTACTAACTTATTAAGTCCTTGAATTGTCTCTCTCCATGACTTTTGTAATTTATTAAATGAATCATACAGGCTGATTGCCTTTTCTCTGAGGACTAATACAGGTAGCAAAACGGCACCTTATAGTCCTACAAAGTACCAAGTAGGTAGCTGCAGTTACTAACTGTACCTTCCAAAATATTTATGCTTCAATGGATAACACAGAACCGTTCAATGAAGTCATCTTTGTTATACCCGGAGGGTCTCACGTTGAGAAATACACCATGAAATCATCTCACGTAAATACATCGGTGCCTCTTCACTATAATAAACCCTTCAAGCCAACATTTAATTTGAACCGAACTAGTTTTATCCCGCCAGCCACATAATATCAAACCCTTCACTGTTGAATTGCTTTCTGATGTATGATGGAAAACGTCATGACCTGAAGATGACATGTAAATAATGTAGTGATGTAGCAATTATTTTTTTACGACTTGAGAAGTATATTTTCTTCTACTTAGTTTTGTATTATTTTATATTGTTTCAATTGTAGATACTCTGTGATATGTCAAACGAAATATGATCAATAAATACAGTAGATGTCATTTCGGTTTTTCGCAAATTGGACTTGTAAAGGGAATCACTACCAATAAAAATAAATATTTTATACATCTTTTAATATTGTATCTCCAATTAATGTGGCTGAAACGCCTGCACCAATTTCCTGAAGTTTTTGTGTTAGTAGTAAGACTTGAGCGTCCTTATGCGATTAATCTGGGGTAGAGGACAACACTCAATGGAGAAAAAAATAACAGGATGGATCCGTTTCGGACCATCCTGATTCCAAATTTGCGAGAAAAACCTTAGGTGTCTGTGTGCATGTATGTATGTGTGCGTGTGTGACAAAATATGATGTACTATGCCCAGGCCTCAGTGTCCAAACTATTTGCTATTTTTTTTACCACCATTCTTTTTACAGAGGAGGCGAGTGGGTGGATTACATTCACAAAACACATGACTTTTCAGTATTTCGGTTCGTTTAATGCCTTATTAATAGTACCCAAGCTTTGAAATTCAGGGAAACATAATACGTCTGGATTTTCATGAACTATTTTTTGTCCCACCATGGATCATGCCAGTGGTGAAAAATGGTGCCAGGACACGAGAAAAGTTTCGCGGATTTTCAGCTGTTTCGCCTTAAAAATGCAGATTTTATCTTCTACGGACTACCTACCAATACAAAAAGATGAAATTTCAACGTTACGACGTTTTACCGATGTCGTACCATACTGGCACCGTTGGAAGAGGATGCAGGGAGGGGGGGGGGGGGTGAATCGAATTCGCAAGTTGGGTCTCGTAGATCACGGATTTTAAAATGCTCTTCAAACTCGAGGCTCGCATGTTGCTATGAATGTAACGGTGGGAGGGGGTCACTATATCTGAATCAAAATTCTATCTAAATTACGTTGGATGAAACTGTTTTGTGCAGTAGAAAGGTGAATAAAAATGTATGTTTAATTGCATACTCGTTTACATTTAACTAATCCTTATCCAATGGGACGTCCCCTGGAACGAATGTTATTCGATAAAATATGTTTTCTTTATATTGTCCATCCCTCAACCAATTTATTGTAGAAATCTGACGCCGAATTGACACTCTCCTCAAGAAGGTTAATAAATGATAAAATTATTGTTAATAACACACAACAATGCCCATAAAATTCAATTTTGCCATTTAAAATTTATAGATGGCTATTCTAAAAAATATAGACTACAGCCATGTTTTCGAGCAGAGTTCCCTACCAAGTATATTATTTTGACAAAAAGTACCAACCAGCAAATCATCCTTAGAGTTGAGGGTACCGTTATATTCATAACGACTTTTATTTCTTGGGTGCTAAGGAAACACGATTCAGTCACTAAGTCTATTCGAATAAAAAAGATATAAAATATCGCATTTTATCAGCTTAAACTTGAACGGAGATTTGGCCTATTTCCGTCAGTGAACATTCATTGGCAATTCACACTCGATTGTTTCTTTTTCATTCGTCCTAACGTTGTCTCCAAGTCTTTGATTGGTCCTAAGGAGGTCTGATTGGTCTCATTCGGTTCTAAAAATTCAATTCTATTTTAAGTTCATATACTACAAACAGTACCTTTATATCAAACATTTTTGAGCACGGGCATTATAAAATTTTTAACCCCTTAGAAGTGGCTGACAATAACTAATAGCTTCGGGGCACAACCAGACCCCAAATGTATACTAAATCTAATAAAAATCGGTCCTAGGTAATACCTTGGTACCGGGCACAACCTATCCCATCGAGCAACAAGGCGACAGCTCAAAAACGTAATTTTCCAGGTTGTTTTTGTCACTTTTGTTTGGAATTTTTTAAAATTTATTGAATGTATTTTTCGTCTACTTGTGTTTTTCTGTAATTACTCAAATTATCTTGAAAGATCAAAATACAAACTGACTTCAAGGATATAACGATACAAAACGCTGCAAATTATTGCCCAAAGGTTTATTATTTTCTGTACAGATCACCCTTCTGTATAGATCCCTCCCTACCAACCAAAGGTATCTACTAGGGCATTTTTGAGAATTTCAACCCTAACCATTAACAAAATGGGAATGAAGGGTTGAAATTTCAAAAATGCCCTAGTAGGTAGTAGCTACCTATGGTTGGTAGGGAAGGATCTATACAGAAGGGTGATCTATTCAGAAATAATTAACCTTTGGGCAATAATTTGCAACTTTTTTTTACCTACCAACTGTTTTCTACCTATTAACTTTTTTTTACCTACCAACCATTGGTGGTTACTACCTACCACACCATACTGCCTTTACACCTTCACAATGAAGTTTATCAGAAAGAACTAAACGCTTCACACTCGATTCAAAAAATAGGGAGCTTCATATAGAAATTTGATTACTGTTTCCTAGGGAAGGAAAACTCAATAAAACTCAAAGAAACGAACAGCGATCGCGTTTTTGGTAAGCTAAAAATTCAACGAAGATAAGACCTCTTTGGAGATTCACACTCGTGATTCTGTTATATCGAAGGAAAACCCGTGATTCTGTTTTATCGAAGTACTCGTAGGGAGCGAAGGGATCGTCGTACAGAGCTCCGCGTGGTCTCTAAAATTTCTAAAAATTCAATACTATCTTGAATTGGTGAAAAAAGGATACCTTTATTTTTAGAGTTTTCAAGCTAGCACTTTTCAAAATTTTGAGAGCACTTTTCAAAATTTCAACCATTAATTTTCCCCCTTAGAAGTGACTGACATCAACCAAAAGCTTCGCGGCACAACTAGACACCAAATGGAGCCCATATACCAAATTTGAACCAAATCGGTCCAGGGTTGCTAGGAAAAGTCCGGACAGCGGTACGGAAAATTTTTTACCTTGAAACGTAAGCCAACAAATTTTGAGGGGGGGTTAAAACTTTTTGTTTCTTGGTCGATTCGAAAGGTTTATTATTGAAAATAATAAACCAAAACAGAGTGGCAACAACCTAGTACTACTTGGAACTTTAATCAACTATTTTCGATCAACTATTTTATCTTAAAAGTTGGATTTTCTCCTAATGTTCGTTTTCTTAACTTCACATTGTAAATTGAAAAAATAGTAGTCATAAGGTCGAATGGGGGGTGCGGCTTGAGTTTTTTAAGATTTTTAATCGAAAGTAGACTACATCCTGAGAATTTTGGTACCAACCGAGACCTTCTGGCGTGTGTAAATCTTTTCCTATGAATTTTTAAAGTTTCGACCGTTTATGACGTCATGCGCCCTCTCGCCTGGGCGGGGCCCCTCAGACCACTGTGACGTCATAAACGGCCGAAACTTTAAAAATTCATAGGAAAAGATTTACACACGCTAGAAGGTCTCGGTTGTTACCAAAATTCTCAGAATGAGGTCTACCTTAGATTAAAAACAGTTTTTCCTACCCAGTTTTTAGGACGTCCCACAGTAAGACTTGGGCGTCCTTATGCAATCGATCTGGGGTGAAGTTGGACA
The DNA here is from genome assembly GCA_009739505.2 of Apolygus lucorum. Classification (NCBI taxonomy): domain Eukaryota; kingdom Metazoa; phylum Arthropoda; class Insecta; order Hemiptera; family Miridae; genus Apolygus; species Apolygus lucorum. The sequence goes on along the minus strand of CM019176.2, from coordinate 68,900,449 downwards.
ACACTCAACAGAAAGAAAAAATAACCACACAGTAATCCGTTTTAGACCATTCTGAATCCAAATCCGCGAAAAAAACCATAGGTGTATGTCTGTGTGTGTGTGTGTGTGTGTGTGTGTGTGTATGTGTGTGTGTGTGTGTGTGTGTGTGTGACAAAATCTTGTGTCGTCTGCACAGGCCTTAGTACTCAACCGATTTTCATGGTTCTTTTTTTGTTCGACGCGGAAAATTATTTAGTTGTGCACTACGTCGCCGGAATTTCGAATTTTGCCTTTTAAGGGGGGAAAGGGGGGGTTAATGCTCAAAAAACGTGCGTTTTTGGGCATAATCTTGTGTCGTCTGCCCAGGCCTTAGTTCTCAACCGATTTTCGTGGTTCTTTTTTTCTTCGACGCGGAAAACTATCTAATTGTGCACTACGGCGTCGGAATTTCGAATTTTACTTTTTAAGGGGGTGAAAGGGGGGGTTAATGCTTAAAAAACGTGCGTTTACGGGCATAATCTTGAAAACTCTGCCCAGGCCTCAATTTCCAACCGAATTGTGTGTTTCTTTTTTTGTTCGACTCAAATAACTTCCGACTTGTACATGATTTCACCAGAGTACCAAAATTCACAAGGGGAGGGGGTGAGTGGGGGGATAATATTCACAAAATATCCGATTTTTCAAGATTTTAGTTCCGTTTCTGCTTTTCAATTTTACCCAACCTTTGAAATTGAGGAAAAATTTTCATTTCACCTCCAGATTTTTATGAATTATTCTCCGTGCCACCATGGAACTAATAGTGGTGCCACCATGGTGCCAGGACACCATAAACCGCATATTTCGTGGTTTTTTTTTTTTTGTGTATCACCTTGAATATGGATGTGAACCTCGACGGACTGCCTACTAAACCTAATAGATGAAAGTTCAATGTTACGACGTATTTCCGCTTTGGTGCCAGACTGGCGCCATTGGTGGAGGGGGGGGGGGGTGAACTCGAATTTGCATGTTGGGTATCGTAGATCATGGATTTTAAAATGCTCTTCAGATTCTAGGCTCCCATGCCGCTAGAAATGTTATGGTGGATAAGGGTGAGGAGGGGGGGGGCACTATTTCTTGCCTAAAGTAATAAGTAAATTACATCGAGTGAAACAGTTTTATCGCTTACCAACTGGTTAACTGATCTAATGCTTATCCAATGGGACGTCCCCTGGAATGCATGCATTACTAAACAATATGTTTCCTATTGACAATGTTGTAAAAATGCTAAAAACATCAAAAAGTTTTTTAAAAATTCTGAATACCCTTTTTGAAAATAATGTGCAGAATAAATACGTTGGAATGAGTGTGGACTTGTATCTTGTTTGGTACAACCTATGTACCTAATTAAAACGGACGAATTGAATCAAGTTGTGGTTTTCGATAATGAAACGAGGTGACCCAGCGAATCTCGTAGAATTCAAGTTAATTGAAAACGTTCTGAAGAACAACCGGGGGTCGAACTTTGTATGGTTTGTGGTGGAGAAACTGTTGAAATGAATCCAATTATTATATCACAACGTTTTCCTTTCCTATTTCTTTGTTTCCATTTTCCTTGCGCCTTCTCTAGACTCCACAGAAACCATCATCATTTATCTGAAAGTGTGGTCAATCGACTCGCGGATAGAAGGCGTTAAATTCTATGGCAATGTAATTCTGAGCCGATAGTATTTTGCGGGTAGATAAATACTTTTCCTCCGTGTTGATTAACACAGGTTTTCTTTAGAATGCAGCTCGATACTCGGGTACTACCATACAAATGTGTTTAACCCTTAAGTTCCCACTTGTTCAAAAAATTGTTTTTTTGGATTTTTTTTTCATTCAAATTTAGATATATTTTGACAAGTTTTATAGGATATTTGAGCAGAAGGTACCTCAAAGGCACAATTATTATATTTCAGCTCAATCTTTCTGCTACAAAATCTGCCTATAAACCCAATTTTGTTGGAGTAGAAGAAGAAAACTTCGAAAAAAAGGTGGAATGTTGGGGTCTGTTATTTCCCATGTAGTGCAGTACCAAGGAATAAGGTGGAAAAGGTTCACTTCACAGAGGAATCTGTGCTGCTTAGACAGTAGCGCCCTCTCTGAGGAGACCCAACTTATAGCCTACCAAGTGAAATGAGGGTAGAAGGTAGGTACAGTCTGTCTACTCTTTGAATTATTATCTTTTTATTATTACCTTTCTTCACACAAATTTTCTTACTCCATAGTTGGAGTTTAATGATAGCCAGCGGTTATCAGTTAATCAGTTTTTGTTCAAAAGTGTATAAACTTTTGCAGGTAAAATTCGGACTTCCAAAAAGATACCTCAGGCTATTAAGGGTTAATCAAGTGCAATGGGTTAATGGACGCAAAATCTCGGAATCTATGGGTTATCATTGCACAATCTAAAATAAATTAACCCTCTTTGTGTGTCTATAAAATGCATGTAGGATGTACAAATACAAATAAAGTTATTCCTATACCTATACATGTTATTCATAATAATACATACTGTTACGATTCTCATCACTGTTCTTTGATAACTCACGTACATTTCATTCCAATAAATCACGGGTATCAGGAACCAGCTAGCACCCGAGAATCGGGCAACGCCCTCCTAGCAATACTAGGCAGGGAGAGGTGGGGTACACTTATAAACCCTCGGTCATCAGCCAGGGGCCGTCACTCTATCCTCCCTCTCGGTGCTAACTGGTTGTTGTCTCGAACTAAACTCAAAATACGTCTTTTCATTTTCACTTCCTCCCTGGGTCAGTACGGCAGATCCGTCTCGCTGAAAAGGTTAACAAAATTTTGCTCCCTGCCGAGTCAGTCAGATCCGTCTCGACGAAAAGGCACCATTTTTAAATTCCAAAAACTAGGTAAATTCAAAAGACCATTTATGAGCCTTAAAACTCTTAACACATATCTAATTTAAAAATTCTTAATTAAATCAAAAATTTTTATTGAATTTTGTGTTTTACCTATTATTACTCCATGAAATTGAAGCAACGATCTGAGAAACTTCTCCCAGGGTCTTCACAAGTGGCTTGTGGTTTGCTCCGAAATAGTTTCGTGATTAAAAGAATGGTGCTGATTGTTTTACCTGGTCATCACAATTAGGCCTGGGGATCGATGCCAAATAACTACCTGCCTGTTATATTGAGAATTTTTGGGAATATGCGAATGAACTCCAACACAATGCTTCCAGTGGAAAGTGCTTTAAAGTTGAATGTACTAGTAGTTGTCAAAATTATATCATGGGGCTGGCCTTTCTTTCTTCTTCATCACAGTGAGCTCCTCAATGGAGTTTTTTGGAAATTAACAACTCAATACAACTCATAGTTTAGATTGAATATTCAGATCTATTAAAATCAAATAACTACCCACTTCATAAAGTCTACGTGATTCGAGTACACAATATAATAGCATTGATTTGAGTGCAAGAAGCTGTGAGAAAGAAATCAACACCATTATCATTCCAAAATTCAGCTTCATTCCTTTATCTTATGAGTGGCTCAATCTTCTTGCGTAGTAATTGACTGTAAATTGAAGATCGAATAGGCTGAATTGACCAACTGGAAATAATAATATAAAATGATTAGAAGCTTATCTAAAAGTGTCAAAGTCTCATGTGATCACATAAAGTATGATTTTAATGGGAATTCCTTACATTAGCAAACGTTCCCATATTGAGGACAATGAGTTTCGCTGCAGATATTGCCATAGGCCGTGAGACACCGAGCCTGAAGATCATCATTGCTCTTTTGCATTTCATAGATCTTCGATAACATTTCGTGTAAAATGTGGCATTGAACAACAGTTCGCTCTGAAATCAATTTTTTAGTCTAGCATGACAATTGATATGGTCTCACCGTTCAAAATTATATACTTACCCACTTCATATTAGCCTGAATGCATGGCAAGGAGTTGTTTTCGTATATACCAATGTAAAATTTTGCAAAGAGAGTTTAAAAAATTACTTACCTGGGTTCGAAACTGTTCTCCATAGTGGCATAATAGGAACATTTGTGCTGCCTCTGTCACACCCAGACAAGTAAATAATACTTTGGGAGCTATCCTGATGTCACCATCCTAAAATTGAGGATTAGAAAAAGATGTTGAATTACCAGTTTTGTTACCTATCCTGTTAACCACCAAACCGTAGCTGTGCTGTAGAGGACACCCCCTCCATATTTGACTCCATGGGACATTCAATGACTCCTTCCCAATTTTCCGAAGACGTAAGATTTTCTCGAACCAAAGGTGTCAATTGATGCCCATTAAAGTCTTAAAGTAGTAAATACGTATTCCAATATCAGTGCACCATTTCGTACGAAGTAGTTACATGACCACCAAACCAGAAGAAACATTTTTCCTTGTCCAAATTAAAATACTAATTTATTTCAGTTTTTATCGACTTTTGCTCTTTCATCAAGTAGGTTTCTCTTAAAATAAAATGTTAACTTTCATTTTGCTTTTCAAGCTTTTTGATCAGTCTTGGTGCCTCTTTTTGTCGGTAGGCATTTCGACGGTTGGCCAGTCTGCCTATAGGTCTGCTAAGATTCTTGTCACGAGTTTAACTAAACCAAATCACAGCCCGACTTTGGTTTATTATTTCCAATAATTAACCTTTGGAATCGAGAAAGCAAAATAATTGTAACCCCCTTTCAAAATTTGATGATACATACGTTATGTAGATCCAAAAATCAAATACTACGAGTAATTTTTCGTACGAGGCATTTTGACCAGATCCCATGGACCGATTTTTATAAAATTAGGGATATCGGCTTCTTTTGGGTTCTGGTTGTGCCCCGAAGCATTGGTTACTGTGCCACTTCTAAGGGATAAAAGTGAGGGGAAACATTTTCAAAATGCCCTGGCTTGTAAACTTTCAAAATACAATTTTTTAGAATTTTTGACACCGATCAATTAATTGGGATAATTAATCACCTAATAAATGTGTTCTATGACGTTTCTTCAACGTCATACGAATGATAGGTACCACCCAGACGATCAACAGTGAGCTTTTTTTGTGAAATCTATCAGAACACATGGGTCCCTGTAGCCATGAGGACCTAAACCCTTCCCCTGCCATTATCACCTACCTCAGGTCCTAAAAAGGTAGTTGAAGAGTAAACTTCACACAAAAATAATAAACCGTTGTGACCTATATAAATTTCATCACAATCTTACCATCAGCAGAGCGTAATGGCCAATTTTCGATAATAGTCAGGTAACGTATCGATTTCGTCAAGATTGGAGAGGTAGAGCCATGAAACGTGTAAATTTAAATGACTATGTAACTTGCCCTTCATTACGTCAGTAGTACAGGGTTTTCGTGGTTGAAAATTTGTGGATAAACTATCTATAGGGGTTCTAACAACATACAAACAATCTTTCATACTCCGCCAATGCAATGTTTGGCCTTTTCCTAAATATAAATTATAGGAAATATGGATACAATAATTGATAATTATTATCAAATCGAATTTATCCCAATGTCATTATTTTTTCATGTTTAAACTCAGCTGTTTTTGAAGTAGAAATTAAATTTTTGTATTTATACTTTATGTATTTATACCTACCAGATTATAAATTTGTTCTATGTAATAAACATTTTCATTATTAATATAGATTATAATATAATCTATATTAATAATATAGATCAATATTCTATCAATATTGTTGGCATCTTTTTTCCACAAATAATTTTTAATTTTTAAATTTCCTGAAAACAACTATTTTTGGTACCTAACTATTTAAAGCTTTGATTCAAATCACCTATATTTTTAAATTTTCCTCACACTTTTATTTGAATAAACAACTTGTGGTATTACCCGCTAATAATGAAGACAATTGGATAATAAAGGTAATTGAAATAATATAAAGAAAATTAATAAAGAATTGAATTACTAATTGAATAATTGAATTATCAAAGAAAATTAATAAAGAATTGAATTAATGAAAAAAATGGAACTGAAATAATAATAATAATAATAATAAATAAAATTGAAACATATCGTGTCCAAAGAGAAGCAAGAGAATTTGGTAAAATAAGAAAAGAACGGAGTCAAGAAGCCTCCCCCACATTGGTGGAGGGAAAAAAGTCTGCCAAGTGGGTGTGGCGCATATCTTCCTCGTATCCATAACCCGATTATATAGATGATCCGATGCATAGGTAGTAGTTAATCTCAAAACACCAATCTCTAAGTACCTTCCACTACCCTCATAGGGGACCATCTACACGCTAATCTGGGCAATCCTAGAAAATTTTCCTAGAAAAAAATCCTAGAAAAGACTGCGCATGCGCAATCGCTTCTATCAGTCCGGGGATGATGATTTTCATAGGGGACCGTCTGCACACCAACCCGCACAATCCCTGAAAATTTCATAGAAATCGGACAATAACTTCGTATAGTTATGCCCGTTACAAGGAATTCATGACAGACACTCAGACAGACAGACACACAGACACGGAACCAAAATTGTTCAGAAAGGTCTAAAACGCAAAACGCGAGTGAAAATTTTAAATTTGGAGAACTTTTTTTTTCATCCTTGAAAAGTGAAAACAAAGCTTCCGCTTCCTTGGTAGACTCAGAAGCAAAAGTAGTGACTTTATGATGTAGTTCCATAGTTTGAAACCGACACCGCCACTGTGGCGCGCCTTCATGGTTTCATCTTTCATTTTTGTCTCCGGTACTCAGTAGTGGCCTCCCGCTACTTCGGAAAAGTACTAGCATCTACCTCCAGGTTCCTGGTGTCATTAATGACGTCCATAGAGCGCTTCAGCTCGTTGGCCCATATCAAGGAAAGGCAATTAATTACATCGTTGGCAATTACGCCAAGGTCTTTGACATGGGCCATACCGCACTCGCTTACTTTACAAGTATAAGAGGATCTAGTGTACAATATGAGATCATGATTAAGCTAAATACCTACCGACAACAAATTGATTCCTGCGAGTCCTAACAGCATAGCTCCTCCGAAGAATGGAACTGCTACCGGAATATTGGCTATCTTCATTAGGAGGTCCTTCTTTCTGAAAATCGAGAACAATGAAGGCCGAGGTTGGCCATAATAATCCATTCATTTACCATAAAACTTTCTGTACTTGGATGTAACTACTCTTTAAAACTAATCTGAACTTGAGATAAATGGCTCACATAACTATTTTTTGATGATGCTTGACATTCTGTAGAATACAGTTATAATAACACTCGTCGTATTCATCCAAGGAGTTTCTCAGTGATTTCCCTGGATGCAACATCTTGAACATCAACTTAGCCCTTTTTTCCAAACGTTCTATAGAATTCACCAAGAGCTTAATATGATTAAAGATGTCTTCTGAAAAGATGGCGAAGCAAAGCATACCTGACGTTGCTGACGATGCAGCAAAAAACGCGTAAAGGCCTGCAAAAAAATCTTTGAATGAATTAAGTAAAGAAATTCTGTATGATGTATGTGATTCCACTTATTTCATCAATGAAGCCTCTACATGAATAATGAGTCCTCTAGGCGTAAAAATCGGAAATTTAGACCTCACTTGCCCTGATTTATTCAGCAACAACTTCCATTATAAAGGCTTATAATGTGGCTTATATGGGCTTATATGGCTTATCCTTGCTCACCAGCAAGGATAATCAAAATACGAGACTTTCCACATACCTACGAGTTATATAACAATCTTTATATATAAATTATTTTCTCACTATTCAACTAGTATTAGGAAAAGTTTCATAACAAGTTTATTGCGCTTTGATGAATAAAGTTTCTGTAGCCAGAGGAGGTTAGAGAAGCTAGCCTTGAAAACCATTGAAACGACTTCTATGACAATCCTGCTCAATAAAAAAAAAACAGTTGAAGGCAATTTTGCGGTAGTTTTGCCACGACATTAAAAATAAAAACAGTTTTAATACATTTCAATTTTATGACCTAGGTTTCACGCTTTCACAATCTTTTCCCCAAAACGCCAGTCAGGGCAGCCTCCCTTGGCGTTGGGCTCTCGGGATGGTTAGTGTGCCTGATAACTTCACTTCCACACCGACGATTAACTAAACAAAATTCAATTAAACCCCCTATAAATTATTTATAGGCTCTTGGCATAAATATCGAATTATGAAGATTTTTTGTCTACATAATCAAGAGGTCATATCCATGCAGCAATATGATGCAATAACCACTTCCATCCAAAGGAAATGGACATTAAATGTTTTACTGTTTTACCGTGTTTGCTTTTACAAAACCATGCTCAAATTGAACACTAAGTATTTCGAATGGTGGATTATTCTGGGGCCGAATTAATTATGGAAGACTCGGGAAAAATAAATCTCTCAGTCAGCAGGCGCTGCATGAAGAATTACATAAATAATTTATGTAATATAAATTAATAATTTATGTAAATAATAATTTATGTAAATAATTTACAATTATTGTAAACATTTTGCTGAATAAAGAATACAATTGAAGTAAAAATAATAACATCTGCTCTCACCCTGTGACATGAAGCAGGTAGTCCAAGCTAAGTTTGAATTATCCGCATCCATCGGCCACCAAGAAGCGAAAGGCAGCCCCTTCCAGTATACGTCCGTAACATTGCTCAAGGATAATTCATAGCCAAAGTACACATCAATAAATGGGAAAATCACTGCTATCTATAATCAATAATCAATTCATAACCATTGATCAACTTGGGTACATGCTTATTCAAATACATGATACTAAAGATGCCTCGTACTAATCTTGCTCGAAACTACAGCTACCCATCCAAGCAGACGCATCGAGTCCTTTAGGATACCTATCTTATGAAAAACTGACCAACAATGTTCATTTTTGACCACGTGTATTGTGATCCACTGACAGGCAGACCGAAAACTGACTGACACGGAACTGAATAATATATTCGTTTACTGAAGTGAAAACCATGGTCCTCAACAGCTTACAGCAACAAGGCACGTCTAGAGCTTAAAAAGTACCTACTATGGTAATTTTGAATAAGTAAAATTTCTGAAGGAAAGCGTAATTCCACAGAAAAAAACGTTACAACAACGGTACAATAATTGTACCGTCAATTATTATTTATTTTATCAATTTATTTTAGTCAATTATTATTTATTATTATTGATTCGATGCACAGTGGATAATCAACACTTTAATTTCCAAGTACGCGCCAAATTTGAAAATTATATGGGTCACTTTCCTAGAAAGAAACAATCGGTATCCCAAGATTTCAGAAAACTTAAAGTTCGACTCAAGCTCTGCCAAAAATCAGGGATTAACCTCACACCATACTGATTGAATTTCGACGAAAGAACACACAGTGGGACGCTTAATTAATTAAAAATTAAAGAAGAAAACCTATCGAAAGAAACCTATTGGCGTGGTTTCCACGTAAAGGAGAATACTCGGAACCCCATCTCCATGAGGAGCGAGAACTGCGAGTTATTCCAAAAATTGAACCAGGGCGGGACGCAGGTGTAGAAAAGGGTTAAACCAACGTGGAACTCGGTTTTTCTGATAGCAACCTAGAAACCTCCGAAAGTAACCAAGTAATCTCAAATTATCGGTTTTTCGAGCCAAAACTTGGTACCAGGGGATTTTTACGGTTTCCAAGTTTTTAAATTGTGACGGAAAATTCAAATTACATCGTTAACAACTTGAAAAAAGTTTTTCATCTGTCCAAAAGGTCTTTTATCTGCCACCATCACTGGCAGATGAAAGACACAAGTTCCTGGGTGGCACTTAGGTTTTTCAGCTTTTCCCGCATTCTGGTGCTGTTCTGCTGAAGTGTAACCATATCGCTGGAACCAGCTCGGTAGAAACAAGAGCTAGAGACCAAAAAGAAAAAAAAAATTCGATTTCTTACCGTTTCACAGAGGGCAGATGAAAGACAGACGGTGACTGTGACACCACGTTTTTGCAACTTAAACCTCTTGTGCACGCCTCCACATAGAAGAAATACGATTCCCGCCGCTTTCTTTGATAACCTAACGACTAACATCACCTCTTACAGTAGTAGTAAAACCGCGGGAAACGATAAAAAGCCACCAAAATACGAAAACACAAAAAAGGCAGATTGACAGAAACCTCCGGACAAGCACATTTTATCCTCCTGCTCGCTTTATTTGCTTCTGAAAAAACCTGCAAACCAATTTTTTTCGTGTCTAGGTAGGTATATGCAATAAAGAATCACTAAAAATTCAGGCCGCTGCTTTCATAGGTGATTCACAGTGTTCAAGCAAAGTTGACTACCTAGGGGTCCGGACATGGCAGATTACTGGACATTTAGCAGTTTAAACTTTAATTTGTATATTTTAGCGTGAATAAGTGCATATTTTATTGATTGCCCGAAGTAGAACAAAGTTGATAATTTATGCAGAATTTTTTTTTAAACGCCTAAATCATAAATGGGCATTCGGAATCTTCTCTGGACAACGATTGGCCCTTTCTGGGAAAATGACCCATATGAAGATAAAATTTACTGAGATATTTTCAGAATATCATCAAGGAGTCTAAACATATCAAGGATTTCACGTTGGCGCAGTGGCTACTATCGGCCTAATCGAGATGGATTTCACAAGAAACCATCTATAGCCTCAACCTGGAAATTTCATCGACTTCAGACAAAACCCATAGAAGTTATGCTTGTTCCCAAGATTACACGTTTGCTCAAGCGCAGAACCTACCGATGAAAGGAGACCATCAAAAACCCTAACCACACAACCCCTTGGAATTTATTCGAAGTTGAATGAGAACTGTAGGAATTGAGCTAGTTACCAAAATTGCACTCTTGAGCAAGTTGGATGAGCAGAGAAGAGATAAAATTCAATAAAAATTCAAATTAATAAAATTCATAGGGATGAAATTTGGACAGATAATTTTTCAAGAAGGTCTCAAACGTAAAATGAGAGTGATGGTGAGTGAAGTTTGAAGTAAAATATTATTATAATACTTCTTGTAATTACCCATGCGCTGCTTCCGTACAGAGCCACCCAAAATATCAGCAAAAATCGAAGTTTTTGATCTGACTTCCGAATTAGGTTAGACAAATATTCGCTACACTGGTACTCGCAAATAATTTCATCTAACGACAATAGCTGAACAACATCTTTTCTTAAGCGCTGAAGAGTTAAAGATATTCCGAGGACGACAAATGCTGTGATTAAGATGTGGATGCACCCAGACGCAACTGCCATATTATCTCGATTCAGGTATGACGAATACGAGAGAGTAACGATGGTTGATAATACGCTTACGTAGTACGCTGTGAATACAGTTTTTGTGAAGATTGACCACCACCTGAAGGAGAAAATTAACAATTTACACCTACAGTATGAGAATTGTAACAAGGTTGTTCCACTCCAAATCTTGTATACAGAGTGTCCCATAAGTTATCCACCAAACTTCGGGAGTAGTTTCTACAACTAATTTGCAAAAAAAATGCCTCTTGGAGTTTTGTTAACCCCCTTAAAATCAGACTTTTGCTTCCGAGTCTACCAAGGTAGCGGAAGCTTTGTTTTCACTTTTCAAGGATGAAAAAAAAAGTTCTCCAAAATTCAAAATTTTCACTCGCGTTTTGCGTTTTAGAGCTTTCTGAACAATTTTGGTTCCGTGTCTGTGTGTCTGTCTGTCTGTCTGTCTGTCATGAATTCCTTGTAACGCGCATAACTATACGAAGTTATTGTCCGATTTCGATGAAATTTGCAGGGATTGTGCGGGTTAGTGTGTAGACGGTCCCCTATAAAAATCATCATCCCCGGACTGACAGAAGCGACTGCGCATGCGCAAACGTGAATTCATTGTAACGGCCATAACATCTACATTTTCCATCCGATTTCAATGAAATTTTCAGAGACATTACAGATTAGTATTTAGATGGTCCCCAATGAACATCATCCCCCCCGTACTGATAGTAGCCGCTGCGCATGCGCAAACGTGAATTCCTTGTAATAGCCATAACTTCCTCATTTTCTACCCGATTCCGATGACATTTCCAGGGATTACGCGGATTAGGATGTAGATGGTCCCCAATGAAAACCAAGGCCTTAAAATTTACAGAAGCCTCTGCGCATACGCAAACGTAAAATCCTTGTAACAGCCATAACACTTATATTTTTCATCCGAATTTGATGAAATGTTCTAGGATTGTCCAGATTAGCGTGTAGATGGTCCCCTATGAGGGTAGTGAAAGATACTTAGAGATTGGTGTTTTGAGATTAACTACTATGCATCGGATCATCTATATAATCGGGTTATGGATACGAGGAAGCTATGTGCCACACCCGCTTGGCAGACGTTTTTTTACTTTTAAGATTTTTTTCGAGTTTTCTACCTTACACCATTAAAACGGTCATAACTCTCTTTGATTACAAAAAAACTAAAAATAAGGATACCGTTGGAAAGAGCGTAAAATTTCTCAATAGATGAGCCGTTGACCAGTCGAGATAAGCTGAACGCTAGAATAATGTTTTTACCTCAAACTTGAAAATTTGTCAATTTCTGGTTTTTTTTAATGTTGATGATTTTTTCCCATAGAAACAAGGTATTTGCCACAGGGGCTCAAAAGCTTGAAAACTGCTCCATTTAATCAGCTTTCTAACAAAAAATATTTTACAATCGAATTTAACGGAGAAATTCATGTTTGAACACGGGAAAACGTTCAATTTTTTTTTTTTTTTTTTTTTAACGAAACGACGTGGTGCTTTGGAGGAGCCGCGGCGGAGCAGACCCCGGAGTACTCCCGTCAAACCGTCGATTTCGTTGGCAAAAAAGGAACGTTTTTTCACGGAGAGAGTTATGACCGTTTTAATGGTGTAAGGTCGAAAACACGAAAAACATTTTAAAAGTCAAAAAAGGCGGATTTTAAGGGGGTTTACAAAAAACTCCAGGAGGTATTTTTTGTGGCAAATTAGTTGTAGAAACTACTCCCGAAATTTGGTGAATAACTTGTGGGACACCCTGTATAATACGAAAATTTTTAACCTATTAAACAAAATGTACACAGTGATAATATAATATTTTTTATAGATAATACAGAGAAAAAAGAAAGATAGTTGAATTAATATTTCGGCCACTTTGCTTTTTTTTTTAAAAATAGAAGAATTGAATGAAAGACTGGATACGACAGGTTGTTGTGGGATTGGTTGCTTGATTTTGGAGCTTTTCATAACCAACCGGCACAGCATCAACAATTATTGGGAGGTATCCGTTTTTCTTCTCGTTTCGTTTTCCGCACGCCTTGAATTACTCGTTCAGGTTCAGTCCAGGCGGTAGTAATACTAGTCCAGGTGGTAGTAATACTAGGGTCTTCAAGTAGAAACATCTATCTGACAAACTGTAGCCGTAAGACACATCTACGTCACAAATGTTTGGGAATCTATAAGTATTAGGCATTCAAAATCACCTGGTCTGATGGAATCCAAAAACTCCTCCGACAACTGGCAGTACAAAGAAACGCTGATATAGATATTTCGTGGCTTTCTCCTCGGCGATCTCCAAGGAGTCGGGATCAGAGTTTTTTCCATTTTCAGTCATCCTCATGAGCAAGTCAACAACCTTCTCTTTTCACAGGAGTTGTAAATCACGACCTCAACGCTTACCATTATTTGTCGCACGGAAAATTCAATACAATAAATATAAAAACATGTGGTCTGCCCAGTTTGTCGGCTTTGTTGGTTTCCTAATCATCCATCGACCCAAAAGTTCTTTGCGAATTCAACTTAATCCTTAAATCAGTTCCTACATTTCGGCTCGGACGTTTGGGCTTGCAATATTGACGAACTATCAGTGCTACGTCTCACCTCTCTTTCGATTTTTTTCTCTTTCATAAGTCAAGAAATGGAATGATGGTGTGTCAATAACATCTGAACTGAAATCACGGAACGACCAATGACAATTTCGTCTCTACTATTCTCATTTATTTGTTATTTCAGGGATCCGGTGTAGCTAGGGTCGCTGAGGCCAGCGTTGTTTGGCGGTGGAATTTGGACCGACTTTTACGGGGGTCGTGGGTCCAAGTCTCATCACCGGCAGCGTGAGTTTTTATGCATCCGGGGCTCTCATCGTCCCCCTCGTCCCAACCCAGGGCGGTGAGGCAATAGAAAGCCATGAGCGAAATCAACAGAACAAATAAAATTCTGATCTTCCCTTTGGAAGACAGCTGATGACGTCCGCGACGCCAAGACTGGCAGTCAGACGAAAATCCGAAGATCGGTTGTTTACTTACTTATTGTTATTTCATTATTTTGAAGAAACAATCCCCGTTATAGCAAAAGTACACACATAGCTTCCTGATATCCGTAATACGAACGTATAGATGATATGCATGGGGATGTTCAAACCGTTAATCGTCGCCGTTTTCGCCGTATGGAATATTGGTATTTACCTTCCAAATTGGATGAAAAACAACGTTGTGGTTACTGCCTACAAATGAACCCGTCATGATTCAATTTATATGGTATCATACAAGTCCTATTTACTCAATATTTGTGGAACATCGTTGAAATCAGATGGAAAATGAATTTCAATTCCTCATAGAGGTGATCCTTGAGTATTTAATGGCCCATGCCCTTCCCAGATTTTACCTGGGTGAACTTGCGAACTTTGAGTCGGTAGGTTGAACTGAGTGGGAGGGAATCGATGTCTCATGCAAACCGTCATACTTCGAAAATTATATATTAGAATAAGTGTAAAATTTTAGGAACCTACATAATCATAGTACAGAAGAAAACAGAAATGCATGAATGAGATAACATAAACCATCGTGTATGTGGCATTTGTTCAGTTGTATTTCTTTTTGATGCTTTTGTATAACTAATGCAAGCGTAAGAAGTTCACGATGCATCATCAATAAGCGCGCTATAAAGATATCAAAGCCCCTCACAAAAAACAGGGCTACCTTCCAGCGAACTTTGTTATTTAATTCATAAAGGGTCATCTGCGGAATTGTTCGGTTACTTCGTCAAATGAAAACAAATTCTGAATAATTTATACAGCAACCTCACTCAATTCTTCTCAACAAACCGAGAGTTCGACATCAACCGCAACAAAATAATTCATCACCTACCCGACTCGCTCATACCCATTCGATGATAGTCAAATATTTAGAAGAAGACACGATTGAGTTCCAAGTAAAAAGGTAGGTAATGTAATTGTCATCATTGTGATGTGACGCAAGAACTCGAAGAGCAACAATATTAACCCAACAGAAGAGAAGTAAAAAGTCTGCCAAGTGGGTAAACCCCAAGTTTTCCTGAACAAAAATCCAATGTTTAATAATAATATAATATATTTAAACGGTATGTACCTTTAACAGTATTTCATCAAAATTAATTTATTACGAATTTTTCATGAAAACATACATTTTTTTCGTCAATTTTTCTATAACTTGTAATCTAAGATTTCTCACCACTTTCTTCGCTGGAAAACCCCAAATATTGTGCTACTTTAACGATTTCTCGATTTTATTTTTTTAAGTTTCATCATTCAAATAAATCATTTATTATTAGTTCTATAACTTCTAGATTATATAACGTTTTTTGTCACTTTCACCTCTTTCATTCCATTTCTGGAGGAACACACCAGAGATTAGGTCCGTGTCCTATGAATTTTATCACAGCTGGCTCCAGTATAAAGCTGGCCATACACGTACCGGCAGGCCTGACATTTCCCCGTCTGTCTACATATCTATTCAGTGTCTTAAGCTATCATAAACATACTGACATGTTTAGAAGGTTTGTTGTATTCGGATGTACGAATATTTTAAAACTACGAATACTCGTTCGAATATTCATTATAAAATTGCCAAATATCGGTTGAAATGGTTGTATAATTCGCTCACTAACTCATGTGAGACAGGAAATGTAGGAATTCACTCTACAACCCGTCTTTTCAAGCGTTTGCATGAAGTTCAAATGGGTACAAATTAGGTTACCAGTTTGCGAATTTTCAAAGAAAATGAGGCCATTGCAATGGACTCAACATTTTTAGCTTGAACTTTTTTAAAATTTGTGTTTCACCGAAATCCGTTTTGGAACATTCTAAACGATTCCTGAAGTTTTTCCAAAAATCATTTCAAGAGTAAGGAGAGCAAGGAATTTTAGAGATCCCTGAAGGATCCAAATTTCAAAAAATTGGTAAAAAAGATCAAAAACATATTTTAGGGTTTTTGTGGACATTACAATCATAATCATAGTAATATACTGTATATTCCGATTCAGCACCAAAGTTATGATATAGGTAGGTATTACTTACTACCATCTTCAGAAATTTCAATTTTTCTTAAGTACTACCAATTTCAGAAATTCAAAATTGTCAAAAGTTTGTAAATATATACAGTTTAACAATTTAAAATGAAAACCTGCGCATTTTTGTTGTACCAAAAAATAGAATAGCTGAGTGGGTACCCCATGAGTTCGTGGAGACGAGTAGAACACGAATATGAATTAAAGTATAAACAGTTTTTGTGACTTGGAAAAATGCAGCCAAAGAGTATGAAGAAGCAGAGTTAGATAGTTCTACTCGTAGAATGTTAAATTGAATGCCTAAATGGGGCCTATTTTCTTCTCGTCTATTCCTCCGAAGGCGGAGCTATGAATTCCAGCCCCTGGTCGGACTCCCTGGTTCGCTTTTTTATTCATGATAAATACTTGAATTACTGACAATGATACGGTACGCCATAGTGGTCATAGCAATGTAGGTAAGTCTCTCATTTATTTAGCAGTCATCACAATATCCCGCGATGAATGATGTACGTTTTTATGTCACTTCAGTTGTTTCGCCTCCATCAAAGTTGTTTCGCCATTCATAATTCGATAAGAGCAAAGAACGAATTATAATTTCGGGAAAGTCGCGGATCCGGATCCCACGAAAGGCAGTCAAATTACCACGACACAGGTGGGGTTTCGTGACCCTTTGAAGATGAGGCAGAGCAAACGAACAAAGCTAGGAATTATGAGCTCAAATTCACGCGAATGCTGATTGATGGAAATATTGAGGGCGATAAAACGAGATTTTCATACCCTTCCATTCAAACCATGAGGACTGTCACCGGTCAGTTATCCATCGCAGTGCTACTAATTCCGCTGCTGCAATTTGCCGTTGGAACTTCAATCCTCGACTGGTCACCTCAAATGGTCGTCAAGTATTTCTCTGCAAGAAATGTACACTTGGTTGACGCTATTGTTTGCTCTGAAAACGGTAACTTGTTTCTTCTTACCTATAAAATTACTAATAAGCCTTAATTTTATCGGGGAAATCAAAATTTTCATGATATATTCCTACAATTATGGACAATTGTTGTTCATGTGCTTCGGAATTAACTTTTTTCCACCACTTAATCAGACCCAATCTAAGAAGGTGTAGAACTGTAAAAATTAAAAACAAGTGGGTGTTGCACATAGCTTTCTCATATCCATAACCCGATTGTAAAGATGATCCGATGTATAGTAGTTAATCTCGAAACATCAATCTGTAAGTACCTTACACTACCCTCATAGGGGCCCATCTACACGCAAATCTGAACAATCCTGAGAAATTTCGTCGAAATCAGATGGAAAATGTTGAAGTTATGGCTGTTACATGGAATTCATGTTTGCGCATGCGCAGCAACTACTATTAGTCTGGGGAGGATGATTTTCATAGGGGACCATCTATACGCCGATCTGAGCAATCCTAGAAAATTTCATAAAATTCGAATGAAATATGGACGTCGTGTTATGGCAGAGGCTACTGTTAATTTTAAGGACTAGATTTTCATTGGGGACCACCTAAAACCTAATCAGCATGATCCCTGAAAATTTCATTGAAATCGGATGGAAAATGTGGAAGTAATGGCTGTTACAAGGAATTCACGTTTGCACATGCGCAGCGGCTACTATCAGTCCGGGGATGATCATTGTCATAGGGGACTATCTACAACCTAATCCACTTAATACCTGAAAATTTCATCGAAATCAGATGGAAAATGTGGAAGTAATGGCTGTTACAAGGAATTCACGTTTGCGCATGCGCAGCGGCTACTATCAGTCCGGGGATGATGATTTTCATAGGGAACTATCTACAACCTAATCCACATAATCCCTGAAAATGTCATCGAAATCGGACAATAACTTCGTATGGTTATGCCAGTTACAAGGATTTCATGATGACAGACAGACAGACACGGAACCAAAATTGTTCAAAAAGGTCTGAAACGTAAAATGCGAGTGGAAATTTAGATTTTGGAGAACCTTTTTTTCAACCTTGAAAAGTGAAAAGACTCGGAAACAATAAGCTTCTTTTTATTCAATAATAACAGTTATTTCATGATTTTGGACTTGATCCATGATGGAGGAGGACAACGCTCAAGGAAGAAAAAAGTAAGCCAAGATAGAGAGGTATATTAGCTGTGTTTTATGTCCTCAAACTGTGTTCTTCACGGATGATAAATCTACTCAAGATAATAAAAGTACCTAGTGTAAACATGTACAGAGTTTTACAAGAAGTACTGAAGCCTCGGATCAAAATATTGTCAATCAACTTTTTTCCAGACAAGACAAATCTATTCAAGTACTTCTCAGTCGCCTCTAGAGAATATGGATATGATGGGCTGTTTCGTACCATCAACTGTTTGGATGAAAATCAAAGCGAGATGGATACACGAAGTGGGATTTTTATCGATCTCTCCTGCCCTTCCAGCCATCAACTTTTGCTAAACGTAACTGATTGAATTGAAAGTCAACATGTGAAGCCAAGTTCAAAACAGATCAAACAAATATGTAAAGTGGTTTGCTTTTGTTGTAGACAACCTCTGACAAGTGGTTCACGAACAGCTTCATCTGGTTCATATGGGATAATGGAACATTTTTGGAAATGTTGACTGAAATATTACCCATTTCAACGTTTTCCGATGTAACTATTGCTACGTCTGAGGGATTTTTCCAATATTCATCGTCCGCTAAGTTCCTGGAAGTAGAGTTACACCCAGTTGGAAGCTGGGATAATTTTACTGGAGAGATAATTCTAAACCAAGTGACAACTAGAATTAATTATCGAAAATCCGTTGTGAAGGCTTCAATAATGGTGAGAAATAATTTAGAAAAAGAAACAACATAAATATAGGAACAAAAAAATTCTGATTTTTTTTTTTTTTTTTTTTTTTTTTTTGTGAATTGAAATTGTTTGCCAGTTTATAGAAGACATTTACAACAGGACTGAAGTCTATCATCAACTACAAGATGATACATATAGACCCAACGGTGATGTTTCAAACCGCTTCATGTTTGGTACCACTCTACACCTCGCCTATCTCTACAATTTCACGTAAGGGATTATATTACAACAGGACTAAACTCTATCAGCGACTACTGCACGGCACATAACAGAATCAAACTCAAAAAGTCCATTCATGCAGCATGAATTAACGAGCGAATTTCCAAATTATTCTTTCAGTTGAAGGGATGGTTAAGAAAAGGAACAATGGTGTTGAAATTTCTTTTAGAAAGTTTTTGAACACAATTCTTGATTTTTTCGATTTTTGGTATACCATGCCAACATACTGTATGCACTGGGTATGCTTTGAAGATGTTAGGAGTCCATATTGAAGTTCTACTCGTCTCCACAAACTCATAGAGTACCCACACGGCTATTGTTTTTTTTTTTTTCTATTTTCAGTATACGATACCAACAAGTAGTAAGTGGGCACGTTGAGCACACTTTCACTTGAATCTCTGATGTTTTTACTTTTCACTTGAATCTCTGATGTTTTTACTTTTGACTTGAAGCTCTGATGTTTTTACTTTCGACTTGAGGCTCTGATGCTTTTTATTTTCTGTTAAATCCTGTTAAAAATACTTTTCTGTTAAATCCTGTTAAAAATACTTTTCTGTTAAATCCTGATAAAAATTTTCAACACAAAACATCACAACACATTTTTTAACACAAAACATCAGAACCAGTGACTTTTTCGGTCTAGCGACTTGAATTCCTGATAAAACTTTTTTCAACACAAAACATCAGAACCAGTGACTTTTTCATTTGGGGGGTAAGTTTAAAGAATATTTTTTCCCATTAGAAACTCTAAAAATTACAGTAGGTTTTAATTTTTAATGACAGGTGCCACTAAAAATTGTATATATTAATTATACCATCAGCTCATTTTGTAAACTCTATACGATGCATTTTATTATTATTTTTAAGTGTCACTTTACCTTTATAGATCAATTTATATTTGTCTTTCACGAGTGTTTCTAAATCCCCCTCTTGGTTAAACCTATTTTTTAAAAAATGATTTGGTAGCAATATGTTGTTAAAGCCACCCTCCAAGTTTACCGCTATAGTTTCGCAAAATTTAGACTTCACCTTTTCCGCTTTAAGGATCACATAAGGTTTGTCACGTTTTAAATCATTAAGCGTACTAAATCCACCATTGATTCTTTCCAAAAATTCATCGGCCATCTTTTATTATAAAACCCCATTCCTTTAACTCTCCCCTCATTTGTATAGTATCCACCCACTTTTTTCTTGCATGGATACTATTTACCCTCCCCTCATTCTTATTTTCAGAAAACCAAGTGAAAATAAAAAGCATCATAAATTTGACATTTGTATACTACCATTTTTCTATCCTGAAAAAAAATCAGTAGCATAAGAATTTTTAATGAACTGTGTTCATTAAAAATAAAATCTCCTTCCCTCAAGCATTCTAGCAAGATGTAAAATAATCCTCAAAATCCTTCTTCAGTTCGGCTTTATCCTCATTATAAATCAATTTTCTAAGCTGATGTTCAGTGGCATTTTTAGGAACCTTAATCTTTTTTTCATTAAGGTATACCTTTACTGCCTCCTTTGTAAGGAGTGGTGGTTCACCATCGACACCCAATATATATTTTCTGCACACCTGTTTACGAAATCTATACTGCTTCAATTCACGTAAAATCTCATCTAGTTCGTAATTGTTTTTTTCAAAAAATTTAAATTCTGGTGTCTTTACTAACACCCAGAAACCTCCATGTTCTTTACATAAATTTAATGCTTCGTCGCTTAAACCCATATCTCTTTATTTATTATAGAAAATATATTTTTTCCCGGGGGCCCGCCTTTAGAACCGCGCAATCTACCGATTGCTCGGCGAATCTACATGAACCAGTTGCATAACCCATCACCGATATGACTCAAGGACGGGAGGCGTTCGTGAGGATTCAGTTATCTTTTGTGACCCGCTCTGCACACAACCTAAAAGATTATTTGTGGTGATTGTTGAAGACTTTTATTTGGAACTTCAGAGTTACAAAACGCAGTGAGTGTATAGTGACTTTATTGAGAAAGTGGAAAGTTGTGAAAGTAAGAAAGTTGCAAGAACTTTAATAACAGATGGAAACATTCAAGTGTAGCTGCTAGTAAAAGTATCAATTAATAATGGATTATTCATACTTCCAAGTACAGTTCTACGAGTGGAATCCATGTTAAAGATTCCAGAAGCATTTTGGGAAGCACGATTGAAATGCATCTGAATCAGAAGTCCGTGTTCTCCCACCCAATCCGCTCCTGTAGGAACGCCTTATCTGTTTATCTCAAAAAGCGACCCTCGAGGACCGCGGGATGATGTGACGTGATTCCCCCTCCAAAAGCGCTCCTGCAGGACCGCGAGATTGTAAACGGACTCATTGAATCTAATAAATACAAAAAAAAGGACCGCGGGATGATGTGACGTGATTCCCCCTCCAAAAGCGCTCCTGCAGGACCGCGAGATTGTAAACGGACTCATTGAATCTAATAAATACAAAAAAAAGGACCGCGGGATGATGTGACGTGATTCCCCCTCCAAAAGCGCTCCTGCAGGACCGCGAGATTGTAAACGGACTCATTGAATCTAATAAATACAAAAAAAAGGACCGCGGGATGATGTGACGTGATTCCCCCTCCAAAAGCGCTCCTACAGGACCGCCTCGATCTACAGTAAGATCAGCCTGTAACCTTGAGAGGGCTCCCCGGGGAGCCTCTTGAAGGACGTTTCTAGCTATTCTTTTATGAAACTACTCGATGTAAAATAAAATATTTATTATCGTTTATTTTTCTTTCCTACTTCTCCATTGTTACCAGTTTTTATTTCGTATGAAATTTTGCGGCTCAGATGTGAGCCGTAAAGCTCTTTAGAGTTTTTATAGGGAATCCCTATAAAAACAAACTTAAAATCTATATTTTATTTCTTTTAACTAACCATCTTGTTAAAATTCATCTCGAATTATATTCTTCAACGGATTGTAGTTCAGAGTAACTTCTGAAACCATAATTACGTAAGCAACAGTGTTTTCTGGTACATTATCTTCAAAATCTACTCGTAAAATTATATTACTTTTTTGTCCAGATATGGTCTGTGGTTGTCTAGTCATATTTATACTGAATATCGGATAGCTCTCTTTGAATAACTGAGGATTATAATATGGATGGGATGAGTCTTGACATACTATTCTTTTGAAATCTGTGTACATGGTGTAAGCTAAGCTAAATTTCCCTGAACTCCAATCTAAATTTAAAAGTTCTTTAGGATAATGATTTCCTGCTAATTCAAAACTAATATTTTTAACCTTCAAATTATCAAATTTGGAATTATCTTTCTTTTGATCATTTTTTCTGGCTGTTTGGAAGACAACAAATCCCCAGAACGGATTCTGTACATTTCTATAACTATCGTTAATATTGAAATTCAAGGATTTCCTTTTCTCAGTGACATGGTGTTCAATACATTGCAATTTTTTAAAGTGAAACAAATAAGGAACGGCACTAAGTTCAGCAATTAATTTAACTTTTGCTGAACTTTCATATTGGATTATTGGGACTCGCAGGTAGAAAGTTTGTATTACCACTTTTCCCTCTACAGCTTCAGTAGAAGTTGGAGTGGAAGGATTCTTGTAACGAAAGAGTACATTATCGTCAGAATTTCTGATGAATGTGATTTCAAAGCCTCCCTTATAAATTGGAGCGATATCACTGAAGAATCCAAGACCTAAATCAGCCAAGTTACCATCCGCGCAGAAATCTCCACCACCTATCATTTTACTATTGAAACCAGAATTTATTAATTTACCAGCAGAGTCTGCTGGTGCTGAGAAAGAAGATATACCCATCACCGTACTAGCAATACCTGGTTCTTCAATTTCATCAATAACCGTATTGTGTTTTTTTATTTCAATTTTGGAAAAAAGATGTGCTACAAAATTGTCTATCATCTTTACTGTATCATTGGTTCCATATGTTTTTGTGGCATCTTTAGGAATGTATTTTCCATCAATGTAATATTTAATATTGCTGCTCAAAAAATCATCATCTAGAGGCAATTTGAAAACCGTTCTTTTGTTCTCAGAGTTCAATTCCAAAGTAGATTCGGGAGTAAAGTTTTTATACTCAATACTTGTGATTTCAGAATCGTATTTCGAGTAGATTGATTTAATTTCATTCATACCTATTTATTATAGAAAAAAAAGTTTTTTTATATAGAATCGAAATTCTATAAAAATATCAAGATAGTGGAATAGTTTTTATAGGGAATCCCTATAAAAACTGACCTAAAACCTATTTAAAGACAATAAGTGGCCCACCGAATATTAAAATCCAGTTCTAAAAACTTCCCCATGTTTCAAAAGTGATAGTTTGATAGGATCCACACTTTTAACTTCTTTCTTATTTTTATTATATTCATTTAGAATAGCACTTTTCATATTTATATAATTTTTTATTTCTTGTTCAATATCATTGAACTCTTCATCAGATATTTTACCGTCTTTAATTGCTTTTGTGAACTTTTCTTCAATCGAATTTAATTTAGCTTTTGCCAAAAGCGCAATTTCAGAGTGTTTAGTAATTTTTTTATTGAAAAATCCGCTTGAAGTCCTTAATATTGTCGATAAGGTTGTCAATCCTGCAGAAATTGGAACACTGAATGGGATTATTATTGGTAATGCTATAGAAGCACCAACCAGTCCGAGTTCTGAGAGGGCGAATAAAAATTCAGTACCGTAAAGAGTACTTGATAGTTTTCCATATTTTTTTCTCAAACCATTTCTCATTTTCTCTTCATCTTCTAAAAATTTAAATTGATTGATAATTCGATTGATTCTATAATTGGTCTCATTAAACTCGGGAAAAATTATTTTTGGATATAATCTAGGATGAGTTATTGGAGTAAATTCTTCAGGGGCTGAAGGTGATTCATTATTTGTGTACATCATTTTATTATAGGAAAAAAAGTTTTTTTATAGAATCGAAATTCTATAAAAATATCAAGACTATAAAATTTAATAAAAGAAATTAAGATTTTCCTTCAATGTTCTCATGCTATTTACAAAACCGTGTCCTTCTGATAGCTTTTTCAAAATTAATAAACATAAATGTCCACAGATAGGAGGATCATATTGGTTTTGAATTTGTTCCTCATTATAAGATAAATCTTCTGAACCTAAATATTGAACAAGTTCTCTTGGTGGTGGTGCATTACCATACGAATCAAAATAATACTTTTCTTTTTCGGATTTTTTAAAATAACAAGTCCAGTGACTGCCATTTTGATTGGAATTTTCTAAATTAATAATTCCGCATTCAACGGACTTAGACCGATCAGGAAGTTCATCCTTCATGAAAACTCCTTTGAAATTTTTAATTTTCATTTCTTTCGATAATCTTTCAATATCAAAATTGGTAAGAGGCTGGAAGCTATTTAGTTTTTTGATTTGGTAGGTTTTTTTTTTAGGTTTTGAAATAGTTTTTTTCTTCTTCAATCCAGAGCCGATACTTAAACTTTTTGCGTTTTGTGCTAATCTCTCCATTTCCAAGTTGTGTCGTTTGATTTCTGCTTCTTCAGCAGATTTATGCTTAGAATCAATAACGCTAGAAGCTACTGCAGCTCCACCACCCAATAATGCCCCAAGAGCACCAATTCCTGCAAAAACTAAGGGTAAAAAGCCACCTGAATGATTTATTTGCAACTGATCATAATTAATTTCCAATTCCAACCCTTTTTTGTTTTTGATACATTTATCTATCTTTTTTTTCTGAGTTTCATTTAACAGGATTTTATGATTTCCTTTTCCACTAATATCTGCAAAAGCCAGTCGTACTTTTACTGGAACACGTTTTTTATAAGCAGATCTTATTTTTTTCATTTGTATTTCTGACAAATTTATTTGATGTGTAATCATTTTATTATAGGGAAAAAAGTTTTTTTTATAGAATCGAAATTCTATAAAAAAACAATCATAATACCTTAATTTAGACCCGGTAAATTACCGGGTCTAATTAGTATACACCCATCCCAAAGAACCGTTTGGTTTTCATACCAGTTTTTACAGCAAAAGCTCCCAATTTTTCACCGATATTTGTTGAACTTTTCATAATTTTATCAGCTTCTATTTCTAGTTGTTTATCAGCAAGATGCCTATCACTTGTTTTTTCATGATCCCTATAAAAAATGTCGTGTTGTTTACAAGCTTTATCAAGACTATTTATACCTTCATCACCTCTATTTAATCTCTTATCCAATTTAGTAAATGGTCCACAATATTGATAACCACCTGGGAGATGCATTTCAGGTACGAAACCATCTAGTTTGTTCAACAAAGTATTGAAAATACCAGAACCGTTTTTTATCATATTTTTGGGTAAATTATTAATAATTTTGATCAAGTATTCAGTTCCCTTGGGATTATCAATATCTTTCTCCAGTTGATCTTTAATGAAATTTATAATTCCCAATTTTTCATTGTGAAAATTATTATTTCCTGCCTGCTCTTGCGCATACAAATAGTATAGTCTTTGTTGAAGTTGATTCAAATTATCTATATATTTAAATTCTACAGGATTTTCAGTATATTTAATCAGCCCGGTACCAGTCTTTTTCTTTTTACTATACTCCCAGATAGGTTTTATGATTTCTTTCCATTTTTTACTAACACTTGATTTTGGCTGTTTAGATTCGGGATTATTATTTTGAAACATGCTATTTGTTTGAATGAGGATTTTTGCATAAGCGTTAAAGTCTTCATTAGTGTATTCATCTTTGGATGGAATATCAGAAGCTATGGGTTTTGTTAAGAGCTTCCATAAACCTTCAGTACCGGAATATTTCATTTTTTCTATTTCAATATCATTTCCATTTACCCGTATCTGCTTATTTCCAATAAAGATATGATTTTTTAAAGGGTATATTCCAAATTGTCTATCAGGATGAAGAATATATAATTCTGCAATTGGTCCAATACCTAAAGGGCCTACAGAAGAGCTTGGTAATTCAACACTTTTTTGTAATATTAATTCCATTTCATCATCACTTGAAGAGCTTTGATTTAATGTATCTTCAGTATCATTACCTTGAACCTCGCCATCAACATCTTCATGAAAAGAAACTTTTTTAGGTGAGCTGATAGCCAAGGGATTAAATGCTTTTATTGCAGGAATACTTTCTAATTTTCTACCAAGATCTTCATCAGTTTGTTTAACTGCTTTTTCTACCTTATCTAATCGTGAAGTTATAGGTTCATAAGCCTTTTCTTTTGTTTCCTTATCAGATGCTTGGTTATCCCTTTCTTGTTTTGCTAATTTTTGTAAATATTTTTTAAGTTTGATTGATTTATCAGCTTCAGCTACGCTCTTGGGTTTACGTTTTGGTTTTGTGAAAAATATTTGTTCATCTTTTTCAGGAGGTTTATCAATCTTTTTGATTTCTCTAAGTTTGGCTTCTTTTTCCTTCATAATTTCATGTTGCGCTTCTTTGAATTTCTTTCTAAGCGCTTGTTCTAAAGTTATTTTTGTTGTCATGTTTTTATTATAGGAAAAATTTTTTTTTTTAAATCGCTTAAACGCTCAATCGCTTAAACGCTCAATCGCTTAAACGCTTTAGGAACGTTATTTTTGCGTTTTTTGAAGCGTTTCCCAAAGTTATCCATGTAGCCTTTTTATAGGGAATCCCTATAAAAACAAACTTAAAATCTATATTTTTTATCCATGTAGCGTTTCATCAAATTTCTTTAGGTAACGTCCGTTACTGTGTTTCTTTGTTAGGTCAATCGTTAGAAAACCAAAGTCCTCATCCCAACAAGAATAGCATAATTCTTTGAATCGATCATAAGTGAAATCAGTTCCCACATATTCATCATAAATATCTCGCATGTATCTTGGTCCTTGTCTAAATACACATAAAAAATTAATATTGTTTCTAATGAGTTGTTTATCAACTTTTGACCATGATTGTGTCAAGTAAACGCACGAGATTTTCTTATGACGTCCTCTCACAAAATAATCTTTGATTTCTCTCTGATGTTGAATGTTTACACAATCATCAAAAATAATAAGACTTTTTTCTTCACATGCGTCCAGGGTTATAAGTTCGTCACAATTACTGAAAAACTGCGCTATTTCCACATCGTCTTTTACAGAAATTTTTTCATAATTGCTTCTCAAAATCTCATATGCATTCTGCTCCAGAGATTTTGAAAAAATATATAGATGATTAAAGGGGATTCCCCATGGTTTTGTGATGAGATTATAAAGAAGTGTTGTTTTCCCGCAACCAGAAGTTCCTACTATTAATGCTCTTAAAGGTAATGGTAAAATTCCTTTTCTAGCCTTATTTTTATCAAACGGAATTGGTTCAATCGCGTATTTACTCATATTTATTATACGAAAAACCTTTTTCCCTATAATAAAACAATGACTCTAATAAAGATTTCTGATAAACACCAATATCTAAAAATAACTTTTGCTCAAAAAATTGTTCTAAATCCCGATAAAAATTATAAACTTGGAATAGTAAAGTTATTATTTACTTCACCTTCTCTTTCATTTCAAGTAAAAGATGTTCTGATATCATTAAAAATGTTTATTATAGATGGTTGGTATCATAACGAGTATGTGTTAGATGGCACATTTACTGTTGAGACGTTTAGAAGAGAATTATATTTAAAAATAAAAAGTTATATAACTGAACTCATGAAGAAATTTGAGGAGAATAAAACACTTTATAAATCACAAATTGACACATTAAAAAAAACAAAACCTGAAAGTTTGGTTTTTAAAGTAGACTACACTACAAATCGTAATAGATTTTTTCTTAAATCTCCCGTTGTAATTGAAGTTTTACGTTTTGGAAATTTCTGTGAACTATTTGATTTTAAACAATGTAAAACACCTGGGGATTATTTTGACGTTAATAAGGACTACTATTCTGAAGACAACCCAAAGTTAATCAAACCTATTTCGTTAATTGAATGGCATTGTAATATTATTGCTTATAGTTTTGCTAATCATGATGAGTATTCCCATCTTCATACCGAACATGAATTACTGCATGTATCTTTGATAGAGAAACAGATTCTCCCCAATACTATTTATATGGAAACAAATAAAAAGATTCTTTACAGCCCTATACGAAAAGGAATGAGCGATATTAAAGAGATTAAACTATCATGTAGAAATGAAAATGGAGATGAGCTGCAATTTGAAAATGTTACAGTTTATTTGCATTTGATTGAAGAGTGAGTGTGGAGCTTCTTTTTTATGAGATATTTCTCATAAAAAACTTTTTTTCCTATAATAAAATGGATAATGATTTAACTGAACCTATTTACTGTCATAAATGTAAAAAGAAAACTAATAATGTTGATGCTGAAAGAGTGCAAACTATCAACGGGAGATGGAGAGTGGCTGCAAAATGTACAAAATGTAAAACTAATAAGAGTAAGTTTATCACTTCCCCCGAGAGAGAAAATTCTGAAGAACCAACTGTAGTAGAAGATCTGAATGTTGATGAAAAATTATCTCTCGCTAAAGAATTACATAAACCAATAAGAAATAAATTTCAAAAAAGGACAATATTTACTAAAGGTATTGATGATTTGTGGGCTGCTGATTTGATAATCATGAAAAATTATGAAAAAGAGAATGATGGATACGGTTATATGCTTAATGTTATCGATACATTTTCAAAATTTGCATGGACCTTACCCTTGAAGAAAAAGGATGGAAAAAGCGTAACAAAAGCTTTTGAGAAAATCATAGAAAAGGCCAAATCACAAAATCATAATGCTCCGAATTTACTACATACCGATAAAGGATTGGAATTCGAAAATAAAATGTTTAAAGAATTTCTGAAAAGTCACCAAATAAAAATGTATCATACACAGAATGAAGAAAAATCGGCAATCATAGAAAGATTTAATCGTACATTGAATGGAAAAATGAAAATTCTTTTCGAAGTTGAGAATAATAAAAAATGGATCGATTTTCTACAGGATTTGGTTCATGAATACAATTTTAAAGATTTCCATAGATCAATTGGTATGATACCTGTACAAGTTAATAAAAATAACGAAGATGAAGTGTTAGTTAGATTGTTTAGGAACCAAAAAGCCTCACAAAAAGTAAAGTTTTCTCTTGGAGATCGAGTTCGAATAACAAGATTTAAGAAAACATTTGGGAATAAATATGATGCTAAATGGACTAGAGAAATTTTTGTGGTTTCTGGAATTCTACCAACAAATCCGATTACTTACAAAATAAAAGATTTAAACGACGAAGAGATTGAAGGATCTTTCTATGCTCAAGAACTACAAAAAACAGAATTCTAGAATTATGAATAAAATGATTTATATAAAAGATTTCTTTTATATAAATAAAATGTTATGTGATAATATACGGTTCACGTTAAAGAGGGGGGCCAATTTGGCCCCCACTTTAAGAGTTTTGAAAGCTCTTGTTTAAATGTTCTCGACTTGTATTCGACTTTATCGTTAAAGGTGGGGTCGATTCGTACCCCACCTTTAAGAGTTTTGAAAGCTCTTGTTTAAATGTTCTCGACTTGTATTCGACTTTAACGTTAAAGAGGGTGGGTCCAAATCGGACCCCCCCACTTTAAGAGTTTTGAAAGCTCTTGTTTAAATGTTCTCGACTTGTATTCGACTTTAACGTTAAAGAGGGGGAGCGAATCGCGACCCCCCCACTTTAAGAGTTTTGAAAGCTCTTGTTTAAATGTTCTCGACTTGTATTCGACTTTAACGTTAAAGAGGGTGGGTCCAAATCGTACCCCACCTTTAAGAGTTTTGAAAGCTCTTGTTTAAATGTTCTCGACTTGTATTCGACTTTAACGTTAAAGAGGGTGGGTCCAAATCGTACCCCACCTTTAAGAGTTTTGAAAGCTCTTGTTTAAATGTTCTCGACTTGTATTCGACTTTAACGTTAAAGAGTTTTTTTTAAGAGTTAAGAGTTTTTAAAACTCTTCTTAAAATGTTCTCGACTTGTGTTCTCGACTTGTACGTTAAAGAGGGGTCGCGATTTGCGACCCCTCTTTAAGAATTGGGTTTGCCTTTTCATCGGACCCGTCGAATCGACGGGTACGAGGTATTTACTGTTAAAAATCAAATTGTGTTATGTCTTTGAAGAAATTACTAGAAAAGTCACCGGCTAAAAAAATGAGGGGTTAGTTAAAGGAATCTCTTTTCTAAAAAAAATGAACGATACGAAAAGTTATATATCCTATAATAAAATGGATACTATTAAAAAACGATATGCAGATAAAATCTGTGAAAAATGTGATCAAAAAATCACATATAAAAACTGGGCTCGTCATTTAAAAACACCATTCCATCTAAAAAACGACCCTAACCAAACTCTTAAACCTCAACAAAGAACCGCTGAGAAAGGATTCAGAGTTAAAGATTTGAGAAATGAAGCGAAAGATTACAATTTAAAAGGTGTTTATAAAATGAAGAAAAATAATCTTATTACAGCTTTAAATGATATTAAAAATGTATACTTTAAGAAAAGTGATCTAGAAAAACTAACTGTTAAAAAACTACGCGAAATAGCTAAAGAAAAACATATTAAAATTAAAAAATCGAATAAAAAAAGCAATATCAACGAACATCTAATGCACCCACAAGGGCATGCATTTAAAGTAAAAACAGGAAAAATGTTCAATTTCGAAGATGACTTGATTAGTGAAAACAAAGAAAAACGAAAATCTCCTTTTACTATTATAGAAACTAAATCTCGATTCATTAAAAAATTTAAAACTACAGAAATCGATTATTGTATAAAATTATCTAATATCATACAAGTCGAAAAAGCTGTATTTGCTATGTTAAATTTGGCTAAAGAAAAATCTAATTTCCAAACCGGGGATAAAATTATGATCGTTGCCCAAAACCCTCATTTTCACCATGATATATCGAAAGATTTAAGTAGTAAATCAAATGTTTTATCTCGTATACAAGCTAAAGAATTTATCCAACACGTAAGCAACATTATTAGTTCCAACGAAAACGTTGAAATAACAAATACTACGTTTCACATTAAAATCATTAATTTACCGAGAGGAGCAAAAGGCTTCAAAATATTGAACTTAGCCAAAAATAAACATACGAAACAATGTATTACTCAAATAAAAAATTCCGATAATCTGTGTTGTCCAAGAGCCATAATTACCGCGTTAACTTATCATACTAATAAAATTTTCGGTAGAGAACTTACAAAAAACGATATAAAAGTTTTAAGAATGGGCCGAAAAATTCAAACAAAATTAGCCACAGAACTTTGCGAAAAAATGGGTTCATACACCGAGGAAGGTTTCACATTGCAAGATATCAAAGTTGTTGAAGAATTATTAGACATTCAAGTTAAAGTTATCTGTGCCGAAAATTTCAATACCGTTATTTACGAAGGAGAAAAGAAAGATACTATAATTTATCTTTATAAAGACGGAAATCATTTTGACGTGATTAATAGTGTAGCAGCTTTTTATGCCTCCTCATATTACTGTAAAAATTGTGATACTCCCTATAATAATAAAGAGAAACACGAATGCAAAAAGACTAGAAATAAAGATGTCTGTACACTCTGTAAACAAATACAACACAATGAAAAAGATAAAAATAAAATATTCTGTAACGATTGTAACCGTTATTGTTATAATGATAATTGCGTTAAAAATCATAAAGAAGTTTGTAAAATAGTCTATAAATGTTTAAACTGCGGGAAAATTTGCAAAAGAACCGACGAACATAGATGTGGTTCTGGAAAATGTCGAAACTGTCAAGAAATATTCGACGATATAGGCGGTCATGAATGTTTCATGCTCCCAAACAGACAGAAAGGTGGGTATTGTACTAAGCCTTGCGTTTGTAATAAACAATCCAGTAAGAAACTCGAAAGTTGTAATTTCACTGAAAAATACATATTTTTCGATTACGAGGCCATGCAAGAAACAGGAACTCATGAGGCAAATCTTGTTATAGCTCACTACCTTGATGGTACTAAATTCGTTTTCAAAACTAATGAGGAATTTTGCGAGTGGTTAATTTCAGATAAACACAAAGGGTACACCGCAATTGCTCATTACGCCAAAGGATACGATTCCCATTTCATTCTGAAATATTGCGTAGAAAATACTCTGAAACCTTACACAATTTATAGTGGAACCAAATTAATGTTGTTGGATATTCGCAGAATGATAAAAGTAATTGATAGTTCTAACTTCGTTGCATCACCGTTATCTGCTTTTCCGAAAACGTTCGGATTAACAGAACTAAAAAAAGGATATTTTCCCCATTATTTCAATACTCGAGATAATCAAAATTACGTTGGGTCAATTCCTGATACTAAATTTTATGGGGCTGATTCAATGAAACCCGAAGTAAGAAAAGCATTTTTGAAATGGCACGCTGAAAAAGTAAAGGAAAATTATATATTCGACTTTCAGAAAGAAATATTAGAATATTGTGAATCAGATGTCGATATTTTGCGAAGGGGCTGTATTGAATTTAGGAAGCAATTTTTAGACATAGCTAATATCGATCCTTTCCAATATTTAACTATAGCGAGTGTTTGCATGGCTATTTTTCGGTCAATGCATCTCAAAGAAAATACTATCGCTGTGAATAAAGAAATTAGAAAAGAAACATTTAGTAAAGGTTCAATATCTTGGCTTAGTAATTTTAAAAATGTACAACATGCTTTAAACGGAGGAGAAGTTACAATTTGCGGAGCAAAGGTTGATGGTTACGATAAAACAACAAATACCGTGTACCAGTATCATGGTTGTTTTTGGCATGGATGTCAAAAATGTTTCCACGAAGATACTGTTAATAATGTAAACAATGAAACTATGGGCGATTTGTTAGAAAAAACTAATCAAAGGAGTAATCAAATAAAAAATGCCGGTTTTAAATTGATAGAAAAGTGGGAATGTATTTGGTTAAAATCGAAAGCTTATAAATCATCATTAAATAAAAATATAAGCGTTATTGAACCATTAAATCCTAGAGATGCGTTCTATGGTGGTAGAACGAATGCTAGTAAATTGAAAGTCGTAAATAAAAAATTAAGATATATCGATGTTTGTAGTTTGTATCCAACAGTTCAATATTTCGATTATTATCCCTTAGGTCATCCAACAAAAATTCATAAACCTGAGAAATATGATGAAAATTGGTACGGATTAATCAAATGTAAAATATTACCTCCTAAAAAATTATATCACCCAGTTCTACCGATCAAAAGAGATAAACTTCTATTTATTTTATGCGAAAAATGTTTTGTAGATAAATGTAATACTTGTTCACACGATGAAAATGAAAGAGCTCTGGTTGATACTTGGACTACAGATGAAGTAAATAAAGCTATTGAAAAAGGTTATAAGATTCAAGAAATTTACGAAGTATGGCATTTCAAAGAAAAAAGTAATGAATTGTTCAAAGAATATGTAAAAACATTTATGAAAATAAAACTAGAGACTAGTCCGTGGGAAAGCGACTTTGAAACTATTGAAGAATATATAAAAAGCGTTAAAGAAAGTCTCGATATAGATTTAGAAAAAGAGAGTATTAAACCAAATCCTGGACGGAGAGCAGTAGCAAAGATTTGCTTGAATTCTTTGTGGGGAAAGTTTGGGCAAAGATTGAATATGGTGCAATCGGAATATGTTGTTGATATAACAAGATGGTACGATATCCTTCTAGATGAACGACTTGAACTTGGCTCATGCCTTTTTCTGAATGACAATATCGTACAAATATCTTATAAATTTTTGAATCAATACATCGAAGATAGTTTTTCAACAAATGTTTTCGTTGCAGCTTTTACTACATCAAATGCAAGATTGAGACTATATGATATGCTTGATAAATTGGGAGATAATGTTGCGTATTATGATACTGATAGTATTGTTTACATTGATGATGGAAAAACTCTTGTAAAAACAGGTTGTATGTTAGGTGAGTGGACTGATGAATTGGGAAAAAATAATCACATCGTAGAATGGATTAGTACTGGACCAAAGAGTTACGCTTATATAACCAATCAAGGGAAAGAAACTATTAAAATTAAAGGATTTACTTTAAATTACCAAAACGGAAAATCATTAAATAGAGAAACTATGGACAAAGTTTTAACGAAAGAAATAAACAACGTTAAGCTTAAATATAACATGATTACGCGAAATGTAAAAGATAAAACATTAGTAAACAAAGAAGTGGAAAAAGAGTTTAGATTTCTGTATGATAAACGAAATATAATTGAAAACAAAGAAACCGATATTATTGATACTTTACCTTGGGGGTATTGAACGTAAACATTTTATAATTAATATATACAATTTTTAGTGGCACCTGTCATTAAAAATTAAAACCTACTGTAATTTTTAGAGTTTCTAATGGGAAAAAATATTCTTTAAACTTACCCCCCAAATGAAAAAGTCACTGGTTCTGATGTTTTGTGTTGAAAAAAGTTTTATCAGGAATTCAAGTCGCTAGACCGAAAAAGTCACTGGTTCTGATGTTTTGTGTTAAAAAATGTGTTGTGATGTTTTGTGTTGAAAATTTTTATCAGGATTTAACAGAAAAGTATTTTTAACAGGATTTAACAGAAAATAAAAAGCATCAGAGCCTCAAGTCGAAAGTAAAAACATCAGAGCTTCAAGTCAAAAGTAAAAACATCAGAGATTCAAGTGAAAAGTAAAAACATCAGAGATTCAAGTGAAAGTGTGCTCAACGTGCCCACTTACTACTCCAACATACTGTATGTACTGGGTATGCTATGAAGATGTTAGGAGTACATATTCATGTTCTACTCGTCTCCCCTAACTCATAGAACTTTTGTTTGCAGTTACGATCATTTTTGGTGAAAATTAAAAAGTTTTTGCTAGACAATTACTCAGGTTATCGGGCGGAGTGACACATATGATAATATAAATACACATGGTTTTTGGAAAAACTTCAGGAATCGTTTCAGAATATTCCAAAACGAATTTCAGTGAGAAAAAAATTTTCAAAAAAGTCCATTCTTAAAATTTTGAGGCCATTGCGATAGCTTCATTTTCCTCGAAAATTCGCTAAAATCACGTTTCAAACCGCTTGAAGATTGGAATATCTTCAAATCTAGCCTGTCTACAATTTTAAGTACACAATAATAATTAAAAACGCAATGAATATTATTGTATAAATGAAGCAACATTAAGTTTTTAATTAAACAAAATTTCAAGTTTTTGGCATATTTGATACTTTTTACTTAAAACTCTATAAGAAAATACATTCACAAAAGAAGATGCCTACTCAGAGCCAAAGCTAAACAATTCAGGAGTCCCACAAGGGAGTGTTCTTGGTCCGCTCCTGTACGTCCTTTACACCAGTTATCTCCCAGATATTGGAATAGGGAATCAAAAGAAATGAAACTAAATCGGTACATGTCCATTTCACTAACAAGAGAACCGATTATACTCCGGTACATCTCAAGGGGAAAGTCATTCCGAATGCTAATGAAGCCGAATACCTCGGCATTACACTAGACGTCAAACTTGGATGGAAAGCCCTTGTCAAAATTCGAAGGGTAACTGTTGATAAATCTTTACTTTGGCACATAAACGAAATTTTAAATTTTAAGATTGAATGATTATTCAAAATTTCTCCCTTAGATGGAAAAACAATCGATCATGGATATGTCCATTGTTTCCATGAATAAACAGAATTCATTTTCTTAAAAAAAACTCTGATTACACTTATATATCCCAGTATTCTAGAAAACCTTGCTTCATAGCTACCGAACTGTAAATATTATTTTGTTCACTAGTATCGCGTTGCCTTTTTTTGTGGCAAAAAAAAATTTCGCGAAAAATTCCTTGACCCCCAGCCAAAAGACATATCTATGTCAAAATTGTACTCTCACTGCTCAAATCAATAGGAAACACCACAGAAAACACTAATTAAACAGACTCTCTGAAACTGTCTGACAGTTTTATATTTACAAGATGGCCGATAATCAGGTTAGCCGGTTTCCTCTGCAGAAAAAATAACATATAAACTTAAAGAATTTGATTAAATTGTAAGTAGAAATAAATCTATTGTGAAGAATATTGTGTTTGAAATAAATTGTGTAATTAAACTCTTTTTCTGGAAATTAACTCCAGACATAACAATATTGTATAGTAGGAGTGTAGTACAAAATATATGTAGATATAAATTATTATTCCGGTCGAAAACGCCAAGATTGGTATACTACCAATCTTCGATAAGTGTTAATTTTAATAATGGACGTAATCTTCGTATGAAAATTTGTATTCATTCACAGATTGGAATTAGTGATCGCAAATAACTGGGGTGATAGGCTGGAGAATGGAACATGGACCGGTATGCTGGGGCTTGTGCAGCAAAATGAGGTAGACATAACGTTGACGGCGATGTTGCCCTTATCTCGAAGACTCGACATCTCATATCCTACAGTCCCTACTTTACCTTACTGGTCAGTAGACTTTTGATTGTTGTTGTTCTACTGTTGATTTCTTATTCCAGATACGGAAATTTAAATCATTTCCAAAATTTCTATCACGAATTTATCCTTATTTTGGTTGATTGTTTTCAATAATGAACTTTTGGAATCGAGCTAGAATGAAAAATTCTCAACCCCCTCTCAAAATTTGATGATGGACGTTTCAAGTTACGTTTATTCAAAAAATCGAATACCTATAACGTTTTCCATCTGTCCGTTGTACGCCGTACAAGGTACTTACAAGAGGAGGCTCACCCTCTCCGATTTTATTCAAAATTTTACTGATTATTCTAGGACCATAATAAGGCCGTCCTGTTGAATGAGCCTTAGGAGCCAATAAAAAAGAATAAGCCAAAAAAAGCTGAAAAATTACCTACGTTTACAAAACATCTAGTGCTAAACTATGTATCTATGCCTATCGAAATTAAACTTTCAGGAGACTTTCTACATAATATGAATGTACGAGGGGCGTGTAAAGGACGTGTGTGTTTTGTTTGCAAAATGTCCTTGTAAGGCCAGAATAAAATGTCAAACAATATGTATGTCCTCCAGACGATATCTGACCATAGGACCATAATAAAAAATTAGGAGTTTCGCCATTAAATCTAAATTTGTCAGAAAAAGAGGACTAGTTTGATTTTACGCAAACAACCCAGTTCCGATAGATCCATTTTTATAAACTTCAGTACATCGGCTACATTCGTGGGGATTGCAATTTTCAACTAAGAAATGAATCAAATATGAAATTTTACAGGTATTGTTTTTCATTGATTTAAAATTTCCTCAAATATTTAGAATCGAATAACACCTCCCGGAGCTATGCAGGACCAACAGTTCGCTTAACCCTAATTGGACCATGGTATCATGGTGTGACTGAAAACATCTCAGGAAGTCCACTGATGGCTCTAAGTGTCACAGGAGTAATCAAAATTAAATTATAGTTTTAAATTTAATGGGCAGCTGCATTTTTTTTGTGGGGTATTGGAAGTCTCAAAATAGCCCGAAACTGAAAAAAAGTCCAAAGAACTCGATACAAAAAAATTGTCAACATTTTTTAAATAACATCAAGTATTCGACTTCTAATATGACGTTACAAAAATCAGCTCTGTCCATTAATTTTTGTTTATTATTTTCAATAATAAGCCTTTGGAATCGAGCAAGAAAAAATTGTTAACCCCCCCCTCAAAATTTGATGTTTTACGTTTCAAGGTACGTAGAATCCGAAAATCGAATAAAAAAATTTCCGTCCGTCCGCCGTACGCCGTTTTATAATTGCAATTCAAATCTAGTTAATCTGGTGACACCTTGGGGCAGCTAAGAAATTCCCTAGATGTTTTCGGTAACACTAGAGACACCATGGTCCAATTAGGGTTAATAAGAATAATTGATTGCGTAATCAATAAATGTTCCATGATGTTTCTTCGTCAATTTAAGACGGTGTTCAATTTTCTTTAAGAATTAAACCACCTGGACAATCACCTATCGTTTATTGCGAAATTTATCAGAATAACACGTGGTTCTTGCGAACCCCCTTACCCTCTTTAGAGAAAAATAATAAACCGTTCTGTAATAATTTGCAGCGTTTTTATATATTTTTTGAAACATTAAATGTGATTATGTAATGTAGGTATAATATCAGCTCAAACAGGTAGATTCGTCGGACTTCTTTTGTGAGCCAAGCAGTATACCACCAAGCCTCAACGCTCTGAAGGTGGACACATTCAGCATCAGCACACGGATATTAAGACTTACCGAGCGAAATCATTATATCTTGATCGTACTGTGTGGCAATAAACCTCTTTTAGTCCAGATCATAATTCTTTCAGGATGGCTATCATATTCAAACAGCCACGTGCCTTGGGAACCTACAAAGCAATGGTTTTAGAACTATCGCTCAGCACTTGGGGTTGCGTGGGAGCGACAATCGTCATTGGTGCCGTAGTTTTTGCCTTGACCCAAAAGTATGAACCTGATTCTGATGTGTCCTATGATTCCGAGGCATCCTTCACTTTGGGCGCTGTACAGTCCGTAGGAATCATTTCTAGCCAAGGCAAGTTAGTTGATAATTAGAAAAGTATTGTGAAGGATACAAAATTGCGGTGACGAGGATACCAGCATGATAATATTATTGCAATAAAATAGAACCACCAAAATACTGTGTCGTCTCCATTGAAATTTACAGGGTTGTCTGTCACACCTAAAGGAACCTCTTCACGAATCGTCTGTTTGTTCTTGCTACTGCTAGGGCTGTTAATATCCAACTATTACAGCGCCGCAACTATGACTGCCCTCTTGTCCGAGTCACCACCCGTTATAAAGAACTTGGAGCAGTTGATTGCTAGCAAGCCTACTCTTACTGCCCTCAATATATCAATCACATTCATGTAAGAATCACTTCTTCAAACCTCTGAATTTATTATGATATTTCTGTAAGTTGATGGAAATAGGAGAGAAAACATGATACTTTTTATCGATAACCCAGCTGAACTCTTCTCCGCAGGCTAGAAATAGAGTATTCCGCGATATCGTAGTTGACAGGTTGGCTGCGGAAAATGCTTTGACAATTTGTGACTTGAAAAATGGAGTGCAGAGCATTCTGAATGGCTCTTCTTTCCTTGGAGAATATT
This sequence comes from Apolygus lucorum, assembly GCA_009739505.2. Classification (NCBI taxonomy): domain Eukaryota; kingdom Metazoa; phylum Arthropoda; class Insecta; order Hemiptera; family Miridae; genus Apolygus; species Apolygus lucorum. The sequence goes on along the minus strand of CM019176.2, from coordinate 68,861,051 downwards.
TCGTTCTTTTCAACGCCATCAACACTCACCTCCAAAGTGACGTCATTTGCGACCTCACAGTTTTCAACGCCGGCTTCTACTCGAATACGATCAACTTTGTGAAAAAAGACCCTCATTTTCGAGAACTCCACATAAGAGGGTGAGTCGATTCGGGTAATTTCACGATTAAATCATTACATTCGCCTTATGCAAGAGATAATTATATAAGATACTGACATCTTGGAAATATTTTTCTTTTGATTATATTGTCTCATTTTGCTTTCTGTTTCTTGCTTGGTGATTTAGAGTTACAAGTTACAGTTAATAGTTAAAAACTGCTGAAAAGTATACATTTCACACGATTATCGTTGATTGTTATAGCCAAACATATTGTTTACCGACTCGATAACTAAAATACCTAGTTTGTTATCAACGACTTTGCAACATCAGCAGTACACTAGCATTTACTTTATTGAAATGACGATTTGGTTGAATAAATATCACTCAATAGTGTACCACTTATCATTAGGCATAATGCAATTTTGATTTTCCATTCCACTCCAAGTTTTGGTGATCTTTCATGATATTCCTTATAACCCGTGCAAAAGGAAAAGCTAGGATATTTTAACGCCCTTAGTTTCCCTAGCATAATGGAAATAATATCTTGTACGTTAATATGATACCATTGTCTTATCAGGATTTTAAGGACGCTGGAACATGGTTTGATGCAGAAGGAAAGACAGAAATGGATAGCGCAGCGCGCTATTTGTTCCCGCGTCACCGAATTCATCCACGTCCAACTGGAAGCTGTCAGCGTCGCCCTGGGAGTATTCGGGCTGGGCATATTCACTTCATTCTTGCTCCTATTGCTGGAGATTTTCTTGGCGAGAAGGGCCAGACTCAGGAAAAACTGCGATATCGAGCCTCTTGCCAAAACTCTAATCAACCCCAAACGAACTCCCAGTTCTTCGAGTTAGATGCAAAAATACTTACATCACAAACATACTAAATAGCATACATATTGTAGTTCGAAATGCTTATCTTGTTGTATTTTCTTTAGTACAGTACGCCGTTTTGTTCTTTGTGTCTGTGTGTGTTTCAAAGAATTTCTATTGGTACCTCTCCAAGAATCCCATTGCATTTTCACTCAGCTTTCTATATAATAATCTATTTAGTTCCCAATTCTTCAACAAATTAAGTACCAACATCACTTCCACCTCTACATAATAATGCACCTATGTATAAAGAAAACTTGTGCATTTATCTATAGTATTTATTTATTTACCTTCTAACAGATGGCGATTATATCCTAAGTTTAGGGGATTAACCACACAAACCTTGGAAAATTTCAGATCATTCGAGTTTCTCCTTAGCTAGGCAATAACCAGAATAATCCTTGCATGTTCTATTAACTATCTACACCATTATGTACCTATGCCACTTAGTTGTATTATACCTTTGTACATTCAATAAGTATTTCTGCTCTTCTGTTCATAGAAGTCAGACTCACACAATTCCCCACACGAAATTAATTTTGTTTAAAATGAAATAATTGAAATGAATTATCTCTACTGTTCCTTCAGTAGTTATCAGATGATTGATAAAGGCTTATAACTGGAGAATGAAGTTAAGACTGTGTTATGCTCTCTGCTTATGTTGATGATTCGATCTTATGATCTTTACACTTTAAATCTAGAGTAAAGACTCTACAGTTTGACTACAGATGTACGAGTATGACTTCCAGGCATGGTGACCCATTCCTTCTGGTTCACTTTCTACTATTTGTATATAACTGATAATGGCAACAGTGGATGCTCTCAAAGGCTCTTCACTAGTTGAAATTTGACACCAACCAAGAATCTTATTTCCGATGCAGAAGCCATTGCCATTTTTTTCCTCAATAGATTCGAGCATAACACTCAGATTATTTCTGTGAAAATATCAGACATTTTTCTAGGATGAAGAACAAATCAGCCTCATAAAACAGGTTCTTTTTATTTCACAGAAATCAGAACTGGGTAAACTCTTATAGGTAAATCAGACAGCTCCACACCAACTGTTTCCAAAGTTCGTTTCAATGAGTGAATATGATGCTTGCAGGAACGATGAAATTATGGAATCAGTTGTAGGTTGTTTGCTGAGCAGTGCGAAATGAACGGCTTTTCCCACAAACCAAGCGCTCCATGAATTATTATCAGCGGCTACTTGGCATTCACGGTTTCCAGAGCTCCCTAGATCGAAAGATGTTATGCGACATCCCAAAACATCATCACTTTTGGTGTACGACAACTTAACACTGGGATGTTGAATTCTACAGGAAAATGTACCATCCGTTTGCCAATGGTAAAATTTCGAAGACATTTCATACGAGACTCTGATCTCATCGTACTCCAATTCAGTTTGAAGAGTAGTGTTTTGGGGATTGGAGCACTGTGTGGCATCGCCCGACCTGGACAAGTTTCCTAATGTAAGAAATCCATTGGTGGCGTAAACGTTGGCTTTGAAGGGAAGATTGAACCATAGCAAGGTCATTTGGAAGTCCTGGATAAAATCTTCAACGTCACACGTAGCTTCGTTTGAGTTGATATTGGCGGTGTTGTAAGACTCAACGTCTCCGTCAACAGCATCATTGGCACTTAAGCAGTTTTGCCCCGCAACAGTTGCCGAGCCAATACAAACGGCAACCAAGAAAATCTTAATTGCTTGAAGTTGTATCATGATTTCATTCAAAATTCCTGAAAAAATGTAGAGAAAATTGTATTTTTTTTTTTTTTTTTTAAATGTTTTACTGTTTTATCAGAATCATACTGCTTAGGTTAGGCTAGCGAGAAAAAACCTCTAGTCGCCAAATTAAATTTTCAAAACGATTAATTTGTGGTCCTGTTGTAAATTATAATTCTAGAACCACAATAATGGCATTCTTGTAGTAATCAACTGAATTCTTCTGGTTTTATATGTTACTCAAAAATGAGACTTATTTTACTTTACTTAGTAAAGTAGATTATGTACCTAAGTTTTATTTTAATCACTTTATAGAGAAGTTTGAACTGGGTACTTACCAGCTGCGTTCTTGGAATGCTGTGGGATAATCCGGTTTATCAAACGTTGGTATCCACGCACGTGAGAACAAGGAATCAAAACCATGCGTTCAAGTGAACGAAATCCATTCAATTGTGTCCAGTAGCACTTATAATCTAACCTTGATTGTATCGGTGGCAGGAATAATCCACCATAATTCTTTAGGTACTAAGAATTACGATAAGAATTATGGATTAAGCAGTGATTGATTACTGTGCCACTGCTATCATTCAATACTCGCAGAAACACTTCTACCAAGATCATGAAGAATATCATGATAAGGAAGTATAGTATAATATTGGTTGTTTCATCAATTTAATGTGGTTAGAGTTTTACACGTAATTTTAATGTATTTTTTTCATATTTAGATTGTTCTAGAAGGTATGAAACAAACAAACCATTTCTCGAGCAATGCGCAGGTGAAAATCGATTCTGACATCGGAGCCCTTTACTTAAGGGTAAAAAACCCTGCAAATTATTACACAATGGTTTATTATTTCTCTATATAGATCACTCGTCTACAAAGCCACCAACCATCCAACATGAAGAAAAACATCGATCGCATTTCGGTCAGCTTTAATTTGAACGGAGATTAGGCCTCTTATGCGATTCACACTCATGTTTCTGATTTATCGTACGTCCAAACTTTAAATTCTCGTAGTGAGCGAACGGTTTGTCCTACAGAGCTTCGCGTGGTCTCAAGAAATTCTAAAAATTCTTTAGAATCTTAAATTGAAGGAAAAACAATACCTTTATATCAAAATTTTTTGAGTTAGGGCGTTATCAAAATTTCGAAATTCATTTTGGAACCCTTAGAAGTGACTTAAATCAACCAAAATCTTTGTGTCACAACTAGACCCCAAATGGAGCCTACATACCAAATTTCATCAAAATCGGTCAATGCTAAGTGGCAAAAGTGCCGCGTACGGCGTACAGCCAAATTTTGGTTTATTATTTTCAATAATGAACCTTTGGAATCGACCAAGAAAAAAAATTTTTTAACACCCCCTCAAAATTTGATGGTTTACGTTTCAAGGTACGTAGAATCCAAAAATCGAATAAAAATTTGGCCGTCCGTCCTCCGTCCGCCGTACGCCGTCCGCCGTACGCCGTACGCCGTCCGCCGTCCGCCGTACGCGGCACTTTTGCCACTTAGCATTGACCGATTTTGATGAAATTTGGTATGTAGGCTCCATTTGGGGTCTAGTTGTGCCCCGAAGCTTTTGGTTGATGTTGGTCACTTCTAAAGGTTCCAAAATCAATTTTGAAATTTTGAAAACGCCCTAACTCAAAAAATTTTGATATAAAGGTACTGTTTTTCCTTCAATTTAAGATTCTATAGAATTTTTAGAATTTTTTGAGACCACGCGGAGCTCTGTAGGACAAACCGTTCGCTCCCTACGAAAATTTAAGGGTTTATATTGAAATATATATATATATATATATTTATAAATCAAAACACGAATGTGAATCGCAAAAGAGGCCTAATCTCCGTTCAAATTAGAGCTGACCGAAATGCGATCAATGGTTAGTGATTTTAATTTTTTTTTTTGATTTTTTTTTTTATTTCTTCATATTGGACGGTTGGTGATTTTGTAGACGAGCGATCTATATAGAAAAATAATAAACCATTGTGTAATAATTTGCAGCGTTTTATTCGATTTTTGGATTCTACTTACCTTGAAACGTAAACCATCAAATTTTAGGGGTGTTAAAAAAAAAATTTCTTGGTCGATTCCAAAGGTTCATTATTGAAAATAATAAACCAAAACACCACTATAAATCAGTCTAGATGTTTAAAAGTTGCACACTGCGCGCTATGTTCTAAAATAGCATATTTCTTCCAGCAAACATACTTTTGAACTTTGATGAATGTAGATTGGCCGTTTGGCTGTAAAAGGTTCCAGACAGAAAGACAAACAGGCAATGAAATTTGTATACATTCCTTATATCTATCATTTTTGCTTAGCGAAACAACTACTTCCCGCAATGATCTCCTCCTTCTATTAGGTGATTATTATTATTGCCGAAGGGTTCCTAGCTACCGGATCTTGAGGAGTTTTCTAGCACACAGGAGCAAATACTCAACACTCCATACAAAAAATATCATTGTATTTACAAAAACATTGCATCTATAAAATTTATAGATTAAAATTTAATTTTAATTCAAGTTTTACAAAATCAGAAGATACGAGCAAAAAAACTGAAATGTGCCACTTGAGACCACAGAAAAATTCTCCAAACCAAACCTCCGTTGCAATGAAGAAAAATTCATAGTTTAATTACGCCATTTACCAAGTCTTTATACAAGTTATCATCGAGGGGTCTAAATTTATCGGATTTCTGGTCATAGAAGAACAACTTGTCGCTCACTACTGAAGGGTTATACCCTTCATTCTGAAGTTTAACTTTTTGAATTTTGAAGGTTCCTGCAACAAATAAGTAATTGAGTTTACTAAATACCATAATGTTTAATAAATCAACAAGAATATTCTTAAGTAAAGGATGAAATTTGAAAGTACAGTTATACTTTTGAATATAGTTAAAATTAATGAAGGCTCACCTGTCATGGGTATTTCGCGCAGAATTCTTAAGAATATAGGGCGAGCGTAGGAAGGAAGATATTTTTTCAAGCCCTCTTTCAACTCGTTCAGATTTATTTCACCATTCTTATCCAAAATGGCGGCCATCCCGGCTTTCCCTTCAACGTGAGGAACCTGAAAAAAATTTTGTTTCCAAGTTATGTTTTATAATTCGAGCGCTGATTCGGAGATATAATAGCAAAAATAATATTGTGAGCTGACAAGGCCAGGCCACTAAAGGAAGAGGAACACTTATTCCTGAAAAATACCAATCAAAATGCCAACGCAACGTAAGGGTGCCAGCCACCATCCAGGGCGCCCAAACAACACCAGGGATTGTACGGGTTGGCGTGTAGACGGTCCCTTATGGAAATCATCACCCCCGATCTGATAGTAGCCGCTGCGATTCCGCAAACGTGAAATCCTTGTAACAGCTATAGCTTCCACATTTTCAATCCGATTTCGATGAAAATTTCAGGAATTGTGTGGATTAGGTTGCAGATGGTCCCCTATGAAAATCATTGTCTGCAGACTGATGGTAGCCACTGCGTATGCGCAAACTTCAATTCCTTTTAAAATCCAAAACTTCTACGTTTTCCATCCGATTTCGACGGAATTTCGCAGGATTGTTCAGATTGGCGTGTAGATGGTCCCCTACGAGGGTAGTGGAAGGTACTTAGATATTGATATTTTGAGATTAACTACTGTGCATCGGATCATCTATCGGCCACACCCACTTGGCAGACGGTTTTTTTCTTGGTCGATTCCTAAGATTCATTATTGAAAGTAATAAACCAAAATTGACTAAAGTAAACGTTGTAGCGTTCGTATCAGTGACGGTACCTACCTCTACACCATAAACGGTCGCATCTTTGAGTCCAATAACTTTGTAAATGATTCCCTCAACTTCGGACGTCGCCACGTTCTCACCTCTCCATCTGAAGTTATTAAAATCATACATCATTATAAAGTTTATTCGTGAAAAAAACCTATTCTACTTATTAAACGTACTCCTCATGCCAGATCGTAAAGTATAATTGTAAAAGACCATACACCATTCTGTATATTTATGGCTGTATAGTATGGATCCCAACCGGACCGTATCCAAATTATTTTTTCCAATTATTTTTGTATAGGCGTAGCCTGCACTGTAAGTATGGCATAATTTTTGCCTAACCAGATTTTTTAAATCCCGGATATATACAGAATGAACTTTTTTTTCTTTTACAATGTGACAAAAAGTCCTCGATGTAGTTAATGTACCCCTATCAATCGTTAAAATTTGGACATATTTTCAAAAAGTGGTAGGTACTTACTACACAGTTCGAACAGCAAGAAAAAAATTTCTACCATATTGTATATTTCTACCAAATTGTATGTTACACTCAAGTAGTAGTAGTAAAGTAAAGTAAAGTAAACAACCATTTCAGGTTGAATTTTCCTGAAATTTTCCTAGCTATCTTCCTAAGGGAAGATCGGAATTTGTTCTGATGATTTCGCTCATGGCTTCCCATTAGCCTCACCGCCCTGGGTTGGGACGAGGGGGAACTGCGACCGGCTTACCCGGAAAATATGCCGCAGAGGCGGGCCTCGAACTCACGGCCCCTGCAACCGGTTCGAGTCCCGTCTCGAGAGACACATGCCCTAGCTCGCTCGGTCACAGCTGACCCCCTTACACTCAAGTAAGTAATAGAATTGTTGTACTTGGTAGTTTTAAATAGGTTGCGTGGGTAAATTTTGGATTCTCACCTGAAGGTGTCACCAGTTCTATCCTTGAAATACAGATAGCCGTACTCGTCTTCAATAAGGATATCACCTGCATGAAAGCAATACAAGTGAATGAAACGGAACAAGTAGGTAAATAAAGATTAAGTATTTACGAAATACCAAGGAAGGCTATTTATAGTCCGTATTACTATTTATATTCCTTATCCTCATCCTTAAGATTCCTAAAAAATTTATTCAATGACCAATAATAAATAAAAGTTATCGTTCCGGTGCAATATACTCGTGTAACAGAGTGGTAACCCCAATAGGAGGGTGTTTTCAAAAGTATCACGGATTTTTAAAACAACAATGGCAAATATACCTTTTTTTTATTTTATTTTTTTAGAAAACACCCTCGTCTTAATGAGACAGTCTCCTGAAAATATGACATGTTCTTTCAAACTAAGTCTCAACTTAGTTTCATCGCCAAAACTGGATCCAATTGCTGTGTAGAAAGCCATGATGTAGTCAGAGCCTTCCCAGGAATAAAAACAGCAAAATAGATCGACCCAACAAAGCACTCTACGTTAACTGATTTGAAATGGGGTCCATTGGAATTATCAACTCCTTCTTTGCCGAGCTTTCGGTAAATTTATTACCTTCTTCAGGGCTCGACGGAAGTTTTACTCAGAGAGCATACCAAGCATACCATTCATACCATACCATTCATTCATAATTTTATTCCATAAAATTTAATGTTGATTAATTATGGCGGCATCTCCACCAGCACATTTAAAATAGACGCTTGGTATGCTCACTGAGTAAAACCTCCTTCGAACCCTGAAGAAGGTAATAAATTTACCAAAAGCTCGGCAAAGAAGGAGTTGATAATTCCAGTGGGCCCCATTCCCAATCAGTTGACGTGGAGTGGTTTGTTGGGTCGATCTATATTTTGCTGTTCAGATTCTTGAGAAGGCTCTGACTACATCATGGCTTTCTAGAAAACAAATGGATCCAGTTTAGGCGATAAAACTAAATTGAGACTTAAATTGTATGAAGCTATGAGTAGAAAAATAGTTCTTTGAAACAGCAACTTTTTCCAAAAGCACTTCACTCCCTTATTGTGCTCTTAGCGGATACGCCTTTCCATTCATGGTCCATGTCATTCTTGGGTTGGTTCCACATGGAGTAATGAAGATTTTTTTTATTGATTGCTGTGTGTTTGTGAGCAGGTTACCAACATTGCAGTAGGAGTTCAACTCTCTTTATAATAATGTTACGACTCAACAGCTATTCGGGGAAAATAACCAGTGCCCTTGATACCCTTCACCTTTGAGCTAGAATATTGAGAGAGAATATTTCATGTTCCACTCAACTCGATCTTGTCCTTTGAGTAATTTAAGAAAGAGGAAGATATGATAGCAAAAAGATTTGTTACATGAAACTTATTTGGTCTAATCCTGTTTACGATTATAGAGCAATTTAGATTACATAGTGCATAGTGCAATTAGACTTTAACAACATAGTGCAATTAGATTTTAATAATTATGAAAAAGTGTTGAACTTCAGAAACCAATTTCAAATGTTCCAAAACGAATTTCCAAGTACAAAATGTTGCGTACTGAACGTTTCGAGGCCATTGCAAATGGCTATATTTTCGGTTGAAGTTCTCGATTTGGGTTAATTAATTCCATCGTGTCTAGTCAAAGCTAAAAATCGATTTGAGAAGAAGACATCGGTGTCTATTAAATATCGACATAATAATTGAGTTATGTATGCACAGCTCGAAAAACAATGATGAACAGAATCTGTTCATCTGATGGATTCTTTATAGCCAGCGACCTCAGGATCGATACTTTTTTTTTTTTATAACTCCCCTGAAAGACGCAGGGGACACGCCATAAATTTAAATAAATAAATAAATGAAATATAATGGGGAGGACGCCCAGGACTCACTCGACGCCGGCCCTAGAGATGAGGGACGATGAGGAAGGTGGGGTTGGGAGAGAAGATGAAGAGAAGTGCCTCTCTAAAAGGACCACCAGTTCAAATATGAGCCAAGCAGGACACGGGTGGAGATACCACGGAGTATGCCTACCGAGATGCCCAACTCGCGCAACTCCTGGCGCTTTTCCCGCACCACGCCCCGCGCCAACAAGGTTGCAGCCATCACCCTCCCGGATGCACAACTACCTGCCTACCAAAACCATCACACGTAACATTTTCCTTGAAAATTCGCTAAAAGTCCAACGTTAAGACGTAACGCCGTTGTGGAAGGGGTCGGTAGACTCTAATTCGCTGAAGATCATCGATCTCGTAGATCATGGATTTGAAAATGCTGTTCAAATTCGAGGCTCGCATTTCACTAGCGATGCGGCATGCGGTTATAGGTGAGGGGGGAGATAGTGTCCACTTTTCCGATATCAAAATTTCAAGTTTCGGGCTCTCATAATGCTAAAAATGATAACGGACATCCCCAACATACAAACTATTTTACATTGGGTGAAACATAACTATTTAGTATGTTCTTTAAACTCTTTGGATCAACTCGAATAGATTTCCTACTTTCAATATCCTGCAAATTGCACCAATTATTATACAAACTGGGCTTGGGCTACCACGAATTTTAAATCTCGTACCATTTGAACGACAAACAAATTAAAAGAGAAGACGTTCACGTTATTATTTGCATAACAAACATTCGTGATGAGGATGAATCAAATCAAGGCTTACCGGAATTGAATGCGGAATCTCCTTTCTTGAATACGTCCCTGAGTATTTTCTTTTTTGTCGCATCCTCGTCGACGTAACCGTTGTATTGACTCAGGGCTCTGGAATTCGATATGTTGCCAACGATAAGACCTGGTTCTCCTGCAACGTAGGTATTACACAATTTGCCCGTGGGTAAGTTTGATTAATACACGAAGACCTACAAAGTTTATGTTCATCAAGTGCAGTTCTCACTCCATCCACTGTAGGAGGTTAACAGTAACTATGTAGGTACCTAACCGTTTGATGAATTTCTCAGTAATGCATCAATATTAATCCATACTAATATTTTAACCACTTCATATGTTTTTCTTTATATTAGTTTGTTTGTCCTGAACCGATTGGTTTACAAGAAAATGTCTGAACTGTTATTATTGCATTTCAACAATTTTACGCGAGCAGTTTTCAGAAAATTGTTCATTGGTTTGTCTCACGACAAAATTATTTTTTGTATAATTTACTTATTGTTCTGTACCAAAAGCCGGTGTTTTCATTCATTTTTGGTTTACTATTTTCAATAATGAACCTTTACAATCGACCAAGAAAAAAAATTGTTTAATCCCCCCTCAAAATTTGTTGGTTTACATTTCAAGGTAGGTACATACCTAGAATCCGATAATCGAGTAAAAATGTGGACGTCCGTCAGCCGTACGCGGCACTTTCCTTAATTAGCATTGACTGATTTTGATGAAATTTGGTATGTGGGCTCCATTTGGGGCTAGTTGTGCCCCGAAGCTTATGGTTGATGTGCTTATGATGGATGTAATGTGACTTCTAAGGGTTGAAAAATAAGGTTGACATTTTGAAAACGCTCTAACTCAAAAAATTTCGATATGAAGGTATTATTTTTCCATCAATTTAAGATAGTATTGCATTTTTAGAGACCACGCAAAGCCCTGTAGGACAAACTGTTCGCTCCCTACGATAAATTAAGGGTTGGACTTACGATAAATCAGAAACACGAGTGTGAATCGCAAAAGAGGCCTAATCTCCGTTCAAATTTTAGCTGACCGAAATGCGATCCATGTTTTTTTTCATGTTGTCTGGTGGTAACAATGGCAAAGCCGTGTTCTTTGCAGACGAGTGATCTATATAGAATGATTTTAAACCTTTGTGTAATAATGTGCAGCGTTTTTTATTTTACTATAAAATTTCATCTTCTATAATTATGGTGGCGTCTCCACCTTATCTATTTATTTAGTTTATTTTTCTTATTTTTATTTAGTTTTTTTTTAGTTTTTGAGTTAACAGCAATAAGATTGAGAAGTTCGCTATTGACGATTTTTCACGAGGCTCCTGAGGTCATATTTTAATGAAATCATTGTGTTTTCCTAGAGCCCTGTCACAAACTAGAAATTCATAGGCGACCATCTCGAAGTTAACTTGAACAAAATTGAGTTTTTATAATGGAGGAAAAAAATTTGTTCACCTGCTTCACGAATACGAAACTTCCCTCTTTTCAATAGAATAGTAGATAATACATTTTGACCCTACTTTTTGGAGAGGTGTAGGTACCTAGGTATTCCAAATTTGAGGCACCATGCCATTCAGGAGACTCCACCAAGAATTCTCAGAGAACAGAGGAAAATCCTCAGAAATTTTGAACGAACAGGAAGGGGCTGAAAGATAAGGTAAGTTGAGGGATTCGTCATCTCAGACAACCTTCTCCTTTGATATTGACGAAGTGCAAAAATATATTACGTATTCCAATTCAGGATCTAGGTATTTAGTAAGTAGTCGGTGCGTGATACGAGAATTTTGAGAACCGGACGAGAAGTTTCGAGCGGTGAATAACAAACTCCAAAAATAAATTAATGATTTTCACTGACCTATATTACAGGTGATGCAGAGCCCATCTTTTCCGCGCAGGGGCTCCATGGTTTCCTCATTCACTCTTATCAATCTTATAGGAAAAAACACCTTCAAAAATCCAGGGATATATCCAACAGCTCCGAGCTTGTTCCAAGCATTAACTGTAACCATGTATATATATAATTGAAAAAACACGAAATATTTTCAAAAGAGAAATTTGTATATGATGAATTTAGGTGGATATGCAAAACCGTTTGAAAGAGGTTACATAGGCTTCTGTTCTAATTATTAAGTAGACTTCGCAAATTAATTTTATTCAAATAGTTATTATGAAGGGTAAATTCTGAAAAGTAGCCCCTCAAACAATTTTTCTGATTTCAACCTGTGTTGGAGTTTCCTTCCGTGGCTCCGTAAAATTCGGCCATCTGAGGTATCTTAAATCTGGCTACGAAATCTTGCCACACTTGGCGGCGGAGGCCGTTGCCATACATGAGCTTCAACGAATGTTGGACATCAGCGGGCTGGTGAGGTGTTGATAGCAGGAATCTGCATATTTCACCTATATATTGAGCCACCTGCAGAGTGCGTAAGCTTATTATTACATAATAAATAAGATATAACTTATTTTAATTAACATTGTGGTGTTATTTTAGCCAAATATTGTAGGAATACAATAAATTAAATTTTACCACATACCGTGCACTTGTATTTGACGCAATCTTTAAAAAAATTGGATGCGCTGAATTTTGTCCTGATGACTTGAGTACTGCCGCCGAGAATGACTTGTCCGACGCCCAACATTCCTCCAGCAGTATGATACAACGGGAGCGCAGTATAAATTATATCGTCACTCCTTATGTTGAGCAAACCCTTGCCAGCTAGAGTTGCTGCGGCAAACCTTACAATCAAAACATCTTAATTAGAAATAAACAATTGTATCCTACAATAAGCAACTATATTAGTAGCGCGAAGGAGAATTTATTTTCTTATAAAATTACTGCACTTTCCGGTCTTTAACTACGAGCAATTAGTGTTATTTTATTATAATTTTTCTTATCTTATAATCTATGGTCTTATTGGTTTATTATTTTAAGTAATGAACCTTTGGAATCGACCAAGAAAAAAAAATGTTCAACCCTCCCTCAACATTTATTGATTTACGTTTCAAGGTGCATAGAATCTGAGAATCGAATAAAAATTTTGACATACGCGGCGCTTTCCTAAGTTGCCATGAACCGATTTTGGTAAAATTTGGTATGTAGGCTCCATTGGGGGTCTAGTTGTGCCCCGAAGCTTTTGGTTGACGTCAGTCACTTCTAAGGTACAAACATAAAGACTGACGCTCTAGGTTAAAACATTTAGATATAATGGTGTTGTTTTTCGTCAATTTCAAATAGTATTGAATTTTTAGAATCGAATGAGACCACGTGGAGCTCTGTAGGACCAACCGTTCGCTCCCTATGAGAACTTAAGGTTTTTTTTTTTTTTTTTTTAAATTGGCATTGCCTTTATTGACATTTAGCCATATAACAAAATAATGATTGACTTCTTAATAATATTGTACTTTATATCTAATTAAGTTGTTAACATACATAAATCATAACAATCTTCCTAAATTTCTAGATTATTTACAGTAATAAAAAAATGTATATCTTTCCATAAATCAATGTTTTGGAGAAGGGAAATATAATTAAAGGGGTTTTCCACCGACACTTCTATTTTTTTAAACAATTCTTCTCTACGAATTAGTAGCGCACACTCCATTATTGCGTGTTCAACATCTCCATACGGATGCCCGCATTCGCATACAGCATCATTTCTCCTATTAATTTTGTGCAAATACGCTGGACAAATTGTGTGGTTCGCTCTTAGTCTGCAAAAAATGCGAATAAATCTTTTCCCCATGTTGACGTGCTTGAACCAGGGAACACTTTTTATTTGGGGTTGAATATTTTTAAAAAAACGGCCCTTACTACCTTCTTCGTAAACCTTTTGCCATCTTTGAAAATGCTTTCTTTTGGACATCGAATAGTATTCCTCCTTGGGCAGTTCGCAAACAATTACATTTCCCACATGGGCAGCATTCTTCGCTGCCAAATCAACTCTTTCGTTGTAAATTAATCCAACATGAGATTTAACCCATACAAACTGAATTTGTAGACCTAGAACCTGGCAACTATATACCAACCTAACGGCCTCCAAAATCAAATGGTTCCTGAACTTTGTGAGGTAAGGTGACGATATCGATTTCAGCGAACTTAGTGAATCTGAGCAAATAATTATATCTTTCTGATCCGATTGAGCAGGTAGTGAGATAGCATACTTAAGGGCCTGGATAATACTTATCAACTCAGCTGAGTAGCTGCTGGTTTCTTTTGCTAATTTATATTTTGCGATGACATGTGAACTCACGTCATACCAAGCTGCTCCTACAAGCCCTCTTCTTTTGGAACCATCGGTAAAAATGAGCCTACATGAGTTGTGCCATCTGTGTTGAATGAATTCAAAAAAGTTTGCGTTCACACCTGCGCGATCATCCCGAGAAATAAAGTAGTGGAAGTTTATCCTTGTGACCAATACCGGGTAATCCACCGTAAACACTGGTATTTTTTTGTCCGATCGGAGATTCACACATCTAGGCATCATATTAATGAAGCTCACAACCAAAGGTGGAACAACTTTTCCAATCCATCGCGCATTGAACGTTACATGATGCGCTAATTCTGAAATAGAACGTAAAGGGTAACTGTCGTACATCTTTTGCCGTATGATATATTTATCTGCAACAAATTGTCTCCTTACATCCAATGGCATTTCAGATGTCTCTGCTAATATTACATCAATGGTAGTAGACGATAAGTAACCTATACATAACCTGATGCATTTATGCTGAAGGATGGAAAGTGCTTTCAAGTTAGTGGTTGACCAACTTAAGGGTTGGTCTTACGATAAACCAGACGTGCGTGAATCGCAAAAGAGGCCTAATCTCCGTTCAAATTTTAGCTAAACAAAATGCGATCGCAGTTGGTTTCTCCGAGTTGTACTCAGTTTTGCGTCCTTAGCAACCAGTAATCAAATTTCCTAATCTATAACCTCCCTGTTTTTAGGGATGGCATATCGAATGAAATATATCGATATACTGGACAATGATATATCGTCAATAAAATATCGATACCCACGATATAACGGAGAAAATATTTCGATATATCGGAAGATCTAACTTGGAAAAACTAGTTGAAGTAGATACGTGAGTTAAAACGTTTTAAAGCAATACAAACATAATTTTAGAAGAAACATATCGATTCATCGGAAGATTTACTAGGAAAAACGGTTAAAGTAAGTATTTAACCTGCTTTAAAAAGTTACTAGGTATGAATTATCGAAATTTTCATATATCTAGTTGAAAAGTGCGAAAATGTCATGGTTGTCACAGCACTACGTCAGTAGCAAAGGGTTTTTGGGGTCGCTAATTTGGGAATAAACTACCCTCAGGGGTAGTGATGGCAAAAGTTTTACAAAAATCGATATATCGGGTTTGCGATATATCGGAAGGGAAATATCGATGGCACCGATATATCGGGAGCAAAAATATCGATATATCCGATATATCGGGATTAAAATATCGAACCATATTTGTTCTTGTAAATAATAATTTTAATTTGTTTTCTTTGGTTTAAAACACAGAACATGTAATATATTGATCCTCCCATTAGCTTTACCGTGAAAACACACTTTATTTGAGTTGATTTATTTAATTATTTACTACTTTAACACAATAAAAATATAGAGGCCTACTGCAAAAAAATAAGCAATATTAAAATATTGCTAAATATAAGTCGAAACTGGTGGTTAAATAAATTATTGGAAGATCATACAACAAACATAATTCATTCAATAACACATTTATTTCATAAAAATTACCAAAATAACCATTGGCCTATTACATATTTAAATCTCTTATGGTTTCTCACAATGAGTAATTATACTTATCATGTGCACGCATGTAAAGAAAAATGGGATTTTTTTCTAATATGCTCGAAATTTGACGCTGATTCTGAAAATGATAGTTTTTTTTGTAGGAAAAGCCCGGAAAATGGCTAAAAATAGGAAAAACATTGTTTTGGTCAAAATGCGTCATGTGGGTACTCTAAATTACCGGGAATTTGAGTAGACTAAGAATATAAATTTAAAAGAAAAAAATTAATATAAAATAAATTTAAAAAAATAAAAGTACTCTGAGCAAAGATGTGAGGTTAAGTTATGAGAAAAGCAACAAACACAACACAGCTGACAGCATAGCTACATAGAAAACGAAAGGAGAAAAGAATCAGGTTTACCAACTCAACACAACCCACGAAAACGCGAGTTTCTGACATTCGCCAGTTATTATCTACTAGGGCGATATATCGGTTAAAAAATATCGGTATTCCCGATATATCGTAGCACGATTTTTCGATGGCGATATATCGATATATCGGAAGCAAAATATCGATATTTCAAAAATATCGATATGTTGTTGCCATCACTACTCAGGGGTCCTAAAACATAATATAAAAAACATAGATACCCTCGCCATAGCAATTTTTCATTAATTTATGAATTGCTTCAACTCGTATAAGTATTAGGTAGTTTTAATCTGGACGCGCCTCCATTACTTTTGGATCAAGTCAAATAATTGATACTTGAACGCCACTGTAGGTGTAACCCATCATGCCTGAGCGATGTTTTTCTTCATGTTGGTTGGTGGTAACAATGGCAAAGCCGTGTTCTTTGCAGACGAGTGATCTATATAGAAAAATAATAAACCTTTGTGTAATAATTTGCGTAATATTTATGTAATATTTTCTGTTGTGTAATAATTTGTGTAATAATTTCTACGTAACTTGAAACGTAAACCAACAAATTTTGAGGGGGGGGGGGGTTAAAAAAAATGTTCTTGGTCGATTCCAAAGGTTCATTATTGAAAATAATAATCCAAAAATATAATTTCTGCGTATTTTAGTTACATGAGATAGGAAATCAAATCCATTTCGACCGTTAGATCGTCATCAATAACAAACAACAGATTGTTCAATAAATTATCATTGATCTTATTTGTAAATGGTTTCCTAACCGTTGATATGGATTTAACTTTGTGACTCTTTGTGATTTTCTGAGAACAGACAACTTACTATATGGGTTCATTTTAACTATGATGTATTTTGACCCTAACCCCATTCACGGATCGTAACTTATACTACACATCGTTGGTACCAACCTTGCATGAGTCATGATGGCAGCTTTGGGTAATCCAGTAGTCCCCGAAGTATAGATGTACAGAAATTTTTCCATAACATTGCCTTTATTGATGTCTTCTGTTGGTGATGAGATGCTGTATTTAGAAATTTCTTCATTGAGACTCAATGAGCCCGCTACGTGCGCTCCTTCCCCTATATGGAGTATCTTCTCTACCTTCAACTCGCCCGCTATTTCCTCTAAAGCTGTGAAAAGAAACATCGATATCTTACAATTTGAATATACTCCTACTTATCTAATAATGTTAACAGTTTATTAAAAGGGTGGTAATGGTACCTATTAATACTAAGCACCTTCAAACCAGTTGATAGAAACCGATTGAGAACAACATAATTATTTGCTCAATTTTTTTCGTCAACCTTTCTTATTTTCGAATTATTCACTTCTGTGAGCGAATTCACAAAATTTATTAGTGCCCACTGTAAAGGCCTCTCATCCAGTTAGCTTTTCTTTAAATAGGAACCTCTGGAAGCTGGTACCACCTGTAGGCTTAGGTGACAACCTTTGAATCTCACTCCCTTTTCAAGAGAGTTTCAGTTCGCCATCACGCTTGTTCGCTCTTTGTGCCATCACCTTTTGTATGATTAATAGTTAATAACAAGTTTTTCTACTATCTAATTTTCCGCATAAATTCATACAACCCCTACAACTGCTTAAAACGAGTTCTTTCCGTCGTCCTGGAATTACCGACGTCTTCACCGCCGGCCGGTGTCGTTTCGGAGCGCTCCAACACCTGTGAGTACTGCCTACAATTTCGTTTTTGAAGCAGTAAAATATCTTAATCCCTTTACCTTGGTATTAATTATTCAATTCTTTACTACATTCCATTTGACCCTGAGCTGTTACACCAGCACGATCCTATACACCCACAATGATTGAGAATGATGATTATTAGTGATCTCATTAATATTCTGATAAATGACTCAAAATACACAAACGGGGTCAGTCGAATTCTTTCCCGGTAGTAGTTCTTTATATTTATACTAAAATACGCCAAATTCCTTCCCGAACCTTCGAAGTACCTCCGCCAGGGATTTGCCCTGGCCTCCCACCCACCACTTTTCTTGGCAGGATAAAATTTCTCTCCCTCTTTCACTACGGATACAAATTTTTTCTATCGCTATGTGTTTTCCTGGCAAATAAAACATTGATTGATTGGGAATGTATTTATGAATATGATACATTCAATTCAATATAATATGTTCCTATATTACTCATAAGAAATAGGGACAGTAAGTGATGAAACATTTTGAAAACTCTTCTCTCAAACAACTAATTAATAGTCGTTTAGACAATCTTCAATATTTCATCCAAGACTATTAATGTAGAGGAAGCGTTGTATTCATTTTTGAGTGGTGAAAAAAATGTCTCCAAATTTCCACTCGTATTTAGCGTTTTAGCAAAATGTTTACCTTTCGAGAGTTCCGTTCCATAAATGACCCACTTAGCGCCAGATATTTCAATACAGCGCTGAAGCACGATTCCTGTTTGATTGGTGTTGATGAGAGAAGTGATTCCGCCGATTTTGGAGATTCCGAACCAAACAGCGGGATATTCTGGGCGCCCTTCGAGAAACAACGCCACGCAGTCTCCTCTCTTGAGACCGATCGACTTGAAGTAGTGAGCTACCTGGTTGCTCCATTCTTCCACCTATATTGAATTTTAAGAGTTGACTACCATCAATCAATACTCATGTCTTCGTATATAATATATACAGACACAGGCACAGAGTTGCTGTATATAATATACAGGGTGTCCCCAAAAACGTTCCCCCCCCCCTGCTAAAATCGTCCAGGTAGTGGTAAAAAGAAATTTTTTTTTTTTGAACCTTCATGATTTTTCCCAAGGATCTCAAATATGACCACGGTGCGCATTGCGCACGTGCGCAATCGTGCGCAACGCACACCAACTTCGTTTTTTCAAATGAGACCCCCATTTTTTATTGCAGATTCGGATTCTACGTGAAATTTCATGAACATTTCACCCCTCAACGGATTTTTTTTGTTGCGCGCAACCCGCTCAGTGCGCGCTCGAAGATGCGCAACCGCAAGGTTGTGTCAAAATGTGCATGTACGAAGTACCTAAGTGTGACACATGATATTTCAGTATTTTTTTACGCTGAATCACGTGGTGATGTTAGTTTCTTGATTTTACTGCATTTTTATCAAATTATCGTAGAAAAATGAACTTTAAAAAAAGGAAAATTGCATTTTTCAAGGGCAAAACCACCCTGTCTACTTAAAAACTTTTTTCCAAGATAATCGAAAAAAGATTTTCAAGCAGACAGGACGGTTTTTTCACGAGAAATTACAAAAAGAGAGTCCTTGTGAAATTACAAGTGAAGAGTCCAGCGTGATAAACAATCGTTTTGACATAGATGTGTCTTTTGGCTGGGGGTCAAGGAATTTTTCGCGGCACTTTTTTTTTATCACAAAAAATGCAACGCTGCAACCAGTAAACAAAATCATAGCTACACATCGGTAGCTATGAAGCAAGGTTCTCTAGAATACTGCAATAAATTACGTGCGATCGGAGATTTTTTTTTTTTTTTAATGACAAAACATAAATTTCAACATGTCCCACAATTTATTAACAAGGATGAAGTTAACGGATGGGCACAGAAGATGCGTAATGAGTAAAAATGCAATTTTCCTTTTTTAAAAGTTCATTTTTCGTCGATAATTTGATAAAAATGCAGTAAAATCAAGAAACTAACATCACCACGTGATTCAGCGTATAAAAATACTGAAGTATCATGTGTCACACTTAGGTACTTCGTACATGCACATTTTGACACAACCTTGCGGTTGCGCATCTTTGAGCGCGCACTGAGCGGGTTGCGCGCACTGAGTGGGTTGCGCGCAACAACAAAAATCGGTTGAGGGGTGAAATGTTCATGAAATTTCACGTAGAATCCGAATCTGCAATCGAAAATGGGGGGTCTCATTTGAAAAAACGAAGTTGGTGTGCGTTGCGCACGATTGCGCACGTGCGCAATGCGCACCGTGGTCATATTTGAGATCCTTGGGAAAAATCATGAAGATTCAAAAAAAAAAATTTCTTTTTACCACTACCCGGACGATTTTAGCAGGGGGGGGGGGGAACGTTTTCGGGGACACCCTGTATACAGGCACAGAGTTGCTAAAGTGTTTCTTTACGATTTTTTCCAACATCGAGATGGCGGTGGTTCCTAGTAGGATTTTTCGCGCTCTTTCGATTGGTGCCATTAGTTTGCAGCAAAACGCGTTCCTTACTCTCTAAAAATAGCTTCAAAAGTGACGTCTAGTTGCAAAACTAGCTCTTTACTCCAGTGGTTGAGTTGCAAAACTGCTTCATTTCTCCCAAAGCTTCGAATGGTTGCAAAACTGTTTCTTTATACTTTCAATGGTGCAAAACTGCGTCTTTACTGACCATAGCCTGGATTTATGAAACCTTCGTATTGCTTCTGAGTCTATCAAGGTAGCGGAAGCTTTGTTTTCACTTTTCAAGGATGAAAAAAAAAGGTCTCCAAAATCAAAATTTTCACTCGCGTTTTGCGTTTTAGACCTTTCTGAACGATTTTGGTTCCGTGTCTGTCATGAAATCCTTGTAACGGGCATAATTATACGAAGTTATTGTCCGATTTCTATGAAATTTTCAGGGATTGTGCGGGTTGGTGTGTAGACGGTCCCCTATGAAAATCATCATCCCCGGACTGATAGAAGCGACAGCGTATCCGCAAACGTGAATTCCTTGTAACGGCCATAACTTCTACATTTTCCATCCGATTTCAATGAAATTTCCAGGGATTATGCGGATTAGTATTTAAATGGTCCCCTATGAAAATCACCATCTTCAGATCGATAGTAGCCACTGCGCATGCGCAAACGTGAATTTCCTTGTAACGGCCATATATAACTTCTAATATATAACTTCTTCTCGGCCTTATATAAACGGCATATAACTTCTACATTTTCCATCCGATTTCAATGAAATTTTCAGGGATGTTACAGATTAGTGTTTAGATGGTCTCCTATGAAAATCATCACCCTGGATTGATAGCAGCCGATGCGCATGCGCGAACGTGAATTCCTTGTACCTAACAGCCATAACTTCCACATTTTCTACCCGATTTCGATGACATTTCCAGAGATTACGCGGATTAGGTTGTAGATGGTCCCCAATGAAAATCAAGGCCTTAAAATTTACAGTAGCCTCTACGCATGCGCAAACGTAAAATCCTTGTAACAGCCGTGCATTTGTCGCCTTCCCAATTCTTTCCCGCGTAATTTCACATGTGTGACGTGAGAATCTCAAATCCTTTACATCCCACCTAATAACTAATGGGGCCTGGCCATTAGTTCAGAGGTAGCGCATTGACTCCCATCCAGGAACCCCGGGTTCGACTCTCAGCTAAGCCAAGAAATTCTATGATCCAATCTCTACTGACTTACATTTTTCATTCGAATTTGATGAATTTTTCTAGGATTGTCCAGATTAGCGTGTAGATGGTCCCCTATGAGGGTAGTGAAAGGTACTTAGAGATTGGTGTTTTGAGATTAACTACTAACTATGCATCGGGTCATCTATACAATCGGGTTATGGATACGAGGAAGCTTTGTGCCACACCCACTTTTTTTATTGTCTTTCTCTGGTGATTATCTAACATTTTTTGTAGTAAGTAGGTATTAGCATTTTTTGATCAAAGGAACATCGCTAAGTTCTTGCGAAGAGGCGATTCAAGTAAAATATCTAAGGTTACCTATTTTTTGTATTTCATAGTCGATGTTGGGTGATTAACAAACCTTTTAAGTGGTATTAGCATTCTGTAATTGAAGCAAGATTTTAACTCAATTTTTAAAAAGGTGATAAATGTTGGGAAACTAATGGTTAAATTATTATTAAAATTAGAGCTTATAAATACGGGTTTAGTCCATTTTTCTCCTAAAAAGTCATCTCTGCGGTAGATAATTATCACCAGGAGGTGGGTGTCAAAACAGGATCTTTACTGGATCAATAGTTGCAAAAATGCTTCTTTACGAAAGTTGGTAGCAAATGTGCTTCTTTATAAACTTCATTCATTATTATTTATGATAATTTCTGAGCCCGTTAGTTTTCCAGCGAATCCATCTAGTAGTGATAGTAACCCAAGCCAAGTAAAAAAAAAGATAATAGAAAACTAATTTTGCTCAGCTGTAATTAGTTTTTCTCATTTTCTCAAAAATTGCACGGCAAGTAAAGAAACACTTTTGCAACTCAGTGCCTAATATATATTATATATTATAATAACGTTCAGTTATACATAATATGTATAGTTATACATAATATGCATCCTATATTATAGGATGTAGACCGCACTGGACAATCGAAACAGTACGGTCTCTGCTAATTTCCGCAATTTATCTTCAGTATTTCAGTTATTTGTCGAAGCTTGATTTATTATTATTTCAGTCACTAATGTTGTATCTCACTGTTGTACTGGTAGTAACCTGGGCGTACTTGGTTTGATTTTTCAGGTAGTTTTAGTTCAGGTCGATACGGTTTGATCTTTTTAACTAAAGTGCCAAAGCGTCAAAAAAACGTCAAAGCATCAAAGCAATCCTTCTTTTTAATTTCATTATATTTTATATATAAACCATAAGATCTTCTATTGACTAGCGTTTTGGTTTATTGTATAGCACTTACTTTCCGAGTTATTTTCTGAATTTTAAAAACCTCCTCAATAAAGCATGCTATTTACATGTTGCTCACTATACAATATCGTATAGGCGTTCTTTATTCAATGAGGTTTAGTTCAATTAAGTATTTAGAGCTTAATTTTTTTTGTAATACCTTATTCAGAGTTAGGGTAATTTAGAGGTTGTAATATAATTAGAATTAAAAGCGCAATTATAAGGCACATTAATGGGCCATTCTAATATTTTTGAAAGTTAATTTTTGTTAATTAACAATATAGTTACCATCTACCAATATAGTTACTACCTACCTACTTCATAATCTTCTTCACAATCAAGTTTATTTGGAAGAAATAAACGCTTCACACTCAGTTCGAAGAAACAGGGATTATTAGAAATTATTGTTATACCCTAATTATTAGGAAATTCGATTACTGGTTGCCAAGGAGGCCGAACTGAGCACAACTCGAAGAAACGAACAACGATCGCATTTTGGTCAGCTAAAATATGAACGGAAATTAGGACTGTTTTTGCGATTCACGCTCGTGTTTCTGATTTATCGTAAGTCCGACCGAGTTCTCGTAGGGAGCGAACGATATAACTATATAAGCCTAACTGGTAGCCTAACTGGCGAATCCTCCGTGTTATATCTCCCTGAGCCTCAGACAATAATTGTCTGAGGCTCAGGGAGATATAACACGGAGACATAATTATCATGTCAACCTTTCAACTTCATCTCAAACGTTCAACAATTGAATTCTTCAATCTAAATACTTTGGAAAATAATATGAACAAAAATTAATCCAACGTATCTAAATACAACATTTTCATCTCCTAACACTAATAAATAGGAATGTTACGCCAACCGACTCCGACTTGCTTGTTTTTAGAGAAACTTCTTCTGTCAGGTATCTACCATTATTCTGTCTCCCACCTGTTTAAAAGTCCAAATTTTCTCTTCATGAATGAAGGCTGGTTTGTTCGGATGCCTCTTAACAAAATCGAGGAATATTTTCGGAGGTGTCAGTTTTTTGTACTCCCAGTACTTCAGCTTCACCATGAATTGAAGACCATGATACGTAAAACTGCAACAGATTTATAATAGACATGTATAATTAAATTGCTAGGTCGATAGGAGGAAAATTTGGACGAAATATGAGGTGCATTTATGTCCATCGAGATTCCTAATGACGGGATAGTTGCTGACAAATTGATAAGTAGGAAGTATAATCATGTAGGTACTTATGACAATAAAAATTCTTCCCATGTGCTACTGCCAACTGTGATAGCTTTAACTTAAGTAAATTGATGGAATTAATAAAATACACAAGGTTGATTGCACGAATGAAACTAACATTTTGACATGGATTTTTTGTCTCGTTGGGGTCAATCCAAAACTTTCCACAAAAAAGAGTTACAATGTTTGACATAGTTTCTTTGTTTTTATGGCCGAGTAGTCAGCATAAAATTTCGGCTTAAATCTAGAGCTTTTCATCGAATGGTTAACGATTTCTGTAGGTGGAAATCAAACTGAGCAACCTTTCCCTAGTTACGAGATATTGACATGAATTCCCCTTACTACATTCTCCATTATTTTAATGAAGATGTTTGTTTGGCAGTGTCTAGTGTGGTAACCAGGGTTGATTGAGGGTGAGATCGGATGTTTTTTTCATTTGACAGTACATCGTCTTGTATTTTGAAATATCAATGTTTTTCCCATGATTGCTTTAAAGTAAATCTGGCTGAAACTCCTTATTTTAAACAGTTTTTGTACAGGTTTGGTCCAGTCAATTCTAATTTTTTAGAGTTCTCTATCACTCAAACTCTCTACGTCAAAAAATAGGAACTTGAGAGCCCCCATCACGTTCAATCAAGAGAATACTAATAGCTATACCACAAAAACGCTGCAAATTATTACACAAAGGTTTATTATTTTTCTGTATAGATCATTCTCCAGCAAATAACTAAACTTTGTCATTGCCACTACCTACCAACCAAATTTTCGCTTCAGAATCAAGTTTATTATGAACACACATTCAATTCGGAGAAATTAAGAGTTCGGTGCTTTCATTAGCAAATTTTATTACTGGTTGCATTTTCGTCAGCTACTATTTGAACGGAGATTAGGCCTTTTTTCGCTATTCACACTCGTGTTTCTGATTTATTATAAGTTCAACCCTTAAGTTCTCATGGGGAGCGAGCGGTTGGTCCTACACAGCTCTGGGTGCTCTAAAAATTCTAAAAATACAGTACTATTTTGAATTGATAAAAACAATACCTCCATATCAAAAGTTTTTGAGCTAGTGCGTTTTCAAAATTATATTATTATACATAATTATATATACATAATATATATTATATATAATATATATTTATATTATTATTTTTCAACACTTAGAAGCGACGTCAACCATACGCTTTGAAGCACAACTAGACCTCAAATGGAGCCCATATACCAAATTTCATCAAAATCGGTTCTGTTCAGACTCCAAGGGAACACAATTTGACTCAGGACAATTTTTTTACTCCTCCCCCTACTGGGCTACTTACCACCCTGCACGATTTTACTGACTAGATATTAATACATCCAAATTGGTAGCGAGCAGTCAAGTGACGTCAGCATTCCAATTTGGTGCTACTACTAGTTAACTTTCGGCCGTTGACTGGAACTGACTCGATGGCGTCTCAATTCAATTGCCGGTAGTCAATTTCGTAGTTGGAAAGAACAAGTTGTAAGGTTGATAAGAACTGACTTGACGACGTCTCATTTCAACCTCACAACTTGTTTAAAATTTAATTTACTTGAGCAAATTACTATTTACTGGTCGGATAGCGATCAGAACCGAAAGGACGTCAGCATTTCCTTCCAGTAAATAGTAATGTGGAAATGTTGATCAAAAGGGTAGTAAGCAGCCTTATAAGGTTTAGAGTAAGCAAAGATTTGACTTGGGAAAATCTTGAACTTCAACTTTTTCAGAAAACACTTCAATCAAGATACTGGCAGAGTAGGCGGTTTGTAACTGGGCTGAAGGCAAGGAAAATTTTGAATTGAATGGGGCCTCAAGGGCCGGAGTACGCCCTTATAACGAAGGGGTAGTTGCGAGAGGGGGTGAGTCCCCACTCTAGGTAACCCCCTTCCTACCCTGGAAGGGTTGTCCCTGAAGGGTAGGACTCTTTTGCCAGGACCTCTTTCGTTATTTTTATTGCGAAAATACTATAGTAAATAGTGGTTCACCACAGGTTCTAACTATGGTAAGCGCTTTCTACGGCGTGATTTTTATTCGATTTTCAGATTCTATGCACCTTGACACGTAAATAAATAAATTTTGATGGAGGGTTGAAACATTTTTTTTCTTGGTCGATTCCAAAGGTTCGTCATTGAAAATAATAAACCAAAATTATGATCCGTACGAATTGCATTGTCCATCAGCGCATTGGCCCCTTCAAAACACTGTGCTCGCAAACTATAGTATCATACTTTTGTTTTAACCTTGTTGTAAAATTATTGGTATTTATGACCAAGGTTATGAAGGTAGTATTGGTGGTATCTAACTTACGTAATATCCCGAGGAAGAGTAACGATAGTACAGTATATTCGTTTCCATCTTCTGTTCTGGAGGAGAAAAATCACAATGAAACCCAACGCCACCGCAAGCAGTAGCGGAAAAGGCATTTGATGTAGGACAGCCAATACACCCACTTCCATTGTGCCGAGCCAACTAATGAGCTTACAGCCTAGTTATTCCATTTCTTCTCTCTTCCATCACATTCTTGAGACCCGACAAGATAAGAAACGATTGGAGTAGATAGTATTAAATTGAAAAAAAAAAGAACAGGCCTCCAGAAAGTCGTTATCTTTACTGAAACTCAATATTCGTAAGTAATTAGGTATTATTGATAGTCATCGAGTGACACAACATCTTCAAAAGTCATAGGTCCAGGAGTTATCAGTATTAAAGCGTGGGTCACTGGACTTATACTCGTAGTTGAATCTCCAAGAAAAGGTTCAATTCTCTCAACCGTACAGTTATAATTTTTTGTTTCCCATACAACCTTCTTTAACAACAATATTGACGTTAATATTAACACTATTGGCATTAACAGTAAATTTAACAATTATTCAATCGTTTAAATTTATCGTTAAATTTAACAATTATTCAATTAGGCCGTCCGCGGTCCGCGGCACTTCCTTAATTCCCATAGACCGATTTTGATGAAATTTGGTATGTGGGCTCCATTTGGGGTCTAGTTGTGCCTCGAAGCTTTTGGTTGATGTTAGTCACTTCTAAGGGGCGAACAATAAGAGCTAAACTTTTTAGAACGCCCTCACTCAAAAAGCTTCGATATAAAGGTACGTATTGTTTGTCCATCAATTTAAGATAGTATTGAATTTTTTGAATTTTTAGAGACCACGTGGAGCTCTGTACGCTCCCAACGAGAACTTAAGGGTTGGACAACCCTTTGTACCATTGTAGATCCTGAGTGTTGCTCCCACAAATGCAAAGTAAGTAGTACACCTTGCAAACATGCTATCCTAAGTGTTCTTACGTGTGAATTGGGTGGAAAGGTGTCCAGTGTTATAAGTACCATGTTTGTGATGCCTCAATGTCAATCTTGTTTATCACTGTTTATCTTGTGCTCACACTGACAAATCTGGGTCGATTCCAAAGGTTCGTTTTTGAAAATAGTAAACCAACACAACCATCGAACGGTTGCACAGATCATTACTTTCTTTTCCGAAAACCTAATAGGTCCTCTCAAACATTTTCCGAGAGCTAAGCCTGAAAAATTCATTTTTTAAGTAGTCTCGTTTGAAGCACCTTCAAGGCGGTTCTCTAGTAGGTACTCAATGTCCTTTGAACAGTTCATTTTCTTCCCTCCTCGTGAAGTGACAAGGAGGGTCCTCACTTTAGGTACCTAACACTAGTTTCCATTGGAGAATAGCTGGAAAAGTTAATTTTGGCCTGGCAGGACTATAGGTTAGTATTTTTCCAAATTATAGAAAACTTTGCTTTAAGTGGTAAAGCACGAGAAATTAATTTGTTTTGGCCTCAAATCTCTTGTGGATTGGGGTACATAAGCCTATTTTCTAAAAAAAAAAAAAAAAAAATGTTTTGATGAAGGAAAAAGCTTACTTTAAAAAAATTGACATCATGGAATCCATTTTAGATCATAGGAAACATGTCAAATAAATATATAAAAAATATCTGCCAAGTGGCAGAAAGCTTTCTCGTTACATGGTTGGACATAAAATACAGGATTCTATACAGGAACTACTCAAAATTGTGTATGATTATTGTTATGATTAGCTACCAAAATGAATTTATATGGGCTGTACAAGACAATCCACGACATCCCAAACATCTCCCACAAATCGAAAGAAAATGATGGGAGAATAGTGCAGAGTTTCGTTTTTTCGAGAATTCGCTAAAAGAGAATTGACTTAGTGTAAAAAAAATGATTCTCCTGAATAAAAATTATTCATTTTTTTGTACTAGGTATATTTTAAGATTATAAATTATTTAGTAGGTAACTAGGTAGCGCTTACGCTCGAACTGATTTAGTGAGAGGAATATGCTTACTAGACTACATAATTTTTCACATGTAAAACAGGAAATTTGAGACAATGAATACCGTGTTCTCTGCGGCTGGTTATTGAGTTCACGTACCTAGAAATTTAAAGAGGTAGATAGTGAGAAGCCACTAATTAAGTAATACCTACCGCCGGAAGTAGTGAATTGTAAATGAGAAGGATGTGACATCCTGGATGTCGTGCCTCCAACTCCAAACATTGCCAACATTGAATGAATTTCTAAATTAACATGTTTCACGATCACACGAACCAGCATCAAAACATACCAACAAACCAACCAAAGATTTAACAAGCGACTTCTCGTTAAAAACCTAATATCAGGTATGCAAATATAGTACCTAACAGTACCTACCCGATAACTTGATTTTGTGTAGACTAGAAACTACCATCCTTCCCATTAGTAACCCGATTTTGTGCAGACCAGAAACTAATATCTTTATACGAGTACCTATATCTTTATCGTACTTACCATAATTTCCACGGAAACCTGGTTTTGTGTAGACCAGGAAACAAAATTCCCTTCAATTTTCCAAACCTCTTAACTTCAACCATTTCATCATCAACTTTTGAATCAGATAAACAAATCAGTAAAATTCAATAAATAATCTAGTCAGTAAGATCGACAAAAGTAAATTTCGCAAGTAATAGCTTTATTCCAAAATTAACTGGAACAAATACACAACAGTGGCAACCCCAACGTTCGTTCAATTCACAATCACAGAAGGTAGGTGATTCAAATACACAACAGAGGAAGTAGGTAGTAATTGGTTAATTACACCGTTTAAGCGATCACGTACCGAATAATAGTTGGTGCTAATTACTTAATCAAGTTCTAAAACCTATTCATTTCAACAGTGGAATAGTTCGTGGAAATGGTCGTTTGTCAAGCAGCAGAACTAAAGTACAACAGCCAATTAAAATTCCCTGACACGTTGCCAACCTATTTCAATTCATACGAATAAAATCACTCGCGATGAGATTGTGGAAAACCATTTTAATAACAGAATAATAACAGAAGGTACATCCCAGAGAGCATAGCTTATATAGTCATTACTATATAGAGTTTAAAAATAAAAATAATCTTAAAGCTTCGTTGGGTTCTGTTAAAGATAAAATTAGCGTTCAAGATAAAAGTGGGGTTTATAAGCAGAAATTTTCTTGTGGGCTTGAGTATTGTGGTCAAACTGGTAGGAAATTTAAGGAAAGAATAAAAGAGCATGAGAAGGATTTTAGGGATAGCAAAGGTGATTCTGTTTTTGCGAATCACCTAAGAGAATCCAAC
This sequence comes from Apolygus lucorum, assembly GCA_009739505.2. Classification (NCBI taxonomy): domain Eukaryota; kingdom Metazoa; phylum Arthropoda; class Insecta; order Hemiptera; family Miridae; genus Apolygus; species Apolygus lucorum. The sequence continues at coordinate 68,831,300 of CM019176.2, read as the reverse complement.
CATAACTTTAGTTTTGATCTAACAAACGGACTGGTATAATACGACATGCTGGTATAATACGGTATAATAACAAATAGAGTAACAAACACCATTTTGGGGTGCACTATCCATGTTAGGTACGTATCTTAAATACCTACTAGTTAAACCTTAAGCTTTTTTCCCCATGAAAAATTAGCAAGTAACCACTCACCCACCGTTACCTAGCTATTCAGTTTTGATACATTGTTTGATGTAAGGAAATTATTTTACTGTAGGTGCTACCTATGACTTGAATCAATTAGTATGAACTTACTGGAGATCCCTCGGGAGAGTGGCCAAAGAACAAAGAAGTTTCCTCCAAGTCCTTTTGTAGAGAAGTAACACAGTGACGAAGCCCAACAGTACGACGGAAAGCTGAGGCTGGAGGAGAGCCACTATCCGACGGAGCATAGTGGACTCGAATCTGTCAGTTTAATTCACTCAATGAACTGAGGGCCAGGCTGCGTGAGTCCAGTCAAAGGGGTCTGTGCATCGCGTCACTGGAGGGAGGGAGGCTACAATCTGAATTAAAGAACTGCTGAATTACATAGAGGAGACTTGTCGGCGTGATCCGTGTCATTGGGCAACTTGAACTTGACTGAAGAAAACCTCGGAGGTTTTGGTCAGGGAGATGTGCAGGATTCGACGGATGTCACATGATGGCGGCAATCATCGTCCGACGCCTCATCTCATTGTTAACCTTAATAGACTAGGTCACGAGGATTCCTGAATATTTCTCCTCTTTTAAATGAATAATATCATCTCACTCCTTGACCGTGGTCGAATGGGTGTTTTCTTCAAGTCCCGAAAGTAGGTGGATAAAAAAAAACGATATGAATCATTATACTGACGAACCTAATAAGAATGAGTGAATAGAGAGAAAACGCCTACTTTCAGGGCAGCAAATTAGGGACATGAAGTTATCTGACGAGCTATCACATAAGTATTCCTAGTAGGCACCTATCTTATCATCGAAATACGTAAACATTTGTAAACTCCCCGGTCTTTCCAGGGTTTCGCTGCAAACCAGCCAAAAGTATGTACGTTGCTTTTTTATTAGGACGTCCCACAGTAAGACTTGGACGTCCTTTGCAATTGATCTGGGGTAAAGTTGGACAACACTCAACAGAAAGAAAAAAATAACCACACAGTAATACGTTTTAGACCATTCTGAATCCAAATCCGCTAAGAAAATCATAGGTGTATGTCTGTGTGTGTATGTGTGTATGTGTGTGTGTGTGTGTGTATGTGATAAAATCTTGTGTACTCAGCGCAGGCCGTAGTTTTCAACCGATTTTCGTGGTCCTTTTATATTCGACGCGGAAAACTATCTAGTTGTGCACTACGTCGCCGGAATTTCGAATTTTACCTTTTAAGGGAGGAATTGGCGGTTAATGCTCAAAAAACGTGCGTTTTTGGGCATAATCTTGTGTACTCTGCCCAGGCCTCAATTTTCAACCAATTTTCGTGGTCCTTTTTTTATTCGTCGCGGAAATCTATCTAGTTGTCCGGAATTTCGAATTTTGCCTTTTAATGGGGTCACGACGTATTTCCGCTTTGGTGCCAGACTGGCACCATTGGCAGTGTGAACTGGACTTCGCATATTGGGTAGGTATCGTAGATGATGGATTTTAAAAATCTCTTCAAATTTGATGCTCCCATGCCGCTAGAAACGTTATGGCGGATAAGGGTGGGGGGATACCAATATTTCTTGCCTGAAATACTAAATAAATTACATCGAGTGAAACAATTTTATTGGTTACCAACTGGTTCAAATTGATCTACCGCTAATCCAATGGGACGTCCCCTGGAATGCAAGCATTACATAGCATATGTTATTCATATGTTTATTCCATGGCATAAGATGTTATTTTTGTTCACGTTAGTAACTGGAAGGATCCGAAAATATGGTTCTCGAAATCAATACAACAAATTTCATAACGTAGCAATGGTTTTTGACCGATTCCTAAACATCCAATGCCCAAAAGAAGAAGGTCTCTCAGTTTTATGCGCTATAGAATTACGTTTTGATTCATAATTTTTAATAATAAACCTTTGAAATCGGGAAAAGAAAAAACTAACCCCCCTTCACGATTTGATGGTTTAAGAAAATTCTGTCCGTCCGCCGTCCCTTAGATTTAATTGATTCTGATATTTGGTATACAAGGGTCCCGTTTGGGGTCTAGTTGTGCCGCCAAGCTGTTGTTTAGTGTCAGTCACTTCTAAGGTGTGAAAAATAGGGGTGATATTTTCAAAACTCCCTAGCTCGAAAAATCAATAAATCAAGCTTGATGTAAAGTATTGTTTTTCCATCAATTTAAAATAGAACTGAATTTCTAGAATCGCAAACTTTTCAGTGCCAAAAATAAGCCCAATATCCGTTCAATTGCTGCTGATAAAATTGGAGCATAGTTCGTTTCTTTGAATAGTTTCGTGTCGTACATTGTTGAGGCAACCAAGAACTAAATTTCGTAATAAAGAACGCTCTCATAGATAGCGATATTTTTGCTACTAGGTAGTATTATGGAAAAGCTGAGTTCCATGCCAATGGATGGTCTTTACAGTAAAAAACATTGAACTGATTTGCAGCGTTTTTTGCCTCCAACCAAGGCAGCGGAAGCATTGTTTTCATTTTCAAGGTTGAAAAAAATGTACTACTAAAAACTTCAAATATTACACAAAGGTTTATTATTTTTCTGTACAGATCACCCGCCTGCAAAGAACACAGTCTTGCCATTGTCACTACCTACCACCCATAAGTACTAACTAATTCGAATAAATAAAGAGTTGTGGGTGCCTTCATTAGGAAATTGGATTATTGGTTGCTAAGGACGCAAAACTGAGTACAACTCAAAGAAGAACTAGTGTTTCTGGTTTATCATAAGTCCAACCCTTAAGTTCTCAAGGAGCAAGAACGGTTGGCCTTACAGAGCTCTAGGTGGTCTCATTCGATTCCAAAAATTCAATACTATTTTTAATTGATGAAAAACCAACCCCATTATGCCAAAATGTTTTGAACTAGGACTTTTGAAAATTACAGCCCTTATCCCTCCCCCAGAAGTGACTGACATCAACCAAAAACTTCGGGGCATAACTAGACCCTAAATATAGCCCATATACCAAATTTCATCACAATCGGTCCATGGTAGCTAAGGAAAGTGCAGGACGGACGACGAAATTTTTATTCGATTTTCGGATTCTGCCTACCATGGAACGTAAACCAACGAATTTTGAGGGGGTTAAAATTTGTTTTCTTGGTCGATCTATACAATCTTGTTATGAATACGAGGAAACTAAGCGCTACAGCCACTTGGCAGACTGTATTTTATTGTTAGGAAATGAGGATATCATATCTTATATAAGGAAATGAGGATATAAGGCCAAATAGGCTATGCAATTTGTTTATCCCAAATTAAAAGCCATGGTGTGCAAATTAAGCAACTATTTTTCAAGGAACATGAAATTCTGTTTTCTCAAAAAAGGTATCACACTTGTTAAATTGGTTTGACATCCAAGACTTTCTTCTACAAGGTACCTACAGTTTCCTAGATAAATTTCCTTCGGAATCCCAAGATGCTGTTTTAACATACTGTTTAACAGATAAAACTCAAGTCCGCTCCCTTCACCCCCAGGTTGGAACATATTCTATAGTCACCAATTCACCAGAAGCGAATTCAGCTCACCCAAACTGATCACAGAGTACAGTCATTCAAACCCTTCAATCTCAAAAAGAATACCTGTGAAATTTCGCGGCAGCCCTGCGTTTCACTTATTACCTACACGTTACACTTATGAAACTTTTTCTACTAGTTAGTCCAAGGCTAAAGCATGTTCCATACCAAAATAATGAAAATGTCCGTTCAAGTTGAATCTCATTTCTGAGTTTTCAAAGTCTTTGAAAACTTTGAGTTTTGAAGTAAAATTCAATTATACCGATGAAAACATGATGATTATTTACGTTTCTATATCGAAGTGAAATATCCCGCCATATGCGGCCCTTTTCTTGGGGTACCCAATTTTGATGAAATTGGGCGGGTTGGCGTGTAGATGATCCCACATGAAAATCATCACCCCTGGACTGATAGCCGCTGCGCATGCGCAAACGTTTATTTCCTTGTTACAGCCATAACTTCAACATCTGATATCGATGAAATTTTCGGGAATTGTGCGAGTTGGGGTGAAGATGGTCCCCTTTGAAAATCAAGGCCTCCAATTGGAAGTATTTTGTGCGCACGCGCAAACGTGAAATCCTTGTATCACCCATAATTTCTACGTTTTCCAACAATATTCAGAGATTATGTGGGTTGACGTGTAGATGGTCCCCTATAAGGGTAGTGCAAGGAACTTAGAGATTGATGTTTTGAGACTACTATGCATCGGATCATCTCGACAGTCGGGTTATGGATACGAGTAAGCTATGTGCGACACCCATTTGCCAGACGTTTTGGTTTATTATTTTCAATAATAGACCTTTGGAATCGACCAAGAAAACAATTTTTAATCCCCCTCAAAATTTGTTGGTTTACTTTTCAAGGTACGTAGAATCCAAAAATCGAATAAAAATTTGGCCGTACGCGGCACTTTCCTCACTTATCAATGACCGATTTTGATGAAATTCGGAACGTGGGCTCCATTTGGGGTCTAGTTGTGGCCCGAAGCTTTTGGTTGATGTAGGTCACTTCTAAGGGTTGAAAAATAAGGGTTGACATTTTGAAAACGCCTTAACTCGAAAAATGTCGATATAAAGCTCACAATGAAACAAACATCAGCATGAAACATCAACCTCATACATTGATGGTTGCTACCGAATTTTCAGGCACCATATGCCTAAATTACCTCCTTGTTAGGCTACATTAACAGCTCTCTAGTGGTTATAAGAAACTGCTTATAATTTGCTTCCAATATTACTGCATGAAAAGGGTTTCGACTGATCACAACACTAGTTATACGAGTTACTTACTCGTAGTTACTTTATGGTCACCCCCCCCCCTTCCGCGGGCCCCATCTCACTACCACCACCCACAGTAAATTTTTATTTTCTATAATGATTTAAAAAATTGTTTATTGATCAAATTTCTTTGGTTTCGCAGGTTTGGCAAACGCAAACAGCTACCGTTGCTCGCGCAGAGCATGATTATGAACGTGATGATGCTACTCATGATTCACCTGTGCGTCAAAGTCAAAAACCGTAGCCAAATCATCCGCGGTCCTGATCGCGTTTTTACAGGTAAGTAAGGTAGGTACTTATGTTCTGTAAAAATATAATTTACATGCTCGATTTGGTTGTAGGTACCTACTTCTAATACACATTGAAAAACCGTGTACTTTGCTGTCAGGTGAAAATATACTATGAAAATGATAAACCGCTGTACTTATAATAATTTGCAGCAATTTCTTTCAGTAGCAATATCGATTATTATGGTTTTGCGAAAGTTGACTATGTGAGCACTGATTTAGGTTGGTCTAAAGTTGATTGAAACAATCTATTTTGGGACTCAGAACCGATTTTTCCTTCCTGTATAAGTCTAATATAGCCTGGAAAATCCCTATGAATCCTTCCTATATCGTGGTCGTTGTGCTTATAATACGAAGGGGATATCACGACGCAGAAAGCGAACCATTGTCAGGTTATTGGGCGTAATGTGAACATAAAAGCCGATCTCCCGGCCTGGTGGTCGGAGATTCATATTGTCCACGCTGGCTCAGCTTCTATAAGTAAGGAACTCAAATGTTTAGGTACCTGATACTCGTAATTTCTAGGTCACTATGTATTCTACATAATGAAACCTTCACAGACGAAATCATCAAATGATGAAATCATGAAACAGATCTAATCATGGAGGGATCTTCCCCACTAAAAACACCCGATATTAATAGTACCGAAAAAAAATCGTCCTCCCACGACAACCCGAATTGAGTACCTCCTCTTACGCGCGCCTTCGGCGCGTTGAACTCGGTCAAGCATACGTTAACCTGTTATTAGCATTAACTAGCATTAACCTGTTATTCACATCTCCAATACCTAGCTGCCTCAAGGGTTAAATCATCATTCTACGTATACTTTTCAGACACCAATTTTGTTTAAAATTTTCAATAAGGAACCTCTAATACATAAAATTCCAACCGTACATGTACGTCGCCCGAACGTGAGAGAACCGGATTCGATTCCTGGCCGTGACATCAAACCTTTTTTTCTATTTTAATAAACTACGTGTTTATATATAATTTTGTTGTTGATATTTTATGCCACGGCATTACGGGTTTAATAAAAACGGAGTTGAGTAGAACGTTGTCTATTTCCACGAAAATAATGAGTTACAAGTTAAATCGATTTCGACGGTTAGGTCATCATCAGTAACAAACAATAACTGATGATGACCTAACCGTCGAAATCGATTTAACTTGTAACTCATTATTTTCGTGGAAATAGACAACTTTCTACTCAACTCCGTTTTTATTAAAATGGTTTTCCACAATCTCATCGCGAGTGACTTTATTCGTATTAATACGAAAAAAGCCGTTTTTAAACCCGTTTTTTAACGGGTTTATTTTCACATATCTACAATTTTTTTGCAGGCTTTTCCGCTAGTCTAATACATAAAATCTCAACAGTACTTGTACGTCGCCCGAACGTGAGAGACCCGGGATCGTTTTTTTTATTTTTGTAATTTGATAAATTACTGGTTTATGTATAATTTTGTTGTTGACATTTTATGTTACGGTATTACGGTTTTCTTTTCACGCATCTACAATTTGTTTTTGCCTGTTTTTAGCAGGCTTTTTAGGTAGTCTAATAACACATTAGGCCGACTGTATTTCATGTACCAAGCCAATAAAGAAATTTAAAAAAAAAAAAAAAGGTAGTCTAATACCAAGGTGAGTAGAGGAGAGAAGGTGTGCTCACGCTCCCCGGTGGAGGAAACGTTCGTCATCCGAGTCCCGACCGCCTCTCCACTAGCTGTCTCTGATTCTTCGCTAGGGCGTACATTCTTTATAAATACACGGTAGATTACATAGGTTGTTCTGTTTAAATTTTCGGTTTCTGAGGTTGAACGCAACTTTCTTCAATTCAAAAAAATTTGTAAAAATTGGACGATTTTGAAGTATTCTTCAAGTGGAGAGATTGACCACAAACAGTCTAGGGATGAATTAATAACGTATGATACGCGAAATCCGAGTGACATTATGAATTTCCATCAAAACCCGTCCATAATTTCCTAGTTTTTTCCGGGACAACAAATCATTTAAAATGCTCTAAAATGAACGATTTGAGTGAAAATAAATACAAATTTCGACGGCGAAAATTCCAACAATGGGGAATTTGCCTCACATTTTTTTATTTTTTTTTTTCGAATGAGGGTTTATTTTTATGGAATAAAACCATAGTGAGCTGCTCGAAAACGCATCCAAAAAATTTAGAGAATTTAAGGAAGATGGAAATTTCAAATGTGGTGGCAATGTGTAAGAGGCAGCCATGTTTGAAACGTGACGGATATTCTACCAATCTGACTTCAAAGGAGGTTCTGTGGCGCTTACCACAGAAGCGGAACATACACGAACTTTTACCTTCCGAGTAGTGCGCACAAGAGTGCGCCACGATCTGGCAGGAAGAACCCTGACACAAAATTGACCAAAAGAAACAGTATTACTCACTTTTTTACAATACGAATCTATCTACTAGTTTATCAAGCATTATTATTCTTCATCTTCTCTTATTTAGTTTCAAGATTTGAATCACATTATTCGAGTAGCCATTTCACTGGATCGTTTTGTGTGGCGTGCTAGAACTCTGTCTGTTGTCGTTGCTTTCGCGTCGTTTTTTTTTTTTTTTTTCGTATGACGTCAACAATACTCCTCGATTTTCGCGGTGTTTTGTAACAGAGGTTCACGTGTTTAGTCATTTTCTCCTACGGTAATTTTTTTCCGTTGGTTATTCCTAGTGTTAAACGTTATTCTAGGGCCCTATAATAGGATTTGCCTTGAAATTCCAGAATCTAAAATTGAGGCAAATTCCCCATTTGTAAAAATGAGATAATTTTGAAGTTTCGCCTATTAAAAAATCGGCCACAAACAGGCAAGAATAATGTAACAATAAATTCGAGTGAAAATTTGAATTTGAAGGACTTACATTTTATTCAACTACCTAAAGTTGAAATTTCACAAAACCTGAAAAATTGCAAACGAAAATTTCAAGAATAAATGGTTGATGAACTCAACTTTTTTCAAATCGAATAGATTGAACAATTTTCCTAGATGAATGATTCTGTAGTATTGCAGTAGACAAGAAATTCACCGTAAAATTGACAAAGTAGCTCTTAAATGCTAAATTTGAGTTTGAAAAAAACCGGTCCATAATTCCCTGGTTTACCCGATACAGGGATTTGCAGACCTATGTGGCGGACAGATAAGAAACGAAATTTGTTCAGGAAGGTCCAAAACGTAACACCTGAAAAGATATTCTAATTTGGAGGAAATTTAATTCAACTAATTCATTGAATTAGTCATTCATTTAATTCAACGTCCTTCGGACTGACAGTAGCCACTGCGCATGCATAAACGTGATGCGCATACGCAAACGTGAATTTTCAGACAAAGACTCCGTAAAGTTTCACCTTTTTCGTGTTGTGCTTCTGCATAACAATAACCAAACTATATTCCAAATTCTACCCTAATTTACAACTCCAAACTGATAATTGAATTTGTGATTGAGAAAATTGATTGAATAAATATTTTCAATGACGTATACAGCGGTTACGGTGACGAGGAAGCTATGTGCCACACTCACTTGGCAGACTTTTTTTTCTCCGTTCGGTCAGCAGCGAAGTCCAATACCTTCTTGCATAGATACCTTCTTGCCCCTGTCCTTTGACAAGTCTGAAGATAACATCATTTCGGGACATAATTTATGAAACCATAGCCTGACCATATTGGAGCAGAATGGCCCACTTCTGGGACCCTTGACTGATGACGCGAGTCATGCCGAATGATCGACCAATCTCTAGGGAATCGGTAGTGAGGCGTTATGATTTTTTTTTCCAAGAAGTAATGAATTTATGTGATTTTTGATTGAATAAACCTGGTTCGTGTGATATCGTCATCCATTTTACTGTACAATCCCTTACACCACACTGTCAGTACCAACCAACCCATTAAATTTTTTTTCATTAATTTAAAGGTAACAGGAGTCACTATGAAATAACACACTACCCACCTAGGTAGGAAGGTAAACGTTATAATTTTCCATTATATAACAGTCACGAATGAAGTAAATACAAACACAGTAACACTCACTGTCATTTTTCAGTACACAAAGTCGTTGATTGGAGATAACATACCTACTTTATAAACTATAAGTAGGTACCCGAGCAGTGGAGGTGAGGAATTAGAACCAAAAAGGTAAGTAACCTACAAAGTACGTAGGGACCTACCAACAAACTACGAGTAGAAGCGTGGAATATCTATTTGAAAATCATGAGATCAATGAATTAATACACCCTTATTATAGGTACATGACTACTATTAATAGAAGTGTATAGCAAACACGTACGAGAGTTTCTCGTATAACATCAGAGGATTCGAGTGTTGTAAGGTTAAACATCTCCAACCGTCCTAAAACGGTACCTACCGTTTTGAAGTCTTCTGAGTTTGAAGAATCGCTGATCCCGCTGGGAGTTTTTCAGCAAAGGCGTTCCTTTTCACTCACCCGAGGTCAAAGGAAAAGGGCCATGTACAAAGCTACAGGGTAACGGGAACAGTAACAGACATGCTCAAGACATCACATTCAGATTAAGTATTTTCTGACCTTTGTAATGTATTCACCCTGTTTCCAATTATCTTCTCTCATACCACAATATTTCTTTCAACGTTTGGCACCTATAGAAGATAAGCAAACTAACGACGGACATCTGCCGCTTCTGCGAAATGGCAGATTCCGAGCATATCATGTGCTGGTGTGAAGCACTGAGTCAAGCTTTACAATCCTTGGAAATAGTATCCTTTCTCCTGACACTATTTCTAGGTTTTCTAGGCTCCTGAAACTCAGTAGGCTAACGAAGCCTGGAGACACTCCACAATAGTTCGCACAGGAGGGAATCTACTATAAAACAGATCCCTTTAGTCCTCCTATATTTAATTTTTTTGTTTTTTAATAAATTTAAAAAAGCTAGGCATTATCTGAATCTACCAAATTGGTTAATTCTATCCTTAATCTCTCAATCATGAAAAGAGGTCCAACCCCTCAGTAACAGAGAGGCCAAAAGAACAAGTAACAGACACAGACAAAACTCGCATTGTTACTTGGAAAAGATGTGAACAACAAAAAAACTTATTAGTTCAAGAATTTTTTTAAAAACCTCCAACATGCCCTAATTTTGAAATTCTACAATAGAGAATTATGGTATAAAAAAATTGGTCCATGGGAACTAGGCAAAGTGACGCGTGCGGCGTACAGACGGAAAATTTTTTATCTATTTTCGGTTTCTACTTATGTATCTTGAAACGTAACCATACACTTTAGAGGGGTTGGGATGACCTGGAATAGTAATAGAATCAATCCCACCATCATTTAGGAATGACTACCAGCTACTTCTTTCATAACGTAACATCTGTTTCCATAGTTAGAAATCACTGTAGTGGTCCTGTGTTACTCTACATCCCTTTGGCGCATTATTTTGGTCAAGATAGAATTACTGGGGTTAGATAACTGGGAAGCAGAAAAAGAAGAAGATAGAATTACTTATCTCTTATCATCGTGCAAATAATAATTTTTTGAGAATTTCTCCCCTGAAAGTGACATATCTTTCCTTCTACTCCAGCTTGAGATTCGTGAATTTCCGAATTGCTATTTTCCATCCGTCAATTTCATTCACAGTGCAAAGGTTTCACCATGGATGGTAGACTCGACCGTTAAGCTTGGTTCACATAGGTGCGTAAAGTCCGTAATGCGTAATGCGCAAAAAGAGAAGGGGGGTGTTCCATAATGCAGAAAGTGCGTAATGCAGAAAAGAGCGTTCACATGGCTGAATGATTAAGCGATTACCCAGAAGTGCGCAGTACGTTCTGCGCAGGATTGTATCCAAACCAAAACAATGATTCTGGTTGTTTTGTCAATAGACGAGACCGAGTCAATAAACGTTCTGTGAACAAGTGACGAGAGTATGTTACGAAGTTTACCGAAGATTGTCGAAGTTCACCCGTAATGCGTAATATCCGATTTTTCAAAACGATACACTCAGCTCCAAAAGTCAACATCCGCAAAGATCAGTCCCGCCCCCTCAATTGGCTCCAGCCAATAGCATCCAATTACGCACTACGGATTATGGACATTACGCACCTATGTGAACCCAGCTTTAGTTTGTGGATCTGCCACCTTCGGGGCGCCACACAGACGCAGACTTTCTGTGGTAGACCTACAGCTGCAGTATCAAATACCAACCGATTTCTTGGTGTTGCCATTGCTTTGTAAAGACAAACTGGCTTAAAAAATTTACTCTGAGGTCACTAGATTCCCACATCAACAATCGTTTTATCCGTCAAATGGCTTACAATTTCGGTCCAAATTTGTTACTGTTACTGGTCCCGCCTACCCTATATGTGCACAACTGTGCTTACATAGGTACCAACTACAATTTGTTAACTTATAAACCACCATTTTTAGTACACATAGCTTTTTCTTTCTAGGTTTCACCCAACTCGTTATATTCTAGAAGCTGATTGAATCAACTTTATAGAATTTCATAACATGCACCAATGCACGAGTGGAACAACAGTTGTTGTTCCAACAGATCAGTTACTGATCTCAAAAAGGTCAATTCGACGTTACGCTGAACGTTGACAATGGTCATTGGAATGATGATACAGCCAGGTATTATTCCTAGGATGGTACTACCTGTAACTGCCGACTACTGATTTGACATTGCTGTTCATTGAAGTATCTAGTCATTCTGGAGGGCGAACGTTGTCTTTTGCTTCTCCAGGAGTGTTGTCTAATGTCTCTCCAGCTACACTAGCTGCATTACTACACGAGCCTTCAACTACGTTACTACACGTGTCTTCAGCAACATTAGCTGAATGTGTCTTCATATGTTGCACCAAGGAGGACTTTCGAGCAGCTTGGTAGTTACAGGTCGGGCACTTGAATGGTTTTTCACCTGAAAAATAAACATTGAGAGGAGCAGAATTCTAGTACCTATTTTACACGAGTACTAACACGATTCAATTCAACTTGTAGTGAAGTTAATTTCATATGGTGAAGGCACTGCTTAGGTGCTTATAACGTTTAAAAAGTTTACCTGAATGTGTCATTTTGTGCAATTTCAAATTATTGAGTCGCCCAGCTCGGTAGCCACATACATCACACGTGAATGGCTTCTCACCTATTGAAAAAACGTGCGTTAGGAGATATCTGCTGTCATAATTGTTACAGCCAAACCTTAAGTGGAAACATAGCAAGGTGAAAGAAAAGACCCTGCATGACTGGAACAACTAAACTCCAAAGAACTAGCTTATACTTTTAAGTTGAGCCACAACAAATTAAAGGTAAGTTGTGGTCAGCCCCACGTAAAACACTTCAAAGAAAATACGTAGGTATTTCATACCTGTATGTATCCTCTTGTGCACCTTCAGGTTATGTGAATGCGCAGCTTTATAGGTACAGGAATCACAAGCGTACGGCTTCTCACCTAATGACATAATGGCATAATTAACATCAAGGTTAAGTTGGTATCACTGGAAAAATCTGACTTCATAGTCTCATCCATTCTTGCGACTGAAACAAGTATCGTAGTGGTACAGTGACAGAGTAAAGCTGGGTTCACATGGGTACGTAATGTCCATAATCCGTAATGCGCAAGAACCAATTATGCCGATTGATTACGCAGAAGCGCGAAATACGTTCTGCGCAGAATAATTCTGCACAAACAATTATTGTTTTCACACTCGCTTTTATCCCGCATTCAGCTGTTTTTTGCCGTGTTCATTTTTCTAATAATATTTTTTTATTAATATATTAGTAAATAAAAAATGTTTTTGACTGTGTTATTAGTGCTTTCTCTACTTGAAGGCCCTGTAAATATTGGAAGACTAGGTGAATACTTTGGTTGTAAATAATTTTATTGAATTTTTGAGAAGAATCGCGATGTTCAAAGAGACCAAACTCTCGCTAACATTTTCGGATACTAAATCAATGATGATCCCCATATTACCTATGCAGATTCATTCGATTAATGACAGAAGATTCATGAAAAATAATGACATACATGGTTTGGCAGGTATATTGTCGAAATAAACACAAGGGACAGCAGTCCCTCAATACATTTTTTGATATCATAAGGCCTATTAAATTTTCATAGAATCAGTTTGATTTGTCTCTTGAGAAAGCCAAACACAACCATGGGAAAGCAAAACGAAACGATGGCTCGGTTGAGATCGAGTCAAACGAGTTGTTAACAAATGACGGGAGTTTGTCACAAAGTTTATCGAACTTTATCGCAGTCCGTAATCCGTATTACGTAAAATATCTAATTTTCCAATACGCTACACTCTGCTCCAAAAGTAGACATCCGCAAAGCTCACTCCCAACTCACCAATGGGAGGGGGCTGATTTTTTTTTTAATTTTTAATCGAAAGTAGACGTCATTCTGAGAATTTTGACACCAACCGCGACCTTCTAGCGTGAGAAGACCTTTTTCTATGATTTTTCAAAGTTTCGAATGTTTATGACGTCACGCGCCCCTCCTGCCTGAGCGGGACCCCCAAACCCTCTGTGACTTCTTAAACATTAGAAACTTTGAGAAATCATAGAAAAAGGTCTTCTCATGGTAGAAGGTTGGTGTCAAAATTCTCAGAATGAGGTCTAGTTTAGATTAAAAATAACAATAAACAATTTGTCTGACCAATGCGCACACCCCATAGCCAATAGCGTCCAATTACGGATTACGGACATTACGCACTATGCAAACCCGGCTTTACTACTGTTTCTGAATAATCTGAAACCGACTACTGACGAGGTAGAAAAAATCAGGAGAAATAGCGCAGCTTCGTGAACGTTGGTCAGAAGAAGAGCTAGGGCGCTCACTAACAACCTCCGGCCGATTTTGTCTACTTCGAATTTCTCGACCCAACGTATGCAAACGAAATAGGAAATTGAGAAAACCAACCTGTATGAACCTTCCTGTGCGCCCACAAACCAGACGGATCCCTAGTTCGGTAATCACATTCGGTACAGGTGAAAGGCTTCTCTCCTGACAACATAAGAATTCGGATTTCAGAGGTTATTATTTTTACTCTAAGTGTTATGAACGAAATAATTAAATTTGGAATCTATATAAGAATAGTGATTAACAATCCAAATAGGGATGTGATTCCAAAATAAATTATACAGAACCAAATACACAAATCTTTTGGAAGAATTTTCGGAAAAAATCAATTTTGGAGTAAGTATGAACACCTAGGAATACAATCTACTTTGGTCTAGACCTCAAAATTTTGGCTTAAAGCGGAGGCTAAATGTTAGTCAGAAGTAAGAAGTTAATATATCATTAAATTGTTGGAAACAGAAAAAAGAATACAACATTTCAGAGTAAGTAAACTAGTAAGTAAATTAAGCTAAGCGCACACTGGGGTGGCCCACATCGCATTGCAAAAACCCGCCTGGATAAGTTCAATGGGATTTGAACTGAGGTGCGCACACCTCAGTCGGAGCAAAGCGCATTTCTCAAGGCGGTGTAAGACAAGGTCATTTGGCGGGTTCGAATCCCAAACGGTCTGTAATGACAGAGACCAGCTCTTTTGAATCCGTTCACCCGTTCACTCACAAGACTAACAACAAACCGGTCAGAAGTCACAAAAACGAGCGAGTCTGTAAACCGAACAAGTCGAAACGTTGGGATCCAGGTCGTGACTCGAAAAAACGCTGAGTCGAAAAACCGAACGAGTCGGAATAGGTTACAATGAGTAGGTGATTTGAATGAATCGAATGAGCTGAAAGACAAAAACGAAATGAAAGACCAATTCGAATTGTATGAATCAGTCTTTGAGTTTGTTTTGTCTTTTTAGTCCTCAGTTCATTCGAACGTAATTCTTCACTTGGCAAGGTTCTGAACCTAACTATAATATTATTTAAATTATATCATTCATAATTGTATAAAAGGAGTAAAAAATTGGTACTTAGAAGTAAGTACCAATCTGCGACTCACTAAATACGTTTTTCTCTCAAGTTGGAAAGAAGCTCTTCGCTAACTTTCCATGTATGCACCAAAAAACAAAACCTCCCATTCAAAAAACAACAGATTTCGCTCTCGTCTTGGATAGCATGACGGACACTGACCTAGAAAAAATCTTACAATCTATGAAGGGAAATTCAGCTCCCGGAATAGATGGAATCCAGTTGGGGCTGATAAAAAACCATATTAGTATTCTTAAAGAACCTCTCCTTCACATATACAATCTTAGTCTTTCAACATCCACATTTCCCGAAGCCTTCAAAGCAGCAAAAGTAATCCCTCTCTTCAAAGGGGGAGAATTGGGTGATTTTGGGAATTACAGACCCATCTCCATGTTGAGCACGCTATCAAAAATATTAGAAAAATTTGTCAAAAACCAGTTGTATTCATACCTTGAAGGAAATAAATTGTTAAACCCCAATCAATTCGGTTTCCGCAAAAATATGGGAGTAAATGATGCACTATTTTCCCTAACTACTGACCTCTACAAAATAAGAGACAACAACCAGAAAGGTGTACTAATACTGCTTGATATAGCAAAAGCTTTTGACGCAATTCCTAGGGAATCACTAATGTACAAATTGGAGAGTCTTGGAATCGTGGGGCCTACCCTGAAATGGTTCAGAAGCTACTTGACTGACAGAAGGCAGATAGTCTCAATTGGCGACTGTACCAGTGAGGAATCCATTAATGATTTTGGGGTCGTTCAAGGAAGTACATTAGGACCAATACTATTTTTAATATATATAAATGAAGTAGCACATTTAGATTTACCTAACTCGAAATTATATTTATTCGCTGATGACACAGCAGTACTCTGTGAAGGTGACACTTGGGAAAACGTTTTCAGCAACGCCAATCAGGTTATAAATCAAGTAGGGAAATGGTTTCACAAGAGTTGTCTCACATTGAATGCTAACAAGACCAAACTGATAGTTTACGGAGGAAATAAGTCACAAATTGAGGAAAAACACTTGAAAATCATCCTGCACTCTTGTGTAGAAGATCAAATATGCTCATGTGATTCGATAGAAAGAGTTGCAAGGCATAAGTATCTGGGGCTAGTTCTGGATGAAGAGCTTAAGTGGAAGCCCCATATAGACTATATCCATGATAAGATTAGGAAATATATTTATATATTCTACAATGTTAGACACACGCTCCCGAAGCAAACAATAAAACTTATATATTATACCATGTTGCAATCTGTATTGCAGTATGGCATAATAGCATGGGGAGGAACGTATTCCACCCATATAAATAAGTTACATGTTCGGCAGAAAATTATCATAAAATGATGTTGTCATTACCGCGTAGGACCCCTTCCGTAGATCTATTTGATATTGCTAAGGTATTTACTATTAGACAACTTTATCTGAAAAATCTACTATTGCAATTCTTTAGGACACCCAACTTAATTGAAGTTTCTCGAAGGGATCCGAAATACGATACTAGATATGCCGCCGCAGGGAATGTAATTGGCCCTAGACCTAGACTGACTCTGACAACGCACAGCCCGATCTTCATTCTACATTTGATACACCGAGAAATTGTTTGTAGCATGAAAAGTCCCCAGAAGTTTACTAGACCAAAATACAAAAAGCAAGTGTTAAGTTGGCTAGTTACAGAAGGGGGCTTTAGATGCGAAAGGCTATTAAACAGCATATATGTATAGGAGACTATTTAATTTTAGAGATTATTAAAGTTAGAGAATATTAAAGTAAGTTAGTATATGTAGGAGTTTATCAAAATGTCTGTCCAATTCTGTCCAATCATGTATTGTTTATTAATTTACTTATTACTGTAATTGTAAAGTATACATCAATTTATTTACCGATATGGAGCGATTTTGCAAAGATCCTACCCTACAACACGGGCCAAGCCTAATGTCGGGTAGGAAATCTGAGCAAATTGCATCCCTTCATGCATTTATATTATTGTAAAAGTGTACAAACTGGCGAAATAAACATATCTATCTATCTATCTATCTATCTAAGTATTAGGTACCCAAAACACTGTATCAACGTAGTGACAATACAGTACACCAATCATATCTATCTAGACAGTATCCATTGAGGAGGCACAAACTCCTGCAAGGAGCAGTGGTGGTAAAAGTAACTTCTCATACGTCCGAAAGAGTACTCTGATTAAAATTACCTTGGAGAGATTGCATCAACATTTTACGAGTGCCAACATTTTAAATTTTCGAAATTTTCTCATATCAGACAGAAGACAGATCATTCCGACTCAACAACATATCAAATTTTGAAAGTTATCAATCCCACTGTGATATTACTAAGTAAGTCATTCATTAGAGCACTCTATTGGATGTACGAGAAACTACTTACCACCAGCGCCCCTAGCAGGAGTTGGCGCCTCCTTGACAGGTATCGCCATGTTTATATCTACAACATGACTGTAACAATCAGCTAGTATCGGAGTAATTTTGCTATTCCTAGAAATAATATTGAGACTTACGAAACTATTTTTAAGAAACTGTAGTTAGGTACAACCACTGAGATGATTAAATAAAATAGCACAGAAATTATACAGTTCAATTCCATACCTGTATGTGACCTGATGTGAGTCTTAAGATGTTGTGAACTTGTTGCTCTGAACTGACAAATCTCACACGCATACGGCTTTACTCCTAAAACCCCAATGTACAACTTTAATAATTAAGTTCTTGTGTTAGTAGCATATTCTTAAGAAACAAACAAGTAGCAACAAAAATATCAATGAAATGAGCGAGTGAATTGATTTACCACTAACTAGCCAGTGGGTACCCATGTGCGTTCGCATGTGAAGATCAACTGACGATTTGCGTGCTGCTTTGTAGTCGCAAATATCGCAGGAAAAGGGCTTCTCTCCTGAAAAAAAAGTTAGGTTGGTTGAAAGGAAAGTGGAAACTTAAGTAACAAAAGGTGATAAACCAAATACAATAAATTATATTCTACCAACCTGTATGAGTTCGGAGGTGTACCTTCAGTTTACTAAGTTCTGCAGTGCGGTACTCACAAATATCGCAGGTGAACGGCTTCTCTCCTAAGTGATTAGCATTAAACACATCAAGAAAGTTGGAATTATTATCCATATGAGTTAGATGTATACACAATGAAAGTAAGTGGATGGAGAACACCAAGTGAATACGAAACTAACCTTTGTGAGTCATCAAGTGTCTTTTCAAATTACCAAGTTGCCCTGCTCTGTAGTCACATACGTCACAAGTGTAAGGTTTCTCTCCTAAAACGAAAGAAAATACCTCCAGTGGTAGGACAGACGTAGACAGGTACCTAGTGTGAAGACATTAGATGTTGATATTTTAATAATGGCGCAATACTTCATGGCACTAGTTGGTAAGCCTGCCTAAAGGTAGGGGTAAGTTCGCTGTTAGCTTTTCTAGTGTTTCTCCATTAAAACAAGGCACACTACATATGAACCAAAACATGTGCCTTCAAACAGGTAAGTATTTACAAACAAAAACTATCAAACTCACCCATGTAATTGTCATAGGGTTTCAACTGCACTAAAATTTGAAGAAAAAAAATGTGTAAATTGATAACGAACAACATCTTCTTCTTCATCATCTTTAATCATCACACAGGTTATCACAGTCATATACCTAGTTCATAATCAGTCATCTAAAATTCGAGTTTTTTCACCTCCTCTAGGATATCTGCATGTACTCGTACATGGAGCTCATGTCATCTGAATGATTGTCCTGATTATTACAATATGTAATCTCCAAAAGCTAGGCAGATGTGGTATACAAATGGAGAAATGTTGTGAGCTATGACAGCCTAAGAACATTCTGGTTCTCGATTTGATTGAAAATTGGAATCACCACCAAAAATTGTCTGAAACCCAACGAATGGATCCTGCATAAGACACAATTATAAGCAGAGACAGTTTCTTGGCAGCAATCCAAGGAGAGTCTCCTACTGGAGACGTTGGTGCTTTGGGTGCTAAACATTTGTTTAAAAAATGGCAGGAAAACATTCTATTGTTGTTGGACTAATCGTAGCCCTCGTGAAAAATTTTGCCCAAAGAATCTGAGAGGAGTGGAGGTAACCAGCGCTTCCTATCGAGTTTTACAAGGTCAGTGAAGCTGGATTCGCATGGGGCAGAAAGGTTGGAACGACGAGAAAACCATTGGAGGGGGTAGGCAGAGATGGCGAAAGGTTCAAATGGATGGAAAGGACAGAATGATAACCTTCCTCCTGGAAGGCTTGCCTCCTAGTGCAACCTCCAATAGTTGTTATCAGCACGGAAGACGGACGACGGTATGAAAATTTCTTCCACCAACAGACTTTCTGCCATTCTGTCAAGATGGCGGCCACCATTCTCTACTGGGGAAAATCAGCCAATCAGAATGCGCTATTGATTTCCGTTGTTCCTACCTTTCCGTCCCATGTGAATCCAGCTCTAGGGGTACTGTCATTGTGGGAACAATAATTGTGAATATCAAAAATACCTGTGTGGATTCTCATATGTGTTTTCAATGCTGATGGCTGAACAGCCTTGTAGCCACACACGTCACATATGCAGCTCTTTCCATCTGAAAAAGAAAAATCACACAGAAACTCAGTTGACGATGATAATAAAATAATTATGTCCTTTTACAGGTTAATATCGATAGAATTACAAGCAAATGTGCGTCAGTTGGAAGGAGTATCACCTGGAAACAATGCGCCTCCCTCCAAGGTCACTGGATTACTTTGAGGTTGACCTTCATCGATCTTTGTCGTGACCATTTCTCCGATTTGATGAGACTCTTCTTTGTCTGAAGAACCCTCCATGGTTTCCCTATAATAATAAAACGATAGAAAAGTAAAGGAAGTAAAGTACACAACCATTTCAGGTTGGATTTTTGACGTCGCGGACGTCATCAACTGTCTTCCCAAAGCCGTGTTTTCCTGCCAATGGGTTATATTCCGTCGCGTCGAACGGAGTACGCTGGCGGGGTCACGCCGACCACTCCTTCAATGTGTTCCGTCGACGTAAGACGCTCGAGTGCTTCAGGAGGTGTCTTGACGCTCGACGCTGACGGGATATGCATGGGCATCTGACACTTCCTATTTGTTTACTGTCAAAAAGTTTGAGTTCATTCGCAAAAAGATTAATTTCATTTGAAGAAGGTTTGAATATGTGTAAAAAAAAAAAAAAAAAATTTACTTGTAAAAAGTTGAATTTTATTTTCAAAAAGATTAATTTTATTTGTAAAAAGATTAACTCTATTTGGAAATACTACCGTAAAACCGTCAAACTTTACCCCAAGATTTACTCCAAAACATTTCCAAATACAATTTCTCCCACTCGAAATGGGTTAAATTGAATTTTTTTATTAAGTGAATTGATCTTCAGGGTTTCCTGAACATTTTGAGTGGTCGAGCTGATTGATCAGATAATTGTAACCCCCAGATTTAATTGTTTAAATGTTAGAATAAAGTTACCTACGAGTGCGTCTATCTTTACTCCACTCTGAAAAACTCACAGTTGTCGCTACAGAAACGGGCGGTGGTGCGATGTTACTAGTCGGGATTGAATTCATTACCCCAGAAATACTTGATAATATCAAGTAGTTATAATATTATTATAAAATATATTCTGAAAAATTTAACTTTTTCGCTTGAAAAATACAAGTTATACCTAAGAAAAATATAAATTCCTATGATCATTTATTTCAACGAATTTGCTTGAAATGCAATATTTCTGGTTAAGAGATCACATTTTCAGTCTTCCAGTATAGACAGACTTATGTTGGTAATCGAGCAAAACTGTCTACAAGTAAAGAAATATTAAAGGAAAATAAACGATAAACGAATGAATTAACAAA
Organism: Apolygus lucorum; assembly: GCA_009739505.2. NCBI lineage: Eukaryota > Metazoa > Arthropoda > Insecta > Hemiptera > Miridae > Apolygus > Apolygus lucorum. Next base: position 68,810,225 of record CM019176.2, on the reverse strand, counting down.
ATCACAGAAAAAGTCTGTTTCACATTCGATAACATTCAAATGAATTGCAATGGTAAATTTCAAATTTAACCCACGAGTAAATAATATTGTAAATCACAACTTATGAGACCAAAGCACGTTTATGTTCATATCATTGTTGTAAAGTTTCGGTGGGGGCACGTACCAAGCTTTTTCCCATTTCTTCTCCCCATCTATTACTTCTGCAACATGAGATACACTAGAAACCTTACATTCAACACTGCGAAAATTATAAAACTCAAATATTTTTCGAGATTAAATAAGAAAAATATGAGTGAGGCTACCTTTATCCCAACCTTTATAGTGGAGTAAAGATACCCGGTTTTTGGAGTAAAGTTACCATCAAAATTTTGGTAAACAAAGGCATAACTAAGAAAACACTTTTTTGAGAATTTGATTAGTGTATTTTGTTCAAAATAAGATATTGAAAGTGATATGATGAGGGCTTGCCTGGTAAATCCACTCCAAACATCTGATATGGAAGAAATTTTGGAGCACAAGAAACAGGACAAAAACAGCTGAACAGGTAACTATGACTGATAACAGCTGATAACATGGATAATGGCGCCATCACAAGCCACATCGATTCTCTGGGATGTGGAGTATAACGAAAACACAATAGCTAACTTTCATCTAACCCCACCAGGGGTAACTTTACCCCAAAAAGTGAGAATCTTCAATTGTGACGTAAGCGTGGTAGAACTTAGATGAAAGTTAGCTATTGTGTTATTGCTACATATTATGTAGTATTTCCAATTAGAGTTAATATTTTTACAAATAAAATTAATCTTTATATATTAATCTTTACAATATTTAATCTTTGTTTAATTGTTATAATATTATTACGATTATTATTCGTATCTAGCACCCTTGCATATGTACCAACCAATGAACTTTATTACCACCAAATTATATTTTTTGACTTAATGAACATACCCCAGGGTGATATTGGTTTTGCTACTCTACCGTAAGGGACTCATCTTTTCTCGTACCAGGGAAATCGAGAAGAAGAATGGGGTATTTTGGTGGGTCGGAAATTCAGGATTTTGACCACAAATTTGGATTCAGCACCCTTGAAAACCTATATACTACAACTTTATGCCCAATGATACTATACCTAACATGTGGTAGAAAAATTAATTAAAGAGATCATACGTTTGAGTAAAAGGCGGGCCTCCCTTAACACACACACACTTATGCCGCGCGTGTGTGTCATGAGTATTTTGTAGTATCCAAGAGGTCCTCCAAGGGTTTCTGTGCATGGATACTTTTTTCAAAGACAGTTGGCTAGCTACATCACGATTGGCTAGCTACGTCACACCATTCAAATCTTCAACTTTCCTCAGCTTCTCTGATTTTTTAAAAACATTTTCTCGACAAACAGACCCAATTACCATTATTCCTGAGCCATACTCTTTTGGAAAAAAAAATGACTGAAATACCCCATTGAACATGTGTGAACCGACAATATTCTTTGAATCTAACTCCATTGTCTAGTAGGTGTTGAGTGATGAGAGTGTTGTATGCTCATTCTTCTTGTCTTTCTAGGAACATTTGATCCATAGGCTTCCGTCGGAGGAGTTCAGCAACAATTATTATATCTTCTCCATCATGAACACAATTTAATTGGTCTATGATGGCCAACAAAATCATTTTTTACCGCGGAAAGACATGGTTGACTTTTTGACTTCTAGACAGCTCAAGTGAAAACGGTTGTCCCGCCGCGTGATATCGGTAGTAACATGCTCACAGGAAAACATTAACACGCTGCGTGGTACATCACTCTCCGCCCGACGGGATCCCGCCGGCGTACTCCGTTCAACGCGACGGAATATAACCCGTCAACAGGAAAACGCTCCTTTAGAGAAGATCAGAATTTGTTCTGATGTTTTCGCTCATAGTTTCTCATTGCCTCCGATTTTATGAGACTCCTCCCTGTCTGAAGAACCCTCCATGGTTTCCCTTTAATAAAACGATAGCATAAGCCAGCTCTAAGTTGACAGGGTTTAAGTTATGATTTATAAATTATAGTACCTGCAGGGACGTACTACAATGGGAAATTTATTGACCTTGGGAAGAAAAAGTCTTCTATTTCATCGTAATCAACTCAGTAGGTACCAACTAAGTAATAGGTTTTGTTAGCAGAGATCACGTTTCTGTTAATAAACCGTTTACAACCATCTCAGGTCGTATTCATCGATGTATTGATACCTACTAGAGCAAACTGGAAGTTAACCTATGTTGGCGGTTGATGTGTGGAAATATGTGATGATGGAAGTAGAGGCCCTTTTACACGAGCGACTTTTTCCGGCAATTATTGCAGTAAAAAGTATTGCGCAACTATTTCAAAAAAGTTGGACAACTATTCTCTCCTCGAAAAAGTTGCCGAAGATTGCAGGCAATTAATTGACGGGAGTTGTACAACATTTCAGGCCCACAAGCCCTCTCGGCAACTGTTGCATCGTGTTGAAATGAAGTCCAAGGGGTTTGGACAATGAGGAATTTCACCATGTCGGAATTTCCTATTTTTGACCCCAAAATCGGATTCAGCACCTCGAAAAACCTCCTAAGGCAAACTTTCAGCCCAAACTTCCTAATTTACGAATAAACAAAACAGTGTAGAAAATACGAATGTTCAAAAGAACTGGGAAAATGTCGTCATGCTGGAATAGTTCATTTATGGCCGATAGAAGCGCTGAGATCGAGAAATTTATAGTCTTCAGATGCAAAATTTCACGAAACAGTAAAGTCCGAAATCGAAAAACTGAAGAAAAAAATAGAAAAAGCGAGATGGGGAAAATTAGGTTTCCCCTGTTTTTGTTTGATAATTTTTCTCTTAGAAAACACGATTTCGTCGTCCCAATGGGCAACACTGGGAGGAGAGGGCGATCCGAACAGCCCAATCAGCGAGCGTTCCTGCTTCACGTCCGTTTTCCCGGTTAGTTTTGAAATCAAAAATTTTGATTGTCTCCCAAAAATAACAGGAAACTTATTTTCCGAAATCAGCCCGATTTTCATCAATCCCACACCAGTAACTATTCAGGAAAAATGCAAACAGAATTCGATGAAATTCCTCATTATTGCTCTATTGCGGCAATTTTTCGGCCTTGGGTCGGGAGAGGGAACGAAACAGCCAATCACATTGAGAGTTTTCTCGTTTTCTCACTCTCAGTTTACTTTCTTTGAGAGTACGTCTGGCACTATTTGGCTTATCGTAGTGTAGTGCACCCGAAACGTGTAGGTACATCAAACTCTTGAACGAATCGCCTGTTGCCAAAAAGCGCAGGACGATGGCCAGTCGAGTTGCCACTGGAATGCTCAGCCGCATAATCGTATTTTGTCTGCAGACTCGGGGTCCAACCATTCCTGCTTTTGACATTCGGGCGAAGTTCAAAAATAGATCACTGTCAAACAGAATTTCAGAGGTGAGAGCCAACCCACATTCTCTCTGGCTCAGAAACTGACGCTGCCAAATTCCTCTCTTTTTCCTTTGGTTGGCAGCAGCAGCGACGACCACCTCTTCACCATCCATGGCGCAAACTGTTGTCGCCCGTGTAAACGAAACAATTGAGCAACTTTTCTAGTGCAATTTTTTTGGAGTTGCGCAACTTTCGTTGCTCGAGTGATCGGCCCTTAATACAATCAGAACCTGCCAGAGGAAATTGTTTGGTGATCATACGATCCTACGCTCTCGGTTCCAACCAGTTTGAAAACATACCTATAGCTCTATTTTCAAGGACGCAAACTTATTTAGTTTCAATAAAATTGTATGGTCTAGGCAGTGCCGATGCAACAGAAAATTGCCCAAGCTTGTATAAAATATACTGAGGTGGCAGGAGACAGAAGCCGGGCATTCAACAAAGGAAGATTCCTCTACTTAACCCTTTCTTCATGATTACTCTATCAATCACTTTAGCTCAGGTCAGCAATAACGGCCGTATAAAGAGAAGAACTGAACTGAGGAAATCTACTACGTATGTGAGGGGAAATACTATCATGGCAAACAAATTCGCACATGACGGCGAGCCTCGAGACCATAGCCGTATTTCTGGAGAATTATTAATCAAGCATGTCCCTGAAGATGTCCCTGAAGGCATCATTAAAATTAACATGTTCCCACTCTTGATAACTGCTCTACAGATTGATGTAAAATGGGTAATATTTTTTTAAATTATCTATTTAGTATTTATTTTTGTAAATACCTTACTTACCTAGATACTTAGTTGATATTCAAAGATGCCATCGCCTTTGGCAACACAACCTGTTGTGCTGTTGAGCCGTAACTTCATTACTTGCTTCTTCACTCATACTCAGGCACTTATTGCGAGTCCGTATGATAATGATTATACAAAAATAATAATAATAATAATGTGAATGATCAATGTTGAAAATTGTAGATAGCTGATGATAGATTAAAGTTACTGATGAGATGATCTTGAGGAATCTAGGAATCGCCCGCTCAGTTCTGAACACAATAGTGTCTCAGAAATTCCTCACGCTAATCAAAATTATCTTTTCTTCATAAGTATTTTATGCTTTGAATTTAATACTACTTTTCTGCAAAGGTACATCAATGACAATGACTGGGAATGACCCAAAAATGATAATAATCAGCTCTCTAGTCCTGTGATGTTTCGGACCTGAGCGGGCTATTCCTAGAACCTTTTCTCCTTCTCTGTTTAGCTGTCTCAGCCTCAGACATGCAAGTCACAAATTATTGGTATGATTCACGAGAGGATCAAAATTGGATATTGTTGCTGAATATAAAGTTGAGAACTTTAGTTTTGAAGTTACTTTCGGGTACACGATTGTACTCTTGAGTGGCTGTTGGATTCGGACTGATGTATTCTAACCAAATACTACCAATATTGTCTTTTTCACTGAACGTTACTAGCCAATTGGTATGAAGAGCGTCAAGTAGGCATTGTTGAGTCATCAAAAATTAACTTCCCTCGACCGGGGATCTATCTCCTATCATTCAGATTCTGAATCGGAGCTTCTACCACATGAGCTAAGGAAGCAAATGGACAGAAATACGAAGAGGTCGCTGATCACAACATCTTCCTCCCCCCCCCCCCCCCGTTAGGAATTCTTAGGTACTCCGTTACCTAGTCAGGGAGGCTGCTTTGGCCGGCATTTTACAACCCATTGAGAACGCATCTTTTTGACTGGCTTCAGAGTTTTTTTTTTTTTTTATTGTTACTTATTGATGGGTGGGGGATCTGCTGACCTCAACGTTTGTCCGAATAGGCGGTGGCTCGACTTGTGTCTTGGGAGGGAGTTGTTTTGATGACCTAATCTTAATGAATTATTGTTTCTCTGAGAAATGCTGAGGAGACCATTCGGGTCCTACCAACAGCACCATATTGTTGAGTCATCAAAAATTAACTTCCCTCGCCTGAGGATTGATCTCCTATCATTCTGATTCTGAATCGGAGCTCCTACTACATGAGCTAAGGAAGTGAATGGACAGAAATGCAAAGAGGTAGTTGATCACAACAGTATGTTTCAGGCAGATTTGTTTATTAAGTTGCAGAACAATAAATTATACGAAGTTCAAAGTAAAAATCTCAAAACCACAACTCTACTCAGAATGAACAGTAGGGTCCAATCCAAAATAATCCTTGGGAGAATTGTCAAGACAACGTAAAGAAATTTCTCCACTGAGAACAAGCCAGTTTCAGGAGCAAAAGAGTAGTGTTGATCTCATCAATACACTCTATATCGGCCTGGAACAGAGCGTAGTTATCACCCTTATTATAATCGCTTCTGAATCCTCAGGAATACAGTAGAGGAAGACCACGCGTCATTTGGAGTTGATTTGTGGTGGCAGAAGCTGGACGAGCCAGAAAGTCAAGGCTACGTCATCCAACTAGGAAGGATAGCGAAATTTCTTTGCGGCCCTTGGCTCCTCAAGAAAAATAGTTCAGGAAATAAGTCAAGTCGATTCGATGGGTCTAAGGGCCGAGAGGATGAACCTATGAAGTTCAAGCATGAAAACTAAACAGTACAAAATATCATTCAGGGATAGGTATAACATTTCTAAATCCACGGAAAAAGTAGAAGCCCGCTACAAGTAAACTTCTTGACGAGGTTCAACAAAAACTATTAAGCTCAGCACTCTTAAGGCAATTAAAAAATATTTACACTACAGAACGTAGGTTCACATTGCGTCGTTCAGAAGACTAATGGGTACCAAGTTCGCTGATCAGTGAGTGGAAAACTCAACGATTTCTCCAACGGCAGGGAGAAATCGTCCAATCGTCGTCGTTCAACTAATTGGCGGAAGAAGATGGGCATAACGAAAACCAGAGAACACTTCAATATACCGACTTTTTGAAGAAAATTTGACACCAGTATACCAACTGGTTGAACGTTTCTGGTGGGTACAAACACAAGAAAAACTGACAATAAATTCTCCAATCCTGACACTTGTATTTTATACAGACTATCAGAACAGATACATAATTTCTACATTATACATAGACAAAACACAAATATTACTAACATTAAGCAAATGTTACAAAAATAAAGTTTGAAATAGGTAGGTAAGTAGGTACCTACTTAATTTAGCCAACCTACTTCAGAACATTAAAGCTCCTTACCAATTCACAGAAGATTATTATTGGTATCACAGAATGTGTTCAAACTAATGTACTCAAGTAATTAATCAATAAATCAATTCGGAAAAAAAAAATCAGTAACCAGTAGGTGCGTAGGTGGGGGAAGTTCTCACCACTTTCGTAACAATGATTACCAAATGAAAAACATTACAAATGAATACATCCCAGGAATCGTAACCATTCGAACCTGCGGGGACTTACCACCACCTATCCTACCAGTGACAATCATTGCACGTGTTGGCGTCAGGGAATAGCGAAAATCCAGATTTTCATCACCATTGTAGGTATTCAACTATTTGTAAGTTTAGGATGAGATGAGAAGCACCCAATGTAGTCCAACGAGGCATGCGTGGATAAAAGCGGAAGTTTCGATGGCGTCACGCGAATTTCAATTCACACTTATATTGTTACCAGCTCTTAACGTTGTAAAACCCCATCACCAATACCTACTAGTATTCCATACCTAAGGTGGGTCTCTCAGTTCCTTCTGAACTAAATTTTAAGCAGAAAATTGAGTTTCGAGTCAAGGGAGCTCCGAATTTGAGATCGTCATTCTAACTCATTAGAATATGCAATTATTGTAGGTTCTAAAACCTTTTATTTTAACCGACATTCATAATTTATTGTGCAGTGATTAAAATTAACAACCAACCATTATTTTGGAATAAAATGTACAATGGAAGTAAACGAATTTTATAGAATAAAATACTTTGGAGTGAATTAATTGATCGGTAAGTAGGACCTACATAAAAAGGTTCATGAAATACAAAAATACTGTTTCGATCAGAAAAAATGATGGGGCAAGTTAGTACGAATATAATATTGAGTGAATAAAACTTCCTTTACAGTGATCTTCTCTCTGAAGCATATCATCAAATTTGAAAGTAGTACCTTTTGCTAGTGCCGTTTCTGCATAATGTGATAGAGGGTACTGGCCTGAAGGGAAGTCAAAATGCACTACGTATTTAGTTCCTGGCTCAAACCAAACTGGGTGCGACAGTGAGACGATCTGATGCGAGTTGAACTCTACATTTTCATCGTGATCGGTTTTACACAAGATATTATCACTCTGGTCTTTAACAAACGCAACAAGTCGTTCGCGATAAGTGTGCCCCGAGTGGGGCCACACTTTGGGGGCACCCATGGTGGAGATTCGGGTGACTATCTCAAACCCGGTGACCAGGACACGAGAGCTCGATGTAATGCCAACTTGAACGGGTCCAATGTAAATCCAGAATCGGTCACCTCTGGCAATCTCTCGAGTACATCTCCAAATGAGAGGCGTTATGGAACTTCTCGGTTCGGCATTCGATGAAAATCCCGTTCGAACTATTTCCATCTCAAGTTGCTCCACCATTTCACCGCCAATCAGCGATTCGAATAAATCGCATTCTTCTTTGGTCAACACCCCCGAAGGTACCGCAACTTCAGAAAACTCTCTGGGAGTGAACGTGAGGAATCTAATTTTTTCAAGCGCTCCGAACGACTTGAGGCAGGAACGCACATTTTGAGTTGATGGCAACACTTCTTCAATCGAACACTCTTTTGCTGCCCAATCTAATAAATACTTGAATAGATCAACATCCTTCATGTTCATCTGGCGAAGATCAAGAAGACGAAGCAGCGTATTCTTGCTCAGGTGGTCATCACTACTAGTCGACCAGATTTTGTAAGAATAACGCGACATGACCTGAACAAAAAACAAAAATTTGAAACCAATTTGTGAAATAATTAACACAATATTAAACACAAGTATCTCTTTATATTCCAAGTCAAACAAAAACAGTTTAACGATAAAAAGACAAACCTTCAGGCAGACAGCCATAAGCTCTTCCTCGTTCAAAGCTTCGGCGATTGCAAGGACATCCCATAGAGTGCAAATGCTGGTGTTCTCAATCAAGTAAGAAAGACATATTTCCGATAGTTGAGGCATGATGTATTTTTTGCTTACATAAAGCAATCCTCCGGCTTCATCAATATTTTGCAAATCCAAAGAGTCGGAGTAGATGTAGCTTAAACAAACAAAATATTTTTAAAAGAACTTTGTAAAATAGAAGACATTATTCAGGAATCGAGGAGAAATACTGCAGAACAGGACTCTTGGAGCCAAGGGGGTGAATATTCTAAGCTAGCCCTATCTTCATCTTCTTCTCTGTTTTGATCCGCCTACCTTCTCCCTCACCCGGTCACTACCTATTTGTAAAAAGAAGTTCGACGATGGGAAACCTTGTAGGCTGGGATATCTTTAAGGGGGTCTCAGTTGGTCGCCGTTCGTTCTTAGTATTTCTTGAAATTGAAAGAGCAAAAACTTATACCTACATTTGAAACTTTGGAGGATTTTAGAAATTTATTAGTACACGGCCCTAGGGAGTTGAAAACTAAAATATTGCCACTGGAATCATCAAAATCGAACAATTGCTATTTGCTATTGTTCAACATGCTAGTTGAAGCAGGGAAAGCGGTAAGGCGAACGGAGACTGGTACGCCAGAGGACTCTGGTGACGTCACGCCCCTTCCCTGCCATCGAGCGTGAGCACACCTCCTCTCCTATACTCACCTTGTATCTTACCTCCTCTGAATCCGCCTGCCACAAGCGAAATAACAGTGACAAATTGCATTGGAAATTGGAAGCCCAGATGGAGAGGGAGGGGGATAGTGGCGAGGAACCTTGATTAGTCAATAACCAGGTGAAATATATGTTTACCTTCGAATTTAATAAAAGTCCAGATCGTAATTGTAATCCAACCAAGTTGGTTCTTGTTATTTGCACTCTAGCCACAATCACATAACAGTGGTGGCAGTTTTGGTGGTTATCACAATGAATTCAATAATACTGGGATACGGAAAATTCCAACCTAATGATTGCATGCTGAATGAAGCACTGCGTTGGCAGAACTACGCAATGCAATGCAGAATGACTGGACCTAGTTTCAGATTGATAATCGAAATGTTTTATCGCCAGTTCCACAGGACAGACATACAACATTGTCAATGCTGCTTTGGGCACGGTAATCAAGCGCAAAGATTCATGACATTGTTATTAACTAGGAAATAGGCCATGAAGGAAGATAAGTGCACCTTCGAGTCGTGCTTGACCGACAGCACTGAAAGTCCATCCGAAGAAAATGTGGTTTATCGTTTTATGCAAGGGCTTCAAGATCAGACTTAACGTGAAAAAGTAATGGGGATCTGTCCATAGAAATTAGACGAGGCTCAATACGATTTGAGACTGTAGTTCTGGCTATTCCTCATAACAAGAAAAGGAGGATGGGACGGCGCCAGAGAATTCAGAAGATGCTCTAGTGAGCAGCAAATATGGTGATCGACCCAACAAACAAATCTATGTCAAATTGATTGGGAATGAGGTCCTCAGGAATAGAACTCCTCCTTTGTTGAACTTTCGGAAAATTTATCACCTATTTCAGGGCTCGAAGGATGGGTTACCGAGTGAGCATCACATCAGCGTCCATTATCAACCAACTAGTTAAAGATGCCACAATAGCTGGTGGAAAATAGAAGATTTGAAGCTATTGAAGGTAAAATGAAAAAACTTTTGTTACACTTACTTCAAGAATATACGAAAAACATAGGGCTCAACATCCGGTACCCTGATAACCTCTTTTGGTTCGGATAAACCTCCGAAGAATAACGCTTCGAAAACAGGGGAGCTTGCAGCTAGTACTAATTTATGGCAGCAAATCACCTGAAAACAAATAAGATAGATTTGCAGCCATCCATTAACCGAATAATGTGATTACCTCTCAGAAGTACATAAATCTAAACAGGAGGTTCTATAGGAGTAGAAACTTAGGGAAGAAAGGGATTGTTTGTAAGTAGATTAGCATGGAAGAGGAGTAATTTCATAGGGGGAGGGGGGTCTGTAAAGCTGGATTCACATGGGATGGAAGAGGGCGGAATCGGAAAAGACAGAAAGATGAGAAAACCAGTGGAGGGGGTAGCCGGAGTCAGTGGAAGGTTCACATGGATGATGGACGGAATGATAACCTCTCTCTGATCTATAACCTCTGTTGACTGTGTTTTGAATTGGACGTTCAATTCCTCGTTGAAATTAATTTTGTATTAAATAAAGAAGAAAAAACGAGCAAAAAAAGGACAGTGCAACAAATGAAGCACGAGCGTGGAACCTCGGGGTACCCGATTGTTGATTGAAACAATCAATGGGGAATTTGCCTCACATTTTTTTTTTTTTTTTTTTTTTCGAATGAGGGTTTATTTTTATGGAATAAAACCATAGTGAGCTGCTCGAAAACGCATCCAAAAAATTTAGAGAATTTAAGGAAGATGGAAATTTTAAATGTGATGGCAATGTGTAAGAGGCAGCCATGTTTGAAACGTAACGGATATTCTACCAATCTGACTTCAAAGGAGGTTCTGTGGCGCTTACCACAGAAGCGGAACATACACGAACTTTTAGCTTACAAAATATTAACACAAGAGTGCGCCACGAACTGGCAGGAAGAACCCAGACACAAAAGTGACCAAAAGAAACAATATTACTCACTTTTTTACAATACGATTCTACCTACTAGTTTATCAAGCATTATTAGTCTTCATCTTCTCTTATTTAGTTTCAAGTTTTGAATCACATTATTCGAATAGCCTTTTCACTGGATCGTTTTGTGTGGCGGTGCTAGAACTCTGTCTATTGTCGGAGTTGTTTTCGCGTCGTTTTTTTTTTTTTCGTATGACGTCAACAATATTCCTCGATTTTCGCGGTGTTTTGTAACAGAGGCTTCACTTGTTTAGGCATTTTCTCCTACGGTAACTTTTTCCCCTTGGTTATTCCTAGTGTTAAACGTTATTCTAGGGCCCTATTATAGGATTTGAATTGAAATTCCAGAATCTAAAATTGAGGCAAATTCCCCATTGTTTTTTCCAGCAATCGATATTTTCGATGGTATTTTTCAACAAAGGGTTAATATTGCTCTTAGAATTTTCAATTCGCCCACATGCTCATTTATTTCAACGAATGCCAGCTGAACAATGTTTCTAGAAAATTCACAGTTGGGATTCTGCAATAATTCTGGGAATACATTATCTCAACTCCCCAACGCATCAATTGCATCGATCGTATCAAAACAATCGATTGTTGGCTACTATCGACAGTTGACCACCCCTGGTGCAACTTCCACTCGTGGATAGGTAACCTGACGACAGTATGAAAATTCGTTCCCTGACGGGTTCCACCAAGATGGCGGCCACCATTCTCAACCAGGGAAAATCAGCCAATCAGATTGTGATATTTCTTTCCGTCTTTTCCGTTTCCGCCCTCTTACGTCCCATGTGAATCCAGCTCAAGGCTTACAACATGGCTTCCATCCTGGAGATGTAAATGGAGCTACAAGTGCACAGAGAGTGGATAGAGAGTGCACCTGTACCTACTTGAATAAATATATTACAAACGTTCATGAGTAGCTAATTTACAACTGAATAACCTTTCCCCTTTGCTCAATTTCTGTATTAATTTTAGAAAATGCTTCTGGTTCACTGTGATAAGAAATGTAGACGGGTTGAGTTCTCTGTATTAGGAATAGCTTTTGCAAATCAAATGCGCGGTCTTCAGAAAACAAATTATAGGCATAAGCAGATTTTTACGTGGTGCTCACGAGAATCGTTCAATTAATTCCACGATTTGAGGTGTCATTACAGGATTATCATGACATTACTACTACAAGATTGACTAAATTACTACTACACCAGACTAAATTTTCTGTATTGGAAAAGGACCTTTTCTTCAAGTGCTTTCTGCCAGCTAGTTCAACTAGCTAGCAGAACTAGGACTAGGCAGCTCTTGTCTTTATAGATGAGTTAGCAACTTTTCTTTTCTTCGTGTTTTACATTAATAGGTATTAATTATAGGCGATTATTCTCATGTCACTCCAGTAGTGTGTAGGTATTATGTATAAATAATAATAATAAAGTAAACTGACTTCAACATTATCTTCACCGACTGAAAAAGTGCAATCGGTCCATTGGGAGAGCCTTAAAAGTTCTTGGAATCTATCTTTGATAGAACACTTGGTCAGCTGCCAGTCGTGCTTACTTCTTGCCCACTGAGACATCTGTGAATAATAAATGAATCCATCAAAATTAGTACAAACTGAAAAAATTGCGCAGTTGGCAAAAATGTAGATGAATATTCCAAGAGGAACGATGTGTTTATTTACCTTTTCAGGTTTGAAGACGGGTTTTCGAAGGTCAATCCACCCAATAACCTGATGCAAAACACTCCCTTATCACTGTAAACAAATTTCTACTAAAATGTTCAATCCGAAGAAGGCACTTCAGGAAGAAGAGGCTGGAAGCGAATGTTTCCCGTTTCAAACACCACTGAGAGGATGACCGGAGAACATTTTTGCGAGTTTGATGACCGAATTAAATTCAACCTACGGATGTAATGAGCGATGAGCTACCAACCACCTTGCTGACCTTGAACGCGGTCAAGGCATTTTCGTACTTCGCGTCAAGAAAAAACCAACCGGTACAATCTCCTTCCAGTTCAATGATAAGATCGTGACATGGAAGTAGAGGATCGGACCATGGAGGGAACGCTCCTATCAACAGCAGTTCGACAACCATTAGAGGGCGGAGCTTGAAATCCTAATGAAATGAATCGTTTTAAATGTAGGTTTTAATTGAAATTATGGGTCATAACCTTTTAATTTGTGAGCCCCTGCTAACTGATAACACCTAAGTGACGGGGCTGGGGTAAGCCAGTACCTCACTTCCTGGACCCCAAGATGCCGCCTCCACAGAGCCACCTGCGGCGAAGGACTGAGGGGGGGGGGGTGTAATCTGGGCCAGTTCCGAGGGGCGTGGTCCACCCCCCTACTGGAAAGACGCCAAACACCACCAAAGGCGTCCGAGTCGACTTCAACCATGACTCTGGGGGTGGAACATACCACCAGTGACGACCTCAGCAGCAAACCATCAGCTTAGCCGAATGGCAACCTGGGTGGTCGAGAAGGCAGTGGCTGACGTCACCGGCTGGAGGGGGAAGCACCTGGATTCTGCTGTTTGAAGCGGCCATCACACCGTCCCCAACTGCGCAACAAGTAGGTCCCGGCCGAACGTTTCCTGCTAGCTAGTCGAGTAAGTCCAGGCTGAAAGTCGTCCCCCTTCTCGAAAGTCAGCCCCTGAACTTTAGAGTCCTATCCCCCCAAAATCTCTGTACGGATCAAGAAGACGACCATCTGGAGAACTCTCTTCAAAACCAACACTTCATCGTCGAGGATACCTTAGGGCTCAACACGTGAGTGCACAAACTAATTCTAACTACTTTTTGGCCAAAAATGGTTAGGCAGGTGAAATAAAACAGTGATAAGAAAGTAACGATTAATAGTAAAATTTGGTAAAAGTTGAAGTGGTAAAATTGTTATTGAAAAGACACGAGACACGGTGAGAACACGGATTGTAAAATTGATTGAGAAAGATAAAATTGAATGTATTGTTTGCTACGGAACTTTTGCAGAGAATATTCTTGTCATTTTCATTAGTCTCCTTAAATTCAAATTGTGTAAAAGAACCTACGCCCTTCAGGCTTGTAAGATTTCCTTTCAAATTTATGTTTATGTAATAAACACTTGTTCCTGGTATTCTACTCCATATTTGTGTTGTTTCTCAGTTCATCATGCGGTATCTCAGCTAAAACTCTCTAGGGGTAGAAATAAAACCATTTAAATTCACTTTATTCTTTCTTTGAAGTCAGACCCATCAGGTCGTGTCCTTAGGACACATTTTGTCGAGAACACGTCCACGAGGACAATCAGGTTAGCTTCGTGTTTCAGAACACGAGGGACACAGAGAACATGCCCTTCCGGCAAAGGACACATTAGGTAGTCCGAGGTAAATAAAGAACAACCCTTCAGGTCTAACAGCATTTTATTATTATATTCAACGGAGTCAACACCTTCGAAGAGCTACCATAACTTCAAAAGGTAAATACAATTTATTACCCTAAATTTAACATAATTTTAAGTTGTTGGGTTTTTCTCTTGACTCCCCATTTCACAGTGAAACACAGGGTAGAATCCCTTCAGGATCCTACTCACAATCCGCTTGTGCTAGGCAACTAACTTCATTTTCTACCATTACCTAGACAAGTATCAGTTTACAAATTGGTGACAGTGGTGACACTTGTCCTCACCACTGGCATCCAGTTTGTCAAACGGTAGGCTTACAAATTGTTCAACAAGTAGATATTCAAATGTACCTTCGCCTAAATACCATTAGGTTCGGATTCACTAAAGGAGAACGTATTCACGATTAGGTACAGTTTGATTCTCATATCTGAACAGTAAATCACGTTCAAATTGAAAGCTGTCATAGTGTCCTATTGAAATCGCATTACCTTTTGTTAATCCACGGATAAAAATCTCTTCATAAAACAATCGTTATCCTGATCCGCGGATTTAAGTCTGGCTTTGAGGTTCATCCACACTGGTCGATTGCCCTAATCGATCTCCAGACTCTCCTGTGAAATTGGCCCTCACTGAAAACCCCAAGTAAGGTCTTTGGTAAAGTATGCACTACTTCCTGTATGATCATAAGTGTGTGAGCCCCTGCTCACTGACAACACCAAGGTGACGAGGCTGGGGTAAACCAACACCCCCCTTCCAGAACCCCAAGATGCTGCCCCCACATAGCCACCTGTGGTGAGGATTGTGAAGGGGCAATCTGGGCCAGTTCCAGGGGCGTGGTCCGCCCCCACCAAAGGACGCCGAACACCATCCGAGGCATCCAACCCAGACTTCAACCATGGTCTCCTGGGATGGAACCAAGACACCTATGTCTACATCAGCAGCAGTCGAACAACCTGACTCAAGTGGCAGCCTGCTTGATTAGAGAGGCAGTGGATGATTGGGCAGCCATCTTCACTTCCCCCTTTAACTGCGCAAGAAGTAGGTTCCGGCCCAACGTTTCCCTCAAGCTTGATTTGTAGGTTCTGGCTGAACATCACCCCTGTCCCCCTTCTCAAAAAGTCAGCTCGAGAGTCAACCCCCCTGAACTTAGCGAGTCGTATCCCCAAATCATTCTCTATCTCGGATCAAGAATTACCGACTGGAGAACTTCAATCAACCGTATCAAGATCATCGAGGATCCCTTCGGGCCCAACACGTGAGTGCACAAAACTAAGTTGCTAACTCATTTTTGGCCAAAAATTGTTAGGCAGGTGAACCATAAAACAGTGTAGAAAGTCGGAGTACAATAGTCAAATAGGTAAAGAGCAAGCTTGTAAAATTGTAAAAAAAAGACACGAATTGTAAAGAAACACGAGAACAAGGTGAAGACACAGATTGTAATTATTCGAGAAGGAGTTGGAAAATATTGTCTATTACGGAAAGTTTGTACGAAATCCTATTCTTGTCACATTTAACGATCTCATTAGTAGTAATTGTTTGAGTTGCCATACACCCTTCAGGTTTGTCATATTCGAGTTACTGAAATACTTGTTTTATTGAATAAACATTCTTACCTGGTATTTTACTCCATATATTGTGTTATCTCTGAGTCCACCCTGCGACCAAACAGCTCAGTAAATTAGGGGTAAAAATAAAATGACTTAAATTAAATTCATTGCTTTATTCAACTTCAAACCCTTCAGGTCATGTCCTTTGGACACATTTGTAGAAAACACGTCCACGTGGACTTTCAGGTTGGCTTCGTGTCTGAAGACATGAAGGACACCCCCTTTCATCAGAGGACACATTTAGTGATCCAGAGTAAAGAGAACTACCCTTCAGGTTTCACAGCATTATTTTATTATTCAAAGTCAACAGAGTCAACACCTTCGAAGCGCTACCATAACTTCACAGGTAAATACAATTTATTATCCTAAAATTAACTTAGTTTACATTCTGTTTCGGTACTTGCTTGACTACCCCCCATTTCACAGTCAAACACAGAGTGAAATCCCTTCAGGATTTTATTCGCCATCTACTTGTATTAGGTAACTAACTTCTCACTACCATCCCTTACCTAAACAAGTAGGAGCTTACAAGTGGTAGGTATATTTTGCACAACCCCCACCAGAAGCACACTAATCATCCTGGGACTAGCACTCAACGGTATATTTCATACAAACTGCTATAAGACCAAACTCGCTAATCTCAACTGAACTCAATTAATGACACTGGTGATTTCACCACTACTCCCAAGTGAGAATCGTTTCCACACTCCGAACAAGCGTTCCACTGGGTTTCTAGTCCTGATTTGCGACTCGTTGTACAAATTTTCAGCTGGAGTATGGCACTGGTCGAGCGGGGTCATCATATATGGTTTGCATGCGTACCCGCTGTCACCAACGAGTACAGCATCACTGTACATTCCCTGTTCAAATAGCGCCCTACTGTGACACATGCGCCATATGCGGGAGTCATGGGAAGACCCGGGATATCGGGCCCTCAATGTCCATTATTTCTAAATTCGTGTTACAAATCACCTGGACGTTGAGTGAGAAAAAGTCCTTCCTGTTCCTAAAAGTTTCTGGGAGCTCACCTCCTGTAATTAAAGAAACATTGGTGGAATTAGAGGAAGAATTGGTTCACTTGATAGGAAAATATTTCCTGAAACATAGGTAGGTATCACTGAGTTCAAAATCATTATTTATGTATAATAGGTTCTTACCTGGCGATTGCCCCAATTTAATATGAGTGCAGTCAATAGCACCGACTACTTTGGGGAATCAGGCTCTCTGGAAGAACTCCAGCTGTGTGGCTCTTATTTCCTCAGATCCCCTGCCGTGGATTGGAAGCACCCAGTGGCATAAAATCGTAGGGCGCACAACAGTTGATTAATTGGAGAAACGCAGTTATTTCTGTGGAAACCAAAGCAATCAACCATCAAAGTAATAATCAACGAATTATTTTTATTGTAATTGCAACGTAATTCTGTTTATTCAATTCAATTTCGTAACGTAATTCTGTTTATTCAATTAAATTTCCTTACCTGTCATTTCTGTACTCCAATCGATTCTCAATCAACTGTAGAACGTGGAGTGTTAATTGTTTTGAGAGTCGAGATATCTTACGATGAAATCTGTTTCGGCGAGATTTTCAAAGTCTTCTGTTCTGCGAACGTTCTGCCTTGGACGACGAATAATAAACAAGCTCTCGACATCGTTATTTTCATCATCGTTTAACACAAACGAAAAGCTACGAATAAGAGCTCGTGACATGATGAATACGAAAAAATACGCACGAAAAGAAAGATGATGAGAAAGAGCACAAAAGAAAACAACAAGATTGTCGGCTTTAAACAGAGATCAAATCCCATAACCAGCCGAAATTGAGCGATCAGCGCCAAACGCCGGATGAACCGAGGAAGGCGTTGATCGCCTCTGATGAAATCCATTATCTCGGTTCAGCAGTTAAATCCGCCCTCGAACTCCGATCAAATGTTGGTGAAAACGGCCCTTAGCTTTACTCATCCACTTAACTTGTCTCCAGTACTCTGTGTGTTCATCAAAAAAGCTGTTAATAAAAATAAAATAAAAAAATAAACTAAAAAACTTTCACGCCGTTGGAGGAAAAGAAATACTCTGGGACTCTACCTTTGAGATAAAAGCTGCCAAGCCTGCAACCACAAGTTGACACCAACGGAAATCATTAATTGCTATAAAGATGATACTGGAATTTAAAACTTCCAGGAACCGGTTTATTCATACCATTGGGGTAGCTAAATCGTTTAGTCTTGGCATATACGCAACAATATTCTCAACAGAAAATTCTTGTTACTTTGTATTTATCACAACACTAAAAACACTTGGCTCAATAACAAAAAATGTAACATCTTTACTGATAGCCATGCAAGCATAAAAGCCCTTTAATGCCATTACTTGCTGCTTCAAAACTTCCACCCACAATGACTACATGGAGTATTTTTCCCTGGCATCTCCTGTAATAACAACAACAACAAAATTATGTCTTCCATCCATGCTCCATGTGTAGTGTTTGATTTTTATGTGCTGGACTTTTGTTTTTTGTGCTCGTTCAGTTTGAATGATGAATTATTCTATTTATTTGTTTATTCTACATAAGTAATGACAAGTTATTGATACTATTGTAATTATTGGGGAAGAAGAGATATTTGCCTTAGAAGTTACCTGTGCGCTCCAAAACTTAGAGGCCCCAAAAATGAGTGTTTGGGATTGGACATTATTGTGTTGATAATGCGTTTATAAGTGCCTTGAAAATCCTGAAGTTAGAAATACTGTAGCAGAGTATTACTGTAGGTAAGTCCAGCTGTGCCCGCTCTCCTTTGAATCAACAAGTTCACAATTTATTGCACCTCATTATGGAACCTATCAAACCAGCAGTATCACAGAAAGAATATCTGAAGCGATATCTGATGAAAGATCAAAAAAAGAAAACCAAGAAGAAATCCAACATTTCATCCTCTACACATATCAAGAGGTAGATACTTTCTCTTGCCTATTCGGTACACTATGCATGCTGATAACATAACTAGGTTTAACCATTAGGTGTTTCTAGTACCTACTAGAAACTGCTTGTCTAGTACCTACTACAAACATGACCTGAGACCACTCGTAGGAATCGTAGAGTTGAGAAGTACCTTTAAATAGTTTAGTAAATATTATAATTTATTGCATTCTGTAAGTAAGTTCCAGAGGGAATAAGGATGAAACGAATATTTAAAACAAGTTGCGTTGATGTAGCCATTCACAACCATGATGTGAACCCCACAGCGTCTAGCCGCATTAAGGTTTTCCTCCTTGAATCAGAAAACCTTGTTTTATGGAAGACACTAATTTTTAGGGAGCGTTTCTAGGGGTTTTACTTACAGATATGAAAATCACATCAACAGGGTGACCAGCGACCTGAAAAACCGGGAATACTCAGGGAATTTTACTCTACTGGTCTGAGGGGGAAAAGTTTTAGAACGGAAAAATACTCACACTTGAAAATTTGACTAGGCCCACTAGGGTAGTAGGTAGGTAGTTAATTTTATTCCGTTCAACTAGCTAAAATAGAGAGGATATGTCCTCCTACGCAAAATATACCTAGGATGTTTCCAAAACGCCGGGAAGCGCCCAATATGAGCGTTTTATGCAAACCAACCCAAGTGGCTGTTTTTGGTGAATTTCTTTGAACATACCTGCGGACTTAATTTCGTTATTTCCCACCCTATTTAATGAGGAATTTCACCGAATTCTGTTTGCATTTTTCGTGAATAGTTAATGGTGTGGGATATATGGAAATCGGGTTGATTTCGGAAAATTAGTCTCCTGTTATTTTTGGGAGACAATCAAAATTTATGATTTCAAAAAATAACCGGGAAAACGGACCTCTTTGATGCGAAGCGGGAACGCTCGCTGATTGGCTGTTTGGATCGCCGTCTCCTCCCAGTGTTGCCCGATGGTACGATGAAATCATGTTATCTAAGAGGAAAGTTATCAAACAAAAACAGGGGAAGCCCAATTTTCCCCATCTTGCTTGTTCTATTTTTTTCTTCAGTTTTCGGTTTCAATCTTTACTGGTTTTGTGGAATGTTGCATCTGAAGACTACTACTGATTTCACGATCTCAGCGCTTCAAGCGACCGTAAACGAACTATTCCAGGTTGACGTCATCCTCCCAGTTTTTTTTAAGCGTTCATATTTTCTAAACTGTTTTGTTTATTCGTAAATTAGGAAGTACGGGCTGAAAGTTCGCCGTAGGGGGTTTTTCGAGGTGCTGAATCCGATTTTGGGGTCAAAATAGGAAATTCCGACATGGTGAAATTCCTCATTAGGTTTGTTCCAGCAGGGCCAACCGCGGGCGACCGCGGTTAGCCCAAAAACCTCAGCCTTATAGATCGCGGTTGTGTGACCATCACCGTGGTTCAACCACTGCTGGAACACTCAACAGCTAGTTGGTCGAAAATCGCGTTAGGTACTTCTGAGTATGTGTGACTTCAGGTTTCCATACCTGCTTATCATCGTATAGGATGCATAATGAATAAAATACCTTTTCCCATTGCTGTAATCATTTAAAATTCCTAAAAACTGTTTCTTTGATGAGGATGGCAAAAAATATTGTACAGATCCAAAGCAAGCAAAGTAGAAGAGTAACACCTTTCTACTCAATAAAAACATCAAATTTCTAGCTGATTGATGTTTTTATTGAATAGAAAGGTTTTACTTCATGCTCACTACCATATCTACGAATAATGCGTTGGTATTTTATGTACGAAAAACGAAGGTTTTCTTCGAAAAATCCACTTTCTAGCACTCAGAATTATTCGGAGGTATCACCATTGGATTTAGCGTGAAAAATTACAAAGGAAATGATACTAAACTCATCAAGTCATCATGTGATTCTTTGTAAAACACACGTTTTCTTGCATTCAAACTTGATTTACTCTTCCAATTTGAATTTAAAAAAGAAAACTTTGTATACCGTTGGAAAGCTGACAATTTAAGCATATTTTTTTCTGAAGAGCGCCCATCGAAATGGACAGGCGTTCAAAGTGAAAACTTCAATTTAAAAAGAGTCATATTTCGAAAAAAAATTGAAGTTTGCTTTTTGATTTGATTCTTTAGAAATGGTTTAATTCCAAAAGATTTTGGTTTTACACTGGGCAGCTTGGAAATTTAACGCTCTTCCCAACGATAGCCTTAAATTTGAATTTATTTGGTAAATAACAGGAATTATGGCAATTTTAATGACGTAAAGTCGAAAACGCGAAAAAAAACTTCGAAGTGAAAAAAAGGCATTTTGAGTGAGTTAAGAAAAAATTGCCGGGAGACATTTTTTGTAGCAAATTAGTTGTAGAATCGATCCTTGAAGTTTGGTCCATCCAAATGGTAGACACCCTGTATAAGTATGATGTTATAGAAAAGTCACAATTTTAATGCAAATTTATCTTCAGGAGGGCGTAAAGAGATTTCAAGATTTCCTTTGTGAGAGCGAGAAATTTGAGGACATTGGGTTGAAGCTTCACACGTTTCTGAAAAAAGTTCTTCCAACAGGAGGGTGAAAAAATCCATTACTTAACACACCTACTGTCCAATTTGTACCTAGCTCTGATGACTATAAACCACAGAGTAACGGAGACAAGTTATAAACAACAAGACAACGGAGACAAGCTTTAAACTCTCAACCAAAACACCTAGGGAGGTCCTTCCACTGCGGAGCTCGTTTTTAAATGAGAAGGTTAAGGTAGAGGTTTCTTTAGTATGAGGTTTCCAATCTTGACCGCTCGCGACCGCACTCCTCAAAGCGGTCGGGTTTGGGTCGACCGTGGTCGACCGCGGTCGAGTTGCTGGAACAGTGGTTCAACCACAAAGTTGGGCAGATTGTCGTGCTGGAACAGTGGTTAGTCGTAATGCGCATGCGCCGGTCGACTGCGGTCGACCACGGTCGCCTTGCTGGAACAAACCTATTATGTTATTACTCTTACGAGTTCAGACTACTGCAAGAACTCCATTCCAATACCAACTGTTTTTTCTTGACCGAAACTTAATATCAATGGCAATCAAGCTGACTTGGGACATTTCACAATGAAATTTAAAAGATTTAGATTCAGA
Source organism: Apolygus lucorum (assembly GCA_009739505.2). NCBI lineage: Eukaryota > Metazoa > Arthropoda > Insecta > Hemiptera > Miridae > Apolygus > Apolygus lucorum. Next base: position 68,788,035 of record CM019176.2, on the reverse strand, counting down.
AAATTAGTGGAGCTGCAGCCAAAAACGCTGAGTCTGTCAACGTTAGCAGATTCTCTTCCAATGCCAACTGTCTCTGGATGGAATGCTTGATTGTAACCGTTACTCTTGTGCCACTAACGAAAGATTCATAGAACGGCCCATTTCTAAATAAAGTTACAAATTTTTTCTTGCTTCTTTCCATGACAAAATGATGCGCATAATGTCTTTCTGTGTAGTTACTTTCATCACTCTACTGAAAACATTACGTTTTATATGAACACTTTCTACTGCTCTCTCTTATGCGTTTATAGATATATGCTTCATTCTATAATGAGGAACCTCCCAGTTTTCATTGACCTTTTTAATTTCAGGTCCGTGATCATTGACGATGACATCAATATCGATGAAATACCAAGAATTATAGATGATACTTTTAGTCTGGACCACTTGGGAGATGAGGCACCTCAAATTGCTGGCATCATTGATGAAAGGCCTGAGGTGGTGAAATTGGAAGAAAAGTACAAAAGTGGAGAATGGAAACCTTTGAAACCTGATAACCGAATTAGTACGGAAGAGCAGCTGCCGGATTTCAGTCGTTACGATGACGACGACCGTCCTTATCCTGCTAAAAAGTCGGATTTTAAGGGAGGCAGAGGTGAGATAAAATCGAAAGGAAAGTCAGACAGGCTCCACACCTATCGAGATGACACTGATGGGAAATCTGAAGATTCAGACATGTCTCCTCCTCGAGCAAACAGAAGAAGAGAAGGCTCGGAGAGCAGAGGTGGGCGTGAACAAGTGACACGGAGGAAGGACCAAAAATGGAAAGACCAGGACAATGACTCGGACTTGTCACCTCCCCGGTCTAAAAAACGTGAGAACAAACGGAGACCCATGTCCAGCGATGGTATGTCCTCAAAGAAAAATGTCCAAAGTTCAGATTCGGATTTGTCCCCTCCCAGGCCTAAAAGAGGGGATGACGATTCAGAACGTAGGAATGGGAAGCAACATAAATCTAGAAAACATGAGGGCAACTCAAGATCCAAATCTAACTATAGCAAGTCCTCTAGGGAAAGAGATAAAAGTGAAGATTCTGATTTATCACCTTCTAGGACAAACATGAAGCCAAGAAACATTGAACGGCGGAATAAGGATACAGATGAATTGATCAAGAAATCTAGGGGTGGCAAATCTAGATGGAATGATTCTAGCAGTAAACACCGAGATCGTGAGAAAGTTTCGGACGGGAACGATTCGGATTTGAATGTTCCGAGGAAAAAAACTTCTAGTAGAAACGCTGAGAAAGACTACAGGAGAGGGAAGCGTCGTAGCTCAAGTGATGGAGATTCAGATCTTTCACCTCCCAGGAGGCAAAATCCTCAGGATTCTGTTGGTTCGAGGACTAAAAATAGGTAAGTTACGTACCAACCTTTCGTTAGTTTTTGTTATTATGCACCTACCTGTAGTGAAGAAATTCGAAAATTAAGAACATCTAGATTAATTTTTGCTCAAGTGGAATGCTCTTTATCAGCACTTACTAAAGTCTAACAAGTCGTAATTACCTGTTTAAAAACGCTGAAAATGACTATACAATGGTTATATTTCTTCGTTATACCCTGCAAGATAGCAATCCAGTTATCATCTGAAATTTGTAAAATTAGTAAGGTTTTTAATCGTCTTTTCTACTACATTTTTGTGTCCACTTGCAAACTCCTACATACAAAGTTAGCGTGATTTTATGAAGATAAGGTTGTGAACTTTAGGAGAGTCTAGCCCCTAGAAAGTATTGTCGGGTTTCAGCGCTACCTACCGCCACTTCAGCAAACTACCATCCTTTTCAGCTCGATGTGAGCGTGGTCAAACGGCATTTCTGAAAAGTAGGCTTACCTCGATTTTACCACTCTCTAATTTCTAAGTTTGGTGGCTTTACTTCCCTGCCTTTTTAAATTGAGAGGAAAAGGAATTTGTTATTGCATTTTTGTGTTTTGGAGTGACGAATCAAGCAGAATGCATTATTATAGTAAAAATAAATGTTCTCGAGTCGACTAAGTCCATGTACATCGCTACATTGTAATCTTAGGATAACTGCATGTTAGAGGAGCGATGGTAATGCTGTCGCGAGCGTGATCACCTGATATCAGAAATGGTAGTTCGTTGAAGTGGCGGTAGGTAGCGCTGAAACCTGACAACACTTTCTGGGGGCTAGACTCTCCTGTGAACTTCTTTTAAAAATTGGTAAGACTCCTCCAAATGTATAATTACCAGTTTTGTGATGCCTGAGTGAAAGGTAGTGAGAATAAGTAAGTTTGACAACCGTCTTAAGCACACCGGCAACATTAGCAACAATCAAAATTCACACTTCGTCGTTCTTTGCACAAAATAAACACCAACATAATTTGGAATACATTATTTTGGAAAGATGCGACTAGGGAAGAATGACAAGGACAGAACAGATGGGATAAGCTCAGGTATTTGATAAAGCTCGAGATAATGCGAAGCTGCTGATTCATCAAGGGAGAAACGCTTTACTATCCCTAGCGGAGGATTGAGTAACTAATGCTGCCTGTGTGGTTTAGACTTTCGTATAAGTTTTTGATTAAGTAGTTGAATTATTACTACTTGGGAAATGGTCTTTGATAAAAATAGTTTAATTTTTCACTCTGATCAGTTCAGAAATTGAATTAACATAATTTTACCAATTTTTAGCTCGTCTAGTTTCATCAATAATTTGGTAATAAAACGCTATAAATGGTAACGCAACAGTTTATTTCTGTTTTTTTTGTGAGTATTTTTCTGTCTGTAGTTTCAATTGTATGAATTGTCTCATTTGATTCTAAAAACATCGTAGTTGTGTGGGCCTTCATAACAAAATTTGGTTCTAAAGTTTCCTGAGGAACCTCAATTAGAAATGTAGGAATCCTAATTCGAAAAAGAGACGAAAACATGGAACATGCTTCAGCCGCGCTTTTCGGGGGAGTAGGCATGGGGTGAATGGATGGACCCCCGCATGACTCCCTCTCGCATGACATTTTTTGGATAGTTATTCCAAGGCTAAAGCATGTTCCATGCTAAAAATGTTGATCTGGTTATTCTTGAATAGGGAATAGACCCAGTTATAAGGCCTTCAAGCGTGAACACTGTGAACTAGAAACAAAACCAAACCAATGGTGACTGCCAGGTGCTCTATTATTGTTTCTAAATACATTCCAAACCAACCTTCATCAAGTTTTACAGTGCTCGGTCTCATTAATTCTATTTCAAAATAACGAAAAAAAAACACATTGATAAATGTGAAAATTTTAACCTTCACTTTCCCCCCTTGCAAGTGACTGACAATAGCCAAAATCTTCAGGGAATAGCTAGACTCCTTTATAAAATTTATCAAAATTAGTCATTGGGAACTAGGAAAAGTGGCGAAGTTTTCGATTTTTGTATTGTACGTACCTAGCAAATTTTGAGAGGAGTACATTTTGTTCAACTCCAAAGATTTTTTATTGGAAATAATTGGACGTTACTGATGTAAAGAAATTCAGTTGACTTGACAATTCTTTATATTCGTAAGCAAATTATGAATTTCAGGATTTTTTTTCGAATTGTTTCAGGGGAATAAGTGGAAGGGGTGGCAGTGATTCGGACTTATCTCCTCCACGCCATAGGGCAGATAGGGCTTCTGACTTGTCGCCCCCGAGGAAGTCCAACATCAGTAAGGACAACCGCAAGCGAAGTCGATTTGATAAGGAAGAACAGATGCAGGACGGCAAGAAGGCTGGATTACAGGATGCGAAGAGTTTAAAAGACGAACTCCGGTTGCTCAAGGAAAAAGAAGACGAAATGTTCAACAAGGTACGATCGCTTCAATTTTCAATTCATCTGCTGTATTTCCAGAAAATTATTTTTTTGTGGAACTTGTGGTTTCTCCGCTACTAACATGTTGGATTTTATAGTCTGAGTAAGTATTTGTTGTGTAATTTTTCCTAAGCAATGGTTTGGTTCAGCCAGGTACCACGTGGCAGCACCTACGTCATCTTCTTATTGCTTGGGGTGCCACCACCATTGGTTGTCACTGATCGCGCTTGCCAAACTTTCCATAAAGTAGTAAAGAGATTAAAATTTTTGCGTTCACAATTTAACAAATAATAAACATTGCCAAAATTAATAATACATCAAGTTTGACACTCCAGCTGGGTGTTGAGATTATCCCAGCCAGGATTTGTATCCTTCACTACAAAAGGTAGCAGCACCTCCAGGAACAAACCACCAGATTTGTTCATCTGGCCAAAACAGCCGAAGGATATCAGTGTGCTGTTAAGGCAGGGAAAACGCTGAATAAATAATAAAATGAAACTTCATAAAATGCAAAATCATATCATACTCTGTCAAGGAATAAATTTGCTCCGATGCACTTGCGCCCTCGTTCATTCATGACTATTTTTATTTTTATTTCAGATGGATGCTGAACTTTTGGGGAGATCAACAGCTGCTGTGGTCAGAGATCGTAAAACTGGATTAAGGAGAGATTTAGAGAAAGAACAACAAATTGAGAGACAGAAAGCTGCCAAAAACGCTTTACGCCAACAAAAATACGATAAGTGGGGGAAAGGGTACGTGTTTTTTTAATTTCTTTGAAATATATTTTGAATTGTAAACCCTTCTAAGCATTCAAAAATGTTGAATTCAATTCAGCTTGAATTGCTCTTCTGCTAGTTGATGGTTTTACTCCCTTCACTGGGTATTCTGCTTAACAATCAATATTCTTTGGATCCAAATGAAAAATAGTCTAATAACTTGTAATTGCAAAAAGTATCTTTTATCTCCTTGTAAATAATATTGTATAATGCATTGTCCTAATGTTACCAGGCTGAAGCAGGTGAAGGAACAAGAAGAAAGGAAGGCCGATATGGTACACGAAATGTCGAAACCATTAGCTCGATATGCCGACGATGATGACCTAGAAAGGGCTCTAAAGGCTCAAGAAAGGGAGGGTGACCCCATGTTGGACTACATCAAACGCCACCAAAAGGAGTCCCACTCTATTGATCTCAGTAAGTAATTTCAATTATCTGCTATTCAAGTTCAAAAATCTGCTATTCAATTATCTGCTATTCATCTTCGTAAAAAGTCTGTCGTCTTTAGAGAAATAGAAGGGTTTGGTTCGTGTTTCGTCGAATGAGTCATCCTTGTTCTAAAGGCCCATTTCGTTTCCACCTTGAGTCTCATACCTCTATTTTATAGGCATATCAATCAATCCCATGGAACGCTAAACATGGAAAAAAAGTGATTCGTGTTAACCCAATGTGTTATTGAATTTTTATTTTATGAAAACATTGAAAACTTTGATGTGCGTTTCTGTCCATTGCTACAAGTCACTTGCTCCTTCATTCAGCATTTTTCTGAGTTATGAAATGCTGGACTGCGCAACACCCTTCGTCTGCAAGCTGATGGACAAACCTCAATTCACCCAAGTGGGAATTGGAGGGATTGGAAGGAATTCACCACTCAGGAGAGTTGGTCATGACCATTTACCTCCCATGGGTACCTGTTTGTCTAAAACGCCACAGGTTAGGCCGAACTTTCAAGCAGAAGTTCTACCAACGAGACAAGGTGCCCGAGTTCGAAGCAGAACTCACATTCTGACAGACATTCTCAGGGGACTTGCCCTTGGGGGTGCCAACTCTCCTCTTGAAGCCTCCAAGGTCCAAGACCATGGAGCAGGTTATGCTCAACCACGACCACCACGACTTCAACCACAACTGAGGGGCAGACGTGTGACACTGTGATGTCATCTGAGGACAGCACAAATGTGTCTTAATGAGAATACCCATTTACTCGGGCATACCTACTGAATTCAAGGTTACAGGTTTGGGATCTTGTTAATCACGTTCAGGTGGCTGCTTTTTTTCATCCAGTTGACATGTACCAGTTCCGCTTCTATCTGACAGTATCCCGATTTCTTAGGGTGCGTCTACTCCAATACGAAGCAGCCCCATGATGCATACGGTGCTTGGCAAGGCTGACTGGATGTTTCCAAATTAGGGGTGTATCGGTCCCCTGAAACGGTTCCAACGGTTACAGTGACAAAGATGTAACCATTCCAAATTCCATTACCGGTACAGGCGATCAAAACCGACTCACATGGCATGGATGAAGCAGGCAGTCAAATCCCTATCGTCCTTCTTCCATGCTTATGATCTCAACTTGCAATACACTAGCATCATTTTCTTTGACAATTCGCTAAAAGGAAGGAATTTGAACAAGTGTTACAAAAGAGGCAATTTATTATAAATAATAGTTACCAAACAATTCAAGGAAAGAATAATGGCGTTGCAGTTTAAGAACTTAACATGACAATAATAAATTAATAATACTGGAGACAACTTCCATGCTAACCAGTCCAGAAGATAACTTCCCGCTCAAGAGCCATTCCATGATTCATGAACCATTCTCAGTCCATGGAAGTAGTAAGGGCGCTTCCAGGTACAACATGGAACAGCACTGAGAACAAGATCCATGCTTACCAGTCCAAAACCCTTCCCAGTCCAGAGCCATTGAACCATTCTCCATGATATCTTATCGGTCCGGTTCCATCCTTACCGGTCCAGTTCCATCCTCACCAATTGGAATGATCTCTTCCCAGTCCAGAGCCATTTCAAGATATCTTATCAGTCCGTGGAACTGGACAAGTAAGGGTCGAGTTTTTGTCACTGCATGGAACCGTTCCAACCTGATACTCGGTTCCACAGTCCCGGTACAGCTGTACCGACACACCTCTATTCCAAATGGACCCCAGGCAAAACGAACGAGGCAGCATCCGCCTTCTCGCCACTCATCCTCGATCAGTTCTTGTTCGTTTCTGGGTCCATATACTCGTACTTCTTGCTACTAGGTACAATGAACAGCGACAATCTTGTTGTGCAAAATGCTGTATTTGTTGTGATTGCGATTGATTGCGGAAGAAGAAAACGAAAAGGCGCTGGTGGATGACCAAACTGTACAGAGACCTACAAACAGGGGAACTCATTTTTATGAAAACTGAGAAAAGGTAAAATTGAACCTTGGTGTATTGTGAAGAACTCAATGAAACGGGGCCAGGGGAGAATTAAGAGGATTCACTGTGCATCATAACCAAATCTATTCGACGGCTCTCTTATTCCAAAAGTAGTGCAAAATCAAAACATTCGTTTCTTGTGTCCTAGAATCTGAATAAATACGAATTTATGCTAATCTTTTTATATAAAATGTATTACCTTTTGAAATTTTTTTTATTGTTCTGGCCATGTAAGTACCTATTTCTATCTTCCTACTTTTTCTAATTCAACTAATTCAATTCAATAGGTTCTAAAGGCATTCAAAATCTGAGTCTGCACAAGTCGTTATACTCGGATTCTTGAGGCGCTTCATCTCAATTTATAAATTATCCATGGTCACTTAATTAAAAAATTGGTGGACATCACTTCCAAGGACTATGTTTCAACCCTTGTTAGTTTGCCTGTCTTCTTTAGGTGATATCGGTGGGCAGTGGCGTTTTTGCAGTCCCCAAGTATTCTTACGTCCTTCTTATGCATAGAGTTCATCAGCCCTTTTCTTTGAGAACGTCGCTAATATTGTTTTGCCAGTCACAGGCCTGGGAGGTTTTGTCTGTATCTTACTCGCCAATTTCTTTCCCAGTTGTTACCACGTTCTGTCAACAGCTTTTGTTCGTTCCTCGGATTGGTTTCGGGCCTATTGGCAGAGACTCTGATCCTCTTTTGGTAAGACGATAAGAAATTTCATGACCTTCTATCCAGGAATCCAGAGAAGGGTGACCTGATTGCTCTGGACTAGTGTTAGAGGGCATTCATGTATCCCAGACCAACTTCGAATTTGTGGTTGTAGCCACCCTGCCTGCTAGTCCTTCCTTTACAAATCAAAAATAACTAGAACTTTGCTTCAAAAATGGATTAGTAAAAAAAAAAAAAAAAAAAAAAAAAATGGAACTTTGCGTTGAGGTACCTACGTTACTCGTATTGAATTTTTCAAACACATGAAAATTGAATAAAAAAAAACTTGAAGATCCCCCATTTTCAAGAACGAAAATATGCAGTACCTTATTTGTCTTACCTACTTTGTATCAACATATATAAATTTTCAAAACTGTTCCACGTGTAATTTCTCTGTTTCAGCTGTTGGTGGCGTCAGGAAGAAGTATATGGGAAGTTACTTACCTAACCGTTTCAATGTAGCGCCGGGTCACCGGTGGGATGGTGTAGACAGGTCTAACGGTTACGAGCAAAAATGGTTCGAAGCAAAGAATGCCAAGAAAGCAATAGCAGAAGAAGCTTGGAAGTGGAGCTCTTCAGACATGTAATCTGACGATTGGTGAAGAAACTGTTCCCAACGTTGAAGTCGTTGCAAGTGTGGAGTGGCATATACTCAAGTGTATTCGCTTTAAAGCGGGAACAATTGAAGTAGAAGAGCTCAACTCTCGGAAGATACGACTACTTCTTCTCTTCCCTAACAAAGAGGTACCAACTCAAATGTGTATCGACCTCTAACCTCACCCGTGTTTATAATAGTGCGTTATCTCTGGACACGAGTAACATGACCTTCAGTTTGTCGTTGACTAGATTTTCTGTCACTATCCAGTCACCTCAACGTGTATTAAGGAAATGTTGATATTTTATACGCTGATGAAATGTACAAAAATATTTTGTGAGATGTCAGGGAAGTATGTCAGTTAAGAACTGACAAAGACTATCACTCAAATATAAACAGGTAAAATAGTCGTTTATTTGTTTAAATAACACTTCAAAATTCATCCCACGCAAATATAATAACAGTTTGTTCAAGAATATCACAGTAGTTAGATGTTCTAGACTTACAATAAAAATATAAATTAATACTTATAATTTCCTTGACGTCTCTGACGAATAAATACTTTACACTGTAGGGAGTAGGTACCGATTTGATTCAATTACCTACACTGTGCTCCTACTTCAATTATTGGTATCTACTAACTTGACAAATTAGCACCGGATATAGGTTAGATTATTATATAATTTCTATTTACTAATAATAAATTGAGTTTGAACAAAATACTTCGGATAGCGGGGTAGTATGGATCTGAGATTGGGGATCTAAATTGTGTACATATCTATAGGTAAGGTAGGATTGGTACTGTCCACCTTCGATTATGTAGCAAATTTTTTTCAGGGAGAAGCGTGTCCCCACTACGCCACCACGTAATGAGGTGCTCCACGACTCCAAAGCATGCCATCAGAATTTCTGTTTCTTGAATCCAATTCTTTTCCTATTTTGACAACTGATTTTTCGTTTATTATTCTTCCAATGATAATAGTTGATATTCTTGCGTGAGGTCGGTGATTGGTAAAGGTTGCCTTGGGAAGTAAAGCCGAGGCTGGCCTTGTCTCCCTCTAACTGGTCTTGACTCAAGACTCTTGAACCTTACAAATACGCTTCAGTAATCGAAGATGGACAGTATGGTTTGGACGGTATTAACTTTTCCGTTCTGCACCTCAATTCATTTTAATGGCGAATGGTGTGTAGGGTTTTAAATCGGAATAGTTTCAACGGGCACACCTTGACGTACTTATTGAAATTTTGCCTTTCTATCCCAATTTTCACCATTATGATTATGGTAGTGCTGTGGTTTTCTTGTCTGTTTTGAATTAGGTAGAATCTATCTTGAGAAACCATGATGGAAAATATATAGGAGTTGTATAGGATGGCCCCTTACAGCCGTACTACGAAAACCAAAAATGCCAAACCATTAAAACACTTCAAGAAACAACCTTGTCGGAGGTTATTGAATTATGTTGCAAGGATATCACGAAGAAATCATATAATTTAATAGGTAACGAATGAAATTCAGGATAGATGGAGTCCAGGTGGTTTATTGGGGACTAGGTGGTATAACTAGACGCTAACCTCGGTGGAAAGGATTGGGGTGACAGCAGAAACACTAAAGCTGTCGAGAAGAGTTAATACGATAGAAAGTACGAAAAAATAGGTGGCTACTTGAGTGAAATGTCAACATAAAACTGTAGTGCAATCTGCAGTGACTAGGTAAGTAAAACTACTATTGTTATGAACTACTAAGTACCTACCAACAGTACTCCTAAGCAGGCTGGCACCAGTAGAAATGTGTCATAACTATCTTAGTACGTAGGTATCTACTGAATAGTGAACATACCAGACATAAACAATGGGCAATTTTCGTCATTTTACACCCCTAATTTCGGTCATATTCCGTTCAATGACAGAAATTAAAACATAATGATGAATGCTCGTCGACAAGTCTGGACAAAAGAAATAAGTGTGAACCTCGAATAATAGTCTATCGTATTTTAAAATTATATGTTTTTCTCTAAGATTTTCTATTTTAATACAGTCATACACTTAGAAGTTGGTGGAATTGAAAGGCCAGCTACAGAGCATTGCTAAATTTCGTTGAGTTAATCTGTGGAAAATTCATCTGATAACCACCATAGGGTTAGCGTCGTATTTCGCTAATTCAATAACTAGAAAACATTGTTGGAAAACTCGCTATGCTAGCGCCAACAAGATTTGTAAGATCGCCTCTGCTGGGAGGGATTACATCGAGGCATGAGGCACTATAGTAGAGCTTGCAGGGAAGAAGGAAGGGATGGAAAAAGGCCCCCTTGCAGAGTATCGAGTAGGAGTACCATTCAAATGTGTGGTGGCAGACATAATAGGCCCATTTGCAGAGTCATCAAAAGAAAAAAAAAACCGTTACAAGATTGTTCTGTCGACCAAGAATTTTCTGTCCTTGACCAACGAACAGAGACAGTTGCACGAGGCTGGTAGCAAAATTTAGAGGCAGACGTGTTTGCAGAAACAAAGTGAACCCTTGGATACCATAAAACACGAACGACACTTCTTCAGCCACTGAGTAATGGAGGTGTAGAGCGGTTGAACCGTTAGATGGACAGGGAGCCTCTCCTGGGCTCTACTCGCAGGGCGTCCATTCACAGTGAGACTGGATTGTCGCCTGCTATGCTGACATGGGAGAATACTCATCCAACTGGCAGGTCACCAAACTCAGTCTCCATGGTATACGCAGAGGCTCACAACAGAAGTTAGATGAAGCACATGCAGCGGCATGAGAAGCATTGGAAAAAGTGACCTAAGAGGCAAAGACGAACAAGGAGGTATGACGCACGAGATGAAAAACCAAAATTTGAGAAAGCTGATTGAGTCTGGATGTACAAGCCTGCCTGGAAGAAGCTACTGACGCCAAAACTCAACATAGTTCGGATCGTGTTTTGTGTAACGTACCTAATTTATGGGGTTCCAATCGAACGACCGGATGTCGATGCAGACCTGATGCAGGTGTTGTGATCAGCGACCTCTTCGCATTTCTGTCCATTCGCTTCCTTAGCTCAGTGGTAACGAGCTCCGACTCAGAAGTGTAAATATAGTTTAGTCGGACGATAGGAGATCGATCCCCGGTCGAGGGAAGTTAATTTTTGATGATTCAACATTGTGGCCAAGTTGTATCCCTTTTCCTAGGCTTTTTATGGACTCAGGGAAACTAAGACACACGGAAAACTTCAGGGAAAATGGTACCTTTAATTAGGTCACTCTCACAACGAAATCCGCTCCCAGTTCAGCAAGAACCATATCGTCTACACCTACGACCAAAAGTCGCATTGTTTTAAGAAGTGACGCTGGATCGCAGACGAAGTATTCATTTCCTCCAGTTTTGCCTCCCGAAGTCGTGGAGATTCTGAAACCCTATTTCTCGGAGATTGAATTGCAAGGGAACGTGAGCGTCGATTCTGAAGACCAACTTTTGAACACATCAACTCTAAGAAGGAAGTTATTCTTCAACAAAGGTGACGAAGATTTGAGCCCTGTTAAGTTTAGCGGTTCTCATTTTACTCCTTCGCCGCGTAAGAACATTGTATCCAGAATTGAATGGAGCAGTGAAAAACGAAAGTTCTGTGATAACGATAGCGTGCCTTCAAGCCCGGATTTGTCGCCAATTCGAACGAAACACGATATTGAAATGAGCTTGGGTTCTCCTGATATTTCGGCTATAACAAACGCAGACAGCAACAAGGGCCCTGATGACATGGAAGAAATGGTCGTATCCAGGGACGACCACAACCGCATCTTCTCGTCGACTGTGATGCCCGTCCAATCAGAGCACTTCCCAGGTGGCAGCACTGCGATGGAATACTCAGGTTACGCCTCCCTGTCCCACGAAGCCACTGCCGCCCATCTTGCCTGCCACGATCCTGGTTCCTGAGCCAAGTTATCCCTTATTTTTACAATTTTCGTCCGACTAAACTATATTTACACTTCTGAGTCGGAGCTCGTTACCACTGAGCTAAGGAAGCGAATGGACAGAAATGCGAAGAGGTCGCTGATCACAACACAGGCACACGAGAGGAAACAGATGGATGTGGCCATGCTAGCGAAACGAATTTATACATTCATTATTCGATAAACTCGTTGACAAGTTTTGTTCTGCAAAGTGATTGGGTGTAAATTTTCTGTTTGAAAACGTTATGAAATTTATTCATCGATCTACAACAACATTCTCGAAAAGGGGGTTCAAAGTAGGTATCTATACCTGAGACAGAAAAATTTGACGGAAATTCCCCATTGTTTATTTATTGGCGTATGAGGTATGCCATGGTTTGCCTCAACAACTTCGATATTAAAATATGAAAGGTATATCACTAATAATTATGCTTTTCCATTCTCAGACACGGGAGCAGCCTATTCAGAGCCAAGATTTCCTTCATAGCTGAATGACTTGATACATTATTCAAATTTGAAACAATTTAGACGGGTCACTGTGTGAGAAGTAAACTACAATATTGATGGCAACATTCGTTAAGAAATTGAGCTAATAATACAATTCTAATGTTTTCTTAATAATACAAAATTCTACAATAAAATGGTGATGAAGGTCATACGTTAATTAAATACTTAAGTACCAAATAAGTTCCACTATTTGGTCATACCTTAAAATTAATGTGATGTTCGTTAATCTGTAGGTTGGTATTTTGTAGTGTTCGCATAGACAAAATAAGAAATTGGGAACTTTCACGACAGAGTACCCTTTTGATGAAATAAGAAAATGCCTAATTTTTCTCCTTATAGACCTTCAACTGAAAAGGTAAAAATTTGAATGAACTATTTCATATTTCTCAAGTCTCAACTAGGGGTTCTTTGAAGGAATTTTCACAGAACATTAGAATCCAATTAGGTAAATTATACCAAGCTTAATCTTTGCACAATCCGTACTTTTCCATTCGATGAAAATTCAACATTCGAAAACTAAGTTCTCGCTTTATAAACAATCATGCTTTATACCATTGAACGAAAATGATACAACAAATTCATTACTACCGAAAATCACAGCCACCGCTACACTCGACAATATTGAAAAAAATCCTTAGTAGTACGCAATAAATACAAACACTTAATCTGCTCTAAAACGCGTCCTTAACATAAATCAGTACAATCAAGTTGTTGATCATATCAATATTCTGAGTATACAGTAGAGACTAAGAGTAACAGGAACTGAAAATCTTCAACGACCGATAAATTAATAAATAATGTTAGAGTCAATTGTCGCTTTAGCTCGCTTGGAGGTAGTTAGCAAGTAAATTAAGAAATATGTACTTACGTGAATAGTTTGTGAAATTGATCGGACAACAAACATTGTTTATACGTTTTTCAAAGGCAATTTAGGTACTCATAGTTATCCGTGAACGGCCAAGTATTGCCTCAAGTATTATTTTGGGGTCAGAGCTGCAGTTCGACCCACCTAGAGTTTTAGCCTACACTCCCACTCCATGATATTTATGACGTTTTCATGTTTGCTCTGGTGGTACACCTGATTTATTGTAGGTAGAGTTGCAAACTGACGTCATGTTCTTCAGTAGGTACGTCTTTCATGCACTCGCACTTCCTCCACATCTTGTGGGGGAAAATCGTTGATTTTGAGTGATTTCGACGATTAGGTCTTTTCTCTTCGTGTTTTTTCTTCCCCTTTCAATTTTCTGAAGTGAAACGAAAACTGGCGTTGTTTCACATATCTGATTTTGTGAAGTGACACTTTTCACCAGTGCTAGACTTTCCCTGCAGCTTTGAACGACGAAGGATCATTTTCTTCTTCCAGCGAATTTCCATACATGGTAACTAATCTTTCCATAATATGAAGGAAGATGTTATGTAAGGTCTACTAAGGAGATGGTATACATTAGTTTGGGGCACTGGACTTGACAGCCTTGCATTCCAGTGCACAGGAGGCATGTAACTCAGTGTGAGCAGTGAAGGACCAGTTCCTTTTTGTGCCAGCCTCTGCTCTTGCCCACTTAATGAGGATAGGATTGTAATAACCGACATCCTTCCTCACTGTTGTCGTTTAAACAAGAAAGCATCCTCTAAAATAGCAGTGATTGCCCAAGTAGACTAACATCGTCTAACTGGTTGACTTCTAACTAACTGTCTTCACATGAACTAGCCGATCAAATCAGCTGACACAGTCTAAACCGTTTCATTATGCCGTAAATGTATTATTATTGAATTATAATGAGTAAGCGGTGTGGTTGGCGGCCCAGCCTTCCTTCTTTCCCTGACTCTTGAGAGGGCGCTTGCCACTTACTCGGCATCTTGTGGGAACCACACGCCAGCCCCTCAACAAAAAACAGGATTCATTCGAGGTTGCGTGCTGAACTGTGAAAAGTGTGGACCTGAAGAAGTAGATTATTTAGCGGGGGATGGGGGATGCTCAATAATCTACTTCCTCAAGTACAGTCTACTGGTTTTCTTTATTTTAATGACTCAACAGGCTTGGCTATTTTGTACAACAAACATTCCAGTTCAGCGCGTGACCTCGAATGAATTCAGTTTTTTGCCGAGGGGCTGGCGTGAGGGTCCTAAGAGGAGTTGAGTCAGTGGCAAGTGCTTCCATGCGGATTCAGCAGCAAGTGCTTCCATGCAAAGTCAGCGGCAAGTGCTTCCACGCAGAGTCAGCAAAGGAAGAAGGCTGAGCCGCCAAGCACCCTGCTGCTGATTACGTTTAAATAATAATACTTGTAGCAATACTTGGCCGTTCACAGGTAACAATAGGTCTACCACAGAACCACTGCTTCTGTTTCTGGAGAAGATAGAATACTATCTTTCATAACCATTCAAATCCTCAAGCATTCTATAATTTCTCGAAAATTTCTCCTCTCAAACTGACAAATTTTTCCTCCTTAAGCAGCTAGAAATTTATTTCTGGATCAAAAACATACTCGCAGTGCAGCCACCACACAAACATAAAATTGTACTCCAGACCAATTTCTCTGCGGAGGTTTCACCATGGAAGGTAGACTCGACCGTTAGTGGATCCGCCTAGGGGGCGGCACACAGATGCAGACTTTCTGTGGTAGATCTATAGACATAGATGAGTTTCGCAATTTTTGCAAAAAAAGAAATTCCGCCGACACTTTTGGATAAACGCAACTGAATGCCAAGCCTCAGTCAAGAAAAATCTCTCTAGAGAGCAATGTGATGTGTAATAAATAGCAAATACCAAGATGTAAGGGCCTCGCGCAGTAGATGATATTAGGGGAAACAAAAATATCAAACCCTGTGAGGGCTTGCCTTTGCTTTTTACTAAGGTCGATCTCATGTCTGGGTAGTAGCTCCAAATGTTGCAGATAGACAGTATCGGAGTAAGATGCTAGCCTTATAAAAGTTTCCTTTGGGCGTCTATTCTGCTTGCTTCGGCGATACATGTTTTCCATTCTTATGACCTATTTAAGAAAAATATATAAACATGAGAAAATTAGAAATACAGCGTGAGTAACAAGAGCATTACAGTGTGGTTGTTTTATGGTCATTCTCAAAATCTGAATACAGACGGAAATTTAAAGATTTACAGAACGGTAGGGGAATGACCGTATGAGCGAATTTTCGAAATGAAAGTAAATGTTGTGCAGTAGGACTGTAAGTGTAGGTAGGTATCTACTTATACGTTCAAAGAGTGGTCTGATCGTAAATACAAGAAAAAGAAATAATGCGTAAAAATACATTAAAAAATGGAGTGAAAAGCCGTCAACCGCATATGTTTATCTCAATCCGTTCTCGAGATATGATTTTTAAAAGGGGTTTTTTTTTTAGGAAAACCGTGTCATTTTCTTTTTCTCACATTTTTCCACTTCACTAATTTAATTTTAATTTTTGACTACATTTTTGGAATCAGCGTTAATCTTTTATGGTGTACTTTGATTCTTGAAAAGTATCATTCAAAGACCATAATAGTTGCTCAAACTTTTCAACGAAATCGACGGTTTAAGGCCAATCATCCCGGGAATAGTTCCAGAAACAGCCACCACGTTGCGCTTCAAAATGAACTCAAACGTAGTTCTCATTTTTCTCCTCGCCTGTTCATCCAATTTTCAATCTGAAAGTTTTATTGCACTCAGCACACACATGTGAATGGCGCTCAACCCTTAACTTTTGTTAATTTCTTTAAATTGTACATTTTTGAAATTTTATAATTTTGAAATATTTATTTTGGGCTTTTAGGATAATTTTTTCGAAAAAGTGGGATAATAGCGCACAACGGCAATTAAGTGAGAGTCTATAAAAATTGCAATTTTGAAGATAGTGTGTGCAGCGCGATCGTAAAGCGTCGAGGCGGCGAAAGCTAGGAGTTCAAAAAAATCGAAGGCGGGCGAGGAATGCGAGGGCTTTCAGGGACCCAAACACGGAAGAGTTCGGGGTCAGAAGTTAATCCGGTGCGTTGACAACAACATGGGGTGGTCGGGCGGGTGGTACTTGGAAGAATCACCAGTCTCGAAATGTTTCTTGATGAATTGCCTTTTTTTCATAATCTACTTTTTTCGCTCAAGGTATCTCTGAATAACCCAGTGATAGTTCTTACAGTTGATAGTGCTATTTTTGACTACTTTCTTTCCTGTAATTAATTATGTTTTCTTGTATTAGCTATAAGCGTCGAAGTTTATGATCCATAATAATGGGAAATGCATCTAGACCTCTTCGTCCAAATCAAAAGAATTTTCAACTACATTTTTTTTCGTGATGATACAAGTGTTAATTTGGAAAAGTGAGCTTATAGCGCTCAATCGAAGTATTTAAAAAATCTACAGAATTTTATGATTTGAAAATCGGGATTGCAGCGTCGGTGTTCTATTTTCTCTTTCTAGAATTCTCTCTATCTTTTAGAAAATTCTTTACACTTTTTTCAGTTTCGAGCAAGAAAGTAAATTTTATTTTAATTCGCAACAGGTCAAAAATTATCACTTGTTGCCAAATGATCAACATTTCGTTGTCGTAACAAATTCAAATAACAATCGTCTGCCAAGTGGGTGTGGCGCATAGCTTTCTCGTATGCTTCCCGATTGTATTGATCCGATGATAATAATTTATGTAGCTTATCTCAAAGCATCAATCTCTAAGTACATTGAACTACCCTAATATGGGACCGTCTACACGTCGAACCGCACATTCTCAGATTTCAAGATATATAAGATAAGATTTCACCGAATTCGAGGAAAAACCGTCTGCCTAGGGGGTGTGGCACATGGGGCTTCCTTGTATCCATTACCCGATTTTATAGATGATTCGACGCATAGTTCTGAAAACATCAATCTCAAAGTACCTTGCAATACCCTCATAGGGGACCATCTACACACCAATCTGAACAATCCTAGAAAATTTCATCTAAGTCGGATGAAAAATGTAAGTGTTACGGCTGTTACAAGGATTGCGCATGCGCAGAGGCTACTGTCGATTTTAAGGCCTTGATTTTCATTGGGGACCATCTACAACCTAATCCGCATAATCCCTGAAAATTTCATCGAAATCCGATGGCAAATGTGGAAGTTATGGCTGTTACAATGAAATCACGTTTGCGCTTGCGCAGCGTCTATTATCAATCCGGGGGTGATGATTTTCATTGGGGGCCATATACACGCTAACTCACAAAACCGCCGAAAATTTCATCGAAATCGAATGAGAAATGTAGACGTTATGGCTGTTACAAGGATGGTAGCGCATCCGCAGAGGGTACTCACTATCAATTTGGGTGCCAAGATTTTCAAAGGGGGTCATCTACACGTCAATCTGAACAATACCTGAGAAATTCATCAAATTCGGGTGAGTCAAGGAAATTCACGTTTGCGCATGCGCAGTGGCTATCATTAGTCCAGGAGAGAAGGTTTTCATAGAGAACCGTCTCCACGCCAACCCGCACAATCTCTGAAAATTTCATCGAAATCGGATAATAATTTCGTATAGTTATGCCCGTTACAAGGATTTCATGAAAGACACACAGGTACGAAACTAAAATAAATTGTTCAGGAAGGTCTAAAACGTAGGTAAAAAGTAAAAACAAAGCTTCCGCTACCTTGGTAGACTCGCAAGAAAAATGAAATGAAAACGCGATTCCGCGACACCACTGACCACCCAACTTTGCAGAGGTTATTTGGTTCACACGTTTTCTAAACATTGGGATCCAAGAAAACCACGCGCATGCGAGTATAGAGTACCTACGTACAAACGCTGAGTAGTGCTGGATTACCTTGAGTTTGTACGTGTTATTTTCATGATTTTTCAAGAATGATGTGAGTTTAGGTGTTGCCTACCCTGTGATTTTCATCAAGTTCGAATCATTAGTAACCACTGTCGTTCGCAAACAAATTCATGTAACAAATTATTAGCAAATTGCCCCCAAATTGATTGCACCTTATGTGCATGCTAACGTAAATTCCTTGCCGTAGGAACCCATAACTTCCACAGATATCTTAGGATTCCGTAGGATAAGTAGGGATGGGTGTAGGTTGGACCGTGGAAGTTCCGCTATAAATTTCTTCTCCGTCAAAATAATCACATAAATCCAGCATTCAAATCTCGGATACATCTAAACAAAAGTTTTTTACTACCTAGCCATACATGAAATGAATACGAAGAAGCTATGTACCACTTCCACTTGGCAAACATTAAATGTTCCAAATTTTGGAAACACGCCGATTAGATTGTAAAAAGCGTGATCTTCCGTGGCCTATTCACAAACTACCAGCTAAATTTGAGTAAAATCGTGCAAATAGTACACAGCGCACCCGTTCCTACCTAGATGGAATTCAAAGAAGATAGTCTCGAGGCTGATGCGCAACAATCGTGCTAATTTAATCTATATCGGATCTTGTTTCCTCATAGTTCAGCCCAGAACGAGGACACAGACAGACGTTTACCATTGATAGACCCAGAACCAAAGTTGTTCAATGAGCTCTAAAACGAAAAGAAAGGGAAAATGTTTGTTTCTGATGTTCTGAATGAAAAATATTATGACCACAAATTTGGTCCGGAAACATCTAATTTTATATTCTGTGTTGGTACGGCTAAGATTACGAGTAAAAGTTTCATAGAATATTTCCAAGGGAAATGCCAGTTTTAGTCACCTTGATTTTAGGAGGAAGGTACCTACCTAAAGGAAGTATCTCACTTACCTAACATCAATCTCCAATCAAAATATGTTCTTTTTTTTTGGTAATATAAACAATTTTTATTATTCTCGTAGTTTATTTTATTATTTCTATTATTATTTATTATTATTATTTTAAAAATATTTTCATTATTATTATCTCAATTTTATTTATTCTCGTAGTTTCGCAAGTAGGAAGGAAATAAGTACCTACGCAGATAAATAGTTATAACATGAAAAGGTAGGTAGGCTTCTGACGAACTGCCATACCTACACCGAAGTTATTCAGGAAGTTCCAAAATTCAATCAATGTGAAAGGAAATTCAGAGCGAAGAAACGAGCAGACTTGAAGTCACAAAATCGTCATCAGAAAGAACTAACAAGAATCGGGGTCCGTGTTGTGAGGGTTGCGGAGGGGAAGGTGACAACAAGTTTAAAGTCCAGAGGCGTAGGGGGCTCAGCTGCTAATCACCTCCCCCTTCTTAGAAATTCCTTTGTTCTTCGCCGTCGACTCTTTACGACCAATATATTCAATAAATTTCAAATAAAAAAATATTTTCGTACTCAGGTGAGTTAGAGGTTTGGCGCTATAACCGCAGATTTTGAAAAATGTGAAATGATTTTCAAAATTTGAACTTTAAAATTCTGAATAAAATTGAAATTACAATTTTATTTTGAAAATTTTAGCAGAGCGCCATTTGGAAACTAATAATGAGTACATTCCCGTTTTCAAAATGAAAATCGCTTGAACTGGTGGAGAGATAAACTAGAACTACGATTGCCCCTTTTTCTACAATCTCCGGTGCTGCCATCTGGTGAAAAAAAATCTTATTAAAATCGGGGATGATTGGCCTTAACGGGAGGATTCGGGGTTGGATGGAGAGAGGAGCGGTGGCGGAGGAGACCCCCCAAATCCTCCCGTCAAACCGTCGATTTCGCAAAAAAAAAAAAAAAATCACGTTTCTTCTCATTCAAGCGCGGTTTTCTCCATTAATAAAAATATTGGTGTAATGACTCATATATTCGAATATGTTAGTTCTCCAATATAGGACACAAGGGAAACCCTGAGTGACTCATCGTGCCAGGTAGGTAGAGTAAGGTATGGGGGACAAACATGTCTCTTGACGTCACCCTCCTTCATTCTCCCTTTACCTTGTTAAAGTAGTATAAAAGGAGGACTCAGGGCTTCACCTAGAGACATTCATGTATTCGTCTTCTAACAATCGACTTGATTATTTCTCGTTTTACCTCGCCTTCTCTTAGAAGCCCAAAGTTCCTCGGAGGTCTCGGTAAGCACATCGCGCCGGCCTCCGCTCCCATTTCGCCTATTAGTTGTCTGCCCCCAACTAGGAACTAGGTAAATGTACTGCCTCCCTCCGGTCAGCGAGCAATTGCGCCGAGGATCGCAGCTGAGCTGAAATCCTTAAGCACTCCTGCATGCGGTAGGCGGTAACGCGCCAGGCAGAAAGTGCTGTCCCATCCTTCACCTTTGTTGAGTAGGGACCAATAGAAATCGACAAGCCGACGTGAAGACCATCGCCTTCACACGACGACACGCCAACATAACATTGGTGACCCTGCACGCTTTTGGTTCTCTATTCAACACAAGGACACTTCAAGGAAATGGACGCACCAGCACCTCCGCCCAAACCGGACTTCGCTGAGGCCAGGATGGTCTCAATCCTGCGCACACCACCGCCTTTCTACAAAGATGATCCCCGGCTGGGGTTCTTGCCACTCAGTGCATCATACACCAGCGCCCATCAGATGGGGGACCTCATGCTACAGGGGAACCTCTCAACCTTCTAGAAGACATTGACCGTTCAAGACACTCCAGTCACTAACTTTGGCCTTAGGCGGTAACGCGCCGGGCAGAAAGTGCTGTCCCATCCTTCACCTTTGTTGAGTAGGGACCAATAGAAATCGACAAGGCGACGACACGCCGACATAACAATTGGAAACAATTCTGACCATACTGTTGGAAAGTTGAGCTTTTTGGTCAACTTTTGGGATTACAATGGGAAATTAACCGGCAGTTTCAGTTAGGCTTACAAACGTTTGAAAAAACTAAATTTCCGAGATTTTACTATTCGGGCTCATTTTTCAACATCTGAATCTTTAGTTATATTTAGCACTAGGGAGATGGAGAACGCTCTTTCCAACGGTATAATTACATTTGAATTTTGACTTAGAAACAAGAGAGTTATGGCTGTTTAATGGCGTAAGGTTGAAAATACAAAAAACATCTTAGGAGTGAAAAAATTCGGATTTTAAGGGGGTTAAAAAAAGTCACAAATTAGTTGTAGAATCAATCCCTAGGCTATGGCAGGAACACAGATGTTACACCCTGTATGTTAAAATAATTTATCAAGTCTTGACATAATCACCAATGACAGGTTCTGGCTTGGCTCCCGCTTTCCTCAGTTGGCTGGAGTCCAACTTTACTTTGTGGAGTAGATCACTATTTATTGCATAATACTTACTTATCTATTTCTATAGACTTCCATTAAGTGTGTTCAAATTGTTTGTCAGCTATCACGAGTGGTTATAGTTGAATCGCCCGATGAAATTCCAAGTTAACCCAGTCTTCGCACCCTCACATCATAGCAGGAATATAAAAACTGCGAAGCGAAGCTAAGGTAATTTGGAACAGTAACTGTTACTTACCAGCACCCATACAGCAGTCAAATAAGCCCATGTTAGTCTTTTGTTTCCGGTCATTTGGGTCTGCTTGTTCTCGGGCAAATCGAAGAAAAACCTGAAAACATTTCATGAGGTATGAGTGCGGTGGTTTGGGGAATTCTATGATGTATGAGGGGTGACGAGAGGCAGGCGCCTGAAGTCTTCAATGTCACAAAAAATAGAGAGTTTTTGGCAACCATTAACGGGCCTGTGGAACCTCTTCACAAAGCTCAGAGTTTGCGGGTGACGATGAATTTGCCTCCCGACAACAGCGAGCGACGATGAAAGGGTGCCCCAGACAGTCACCCCCTGGCAGGCCCAAACACAGCCCCAGACAGTCGCCCGGTAGGCCTAAAGGCCTACCGTCACAAGCGCCTCCCTTCCCCCCCTGTCCAAAGTTAATGGGCTTCCTCTTTCAACTGGGTAGCATCCTCTGTTGCTCGCACTAGTCTCCTCTAATGGGGCCCGTCAGATTTTGGCACCAAAAACTCTCTATTGTAACTGCAATTAGCACGTTGTAGACTTGGCATACTATGCACTTCTTTCATATTAGTAGTGTGAGATATAATCGAATCCTTACTTCTTCCAGTGTTGTTTGTGTGACCGAATAATCCACCACAATCTTTTTGCTTTTGGCCGTTTCTAATTCCTGCAGAACGTTCGACAGTCTTGATTGAGGCACTTCGTATCTGAGTTGAGTGAAGTGCTCTTCTGTTATTTTTGAAGAACTTAGCCTCTCACTCATGAACTCCTTGACCTCTTCTTTAGAATTTTCAGCACACCTGATGATGAGCAAATAACCTTTGCCATACCTACAAAAACCAAAAGAATCAACATGAAATACCTCTTATGATTGTACATATATAGGATTTTGTAGCAGATTTCCTATGGAAAGGCAGGTGGAGGAATTTGTAAGTGGAAGCCCAAGACACCAAGACTCATACTTGACAAGAATAGAAATTGTGGCCCTAAATAAAATCAAAAGGCTACTATGGAGTCACCTCTGAACAATTTGCACTTTCATGCCTGAAATTGCTACTAACGAGATTTCCGAGTACCATTAACACTAAAATTTCCAAAGGTATTAGAGAAATAAAAGAACCATACGATATCGAATGTTGACAAAATTTGAAAGGAATAATACTATTAGAGTTATGAGGACTGAGCTACGTCCAAAAATGAACATTTTTCTTCTCGATTTTCTGTTCTTGACATTGAGAATTTCTTCAAGCAGGTACAAACAAGATGATGTATATTTTTGAAATTGTTTCATCACAACTGGTTTGTGTAGGCCAGTTCCATAGGAACACCATGACACTTGCCACACACCAACCAGGTACTTTTCTTTGAATCCTAATGAAGTAAAGAAGCTGATAACGTTGTTTGTGAAGAAGAGCTGGACGGTCAAGAGGAATGAGATGCAAATTATTACAATACGTTTTCAGAAAAATCAGCAGAAGTTGAACTAGTTGAAGGAAATAGTTCTGTTGATGTACATGAAGAAGGATTGGGACGAGTTGCACTTATCCACCTACTTGGAGGAACTCAAATTCAAATGAGAAAAATTACAAATGAGAGAACACTGCAAATTATTACACAGAGGTTTATTATTTTACTGAATAGATCACTCGCCTGCAAAGAACACAGCTTTCCCATTGCCACTACCTGCCTACTACTCATACCTACTTAACTTTCAAGTTTATTTGGAGGGAATAATCGCTTCACATTCAATTCGAAGAAATAGGGAGTTGAGATTGCCCGCATTATTGGAAAGTGTGATTACTGGTTGCTAAGGACCCAAAACTGAGTACAACTCGAAGAAACGAACAACGATCGCATTTTGGTCAGCTCAAATTTGAACGGAGATCAGGCCTCTTCTGCGATTCACACTCGTGTTTCTAATTTATCGAAAGTTCAACCCTAAAATTCTCACGGGGAGCGAAAGATTGGTCCTATAGAGATCTGGATGGTCTCATTCGATTCTAAAAATTCAATACTGCGAATTGATGAAAAAAACAATACCTTTATGTGTAAAGTTTTTGAGCTAGGGCGTTTTCAAAATGTCAGCCTTCATTTTTCAACCCTCAGAAGTGAATGACATCAACCAAAAGCTTCGTGGAACAACTGGACCCAAAATGAAACCGGTATACCAAATTTCATCAAAATCAGTCCATGGTAACTCAGAAATGTACTGCATACGGCAAATGGCCGAACAATTTTTATTCGATTTTTGGATTCTACGTACCTTGAAACGTAAAGCAACAAATTTTGAGGAGGGGGGGTTAAATTTTTTATTTTTGGTCTATTCCTAAAGGTTCATTATTCAAAATAATAAACCAAAATTACAAAAAGTACATAACCTGGCTATAATAATTAATTCTTCTTCACTTTCTATCATTTTTTAAAAAGTTTGAAGTCGTCGTCATTGGGGGTTACTTTTCACTTTGGTGAGAAGAATTTCATTGTTTTCAGAAAAAATTCTCTCCTGACAAATCAGATTTCCCTTGATGTTGGATGCACTTTTCTCAGCGAATACTGGTCCGATCCAGTTGATTTTGTTGCTAGATACGACAATATCTAAGCTCTTTTCTACTCGTGGAACTTCTCGAAATTCAATTCAGAGCCTTCGGAAATATAAGGCGAATACAGACATCAAAAAATTACAATGAAGATTTTCGGTGGTTCGAAAAGTTCTACGACAAAAATGTAGTTGAGATGTGGTAGAATGCAAAGAAAAAAAACCAAGTCGATAGGTCTAGTAATGGCTAAGAAAAGTGCACTCGAAAACGGTAATTTTTACTCGTTTCCCAAGAATTTTCCCGGTCTCCTTAGCATTAGTAACACACTTGTTCTTTAGATGTTGAGAAGATCCGAGACACGTGAATTGTCCATTAACCATTATGGTGAGCCGCGTACAGAGTGCTTGACATTCTTCCATGCTGTGGGAAGTTAAAATCACGCAACCACCTTCTTTCACGACATCACTGATGCAACTCCATAAAAAGCGACGTGCTTTGGGATCCATCCCAGTTGTGGGCTCATCCTGGAACGAACCAATTATGTTGTTCAAATAGAGTTCTTCCCCACAAGCTATTCTTCGTTTAAGAGGCAATAAGAACATTACTCACCAAAAATACGAGAGGAGGGTTACCGAGAAGGGCGATACCTGTTGAAAGTTTTCTCTTATTTCCACCTGAGAGATTTCCAGCCAGTCGGTTTCGATAACGGCCAAGAGCCATTCGCCTGATGAGATGATCGACTCTCTAACATAAACATTAAGGTTGAAATTAAAAACGGCTACTATTACTCGATAATTTGATGAATTAATGAGATAAAAAACTTGACTACATACAGTTTGAAGTATATCGGATGGTATGTTGCGGATCCTTGCATAAAAAACAAGATGCTCGTAAGGTGTCATGAGAGGATCGAGGGCATCAAACTGAGGGCAGTAACCAAGAAGAGCGCGTACGTCATTGATGGTTGACCCATTTATAGAATAACCTCCAACTTTAGCATCACCTGAAGTGGGTTTAACAGCTCCTGTCAGCATCTGAAATGATGGAAATGAACCATCGAGTGTCGAATGTTAATGTCAAGTACAGTTTAATGAAAAGAATCTATTTTCATTTATCCTAGGATGGAAAAATTAGAGGTTGGAGAGTGAACTAGTCTTCGTGAGTTTTGACATTTATAAAAATTGAGCAGGGATTCCTTGTTTCCGTAGATTTTAAAAGGAATAGCACTTGCTGGGGGCAGAGTCTCTCGGAGCAACGGATTTTATGCATTCATGTAGATTTTCGCATGAAAATAAATTTAACTGTGACTCCTCATTTCATCACTAAACAACACTCCCCAGAATGATAGCCAATAATCAAAAGTAAAGAACCAACTCAGGTTGAATTTTCGTCCAACTGCCGTTGGACGTGATGACAGACGTCATCAGCTGTCTTCCAAAGGGAAGGTAAAAAATGGTTCTGATGATTTCGCTCATGGCTGCTTATTGCCTCAACCGCTTAAGTGGAGCGGGGTTCACCAATGGCCCAACCCGAAAAATTATCAAGACCTGCGATACCGCCCTCGAGCGGTCACCAATCCAGATAACCTCCCGGGCCGACTGGCCTTATGGGGGTCTCAGTTGGTCGCCATTCGTTCCCAATTCCGGGTCAGTATTTCACGAAATCGAAGGCGCAAAAACTTAAAAAGTTGTACCTAAATTTGAAATTTTAAAGGATTTTAGAAATTCATTAGTACACGGCTCTAGGGAATTGAAAAAACTGAAATATTGCCGCTGGAATCATCAAAATCGAACAATAATTGCCACAGAAAAATGTGAAAACCGTTAATTCAGTTATGTTTTTTCCATAATATGTAGCTAAACTAGAAGTTTTCAAGGATTTTAGACATTTATTAGTGCATGGGCCTTGGGAATTGAACAAACAGAAAGATTGCCGCTACAATCATCAAGATCGAAAAACTAGTTTATTCAGTAGTTTTTTCCATTTTTCTTTGGCAATTATTGTTCGATTTTGATGATTCCGGCTGCAATATTTCAGTTTTTCAATTCCCTAGGGCCGTGCACTAATGAATTTCTAAAATCCTTTAAAATTTCAAATTTAGGTACAACTTTTTACGTTTTTGCGCCTTCAATTTCGCTAAATACTAAAAACGAACGGCGACCGACTGAGACCCTCTTAACTTCGGCGATCTCATGGGAACTGGTTCATTAAACCAGCTAACGACCTTTAGTAAGTCAATCACCAATAGGTGTCACAATTAGGAAACGATTGGAGAGGAACCAGACGGTATCTCTAAGCTCATCAACTAAGTAGGTACATCGCAGAGAAACATACTAAAATTAAAAATGCAATTCCAACCACTCAATGACCTTGAAAGTTGTTGTTTTTCCAGCTCCATTGAGTCCAAGAAGTCCAAAACACTCTCCCCGCTTCACGCCAATACAAACTTTGTTGACTGAGGGAGTGGCTTTCCTGCGGTATTTCTGATTAAAAGAAAAAGTAAGTACGTTACAATAATTCGACGAAATTCATGGATGTACATACGCTCATACAGTTAATTTATACATCACATTATTAACACATTTTTTGACATAATTCATTTTAGTAATAATATTTTGACACATTATTAACAGAATTTGATCTCACTTTAGTCAAATCGTTGACGACGAGCAGGTCGTTGGGGTTGTTGTACACCCTCTTCCGTTCAAGAGAGACGTCTTCCTCATCTCCCACGCCAAAATCAATATCAGCATTTTCCTTCTGAAAATCAGTTCCAAAAATTGATACAACGGCTCTCATAGAATTAAAGAGTCAGGAAAAAGAATGTGGCAAGTAATTTTTTTGAGAAATGGCAATGTATTAAATCCTTACGATTAGTTATACAAAATTAGAAATTTGTATTTAATCAATGAAATTAATACACTTTTTTTACTTTAATAAAATTACAAGAGTAATATAACTTCAATTTAAATGTCAAGCTCTGAGCTTATTCTAGACGATCAAATTCTTAGCAAGACCCATTTTCTACCCGCGTAGTTCCTACAACCACATCTAACTTAACTCTTAATCCGAGTAATTAGATGAATGATTAGAGACAAACAACACCATTGATATTACGTGAGTGCAAAAAAAAAAAAAAAAAAAAAAAAAAAAAAAAAAAACGCTGACGAGAGTGCTGTCTTTTGTATCAATCAGTGAACGAAAAACATGATTATCACCTACGTACCGTACGTATCGTATTGGAGACGATTACAGGAGGTACTCGACTTGCTGGTTACGACGGATTCTCCAATATGACACGTAGATAATAATTGTATTCTTATAACTAGCGATGGGGAGCTGATCACGAATCATTACGAATTTGACTCCTACGATCAAACAATTTATGACAGTGAATGTTGCTACCCAAGGTGAATGTTGCTACTGTTGATATTCCGATAATCGTAGAGTGCCCATAATTATTCTCTGCTGTCACAGCTCTACCCAATAATATCGCTCTTCACTACTCTGATCTCGAAAACTAGACTCTTAACATAAGGGACAGCCCGTACAATCTAGTGGGGCCCCCCGACGCATGGTAGGAGTGTGGTTAGGTCGGCTTTCCTTCACGCGTCTGGCTGCAGCGGCTGTGGCTCGCGTTCAGACGCATCAACTCCTTCAATAGAGAGTTCCTAGTGGGTTTGGTTTGGCTTAGATACGGCGTGACGTATTAAGCTGCCCGTCCACTAGATCGACAGCGCGGCGCGAAATTCTTGAGCTCCGTTCACTGGAGCGGATAAAATTTTTCGACCCGCCATTTTGCCAGTTCCGCGTCGAGTGAAGGTTCCTTCTCAGGAAAATGTCGGGTACAGATATTATGTTTTCATCGGACGACGAAGAAATGTTCGTTTTAGTTGCAGCTTTGGAAGCAGAATAAGAGGACCAAATCAGTGGGAAAGGAGAAGATTTTGGGTCCATCCAATAAACGCTAAGAGGATGGACCTGGGGGAGCACAGTCACCTGTTCCAAGATTTGCTAAGAGACGAGCAAAAATTTATAAAGTATTTTAGAATGTCGAGGGGGAAGTTTTTCGAGCTTCACACATTGATTAAGTCTCGTATACAAAAGCAGAACACTGACGAAAATGACCGAGGTCGACAATTTTTTGCTTCGCCCTCCATCCACTAGGTCGACAGCGTGGCGTGGCGCGCAGCCGCGCTCCAGAAGTCTGTAGAGTGGCAGATTGCGAAAAATTGTTGACCCACCCCGCGCCGCACTGTCAACCCAGTGAACGGGCTGCCATTCATTTCCCATTATATTTCGAGAAATTTTTTTTGGCGTCGCGCCGATCAATATGGAGCCATATTGTTACACACACACTCGCCATCTGGCGCCATAATATTACGGCAGAATACGTCACTCAGAGGCAATCCGGCGCACCGTATTGAAAACATGGCGGACGATCCGGTTTCAGCAGCGCCGTATCGACCCTACTAGGAACTCTCTAATGTATTTCATATGTGGCCATATTCCTATACGCGGCTGAGCCATTGCATCTGCAGCTGGACCAGTGCCTAGCTGCGGCCGGGATATGCAAACCCGTATCGTACGTCTCCCTCTCTTCAAAAATGGGAATCAGAGACGATAAATGTGAATTACAAACTTCGCACTATTTACTTTTTGGCCTCCAGTGACTCCTGTTCCCTAGCTTTATCGAAGTGCTCATCATGTTTACGCCAGAGGAGGATGAGGTACCGGTGGGGCTTGTAGAAAAAAATGTTTTCTGGTATGATATGGTGGAGAAAGAGTATAAAAATTCAACCAAAAAAGAAAAAACGTGGGAAACCATTGCAGAGCGTTGAATAAAGACAGTATCCAAACATTATGTATTTAATATGCAACCGTGTTAATCCAATAAAACATTGGTTCATTTTTTTAAAATCAAATATAGTTTTGTGCCTTCCACTCTGTTCAAGCTCCGGGGGGCAGCTCTCTTTGTCCAATAAAGTCGTGAGACTTGCCATGGAACTGCCCCATGTCCATTGAAGTACTGAGCAAAGTGATCCCGAATAGTAAACCCTTCTGCTTGCTGATATCCCCTTGACATATTGAGGTTGGAAAATATTTGTGGTGGAGCCTGAGGGGAATTAGGATTTGATGGGGAGAACAGTAGACCACTTTCCTCCAACTAGCTTGTTCCCTCCTTATACCTGCCAAAATCACCCTTTTCTCCTCTTCCTCGATCCACCAAACCAACAGAGCCCTCTTCCTTGACATAATGAACAGTACTGAACGCTACAGACGCACGGTAAAAATTCAACTAATATAAATAATGGATATTTCCAATTTGTATTTCTTTAATGAGGAATTTCACCGAATTCTGTTTGCATTTTTCCTGAATATTTAATGGTGTGGGATAGATGAAAATCGGGTTGATTTCAGAAAATAAGTCTCCTCTTATTTTTGGGAGACATTCAATATTTATGATTTCAAAAAATAACCAGGAAAACGGACCTCTTTGACGTGAAGCGGGAATGCTCGCTGATTGGCTGTTCAGATCGCCATCTCCTCCCAGTGTTGCCCAATGGTACAACGAAATCTTGTTATCTAAGAGGAAAGTTATCAAACAAAAACAGGGGAAACCTGATTTTCCCCATCTTGCTTTTTTTTCAGTTTTTCGATTTTGAACTTTATTGGTTTTGTGAAATGTTGCATCTGGGGACTATAGATTTCACGATCTCAGCGCTTCAAGCGGCCATAAATGAACTATTCCAGCTCGACGTCATCCTTCCAGTTTTTTTAAACGTTCATATTTTCTATACTGGTTTGTTTATTCGTAAATTAGGAAGGTTTTTCGAGGTGCTGAATCCGATTTTGGGGTCAAAAATAGGAAATTCCGACATGGTGAAATTCCTCATTGCTAGAATAAGGTAATGACAGGATTTTGGAGCTCCGAATTGAGCCGGAGCTTTTCAAATGGCGAATTCTGATCCACGATAATTGCCACAGTTTATTGAAGCAAAAAACATCATCGAGATCGACAAAAAGAAGGAGGGTGCGTCAGAGATATTTTTTTGAGTGCCCTTTATAATTAATTGTGTTTGAAAGCAATCTTGTATACATACACAATACACAATGTTGTTGAAACAAACGAGTGCCCAAAGAGGTGAAAGTAATTCAAGTTCTAGGGAGGAGGGATAAAAGATTGAGGTAACGTGATCAAAACGTACATTTTCTTTCCGAAGTGACCTCCAACCATTCTTGGACAAATGGACATAGTGCTTAAATACCAAAACGTAACTTTGGTAAAAGGTGCTTATGAAACGTAAGTTACCGTGAGTAAGAAATCCGCAATTTTGTCAGAAATCCGGCCAAGAAGAGAATCGTACATAGAATGTATGGAAGAGAACACGCGGTAATGCAAGAGCCTACGTGCTAACGGCAAACGGAAAAAAGCAAAACCTGGAGTAGCAGTAATAATTACGGCTCTGGTTTTCCTTCTTGCAATGCCTTTCAAGAACTCGTCGATATAGTTCTAAAAAGAGTACAATAAATGTATTTAAATTGCATCGAATCTTGTTTGCGTGGAAGAAAGTTGAATGAAAATAAAAACACTGCAAACTATTAGACAATGTTTATTATTTTACTGTACAGATCACCCATATACCTGTTCGTCAGCATAGTCGAGGTTTAATGGAATCCATCCTGGAGGAGGAGGTGACTGTGGCCCTAATGAAGGCGGAGGGTGTCAAGGCACCAGGCCTATGAGAAGTCGCTATGAAAATGTGTTGGAAAGAAGGTACCAAAGACATTTCAGGCGACCTTATCAGTGTGATCGCGACCATTTGCAGGCTGCTGAGTATGAGCTTGAAAAAACATTTGGAAAAGCAGGTGGCGGAAAAAATGTCGGGGCTCCAGGTTGGTTTCACACTGGGGGCGTCGTGCCTTGATAATATTTTAATTATTAGGCAAATAAGTGAAAAGCTGGTGGCCAAGGGGAAGGAACTGCATCGTCTCCTCTTCATAGACTTGGAAAAGGCTTATGATTTTGTACCGCTGGTTCAACTGTAGCCACCCATGATGAACCTAGGTTTTGAGCCATATCTGGTGTTCTTCATCGTGTGCCGTAGTTGTGAAGATAGGTAAAAGAAAATGCACAGAACAGAGACTATGCAGAGCTCATCCTAGGAGCTCTTGTAGTACTTTCAAATACTGATCAGAGACCTAGACTTGACTTAGCGAAGTAGATAGCGACTCAATTTTGTCGAAATGGATGGGTGAAGGAGGAGCTGCCATATCGAGGCTGGAGATAATAGGAAACGAAGAGATATTAGCTAGGGTGGAGCAGGATGAGCCAATGGTGGACCCAATTGAGAAAGGTGTCCACCATTGGTATGGTCACATTCGTTGGATACCAAATACGCAACGGCTAAGGAAGTTCCATCATCAGTCACCAGGAGAGCGACGCAAGAATGGGAGACCCAGAGTGACTTGGCAATGAGGACCAGTGGCAATCCGGATGGGTGAAGGAGGAGCTGCCGTATCGAGGCTAGAGATAATAGGAAACGAAGAGATATTAGCTAGGGTGGAGCAGGATGAGCCAATGGTGGACCCAATTGAGAAAGGTGTCCACCATTGGTATGGTTACATTCGTTGGATGCCAAATACGCAATGGCTAAGGAAGTTCCATCATCGGTCACCAAGAGAGCGACGCAAGAATGAGAGACCCAGAGTGACTTGGCAATGAGGACCAGTGGCAATCCGGATGGGTGAAGGAGGAGCTACCGTATCGAGGCTGGAGATAATAGGAAACGAAGAGATATTAGCTAGGGTGGAGCAGGATGAGCCAATGGTGGACCCAATTGAGAAAGGTGTCCACCATTGGTATGGTCACATTCGTTGGATGCCAAATACGCAATGGCTAAGGAAGTTCCATCATCGGTCACCAGGAGAGCGACGCAAGAATGAGAGACCCAGAGTGACTTGGCAATGAGGACCAGTGGCAATCCGGATGGGTGAAGGAGGAGCTGCCGTATCGAGGCTGGATATAATAGGAAACGAAGAGATATTAGCTAGGGTGGAGCAGGATGAGCCAATGGTGGACCCAATTGAGAAAGGTGTCCACCATTGGTATGGTCACATTCGTTGGATGCCAAATACGCAATGGCTAAGGAAGTTCCATCATCGGTCACCAGGAGAGCGACGCAAGAATGGAAGACCCAGAGTGACTTGGCAATGAGGACCAGTGGCAGAGCCGGCAATCTGGGCGTTGGGCAACAGCAGGGGGCCCCCGACAAGGGGAACGTCTCCAAAAATTAATGTTGCTAAGGGCGCACAGCTGAGTACAACACAAAACTCTGTTCAAAGAAACGAACAACGATAGAATTTGAAAGGATATTTGGCCGATTTCCATCAGTGAACAGTCGTTTGCGATTCACACTCGTATTTCCGATTTATCGTAAGTCCAACCCTTTAAGTGCTTATGGGGAGCGAACGGTTTGTCCTGCAGAGCCTTGAGTAGTCTCATTCGATTCATTCGAACTAACACGAACCAAAAGCTTCGCTGCACAACTAAACCCAAAATGGAGCCGTCATACCAAATTTCATCAAAGTCAGTCCGTGGTAACTAACAGAGGAGCCGAAGGAAGCAAAAATTTGTATTCGATTTTCGGATTCCAACTCAAACATTTGGTGGTGGTGGTGGTGGGGGGTGTTACAAATTTGTATCAAGCTCCATTCCAAAGATTCATTGTTGAAAATAATTAACCAAAATTGGCGTATCCAAGTTCCTGTCAACCCTTCTGCTACTGACAACGATATATGATGATAAATACAGAAGCAATTGAAAACACCATTGGGTTTGCTCGAGAAAGCAGTCCTGCACACGGCAAAACTCGGGAATGGGCTCCCACAGTGAATAAAAACGGAGTCGAGTAGAATGTTGTCTATTTCCACGAAAATAATGAGTTACAAGTTAAATCGATTTCGACGGTTAGGTCATCATCAGTAACAAACAATAATTTATTATACGTTATTGTTTGCTACTGATGATGACCTAACCGTCGAAATCGATTTAACTTGTAACTCATTATTTTCGTGGAAATAGAGAACATTCTACTCAACTCCGTTTTTATTAAAATGGTTTTCCACAATCTCATCGCGAGTGATTTTATTCGTCCCACAGTGAACGTGTTAATTATATGAAATGAAATAATTCGTTGAAACTTACCATAAATTTGTGTTGTATAGTTCGGAACAAGTTGTATTCTATTGCGAGGGTGAGAAGAAAAAATAGAATACCCAAGAAAAACATGCAAAACATGTTCTTTCCCAAAAAGTTCCATTCAAAGACATCTGCTTCGATTGTGACATCTGAAAAAAAGAGTTACCATTGGAATTGGTATTCATGAAATTATGAGAACCTAATTACTCACGTAGAGAGTACAAACATAAATAATGGGTCAGAATTTTGTACTTTCGACCGCTAATTCGGATTCCCCCTCCCCCAATGCCAATTTCAGTGGAACAACATGGTGGTTAGCAACGGAAAATAGAGATAACTTGTGAAAAGTATACGTACGTCCTCAATATATTGCCTGACCAAGGGAATTCCTATTACAGTTATTATAATATTACCTAGGATGGGACGGTAACACCATAATGAACGATAAACCAAGTCAATAAGCCTACAGATTCTGTATTATCTGGAGGGTGAAAAATAGAGAGAAACAATATCATGGACTGATTGGTATTCAGAATAGTAATATTGTTGACTGGATATCTCCAGAGAAACCACTTGATGTATAGTCTTAAGCTCCTACTCAGGCTTATACTCTCTCTCTTTCGAGGCTCCTTTATTTTAAAATGAGTATTCCGAAGGCTACCCCATATTGGAGTCAGTAAATCTTCCGCTGAGATCAGCGATTTTTCTACATCTACATAGAAAGTGCTTGGTAGAGTCCACTTCTTTACATGAACACATCGGTGATCTTCGATTGTCCATGTTTATCAGTCTACGGAAGTCGTAATGCCCCGTTAAAATGTCTATCAATAGTCTGATGGTATTTGACTTTTAGAAGTCAACCATAAGGCTTGTTTAGGGTCATATGAAGTGATAAGCATTCTGGTCTCTCTTTACCTATCAGTTTCTTTGGTCTATGTTAAGGTCTTAGGACCCTTGTGGCCCTCTCCTGGATTTTCAAGGTCCGTGGAGAAAATTCGGACACCGCTGTAACTGCGGTGCTCTTTTTTGACATTCTCTTTGCAGGCATTCTTTGAGATACTGATTGCCAGAGAGGGAATCCCATGAATTCTTCCTTTGAACCCTCTTTCACCAGAATGTCAGCTTGTTCGTTCCCAGGCTGGTTGGTATGCCCAGGTATAAATTTTATTGAAATTTTATTATTTCCAAGAAACAGATTATTTATAAACCTTTTTGTTTCCATGCCAGTTTTGAAGTGGTGATGGGATTTTGAAGGGCTTTTATACTCTCATGGCTGTCAATAACGATGTTTATTTTATGTATGTATAGTCATGGCTCCATTTACTCTCACTTCTGATAACACTGTTAGGCTTGGGTGAGCATGGGAACTGGTTTTGGGAGGGCAGTTGTGGAAGGGACCCCGACAAACATGGTGTCCTACGTCCATGCTTTGAAGCGTGGAATAAGGAGATGGAAGTTCACTCAACATTCAGTGATGAAGAAACGCCCCAACGCCGATGAAGTTATTGGAGCCCTAGTGACAGGCATTTTTAAATTATCGCGAAATAGCCTCTCAAAGTGCGAGTCAACCTGAGTATAAACTTTATTTCCCCTATCCCTCCTGAGCCTGTCAAAACGTTTCGACTACATGATTCATCAATCAAAGGTTGTCTATCTGCCAATGCGGAATGCCTATTCATGGAAAAATAATAAGTAAAATAAACTCGGCGATCCGCCCGTCCGAGGGGGCTCCAACCTGCACCCCCAGGTTGAGTCCGCTTCAGGCCAGACGGCTAAGATTGGAAAACATGGAACATGCTCTAGCCATCAATCCTCGTGGAACCACCAAAAGCGAATTTAGCTCACCAAGCTGATTAGGGAGGAGTATGGTTTGTCATTCGAACTCAGCAGTCTCAAAGAGGCACCCTGTGAAATTTCAGCACTGTGGAGCGCCAGGAGCAACTTTAGCTCACCTCGATGATCAGGGAGGAATATAGTTTATCATTCGAACTCATCAGTCTCAGAGAGGCACCTTGTGAAATTTCAGCACTGTGGAGCGCCAGGAGCAACTTTAGCTCACCCATCTGATCAAGGAGGAATATGGTTTGTCATTCGAACTCAGCAGTCTCAGAGAGGTACCCTATGACATTTCGTGACAGCCCTGCTTTCCACCTTCGCGTTCCTTCCTTATGTAACGTTTATTCGACAGTTAGAGCAAGGCTAAAGCAGTTCCATGCTAAAAATTCCTTTGTTCATTTGTCAAAAAATATGTCAACATTCTTCTTTGAAAATTCATTTGGAAAATAATGCAGCATTACTGTAACTTAATGTATTTTTCCAAGATAGAGATACAGGTCTTATTTAGCTACTACGTTTAAAATTGGATTAAAAAGACAAAAAGTAAGTAAATGTTTAACAAACATACACAAATGAAATGATCAGATCATAGATTGTACCTAACAATGTTTGAAAACGAGCAACAATGTTAGGGTATAGGGTTATAACTAATCTACCAATTCATTAAGTAAACTCACCTAGAGCAGAGAGAGACACTTTGGAGAAGTAATGGACGGAAAGTTTGATCATGCCATCGCCCAAACAAAAATGTGGGAATACCAAAAATACTTCGCTCAAAATCTTGGCAATATATCTCAATTCCTGAAAAAATTGACAATTCAAACCATTAAAACTGATATTTTAATGTACTTAAAATGAGGAAAAACCAGGATGGTCTCGGATTGTGTATAGCAGTTTTTTTTTTCATTTTGATAAGAAAATTGCACGTTTACACGCGTTGCCTTCAAAATTGACGCATCATGATTCTTCAAAATCTGATTCTATTTTACGACAACGAACGTTTAACAAGGTTCGAAACGATCCAAGAGGTATCAGTGTGAAGCACATGCCTGTCTACAACTAGTGTTCCTCAACTCGAATTCAATTTTTGCTATCTCAATCTCACCTCATCTGGGAAAGACTGCAGAACGGATGTAGTGATAGTCGTTATGATGCCAATAAACATATTTCCACAACCCATTGCGACAAAAGCTGAACTGGGCACGTTGAATACAAAGCTGGCAGGATACATCATTGGAATGCAAGACCAACTGAAAATTTAAGTAGAACTTAGAATAGGTAGTGATGTAGTGAAATCAAACAAAAGTTAAAGACAGTTAGAAGAATGAAAGAATGCCGCTGGCTGAATCCTTGGCTGTACCCACTGGGTTCTTGCACGCACGCTAAAGCCTTCAGGTCCCAGATAACACGAGGCGTAATTTCCTCTCCTGCCCATCTTTCATATTATTCCATATTTATTGGTTATTTTGAGAGACCAAATTATCCCGTAATTCCAGGGTTAAGTAAAACTTGCAGTTCTACTTCTTTTGGGGCACTAGTCCTGAGTGGACCTCGGCCTCCTCAACAAGCTCTCGCAAGATGCCTCGATCCTTCGCCATCTTTCTCCGGCCTCTAAAATACACCTTGAGGAGACTCTCCTCCACTCCATCCCACCATCTCATCCTCGGTCATCTGCCTCTTTTACGACCCCCAGGATGCCTAGCAAACAACTTTTAGAGTACCTACCTGTCTCTGGCGTACATACTTCGCAATCATCTGATTGTTACTGGCTTGATCATGCGTGGAACGGTAGAATCTTTACGAACTCAGCAGACAACTCAGCGTTATATCGGCTTCTCCACATTCCCTGTTCGCAGAAAGGTCCTTCTTTTCAAATTGGCACAACAATTCACATGTTTTTTTGACAGTCATGCTTAGTCAGAGCACATGTTTCTGAGGCGCAGGTATACTCTGGTCGCACTCGTACAAGTTGACTATAGTTGTACAGGATATAAGCCTGGATTTGAAAAGCTTAATCATGTCAAAATGACATCACAAGACGTTTTTTATTTTCAACGGAATTTCAGTTTTTCGAAGTGACTAAAACACCAATATATTGGAACTGACTCACCCTTTCTAATAAATGTTGCCCGAGGCTGTGATGGAGAGTTATCACTAAGAGCTGTACAGCAGCCATGCATTTATATTACCGATGGTGAACGCCGTATCATAACCTGCAGGCTCAAGAGCAGAAAACGCTCGTCAGATTTTGCTGTTAAGACTTTAAAATTTTCGTGACCCCACCCAACACATGGGGTTGTCTTACCTCAGGTTACCCAATGCTTTCATTCAATCAGGCTTCAATAGGATTGCCGTGGGATTTACCATTTGACATAAAAGTCATTTACCCTTTGAATAGACAAAACTTAAGGAAATTAATTACAACGGAAATAATTTTTTTCCGCCAGCCGCATTCTTCCAATACGTGGACCGCACCACAGTATCTTACAAAAACTTAGACCTATTCTTCCCTCAGAAGTCTAAAAAATAATGAACAGATACTTATTACACCTTAATAGGTACATGGGAGCCATTTGCCTAGGCCTGAGTAATCGTGTGAGTGAATAAAGAAAATTATTTACCCATAGAGAAAGAAGAGAAGAACGAATGCAGCAAAGCTTTCTCTGGATGTATAGGCAGGTGAATCGAACAACAAGAAAATAAATATGCATAGCAATGCAGAAACTGTGTAAGCTCCCTGAAAAATAACAGAAAAATTACGATTAAAATCAAGGCACCATAATTTAATAGGAATAACCTATAATATACTTTACGTATAGAGTCGAATAAAGTAGGTACCTAAGTTACCAGAATTTTGAGGCAGTTGTGCCTCTCCCTTACTATTTGGGATTTTCAGAGTTTACCTTACCCCTACAGTCGTCCCATTTACCTACTATTAGGTCTGTCAAACATACTCCAGAATGATCATCTGCAAGCTTAATAGGAGGAATTCCCATTTCCGTGGCAGAAACAGAGTGATCCAGGAATCGAGATAATAATAAGTAGAGGAACCCAACTTTCTGTGAGGTTCTATGGTGGGGAAGAGAGGATCCAAGAGGTTTCTGAGATCCCTGAAAATTACCGTGATTTCGCAATTGGTGAGGTTGAGGCCGAATAACAGAAGGGAACGGCTCGCAAAGCTTGTGGGATACTGGGATGCAGACCACCAGCACAGCGGTCATGTACCCTCTACTTATTCTTATCTCTCTGATCCTGGACCCTCTCTGCCGTTCAACTAATAAAATCATCTTGTTTCACGGCCTCTAATTACACATTAGAGAGTATTTGCTACCAAAAGGCGACATCAGCTCAATGAGCCAGGGAACCCCAACCTAGACCGCCCCAGCGAGTAAGCCAGCTTAGGGATGTCCGATACTTCAAAAGTATCGATATAATATCGTATCGATACATCTAGAAAGTATCAAAAATTATCGATACGATACTTTCAAAAAGTATCGATATTTTGAAGTATCGATACTTTTCGATACTTTCACAAAAATGGGTGAAATTTTCGTTTATGTTTCTCTCCATCAGTGTGACATCTCTCCATCACGAGGATAATAATTAATATAGAATGAACAAAGCAATAAATCATTCATTTTGTTATCTAAAACTTGTTTTTGTTTAGGTACTTGTTTTCGTATTGCACTTGTTGGGTTAACATTATGGTTGTCCTTCCTCGATTATGGAGGAGAGCAGGTTATCGTAGAGAGCTGGAGGTGGTGGTACATCATCATTGTTTAATTTGTTGAAGTTTGTTGGTCAATCTACGTAGAGATATAGGTACTGTCAAGTAGGTACCTTCATGTCGTAGGTGTTCAAACAGATAAAATATGAGATATAAAACACGTTGCATTGTTTTGTGTGTCGAAAATTTTGGAATGACCCCCAGAACTAAGACATATCCATCATATTTAAATGTAAATTGAAAGTATCAACACTGCATGCAGATACATCTGTACATGGATATGTCTTATGATGGCAATTTAAATGATGAGCTCACTCAGCTGATCAATGACCACTCAGGCGCATTCAGCATTCTCCATTGACCCGCCCTCTCAAATTTCAGGTTCCTGCGTTCAACAGGAGAGGAAATGGCCTTGGAGCTCACTGAACTGATCAGTGATCATCAACTTTGATGTATAGAAGTATGTATCGATTGACCCTGCCTCTCAAATTTCAGCTTCCTGCGTTCAACAGCATCAGAAAAAAAACGTTGCATTGTTTTGTATGTCGAAAATTTTGGAATGACCCCCAGAACTAAGACATATCCATGCCAAAAAGTATGGCCTCCGATACTGGAAAAAAGTATCGATACTACGATATATATCAGAGAAAAAAAAGTATCGATATGTATCGATACTTTTGGGACATCCCTAAGCCAGCTGGAAAAGATGTTGGTCAGTTGTCATCAACACCTTCCAAGGGCTGAAGCCAGTATTGTTTTTTTCCTTGTAATCACGTTCCAGGACATTTCCCAACATCATCATTATTACGGATAATGTTAGATACTCTACAAAGTTATAATACCTCTAAGTGCATTTCCAGACGCTATTAGGAGTATGAATGACCTTTACAAGTTGGTTTATTCTTCGATTCTGTTTAAAGATGAGCACCAACATCCCTCCGCATAATGAGGGACGGATTATTGATTTTATAGATTGACTGGGATTCGCTAAAAACATACAGATTATAATTTGTGCACAAGCAACGATGTGTAACAAGCAGGGGCGTTACCAACATTTTGAACCTCGTAAATAAAGCATGTCGTAAAATACTTTTGTTTGTAGGCACCTTCTGATCATAATTATACATTTACGCACCATGTCCCAACTGTAAGCTTGTGTCCAGTAGACGAGCCGATTGACACCAGATACCAGTTGGAGATGCTTCGAGTTCGATATCCGTTCTTCTATTAAATAGAGGAGAAATGATGCAGTCACGAAGCTCAACGCGAAGATCACACTGATCGCTTGTAAGAGTGAAAATCCAGATTGTTGTCTGATAAATTAAAACAAAAGTAATCAGTTTGAAGTAAAGCAAGTGAAAAGTTGGTTCAATATCAAGTTGAGTCCAACTTACATCCTTTCAACTTCCAACTGCTTGGCGGTAAAAGGCATGGGATGGTTGATGGCCACAATGCCATACTGCTGCCACGGTGGAGGCTTGGTACCATTTTTAATCACATGAACACGGAGCATATTGTTGTGAATTGCGTTTAGATTTGCGACTGATGCGGCCCACGCTTTGTTATTGTACCATACCTGTATAAAATTTGAAAAAATTAGTTGGCGAAATATGAAGCTCTGATTTATGATAATTCATGTAACTACGGCCAGACGAGGAATGGGCATATGTCCAATACTGGCGTTTCAGACACGACGTACCTACGTTAATTCAACTTACCTTGATATTTTGGTTCCTTTCACGGATTTTGTCAGGAAGAATTTTCGCTATTTCGGGATCCAAAATCCCAGCCTCTGATAGTCTCTTTAGCGTCATTAGGGCTTCATTCGAATTTGTCAGGTTAGCTCCGAATTCAAATCCTCCCAAGCTAAAATATTGGCAAAACTTCAGTAAAATCATCCAGTAGAAAATGATTCTGATCGGTCGATGGTATTCATAGCTCGATCATGGAATTGAACAAGAAATTGATTCCACCAACCAGAGAATAAAGTGCATCTCAAGGTTTGCGAGATACCGATGTTCAAGGTAATTTAGATGTCTGCTTATTTATGAAAATAATAAAATTACCACAACTCATGGAAAGAACTGGGCGTTACCTGTCGGATTCGCCACCCCTCCCTAAACAAGACTTCATGAGGCCACCAGGAATCGGCGTAGAAGGCACTGCGCACATGCTCTCTCTAGTTGCCAACTGTGTTTGGAAAATCATGAACGAACTGTCCACACATCACTCTTCAGAGTTGTCCCTCAAAACTCAAGTCTTCATCTTTTCAAGCCAGCAGGTTGGCCTACCTGTCAAGATGAGTCTGTTGGCTTGGATACGCAGCTAACTTGGAAGAACTGGACCATTTGCTACAGGGTTGGAGCACATTCTTCGGCCATTACGATTCGAAAAACCCATCCGAGCTGTACGCTTTTTTTAATTATCGCCGCCTCCTTGTTCAACCCTTTTGTTGCTCACTCTCGTAAAACCTGTCATCTGGGTGATCCTTCACGTCTCCACAGAAAAACCCATATCTGGAGGGAAGCTGGATGAATCAGGAGCACCTCAAACGCCGCCCCCCCCCTCCCACGAAACGTGGTCGCCGTCGGATTTTGCCCCAGCATCAAGAAAACCAAGGTTGGAAATTATTTCGTAATATCTATCTATGGCCATAGGTACCAAGGTAGGGACGAGTAAAAGACATACCTATTGTTCTAATGTACGTATCTTTACACAATCAACTTCTAATTTCAATATACCTACCTAACTACTCTGCACACAAATTATTCTTTCATTCAAATTTATCAGGGTCTAGGGTAT
The DNA here is from genome assembly GCA_009739505.2 of Apolygus lucorum. Lineage (NCBI taxonomy): Eukaryota > Metazoa > Arthropoda > Insecta > Hemiptera > Miridae > Apolygus > Apolygus lucorum. The sequence continues at coordinate 68,745,814 of CM019176.2, read as the reverse complement.
TTGGTGGTAGTACTTAAGTTCATACACCCCACACTGGCCAGAACAACTCCCACAAAATATCTGACAAAAGTACAAATAACTGAATCATATTCGGTCTCCCCATGATGAGTTTCATAGACTTTTTGTCTAGCCAACTTTGGCGACAACTACAAAATCGTGATGCCAGTTCAAACATCTCGTTTACTTTTGCCATGTCTCTAACAAGAAGCCTAAGCGTTGTAAATAACAGGTCGCGCCTGCCGGACAACTCTATTGTGATTCAGGAAATTCAAAACTGTAGCTGCCCCTAATAATTCCAAAACGGATCCAGCTAATACATTCATGATGCGACCCTTCCTGGTTACTCTTTTAAAAGTTTTCGCGTCCGTACCTGCTGAATTGAGCCCAGGCAGCCTACTAAAAATCACAATGGAAGATAACTATAACATAAACATAGTATTTTTTATTGAAGAGAATTATGCATTGTGTTTCTTACTTTTCAAGATTGTACTTCTTCACGGTAGATGTGATCCACTTAGAAGTATCCAAATTATCCATGCTATAAACATTGTCACCGGAAACAATCTGCAAATCAAATCAGCCATCGTAAACTTTCATTAAATAATAGTGAAAGAGCTTTATTGCCTAATAAAGCATCCTAGAGGTGGTTTTTAATAATTCATATCTAGGGAGATCAACAATATCTATCTATCTTGGAGAACCCGTCGTAACTAGCAAGTCGAGTACAGGAGGCGAGATGATGTCCTTTCTGTTGCCTACTGTATTCAACTTGCTAGTTACAACGGATTCTCCTCTTAAAATAAATTGGGAGAAATCACAACAGGAAGGACGCTTGCATAGAACTGATTTATTAATCGTGAGATTCGGAGGAGGTAGGAAGAGGTAAGGGGAAGGCAGGTGCGCCAACCTAGGTCTAGTACCACAAAATAACTCTAGTTAGCTCAACACCCACCCTCATCTCGAAAGCCAACAATTCTGGAGCTGTCAGTTTCTTAATGTCAGTTGAACTCTCGTGAATCGCACTTAGAACACCCTCCTTATCAAGAAGGGCCTCAACTCTGAATTTCCAGGTATGAAAATTCGTCCCATTAAGTTGGGGAAATGCCGCATGGCCTGTCGCCATTTTCTTCAAACAACCACCTGTGGTTGAACCAACACGATTCGAGTTGACAACTCTAAGAACTGTCCAACGGTTCTATCTTTTCCAATCGAGAGAAAAAAAGAAGTTATAAACGTAAAATAAAACTGAGGAAACTTCGCGCATGAAACTACTGGAAGGACACTTTTCGCACTAGGCCGATAACCTCTTAAAATAAACTGGGAGAAATCACAACAGGAAGGACGCTTGCATAGAACTGATTTATTAATCGTGAGATTCGGAGGAGGTAGGAAGAGGTAAGGGGAGGGCAGGTGCGCCGACCTAGGTCTAGTATCACAAAATAACTCTAGTTAGCTCAACATCTCCAATACATTCGACAATAATCGCATGCTTATAACTAGTGGAACTAACTTTTAGTTCATTATTGACTAGTTATTAAAATACATCGGTGTTGGAAGTTTCAATCTTTGTTGTGTGTCTCTTAGGCAGATTCCAGGGTGCTCAGAATTTAAGAGTAGGCACCTTTTATTTTGATATAATATATCTTAACAATATGAAACAGATAAAACAAAAATAAACAAAAAACTAAAGAGCAGGAAACCCTTGATAATAACAAATGATGGACACGAACTGTTTCGACAATGAACTCACCTTGTAGTGCGTTGGTGGAGGCTCATCCAAAACGTCAGGACATATCTGTGATCCAGTTCCACAAGAACAAGTTGCTGTCTCGTAATTGGGATTTTCCGAAAAAATCGCTGTCTCTTCACAGGGGCTAGAAATATAACAAAAGCTAACAATCATTATTTACATACTGATGTAATAAATAACGAAAACAATTAGCAGGAAATGAAATATATACAGGGTGAGCCACGGAAACTTACTTATTTGAAAAAATCGCCGTTCGGCCTGGTGGGGTTGTAGAAGGGGGGACAATGGCCCATTCGAAGGCGGAGCTCCTAAAGTGTTGTTACCTGTATGGTTAGTTGCCACCATGCATTAGACGAGAGAGCAGTGGGCGTTTGCCCTAGAAACTTTTTTTTCCAATGATCGGTCAGTTACGCAACCCAACGAGCCTTCTGTGCGTGCTTCAAAATTCGTCCTTATGGAGCGGTTCCCGGTCGAAATTCGATTCTAACTTGGGCTACAACATTTCGGGAGACTGGAAGTGTTGCCAGAAACCGAACTGGATCTCCAGAACCCTAGAAAACGTTAAGAGAGTGAGGCTGTCGGTTTTGCGCTCCCCCCGTCATTCGGCTCGCAAACAGGCAGCTGCTCTGGGGATTCCAGGCACAATTGTTAGACGGATTCTCCACGATGATTTTCAATTTCATCCCTATAAATTGGCTGTAGTGCAGGAATTGAGCGAAAGGGATTTAATCGCCCGCCAAACTGCATGTGAAGCACCTGCAGCTCGAAAACCTGGCCCATGACGCGATCGTTTTCTTCAGCAATGAGGCCCATTTTCACATTTCTGGCTTTTTAGGACATCCCACAGTAAGACTTGGGCGTCCTTATGCGATCGATCTGGGGTGAAGTTGGACAACACTCAACAGAAAAAAAAATAACCACACAGTAATCCGTTTTAGACCATTCTGAATCCAAATCCGCGAAAAAAACCATAGGTGTATGTCTGTGTGTGTGTGTGTGTATGTGTGTGTGTAACAAAATCTTGTGTACTCTGCCCAGGCCTCAGTTCTCAACCGATTTTCCTGGTTCTTTTTTTGTTCGACGCGGAAAACTATCTAGTTGTGCACTACGTCGCCGGAATTTCGAATTTTGCCTTTTAAGGAGGGGAAGGGGGGTTAATGCTCAAAAAACGTGTGTTTTTGGACATAATCTTGTGTACTCTGCCCAGGCTTTAGTTCTCAACCGATTTTCGTGGTTCTTTTTTTCTTCGACGCGAAAAACTATCTAGTTGTGCACTACGGCGCCGGAATTTTGGATTTTGCTTTATAAGAGGGGGAAAGGGGGGGTTAATGCTTAAAAAACGTGCGATTGCGGGCATAATCTTATAAACTCTGCCCAGGCCTCAACCGATTTGTGTGTTTCTTTTTTTGTTTGACTCAAATAACTTCCGAGTTGTACATGATTTCACCAGAGTACCAAAATTTGCAAGAGGAGGGGATGGGTGGGGGGATAATATTCACAAAATACCCAATTTTTCAATATTTCGGTTCCTTTACTGCTTACTAATTGTATCCAAGCTTTGAAATTGAGGAAAAATTCTCATTATACCTTAGGATTTGCATGAATTACTTTCTGTACCACCATGGAAATAAAAGTGGTGCCACCATGGTGCCAGGGCACCATAAACCTCATATTTCTTGGTTTTTTTGGTGTTTCACCTTGAATACGGATGTGACATTCGACGGACTGCCTACTAAACCTAATTGATGAAAGTTCAATGTTACGACGTATTTCCGCTTTGGTGCCAGACTGGCACCATTGGTGGTGGTGGTGGTGGGGGGGGGGGGTGTGAACTCGAATTCGCATGTTGGGTGTCGTAGATCATGGATTTTAAAATGCTCTTCAGATTCGAGGCTATCATGCCGCTAGAAGTGTTATGGTTTATAATGGTGGGGGGGGGGGGGGTCAATTTTTCTTGCCTAAAGTAATAAGTAAATTACATCGAGTGAAACAGTTTTATCGCTTACCAACTGGTTAAACTGATCCAATACTTATCCAATGGGACGTCCCCTGGAATGCATGCATTACTAAACATTATGTTTTTTATGGGGATACTTAAAGTCAACTGTTTATAACGATCGTCCACGAACCCTAGAACACCTAAAAAACAACATTCTCGCCGACATTGCCGAATCAATATGCTGATCAGAGTGGAGAGAAACTTTAAAAATCGTTTGCACCAATGTTTAAACAATAGAGGCCATCATTTGATGGATGTGATTTTTAAACCCATGTGAAAAAAGAATTTGAGAGTTGTCCTTAAAATAAATAAAAAATATATAACGATATCTGCGTCACTTTTTTTTAAATTGACCTTTCAAATAAGTAAGTTTCCGTGGCTCACCCTACAGTAGGAAGGTACTGGTGAATTTCATTAACCTTGAATCATTCCAAAAAAGACATGCTGTTCCCAAACCGAATTCGCCATAAATCGATTGTCGGTAGTCGCTCATATTGGCTCCCAACTTCGCGGTAGATGCATCATTTTTGGCAAAGAATGTGAGGTTGTTGCCATAAATGAAAGGAGAGATTTGAAGAGGAGGTCGCTCCAACAACCGAGGGGCTAGCGAGAGGACTGCTAGCGCCACAGCAACGAGCACAGGTGGCAGCACCAGCTAAAATGAACATACGGCTTAGTAATATAGAGAGGAACATGTTCCTCAAATTTATTAGAAAAAACTACACAAATTTGCAAATATCATCACTTGATGGTTTAAGAATTATAGGTGCTAAAACATTTCAAGTAGAGGATACTACTATCTCATTCGATTATTGGACTGTGCGTAGGTAAGTACCTACGTTAAAGCGTAAACCAATAAATTTTGGGGGTTAAAAAAATTCCTTGGTCGATTCCAAAGGTTCATCATAAAAAAGGACCCAAGAAAAACAGATTAATTTTAAATGCGTGGATATTTTTTTTAATCTATGATAACACTACACTTACTTCAGAAAACAAAGCTTTGAAGTCCCGTTTTGTGTGATGATATCTTTTTGCATGCAATGCAAGATACTGCCTCAAGTACTTATTGGTAGGTTTTTTCTCAGTTTGCTCGGAAGATACTCTGATGGGAACTTGACTGTCTACACAAAAACATATAACACACAAATATGTTAATAAAAATGAAAGTCCCATTCGTCCAGCAATAATAAATGCGAATTTTCGAAAAGCCACTTAATCTGATTCGTTTAAATGTTTGAGATCAATATGTGGTTTTAAACGGAAATTTTGTGCTGATTCCAAAATTTGCCAACTTGAAATTTGGAGCTGTTGCAATAGCTCAACTTTCTTCAAAATTTCGATAATGAAAAGGTTCAACAATATTCATCGTGCTCTACTTCAATAATGAAGGATTGTTGCGTTGATTATCAATTACATAGGTAAATATTGCCCTAACAGCAGGAAGTCTACAGGGTGTCTACACTTAACATGAGCATAACTTCAGGGTTCGATTCTACAATGTATTTCCAACAGAAAATGTTTCCTAGCAATTTTCTTTTAAACCACTCAAAATTCCTTTTTTTTCACTTTGAGGTTTTTTTCGCGTTTTCGACTTTACGGCACTGATATGGTCATAACTTCCTTATTTCTCCTGAAAATTCAAATGTGACTACACCGTTAGAAAGAGCGTTAAATTCCCAAGCTACCTAGTGCAAAATCAAAATCTTTCAGCAATAAAATAGTTTCAAAAAATCAAGTCAAAAAGCAAACTTTCAATTTTTTTTTGAAACTTGACTTTCTTCGACCAAAGTTATCACTATGAATCTTCGCCTATTTCGATGGGCGCTCTTCGGAGAAAACATGCTCAAGTTGTCAGCTTTTCATCGGTCTATCAATTTTTCTTTTTAACATTCAAATTGGAAGAGTAAATGAAGTTTGAAGGTCAAAAAACGTGTGTTTTACATGAAAATCCAGTGTTTCATCGGTTTATGGTCTCCCTCGATCTCAAGACGGCTTGGCGAGTTTGGCGTACATAAATACGCATTATTCGTAGATATGGTAGTGAGCATAAAGTAACACCTTTCCACTCAACAAAAACTTCAATCAGCTAGAAATTCGGTGTTTTTATTTAGTAGAAAGGGTTTTGATGTTTTTATTTATGTACGAAAAACGAAAGTTTTCTTAGAAAAATCCACTTTCTAGCCGTCAGACTCATTCGGAAGTATCACTATTGGATTCAGCCGAAAAAATTACATAGAAAATGATACCAAACTCGCCAAGCCGTCTTGAGATCGAGGGAGACCATAAACCGCTTGAAACACTGAATTTTCATGTAAAACACACCTTTTTTGAACTTCAAACTTCATTTACTCTTCCAATTTGAATGTTAAAAAGAAAAATTGATAGACCGATGAAAAGCTGACATAGAAAATGATACCAAACTCGCCAAGCCGTCTTGAGATCGAGGGAGACCATAAACCGCTTGAAACACTGAATTTTCATGTAAAACACACCTTTTTTGAACTTCAAACTTCATTTACTCTTCCAATTTGAATGTTAAAAAGAAAAATTGATAGACCGATGAAAAGCTGACAACTTGAGCATGTTTTCTCCGAAGAGCGCCCATCGAAATAGGCGAAGATTCACAGTGAAAACTTTGGTCGAAGATTTTGATTTTGCACTGGGTAGCTTGGGAATTTAACGCTCTTTCTAACGGTGTAGGCACATTTGAATTTTCAGGAGAAATAAGGAAGTTATGACCATATCAGTGCCGTAAAGTCGAAAACGCGAAAAAAAAACTTCAAAGTGAAAAAAAAGGAATTTTGAGTGGTTTAAAAGAAAATTGCTAAGAGACATTCTTTGTTGGAAATACCTTGTAGAATCGAACCCTGAAGTTATGAACATCTTGAGTGTAGACACCCTGTATATGTGGCTGATACAGATGTTTCAGAATATTTTACGAAAGTAGGAAAGACCACTAATGCAAAGGTGATGGAGTATTTAAAAACCCTCTGAAAATGTGTTTGTTTTTTTGATTTGTGATTTTGTTGTTTGAAAATTTCAAGTATATCAATTTGAAATATGCCAAAGTGATGAAGTATTTTACCTTACTCATATTTCTTTCTTACAGTTCAACCAATGTAGCACTGAATGTTATTTTGGATTAGTTAGGTATTCTTTGAAATAATGAAAACTATTCAATAATAAATTTAAAGACAAATAATACTGTCTACAACTAATAATGAGTGCCGACATCGTCCTACAGACAAGCATCATCGATAGGCATTCCGATTCATAGATGAATCTGAGATTAGAAAGGCCCTCCTCCACTAGGGACACGATGCGTTTGTCCCCTACGGTGGTGGAGGAGCTCAAGTCGGCCAACAACCCATACACATAAAGCAGAGTATCAAACAACCATATGTGTTTATGAGCATTTCTGTAAAAATGGCCCAGCATTCTACGTCAGAGTTTTTAAACACAGATCTTCAGTGTTCAGAAGAGATGATGCTCTCCTAGTGAGTCGCCATGCAACTTTACATATTCAAGAAAAATAAGCCATAAGAAAACAAGTGGGCACTTCTTCGCTCAGAGAACCTACTAAAGCCTTCACTCCTCCAAGACTGAACATCAATTTATTTTTAAAAGGACTTTAGTGAAGAATCCGTTGTAACCAGGAAGACGAGTACAAGACGCGTGCGCTTTCGAGGACATCATCATAATGCCATCGGTCAGTAAGTTATCCTATTTATAACGTCAGTGGTATGATTTTGACTTTGACGAATTTAGATGACTGAAATTACTATTATATTGTAGGTACCTACTTGTGTGAAAATGGGGAATTTGCCTCAATTTTAGATTCTGGAATTTCAAGCCAAATCCAATAATAGGGCCCTAGAATAATGTTTAACACCAGTAATACCCAAGGGGAAAAAATTACCGAAGAAGAAAACTTCCTGAACAAGTGGAGCCTCTGTCAAAAAACACCGCAAAAATTGAGGGAGGCTGAAGACATCACCAACTCGGGGGTTTCTTCCAGTATCGAAGCAAAAACTGACCGAATTCACACTGTTGTGCTCTGGCAAAGCGTAGAAGTATCTCAGCAAATAGTAGAGTTTTTGGTGCCAAAATCTCACGGGCCCCGTTAGGAGGAGACTAGCGCGAGCAACAGAGGATACTACCCAGTTGAAGGAGGAAGCACGTTAACTTTGGACAGGGGAGGATAGATAGATATAGATAGATAGATAGATTTATTTGTCGTTGTACACAGGGTGCATTGGCAATTGTCATAATAATAAAAAATCTTAAAGGAATGGAGGCGCTCGTCAAGGTGGGCCTCTACGAACGGGTGACTATCTGGGGGCACCCTTTCATCGTCGCCTGCTGATGTCAGGAGGCAAATCCATCGTCACCCACGAACTCCGTGCTTTGTGAAGAGGTTCCACGGGCCCATTAGTGGTTGCCAAAAACACTCTAATATCAAAGAACGTCGACAGGGGTTGTAGGCGCTCTTGTGACCACACGAAACTCAAATACTGTGATTCAAATAACGAAACTAACTAATATAGAAACTAAATTAGAGAAGATGAAGACTAATAATTTAAATACATAAAATGCCAACCTATGCACGTTGCCGGTCGGGAGGAGTTAGAGGGGTCGTGGGAGTGGGGAGAGTCGGGGGAATCAGAGATGGGAGGAGTTTGGGGTAGGAGTCGGAGGCGAGAGGAGTCGGATGGAGTGGGTGGCGAGGAGAATCGGAGGAATCGTGTTTGCCTGCTTTTAGTAGGCTTTTCAGCTAGTGCTTGATAAACTAGTAGGTAGAGTCGTATTGTAAAAAAATAGTGAGTAAAATTGCTTCTTTAGATCACTTTTGTGTCTGCGTTCTTTCCTCCCCCAGTTTGCACTGTGTTTCTGTACTGTGTTTTCTCCTGTCTTCGACCACATTAACTAATAGTTTATTTTACGCTTCCAGAGATCGCACTACTGTAGTGAGTGGCACAGATTGCCCTCAGAAGAGACTCTTCATGAATGACCTACTCATTTCATGAATGGAATTAGATTGGTTAGAAGGCCGGATATGTCGCAACATGGCTGCCCCCATACAGATTGCCGCTACATTTAAAATTTCCACCTTCCTTAAATTCTCTGAATTTTCGGATGCTTTTTCGAGCAGCACACTAAGGTTTTTCCATATCAGTAAACCCTCTTTCAAAAGAAAAAAAAAAAGAAAAAATGTGAGGCAAATTCCCCATTTTGGATATAAAAACAATATTGGGAAATTTTACTGTACTCTAAATTTTGACTACTGACAGATTTTGTTAAATTGTGAATTCGGTGAGGAAAACAATGTAACCAAATTTTAGATAGTGGCTGTGGGTGTTTAAAAACCAGGTTACCGAAGGTAAAGAGTATGCTACTATGAATTTGCTAGGAGGTTGAGAGAGGTTGGTGTTGAGATGATAACGCTTGAGAGTGGATGGCAGTTTCCCCTGGACCTGGACTTACATACGACCGATCATTAGCTACCCTCCCAACCCGAGTACTTTGTTGTGTCCGATACTCGTTTGGTAGATAAGTCTAGACGCCAGTCGAACCTTTTCGATCTTCAATTCTAAATTTTACAGGACCTGGAGGCACGACAGTCTTGTTGAAGGTTAAGTGAAGAGAATGGAAAAGGGACCTCGTAGTACCCTAGTGGTGAAGGGATCAAGATTGTTTCTCAGGCCGGTCGAGTGAAAGGGAAAAATTAACCTGGAACGGGAGATGAGCTTGACAACAGGCAAACTAATTTATTCCTACTAATTTTCGAAAAAAAAACCTTTAGCATAAATAACTAATTGTTCCTGGAATTTCCGTATAATAATTTTCCATATGCATATAACTAAAAAAAAAATAATAATAATAATAATATTAATTAAAAAATTTAGAAATTTAGAATGATCAAAAACGGATTTCTTTGAAATTGTTCATTGCCAATAATTTTTAGGTTATTGAAGTAGGTACCTAACTTATTTTTCTTGAAAATAAAATAAATCGATAAAATGATATACCGTAGGGGTAAAGGCTTTGCAGCATTTACTTATCAATGTAAACCAAAGAGACTGAAACATTTTTGGAAATAAGACGGGTAAGCCATCCAAAGAAATCCATTTTTTGTCCAACATTTGATGATCCCATTTAACAAATCAAACTATAAATTGGAAATAAAATCTAGAGCAACTAATATACTAAACTAATTTTTTTTCCAATTTTAATTTTTCAGGCTCAGACTTTCATTTGCTTTCCTATTATGCCCCTACAACGACCACGCAGTTTTCTTTCACCCAGGCTCTGATGTATTTTGGTACAATGGACATTAATTCCAGTGAGTTATCATTGTAGAACGATTGAAACTACGGTAGTTTCATGTGAAGACAAGTACAACTACGAATTAGAACAAATATGGAACCCCATAATCCAAACACCTAGATATAATATCCACAAGGAACCACTAAAATCAAGTGATATCAGACACCAAAACATAATGACTTGGAGCGTACCCACGCCTTAATTCAACATCATCGAACAAAGCCATACTAAGCTGAGTAGCAGTTAGTTCCATGCAAGTCTTCATAAATCATGCATACAATAAGAAGACATCGACATGAATCCATCACCATACATCGAACACGTACTCGTACTCACACGTCACATTGGCTCCTTTTAAACGTACAACTTTCTCTTCTATATGCTCTAAAAATGCAACAATAACATTAGGTACTCCGCAGTAGGGAACAAAATTGAATAAATTCACTCAACGTTAAAGAGAGAAAAAAACATCCACCATGTAGAGTAGGCAATATAGCTTCCTCACACTTAAAGCGAGCACGAGCTTCCTCACATAGACATGGTATAGAATTCGTTGGTGCAAAAATGAGGGTAAATCACTGAAGTCCCGCGAGCTTCACGATCATTTCATAGGTTCTCCAAATAAACAAACAGTAACTCAATTAATGCGTCATTCGCAATTATGTTGACGATTTTTTATTATTCCCATGTACTGTCGCTCCAACAGTTTTGACCGTAATGAAATCGATTAGTAGTCATAGTTCCAACCCCAAACCAAACAACTAATTTAGGAGAGTCTAGCCCCCAGAAAGTGTTGTCGAGTTTCAGCGCTACCTACTGCCACTTCAACGAACTTTCGCTCCTCTAACTTGCAGTTATCCCAAGATTATAAACTTGCAGTTATCTCCACTATAATAATGCATTCTGCTTGATTCGTCACTCCAAAACACAAAAATGCAATTACAAGTTCCTTTTCCTCGCAATGGGGAATTTTGGTGGGTCGGAAATTCAGGTTTTTGACCTCAAATTTGGATTCAGCACCCTTGAAAACCTATATACTCCAACTTTTAGCCCAATGATAACTATAACAATGTTATACTATAACATGTCATGTGGTAGAAAAATTAATTAAAGAGATCACAAGTTTGAAAAAAAGGCAAGCCGCCATGAATGCACACACACACAACGCCGCGCGCGTGTGTGAGTAGTATTTTGTAGTATCCAAGAGATTCTCATTTCGGATAGCGGTACTTTATGGTTCAATCGTTAGCGTTACCTACGTCTGCCGTCTGTAATCGGTTGTTTTTTGTTCGCTTCATTTGTGGTTTCGACTTATCAAATCAGGAAAGGGTTTCATCTCTTCTCTGTGCATGGATACTTCTTTCAAAGACGGTTTTGGCTAGCTACGTCACAAAATTAAAATCTTCATCTTTCCTTAGCTTCTCTTATTTTTTAAAAACCTTTTCTCGACAAACAGACCCAATTACCGTTATTCATGAGCCATACTCTTTTGAAAAAAAAAAAAAAAAAAAATTAAAAAATTGACTGAAATATTCCATTTAAAAAGGCAGAGAAGTAGAGACGCCAAACTTAGAAATGAACGGTAAAACCGAGGTAAGCCTACTTTTCAGAAATGCCGCTTGACCACGCTCACATTGAGCTGATAGGGATGGTAGTTCGCTGAAGTGGCGGTAGGTAGCGCTGAAACCCGACAACACTTTCTGGGGGCTAGACTCTCGTAACAAATTTCATCAAAATTGGACTGTTGTGTTTGAGGAAAATCACGTCGGTGTGGGTGTAGACGCTCCTATCGAGAATGGAGATGAGATTGATTGGGGACTGTCTCATCACGAGATGGGCACCGTCTCATCTCGAGATGAGATAGATTGGGGACTGTCTCAGAGCAACCCCGCATAAACCACTATAATTTAGGGTATTTTGGGACAAGGAATTTACCATGGACATACAAAGAACCAAAAGTGTGGATCAAAACCTTAAGATGTAAAAATGTGACCGGAAATTTTGATTTTGGAGGACACCATTTCTTTTTTGATCTGCTACGAATACAAAGCTTTCCTATCTCCGATAGTGAGGAAGCAAAAAGTAGTTAGGTAAGTAACAAAGTGGGGACAAAACAAAACAGTAATACCAAAAAATTCTCCCATACTAAAATACGTCAAGATTTTAAAACACGACATTTCTGAACGACTAATAATTTTAAGGTCAGTATGACGAATAGTGTGGAGATCACTCAATATTAGAGTTTTTATAATTTCAAACTACTTAACCAAGGATGAATAGCGACGAAAATTCAAAAATGATGGAAAATGTACATACGAGTATTTAATAGCTCAGACACAGGTTTTTAAAAATGTACATTTAAAAAAAATGTAACTGATTTAATTGAAAACCTCAAAGCCTACAAGGCACAGGTGGTATGTAGGCAGGTAACGCTAAAATCAAAAATACCTCAGGCAAACTTGAAAACATTACCTGAAATGTCTTTTCCGTGTTTCTTTCTGAGAGAATTGCGAAGGAAATCCAAGACAAAGCCTGAAACAAACACTCAAAAGGTACGACAAAACGTTTCACAAACTTATTCCTTCCCGACGTTACACAATGAACATCATGAATTTGGTAACAAAACAGTGCAATTTGCGAGAGTGGGTGACGAAAATCGAAGCCGGTGAAACTAAAATGTAAAGCAAATAATGAACCAGTTGCATCACAAACAATAGTGAAATTAAGATTGAAAAAACTCGAAGCCAGGTTTGGATTTTAACTAATTTAATCAGGGAACAATAAACAATACCAGTAGAAAGTTATTGATATTCATTTTTAAACAATATTTTGTCCAAATCTTGAACATACATAATTATTTAAAACCCACAAGTACGTAGGTAAAGAACTTTACGAACGTAGGTAAAGAATATAAAATACGAATCTGTTGAAAATTGGGACGACAATTTAATATTCTATTAACGTTGTGAATAAGTTTCTCGAAATGAATTTCTTCTACATAATAACTTCAGCAACTGAAGATAAATAATGTATTTCTATGAGCACCAAAAACTTCATACCAGTCAATTCTATTTTATTTCATTACTGAGATGGAAAAATACGTTGGGAAACAATTTTGAAACCAAATAGTCAAAAATTATACAACATTAACATTGTTAAAATAATTTTGAAGTGAATTTGTAGTGATAATTTTCAATTTAGTGTGGTCTCTTTTAATTATCCTTAATAGGTTGGAATTCTCTTCAATTACATAGTGGCGGATTGTTCATTTTATCGTTTAACGTTCAAGCAACCCAAGTATCCTTAAAACAACACACTTTCGGCCGATCAAATCCAACACCTGCTTAGAAAAGGACGTAACCAAATACGAGGTAAAAGTAAAGAATGTTAATAGTACAGACGCATACTTTTGGGTTTCTTGTCCTCTTCCGGCGTATCGTCGTCCGTTATCCTGAGGAAAATCTGCGGAAAAAAGTAAGTCAGCACTTAGAAATACTTCCATAACATTTCCATAAAATTTGGCGAAAAAAATCCTTGTAGCGGACAAAACTATACGAAGGTATTGCCCGATTTCGATGAAATTTTCAGGGATTGTGTGGAGTTGGCGTGTAGATGGTCCCCTATGAAAATCATCCATCCCGGGTCGATAGTAGCCGCTGAGTACCCGCAAAAGTGAATTCCTTGTAATAGCCATAACTTCTACATTTTCCATCCAATTTCGATTAAATGTTCAGGGATTATGCAGATTGGTGTGCCCCCCTACGAAAATCATCGTTCCCAGACTGATACTAGCCACCAGAGATGGGCGAATTCTTATTCATAAATATGATTAAGAATACAGCTATGAATATGAATACGAATACAATCGTATTCACACTATGAATACGATTTCCCCCTCATTCGTATTTTGAATACGATTTGTTGATTTTTTCTATGATTTCCCTAAAAATTGATTTTTTTAAAACAATTTTCCTGAAAATCATAGTTTTTAGGACGTCCCACAGTAAGACTTGGGCGTCCTTATGCGATCGATCTGGGGTGAAGTTGGACAACACTCAACAGAAAAAAAAAATAACCACACAGTAATCCGTTTTAGACCATTCTGAATCCAAATCCGCGAAAAAAACCATAGGTGTATGTCTGTGTGTGTGTGTGTGTGTGTGTATGTGTGTGTGTGTGTGTGTGTGTGTGTGTGTGTGTGTGTGTGTAACAAAATCTTGTGTACTCTGCACAGGCCTTAGTTCTCAACCGATTTTCCTGGTTCTTTTTTTGTTCGTCGCGGAAAACTATCTAGTTGTGCACTACGTCGCCGGAATTTCGAATTTTGCCTTTTAAGGGGAGGAAAGGGGGGGTTAATGCTCTAAAAACGTGCGTTTTTGGGCATAATCTTGTGTACTCTGCCCAGGCCTTAGTTCTCAACCGATTTTCGTGGTTCTTTTTTCTTTTGACGCGAAATACTATCTAGTTGTGCACTACGGCGCCGGAATTTCGGATTTTGCTTTCTAAGAGGGGGAAAGGGGGGGTTAATGCTTAAAAAACGTGCGTTTGCGTGCATAATCTTGTAAACTCTGCCCAGGCCTCAATTTTCAACCGATTTGCGTGGTTCTTTTTTTGTTTGACTCAAATAACTTCCGAGTTGTACATAATTTTACCAGAGTACCAAAAATCGCAAGGGGAGGGGGTGAGTGGGGGATGATATTCACAAAATATCCGATTTTTCAATATTTCGGTTCCTTTACTGCATACTAATTGTAGCCAAGCTTCGAAATTGAGGAAAAATTCTCATTATACCTCCGGATTTTCATGAATTATTCTCTGTACCACCATGGAACTAATAGTGGTGCCACCATGGTGCCAGGACATGGTGCCATGATGCCATAAACCGCTTATTTCGTGTTTTTTTTAAGTGTTTCACCTTGAATACGGATGTGAACTTCGACGGACTTCCTGCCAAAACTAACAGATGAAAGTTCAATGTTACGACGTATTTCCGCTTTGGTGCCAGACAGGCACCATTGCCGGGGGGGGGGGGGGGGGGGGGTGAACTCGAATTCGCATGTTGGGTGTCGTAGATCATGGATTTTAAAATGCTCTTCAGATTCGAGGCTCCCATGCCGCTAGAAATGTTGAGGTGGATAATGGTGGGGGGGGGGGTCTGTATTTCTTGCCTAAAGTAATAAATAAATTACATCGAGTGAAACAGTTTTATCACTTAACAACTGGTTAAACTGATCTAATGCTTATCCAATGGGACGTCCCCTGGAATGCATGCATTACTAAACAATATGTTTTAAATGATTTTCTCCCGAAATCTGGACATATTTATTCCCCATAATTGTCAAAATAATCAACTAAAATTCGAAACGCTCACCAATTCTTACAGGATTTTTCACGCAGAATCGAATGAGACCACCCCCAGGTCGCTACGACCAACAGTATAGAAACTACGACGTAATTTACGTAAATTACGTCATAGTTTCTATACTGTTGGTTGTAGCGACCTGGGGGTGGTTTCATTTTCGTATTCAAAATACGAATAAGGGGGAAAATCGTATTCAAAGTGTGAATACGATTGTATTCGTATTCATATTCATAATCATAAAATCGCAGACGTGTATTTATAACATATGCGCAAACGTGTATTTTCTTGTAACAGCCACAACTTTTAAATTTCCCATCTGATTTCATTTGAAATTGTTAGGGATCGTTCTGGTTGGGAAGTTAATTTTTGATGATTCAACAATATGGCGCAGTCATACCGGACCTGAATGGTCTCCTCAGCATTTCTCAGAGAAACAATTAACATTAGGTCATCAAAACAACTCCCTCCCAAGACACGAGTCGAGCCACCGCCTATTCGGACAAACGTTGAGGTCAGCAGATCCCCCGCCCCGCCAATAAGGAACAGTAACAAAAACTCCGAAGCCAGTCAAAAATACGCGTTCTCAATGGGTTGTAAAACGCCGGCCAAAGCAGCCTCCCTGACAAGTGTAACGGTGTACCTAAGATTTCCTAACGGGGGGGGATGTTGTGATCAGCGACCTCTTCGCATTTCTGTCCATTCGCTTCCTTAGCTCATGTGGTAGGAGCTCTGATTCAGAATCAGAACGATAGGAGATCGATCCCCGGTCGAGGGAAGTTAATTTTTGATGATTCAACATTGGGCTATTGATACGAGGAAGCTATGTGCAATACCCTTTTGGCAGACGTTTTTATACTTAATGACCTAGAAAAATGTAGGCTTAGGGCACAGATAAGGGGTGGGTAAAACTGACACGGTAAAATAATAAAATACGACGACAAGCGATGTAAAACTATAAGACAATGACTAGATTCCAGTTTATTCAGAGGAGTGCTACAGAAACAACTTACTTCTTCAAGAGATGTGTCTGACACGCCATAAGAGACGGCATTCAGGCGCGATATGTCATCATCCAGACGTGAGCAAAGACGTTCCAATTTTTTTGCATCCTTCGTCGGGAGAATGAAGGTAATTTCGTTTCCAAATTTGGATTCTACCACAGCATCTGGGACGAATTTCCTTACCGCTTTAGTGATAGCTGAAAAGAGAAAGAGAATTTCAAACCAGTTTTTCCTTAGTTGAAAACTTGAATATCAGAAATGATGCATATCAGGTCAATATTAAATATTGAAATTTTCATGATCGAGGAGTGTAAAACAACAAGGAAAATGTCTCCTTTACGTTAATGAAAAAGACTATTTTGCCAGTGAGCCGTAAAAATACTCCAGCTTTTGGTGGTCAGTCACTTCTACGGGGTAAAAAATAAGGGCTGAAATGTTCAAAAACTTTCGATATATCATTAATTTAAAATAGTATTGGATTTTTAGAATCGAATGAGACCACTCAGAGCTCTGTAAGACAGTCGATCGCCGTTCGCTCCTCGTTCCGGGTAAGTATTTCTCTCAAGAACCGGCGCCTAAAGTTAAAAGTTGTACCTGAATTTGAAATTTTCAAGGATTTTTGAAATTCATTAGTATATTTACCTACAGCATTGAAAAACTAAAATATTGCCCCTGGAATCATCAAAGTCAAACAATAATTGCCGGCAAAAAGTTGGGAAAACCTAACTGAACTACTGAATTACTGTTCGATTTTGATGATTCCAGCGGCAATCTTTTGGTTTTTCAATAGGGTATGCGCATGGGTCGGGAAAACTGTTTGTTATCTTTAATCTGAACTAGACCTCATTCTGAGAATTTTGACGCCAACCTAGACTAATAGACCTTCTAGCGAGAGAAGACCTTTTTCTATGATTTTTCAGTTTCGAATTATTATGACGTCACAGTGGGCTGGGGGGTCCCGCCCAGGCAGGAGGGGCGCGCGACGTCAGAATAATCTGAAACTTTGAAAAATCATACTCAAAAATCTACTCATCCAAAAAGAGTACGGCTGGTGTCAAAATTCTCAGGATGAGGTCTACTTTCGATTAAAAACCTAAAAAAATCGCACCCTAATCTAATTACCCCTAATCTAAGGCGCACCCCCCATTTCCTAGGCTGCTGCATTATAATGAATTTCAAAAATCCTTGAAAATATCAAGTTTTCATCCAAGTTTTTCGAGGTTCAATTTTTAAACTTTGAGCGCCGGTAATCTAGGGCAATACTAACCCGGAACGAAGAACGAACGACGACCGACTGAGATGAACTTTCGATAAATCAGAAACACGAGTGTGAATCGCAAAAGCGGCTTAATCACCGTTCAAATTTCTGTTGATTAAAATGCGATCGTTGTTCGTTTCTTGATTTGCACCTACTAAGTTTTGCGTCCTTGTAATCAGTAATCAAATTTCCTAATGAAGGCACCCAAAATTCTTTATTTCTTAGAATTAAACTTTTTGATTAAGAAACGAAAATATGGTTGGTTGGTGGTGGTAATGGCAAAGCTGAGTTCTTTGCAGGCGAGTGATCTACACAGGAGAATAGTACAACGTTGTGTAACAATTTGCAGCGTTTTTTCTTGAAAGCTTCATCTAACTCTGGAACACAAGAAGTTATTTGGAATGTAGAGGTCAAGAGAATACACTTACGTAGATCGTCGTAATTTGATACTTCTCCTTGGTGAGCATCGTCATCCAAGCTATTATCACCAGCTGTACTCTATAAAAAGAAGTAAGATTTTGTAAAATATGTCAACACAATTACCTATATTATTATTTATTATTCTTATTGCCAACAAAAATTTACCATACTTCGCATTTTATTGCAATGCCTCGCATTTCCCAAAATAAAAGTTTGACCATTGTCAGACGCTCACGCTGACAAAGTCTCATGTTTCTCCCTGGGAAACCGAATGGTTGCAATTCGACTCCGGAAAAGGAAAATCGACGGCTCCCAGGGAAAACAATTCGTAAGGCCCACGTCGCCAAAACACACGGCACGTGGAGTCCCCTCCACGGTAAAACTTACTGCGGCCTGATTAGCGGAAATCTATCCCCGCTTTCGATAACCAGCCCGTAAATCGACGCCCAGGAAAAGCTCCTCATCCAACCAGCGAGGAGAGGTGGAAGGCCTGGAAGAAAAATCACCAAAAATATTCGACCTCCCATATGCCCGAAGATACGCCCCCAGCTGTTGAACAAAACTGTTACACGCTGCCAAAATCGAGGTCGTGCATCTGCATCTGGAACCAAGTGCCCTTCGATCCAAAAGCACCCAGTTCTGCTGCCTTCCGCTGGGTGACAGAGAGCGGTATCACTACAGGCTACGTCGGTCCGAGAGAACCAGCCGCCTCCAGGAGAAGAAGTGGGCAGCTGCCACGTCAACGCCTCCTGGGACAAATCTCCTCTAGTCTATCGAGACCTGAAGAAAGGATCGCCAGGTCAGTCCTAAGTACTTAGCTTCAGCTTACCCGATCTCGACTTCCGCCGTCGCGAACCCGCGCCTTCCGCGAAACTCCGTAATCTCGCGACGACACGCGGTCAGGAGGCACATAGGTAGGGGTAGACTAAGCTACAACCTAAGGCTTCACTTTCAACTTTATATTATCAAAATTCAATCCCCTTTTCCAATTGTCAAATAAACCCGTTGCTCATTCAAAAATCCAAACAAGTGTTTTCTCTCAAAAGTCCACGGAGCACGAAGGTATCAAGTACTTAGGAACAAGCAGATAGTCGAATATTTAGATCCGGAGGCGATCCCCCCCCCCCCCCCCAGATCTACCCGATCTCCGGCGATAGCCAGTTAGGGAACTTAGGCCTAGGCAGGACCAGGAAGGTCATTTCAAAACCCCCGAATCCACGAGTAGGCCGAAAAATAAGTCAGACCTAATCGCCAAAGCCGCAGAGGGGGCGAACCTTACAACCATAGTGGGTGGAGTGGATACAAAATCTCGAAACGAGATGGACAGAGGTAAGCAAGTACTCACAGTTATGTCGGGCGTGTCTGGTTTCAATTCCACCGTAAGTGTGAATCCAGAACCGTACTTGTTTTTGAGGAAAAGGCTGGAACCACTACACTTCATCGCTCCGTTTGAAATTATGCCAATTCGATCACCGAGCAGATCAGCTTCGTCCATGTAGTGAGTGGTAAGTATTACGGTTCGGCCTGGAATGGCAGAGAAGCATCAGCTACGTTCACAATTTTGACTTTTATTGTTCACAATTGTTTGGCAAGGAAAAACGAGCTAATTACCTTTCTTGTACTTCAAAAGTAGTTCCCAAATTGATCTCCTGGAGTAGGGATCAACTCCTGAAGTTGGCTCGTCCAAAATAACAACCCTGTAAAATGATGGAGACGATAGAGCAAAAAACGTGGTTTTCGGAGAATGGATAAGAGGACAAAGAGGTGCCTAGACGTAAGATTCTCACTTAGAACCGCCAATGAAGGCGAGGGCAATCGACAGTTTCCTTTGCATTCCACCAGAAAGATCGCTAGGGAATGCTTTCCGCTTGTCGGGGAGATCCAAATCTATCAACATCTGCTCGAATTCCTGGGAGACCTGTTCTTTATTGCTACCCCGAAGGAATCCATAAAATTGCAAATGTTCCAAAACCGTCAGCCTGAAAATGTTTTGTCAAAGTTCAATCAGAAAAGAAAGTGAAAAATTTTAAACGCTAATTTCAACAACCTTTCTAATCAAACAAACATCTAGTCAAGATTTGGTAATTTACAAATTTACTTACAAAGTTAAATTTACTAAGTTAATTTTCATGAAGTTACACATTTGTGTAACTTAGTTTGTTCAAGTTCCAGGAAATTTTAAAAACAAAGCATACCTAAATAGAAGGTAGAATTTATCTTGAATAAAACTAAAATACATACATAAAAACACTAGATTTGGAAATTGTTATGGAATTTTTGGATTTATTTTCGTCAATAAGATAAAGATATGAAGAAATCTCAAAGACACTCTCTGCATGAGATATGCCAAGCCATTGCTCAGCCTACGCGGGATCTGTGATGGGTGCGTGGCGGAAATGAGTACCATTCATGCCTTGAATTGCAAAAGGGGAGGACTCGTAAAGCAGGGGCACAACCAGATCAGGGACGTGGTAGCAAGCATGGCCAAAAAGGCATATAGAGGAGTCACAACAGAGCCAGTCATGAGAGAGGGCAGTGTGGGAGAACCTGGACTCATTGCCGATATCAAAATTGACGGAGTATGGGATAGGGAGATAGCGTCTTTTTTTACCTCCGCGTAGTTAACGCCGACGCCTCTTCCTATGCCACCCGTGAATGGATGTCAATAGCAGATGAAGCCGCGAAGACAAAACATCGCAAGTACGATTCAGCGGCAGAGGATCTTCACGGCTCTTTCTCACCACTCATAACGTCATTTGAAGGAGTACTACATAAAGAATTTCAAGTGCTCATCAGACAGATTGTCGACGCATTGGCACTAAAGTGGAACAAACCTCGTCCGATAGTTGCTGGTTTCGTCAGGACGAAAATTCAGATGGTCACTATTGCCGCAGAATTGGGACTGGAAGATGGGGCTCCTCTTCCTCTTCCAGGAAGGGAATGAAGTGAACCGCATTCACCAAACGGGACACCTGAGCTGAAACCAGTCGTCCTCAACCGAGCTTCGTCCATCGACATTCCCATGATCCCTTCTACTAAATTACTTCTTTAAAAATAAATGAAGTCAGTCAAAAAAAAAAAAAAAAAATAATAATAATAATAAAATAAAAAATTAAAAGATCTGAAGCTTTATTGACATTGTTGTGATTTCGATATTTGACTACAAGAATGTTGACTGACTCTGAATTGGAATAATAAAGTTGTGATTGAAATTACGGGATTTTGATAGAGGTTGTGCCTGATTGTTTTCAAGGGAATAGTTAAATAATTTAGGCCCGGTCTTTCAGAAAACCGGCTTACTAAATTATTGAGGGGAAAGGACTCGGGTCTTTGGAAAACCGGATTACCTTGAGTGAATTTACTTTAATGTGAGATTTAGTTATGTAGCCTCTGGTCTTTCGGAAACCGGATTACTACTTAGGTTTATTTTTTAAGTGTTTGTTGAAGTTTGAGTAAGTAGGTTGTTTGAGTGAGAACGACAGTTGCGGGATTTTAGAATGGAATAGCTCTTTTCCTCAGGAATCGGGCTTATATAACAAACCCCTACTCCCCGGGTTCTATTCTTCCCCGGGAAACGGACTGGGCGTCCGTTGAGGTGTTTGTGCGTTGACCTGATTTCCGAGGGAAAGGTACCGTTCGTTTATTTGGAAAATACGACATTCCTGGAAGGCACGACAGACATCATGCATCCAGAAGAAGAAGACGGTGTTGGGAATCCTGCACTGCTTTCAGCCATATTTCAGGCCCTTACCTGTCAAAAAGTACGTTGTATTGGGGACACATTCCCAGACTCTTCCGCACCATGGATATTTCTGTCCTAATGTCGTACCCACATATGAAAGCTGTTCCTGAAGTTGGAGGGTACAAACCCGTTAGTATCGAGCTGAAACAAAGAGGAAATTGTACAGAAAAACTCGCTAATGAAAATCCGGTTGTCAATATGAAACGTGAAAGGATTAACTGTAATACCTAGCCCGACAGCAACCACAGGAATCGCCAATTAACGCTAGATTTGTAGCATTAGAAGTAGCTAAACTTTTGACGTTTACATTATTTACGCTTTGTATTCAATCTACAACTAAACCAAAGATTTTTTAGTTTGTGGAATGAGTGAGGAGTAGGGGGATGTTGGTAAAACAGATTCACTTATCTACAGCTTTGAGCGCTGATTGATATCTCTTCTGCTAGGGTAAACCGTGCGTGGTTTCGTCGAGACCTAATATAATTGATTACTAAGCGAGCTTCGTCCATCATTGACCAGTCTCTTATCTTTCGAGTAAGTATAGTCCTTTCGCCTAGAAACATTCGTGTAGTGCCTATTTAGGTTTCTACCTACCTTGCAAATGACGAATCTATCAATAGTTGGTCTAGAATAGTACTCTAGATCCTTCCAGATCTTTGAAGGGGTGAGTGTTATGCACCTAAATTGACTGGTCAGCAGCTCTTCCAAGATTGAGAGATGGACGACGGAGGTACGTTTTTACCAATCCCTAAATCAAGGTTCTCAGCTATTTGAGATCTACCTCAAGTTTGGCGCTCCTTACTTGACTAATCTTAGTTTTTTTTGATACAAGGATTTAACTGATGAAATTCACTGGGGACCATCAACATTCCAACCCGCCCCATCCCAGAAAATTTAATCGAAATCGGACTGTAACTTCGTATAGTTTTGTCCAATACAAGGATTTGCGCACTCACAGGGTCACATACTCAGTTAGGTATCTATCATTGAAAATGCCATCTACAAGTCTGTCTCTCTACTTGTGATGGTCTGATCACTCCTTTCAAAAAGATGTTAAGAAGCACAAGTTAATTCAATTTCATTTAATATTGGAGACACACTGAAAGGAGGGGATTAATTAACTGCTGAGGGTAGTGACCAATGATGGAGGATGTTCGAGGGAGGCCGGTGAGATTCGATTATTCGAAGCATATCGATAGTCTGATTCGTTACGCGAAAACCACCTATAGGACCAGGTGGTGGTACTGGTGGCGCGGTAACCACCAGTATAGGAAATGAGGGATTATAGATCATGTACAGAGCTACTACTTGTACATAAGAAGCTATAACGAACTCACATGGTAGTAGTTTTCCCAGCTCCATTGTGCCCCAGAAAAGACGTTATTTGATCTTCATAAAAATTCATGCTCAAATTTTTCACAGCGACTTTTCCATTTCGATACACTTTGCTCAAATTAATGATTTGCACACCAGGATTCAATGTGGTCGGATAAGGCTCAAAATTACCGACGTTACCTGAAAATATCATAATTCCGACATTGAAAAATTAAAAGCTGAGAGACGACAAAAGGCCTAAATAGTAAGTATTTGAATAATTTTAAAACTTCATAATTATAACTATTGTTTAAAAACGTACTCTGCTGGACATTTGGGACGCTCCCATTAGACTGTGACGTCATGCTATGATTACTAAGTTCTTTAGAATTGCTCGGAGTATGATGTCTCCCCAGCCAGTATGATTTCGTGAATGGAAAATACCATGGGAGAGGAATTCCAAACTGACCTGAAGAATAGAAGGAACTACATTTTCTACGTGTCATAATAGAAATACACATTATTAACAAGGAATTATAAAAAAAATTGAAACAGCTCAATTTTAGCTTTCCATCGTGGAAGACACGTCTTTCTCGATCGAAAAAGTTAAGACCTTTAAAACAAAACATGGGTGTCCAGGAATACCCCCCCCCCCCCCCTCAAAAACACAAAACAAATTCCCTGAGTTTTTCAGGTTCAATTTTCGTTTTTTTCAACGTTTGTAAATAAACTAAGATATAAAGAAATGTGATAATAATTTTCAAAATTCAGGTTTTTAAGGACATTTTGCTTCCGAGTCTACCAAGGTAGCGGAAGCTTTGTTTTCACTTTTCAAGGATGAAAAAAAAAGTTCCCCAAAATCAAAATTTTCACTCGCGTTTTGCGTTTTAGACCTTTCTGAACAATTTTGGTTCCGTGTCTGTCTGTCTGTGTGTCTGTCATGAATTCCTTGTAACGCGCATAACTATACGAAGTTATTGTCCGATTTCGATGAAATTTTCAGGGATTGTGCGGGTTGGTGTGCAGACGGTCCCCTATGAGAATCATCATCCCCGGACTGATAGAAGCGACTGCGCATGCGCAAACGTGAATTCCTTGTAACGGCCATAACTTCTACATTTTCCATCCGATTTCGATGAAATTCTCAGGGATGTTACAGATTAGTATTCAAATGGTCCCCTATGAAAATCATCATCCTCGGACTGATAGTAGCTACTGCGCATGCGCAAACGTAAATTTCCTTGTAACGGCCATAACTTCTACATTTTCCATCCGATTTCGATGAAATTCTCAGGGATGTTACAGATTAGTATTCAAATGGTCCCCTATGAAAATCATCATCCTCGGACTGATAGTAGCCGCTGCGCATGCGCAAACGTAAATTTCCTTGTGCCTATGTTCACGCACCGGTCAAATCCGGTGGGCTAGGCATTGTGTCTCTCTCGGCATGTATCCCTTCATTGCGCCGCCAGCGCCTGCTAGCCCTTCAAGGGTCGAGCTGGGAGGTCGCCCGTGCGGCTGCTGATCTTGATTTTGTCAGGCAGCAGTTAGCATGGTGCGACCGAGCAACACCATCTGCTCCCAAACCCAGTTCGTCTGCTGAGTTCGCTGCTGCGCTGCATGAGTCAGTAGATGGTAAAGAACTCCGACAGTGCTCCGAAAGCCCTGTCTCTTCCCAATGGGTAGATTGGGCTTCGGAGGGCATTGGGGCCCGCGACTACCGACACTTCCACGCCGTCCGCATGGCAACTCTGCCAACTGCGGTACGGTGTTCGAGGGGTAGTCGTGGGACAACTCTACCCCTTTGCCGCGCCTGTCGGAGTGGAAATGAACATCTGTATCATGTAGTGCAGCAATGTCCTCGGACTCATGGGGGCCGCATTTTACGTCATGATGCGGTCGCCAAGCAGATAGCAGGTGCTTTGTCATCTAGCGGCTGGGATGTTGAGAGGGAGAGATTGTATCACATGCCAAGTGACCAGGGTAAGAAGCCCGACATCGTTGCCGTCAAGCCCGACCAGTCTTGCATTATCCTGGATGTCCAAGTTGTCAATGGCAGCTTGGACATGGAGCAGACTTGGCGGGCTAAGATAAGAAAGTACGATAGAAATGATTTACGGCAAGCGGTGTCGGAGCTAAAAGGAGTGGCACCCAACAACATCAGGGTGATGGCTGCAACCTTATCATGGCGCGGGGTGTGGTGCGGGAAAAGTGCCACGGAGTTGCGTGAGTTGGGCATCTCAGTAGGCGTACTCCGTGGTATCACCACCCGTGTCCTGCTCGGCTCATATTTGAACTGGTGGTCGTTTTATAGAGGCACTTCCCTTCATCCCTCTCTCCCACCCCCACCTTCCTCATCTTCCCTTATCCCTAGGGCCGGCGTCGGGTGAGTCCTGGGCGTCCTCCCCATTATTTAATTATTTATTTTTTTATTTTTATTTTATGGCGTGCCCCCTCCGTCAAAAAAGACATTTTGTCTTTGAGGGGAGTTAGAAAAAAAAAAAATAATAAAAAAAAAAAAATAACGGCCATAACTTCTACATTTTCCATCCGATTTCAATGAAATTTTCAGGGATGTTACAGATTAGTATTTAGATTGTCCCCTATGAAAATCATCACATTCCAACTGATAGTAGCCACTGCGCATGCGCAAACGTGAATTTCCTTGTAACGGCCATTCCAAATTTTCTACCCGATTTCGATGAAATTTTCAGGGATTATACGGATTAGATTGTAGATGGTCCCCAATGAATATCAAGGCCTTAAAATTTACAGAAGCCACTGCGCATGCGCATACGTAAAATCCTTGTAACAGCCATAACATTTACATTTTTCATCCGAATTTGATGAAATTTTCTAGGATTGTCCAGATTAGCGTTTAGATGGTCCCCTATGAGGGTAGTGAAAGGTACTTAAAGATTGGTGTTTTGAGATTAACTACTACGCATCGGATCATCTATATAATCGGGTTATGGATACGAGGAAGATATGTGCCACACCCACTTGGCAGACGTTTTAAATTAAAAAGCCAAGTGGGTGTGTACATAGCTCCTCGTATCTATAAACTGATTGTTTAGATGATCTAATGCATTATGGCTAATCTCAAAACATCAGTACCTTGCACTGCCGTAATAGGGGTCCATCTACACGTCAACTGAAACAATTGAACTGACAATTTCATCGAATTCGTACAGAAAATGTAGAAACTGTGGCTGTTATATGGATTTCACTTTGCGCATGCGCAGAGGAGGTGGTTTTCACGGAAGACTAACTAACCGCCAATCTGAACAATCTCGGAAAATTTCATCAAATTCGGATGAAAAATGTAGAAGTTATGGATGTTACAATGAAATTGACGTTTGCGCATGCGCAGAGGCTATGGCAATAGGGGACCTGCAGATATTTTTCGTATAGGTCTACACGAGCTGTCGAAGTGCTTCGTG
The DNA here is from genome assembly GCA_009739505.2 of Apolygus lucorum. NCBI lineage: Eukaryota > Metazoa > Arthropoda > Insecta > Hemiptera > Miridae > Apolygus > Apolygus lucorum. The sequence continues at coordinate 68,719,198 of CM019176.2, read as the reverse complement.
TGCAGATTTTTAAAAACTTGAGTGTGTCAAAGTGAGAGTATTTTTCCCTCATACTTCCGGTTTTTTTCTGGGAAAAATGAAATTCCCTGAGTTTTCCTGGTTTTCCAGGTCGCTGGACACCCTGTTAAAGCGATGGAAAACGGTTTGATTAAAACAAGCAGGGAAACTGTATTTTACCTGATGCATTAATCACGCTGTCTTCCACAGAGGGGACGTATAGATTCATGAATGAATTGAAATGGTAATAAATACTTTTAATTCATATTATTGAGAGGGAGTCCAATACGTACCAGGATGAACACCTTCAATATACCAGGTCAATAAGATATAAATGAAACAGTCAGCAACCATAATCAGCATAATGTAGAAAAGGTTGAAATCGTCGTCATACAAAGTGCTCTTATGCACATTGTACCATTGAATCCCAACGCCTTGCTCTTCATATTCCGCTATGTAAGCTGCTCCAAGGCCCAATGCTACGTTCGATAATATACTCTACAACCAACCAAATAGAAAAATAAATAAATCAGAATGCGGCTATCCTGTCACAGCTTCTTTTAATTTATATTAAGGTTATTAACCTTCACCCCAAAACATATCATCAACATAAATCTAATGTACGTGAAGAATACTTACGACCACACTCTTCAGCCAAGGGTCGAAGTACATAATCCATCGCACCATGAAAGGATAGGGTAAAAATAACATGAAAAAAATTATCCCAGCGCAGGCTGCAGCAATGTTAGCTCGATCGAAGAACACTGATATCAGAAAGGAGAGGAATATCGTGCAGTGAGAGTACAGAAGGAGGAACACGAATATCACAGAAGGGTCACTGAATATCAGAACTTTGCCAGACTGCAACAACAACAACAACAATAGATAGTAGTAATACTATATCAATTATGAATCAAGGAAATCTTTATTGAGGGTGTTAACGATTGTATTTGAAGTAGTTAATAAAGTCTTACCGTAAGAACAATAGTCAAAATGAAGATAGTTAGTAACATTGGTAAAATACTGTCAATGTACCACCCAATCCAAAACACGTTGTTTCTTAGCCCCATAACTTGCATTGTTTGTTTGAGTCTCAACTCTTTTTCATATACAATTGACTTGACGATCATGGAACAAGTAAATATCCATGCAAGAACCATAAACAACGGAAACATGCGGGAGATTGATTTAATGAATCTGAAAGGAAAAATTTTCGTTCAATTACTCTCCACTCCCAATAACAGTACATCACACCATCAACCACTACAATACAAACATATACGCTCAACATAGAGAAAAGACAAACACAAAAGAGTAATTACCAACAGAAGATAGAATAGAAAGAAGATATAGTAATCTTTGAGAGGCTCTCTGTAGAAACGAAAAACCATAAACCCCACTCTGATTGATTCATCCTTAACAGAAAGCATAATATGAACCAGACTTAAGCTGGGTGTAATGTCCGTAATGCGTAATGTGAAAGAAGAGAAATGGGGGTGTTCTGTAATGCAGAAAGTGCGTAAAAGCATTCACAAGGCTGATTGATTACGCGATTACGCAGAAGCACAGTACGTTCTGCGCAGAATTGTTTCCAAAACAGAACAATGATTCAAGTTGTTTTGTCAATAAACGAGACTGCGCCAATAAACTTGTGAACAAACGACGATAGTTGTTTACGAAGTTTGTCGAAGTTCATCCATAATGCGTAAAATATCCAATTTTTCAAAACGATACACACTGCTCCAAAAGTTGACATCCGCAAAGATCAGTCCCACCCCCTCAATGAGGAATATCACCGAATTCTGTTTGCATTTTTCTTGAATAGTTAATGGTGTGGGATAGATGAAAATCGGGTTGATTTCGAAAAATAAGTCTCCCGTTATTTTTGGGATACAATCAAAATTTATGATTTCAAAAAATAACTGGGAAAACGTGAAGCTGGAATGCTCGCTGATGGCTGTTTGGATCGCCGTCTCCTCCCAGTGTTGCCCGATGGTACGACGAAATCGTGTTATCTACGAGGAAAGTTATCAAACAAAAACAGGGGAAATCTAATTTTCCCCATCTTGCTTTTTCTATTTTTTTTCTTCAGTTTTTCGATTTTGATCTTTACTGGTCTTGTGAAATGTTGCTTCTGAGGACTATAAATTTCACGATCTCAGCCCTTCAAGTGGCCGTAAATGAACTATTCCAGGATGACGTCATCCTCCCAGTTTTTTTAAACGTTCGTATTTTCTACACTGTTTTGTTTATTTGTAAATTAGGAAGTACGGGCTGAAAGTTTGCCGTAGGAGGGTTTTCGAGGTGCTGAATCAGATTTTGGGGTAAAAAATAGGAAATTCCGACATGGTGAAATTCCTCATTGGCTCCAGCCAATAGAATCGAATTACAAACCACGCATTACGGACATTACGCACCTATGTGAACCCAGCTTTAACCCCTTTTAGTTTTAGTTGACACCAACTGTATTTTTTTGGGGGCTTTATTTTTGTGTGGGAGCCGAACTTTGTATTTTTTCAAGAAAAAAAATAATAAATAAACGTGCGCACACCCTTTTTTTATTCAAAAGAAAGAGGTGGAGTAGATTTCAGAGAAGAACCAAGTAAATCCAAAACATTACGGTTCTTTCAAGATTTACCAACCAAAAAATTAGACCTACTGCGTTCATTGATATGTACTTCATGTAACAGTTACTAGAGAGTTACAGCGGGCCAAGATACGTACAAAAACAAGAGACTCACGTCGAAAACGCGAGCCTCACGCATGACGTTAGGCTCATGGAAGATGGTTGACTAGGCCCTCTCGCGTTTTCGGCCGAGATTCGCGTTTTCGACGTGAGATAAACTACTAGGTCAACTATTTGTTTTTGTGGCTGAGCTAATGGCCGCCGTCAATCAGCTGATCATTCTGTTTCTTTCGTTTTGAAGACTTTTGGTGAATCTTTTGCTAGTTCTTTATCTTCGGGGTCGTGGTAAAGTGAATTGAAGATTGAAGAATTGATCCCTTATACATTTCGCTTGAAGTGAATATTGCTCCCTCATACATTTCGGTCTGTTGCGGCGTCTGAAGTGTGGATGGCGGATGTTCTATCTCGATGACATCAGTTGGACGATCGATCTCAATTTATTCCCCATTGAAGGCAAGTTTCCTCTACCTTTTTGACCGACTTCGTATTTATTTTACTTCGAAAAGGTAATATTGGAATATAATACGAAAAGATTGATTAGTCTGAGGTCGATCATAAACCACCAATCTCGTTGAATTCGGTTGTCAGTCATCTACTCCTCAGACAAGGGGATGTACTGAAATGCACGATTAGGTGCTCACATTCATTTTGCATTTATTTATTTATACTTTTACGATTATTTTGGGTAATAAACGAGCGTACTTCATTGATTTCCTTATATTTTCCTTCCTTTTTTCCTTTATTGGTTCAACGAAAACAAAAACCGCGGATTGAGTTGACGTTACCTATGGAGTGTTGAAAAATCTAAAGCAACGTCAATCACAGGATGGATGTGAGACTCACGTCAGAAAGTTAGCATACACTCGATGCTCGCCCTAGCAGCTTCTCACGTCTAAACGGTTCCAAATGTTGCTGTAACTCTCTACTTAAAAGCGGCTTTAGAACCATAACTGTACCCGTCAATAAAATAAATTATCACCTTATACGCAATAAAAAAATTCCAAAAAACAGCTGATCATGTAGATAGAAGTGGCTTGACAGGAAAAAGTAACAGTTTAACTCAGGAAAGGACTATAATAAATTACCTTTTGAGACATTCCTCGCATTAATAGAACACGAATGTCTGGCCGAAGAAAATTGTTGTCTAATTTACGTATCTTTACATGAAAATAATAAAAGTAACAGAGAGTAAGTACTGTTGATAACACACGGGAACCCTTCTAATTCATTAACTGATTACATTATCTCGATTAATAAAATTCTAGCAGAAAGAAGAAAATACCTGCCAAAACCACAGAAATGGAAGTTTGGATTTTAAGAAAAACGCCTAATTTCATCACTCAGAGCCGTTTCTACCCGGCCAGTGAGAAACTTGGGTCGATCTGAGAGGAATGGCAAACGAGCAATTTTATTAAACATGCTGGAGTTCTTCAGAGTCGGCTATACCTTTAAATATCTGCTTAAAGTTGAGAAACATTTTTTTTTAACTTTAATCTACATTAAAATTACTTACAATTCCGTGATTTTTTTTTTCATTTTTTGTATTTACTTAGGCACATGGACTCGAAAAGCGTTATAAATACTTGAATACGAATCTGCGAGCTACTGAGACATTTTGTCTTTACTTAAGACATATAAGACACGGAATTAACAAAAAAGTTCCAAGTTGTGGAAGTTTAAGAATATTTTTAAACGCCTCGATTCCGAGAGATAGATTCATTACGGGTCATTTCTTTCAACTTAACTAATGAACCAAAACGAATTTTGATTATTAAGAACCAAGCGAATAATTCCTCAACGAGGGTTTACTTTTGACAAAAGTACATAAGTACGAATAACGAAAGATAAAAACATCGTTTACATAATGATGAAACTCACTGGTCTTCGATGTAGCAAGGGAAGGGATATTGCTGGAAGAGAGTGCCGGGAAGATCATTCAAAGAGACACCCGACTGGTCCGATATGATGCTATTTTCTATCAAATCCTGAAGATAAGCGAATCCGTAAGTGAAATATTTCAGGTCAACCAAGGGACGGAACCTACCGCCAGGTCGTTCCAATCGATCCCTTATAGACTCGGTATTATCCACGAATTCTGAGCTCATCCTGTGATACATAAAATTTACAAAATGATAGGTAATATTAAATCTTCAGCAGGTATTATGATAATCAAACAAGGTGAGAAGACAGTGTATAGCACCAGCAACCAACATACATTAAGAATCACCATTTAGGTATTCAAGGTTTACAAAAGAGATTGGAATATCAAATATCTTCGCATCTGTAGACACTGCAAATATTTATGTTCACCTTATTCTGAAAACAGTTCGAGGGTTCGCTGATGTTTCATTTCCAAAAGCTCTCTGGGATTTATTAGAAAATGACGTCGAGTTTTTGGCTCCTGAAATATCTTTCGAAAGCTCTCTTTTAAACTGCAACGGTTGAATGGAATTTCTGGTTCTCTTCACTCTCGCATTAGAAGTGTTGAATTTGGAATCGTTGAATTCCGTGCGCTCAGAATTGTTTCTTTCTCGCTCGGAATTGTCGTTTTCCATCTCAGAGTCGAAAACAACGAGGGCCCATAATCTGTTGAATTGCATCAAGTCTGCGGCCGCTTCTTCGGCGTCTGAAGGATCAACTCCTTGGACCCTGTTGTATTCTAAGCACTGAAAAACGCAAAGTAGATGAAGAGTAAAAAGTATGTAAAGAGAGAAAAATACGTAACTTGAACAAAGTTTCAGTGATTAAAACTCACATCCCAAAGTGATTGATTGTCATCACTATTCATGGCGTCCCGAGCTTCTAACACACTGGAAAACAAAAGTGGTTATCTTGAAATTAGAAACGTTCATCTATATAAACAAACTTTAGTATTAATGGCTATGTTCAAAGGATTTGTTAAGCTCCCCAAACGACGAGGGGCCAAACCATGAAAATAATTAAATACAATTAAACACATTAAATGTTTATGGGGCCCATCAGGACATTCTGACGCTCAAGGTTTACGGTATGAAGAGGAATGTGAAGAGAGGAGATAGAACGACCAATGAACTGATGACGTTGTACCTGCCGAGATGCACAACGTGTAAAAGTTGTGGGCGGAAAACACTGTCACGCTTGAAGGGAGGGATAATATTTGATTTATGGAGAGCCGATCCAAACAGGACTACGCAACCCCCTCCATCTGCAAACAGATAGATAAACCACGAATACCCATAGGGGTAAACGAGGGAGTGGAAGGAACTCACCACCCAGGAGCCCCAGGAGAGCTAGTCATAGCTGTCAGCTCCCCTGAGTACCTGTTTATCTAAACACCACAGGTGAGGCCGAACTTTCTAGCCAAAGTTCTACCAACAAGGCAGGTTGGTACCCGAGTTCGCAGCAGATCTCACATGCCGAAAAACATCCACAGGGGACTAGCCCTTGAGGATACCAACTCTCCCCTTGAAGCCATCAAGGTTCAAGACCAAGAAGTAGGGTATGCTCAACCACGACCACCACGTTTCCGACCTCAATTGAGGGGCAGGCAGGCAGGTCGGTACATCGGTAGCCCGGGGCTCCCCTCTCCCATGGTACTGGTAATTGGGAAGAGTAATCAGCCTTTTACGGTAGTACTGTTATCCCCAGATGCCCGACCAGGTAACAGGCCCAGGAGCAGAGAATTTGTACCTGCTCCCTAACCGCTCTACTCCTGTCAGAGGCGTGTGCCAGAGCCCTAACGTTAAGGGGTACAGGAGAGGGAGGCATGACGCACGGTGGTGCCCATTATGAGGGTTAAGTGGAAAAGTGCCATTCTCGTCAGTTAACCCAACATAGTCATTATCGTGTTAAATTAATCCTAGAGGCCTCAGTTAACAATTTGGCGCATTCGGTAGGACTGCCATAGGCAGGAAGTTGCCTGATCATATCACATTTATGTATATAGGGTATGAAACTTAGGGAGTCGATTCTACAACTAATCTCCAACAAAAAACGTCTCTTAGCAATTTTGTTTTAACCCTTATTTTTCCAATGGCCGCAACTCTCTTAATTTACTGACAAATAATTCAAATCTGTTCACACCGTTGGAAAGGGCGTTAAATTTCCGATCTTTCTAAGTACCGTAAAACCGTCAAACTTTACCCCAAGATTTACTCCAAAACATTTCCAAATACAATTTCTCCCACTCGAAATGGGTTAAATTGATTTTTTTTGACAAGTGAATTGATCTTCAGGGCTTCCTGAACATTTTGAGTGGTCGAGCTCATTGATCAGATAATGGGGAATTTGCCTCACATTTTTTTATTTTTTTTTTCGAATGAGGGTTTATTTTTATGGAACAAAACCATAGTGAGCTGCTCGAAAACGCATCCAAAAAATTTAGAGAATTTAAGGAAGATGGAAATTTTAAATGTGGTGGCAATGTGTAAGAGGCAGCCATGTTTGAAACGTGACGGATATTTTACCAATCTGACTTCAAAGGAGGTTCTGTGGCGCTTACCACAGAAGCGGCACATACACGAACTTTACCTTCCGAGTAGTGCGCACAAGAGTGCGCCACGATCTGGCAGGAAGAACTCTGACACAAAATTGACCAAAAGAAACAGTATTACTCACTTTTTTACAATACGAATCTATCTACTAGTTTATCAAGCATTATTATTCTTCATCTTCTCTTATTTAGTTTCAAGATTTGAATCACTTTATTCGAGTAGCCATTTCACTGGATCGTTTTGTGTGGCGTGCTAGAACTCTGTCTGTTGTCGTTGCTTTCGCGTCGTTTTTTTTTTTTTTTTTTCGTATGACGTCAACAATACTCCTCGATTTTCGCGGTGTTTTGTAACAGAGGTTCACTTGTTTAGTCATTTTCTCCTACGGTAATTTTTTTCCGTTGGTTATTCCTAGTGTTAAACGTTATTCTAGGGCCCTATAATAGGATTTGCCTTGAAATTCCAGAATCTAAAATTGAGGCAAATTCCCCATTGTAACCCCCCTATTTATTTGTTTAAATGTTGAAGTAACGTTATCTACGAGTGCGTCTATCTTTACTCCACTCTGAAAAACTCACGGTTATCGCTACAGAAACGGGCAGTGGTGCAATGTTACTCGTCGGGATTGAATTCGTTACCCCAGAAATATTTGATAATATCAAGTATTTATAATATTATTATAAAACATATTCTGAAAAATTGAACTTTTTAGCTTGAAAAATACAAGCTATACCTAAGAAAAATATAAATTCCAATGATCATTTATTTCAACGAATTTGCTTGAAATGCAATATTTATGGTTAAGAGATCACAATTTCAGTCTTCCAGTATAGACAGACTTATGTAGGTAATCGATCAAAACTTTCTACAAGTAAAGAAATATTAAAGGACGATAAACGATAAACGAATGACTTAACAAAATCACAGAAAAGGTCTGTTTCACATTCGATAACTTTCAAATGAATTGCAATGGTAAATTTCAAAGTTAACCCACGAGTAAACAATATTGTAAATCACAACTTATGAGACCAAAGCACGTTTATGTTCATATCATTGTTGTAAAGTTTCGGTAGGGGCGCGTACCAAGCTTTTTCTCATTTCTTCTCCCCATCTCTTACTTCTGCAACATGAGATACACTAGAAACCTTACATTCAACACTGCGAAAATTATAAAACTCAATTATTTTTCGAGATTAAATAAGAAAAATATGAGTGAGGCTACCTTTACCCCAACCTTTATAGTGGAGTAAAGATACCCGGTTTTTGGAGTAAAGTTACCATCAAATTTTTGGTAAACAAAGGCATAACTAAGAAAACACTTTTTTGAGAATTTGATTAGTGTATTTTGTTCGAAATAAGATGTTGAAAGTGATATGATGAGGGCTTGCCTGGTAAATCCACTCCAAACACCTGATATGGAAGAAATTTTGGAGCACGAGAAACAGGACAAAAACAGCTGAACAGGAAACTATGACTGATAACAGCTGATAACATGGATAAAGGCGCCATCGCAAGCCGCATCGATTCTCTGGGATGTGGGGAATAACGAAAACACATTAGCGAACTTTTATCTAAGTTCTACCACGCTTACGACACAATTGAAGATTCTCACTTTTTGGGGTAAAGTTACCCCTGGTGGGGTAAAGTTTGACGGTTTTACGGTATCGACTCAAAACTATTTGTGGGGTCCTGAAGGATGAATAATCAACTAGTGGGCCAATCAAATTGGCCAAATTGCTTATTTTTTCAAATGTTCAACTTTCAACTTTTTTTTCTTCAATTCTTTTCTTTCTTTCAATTTCTTCAAGTCTCAACATTCCGATGGTAAAATCAAAAAAGTTTAACGATCGAATTTTGGGGGGAAATTCATGTTTGAACGCAGTAAAACTTGAATTTTTTTGAAAAAAAAAAAAAAAAACGAAATCAATGTGCTGACTGTTTGAGGGGGGGGGGGGGGGGGGCTCCGGCGTTAGTTGAAGGGTGGGGGGATTGGCAGAAGTAGACCCCAGAGTGCCCCGTCAGAACGTTGATTTCGTTTTTTAAACAATTCACTTTTTCGCGTTTAAACACAAATATTTCACCTAAATTCGGTTGTAAATAATTATGTGGTTATACCATTGGAAAGCTGAGATCTTGGTGCAGTTTATGGTTAATTACTTCACGAGTTGATTTCTCCCGATCAGGACCCCACAAACAGTTTTGTGTAGGCACTAGGAAAATGGGGAAATTTGACGCCTTTTCCAATGGTGTAATAAGATTTGCATGGCCATTTTTATGGCTTAAGGTCGAAAACACGAAAACAAATACTAAGATTGAAAAACAAAGGGGTTAAAACAAAATTGATGAGATATTTTTGGTCGGAAATTAGATGTAGAATCGACTCCCGAAGTTTTAACGTCCTTAACATGGGACACCTTGTAACCTTGTAGACCTTGTAAATTCATCATAAACCACCACTCTAGCCATATGTAACCATTTACACCAGTTGTTACTTTGTTATATTTCCATATTGTTAGCTTCTTCTTTCCAATTGAGTCACATCCGAAGAGTCCCCAAGGGTGGCTGAATACAACCCTGGAAAGTGACCTGGAAGGCAACCCCTATGGCAGGCATGAGGCCATGCAGAAGGCATGAATTGCAGACCTGGAATTCAAGTCGTTGTGAATGAACAACATCAGAAAGGGATGTCACCTAGCTGCAGCTGAGAAGTGGAGGTTGGAAGACGTGGAAGCAATGTGTGTGTAATTGGGGTGATGTAGGCTCGATGTGGTGCCACTCTTGGTACGTCGGTTAATCCAATCTAGTTTTTTCTGTGTTCGTTTGTTATTTCGTGTCAAATTTGTCCTAGAGGCCCCAGTTAACAGGATCTAACATAACTTCTTGGCACTTATCCACTTACAACACACTGTGGCATTATCTATCCTCACAAAAGGGTTGAGAGGTCCATGAAGGAGTCCCTTCTGAATCAAAATCTCTTCCTCTCAATATCCAAACTACGAGACTAGAATAAATCTGCTATCTGCTTGACAACCACATCATGTCGCCGGATCTGACCACCATGAGTTACTGGACGGCTGCACTGGGAATTCATTATCTAACAGAATGTTCATTACCACTCCGATTATCACCCCAGCCTCTCAACCTAAGTGCTGCTACGGGTAGGGAAGAGATGTGGTGTTTCCAATAGTCATTGAATTGCTGCCAAGAGCGCACATAAAGGAGTAATTCAGGACCTAATTCTTATAGCCTACTAAAGACCCTTCTTTAGACATACTTTCATTTATTGAACGTAAGTATTATACTAAATAACGAATAACAACTCTTTGTTAGGCCCTCAACTTCACTTACCTACAAACTATGGGTACGTCATATTTGGAACATGTCTTTTGTCTACGGTAAAGGACATATCTACTAGGAGTCTTAGCTGTAGTAAACATGTGCATACCTTCTTAACATTTCCTCTCCTCTTCGAAGATTGGTCAGGATGGCATCAGTCGAATTTTGATCAGTAAATATGGTAGATGCAGCAGATGAGTTCAAAAAGTTCTACAAAAAAGGAAATTGTGATCAGACAGAATGAAGCATTGAGGGGATGACTAGCTGGCTTAGCGCATTGATGGCGCGCAGTCATCCTTTCTTCCCTCACTTGATAAAACTCACTTTGTATCCAACCAAAATTCTCCAATTTTTAATACAATCAAATATGACCCTTATTAATCAGATAGATTCAAGAAAAATCACAATTGGCCGCATAGAAGCCGAAATATTGGGAGATCATTTTTAACCAGATATTAATCAATTTTATCCTTTCCAGTAAATATTTCTCTTTAATGTATTTTATCTCTTTAATTTAATGCTTGTCTGATCGGCTTTTTTTATTTTTTCACTTAATTCCAACCAAATTATCCACTCAAACTTAGAAGTACTTTTTTTTGGAATCTCTATCGTTGCGTCCTTAAGTATCTAAAGAAATAAAAGAAAAAGAGGCCTCGCCGGACTAGTTTCTTCTGGATGTCAACAAATCTCCTCGCTTGAATTGGAAAAGCTAGCTCCAAATTAAGTTAAAAAGGTAAAAAAAAAAATCAAATCGAACTAGTAGTTTGGGATTAAGAGGTGCCGAGTGTGGCAAAAACTGGAGAATTTTTAGTTGGATACAAAGCGCCTTTGGAAGAAAGGAAGCGCCTTCAGTGCTCTAAGCCTGCTAGTCTTCCCCTTAAATTCAGGACGCTAGATGAAATAAACTCTTGAGTTTCAGATATAAAAATTCAATGTGGTATTCAAATATCTATGATGCGGTATCACGTACTCGAGATGTGTTCAAATTGTCAGCAGTACTCCGAACAAACGAAGATGCAGGTATTCCCGTTAAATTTCCAATATTTTCAGCCACTTTTCTTAATAGATGTAGCTGGAAGTAGGATTCATTCAATTTCTTCATAATTCGATCAGTCATAGGAGTGACAGGTGTATACAGAATTCGACCACTGGAAATATAAATAATAAGTACATGAAGTGATGCTTCCCACATCATGCCTTTGAGTCATCAGTGACCTGTCGATGGAAAAAGTAACTCCTCCTTTTCGGCATTGTATTGTTAGTCACCAAATCGCTGTCAAACAAATTTGTGGTGAACCGTGAAAGTGATCCCGTTTTCGAGGTTGAAAGGGAACGCTTCCGAAACTTCATTAGAAAATCCGTCGTAACAAGCAGGTATAGGATGGAGCGCTTTTGAAGTCTTTACACCAAAAGCTCTCGCCCCTTTTCTTGCTGGTTGCGATGGAATTTCCAATAAGACAAGACTGCTGTATTCTTGTAACTTTCGGAACTAACCTATTCCTTTCTTAATACCTTCCTGCTCTTGGCTACACCTGGCCCAAGCAAGATGGACTCTATCCAAATTTTATCCGCCCACAACATTTATCACACCGACCTGCAGTGGAAAACCAGCATACTATAATTTTGATAATTCAAAAAAGTACAAGTTGAAGAACGGGCTAGTTACGAGTTTGAGAGATATAATACCTCCTTAAGGTTATATATGGTATAAGGAAGAATGAGTCCCTACTTCTAGTGGGACTGTCGAAGACCTTCGAGGAAGAATAAACCGAGCATCCCGAGCGCAACTTTGTTAGTACCAAGAAGGCGGACATTTTGAACAAAATGTTTTGAAGAGGAAAAGGGATCCCTCTGAAGAATTCATTTTCTCGATTCTTTAAAATTAACTTTAAATTACCACAGAAATTAAGGTTTTAGAGAAGGCCTTTGTCTGGTGGGACACCCTGTACATAAGGTAGGTAATACGAATACAAGAAATTGTACAAGCAGCTAGGAGTAATACAACTTACAGAATGAGATGTTTATAACTCCGCCAGAACACTCGCGATAAAGGATTATTATCCATCGACTGAAAGTAGCTATTACACATCTTAGTGGTTCGATTGTCATACATGTAGTGAGTAGTTTGTTTTAACCTGTATTTTTCCTTGAACTCTTCAATTCTGAAAACATTATAAATCAATCTTATTAATTAAAAAAAAAAGTAAAATTGTCATTCACAGCGATTCAAATCACATTTTATTCCTAAAGTATAAAAGCAAATAGACCATAATTCATACTGAAATCCACCAACAAACCTCAACTTCGCCTCAGGTAAAAGAGTATCGTTTATACTCATCGTTTTGCCACATAGATATTTGTTTAGGATATTGAAAAATTGTTCAATCGTACTTGGGTCAGAAGCAAGCATCATGAGTGTCGTGGCTCCATCAGGCCTACAAAAAACAAAAGAAAATTAAGTAATAAGGAGGCAAAGTAAATTTTTTGGTATCGAAAATGAAGAATTGAAAGAAAAGGAATTTAAACTAACAACACTTGATTCTTCTCTGTGCATTTGAGCCGAAAATATTTTTCGAATGCTAACGTCTCCTAGAACGCGGACAAGTAAGTATTTTAAAAAAGGCTGCAAATTATTACACATAGGTTTATTATTTTTCTATATAGATCACTCGTTTGCAAAGAACACGGCTTTGCCATTGTAATTTCGGTCAGCTAAAATTTGAACGGAGATTAAGCTTCTTTTGCGATTCACACTCGTGTTTCTGATTTACCGTAAGTCCAATCCTTAAGTTCGCGTAGGGAGCGAACGGTTAGTCCTACAGGGCTCCGCGTGGTCTCATTCAATTCTAAAAATTGATGGAAAAACAATATCTTTATATCGAAATTGTTCGAGTTTTTTCAAAATTTTAAACCATATTTTTCAACCCTTAGAAGTGACCTACATCAACCAAAATATTCGGGGCACGACTAGACCCCAAATAAAGCCTACATATCAAATTTCATCAAAATCGGTCAATGCTAAGTGGGGAATATGCCGCGTACGGCGGACGGACGGCCAAATTTTTATTAGATTTTTGGATTCTACGTCCCTTGAAACAAAAACCAACAAATTTTGAGGGGGATTAAACAATTGTTTTCTTAGTCGATTCCAAAGGTTTATTGTTGAGAATAATAAACCAAAATCGATGTTTTTCTGAACCTGAGAATGCCCAGGCTAAGTGAGACTTTTCTCAATCTCCTACCTTCCTAATTCTGGTCCTGTATGGCGTCACCCTGTAGCACAGAGTTACGGATACTGCCCTGTTATTATCTATTACTAGATAGAAGGTGAAGTGAGTCACTTTTATTTTCCGTGGTTGATGTTCTCATTAGTTATTAGATAGCTTCAATATAATGGACATAAAAAACATCTCCCACAACGTTAGAAATACAGAAATAATAATATTTACCCAAAAGCCTCGTTAACTTTAGAGAGACTTTCAGAGGAATTAGTAAGATTCTTGTATGCTCTGTTAGCTTCCAACAGGTCAGTAAAAGAGATTCTTTGGTCCAAGTTGAGGCGAATAAACTCGTTCGCCTAGAATAATTAAATGCGTAACACAGATTTAAAATAGCATTCCCAAATCACATTATCAAAAAATTAGGTAAAATTTACAAATCAAAAAATACATCATCAACAATTAGGAAAAATTTACAAATCGTAAAGTACTTACCAATCCTTTATCTAAGGAAGAGTTCCAATGTTTGTTTAACACGTCTTGTAATATTTTGGTTTCACCAGGCGAGAGTTCGCAGAGCCGTTTGTTGATGATTCTGTCAGAGTCCGACAAGTTTGCTGGAAGATTTTTACATTCTATTGGAGAAGAATCATTCAACAGCAGAGGAAAAGGACTCTGAAATTCGAAACAAAACTTCATCGTAACAAAAACTGCGCAAGTAAAAACAGAAAATTAGAGAGAGAATAGAGGCTATTTATGAAATGCGTTGATAGAGAATTAGAGAGAGAATAGAGGCTATTCACCTCTTCACCTAGGTAATAGGTTATCCCTGAAAACTAGTAGGTACCTATATAAGCACTATAACAAAGAATACATAAAAGAGCACCTATGGGTCACCATAGTTTTGTTTCGGACTCACTTCGAGTTCACTAGTTCAAACCTAATAAAAGTCTTCTTAAAAGCTGAATTGATCGTTTCTTTAAACTCTATTCAGATGTCACAGTAGAAGGGTGGTTTGTCAAGGGAGATCATAGACTGGTGCGTTAGCTACCATTACCGACGCACTTGAGGTATGAGGAATAACTAACTGGCGCCGTGAAGATACAGTGGTTTCAAATGAGGGGAGAAGGCACCTGGCTCATGGGCTATCGTTAATACCCGAGAAAGGTAAGGAAAGTATGAGCGAGAGATGAACTTGGTGTATATAAGTGATCAAGTTGGTTTGTGAGGCTGGACTGGATGTGACTCTCGATTTCGGTGTTTATATTCAAGGGTAGGTGAGAGGTGTTAGAAGGTACAAGTACCCCCCAGATCGACCCTTCCTTTTCGGCCATCTGCTGGAGTCGAAACGCCCTATGTCCTTCTCTAACAGTGAAAACAAATACAAAACCCTTGGAGGAAGTCATAACATGCACCCACATAATAATATATTACACTCACGAAATAGTAGGTCGTGTTGGATAATTTAGAATTAAAAAGTGCCTTTTGCTCTTGTTGATTTAACTCTACTTTCTCTGCTGTTAATTCCGCTGGAATGCTCTTCCAATCGACAAGTAATGACTTGAGTGGAGTAGGACCTGAAGAAAAATAAATAAAAATAACTTGAGTAGACGATTAATATCAAAACATCATAACTTGTAATCCAATTATACACTTTATTACTATGATTAGCACATAAATCCGTATTGTGTGGAAAGGGAGATTTTATATCCCCGTTCTCTCATCTACTGGACGAATATGTGTATCTATTAAGTAGGAACATGGCAATCAAACCTGCAGAGTAGGTTGGAGATAAAATTCTCTGTGAAAACGTAGCCATCTTCGTTGTGTCTGAAAGCGCGTCAAATAGAGAAGAGAAACGTACGCCAGGTTGGCCACTTTTGTTTAGATATAAATCTTGAATTTCTTTTATCATCTGACCCAACCTAAAATGTAAAACCAACATGATTAGTCAACGTAAAGAGAAAGAGAGATGATCCATAAGCATCATCTAGATAGCATTCAGAATCCAAACAATCCATTCAATTGCTTTCTGCCCAAATAACATCAGGGTACCTATATATAACAATAAACCATTCAGTTTATTCATGTCAAGGCCTAGAAAGTTACCGTTACCATAGTTAACATCGAACCATGTTTTTAGACCATCGCACATCTATAAGTTGAGTTAAGTAAACAACCATTTCAGGTTAGATTTTCATCCAACTGCCATTCCTGGCATCGCGGACGTCATCAGCTGTCTTCCAAAGAGAAGATCAGAATTTGTTCTGATGATTTCGCTCATGGCTTCCCATTGCCTCACCGACCTGGGTTGGGTCGAGGGGGGCCATGAGAGCCCTGGCCACCGAAAAACGAACGCTGCCGGCGATGAGCCTTGAACCCACGACCCCCGCAGAAGTCGGTTCAAAGTCCACCGCCAAACATCGACGCAACAACGACCGTAGCCACACCCCTGTCCCCTCGCACATCTATATACATAAAGCCTCAACTGTACGGATGTACGTCGGCCGAACGTGGAGTGTCCCGGGTTCGATTCCAGGCCGCGACATCAAATTTTTTTCATGTATCTACGATTTCTTTTTGCCTGCTAATAGCAGGCTTTTTATTATGAATAAAATGACACTTGTTTGTAATTCGTGCTCATCAGTTTCAGAGAGGCTCCCTCTGAAATTTTAGACTACTGATCGGTATTGGTATCTCCTGACACATTTTGGAGTAGCATGTCTCAAATTTCAGAATGACCGCAATCCATAAACACAGCCATTGTATTTGTTTGTCCTTTCTTTTATAAGGTAGGTAGGTTTAGGCGAGGAAATTTGGATTCGGCTTTCCTCGTTATAATATTTATTAGTCGAGTGCACTTGCGCATTGCTGCATCATCAGCACTCAACATGTATTATACAGGTAGCCAGTGTGAATGAAGGTCTAAACGACCCGTGATCCGAGATGATGAAATTACTCAATTCATAGAAGTTGATCTAATAATTTGGGATTCCTCTAGACAAATCGGCATTTTTTACTATTCATCACTCAAGTGATAAATAGTAAAACAAACAACAACAACAGTCCAATCGAGGAAGAGAGCAAAACATTCCCGAGTATCTTCCATCCACTGATCCCACTCCAATAAAACCAAAGTTGATTAAGCAAGTAAACGGAGTTTGAGTAGAATGTAAAATATTGCTTATTGTAGGCATGAGTAATGAGCAACCAAATCACCTGAAAATAGATAAATCTATTTCTGGATTCTTAGCTTCTTCGGGGCTTGGGTAACACGTGTTATTGAGAGTACAAAACCAATTTTGGATGAAGGGGATGGCACCGGCAGAAGGAAATACTTTGTCACCGACGTTACCTGTAAAAGAAAAATGCCCACGGTTTTTACTAAAACAAGCAAATTCGCTTTTTATTGCAAATTGTTTTGTGAGATTCAAGGATGCTTAAGAGTTTTATATTGGCCTAGACCCAGTTAAAGAATAATGAACATTTCAAAAATATAATTGATTTAATACTTCTAGAGTTGACATATTTATTTTGCCTTCAAGCAGGGAAGTAGGCACTTACATTCTGCAACGTTCTGACGGAGACCTCGAGTCCGTACCCACATCAACAGCAGGAAGAGAAACAAAGGCCATATTATTTCAAAAGCAAATCGTATCTGAAACAATCAATTTTATTTCAATAGATACAACAAATGTATTGCGGGTAGTGGCACAGTCAGATCCAGCTGGTATACTCGTTCACACTTCTGCCTTCTCGCTAAACAAACTTCATGATTAATCACAAAACAAGATAAGTGCAGGGACGTCGCTAGCAATAATCCGAATCTACCAAGATAGCGGAAGTATTGTTTTCACTTTTTAAGGAGGAAAAAAGTCGTCAAAAATCAAAGTTTCCTTTCGCGTTTTATGATTTAGAACAATTTTGGTTTCGTGTCAGTCTGTCTGTTTGATGTTGTCGGTCTGTGAGTCCGCAAATCACTGTATCGGGCATGACTATACGATGCAACAACTATACGAGTTATTGCAGCCTCTGCGAAGGCGCAAACGTATAATATCTGTAACAAGCATTATTTCTAGTTTCCATCCGATTAGGATGAAAGTACCAGAACGTTGGTTGGAGTGCAGATGATGTAACATACATTTCATGATCCTTGTAATAAGTATGTACTTAACATCTACAGTTTCCATCCAAATTCGATGAAATGCTTAGAGATTGCGTGGTTTGAACTGCTCCCCTATTAATGTCATTAGGAAGCGCAAGCGCAAATGTGAAGCACTGAAACAACTGAAACTTCTGCAGTTTCATCGAAACTCGATGGAAATTTTGGGGATTGAGTGGTTGGGACTCTGGATGAACCCCAATGAAAGCCATAATGATCAGACAAATGGTAGTAACGGTGCATTCGCAAATGCGAAATCCATGTAAGAACTTAATAGTTCCTACGAGAAGAACTTATTCTTACGAGGAAAGAAGAAAAGCTCTCTCGCTCACTAGGAGTGGAAAGCAGCAAAATAGCGCGAAATCAGTTCGCCAGAATTCGGCCGAAAACGAACAAACAATCCAAAGACGTGACTCGGGGGGACTTTTCGGACGAAGAGTCACGATCATGGACAGTGAGAAGCCAATTTTGGTAGAAGGAAAATGAGGGACCAACGGGAAAGTAATATCATAATTATTATTCCGCATACCATGCGGAAAAGCATTTTTCAGGGTTTTCTTCCAAATAGCTTAAATCTTTTAAAAGATTGAAATTATTCA
Organism: Apolygus lucorum; assembly: GCA_009739505.2. NCBI lineage: Eukaryota > Metazoa > Arthropoda > Insecta > Hemiptera > Miridae > Apolygus > Apolygus lucorum. The sequence goes on along the minus strand of CM019176.2, from coordinate 68,700,731 downwards.
AGTTTTAGTAATTCACAATAATCCAATAACCTAAAAAAAACGGAGGAAAGGAGGGCGTCGGTGGTCTGGTGGACAGTGTACCCGACTGCGGTGATAAGATATGAACCGTCTTGCGGGGACGCGCGTTCGAGTCTGGTCGCCAGCAGAAAGTTTTCTGTCTATTAGACGATCGGCAATCTCTCGTTCCAACCCAGGGCGGGTGATGTTTGGGAAGCCATGAGCGAAATCATCAGAACAAATTCTGATCTCCCCTTAGGTAGACAGCTGATGACGTCCGCGACGCCAAGAATGGCAGTCGGACGAAAATTCAACCTGAAATGGTTGCTTACTTTACTAAAAAAAAACGTAAAAATTCCTATGCAATTGCGGCCTTTAAACAAACTAGGTAGGTATAAAACATTTCCGGTTCCGAATTGGTTTTACATGTATGGGTTTTTCCTTTTCACAACGGAGTTTAGTGAAAATGTTCAAAGTTTTGGAAATCTGAACAGTTGTTGTAATTTAACTCGCTATTACAGTTGATATGACACGGAACGTTAGATCTGAAAGATTACACTAGATTACAAAATTTAGGGGTGGTCTGGCTGCCTCGTTCTTTCATCACTTTTCTTAAGGTATTTGGTGCGCTGAATCCGAATCTGACGTTAGTTTTTTTTGTTTATGTCGGATTTTCAAGATATAGCTAGTTTTAAGATTTTTCTAGTTCTCACTTTTCTTCATTTTTTAGTGAGCACTCATCTTGCTCAAATCTCCTCAAAAAGTATTCAGGCTTATCGGAAATTTCATGTAAAATCCGAATATGTACTTAGTTTTTAAGTAAAGTTGTGTTAAACCCCCTATTTTCCACAAAACGTATCAAAAAACACCGGTTCTCGACGTTTTTTCTTCGGGTTTTCTCTTACATTTTGCTTGCCACTTGAAAAAAAAAATTAAGGCTAAAAAAAATGTTTTCGGGCTTTTACTTTGTAGGGGGGACACCCCAAAGGAGAATGAGACCAATCGCAGCCTCCTAAACCCATTAATATCGAAGGAATGAGCTTTTTTTTCATGGCACTGAGATGAAAATTCACAAAAACCGTTAATTAATTTTTCGAGATAAGTACCTATGTGCGTTCCTAAATCTGTTTTCCTCAAATGAATTTTCCTTTCTTCTACATTTTTTATACTTGTTACCTATTAAGAGTAAGATCGAAAATAGGCACTCATAGGGGGAGTAAATCATAATTGGGAAACTCTTGTTTTGTTAGGTGATTTTAATTAAGTTTTACAAACGAAACACAATAAACTGCAGAAAAGTTAACGGTGTAAATCTGTTTCATGAAGGCTCAGATGAATCAATAGTTGGTACAATGTTAAATAGTCAAACTTTGGTTATTCCTCAGAGGTTCCACCAAGATAAGAAAACCATGGAAGAACGTTACAAAGGGAATTGGGACAATCACATGATGGCGGACTATTGTTGGATTTACCTCAGGCGGCGAAATTTTCTCTAGGTACATAGATGCCGGCGATGAAACCTCTGAAGTGGAGGAATAACCAAACATTGTACCAACTATTGATTCATCTGAGCCTTCATGAAACAGATTTACACCGTTAACTTTTCTGCAGTTTATTGTGTTTCGTTTGTAAAACTTAATTAAAATCACCTAACAAAACAAGAGTTTCCCAATTATGATTTACTCCCCCTATGAGTGCCTATTTTCGATCTTACTCTTAATAGGTGACAAGTATAAAAACGTCTGCCAAGTGGGTGTGGCACATAGCTTCCTCGTATCCATAACCCGATTATATAGATGATCCGATGCATAGTTGTTAATCTCAAAACACCAATCTCTAAGTACCTTCCACTACCCTCATAGGGGACCATCTACACGCTAATCTGGACAAACCTGGAAAAATTTCATCAAATTAAGTGAGTAGATGTATGTGATTGGATCAAAAAAATACTTAGCCTCGGCTTGGATTCGAACCCGCGACCCCTGGGGGACAGTTGAAGTTACGGCTGCTAAAAGTAATTCATGTTCGCGCAAGCGCAGTCGCTTCTATCAGTCCGGGGATGATGATTTTCATAGGGGACCATCTAAATACTAGTCTGTAACATCCCTGGAAATTTCATTGAAATCGGATGGAAAATGTAGAAGTTAGGGCCGTTACACGGAAATTCACGTTTGCGCATGCGCAGTGGCTACTATCAGTCCGAAGGTGATGATTTTCATAGGGGACCATTTAGATACTAATCTGTAACATCCCTGAAAATTTCATTGAACTCGGATGAAAAATGTAGAAGTTATGGCCGTTACAAGGAATTCACGTTTGCGCATGCGCAGTCGCTTCTATCAGTCCGGGAATGATGATTTTCATAGGGGACCGTCTACACACCAACCCGCACAATCCCTGAAAATTTCATGGAAATCGGACAATAACTTCGTATAGTTATGCGCGTTACAAGGAATTCATGACAGACACACAGACAGACAGACAGACAGACAGACAGACAGACACGGAACCAAAATTGTTCAGAAAGGTCTAAAACGCAAAACGCGAGTGGAAATTTTGATGTTGGAGAACTTTTTTTTTCGTCCTTGAAAAGTGAAAACAACGCTTCCGCCACCTTGGTAGACTCAGAAGCAAAATGTAGAAGAAAGGGAAATCCATTTGAGGAAAACAGATTTAGGAACGCACATACTTTTCTCGAAAAATTAATTACCGGTTTTTGTGAATTTTCATCTCAGTGCCATGAAAAAAAAGCTCATTCCTTCGATATTAATGGGTTTAGGAGGCTGCGATTGGTCTCATTCTCCTCTGGGGTGTCCCCCCTACAAAGTAAAAGCCCGAAAACATTTTTTTTAGCCTTAATTTTTTTTTCAAGTGGCAAAATGTAAGAGAAACCCCGAAGAAAAAACGTCGAGAACCGGTGTTTTTTGATACGTTTTGTGGAAAATAGGGGGTTTAACACAACTTTACTTAACAACTAAGTACATATTCGGATTCTACATGAAATTTCCGATAAGCCTGAGTACTTTTTGAGGAGATTTGAGCAAGATGAGTGCTCACTAAAAAATGAAGAAAAGTGAGAACTAGAAAAATCTTAAAACTAGCTATATCTTGAAAATCCGACATAAACAAAAAAAAACTAACGTCAGATTCGGATTCAGCGCACCAAATACCTTAAGAAAAGTGATGAAAGAACGAGGCAGCCAGACCACCCCTAAATTTTGTAATCTAGTGTTATTTCAAGAAATTGAGAGGGTTCAATTCAGGAAATTGAGGCTTCTTGGGGTTCCTTCCTCCGTTTCGTATAACAATCTCAAAGCTAACTATCGCCTAAACTGTCACAAGTATCACCTCCCTGGAATCTCTCTGTGCATTCTTTCCTACAACTGCAGATTACCATACCAAGTCGTACCTTCTCGCCCTCAGGTCAATTCTTCTGCAAAACTGCGCATTCAGTAGTCAAATAACACCAAAAATGTGTTGAATGCTTGGTTCAATAGGCTCTCCAATACAACTCGCACTAAAGAAGGAAAGACAATCCGAAAATTTAGATCCGAGGTATGAATATTAGGTAATTAAAGAGAGGAATATCGCCTTTAAAAATGAGACCTTGGGTGTTTCTTCTTCTTTGTGGTTAATTATTTACAATCATGAACCTTTGGATTTGAGCAACGGAAAAATTACCACCCCCCCCCCTCTAAGTTCGTGGAATCCGAAAACCGAATAAAAAAATTTCCGTCCGTCCGCCGTATCCCGTACGCGTCACTTTGCCCAGTTCCCGCGAACAAATTTTAATGAAATTTGGGATATTGGCTCCGTTTGGGGTCGAGTTGTGCCCCGAAGGTTTTGGTTATTGTCAGTCACTTGTAAGGGGTTAAGTGGGGGAAAACATTTTCACAACGCCCAGCTTGCAAACTTTCAATATTCAGCAATCGTTTTTTCATTAATTTAAAATAGTGACTAATTTAAAGAATTTTTTTAACACTACCCAGAGCTCTGCGGGCCGATCGTTTGCGTTTTATGAGAATCAATAATTATTTAATTAGTGAAAGAATAAATACTGAGTTTTTTTTCTCATTAATTTAGAATGGTGTTCAAGTTTTAGAGACAAATGAGACTATTCCGAGCTCTGAACAATGATTCATGGAGTTGATCTTGAAAATCGAGAGTGAACACGCGACCGAGGGCCCCTCAACCCTCCTCCCCCAACCTACCTCTGGGTCCCTGGATGGGAAGGAAGAAGTCGTGTTCTTCGCAGACGGGTGATTTTTATTGAAAAATAATAAACCATTGTGTAATAATTTGCAGCGTTTTTTCCCATTTATTAAGGATAGGGAATGGTGTTAAAAAAAAGTCTACCCGAAAGTTCTAAAACTTGAAAAGTTGGGCAAATAGCCGTATCAGCATGGAAAACAATTATTGAAAATTACTAGCAGTGAGAAACAAAATGGTCAGCAACAAATCGTTGTGGAATCTATGACCAATGACATTTTCATCTTTTAGTCAAATCATAGCTTAGATCCTCAATATCAAATTCTTTCAAAATTTTATAAAGAAATTGTTTGTTGAGCAATAAATGATTTGTTCTTTATCCATCGAAATCTCGTCATCTTTGTAAAATTAACTTTTTTACTATGTACATAGTCGATTCAACAATTTAATAGCTCCAGGCGATAATATAGGAGACGGACAGCTACACAAGGAAACGCCTGACCTTGGCACAAAGATCTTTGTAAGAGAGTACAGGTTATAAAAAAGATAATTCAACTCGTGAAGTACTTATACCACTTCAATGCCCCTATTTTTTCTCCATTTAGAGATAAAACAAAATGTCGTCATAGGCATCAGAGATAATTCAACGTTGGGTGCATGTATTTACTTCCCTCTAATCGAACACCTTCAGTATTCGGCAGCTTTTGTGACATATACTCTGATTGATTAGAGACGTGACAGATTCAAGTGGTTAAAAATTGTTGTTTCGATAATTTAACTATCCAGGAACTACCTATTGATAAGCCATGGCTGATGGTTCTTTATTAAAATAACACATATATTCAGTTCTTAAAATTAATTTACCAGTAAAGGCTAGGTGTATCAATAATTGAATAAAATTCAATAATAACAAATTACCTAAATTATTTATGGGTATCTTTTCAAAAGGATGAAGCCCTCCCATTGGTCCGCTATGGAAACGGGCCTATAGTCAATCACAGATACCTAGCCCCCGACTTGTATAAGGAGAATGGGGTGTGCGCATGGGTCGGAAAAACTGTTTATTGTTATTTTTAATCTAAACTAGATCTCATTCTGAGAATTTTGACACCAACCGCGATCTTCTAGCGTGAGAAGACCTTTTTCTATGATTTTTCAAAGTTTCGAATTATTATGACGTCACAGTGGGCTGGGGGGTCCCGCCCAGGCGGGAGGGGAGCGTGACGTCATAAACCACCCCCCATTACACACTGCTCGACACCTTGCACAGCACTCTGAGACCTCCGACTAGACAAACAACATCTTAGACTTGCCAATGACCGAAATCGGGTTAAATGACCCGGTTCCCATGAGATCACTGGAGTCAGTGTCAGACTCAGGTTATTACTTGGATAAGTGACTGCTGTGGGATCACTCAGTATTTTTTCGTGTTGGGTTGGTGAAACCTCTTCCATTTAAGGGGGTGAGGCAATAAGTAGCTGTTAGTGGAATCAAAGGCAGGAATGTCAGTCGAGCGAAAACCCAACCAGTAACGGTTGTTAACCTTATCTTCGACTTGCCTTCTTCACCTCATAATCTACAACCTAAAAGGAAACACTATTCCATGGAGAATTATCACTACCTGAATTCTTCACGATGGAGCTAAATATGGACCTTTCCTTTTTATCCAGACAGATCGCCCTGAAACAAACAAAACCAAATTCTGGCCCTCACCGAACAATGAGACGTACCCCTCAACCGATTTGGTTCTGAGGAAGTTCGTCCAAATGCAGGCTACAATACAAAATCTCGACTGCAGTATACTGTCCGTAGAACTAGGAGAAACAGGAGTTAATAGGGAGATCATGTGGTAGTTCACTAATTAGATACAATATTAATGTGATTCGAGAGATCCTAAATTTCAGCAAATATTAAGATGAAGAAACATTACACATTACATTACATCCTCAAGGGTCCTCATTAGATCGGCTATTGTTACCAACCGTATTATACCCTCAAACTATCACCACAACTACCTCATCCCAAATGAAATTTCCTCAAAAAATATTGATTGCGAGGAGTACCTACCAAAAAGGAAGGGTTCTACAGGGTGTATCAGGTAATGTGGTCAGTTCTTTAGGGAATGAGTCTACAACTAATTTGTAACAAAAACGCTGCAAATTATTACACAATGGTTTATTATTTTTCTATATAGATCACTCGTCTACAAAATCACCAACCATCCAATATGAAGAAAAAAGAAAAAAAGAAAAAAGAATTTTAAAAAATAAAAAAATAAAAAAATCAAAATCACCAACCATCGATCACATTTCAGTCAGCTCTAATTTGAACGGAGATTAGGCCTCTTTTGCGATTCACACTCGTGTTTTGATTTATATACAGGGTGTAAGCCTAACTGGTCTGCCATACGATACCAGTCGATTCTACAACTAATTTGCAACAAAAAATGTTCCTTAGCGATTTTATTTTAAATCCTTCGTTTTCGAGTTATTTTAACTTTAAACTTTTTTTTCGTGATTTTGACCATATATCATCAAATCGGTCATAACTCCTTCAATTTGCTGTGTAAATTACAATTTGAGGATACCGTTGGAAAGAGCATTAAATTTCCTATCGGATAGATGCCTTAACTTGTTTTTGAGTCAAGGTTTGAGACATGAAAACGTCCTCTAAAAAGAAAATTTTACGTAATTTTGGAAACCTCGCATTTTTTCAAGCTCAAATTGAACTACGAGAACCCATACTTTTACATGATGCAAGAACAGTAAAAACTGCGCCAGAATTTCAGCTTTCCAACGGTATAATCAAAACATATTCTACAACCGAATTTAGGGGAGAAATTTGTGTTTGAACGCGGAAAAACGTGCATTTTTTCAACGAAATCAGCGCTCTGGCCTCCTGTTTCCGGAGGCCTCGCGGTCTACTGCGGTCTCATCGTCCGACCCCTCAGATCGACTAGGCGAAGCGCCGATTTCTTTGAAAAAATGCACGTTTTACCGCGTTCAAACCCGAATTTCTCCCCTAAATACGGTTGTAGAATATGTTTTGATTATACCATTGGAAAGCTGAGATTCTGGCGCAGTTTTCACTGTTCTTGCATATTGAAAAAGTATGGGTTCTAGTAGTTCAATTTGAGATTGAAAGAATGCGAGGTTTCCAAAATTACGTAAAATTCTCTTTTTAGAGGACGTTTTCATGTCTCAAACCTTGACTCAAAAACAAGTTAAGGCATCTATCCGATAGGAAATTTAATGCTCTGTCAAACGGTATCCTCAAATTGTAATTTACACAGCTAATTAACGGAGTTATGACCAATTTAATGACATAAGGTCAAAATCACGAAATAAAAGTTTAAAGTTAAAATATCTCGAAAACGAAGGGTTTAAAAAAAATTGCTAGGAGACATTTTTTGTTGCAAATTAGTTGTAGAATCGACTGGTACCGTATGGCAGACCAGTTAGGCTTACACCCTGTATACAGGGTGTCTACACTTTGGATGGGCTCGATTCTACAAGGTATTTCCAACAAAAAATGTCTCTTAGCAATTTTCTTTTAACCCACTCGAAATTCCTTTTTTTTTCACTTTAAAGTTTTTCTTCGCGTTTTCGACCTTGCGGCACTGATATGGTCATAACTCCCTTATTTCTCCTGAAAATTCAATTCTGACTACACCGTTGGAAAGAGCGTTAAATTCTTAAGCTACTTAGTGCAAAATCAAAATATTTCAGCAATAAAATAGTTTCAAAAAATCAAGTCAAAAAGCCAAATTTAAATTTTTTTTGAAACTTGACTTTTTTTTACCAAAGTTTTCACTCTAAATCCCTGCCCATTTCGATGGGCGCTCTTCGGAAAAAACATGGTCAAATTGTCAGCTTTCCAACGGTCTATCAATTTTTCTTTTCAACATTCAAATTGGAAGAGTAAATCAAGTTTGAATGCCAGAAAACGTGTGTTTTACAAGCAAATCCAGTGTTTTAATTGGTTTTTATGGCCCCCCTCGACCTCAAGATGGCTTGACGATTTTGGTATCATTTCCTATGTAATTTTTACGCTGAATCAAATAGTGATACTTCCGATTGGTTCCGACTGCTAGAAAGTGGATTTTTTGAAGAAAATCATCGTTTTTCGTACATAAAATACGCATTATTCTTAAATGTGGTAGTGAGCATGAAGTAACACCTTTGAACTCAACAAAAACTTCAATAAGCTAGAAATTCGGTGTTTTTGTTGAGTTCAAAGGTGTTACTTCATGCTCACTACCACATTTAATAATAATGCGTATTTTATGTACGAAAAACGATGATTTTCTTCAAAAAATCCACTTTCTAGCAGTCGGAACCATTCGGAAGTATCACTATTTGATTCAGCGTAAAAAATTACATAGGAAATGATACCAAAATCGTTAAGCCATCTTGAGGTCGAGGGGGGCCATAAAAACCGATTAAAACACTGGATTTGCTTGTAAAACACACGTTTTCTGGCATTCAAACTTGATTTACTCTTCCAATTTGAATGTTGAAAAGAAAAATTGATAGACCGTTGAAAAGCTGACAATTTGAGCATGTTTTTTCCGAAGAGCGCCCATCGAAATGGACAGGGATTTAGAGTGAAAACTTTGGTCGAAGAAAGTCAAGTTTCGAAAAATTTTTAAAGTTGGCTTTTTGACTTGATTTTTTGAAACTACTTTATTGATGAAATATTTTGATTTTGCACTAGGTAGCTTAGGAATTTAACGCTCTTTCTAACGGTGTAGTCAGATTTGAATTTTCAGGAGAAATAAGGGAGTTATGACCATATCAGTGCCGTAAGGTCGAAAACGCGAAGAAAAACTTTAAAGTGAAAAAAAAAGGAATTTTGAGTGGGTTAAAAGAAAATTGCTATGAGACATTTTTTGTTGGAAATACCTCGTAGAATCGAACCCTGAAGTTATGCCCATCCAAAGTGTAGACACCCTGTATATATTTTTAAATCTAAACCCTTAAATTTTCGTAGGGAGCGAACGGTTAGTCCTACAGAGCTCCGCGTGGTCTCAAAAAATTTTAAAAATTCTATAGAATCTTAAATTGAAGGAAAAACAATACTTTTACATCGACATTTTTTGAGTTAGGGCGTTTTCAAATTTCAAAATTGATTTTGGAACCCTTAGAAGTGACCTACATCAACCAAAAGCTTCGGGGCACAACTAGACCCCAAATGGAGCCTACATACCAAATTTCATCAAAATCGGTCAATGCTAAGTGGCAAAAGTGCCGCGTACGGCGTACGGCGGACGGACGGCCAAATTTTTATTCGATTTTTGGATTCTACGTACCTTGAAACGTAAACTATCAAATTTTGAGGGGGTGTTAACATTTTTTTTTTTCTTGGTCGATTCCAAAGGTTCATTATTGAAAATAATAAACCAAAATGTCCTATATCATGTACATATTCACTCAACGTAAAATCCGACTTATTTCACTTTGAAGATTTTTCCCGTCTTTTCGACCTTGTATCACTAAAACGACGGTAACTACCATTAAGTATATTTAATTCAGTAAGTTTAAATCTAAGGATACCGTTAGGATGAGCATTAAATTTCCTTTCTCCCTGATGTCAAACCAAACTTCTTCATGGTAGGTATTTATTTGGTGAAAAACGAAATTTCCACAAGATACCTAAATTGCAATTTATTGTTAAACCAGCTGCAAGTAATTTATTTATGGATTGTAAGACCTCGGCATTCCTACGATATATTATACAATCGAATTTAGGGAAGAAAATTTCGTTTGAACGAGGAAAAAAGTGAATTTTTTAAACGAAGTCAGCACAGATTATGCTCCCCTAGGAGGTAGCCCCCCTTGGTCCAACGCCTCTTCTCATACTTGTGAAAAAATCGAGTTTATTAAAAAATGTATTTTATAAGACATTTTTTGATGCAAATTAGTTGTAGAATCACCCCCTGAAGTAGGTATTGAATAAATTATCTGATAAACCCTGATGCAGAACATTGTACACTTTAGGCCTCGTTAGACGAACTAAATCACTCTCGATGAGTTTTAGATCCCCTTTTCAATGAAAAGGGTAGCTCCTGGGTAGGAAAAACTGTTTATCCCGTCTCGATCCGTGTTGGAGGTTTGGCGGTACCTTGGAGTCGACTTCATGGGGGTGGCCACTATTACTGCCAGCCGTGTGGACCTTGGTAGAGCGCTAGCTCGCGTTACCAAGGCTCCATTGAAGCCACAGCAGAAGCTGCGCCTCCTCCGCACGTACTTACTGCCAAAGCTAACCTATGGGTTAGTCTTTGGCAGGCTTACGGCGGGGAGGCTGCAACAATTAGATCGAGAAGTTCGCTCTGCTGTGCGCTCTTGGCTGAAGTTCCCACCTGGTGTCCCAAGTGCCTATATTCATGCACCGGTAAAATCCGGTGGGCTTGGCATTGTGTCTCTCTCGGCATGTATCCCTTCACTGCGCCGCCGGCGCCTGCTAGCCCTTCAAGGGTCGAGCTGGGAGGTCGCCCGTGCGGCTGCTGATCTTGATTTTGTCAGACAGCAGTTAGCATGGTGCGACCGAGCAACACCATCTGCTCCAAAACCCAGTTCGTCTGCTGAGTTCGCTGCTGCGCTGCATGAATCGGTGGATGGTAAGGAACTCCGACAGTGCTCCGAAAGCCTTGTCTCATCCCAATGGGTAGATTGGGCTTCGGAGGGCATTGGGGCCCGCGACTACCGACACTTCCACGCCATCCGCGTGGCATCTTTGCCAACTGCGGTGCGGTGTTCGAGAGGTAGTCGCGGGACAACGCTACCCCTTTGCCGTGCCTGTCGGAGTGGTAATGAACACCTGTATCATGTGGTGCAGCAGTGTCCACGAACTCATGGGGGCCGCATCCTCCGTCATGATGCGGTCGCCAAGCAGATAGCAGGTGCTTTGTCATCTAGTGGCTGGGATGTTGAGAGAGAGAGATTTTATCACATGCCAAGTGACCAGGGTAAGAAGCCCGACATTGTTGCCGTCAAGCCCGACCAGTCTTGCATTATCCTGGATGTCCAAGTTGTCAATGGCAGCTTGGACATGGAGCAGACTTGGCGGGCCAAGATAAGGAAATATGACACGAATGATTTACGGCAAGCAGTGTCGGAGCTAAAAGGAGTGGCACCCAACAACATCAGGGTGATGGCTGCAACCTTGTCATGGCGCGGTGTGTGGTGCGGGAAAAGTGCCACGGAGTTGCGTGAGTTGGGCATCTCGGTAGGCGTACTCCGTGGTATCACCACCCGTGTCCTGCTCGGCTCATATTTGAACTGGTGGTCGTTTTATAGAGGCACTTCCCTTCATCCTTCTCTCCCACCCCCACCTTCCTCATCTTCCCATATCCCTAGGGCCGGCGTCGGGTGAGTCCTGGGCGTCCTCCCCATTATATTTGATTTATTTATTTATTTTATTTTATGGCGTGCCCCCTCCGTCACCAAAGACAATTTGTCTTTGAGGGGAGTTTAAAAAAAAAAAAAAAAAAAAAAAAAAAAAAATTAATCTAAGGTAGGCCTCATTCTGAAAATTTTGACACCAACCGCGACCTTCTAGCGTGTATAAATCTTTTCCTATGAATTTTTAAAGTTTCGACCGTTTATGACGTCACAGTGAGCTGGGAGGTCCCGCCCAGGCGAGAGGGGCGCGTGACGTCATAAACGGTCGAAACTTTGAAAAATCATAGAAACAGATCTACTCACGCTAGAAGGTCGCGGTTGGTGCCAAAATTCTCAGGATGTAGTCTACTTTCGATAAAAAATCTAAAAAAAAATCAAGGCGCACCCCCCTTTAGAAACTCGAGTGTGAATCGCAAAAGAGGCCTAATCTCCGTTCAAGTTTTAGCTGACCGAAATGAGATGGCTGTAGGTACGTGGTGGGTAGGTAGTATCATTGGTTGGTAGCTGGTGATAATGGAAAAGAATAGTTCTTTGCAGACGAGTGATCTATATAGAAAAATAATAAACCTTTGTTTAATAATTTGCAGCGTTTTTTTAATTGTTCCCAAGAGGTTGTGTACCAAATTTCAACGCTCTGTCTATGATTAACAAGGCATGGATAATGAGATGATTTTGTGTCAATTTTACTTGTACACCATCCCACGGAGAACTCCATTCCCAAGAGAAGAATGCCCTCATTCTTCTTTGGCCCAAAAGGAGGACTCGGCTGACATAAACCTTGGGGAATGGATCAATTTATTGAATTTATGCAAATGTTGCGCCCAGACCTTTACCAATCTAGGAGAGATAATAAGCAGTGACTTTCACTGTGTACCTCCCTCTTTCCAAGATCTTTCCAATTTGTTTCCTAAGCCACCCTTAATTTTTCGGCATATAGCACCGCCATGGATGAAGAGAAAATTTATCCGACGATTTAGTTCCATATAAAAACATTTATAATATAAATGTTTCCATGAGCCACTCCACCTCCCCCCTACAGATACCGTCATTATTAGTTATGTCTGCTGGAGATGGAGGATATCAGGGATAAGGCCACGTAGCCAGGATTTGGTACGTGAGGGGAGGGGGATATTTCCCCGGTGCAAAATCCAAAATCATGGTCTATACTAATACAAATCGTAATAATCACTTTTACATTATTTTTCTACTAGTGATTTCAAAGATGTATCAAAAATTTATTATTTTCTTAAGTTGGCATTTATCGATGGTTTTATCGATTTCATATTCATTCTACCTTTCACGCTGAAAGAAGTAACAACTATAAGTGGTGGGTAACGGAAATAGTGGTTTATTCACGATATCATTAAGTACCTACCTACTAACCTCAAGAATAACATGCATTTTTGGAGCGTTTTCTAAGAATGTATAAGAAATGGAAACAACTTGACTCTTTGACAACAGCAGTGATAATTTCACAGTAATTTACGATCGACGCCAACGTATTAGGAAGGCATCGAAAAGTGGAAATCTCATACCTTCAGTAACAAAAATTCAATAGATTTGAGTCCCACAAATAGGGGAACTGCCTATTTATGAACGTAATCATGAAAACATTTCACTAATCGCGTCCTTGGCGTCACGGAAAAAGTTTTTCAGCCAAACAGTAACTTGCACAGAATTATTTATGCACTCCTACAAGCTCGGCATGATTCTTGGGACAATAGCTGGTGACATGGGTAGTATATAATCTTTCAAGGGGCGAATAAAAAATGAGTATTTTATTAAAGAAAATAGATATTATATGAAAACTCATGTTTCCGTCAGATCTATTCCGAGTTTAAGATGGATATCATATGGTTTGATAACCAATAAGGAGATTAGTACATTGATTTTTCTTACAATCCAACAATGGTATTTCTACAACCTCGTCAATTTTATGAGGGCATAGAAGTCAACCAATAATGTTGGCGAATAAAAAAATGAGTATTTTATTAAAGAAAATAGATATTATATGAAAACTCATGTTTCCGTCAGATCTATTCCGAGTTAAGATGGATATCATATGGTTTGATAACCAATAAGGAGATTAGTACATTGATTTTTCTTACAATCCAACAATGGTATTTCTACAACCTCGTCAATTTTATGAGGGCATAGAAGTCAACCAATAATGTTGGCGAATAAAAAAATGAGTATTTTATTAAAGAAAATAGATATTATATGAAAACTCATGTTTCCGTCAGATCTATTCCGAGTTAAGATGGATATCATATGGTTTGATAACCAATAAGGAGATTAGTACATTGATTTTTCTTACAATCCAACAATGGTATTTCTACAACCTCGTCAATTTTATGAGGGCATAGAAGTCAACCAATAATGTTGGGGAACAAAAAAATGAGTATTTTATCAAAGAAAAGAGATATTATATGAAAACTCATGTTTCCGTCAGATCTATTCCGAGTTAAGATGGATATCATATGGTTTGATAACCAATAAGGAGATTAGTACATTGATTTTTCTTACAATCCAACAATGGTATTTCTACAACCTCGTCAATTTTATGAGGGCATAGAAGTCAACCAATAATGTTGGGGAACAAAAAAATGAGTATTTTATCAAAGAAAAGAGATATTATATGAAAACTCATGTTTCCGTCAGATCTATTCCGAGTTAAGATGGATATCATATGGTTTGATAACCAATAAGGAGATTAGTACATTGATTTTTCTTACAATCCAACAATGGTATTTCTACAACCTCGTCAATTTTATGAGGGCATAGAAGTCAACCAATAATGTTGGCGAATAAAAAAATGAGTATTTTATTAAAGAAAATAGATATTTTATGAAAACTCATGTTTCCGTCAGATCTATTCCGAGTTAAGGTGGATATCATATGGTTTGATAACCACTAAGGAGATAGGTACATTGATTTTTCTTACAATCCAACAATGGTATTTCTGCAACCTCGTCAACTTTATGAGGGCATAGAAGTCAACCAATAATGTTGGCGAATAAAAAAATGAGTATTTTATTAAAGAAAATAGATATTATATGAAAACTGATGTTTCCGTCAGATCTATTCTGAGTTAAGATGGATATCATATGGTACATTGATTTTTCTTACAATCCAACAATGGTATCTCTGCAAACTCGTAAATTTTATGAGGGCATAGAAGTCAACCAATAATGTTTTTTTGACATGAATATAAATGTATTTTCACTGGGGTCAATCCAAATTTCTGTAAAAGTTTGACATAGTTTCTTTGTTTTTATTGCCGAGCACTATGCGTAAAGCTTTCCAGTGAGTGGAATACGATTTTTGTTGGTAGAAAGCCGAGTAAGTATAATTTCCGTACATTTACGAGGTTTTGAATATTTCCTTCGAACTTTCTCTATTACGTTTCTAAAGACGTTTGTTTGCAAGTATCGAGCGTGGTAACCAGGAGTGATTGTAAGGAGCGGTTTAGACGTTCGTGAAAAACGAATGTTTTTTCATGACGGTTCAGATTGTAATGTGATTGTATCAACGCTGCAAATACCTACTCAGTGCAAAGAGACACATTCATGTCACGATGTATTAGAACGAAGCATTGATTCAATTCTCTAGGGGTACTGAAATTTTTATTTTAAAAAATTCAAATTTTATAACCAACAGTTTGAATTGATATTTAAAAAAATTCATATTCAATTTCATTTGGTGGCCCCTGAGAATTTAAAAGTGGTAAAAACCCGCAAACTTCTCCGAAATCAATCGAAAATAAGAGTTTCTTTTATTTATAATAGTTGAAATACAAGCAGTCTTCAGTAGAACCTTAGCTGGTTTCGGTCCCCCATAATGGGGTGTGCGCCTTGATTTTTTTTAGATTTTTAATCGAAAGTAGACTACATCCTGAGAACTTTGACACCATCCGCGACCTTCTAGCGTGAGTAGATCTGTTTCTATGATTTTTCAGTTTCGACCGTTTATGACGTCACGCGCACCTCTCGCCTGGGCGGGACCCCCACCCAACTGTGACGTCATAAACGGTCGAAACTTTAAAAATTCATAGGAAAAGATTTACACACGCGAGAAGGTCGCGGTTGGTACCAAAATTCTCAGAATAAGATCAACCTTAGATTAAAAATAACAATAAACAGTTTTTCCTACCCAAGCGCACACCCTATTAACTGTAAAGAGGATAATCCGCACATCACACATCAAATCAGCATCAAAATCGAGCCATACATTGGAATAGTGTGATTGACAACGAAGAGAGTGTCTCTAGCACGAAATTATTCACAAAGCTCTTAAATGCAAAATTTTGATTTTTGGGGATAAACTACGTGCTTCTCTCCTTTATAACGAGGTGTCGGTTCGAAATAAGTCTTTTCAACGTTTGAATTCCTCTAACAATAAATTATTGTCAAATAAATAAATATTATTGTCAATAATATTGAAAATTTATGTAAAAACGTGGAGTATTTATCCACTTATGAACCAGAGCATTCTAGAAGTTCTTCCTTCATTTGTCTCTTTTGGAGACAACTGTTTGTGAGACCTAGAAAGCCGATTGGGAACCACAGTGTAATCTTAGATAAACAAAATTTAAACTGTTTAGATAAACAAAAATACTATGGTGAATCATTTTGTTGCGTATTACGGCAACTCTTGCAATCGAGCAAAAAAAAAACAAAATTTAACTCCATTCAAAATTTGATGTTTTACGTTGTAAGGAACTAGAAGAAGAGTTAGAAAAAACGAGTAATTAGCAGCGTTTTTGTACTATATTAATTGATTCTAGACTTTTGGTGGCCCCAATTTTCAAGAATGAATAAAAAATTCCTCGTTTGCATTATACAAGAACAAAGCTTAGTTGTGCCCCGAAGATTTTGGTTGATGTAGGTCACTTCTAAGGGTTGAAAAATGAATTTTGAAATTTTGAAAACGCTCTAACTCAAAAAATTTTGATATACTAAAAGGTATTGTTTTTCCATCAATTTAAGATAGTATAGAGTTTTTAGAATTTTTTGAGACCACGCGGAGCCCTGTAGGACAAACCGTTCGCTCTCTGCGAGAATTTTAAGGGTTGGACTTAGATAAATCAGAAACACGAGTGTGAATCGCAAAAGAGGCCTAATCTCCGTTCAAAATTTAGCTGACCGAAATGCGATCGATGTTATCTTCATGTTGGATGGTTGGTGGCTTTGCAGACGAGTGATCTATATAGAAAAATAATAAACCATTGTGTAATAATTCGCAGCGTTTTTGTTTTGAATCACCGATCTTGAGACGTCTTTGAATAACATGCATGAAGGCATGCATTTTTAATTCTACGCCATTTATGCACGTTCGTTATCATGAACTTTTGAGAAAAAATAAAATTGCAATAAGTAATAGCCCCCAAACCCAATTTCATGAATTTAGAAAATATTTTTGAATATTACGTAAAAAACAAATAATGTTTAGGAAGGATAATTTTGTCCATAGATGCTTACCTATTGTCAAATGTAGAAAATGATAAAGTAGTAGGTAGAATCATTTTCCATTTTGGATGTGCGGTGGCTCCTATACATCAGATCTGATGTAGATATCTATCTATAGATATCTACCTATAAGCAATTAGTTGAGAGCACCCACTAAGTACCCTTCAAATATGAGCAATTGAGCCTAATAGCTCGGGAGACTATTGATGATACAGGAGCACCATGTTTAGGCGAGTGGTCATGCCACCAAAGATCCAATGAATCCTATACTATCTTGGCATGGATGGTGTTGACATTCCTACGGAAGCATCCATGGCCTAACTCATACAAATCCACAAAGTTTCATACAAACCGTACCATGATAAGGGTATAGTTTCGCCGGGAAAAGGCACAGAAAGACACCGTATTACCTACTCTAGAAGCCCTGACACTCGTGAGACGATAGAACTAATTTGAGTATTTTTTTGAGGACTCGAATTTTGAGGTCCAGCACGAATACCAATACAGCTTCAACGTGAACCAAATTTCAACATTTTTTCATTGTGCAATGAATGGTGTTGAAAATTCTCAGGGGGAGGTACCTACTCCAACCTCAAGGGCAACAGAAATTGATCTGCGAGACTGCGAGTTCAAGGTCTTCGCGTAAATCTAGAAGACGGGTAGAAGACTTTAGTATTTTGTGAATTAAGAATCAATAAGTAGGTGATATAAATTTTACAGCAACATCATACCAACACCTCATTGAAGAATTTCGTTTTTACCTTTTGTCTCGTCCTCGATAAGAAATTCTTCCATATAATCAACCGCAACTGCCGAAGTGCCGTCTTCATCGCGAATCGGAAAAAAACTGGTCACTGAATTCTGAGAAACAAAGAACTGGTTCACATCGCAGAGAGCCTACCAAATTGTCATTCCGGTTGACTTATTGTTCTAAAAACTTAAGGGTTTATTGTGGAGATGGGTTAGGACACATGCTGTTTAGAGTTCCCGGGCGTGATCACTGACAGAAAACCGATCGGAATCGACTACCGTCCCCACGAGACACAGAATATTCCCCTCGAAAAGTCAAGTGCCGACGTCCGGTGGGGAACGGGTATTTCCTCCAGTCTTCACTGCCTACTCTCGAATTTTGAATTGGATCTACCGAAACAAAATGCGCACCCCGGGACCGCGAAGAGGTAACACAGCGGATGACATAGCCATTATCAAGTGTAATCAATCCTACAACTGAAGTCAGCTGATCATCTGTTGACCACGGAGAAGTTTTACCAGTCGGTGTGGATGTAGAATGGAAGGTGAGAGAAATGTTGTGGGCACAGAAAGGCCGTGAGACCATGTAGTGGGGAAACCGTCCGCAGTAGCCATCTTGTGAACCGGTTTTGTCTGCTTGACAGCCCTGACGCCCTGAGAGGTTAGTAGAGTTTTGTTTACCTACAACTGTTCACTATTTTCACTCTGAGTTTTGTATTCTATTACCAAGCAATAGCTTCGTTATCGAACTGATCGTGGTAAGTAAAGAGAAAACTGAAGTTGGCTTCTATAAGTAAGTTATGATACACTGAATTTACTGGCATATAGAATTAGGGTAGAATAAAATTCACTGCACTACTTGATTTTCTTTAGATATTATGAATGACTTATGACCAAATTCATTCATTAACCCGCGAGAGGTGATCACCCTTAAACGAGGGTTGGAGGTGATACCTGAGCGCCGTGCTCAAGTCACGTTTTCTCGTACAATTTTTGCAATAACTCCGTTATAATTTGTCCTATCGACCTACGACTTCGTATCTATACTCTCAGATTGTTGAATGATAAAATATATGAGTGGGGGTATATTAAAAAATGTTTAATAAAATTTATAGAAATTGTTTTATGTCCCAGGCCCTGTTTTCTCGTACATTTCCCATTATAACTCTGCTATTATTCGTCCTACCGACCTGAAATCCCGTATGTTTACTCTCAGATAGTTTACTAACAAAATGTTGGGGGGGGGGGGGGGGGTTGTATAAAAAAGCAATGCGCGTATGCAGTATATACATTAATTTATCATATAGCTCAGAAAAATTGGTAGCTCTCATTACTCATATAATGACAAGATTATAATACGGTTTGATGACTTAGCATTCAGGCAATAAACAAATTTCAGATATTTTGCAGACATAAATAGCACATAGCGTTGGTGAAAAAATAATTTTTTTACAGTATCAAGTGCCTATAAAATGTAGCAAAAATGCACTGGAAGACTGGAACCCTTGTAGAAAATATGTCTCGACTAGAAACGATGTAGATTGCAAAGAAACTTGAAAAATAATGATTTGGGTTGTTACTGACTTGGTCTATTTATACGTGAATAAATAGAACCCTTGAGGTGATACCTGAGCGTCGCGCTCAGGGACCCCTCCCCAGCCACCCCACTAAATCGGATTAAGCCGGGAGTACAGTTAGAATCATTAGGGGCACATTCTAGGAAAATACTAAAAAGGTTTTGGCAATAGGAGTCCCGCTTTCGAAAATATTTCATAAAATGTGAATGACCTGAGCGCTGCGCTCAGGAATCACCTCTCGCGGGTTAAAAAAAAAAAAAAAAAAAAATTACACTTAAAAAAGACGATTGATTCACATATTGCTAAAAAAAGATGATTGAGGTATTGAAGAATTTCTTGGCCAATTTAAATAAAAGAATGAATCATTAGAAAAAGATTTTATTAGAGATAGAACACCGAGCAAGACATCGCACAACTTTTTTTTTATTTTTTTTTTTTAAATTATTTTTTTATTGGCATCGTATAATGAAATACATTCCGTCCTAGGGTATTTCATAAATCAAACATTACTATAAATCTAAATCAATAATAGAAATTTAGAAAATTAGAAAAACAACAAAAAGACTCGTTAAATAACACTGTTGTTAAAATGAATTAAATGGTGATGTCGTTTTGGCAGAGAAAATCGAAAATGGCCTTGTAGACGAGAACTTCCCCGCTTGACGTCAGTGTATCCAAGTTAAACGGGTGCAGTACTGTGTTGCTGGATGATGTGATCCTTCGGAGAAGGGTGTCTCGGCTCGTGTTCAAGGCTGGACAATTTAAAATGATGTGCTCCAGACTCTCGTCCTCTGGACATCTTGGACAAGTCGGACTGAATCGCTCTGGCATAATTTTATTAAAATATTTGTTACTTAAACCGTGTCCACTCCTCAGTCTGGTAACGGTTTTGTAAAAACTTCTGGAATGGGAGTCACTAATAAGACTGAACCACTTATGTTTGGATGGAGAGGGAAAAAGGGTCTTGTATTTATGGCCAGCAGGGTATTGAGAGTGTTGTTGTCGCCATTTTTGAATAACATTTCCACTAAACTTTCGGTAAAGATCTTTATAATTATATTTCTCTGGTAGAGTCAAACGCTGTGGAGACCCGGTCGCCAGTTTAGCCTCCCGGTCTGCCACATCGTTCCCCCTTAGGCCTTTGTGGCTCCGGATCCAAATCAGGTGTACTGGGGTGTTCATTTGCCGTAGCTGAGATATCCTGCTGACTATGGTCGCTTCAATGAATGAAAGGGGTGTAGAGGGACCAATGTTTTTCAGTTTGCTCATGACACTCTGCGAGTCAGACAAAATTACAAGGGTATGGCAGTTTTCCCTGATGTCAAGAGCATATTGGAGAGCTTCCATGATAGCTATGGCTTCTGCTGAGTATATGGTAGCGTAATTCCAGAGTCTATAACTTCGTGTGTAGCTATTTGTGGAGTCATAGAACGCACACCCCACGCGGCCTTCCATGATCGAACCATTGGTATAAACATATGTACCATCAGTCCAGCGTTGATTCAGATAAACCTCCAGAGACTGAGATGGCGTATTGAAGGCATATATTCTCTGAGGGACATGAAGTGGACGGGGTAATGTGAAAACACTCTCATATGTGAGAGTGTTAATGAATGGTTGGGCGTTTTTAGCAATCCACTGTGTCTCTTGAGCCCATGCTGTAAAGCTCTTGCAGATTTCTGGAGCTCTCCGCTTAACCCAAAATGTATGAGTGAGGTTCGAGATTGAAAGTTGTGCAACTGCATCAAAACTCTCCGAGTCACGACTATACAGCGATAACAGGTACCTACTACTCAACACCTCTCTTCTAAGGTGTAATGGCGGCTCCCCTGCTTCAGCTAGGAGAATGTTTATGGGAGTTGATATAAGCGCGCCTAATGAAGTGCGGAGGGCTTGGCATTGCATTCGGTCGAGTATACTGAGTTTTGTCTTGCAGGCTGCGGAATAGAAAATAGATCCATAATCCATTATGCTTCGTATGGTGCTTGTGTAAAATAGAAGAGCTATTTGTGGGTCTGCTCCCCATTTAGTTGAAGTAAATGATCGAAGAAGATTTAGATATTTCTCTACTTTAGTAGCCGTTTCATCAATGTGTTTATTCCAGCTCAAGGAGCGAGTGAGGTGTACACCTAGAAATTTTACCTCTTTAGCACATGGAATCTCCATACCACCCAAGACGATGGACTCGCCAAGAGGGAGAGTTCGCCTACGAGTGAATGGGCACACAACTGACTTGCTGGCAGATATCGTGAGTCCGAGGTTTTGGAAGAAGTTCAGTAAGCTTACAGAGGCGAGGTCAAGACGTTGAAGGCAACTAGAGAAGTCCCCATCCATAGTGTATATGCAGACATCGTCAGCGTATTGAAGGATTTTGACATCTTGGGGAAGGACGTTTTCTATTTCGGCTACGTATACTGAGTAAAGGGTTGGGCTTAATATACAGCCCTGTGGTAATCCCTTGTACACCCTTCTCGGTCCAATCAAGGATTCCTGTGTCCTGACATAGAGATTTCTTCTTGAAAATAAGTCTGTAATATTCCTTGCTGCCTGTCGTGGAAGACCAATATCTTCCAGTCTCGCTCTTAGAAGGGGTAGTTGGACGTCATCGTATGCTGAAGAAATGTCTAAAAACAATGCACAACTTAGGTAACTCGCACAACTTAGGTAACTCGCACAACTTAGGTAACAGAACAAGGAATAGTTAGTCGAATAGAGGGGGGGGGAGGAGGAGGAGGAACCATAAACTGAGGATAGCTAAAGAGGCTACCTATTCTTCTTTTTCAATACCCCCTCTCATTTTTGCAAATTTAGAAATGATCAAAATTGGCAGGAATGCTGATATAAGAGATCAAGCCCTTAAATATAAATTGGCAAACTTAACAGTTAAATAATTGAATCGTAAACAGTAGGTACCTAAATCAATGAATTTTGCATATTGAAAAATGTTCATTTAGAACATTTTCAAAAGGTTCAAAAAGCAGTGACACAATATACACAATCCACTGTACAATTGCGTAAACATAATAAGCAATTTCGTTTCAAAAGTGGAATTTTATTTTCAGACTTCTCATACTCTCAATCTTTCCCTAAGTTCAACAAATTTCGGTTTTCCTAGAGCTTTTGTTAAGCAGTCAGCAATGCATCGGTGGAATTTCGAATTTTTCCTTTTAAAAGGGGAAAGGGGGGGGGGTTAATGATTAAAAAACGTGCATTTGCAGGCACAATCTTGTGCACTCTGCCTCAATTTCCTACCGATTTGCGTGTTTCTTTTTTCGTTCGACTCAAAAATCTTTCAAATTACACACTATTTCACTAGAGTATCAAAATTAGCATGGGGAGGGGGCGAGTGGGGGGATAATATTAACAAAATATCCGATATTTTAATATTTCGGCTCCTTTACAGCTCACTAATTGTACCCAAGCTTTGAAATAGAGGAAAATTCTCATTACACCTTTGGATTGTCATGAATTATTCTCTGTACGACCATGGAACGAATAGTGGTGCCACCATGGTGCCAGGACACCATAAACTTCATATTTCGTGTTTTTTCAGTGTTTCAGCTTGAATACAGAATCTGTATTTTCACATCATTCACATATTCACATATGTCATATATCATTCATATCATTCATACATCATTCATGTATTCACCTATTCACATCTGATGTGACCTTCGTCGGACTGCCTACCAAAACTAATAGATGAAAGTTCAACGTTACGACGTATTTCCGCTTTGGTGCCAGACTGGCACCATTGGTGGTGGTGATGATGGGGGGGGGGGTGAACTCGAATTCGCATGTTGGGTATCGTAGATCATGGATTTTCAAAAGCTCTTCAAATTCGAGGCTCCCATGCCGCTAGAAACGTTATGGTGGATAAGGGTGAGGGGGAGGGACCTCTATTTCTTGCCGAAAATACTAAATAAATTACATAGAGTGAAACAGTTTTATCGCTTACCAACTGGTTTAAATTGATCTACCACTAATCCAATGGGACGTCCTCTGGAATGCACGCATTACTTAACAATATGTTTGATGAAGGATATGATATCACACTCATTGTACAGCTCCCGAAGATCCTCGTTCGTCCGAATCCTCAAGCGGATCTCGTCAGGGTCAAAAATTGGTCAAAATACCATTCGGCCTCAGGACTTTCCGTTTCCAAACCCGAAGCTTTTGTGTCGATTCCGAGTCATACGTTAGGTACCACAGGCCGAATCTTGCAACCTCAGCTTTGCTTTTCTTGGGAGAGCATTGAACCTGGGCACCTTGCTTAGCAACCAGAAGCATCGGTTTTATGCTTCCATCCAGGCTTTTATTTCTGCAGGGACGCCGTATTCCTCGGTCACCATCGAACCAACGTACTTACCTATATTGAGGGTGAACTGGGAAGTTGTAGCTGACCATTCAATGGACTCAGGGCGTCGGGCTCTTGACGATTTCAAAGTAAAGTACCTACTTATTGTCTTGGTTCGGATAGGGGGAATTAAGTGCCAGCTCGCACTCCTTATGAGAAAAGCACCTCATAGTAATGTTGTTGTCTGCCTCACCTGAGGGAGAGATGTCTCAATCCGCCACTGTCATGGTTCTATGTGCCTGAATTTCTACAAATTCCCATTTTACCATTTGCTCCGTTCTTTACTATTCATCGTTCTAAGAAATACTGAATAAGGCCTTATCAAGGGCTTTTAAACTGATTTCTGTAGTTTACGTAAATTTATATCAGTTAATCTCGATTATCGCTCCAGTTCCGTCAATAACACTTGACAAATTCAAACAGAGTTGCAAAAGGCCGCCATGCTATCTCTAAGATACAGTTGAACCGTTGCCAAGTTGTAAATACTTGTAGCATTATATCATTAATTGTTAATCGCAATAAGGAAGTTTGTGGAATTAAAAATAGGTCATAGGTGTATAGGCAAACGAGGTGAATAACGGAACAAGTTTACGAACGAGAACTATGATCATAAAAAAAGACAGTGAATTATTTCGTAGGGTTTTGAACCGATGATCTATTTTAGTGGCATTTTGATGACATTGTTCCGGTCGCTCTACATTGCGGTGACAGTGCTTCCGCTGTTTGCTTGGGGTTCCCACAGAAGTAGGTACATTTTTACAGCTTTGCTTTGAAAAGGTATATTGAACGTCATACCTAAAGAACCATTAAGGCCCTGTGAAATTATTAATATTATTTTTTCAATTTTGAAGCATGGAAGAATCGGTTAGATGTTGAGTAGTAATTACATGTAAAACAAGTACTTATTAGGGTCACAAAATATGAACTTTCATTCATTGGATGTTCCTTTAAAAAAATACCTCTGTCCGCCGTACTTTACTTACCATGGATCTAAATTGATGAAATGCGATATAAGGACTCCCATTTTGCCCCATAGCTTTTGGTTATTGTCACTCACATCTGTGGGATGGAAAGTAGGGGTGAAGTGTTCAAAACGCCCTAGCTTATTAAAACATTGAATATATAGGTATGGTTATAGAAATATTCGTAGAATTCTATGCATACAGTTCTATTTGTAGAATTCAATTTTTAGATTTTAATGAGTCTACCCTGAGTTCAGTATGATCAGCCGTTCGAGGAGACCTGTGTTCGAAGAATAAAAAACGTCTGCCAAGTGGGTGTGGCACATAGCTTCCTCGTATCCATAACCCGATTATATAGATGATCCGGAGCATAGTGGTTAATCTCAAAACACCAATCCCTAAGTACCTTTCACTACCCTCATAGGGGACCATCTACACGCTTATCTGGACAAACTTAGAAAATTTCATCAAATTCGGATGAAAAATGTAAGTGTTATGTCTGTTACAAGGATTTTACGTTTGCACATGCGCAGAGGCTTCTGTAAATTTTAAGGCCTTGATTTTCATTGGAGACCATCTACAACCTAATCCACGTAATCCCTGAAAACGTCATCGAAATCGGGTAGAAAATGTGGAAGTTATGGCCGTTACAAGGAAATTCATGTTTGCGCATGCGCAGTGGCTACTATCAGTACGAAGGTGGTGATTCTCGTAGGGGACCATCTAAATACTAATCTGTAACATCCCTGAAAATTTAATTGAAATCGGATGGAAAATGTGGAAGTTATGGCTGTTACAAGGAATTCACATATGCGCATGCGCAGCGGCTAATATCAGTCCGGGGGTGGTGATCTTCATTGGGGACCATTTACAACCTAATCCGCATAATCCCTGAAAATTTCATTGAAATCGGACAATAACTTCGTAAAGTTATGCCCGTTACAAGGAATTCACGACAGACACACAGACAGACAGACACGGAACCAAAATTGTTCAGAAAGGTCTAAAACGCAAAACGAGAGTGAAAATTTTGATTTTGAATTTTTTTTTCATCCTTGAAAAGTGAAAACAAAGCTTCCGCTACCTTGGTAGACTCGGAAGCAAAATCCTCTTAACATTCACTGATCACCTCAACACTAAAAAAAAAAAATCCTCTCAACATTCACCTCAAATCATTCTTAACATTCATCTGACGAAATTGTCAGAGTTTGCATGAATAGGAATTTTATTGCTAAAGTGAAATACTTCTAACAAGCTTCACGTCTATTGTTTCCATCCTCTTCGAAGGATAGGTACTTGGAAATTGACGTTTTGATGAATTCTCACGCATCATATTATTTCAATTTTTGTTTTATGGATATGAGAAAGCTAAGCGGATTGTTCATTCCTTGTGATCGGATATGATGAAATCAATGAGCAATAATCTTGGGCCCCATTGTAAATCACACTCCAAATTTTAGCGGAATAGGTAAGGCGATTAGATCGTGAGAAATTGATTTTTAAGGAAAATCACGTTTGCATCGGCGAAGACGGGCTAAGCGGCACGAAATCTGTTCTTGCCATCAGAATTGGACCATTATTCCCTTTCTTAGGTATGGCTGGGATAAAGAATTTACCTCAGATAGACAGTTGACAGACACAGAACCTAATATGTTCAAAAGGTGCTTAAGCTTAAAATCCGAAAAGAATGTTGGATTTTGAAAGCTGCGTTTTTTGTCTGCCGCAGGAATGCAAAGCTTTCATACCTTTGTTAGTGAAGGTGCAAAATATTATTTCATGCACATACTTAAATTATTTCTCCTTTGGTACGACTTATGACAGCGTTTTTGTTGCAGGAAATAATTCTGTAATCACCCAGTCTTTTGATGAAGAGCTTGGGAACGATTTACGAATCCCACTAGTTCCAGTAGCCCATATCCGATTTGGAAGAGAAGACAGCAAGAAAACCGTAGATTCAAAACGAGTCTTCGAGAAAGAGGTGAAGAATGCAACGATGGTACCCTCTGAACATCTTGAGAATATAGGAGCTTTTTTACAATATCTCTACGGCGAAAAAGAATACGAAGGTAAGAAGAAGACTGACCGAAAACAACAAGTGTTGAAGTGTCTTCAACAACCTTCGGATGGCATTACCTGCTTTGGGAATGGAAAGTTCTATCAATTTACGGGGTCTCTGGAGGGGCTTACTCCCGACCGTATTTCGGAAATGACCCGCGAATGTGAAAATATGAGTGTCAAAAAGACAGACTCCTTCGAACGAGGAGATTCAGAACTGGGGAATTCAGCGAAACAGAATCCCAGTGAAGACGTGACGTTTCGAAGGGTGTTGAAGAGGAAAACGCCTGGTGACCAGAACTCAGCTGTGAACAAACCGTATCAAGAGGTGTTGATGGAGTCTCATGGTTTGGCGAATGGACCGCGGGCATGTTATGGATTCGTCAATCCTCAGGTAGTTCACAGGCCTAAGAGCAGTGTCAACAAGGTTCAACCGAAGAAATGTCAAATCAAGATGTGTCCATGTGGAGGCCGCGGAGGTAGTTGTGGTAAGCGATCGAGGAGGCGAAGATTGTCTAATAGACGGAAGGCTCACTACATTAACAAGAGATCTCATATGAGGACCGTGGCGTGCAGACCGCTCTACGTACCCACGCCAAAACCATCAGTGAACGAAGGTCAAAAATAAATTAAAATTTGCCCATTATATCTAATTGTAACTGTACGGTAACGTCAAGAGAGCTCTGACATGGACGCTACTTAGGACCAATTCTGCTTCATTGAGGTCGCTAGCGTTCATTTGGCCCCATCAAATCATTGCAGTCCTCAGAATCTGAATATTGTATCTAATAATAAAAATTTTGAACGCGCACGAATAATTATTTTTTCAACTAACCTATATTCTTAATTATTATAATATTCTTTAAAACTGCATGATAATAACTTATTGTTTCCTACTAAAACATACTCAGTATTTAACCTATGTTAGAACTAACAAACACAATATTTCTTGACGTTACCTGACGGTTGCTATTGGAAATAATAATTTTACCTCACTTGCTGACATAGGTATACGACAAGAGAAGGAATATTTTTGACCATCAAAATATATCTAGGTACTTGTACCAAGAGACACTAGAAAAGTTAGATATCACACAATCCATGAGCAGTAGGCACACAACATCTTCTCATTACAACGGAATATTTTATATGAGGCACCTATTTAATTTATGGTCTTTAATCCAGAAAACTGTTTTTGAATCATATTGATCCGTTGGAAACAAATACCATCCTAATTTGGTAAATAATTCATTTTATTACTAAAAAAAGGCTAAATAACTATTCTTTAAATTTATATCATACCATATATCATAGTCCATTTGAGCCACCAAATTACTGTCACCGAATTAGGTAAATGAAATTCCAGTAACTTTCCTCAATCGCTGATTTGAAATATCCCTAAATTTCAGCAAAACGTCCTTAATAACGAAGAAAAAGAGTGAGCTACTGGGTCAACATTTTTGGACATCTCTTAGAGGGTCCAATGTCAAAAACGCTACAAATGATTACAAAAAGGGTTATCATTTTTCTATATAGAAAAATCACTCGTCTGCAAAGAACTCGGCTTTGTCATTGTCCCTAACTACCAACCGCGAACAGCGAAAATCGCATCGTTTTGCGTATCTACAGCGATCGCATTTTGGTCAACTAAAATGTAAACCGAGATTATGCCCTTTTTGCGATTCACACTCGTGTTTCTGATTTATCGTAAGTCCAACCCTTAAGTTCTCGTGGAGAGCGAACAGTTTGTCCTACAGAGCTCCGCGTGGTCTCTAAAAATTCAATACCTGTCTAATCTGCCTTAAATTGATGAAAAAACGCTGCAAATTATTACACAACGGTTTATTATTTTTATATAGATCACTCGTCTACAAAATCACCAACCATCCAATATGAAGAGAAAAAAAAAAAAATCAAAAAAAAAAAAAATCAAAAAAAAAAAAAAATCAAAATCACCAACCATTGATCGCATTTCGGTCAGCTCTAATTTGAACGGAGATTAGGCCTCTTTTGCGATTCACACTCGTGTTCGGATTTATATATATATATATTTCAATATAAACCCTTAAATTTTCGTAGGGAGCGAACGGTTTGTCCTACAGAGCTCCGCGTGGTCTCAAAAAATTCTAAAAAGTCTATAAAATCTTAATTTGAAGGAAAAACAATACCTTTATATCGAAATTTTTTGAGTTAGGGCGTTTTCAAAATTTCAAAATTGATTTTGGAACCCTTAGGAGTGACCTACATCAACCAAAAGCTTCGGGGCACAACTAGACCCCAAATGGAGCCTACATACCAAATTTCATCAAAATCGGTCAATGCTAAGTGGCAAAAGTGCCGCGTACGGCGTACGGCGGACGGACGGCCAAATTTTTATTCGATTTTTGGATTCTACGTATCTTGAAACGTAAACCATCAAATTTTGAGGGGGTGTTAAAATTTTTTTTTTCTTGGTCGATTCCAAAGGTTCATTATTGAAAATAATAAACCAAAATAATACCGTTACATCAAAATTTTTTGAGCTTGGGCGTTTTCAAAATTTCAACTCTTAGAAGTGACCTACATCAACCAAAAGCTTTCAACTAAAAACTTTCATCAAAATAGTAATCTGAAAAATTTACAGAAAATAAAAACTTTTATGTTGTGAAAATGTAACTGAAAACCTGGAAATGAGGTTTACGTAGTTAGAATGAAAAATATTACTTTGAACCTATTACACTATTTAGGTATTAATCGTATTTGTCGTAGGCCTTCGAGAGTAATTTATTAATCAAATCTGAAACGTTTAGTTGTTGGTGAGACGTATTTAGCTGAGAACAAATTGTATTAGAGGGTTGGATTTGGTCTCCAGCTGCGTCCAGATGTTTATTAATCAATATGTTTCAAGCCTCAAGTGGAATTCGTGTCATGAAGTACCTCTAAAGGGTGCTTTTCGAGCAAATGGACCTGAAGTAGTGAATTTAACCGGACTATGATGATTATCCTTACGGAAAACTCTCCAAACTTGATGACTTATGCATGTATTCTCACTAACCTTGGAGGATGTTTAACCTTAATGAAACTTGATGAAAATCTTTGAATCTTTATCAAAATACGGGGAAAGGGATAGGGGTTTCATAAAAATTCTATTTTGTTTTATTCTCTTCACACTCTGCTATGGTGGAGGAAAATGATGGGTGGGAGGGGGGAATTTTCACCGAGCTTTATCCCCGGAAAATTTGTAAAGATCTTGTCTGCTTTCCACATATTTTTCACTATGCTTTTCTTGTGCAATTTTCACCATCAGTAACCCACCACAAATTTCATCAGAAACATCATCTAGCAGCTTCCACTCATAGAATTAGTTGGTGAAAAGATTCCACGAAAAAAGTCCATCTAGGATAAATCGCTCACCTGTGACGCGTACCTTCCTGTTTATAGAAACACCTAGAGGAAACTCAGGACCTTCCTTAGTTTTAAGGTCCTACCTTCTCTAATTTTGTTAACCAAGATTTTCCCAAGAAATGTGGAGAAAAAAGGTGGAAGGTGTGTTCGTTCCAAAGAGGTAGGTAGGTATCTAAGAAACACAAGGAAAGAAAACTCGAGAGTTCGGAATTTGAATTTCTTGGATTTCTGGACTTCAACACAATTTATTTAGACACCATGGTGTACTCTATGTAGACTTTGGGATCCTAGGTAGGTACCTATTTATAGAAAAACTTGGGATTTGGGAATTTAGTGGTTTTGAGGATAAAGAGACGAATATAATGAAATAAAAATACTCAAATGGGATTTTTTCAGGTAGAATAGCTAAATGCCGACTGCCGTGCGGGGCACACAACTGCCTGATTGTGCCGACTTGTCCATGTTACCCACCCTGCAAAACCCAAGCGCCTTGTCCATCGACTTGCCCTCCATGCCGAGCAGAAGTTTGCTGTACGAAGCCACCTGATGTTCCTAGATGCCCGCCTTACGAAATTACAGAAGAGCCTTGCCCGTCTATCGCATGTCCAGCTAGGTTCCCATTCTTAACCACACCGCACTGCCCATGCAGCAAGGAAAGTAGCACTTCATCATCTTGTTCAAGTACTTGTACCAAAGCTCCTTCAAGTCGTTCGACTACAACACCTTCCTCAACCACTATTACAAGATGCCCTTCAATTACTCCTTGTCCTACATCTGGTCCTCCATGCCCTTCAAGTAGCCCCTGCAGTGACAAACCAGGTTGCAATTCGAATAATAAAGCGGCGACTGGAATTACTGCAAGTACATCACGAGTACTGCCGATTATTGCGGTAGTTGCTCCTAGTATTAATGGTAAGTATAACTGCAAAAGTAAGAGTTAAGCGTATGCCCCAGCAGACTATGTCTAATAATATGTATAACCATCATAACTATGCCTAATAGAATCAAGCATAGTACAAGAGAACTCACCCCTATGTGTGACCGAAGGGAGTGTCGTACACAAACTTGGCCCGACTGGAGAATATTACTCTTTCACATTCTCCAGCTAGAAACAACTCACTTAACTCTCTTCCTCTGTGCAACAGTCATACTTTAAAACTGACGAGTGTTCATTTACACTCTTCCTATAAAACTGAGGTTAAAAGTAAGAAACAACTAACTGGTGTACTCAAATGACGAACCTTGCATCCATCAACTTTGACCAAAGCGACATAAAGGGCAATAAAACCACTGAATGTGCTCACTTGTAAACACATTTCTGGATGGAAAATTCATTACAAAGAGACCACTATTAAACTGAACTTCATTCACCTCGAGAGAATTTCATTCGAGTTCAACTGTTAAGGTAACAGAAACCTTTATACCCAAAATGAAGCCAGAACAGTAAGTGAGCAGAAAGATTTAGTACGTAACTGCAGGCCATCTTGAACTACCTAAATTTAAATCTTATAAATACCTGTAACGAATATAACAAAAAAGAAATTTTCCTAAATTTCATTAGTTAGAAAGTTATAAATTTAAAGGATTAGGTCCGCTAGTTGTGAGGATACAATTGCTTAGAAAGATACTTTATTGGAGAATCTTGTTGATCACGTTCGATGAGGACACTTCATCGAGCTGGTCATCGATCCCCCGACGATGATGTCTTTGTCCGCGACTTTGCTGGTTGCGACGGTTTCTTCAATAAGGTAAATAAACAATTGGACAGAAAATGGTCAAAACGTCTCGTTAGATTACCTTGTTTTAAGCAGTAATTTCAAATAACTGTTTTTATAATCTGTTGTACCAACTAAAATTGAATAACTATTTATTTCAATGTAAAACGAAAACAATCCAATTTTGACCCTAATGGGTAAAATCAAAATTCCCTGCTGATCGTTTTGCTATGAAATTCATCTGAAACTATTGTGTTGGTATTTCTAAAAGTAGGAAACCAGCAACTTGATCGTGAAGTTCATGTTTCTCATAGAATAATAATTATTCTACATTTTCTTGAAAATTGATCAGAACACAAATAATAATGAATACTTGAATTATTCAATTCAATTATTCAAAATTCACCAATTTTCAAGAAAATGTAGAAAAACGCTGCAAATTATTACACAATGGTTTATTATTTTTCTACATAGATCACTCGTCTGCAAAGCCACCAACCATCCAACATGAAGAAAAACATCGATCGCATTTCGGTCAGTTAAAATTTGAACGGAGATTAGGCCTGTTTTGCGATTCACACTCGCGTTTCTGATCTATCATACGTCCAACCCTTAAATTCTCGTAGGGAGCGAACGGTTTGTCCTATAGGGCTCCGCGTGGTCTCAAAAAATTCTAAAAATTCTATACTATCATAAATTGATGGAAAAACAATACCTTTATATCAAATTTTTTTGAGTTAGGGCGTTTCAAAATTTCAAAATTTATTTTTCGACCCTTAGAAGTGACTTACATTAACCAAAATCTTCGGGGCACAACTAGACCCCAAATAAAGCCTACATATCAAATTTCATCAAAATCGGTCGATGCTATGTGGCAAAAGTGCCGCGGAGGGCGGACGGACGGCCAAATTTTTATTCGATTTTTGGATTCTACGTACTTTGAAACGTAAACCAACAAATTTTGAGGGGGTGTTAAAAAAAGTTTTCTTGGTCGATTCCAAAGGTTCATTATTGAAAGTAATAAACCAAAAAGGCTGATTCGTAGTCCCGGTCAAAACTATATGAATTCCTATTCATGTTGTCTGATATTACTAACTGATTCTAGGAATGTTCACGTAATTCTTCATGTCTAGGTATGTGATTTTGTTTTGAGGAAGCTTTTCCTTATCCACCTTGCAGACTTTTTTTGAAATAATCAGCTCGTTTCAGATAGATTTTATATTGGTTATGTATATTATATGTACATAGATCTATTTACAATATAGATTTATATTGGTATTCATTTTCAAGACGTTTTCTTCCATATTTAGGGTCTTTAATTGACTCAACACTTTATTAGTTGTCAATTATATCGGCGGGAGTAGGAGACGACACGATTAGTGAATGTGTCGAATAAAGCCAATCTCAATAATAATTGCCAATATACATTATAGGAATATCTGTCGTAACTTAGTGAGTTGAGTACAGGAGGCGAGCGATTTCGACGTTAAGAACATTGTCAGAACGTCGAATGAGACCTACCAAGCCCATACATTTAATCCCGTTTCTATTAGTCCACACACTCCCAATTAGAGAGACTACAACCTGTCCATCGACGTTGCCTTTATTTTCGGACAATCTCACGAAAACTGGTGAAAACATTCGATCGTCAATACCCTCAATGTATTATAGTATTATAACTAATGTAATTTGTTTGTACTTCAAATCAACTTATTTTAGTAATAAGAGGAATTTGAACCTAGAGAACTCTCTTCTGGAAGTCTACTAATATACTTATTATTTTCCGTAGGAACTATCAAAGGTGAATTTACTGGGAAAAAGACTCGGGGGAATGCAACTTCTCGAGAAGAATCCCTGGATGTCGAATCTGTCAAAATCAGACCAAAAGTTATGGGGCTCTGGCCATCCTTCGATTTTAGAAAACTTCTGAAGTCAGCCAAATATCAAAATAAGGACAAACCCGAACAGGACAAAGTTGAACCTCTTACTGCGGTATTGACTGCCACATGACTCCACTTTAATTCCATCCC
The DNA here is from genome assembly GCA_009739505.2 of Apolygus lucorum. Classification (NCBI taxonomy): domain Eukaryota; kingdom Metazoa; phylum Arthropoda; class Insecta; order Hemiptera; family Miridae; genus Apolygus; species Apolygus lucorum. The sequence goes on along the minus strand of CM019176.2, from coordinate 68,666,824 downwards.
TGTATCTATACCTGTTGTAAAGCGATGAACGACTGACGTAGTTTTTGTTGTTTGTGCGCTGAGTATATCTCAGGTATAGAGATCGTGATTTTTTACATTAACGTATTATTGCATAGTACTTATGCTTGTATAATAGCACTAATCTGGTAACCGGCGTTTTGAACTGGATTGGTAAGAAGTTGAGCACAGGTAAGGTTGGGCAGGGTATTTTTTAAATACCTTCTGCAATCATCCGAGGAACTCTCGTGAGAGCTAAGGTATCCTTCAATTTATCTGGCCTGGCAGATCTAACGGAGGATTATTGGCTGAGAAAAGAGCATTAGTCCTGGGCGTGGTCCCGTCCCCTTCCATTACCCTTAATGCACATGATTAGACTACGCTTAGCACGGAGCTCTACTGTAGAGGGGGTATCCTCTGGTTTGCATGCCTTCCTGAAAAATCCTCACAAATTGGAGGTGGGCGAATGAAGACCAAAACCACCATCTCCGGCCAACAAGGCTGACCAAGCTTTAGAAACTAGTTTACGTAAAGCACGATGGAAATTACCCAAAGACATGATAGTTGTGTGGTTCGCACACGTCAGTCTGGTTCCACCTATCCAACAGACAAAGTATAATGCTAAGTATTTAGTTTTTTTTTTAAATAAATTAAGTATCATTGGTATGAATTTGTAAATTCCGATCTTTTCAATAACTTGGGGTTTTCAGGATTCGAAACTGAGTTCTCAGTAATAAATGAATGACTACATCAGAGTTTCCAAGTAGAGAAAAGGTGATATTTGGAGTGACAGCTGAAAGAAGCATACTTTCAACCAGCTCTGGGGCCTAAACGGTTATTCTAACCAAAACACGTACAAAAAGAAATTATTAGAACATTTTACGTCTTTCATTTTGCATATAATAGTTTTGTGACAAAACACGGTCGTTTTTAGGACGTCCCACAATAAGACTTGGGCGTCCTTATGCGATCGATCTGGGGTAAAGTTGGACAACACTCAACAGAAAAAAAAAATAACCACACAGTAATCCGTTTTAGACCATTCTGAATCCAAATCCGTGAAAAAAACTATAGGTGTATGTCTGTGTGTGTGTGTATGTGTGTGTGTGTATGTGTGTATGTGTGTGTGTAACAAAATCTTGTGTACTCTCCCCAGGCCTTAGTTCTAAACCCATTATCGTGGTTCTTTTTTTGTTCGTCGCGGAAAACTATCTAGTTGTGCACTACGGCGCCGGAATTTCGAATTTTGCCTTTTAAGGGGAGGAAAGGGGGGGTTAATGCTCGAAAAACGTGCGTTTTTGGGCATAATCTTGTGTACTCTGCCCAGGCCTTAGTTCTCAACAGATATTCATGGTTCTTTTTTTGTTCGACGCGGAATACTATCTTGTTGTGCACTACGGCGCCGGAATTTTGAATTTTGCTTTTTAAGGGGGGGAAAGGGGGGGTTAATGCTTAAAAAACGTGCGTTTGCGGGCGTAATCTTGTAAACACTGCCCAGGCCTCAATTTCCAACCGATTTGCGTGTTTCTTTTTTTGTTTGACTCAAATAACTTCCGAGTTGTACTTGATTTCACCAGAGTACCAAAATTCGCAAGGGGAGGGGGTGAGTGGGGGATAATATTCACAAAATATCCGATTTTTCAATATTTCGGTTCCTTTACTGCTTACTAATTGTACCCAAGCTTTGAAATTGAGGAAAAATTCTCATTATACCTCCGGATTTTCATGAATTATTCTCTGTACCACCATGGAACTAATAGTGGTGTCACCATGGTGCCAGGCACCATAAACCGCATATTTCGTGTGTTTTTTTTTTTTTTTGTGTTTCACCTTGAATACGGATGTGAACTTCTTCGGACTGCCTACTAAAACTAATAGATGAAAGTTCAATGTTTCGACGTATTTCCGCTTTGGTGCCAGCCCGGCACCATTGTGGGAGGGGGGGGTGAACTCGAATTCGCATGTTGGGTATCGTAGATCATGGATTTTAAAATGCTCTTCAGATTCGAGGCTCCCATGCCGCTAGAAATGTTAAGGTGGATAATGGTGGGGGGGGGGGGTCAGTATTTCTTGCCTAAAGTAATAAATAAATTACATCGAGTGAAACAGTTTTATAGCTTACCAACTGGTTAAACTGATCCAATACTTATCCAATGGGACGTCCCCTGGAATGCATGCATTACTAAACAATATGTTTGAGTTATAGGCAAAAAGTCACTTTTTTCGCATGTTTTAGCATTTTGGTTTATTATTTTCAATAATGAACGACTGGAATCGAGCAAGAAAAAATATGTAATTTTTACGTTTTACGTTTCAAAGTATATGGAATCCGAAAATCGAACAACAAATAAATCCATCCGTCCGCTGTACGCGGCTTTTTCCTTAGTTCCCGCGGACCGATTTTGATGAAATTTGATGTATTGGTACATTTGGTGTCTAGTTGTGCCACGAAGCATTTGCTTGATGTCAGTCACTTCTAAGGGGTGAAAAATAAGGGTTGAAACTTTCAATAGTGCCCGAGCTCGAAAACTTTAAGTATAAAGGTATTTTTTTACTGATTTGAAAATAGTTTTGCATTTTTTGATTCGAATGAGACCACCCGGAACTCTGTAGGACAAACCGTTCGCTCCCTAGGAGAACTTAAGGGTTGGACACGATAAATCAGAAACAAGAATGCGAATCGCCAAACAGGCCTAATCTCCGTTGAAATTTTAGCTGACCAAGATTCGATCGTTTTCGTTTCCTCGAGTTCTACTCAGTTTCGCGTCCTTACCAACCAGTATTCAAAATATGAAGGAGCCCCAACTCCCTATTTCTTCGATTTGACTGTGAAGCGATTATTTCTTCCAAATAATAAACTTGATTTTGAAGTAGGTATGTAGTTGGTAGGTAGTGGCAATGGCAACGCTGTGTTCTTTGCAGACGAGGGATCTATACAGAGAAATAATAAACCTTTTTGAAATAATTTTCAGCGTTTTTTAAATGTCTCATCCCTAAATTTTGGTGGCAAACCTCTGATTCAGATTTAGCACCCCAAAAACATAAGGAATCTAAGAAATTAGAAACTCACTAAAACTTTCTTGTGAAAAACAAATTTGACTGGGCTATAAAACCTATTGCGACGTGCAACAGAACAATGATTGTTTCAGAACAGAAAAATTATTTTTCTGGGGAAAACGCAATAGCCCTTAATTGGTTTGGTATAAAAACCTAATAAAATTAATTTGGTTGCCTGATGTTACAACACGATTAAGCAACAGTATTGTTTTTTTTTTAAACTGGGCTTTTTCGATAAAACGCTGCAAATTATTACTCAACGTTAAATATATTTTTTCCTCGATTCCGAAGGTTCATTATTGAACCAAAGTGAAACAAATTATTCATATAATGAACTTAGATTAACGATGGAATACTCCCAAAATGTTACAAGTCATTCATGGAAGAGGAGGATAAAGGCTTGCCAGCTGATCGCCTCTTCCGTTCACCTGGTTCTCTTTCCATAGTTTATTTTGGTTAGATTGTGAAAAATTCATGAGACATTGATTTCTTTCCCAAGTTTAATCCGAAGGTTTGTGTTATTTTTCTACTGGGCAGCGGAAGTAAAGTTTCTCCTTCCTTCTTATCGGTCAACGTTTCAAGGGATCAATCGTCAACCAGCCTCGTCACATTGTCTCACGGTAAGTTTAATTGTGCCTTCAGATCCAACTGTTTCCACCTCATTCACACACAAACATTATTTTATGATACGGTGAGATATAATGAATGATTTTGGTGGATTAAGGGTTAATTTTTCGCTCTTTCTTGGATACACTCTTTTCCATAAGTTCATCTACTCGTGATGATTCTGAATTTCTATAATTAAATCAAATACTTAGACTGACGTGGTATTGGTATTAGAATCTTCTGTTGAGGTCATTGTGGTATTGCCGGAAATGAAATAGAAGCCAAGAACCGGTGACTACAAACATGCTCAGACGCTCCGGCTTTCTACCCCTAATAGAATCAGCAAAGTGGACCAATAGTGGAATATGAAATGGACTAAGATGGATTTTCTCAAGGCACCAAGAGGACCTGCCCAGGAAGGTGAATTGTGTAACAATAACATCCCTCTACGGTCCATAAACTCTAGAGACTGGAAATTGTCTCCATACCATGAAATTTGGATTCTTTAATCTACATGACCAAATATTGAAATGCGTGATTAATGGAATATTTAATAATGATTCACAGTCGTGTTTCTGATTAATATTTTTCAACCCTTCAGATCTTAAAGAGAGCGGAGGTTGGTTCTACAAAGCTCTGCGAGGTCTCTTTGTGTTCCAAAAATTCAATCAAACTTCAAACTGTGGAAAAAACAATACTTTCATATTAATAGTGTGTTTTAAATATTTTTTCCCCTTCAGAGGAGATTGACAACCATAAGGGCACAACTAGCAAATTTCATCAAAATAAATTCATGGAAATTCAGGAAAGTGCAGCGTACGGCTGATGGGAGCAAAATTTTCATTCCATTTTGGTTTATTATTTTTAATAATGCACCTTTGAAATCGACCAAGGAAAACATTTTAACCCCTCCCCCCCCCACAAATTTGTTGTTGATTCACGTTTCAAGGTACTTAGAATCCAAAAATCGAATTACATTTGGCCGTCCGCTGCACTTTCCTTAGTTACTAAGGACCGATTTCGATGAAATTTGGTATATGGGCTCCATTTGGGGTGTAGTTGTGCCTCGAAGCTTTTGGTTGATGTAGGTCACTTCTAATGGGTGAAAAATAGGAGTTGTTATTTTCAATAGTGCCCTAGCTAGAAAACTCCAGGTATAAAGGTATCGTTTTTTCATGAATTTATAATAGTATTGCATTTTTAGAATCATATGAGACCAACCAGAGCTCTGTAGGACCAACCGTTCGCTCTCTATGATCACTTAAGGGTTGGCCTTATTATAAATCGCAGAAGAGGCCTAATCTCCGTTGAAATTTTAGCTGACCAAAATGCGATCGCTGTTCGTTTCTTCGAGTTGTCTTCAGTTTTGCATCCTTAGCAACCAGTAATCTAATTTCCAAATGATGGCCTCCAACAATTCCTTTTTAAAAACTAAACATGATGGTAGGTAAAGTAGGTAGGTAGTACCTATTGTTGGTAGGTTGAAACAATGGCAAAACTGTACTCTTTGCAGGCGAGTGATCTGTAAATAAAACTAATAAACCTTTGTGAAATAATTTGCAGAGTTTTTGGTTCATTATTTGTAATAATGAACCTTTGGAATCGACCAAGAAATGTTTTTTAACCCCTCCTCAAAATTTGTTGGTTTACGTTTCAAGATACTTAGAATCCAAAAATCGAATAAAACTTTGGCCGTCCGTCCGCCGTACGCGGCACTTTTGCCACTTAGCATTGACCGATTTTGATGAAATTTGGTATGTAGGTGTAACTTATGTAAAGAAGTGATAAAAGTTTTTCTTTCAAAGAAATGTTGATTTTTTAAAATTATGTGTTTTGTTGATTTTTTGAAAAATTGAAACATGATTTTGTTTTATGTATAGGTACCTACCTACTGCGTTGGAGTATTGTTTTCAGCTCAGTCCCCAATCACAGACAAGCATTTGGTACTACAATATAGGGCTTGTGCGTAGTTTTCGTCATTTCCCTAATAACGGTGAAAAGGTTGAATTTGACTTGGAAAACTTGGAAAAAGTTGAATTTGACTTGGAAAAGGTTGAATTTGTCTTAGAAAAGGTTGAAATGGACTTGGAAAAGGTTGAATTTGACTTGGAAAACGTTGAGTTTGTGTTGGAAAAGGTTGCATTCGACTTGAAAACGCTGCGAATTATTACACAATGGTTTATTATTTTTGTATAGATCACTCGTCTGCAAAGCCACCAACCATCCAACATGAAGAGAAATATCGATCGCATTTCGGTCAGCTATAATTTGAACGGAGATTAGGCCTCTTTTGCGATTCACACTCGTGTTTCTGATTTATCGTACGTCCAACCCTTACATTCTCGTAGGGAGCGAATGGTTTGTCCTACAGGGCTCCGTGTGGTCTCAAAAAATTCTAAAAATTCTATACTCTTGAATCTTGAATTGAAGGAAAAACAATACCTTTATATCAAAATTTTTTGAGTTAGGGCGTTTTCAAAATTTCAAAATTCATTTTTGAACCTTAGAAGTGACCTACATCAACCAAAATCTTCGGGACACAACAAGACCCCAAATGGAGCCTACATACAAAATTTCATCAAAATCGGTCAATGCTAAGTGGGGAAAGTGCTGCGTACGGCGGACGGTGGACGGACGGCGAAATTTTTATTCGATTTTTGGATTCTACGTACCTTGAAACGTAAACCAACAAATTTTGAGGGGTTGCTAAAAAAATTTCTTCTTGGTCGATTCCAAAGGTTCATTATTGAAAATAATAAACCAAAAGGTTGAATTTGACTTGGAAAATGTTGAATTTACTTGGAAAAGGTTGAATTTGATTTGGAAAAGGTTGAATTTGACTTGGAAAAGGTTAAATTTGACTTGAAAAAGGTTGAATTTGACTTAAAAAAGGTTGAATTTGACTTGAAAAAGGTAGAATTTTCTTGGAAAAGGTTGAATTAGATTTGGAAAAGGTTGAATTTGACTTGGAAAAGGTTGAATTTGACTTAAAAAAGGTTGAATTTAACTTAAAAAAGGTTGAATTTGACTTGGAAAATGTTGAATTTACTTGGAAAAGGTTGAATTTGATTTGGAAAAGGTTGAATTTGACTTGGAAAAGGTAGAATTTGACTTGAAAAAGGTTGAATTTGACTTAAAAAAGGTTGAATTTGACTTGAAAAAGGTTGAATTTACTTGGAAAAGGTTGAATTTGATTTGGAAAAGGTTGAATTTGACTTGGAAAAGGTTGAATTTGGCTTGAAAAAGGTTGAATTTGACTTAAAAAAGGTTGAATTTGACTTGGAAAATGTTGAATTTACTTGGAAAAGGTTGAATTTGATTTGGAAAAGGTTGAATTTGACTTGGAAAAGGTTGAATTTGACTTGAAAAAGGTTGAATTTGACTTAAAAAAGGTTGGATTTGACTTGGAAAAGGTTGAATTTGACTTGGAAATGCTATATACGAGTACATTCGGGTTATGAATACGAGAGAGCTATGTGCCACATCCACTTGGCAAACTTTTTTGAACTTTATTTTATAGAATTTGTTCATCATTTTTCTTTTTCTCGTTATAAATAGTAAAGAATGTTTCAACGAGAAAAAGGTTGAATTAGAAGGGAAAAATACTTTAACGGGAAGATTAGGATCGAGCAAAGTCCGAGGTTTTGGAGCGAGGAAGACTTCGATCTCTTGTGGTAAGTAGGTTGGGGGTGGAAGATGTTGTGTGGAGGCGGCTATAGAAGAACCTCCTTGGAAGGGGCGACGGTGGAGGCGGCACCTGGGGGCGGCACGGAGGTCAGTCGCTAGTGTAGTGGCCGCCGTTATAACAACCCGAATGTCTCGCCGCGCTCAGCCTTCGCGCTCGGTCACTACGTGAGTCCGTTCTGTGTTTCGAGTTGTTCCGACGGGTTCCGAGACAGTCCGGGGGCGGCAGAAAATTCCAAGGCGGGACGGGGGGACGGACTGCGAGGGAAAGAAATGTAGCCCCACTCTGGAACTCAAGTGCCGAAACGCGGTTCCACCAGAGCCCAGCCATGTGTGAACCCGTGGAAGAGGTAGTGGTAGAAGACGTGGGTGTGGGAGATCGTCCCCGACGACGTTGTTTAGAAGGAGATCTTCAGTCATAATATGGAAGGCCAGGCGTTCACAGTTCTGCCTCCCTTGTCGCCCAGAGTACCGCCGCCGCCCCCGACCCCCGCCTCCAATCGGATCGCGCCCCGGGCGGTCGCTCACAGAGAGGCCAGTGCGTTTGTTATTCTCGGTGAAATCAAAATACCCGATGGATCTGCGGGGGCGGCGAACTCGGGGGCGGCCGCTTCCGGACGCGTTAGTCCTTTCCGCGGTTCCGGCTTCCGGGCTCCGTCTCCACCTTCGAAAATCCCCGTTGCCGCTGGCAAAAGCGCACCGACCAGTCCGGTCCGAAAAACCGGAAACAAGTTGACCACCACGAACGCGAAACCAGCAGGAAAGAGCGCTCCAACGACACCAAAGAAAACGAGCAACAACATCAATAACAGAACTACCGCACGTAAAAGAGGTGAGTCACCTTCCAAAGTACCTCAGAGTAAAGTTTCAACCGTTCCTACAGTAAAAGAGCCGAATAATAATAAACGTGTCACCGCCAAACCTCCTGTACCAAAATCACCAAGAAGGTCTGGGATAGCGAATGGAACCAACAATGGTGTTACGCTGAAACCTCCTCAGCCAGTAAAACGGTCGACTGGGGACAGTAAACCAGCACCAGCTGCAAGAACTCGGTTGAATAACAAGCCTGTAAGTACGGAAGTAAAAGCAGGTTCAGTCACTAAAGACCGATTTTCCAACAATAATCCTCCCAAACCAGCAGCGAGGAAAACGTTAGGAAAAACGACAGAAAATGATTCCAATGTGAGGAAAAGTAGAAGGGATATAAAAGCGACGGAAGTCAACAATAACAACAACGATACGAAAGAGGAAGAAATGAATAAGAAAAACGCGGATGAAGGGATGAAATCGACTTTGGTGAACGTGGGAGATGAAGATATTTTGAACAAAGTGGTGACGGTGACGGAAACGGTGCCGGAAATACACAAGCTTAATATTGAGATCAATCAACCGGGAGGTGACGAAGGGCCGGACTCGATCACTGTAGTCGAACTGATCACGCCTGACGAAGACATCGACCTGATGCCGTCGCCGAAGACGCCGCTCGTCCACATGGAGAGCCCCAGCCCTCAGCGTCTGTCGCCCAAAAGCGCTCTTGAGGTCAACGGAAGTCTTCCCGTAGAAGCCAAAGTCGTCGACGAGACCAAAACCGGAAGTCCGAACGTGGAGAAAATCCGGAACGGGATGACGGTGTTGCGGGCCGTCAAGGGGTCCGCGGGTTCCGGGGTCGGGAGTCGCGTGGGATCCGTCGCCGGTCAGGATGCTTCTGAAGACGTCGTTGAAGAAACCAAGTCGACCGTGGAAGAACCTCCCGAAGTGGAGTCTGAAGCTGGGATCCACACAGTCACATTCAGGTACGAGAAAACTTGATTTTTTTACCCGATATTCCACATTTTGGACACCACCGACTTCCTAAATTCATATTTCTTGCGATGTTGAAATCAAAACGCTGCAAATTATTACTCAAAGTTTTATTTCGCCTGGAAAGAACACAGCGCTGCCATTGGCACCACCTACCAACCATATTTTCTGTTCACAATCAAGTTAAATTTGCACAAATAATCGCTTCACACTCAATTCGAAGAAATAGGGAGTTGTGGGTGATTTCATTTGGAATTTGACTACTTGTTGCTAAGGAGGCAAAACTGAGTACAACTCGAAGAAACGAATAGCGATAGCATTTTGGTCAGCTCAAATTTGAATGGAGATTAGGCCTCCTTGGCGATTCACTCTCGTATTTCTGATCATAAGTCTAACCCTTAAGTACTCATAGAGAGCGAACGGTTGGTCCTACAGGGCTCTGGGTGGTCTCATTCGATTCTAAAAATGCAATACTATTTTAAAGTGATGGAAAAACAATACATTTATATCAAAATTTTTTGAGCTAGGACGTTTTCAAAATTTCAACCATTATTTTTCTACCCTTGGAAGTGACTGAAATCAACCAAAGGCTTCAGGGCACATCGGTCCATGGGAAATTGCCAAGTACGGCAAACATTTTTTTATTATATTTTCGAATTTTACGCACCATGAAACGTGAACCAAAAAATTTGGAGGTTTTGTTAAATTTTTGACATTTTCATGTCTTTTCCCTGGCACATAGCACAAAAAACTGTCACGAAATTGCGTAACGAAATTGTGTTACAGTGCCTTTATAATGATTTCCGCTTACAACGACCCCGTTGTTAGGTTTGTTCCTTTTCTACACTTTTTAACCCACAAAAATCGTTCACCACTCGTTGGAAAGCTCTCGATTCAACGAACATTTTCATGTTCTCCATAACATATTGACTATACGAATAGCGGAGCTATGGGCATAACTGTTCTCATATTTTGTTTACAAACTAATGATCGTGAGTGTAGAAGATAATTAATCCGGAATCGTCTATTTTATTTCAAAGCAATAGGTAAAGACATGAAAAGGTCCCAATGCGCTGCAGACTCGTATGCAAGCGTTTTTTTTCCTGGTCGATTCCAAAGGCTCATATTGAAAATAATGAACCAAACACGTCTACGAAGTAGGTGTGGCACATAGCTCCCTCGCATCTATAACCCGATTGTATAGAAGATCCGATGCATAGTAGTTAATCTCAAAACACCAATCTCTAAGTACCTTCCACTACCCTCATAGGGGACGATCTACACGCCAATCTGAACAATCCTGAGAAATTTCGTCGACATCGTATTGAAAATGTAGAAGTTATTTATTTATGTATTTATAATAATACGGGCAAGCCCAATTTACATGATAAAAAACGAGATACAAAAACAAAGATACAAAACTACTGTTGACGGAGTACTAAGGAAATAGGGGACCATCTGCAACCTAATCCGCATTATCCCTGAAAATTTCAACGATATCGGATGAAAAATGTGGAAGTTATGGATGTGGCAAGGATTTCATGACAGACACACAGACGCGGAACCAAAATCGTTCAGAAAGGTCTGAAACGTAAAACGCGAGTGGAAATTTCGATTTTGGAGAATTTTTATTTTCAACCTTGAAAAGTGAAAACAAAGCTTCCGCTACCTTAGTAGACTCGGAAGCAGTAAGGAGTTGAGGGGGGCCTTCATTAGAAAATTGTATTACTAGTTGCAAATCGGATGATCTCATTTCATCATTTTCCCTGTAATCCCAGCAAAGCATAAATAAATTTTCCTTAAGAACTATGAGGTAAGAAGTTTGATAATTTTCTTATTCAGAAGTTCTTTGTTTTTTTTCTTGAGCCCATTTGAATTTTGCTATTATTTTCAATAATAAACCTTTAAAATCGACCAACAAAAAAAAAAAAAAATTAACCCCCCTCAAAATTTGTTGGTTTACGTTTCAATGTTCGTAGAATCTGAGAAACGAATAAAAATTTTGTCGTCCGTCCATCGTACTCGATCTTTTTTTTAGTTACCTTAGACAAATTTTGATGAAATTTGGTTTATGAGCCCCATTCGGGGTCAAGTTATGCCGCGTAGCTTTTGGTTGATGTCAGTCACTTCTGAGCGGTGAAAAATGAGGGTTGAAATTTTGAAAACGCCCTAGCTCTAAAAGTTTGGGTATGATGGTATATCCAAGGGGTTCTGGATGTGGTTCATATCATGCAGTGGGTGATCGTTTGAAGTCTTTACTTGCACGTTGGCAGCATATTTCAGAGCTATGGTAGACCGTCTGTGAGCCAATGGGAATTACATCCTGCCCAACAACCCAATAACATTCAATGATGTTGAAACTTTCGATTGGACTCGATTTGAACGCAGTCAGTGGCTATTCAAATAGCTTGGTTGTGGACGGTGTCAATTCTCTCCAATTTTGTCGAGTGAGCTGTTCAATAGATCCATACTCAACTCTGAAGTCTGGTTTGCATGAAGAAATACAGTTGAAACATTGGAAGCTAAAATCCAAACTGCGGGGAGGAAGCAAAGAATGTACGTGAAAGGGGAAGAAGTAGGGATAAAGAAAGAACTTGGAGAAGGCTAAAAGCCAGGCATAATAAAGAAGAGAACTGACAGTATTCGTAAGAGGTACAGAATAAGGGTCTCATTAAGAGAAAATTTGCCGACCGATTGAGACCAAGAGAAGAGGCAATCGATGGAGAAGAAAAATGTAGGATTATGAGAAACTCCATGGTAGCAGGTGGGAATGATTAGAAACTTATTTCGTTGTCGAAAAATAAATATGAATACATTTATTTATGATTTTGAATTCAAACCGAAGTTTTCCAATCCGTTAGAAAATACGAAAAAGGGCAATTTAGTTCAAATGAAAACTACGAGAAGTAGAATAGCCAACTCTATCTTCATTTCACAAATTGAACTCGTCCTGGCAGTAAGACGAGTGATGCCACCCCAATTAAAACAATCAGATCATAACGATCGTACGACGCGATCCATCTTATACGACTAAAACCCCGTGTGGACACCTTGTAGGTACTTTAAATTCAGCAGAAAATACCTACGTCTCCTCAACTAGGTATCTAAAACATTGAACTCACTCCTCATTATAATATGTATGTCATGTAAATTGTTTAATTGGCGATACTTATCTTCCATAATGACATTTTTTAAATATCCGTAGGATTGGAGATTGTGGATCACCGTCACGGTTCTCTTGTTAGCTCATTAGTGGCCAAACAATCGACTGCAGTTTCCAAACTACCTTCTCCAATCCATATAAACACCACACCCTGTTTTAAATTGAACTCCATCGGAGAAGCTGCAGTGTATGATTCTAATATTTTTTTTAGAGATCTATCAAAAGTGATAAAAAAAAACGATAATTTTAAGAACTCAGCCGAGAAGATTAGTGTTAAGGCGGTCTCAGTCGGTCATCGTTTCTTCCTCGTTGCGGGTTAGTCTAATCTCTTACAAACCGGCGCTCGGTTGCCCCCCTCTCACCGTCTGAAGGAGCAACATGGCCACCCACCACCACCAGTGCCTCCCCCATCCCCCAGCCTACTCATAGTTTGTCAGTTTTAATCAACAATTTTTCCCAGTTTTCTCAGGAAATAATCATCCAATTTTCCTGTTTCTCGAGGTATTGCTAGGTACCGAGCCTACAAAGGTAGCGGTACCTTTGATTTCACTTTTCAAGGTTGAAAAAAACTGTTTTCCAAAATCAAAATTTCCACTCGCGTTTTACGTTTTAGACCTTCCTCAAAAATTTTGGTTCCGTGTCTGTGTGTCTGTCATGAATTCCTTGCCACAGCCATAACTTCTACAATTCTCTTCCGATTTCGATGAAATCTTCAGGAATTATGCGAGTTGAGGCGGAGATGGTCCCCTATGAAAATCGTTGCTCCCAAATTGAAAGTATTTTGTGCGCATGAGCAAACGTGAAATCCTTGTAACAGCCATAACTTTTACATTTTCCAACAATATTCAGAGATTGTGAGGGTTGACGTGTAGATGGTCCCCTATGAGCGTTGTGCAAGAGAGATTGCACTTAGAGATTGATGTTTTGAGATGCATCGGATCATCTATTCTTCTTATTTTTATAATCTCTACACTTGTTTGATTCCAAAAGTAAAAATATAGCAACAAATTGTAGGTACCTAAATTTGAAATTTTCAAGGATTTTTGAAATTTTTTACCTAGGGAATTTAGAACCTAAATTATTGCCGCCGGAATCGACCAATTGCCAGAGGAAAAGGGGGAAAAAAAGTTTATTCACTGACTGAAACCATCTAAATTAATCAGTGTTGAGGTAAAATTGAATGAGTAGAATAGATTTTTCGTATAGACTAACATGGACGTACAGTCAATTAGGGTAACTTTGAACTACTTTTCAATGATTTTGGCTACGCATTGTGTTAAAATTCAATTTTTCCGGCCTTTTATGTCGAAAACGGGAAGTAATTGTAAAGTAATTAATAATTTTTCTTACAAAACTTTCTGTTAAATACTCGAAATTCTTGTTTTTAGGGTGGTTCAAAGTTAACCAGGCATTCAGGGTAACTTTGAACCACTTCTGGTTTTTGTCTGTAAACTGCTAAATTTCGGATGCTTCATTGATATTTAGGCAAAAACACCTTACATCAGTAGAGAGTAGATTAAATTTGGCATACACCGAGTATGACTCAGAAGAGTTGGGGTGGTTTCCTATAACTCGGCAATTGAAAAATAATCTCGGCTTGATTCTGAGTCCAGAAAGAGCCTGGAGGATTTCCTCTTAAAACACCAATTTCCCCTACATATTATTCTTTTTTTCTTCATCAACAAATATACTTGACTGTCTACTTCGATATTCACAAAAAAAAGTTTAGATCATCAAAAAAATAAATGTGGCTACCCCTACACAAGGAAGTCCGATGTCGCCTTTAGCAATATTGTTCCACCTGGTGAAATTTTGGACCTGAGGTTTGATTTCATAGGAGAAAAAGTGAATGTGATTTATGCGCCTCCACGTCCTTAACATAAATGGCCAACTTTGCACCTGCTCAAAGTTGCCCTAATTTTACCTCATTTTGGAGGTGGCTTCAAAGTTTCGTGATTAGTTCGCTTGGAAAATGAAAATGAAATCTACTCGCAAGTAATCCCAAAACTAGAAATACAAATAGTAACCATGGAATCAAAATGTTACACACACCTTAGGAGCAGATATTCCTAATAACGAAACGAAAACTGGCTATCAAAACTGGGCACTGATAATCACTTGGAAAGATGAATATTATTGTTCGCACGCGGCGTACGTTTTCTCCTTTCCAGATGTTTTGGCTAATACATGAAGGTCTCATCTTGCTTTTAATTATTCAGCTGAGGAACTATACATTTTCATAAAATTGTAAGCGTTAAATGAAGTGAAAAAGTAAAGTGGTTCAAAGTTACACCCCATGGTTCAAAGTTACCCCAATTGACTGTACTGTAATTGATCGTAACTGAGCAGTACGTAAAATTATATATTTTGGAACTCTTAATAAATATCTGAATCAACAAACATCAACTCTGATTGATGCTTTTTCGAATTTTCACGCGTACTGAAAAAATTGGCCTTTTTGGCCTTTTGACAAAATTGGTCTGCTAGTTCCTGAAAAATGTTGTTTTCGCGAGCGCAAACGGTGAAATAAATTGGAGATTGTCTGGGGGTTAACCCATAAAACCCCGAAAACAGTCATTTACGGAACGAGTAACTCACAAACCGATTGACCTACATCCAGATACTAAAGAAAATTTGTTCAACAAATTCTGAAACCTAAAATAGGAGCACAAATTTTGATTTTGAAGGAACCATATTGTAGTGAAGTGCTGCACCTTCGGGAGGAAACAAGTTAGTTATCATTATTATCTCGTCATTTCCAATTTAATTTTCTAAGCTGAATCACAGGACCGTCCTTTTCTGGGTTATTACAATATCAAAACAATATTTTGGTTGACTTTTACTCTTTCGGGATCAATAGTGCAGCATTATTTTTTATTATAACTTCAAAACTCAATATCGAACCGTGCTGCGGTTTTATAGTCGTCCAAACATTGAATTTATTATTTGCTCCAATTTCGAGTTCGTTGACTTGAATGTATACCTTCTTAGTGGTGTATCATCTCCTCTCGAAATCTTCGGGTTGTACCATATGGTTCAGATCATCTGTTCTGAGACACACTGCCTTGTTCTGGCGAGATCAACGTAGTGTGTCCCAGAAAAATTGTCGTGGGTGCCCACCTCTTAAATACCGTCGGACCACCTGTTCCCTCTCTCCTTGCCTCAGAGGAATTTGACAATGAAAACAGTTCAACTGTCATTGGGAACTGCTGGTACGTCATTCAAGGATTTTTTGTTACCACTTTTAGGGTCAATAAAACGGAGATAGTGCCATTCATATTTATAGCAAGCTGGTGCCGAAATTCTTATGATTCATTCGGTTTTCTTCAACGTTACACTTCATTAGGGAATAGCAAATTCACTCTCTCATGCAAGTGGGTGTGATTTGCAGTTCGGGGTTGTGGTCACGCAAGATTGCAGTCTCGCTGGATTGCACTACTATGGGATTGTAATCACGCGGGACTGTAGTTCCCATATGGCCCACCCGTCTCCTTACAGCATACAGCATAAAATTTCCGAATTTCATGAATTTTGCATGCGCTGATTGAAAGTCATCGGTTCAAAACAGATTTCACTTACTCCCTGAGCAAAGCTCGGGTACAATATGGCCCACCCGTCTCCTTACAGTATACAAAATAAAATTTCCGAATTTCATGAATTTTGGATGCGCTGATTGGAAGTCATCGGTTTAAAACAGATTTCTCTTGCTCCCTGAGAAAAGCTCGGGTACAATATGGCCCACCCGTCTCCTTACAGTACACAGCATAAAATTTCCGAATTTTATGAATTTTGGATGCGCTGATTGAAAGTCATCGGTTCAAAACAGATTTCACTTACTCCCTGAGCAAAGCTCGGGTACAATAATATTGTATAATAATCAACATATTATGTTGATTCCGACGCTGGGATATCCCATTAAAGAGGATTATGAGCACGTTGCAAAAATCCCCATCTAAATGGGCCGAGCCGTTTATAAGTCGTGCACAATTGCGCTCAGCTTTGCACTGCGCGAGAAATAGTCGACTCCCGTCCAAGCATTCTGTGTGCAAGAAATACTTTTGGTATCATTTTTGTCTAAAATACAAACAGACAAACAATTTCCCAGGCAACGCACTGGTAAAACGCTGCAAATTATTACACAATGGTTTATTATTTTTCTATATAGATCACTCGTCTACAAAATCACCAACCATCCAATATGAAGAGAAGAAAATAAAAAATCAAAAGAATAAAAAAAAATCAAAAAAAAAAAAAAAAAAATCAAAATCACCAACCATTGATCGCATTTCGGTCAGCTCTAATTTGAACGGAGATTAGGCCTCTTTTGCGATTCACACTCGTGTTTTGATTTATATATATATATATATTTCAATATAAACCCTTAAATTTTCGTAGGGAGCGAACGGTTAGTCCTACAGAGCTCCGCGTGGTCTCAAAAAATTCTAAAAATTCTATAGAATCTTAAATTGAAGGAAAACAATACCTTTATATAGAAATTTTTTGAGTTAGGGCGTTTTCAAAATTTCAAAATTGATTTTGGAACCCTTAGAAGTGACCTACATCAACCAAAAGCTTCGGGGCACAACTAGACCCCAAATGGAGCATACAAACCAAATTTCATCAAAACCGGTCAATGCTAAGTGGCAAAAGTGCCGCGTACGGCGGACGGCGTACGGCGTACGGCGGACGGACGGCCAAATTTTTATTCGATTTTTGGATTCTACGTACCTTGAAACGTAAACCATCAAATTTTGAGGGGGTGTTAAAATTTTTTTTTTCTTGGTCGATTCCAAAGGTTCATTATTGAAAATAATAAACCAAAACTAATTCTGACATCGAGATCCCTCATCTAAAAGGGAAGGACGATGCAATAATGGCCATCGAAAGTGATTGTCTTTTGAAAGTTGCCCACAGTACACGTACACTGAGCCTATTTGTCGTTTATAGCTTGCTTATTTCCGGGAAATTTCGTGATTGCTGATTCAGCAGTTTAACTGTAATTGGCTTAATTTAGACGATTTAAAGTCATTCAATTCATCAATTTCTCCCATTCGACTCGATTTTTCAGAAAGTGTGCCTTGCCCCCAGCGGGTAGTAATGAAACAATCTGGAAACCACATCCAACCAGTCAGCAAATTCGAGCTGAAACGGGCTTCTACTTTGAGAGGAATCCTTTTGGAGAATCGTATGTTTGTTTACTGTACTTACCTTTGATGCAAAGGCAATTAGAAATATGAAGGATCTAGAGTCAAACTTTATCAAAATCAGCTCTTTTTCTGATATAGTATTGCGTGAAACTTAGTACCGGGTGCCATTTTGAGTTCTCTTCAATGCCTTGGTTATCACTTAAGACTTACTCCAACCACCGAATTGGAACGATTGAGCAATTTCAAGGAATTCACGATTGCGCATGCTCATAAGCCTGTAAGGTACAAGCTATAATGGAACTTATGGGGATTTTCAAGAATCTAACTCGCTCATCCTCTGACAATTTTCATCAAAATCTCAACATAATTAAAATTTTGTCAAAATCGGACCTTTGTTGAAGTATTGTGCGAAATAAGGACTGGAATTTTTCTTAGTTATATTGGAAAGGAAAAGGTTATACCTACCAGGTACTGGCAGTGGCACGCAAAAACGAAAATTTCAGTTATTTCAGAGTCAAGGAATTAACCAAAAATGGACAGTGAACGAAAATTGTTTTTAAAGTTTTGAAGCGCCAGCTAAGATTAAACATTTCTTATTAAATAAGCCAAATTTTGGTGGATTCACATTTTTTCAACCAGTTCTGCTGCATTGTTCATAAATAGACAAATCCAAATAATTTTATCAGAACTTTTAGAACACGGCAAACCAAATTTACCTGGAAGCTTGGATACAAGGTCCGAGATCCTACCCCGAGACAAGATTGAATTGGCTTGTTCACTAGTTGGTGAAGGGAGGATTGTGCCTCTTCTGGCTATGCCGTTAGTCGACGCTTTTCCTCATCATAGGGTTCGAGTTCAGCTCCAAGTTCCACGGAGCCCACTTGTTCAAGGCGTACCTTTGAATTTGCCTTCAATGTAGGCCACGTAAATGTTCCTTCAGTGAGGACGCTGGAGGTCATCCACTCTAAGATGACAGTGGTTAGTGGGTGATTCCTAAACTGGGGGGAATTTTGATCCGAGAAAAATTGAAAAAAAAAGTTTTCCAAATTACTTGAATTAAAAAAAATAAATTTTGGTCATACCCTGTGAGGCAAAGTGCGCTTTGGCAGCTCATGAATCATTTTCCCCAGTCAAAAATTTAAATGTGAATTTCAGGTCCATGACAATGTGAATTGGGGCACACGACAATGTTAATGTGTCTCTAATAATATGAATACATTTCAATTTGTTACTCTGTAACAATTTACTTCTTGGGTTAGTGAAAGAAAAAAACAGCATTGCATTTTTGGTAAATCTTTTCTTTTTCTATTAACTCTATTCAGGTGCGTAGGTTTATTACTAACATTGTCGTGGTAGCCTCTAGTTCGGTAATTTTAATGACCAAGATTCAACGTACTACATGTTTTCTCAACATTGTTAGAGGCTGAAATAATGAGCTTTAGAGGAGACTTGAAGCACAAGTAGCTCTTGAAGTTGAAAATAACATTATCGGGGCTTTGAGGTTTTAACATTGTCGTGGACATTAAAAATAGGAAAAGTCTACGACAATGTTAGGGTTCCACGACAATGTTAAAAAACTCGAAGCCACGACAATGTTATTTTCAAATTTAAGGTCATATTAATCCGAAGCTACTTGTGCTTCAAGTCTCCTCTAAAGCTTATTATTTACAGCATCTAACAATGTTGAGAAAACATGTACTACGTTGAATCTTGGTCATTAAAATTACCGAACTAGAGGCTACCACGTCAATTTTAGTAATAAACCTACGCACCTGAATTCCTTCTTCCACGAGGTTTGTTTTGTCACTGAGCAACACGAGTCACCTGATAGGTAATGTCGGCGACTGACAGGATTGCTACCCTCCTCGACTAGCTTCAATTTCCGAAATATCCCTCAGCAGAGGATTGTTTTTTAGCTATGACAATGTTAAAAAAAGTTGTAGACAGCTTTGTATTGAGAAGGCTCGTTCTGAGATGTTAGATCTTCAACTTTAACGAAGAAAAAAATTACATGAATGAACAAAGTTATTAGATGATTGAAAATCGACTGCAAAGTTGAGAATTTAACTTTTAAACGAACCACGACAATGTGAAAAGACATTTGTAGCTTACGAGTTAGAACGTTACAAAACAAAATATCCAATATAATTCTAAAGGGTATTGAAGAGCTCATCAGAACCTACAGTTGGGGAAAAAAATTAACGTTGTAGGTCTAGTGGAAGCAATTTCACAGGTGTTAGACGCGCTCCAACTTCCCAAACTCCAGTTCTTCATCTGGTCTCTTAATGAACTATTGGAAGCGGAGGGGAAAGAAATACTACTAAATAAATTAAAACAGTAAATAGTGGTGCTATCCGACGCAGGACCTGGGGTTAGAGGATATAGGGGGATGTAGGGAAGTGCCTCGACCATTAATTTCGATCAGGATGATCAAGATCAGCAGATGGTGACGCCACAGAGTGCTCTTGCAGAGATTAATTTACCACGTAACTCCGTGCACACACGTTACTCCAGGACATGGCAAGGCTGCCACCCAGGTGTAGCTGGCCGCCACTCCTTTACTTTCAGATATCGTCTACCGGGGATCTTGTCTATCATATTTTTGTTTTTTTCCCCAACGGGTTTGCTCAAGATTCGTAGCAATAACGAATTGTAGTTTAGGAATCACCCATCGATTCTAAGCTGACCTGTCACACCAAATCCCAAGCCAGGTAATTGATGCCCTAATTACCGTTATTTGACTTTGCCATAAGTTGTCAATCGCCGCTGCCGCCTTTAACTGTACCTACGTCAACTTAATATTTCTGAATTTTGGCAGAATTTATATCTGACAAGTGATATCTATCCAGAGGCAAAGACCACTGAGACATCGATAATGAAGGCGGATCAAACCACACTAGCAGAAGAGTAGAGTCCCTATTTTCGATAGTATGAAAGAAAAAGTTGAGTCCGTGCCTACACTTTTTATTCCTCCAAAGTTTATCGTTGGTAAAGTCTTGTTGAGAGGTCTCTGACGCTATCACTCTGGTCACAGTTCGTCCAGGGCCTTTCAAGTTATTTTCATCCCCGAGACGTCGCGTGGCTTCGACTTTATTCAAATTCTTCAAACTCCCCCGCCATTTTCTACGAAGCTGTATTTATTTTCGCGGTCCGCCTGATAGCGTCTGTGCCATTTTCAGTCGAATCAGCAATACCGCCACGCCACTCCACCGTGTTTCCATACATCAACTCACGCGTATCAAACTATTCCGACCTGTCGGATACCGTTCTCTTTCATTCGTTTCCCTCGTCCTGCCTTTCGTTTTCCCGTTCACCGAAATATCCGGAGTGTCGACACAAAGGAACAAAGTAATATCATTTGAGAGAGGTTAGAAGGTGCATTTTTTATTCCTTTTTTTAGGTCAAGAGTCGGCTCGGCCGCTATTAAGGAGCGGATAGCGTGATTTTAATTCTTGGCGCATGACGAAGAGTTGCGAACTCAGAACTAAGAAATCTTTACAAAGTCACTGATGACTAACCTTGCAGTCCTAGAGGCATCAAACTACAGAACAGGAACATCAAATTTTCTTCCCCTTAACAAAACCACCAAGTTGGGTGGGCAGTATTGCTTCTTGACAAAGGTATAGTCATAGATATAAAGAACCTGTTAGAGCGATGATTATTGAATTTTTCAAAGACTTCCAACATGAATGATATTTCATATCAATGTCAAATCAAACATTTTGATTTTTCCTAAATGGCCTCCACTGGTCAGATCGTCGGATCGCATAATCAATCATACTGGAACCACCCACCAAATTTTTAAAAAAGCGGACGATTATACCGTGAGAAATCATGTTTAAAAAAAAGTGCGCAACTATTTTTGTCCAATAGTTTTTTTTTAACTCTTGAAATCCTACTTTTTTTAATTTTAAGAGTTTTTTGTGTTTTCGACCTTCTCTCAAAGAAACCGCCATAACTTTATTAATTTACTAAATAAACTCAAATATGAGGATACCGTTGGAAAGGGCATTACATTTTCTATCTGTTTAGAGTGAAACTTGTTTAAAGCAATTTGTGAAAAAATTAGCCTAAGTTTTTCCAATTGTTTGAAATTGTACTATCTTCGAGTTCTCTGAGGTCGAAAAACTCAGTTTTCCAATGGTACAGTCAGTTTTAATTTTTGAGAGGGAATATTGTTTGTTGAAAAAATTGAATTTTTATGCGAACAAATGTGTGCTTTTAGGCATACTTCGTTACCGAGGTATTTTTTCTCACTGAACGGGTATAAAATTTAATGTTTTTTCCAATGGTATCCGGCTTAAGTTTTCTGATGTTTCCCAAACGACAGTCTAAGCTCGAAAGCAACGAAATTCCAACCTCCTTGGGCCCGACATTCCTTACACCTTCTAGATTTGAGCGATTTAGCGGAACTGAAACTAAGAAATCGTAGTTTCAAGAAAATCACGTATGCTTCCTGACGGCATTAGAAACTGTTTTATGAATAACCCAATCATTTCTTGTAAATTCCGTCTAAAACGTGTGTTTTTTCGTTAGTTTTGGGAGACCACCAGACTGACGTACACCAAACCAAAATTGTTTAAAAAGCTCTTGAACGAAATTGCGATGCAAAATTGTGATGTTGGAGGACTCACTTTTTCTTGAAGTTTACTTATAAAAATCTTCCCTACCTTCGGTATTGAAGAAGCAGTTTACTTTAGCTAGGTTTAGCTAGGTTGCGTTGATACAGCAACCGAAAGGAAGTTCTTCCAAAACATAATCACTCATGGTCCTGAGGTCCTTCAAAACCCGTACAAAGACCCTGAACGTTATTTCTTAGTAGTAGGTAGTATGTACTTCCTTTGTAGTTGTACGTACTCATCTACAGCTCAGCATTCAGAGCATACTACAAGGGGCATCCACAAAATAAGTTCCGATTTTTTTATTGAATAATCTTCATTAAAAAATCATCAAATTGGCAGAAATTGGTCTGTAGAAGGTCTTTCATTTTTCTATAAAATCGCCAGACACCTCAATGCACTTTGAAGACCTTGTAACTTGCTTTAGAATTCCTTCTGCATAGAACTTTGCCGCCACCTCGTTGGTCCGTTTGGTGACAGCTTCCTCGACACTCCCAAAGCTTTTTCCGGCTAAGTTTCTTTGCTTTACTGAAAAAGTGGAAGTCGGAAGAGCCCAAGTCGGGACTGTAGGGTGGGTGAATCAGAAGATCCCAACCAAACGGCGTCAAAAGTGCCGTTGTGGACTGAGCAACACGAAGGCGAGCATTGTTACGAAGGAGGCGAATACTGGATGTCAATTTTCCTCGTCTTTTGTTTTGCATCGTCCTTCGAAGCTTTTTCGGGGTCTCGCAGTATCTGGCTGCGTTTATCGTCTTCCCTTTAGGCTGATAATCAATTAACAAAATCCTTTGCTGGTCTCAGGAAACACTAGCCGTGATTTTGGTATATTATTTTCAATAAAGAACCTTTGGAATCGACCCAAGAAAAAAATGTAAAACCCCCTTCAAAATTTGTTGGTTTACGTTTCAAGGTAAGTAGAATCCAAAAATCGAATAAAAATTTGGCGGTCTGTCCCCCGTCCGCGGCACTTTCCTTAGTTCCTATGGACCGATTTTGATGAAATTTGGTATATGAGATCCATTCGGGGTTTAGTTATGCCCCCGAAGCTTTTGGTTGATGCAGGTCACTTCTAAAAGTTGAAAAATAAGGGCTGACATTTTCAAAACGCCCTAGCTCAAAAAATTTCGATATTAAGGTAGGTATTGTTTTTTCCTCAATCTAAAATAGTATTGCATTTTTAGGATCGAATGAGACCACCCAGAGCTCTGTAGGACCAACAGTTCACTCCCTAGGAGAACTTAAGGGTTGGTCTTACGATAAATCAGAAACACGAGTGTAAATCGCAAATGAAGCCTAATCTCCGTTCAAATTTTAGCTGACCATAAATCGATCCTTGTTCGTTTCTTTGAGTTGTACTCAGTTTTGCATCCATTGCACCCAGTATTCAAAGTTCCTAATGAAGACACCCGCAACTCCTTACTTCTTCGCATTGAGTGTGAAGCGTTTATGTCTTCAAAATAAACTTGATTTGAAGGTAAAATATGGTTGGTAGTTAGTGGCAAAGCTGTTTGCTTTGCAGGCGAGTGATCTATACAGAAAAATAATAAACCTTTGTGTAATAATTTGCAGTGGTTTTCTTCTTGAATTCATAGTTTAGAATTTTTTGCAGGAGGGATGTTTTCAGTGCACTGATTGCCTTTTGTTTTCTGGGGTGTAGAGGGCCACCCAGGTTTCGTCTCCTGTGACGATCGACATCGTCATCCCCCTTTCCCTGTGGAGGTTCAGATACGAGCTGCATCCAGATGTTGCGCCTTGAGCTCGGGTTATAACCCCCATGGAACCGTATATTGCGAAATTCTTCAGATTTTACTTGGAGATCAATTTCTCTATATCTTTTAAGTCATCATCTATCACCGACATACTCGGTGGCGAAGAATACAATTAATGGGTAACTGAAAGATGCACTGATTTTTCTAAAATAATAATTGAGGAAGGCAAGAGGCTCTGATAGTTGATTTCATGAAAAATAGATCATGACCCCTTCTAGAGCTATTTTCGCACAGGACAGGGGAGGCGAAATACCTGATTTACTTGAGGTCAGTCGGACAAAAGTGGCGAAAATTGAAGAAGGGAGAAAAGGTCGTAGGACGAAGCCGTACGGCTACTGATAAAACAAAGAGCGTTGTGCACGAGCTCTAACCACGCAAGGGCTATGAAGTTCAGGAGAAGGGGAGGGAAGCAATTATTTACGCTCGGTGTTGTTTAAATGAACTCTCAAAGAGTAGGGCAAAACGTAGTTAGCGATTCGTAATTCAAAAACAGCCGGAGATAACAAATTTCATAAGCACCTACGTGGGTTTTCTCTGGAACTTCCTTGTGATTGCTCAGGGTCTCCAGAATAACCTAACGTTCGTGGCATTCTCAAAGTGTCTGAGAAAAAGTTCGTTTTTTGTTCAAACTCACTCTTATTCTCCAAAGGATTCGATATAATGGTGTTTCACAAATCCTTGGTGTTCAAAATCTTCGTTGACTCCTGTAGTCAAGACTCAATCACTTATGCATTTATTAATGAGGGGGGTATTTATTAATGATATTTTTGTCACCGCAGATGTGTTGAACTAATATCAATCTTTGGATATAGTTAATAAATTACAAGTGAAGTTAACCCTAATTGGACCATGGTGTCACTAGTGTCACCGAAAACACCTTGGGAATTCCACTACTGTCCCAAAATTACACTAGATTACCTAAATTTAAATTGCAATTTGAAAATTAATGGACAGAGCTTAATTTTGGTTTATTATTTTCAATAATAAACCTTTGGAATCGACCAAGAAAAAAAAAATTTTAACACCCCCTCAAAATTTGATGGTTAACGTTTCAAGGTACGTAGAATCCAAAAATCGAATAAAAATTTGGCCGTCCGTCCGCCGTACGCCGTACATCGTACGCGGCACTTTTGCCACTTAGCATTGACTGATTTTGATGAAATTTGGTATGTAGGCTCCATTTGGGGTCTAGTTGTGCCCCGAAGCTTTTGGTTGATGTAAGTCACTCCTAAGGGTTCCAAAATCAATTTTGAAATTTTAAAAACGCCCTAACTCAAAAAATTCCGATATGAAGGTATTATTTTTCCTTCAATTTAAGATTCTATAGAATTTTTAGAATTTTTTGAGACCACGCGGAGCTCTGTAGGACAAACCGTTCGCTCCCTACGAAAATTTGAGGGCTTATATTGAAATATATATATATAAATCAAAATACGAGTGTGAATCGCAAAAGAGATCTAATCTCCGTTCAAATTAGAGCTGACCAAAATGCGATCGATGGTTGGTGATTTTGATTTTTTTTGTTGATTTTTTTTGATTTTTTTTGATTTTTTTCTTCTCTTCATATTGGATGGTTGGTGATTTTGTAGACGAGTGATCTATATAAAAATAATAAACCGTTGTGTAATAATTTGCAGAGTTTTTAAAACTATTTTTTGTAAATTATTAGAAATCAAAAGAAGATGTTATGACAAAATTTTTGAAAACGTTTTCATCGATTTCTTCAGAAATTTTTGTCATAACTCCATTAAGAGACTTCCATTAGCTCACAAAAAATTCTGCAGACCATTAAATTTAAAATCGGAATTTAATTTTGGTGACTCCCGTGACACTTTGGGACAGCTGTGGAGTTCCTGAGATGTTTTCGGTGACACTAGTGATATTGTCCAATTAGGATTAATGGAGGTCAACGTGTTCTGCTTTGTCGACCTTTGTGAAGCTTTCGATCTTGTCTCAATGAAAATGGTTTTGATATGTCGTATTGCGAAAACTAGAGGGAGAAAGTGTCCGTGGATTGGTTCGAGTCACATACATAAGTCTTAATATATTCATATCAAATTCTTTTTATCTGCAATCAATGCTGACCAATACAATTCCTCACACGAACTGGTTTTTGAACAATGTTTTGAGACTTGACGAATGAAAACACGATTTGTCATTCTCAGCTCATCAGAAACACTTTAAACCCATCAAGCCTTTACCTCAGTCAACAGCTCATTAGGTTTTCGAGCGAAGCTAAGTTTATGGGTGTTCGTACTGATTCGCCTTTGAAATTTGATCGTTTTGCTTTGACCTTTAGCTGAGAGGTCGTTTCAAATCCGTACTACTCTTCTCGTCATGTGTCAAAATTGGCATTACATTCTAAATGGACCTAATTGCCGGTCAAATATGGAGAGAATATTAAAGAAAAGGGCGTTGTGTCTTATCCTAGAGATGCTCCCTTCATCCCCATGAAGGGTTGGTTTTTCCTGTGAACCCTCCAAAGCATCTATGAACTTGTATATCTACGTAATCGTCGGGACCATTTCTTGAAAGCAAACTGGACTACCCTAAATGAAAATTTCTAAGCATCGACCTGTTGAACTTTTCAAAAAAAATTTTCCAAGATGATTACCATTCAAAAATGTCTTTTAGTGTGGTCCGAAACCGAAGCTACAGGTGAAGAAGTAGTGTCTTTGAGCCTGTACAAGTTGAAGTTGATGGAGTACCAAGAAGTAATACAGTAGGTACCTGTAGCAATGTAGCTCCATTGAGTTGATGCCTTTTTACATCTGATTCTTAAGGCAATTTTTTAAAGCATTATCTTTATACAATTTTGAATTGAAGTCTTAAAAATTTGAGTCCTCCAAAATCAAAATTTTAATTTCAGACTTTTTTTTTCTGTTGGTTTGCATGATGTGGTCAATTCCTCGTCTCAGGCATAACCACGAAATTAGATCAAATTTTGATGGCAATATCAAGGTTGTTGCTGCTCATCCTTGAGGCAGTCTCTTATGAATTTGAGTTGTTTGTGATTGGTCATAAAATGATTAATTTTGGACGAACCAATTCAGTATTTATCTTTTTGTTACTCTACGTGAAGAATCAATACTGCTCACCCAACTTGGCAAACATTTTTAATGTGACGTCTGCCCTACTTACCATACATAGCCATACATTTTAGCAGGTGTTTTATTGCTCATATACGTATTTTTATTAAGAGGAGATGAATAATATTATAGTATAGCTAGGAAAGTTGTGCTCGCGCAGCCCAAAACAATGAAGGAATTTGGCATGAAAACCTGAGACCTACATTAGTAGTGAGCTGAAAGGCAACGCTCGTAGACATGGACATTAACCTTGAGCAAGCAAAAACCTATTCTACCAACAATAGCACTGGAGCCTTGAAGTACCGCCAAATGATGGAGGTAATGTCACTTGTATATTAATTTTACGGAAACGCGAGGAGGAAGAAGTCAGTAGTCAGGTGAGGTGGTAAAAAGGTGGATAGCCATTATTTGTTATGAACATCCGTTTTTCAAGTTTTTATATTTTTTTCCAGTCGGGTAGAATATGCTGTTCAGTACTACTGTTCAACGAGTTGAAAAACATAATGAAGATAAATATTAAGCAAACAAAAGGTCCTCCCATTTCCAATAGTTCATAATAATATTATGGTAGTAACAAATTAAAAGTGTTGAGGGTCATAATATCTAGCTCTTCCTGACCATTGTGAATGAAATCAGCTTCAAGTTAACCAAGGACTCTTTGTAGGTACCTTTCTAACGCCTCAGTCAAATCTCCTTTCTTAGTTCCATTAATAACAACAAATTTTTGAATTATGTTAAAATTTGGTCACCATTTTAGAAAGTACACACAACATTGTTTTTGTCTTAGATATTAGTTATTGTTAACTATGATCAAAGAAGGAAGAACCCAAATCTTCAAATGGATGATCAACTATGAATTATGCCAAAAAACGCTGCTAATTATTACATAATGATCTATTATTTTACTGTACAGATCACCCGTCAGCATAGAACTAGGCTTTTCCAAATACTAACGACCAACAATTACATCGCTATCCGAGAGCTGCGGGTGCCTTCATTTTAAAATTTGGTTCTTGGTTGGTAAGGAAGCACAATGAGTGACATAAAACTCTTTTCAAAGAAACGAACCCGTTCTAACTGGCTCGGTACCTAATCCTTTTCAAAGAACTTGATCAGCTGACATTTGTAATTAGGCCTACTTCCATCTGTGAACAATCTTTTGCGGTTCGAGAAAAGCGATTCAAACTCGGATTTTTGATTCAATTGAAGAAATTATTGATTTTGATTGATTTTTTTTCTTTTCATTGGATTGTTTTTGATTTTTGTTTTATTTGTCCTTCAGAGCTCTGGGTGGTCTCATTCGATTCTAAAAATACAGTCCTATTTTTAAATGATGATAAAAATAACTTTATAAATATAATGTATTTATCAATCATATTATGATTCAAAGAAATAGGGTGTTTGATATGGGAAATGTGAATACTGGTTGCTATGCACGCAAAATTGAAGGCAATTCGAAGAAACGAACAATGATCGGATTTTGGTCAAATTTAGATAATTAGCTAGTATCATTATAAATTGTACTGCTTGTTCTTACTTACATCCTAAATTTTGTTTTAAATAAAGATTAGACTAAGATAACCAATTAAATAAGCATATTCTTGTTTGTATAACTTTCCATGGATGCATCTTTGCATAAATACGGTATATTATTTCCTTAAGCAATACTTGACCTTCGACCACTCCTGAATAACGAAGCTCAGATCATGTTTCATTCACTGTGGAAATCGGGGTTTTTCGAGCTTTTAACCACTGAGAGGTGTGTTATATGGCATCATCTAAATCGAGTTCAGAAGGAAGTTACAATATAAATCGTCGTGTGATACTTCACAGAGTTCTTTGCTTTGAAACACTACAACACAGACAGCGTACAATATAAAATGGGGACCACATTTCCTCTTCTACTTGAGGAGTTAATTTCTCACTTGACCTAAACATACCTACGTTATGTCGGAAGTTCCAATATTGATAACAATGTGGCTACATTTTCAATCTCGGCTTCCGCACTACCGCTTCTAGTCGCGATCTAAATACCAACCCTGCTGTGATTCTATGCGCTCTATTTACATTTCCATGAATGGGCTCCATATTGCCTAGTCGAGCACGCCACAGTTTTGCATTCAGATGCCCTTATTTCCTGAAAGACTGGAAGGGTCGTAGAACAGGGACTGATTTTGTTTTGACTTCTCGTCTTCCATTTCCTACTACGGTTTTGTTGATCAAATACTACTGTGCAAAGTATAAACAACTGTTATTTCTTAAATTTTGATGGTCTGCTGCATGCATGCAAATTTCTCAATCTTCGATAGTGAAGAAGCAAAATTTGCATTATGATGAGACTACAATTACTTCTCCCGCTAAATTATTGTTGATACACAAAATGAAAAAATTCTAACCACATTTTCTGACGATTTTTCAAAAATTATCTAGTCCTGAAGGAAAAACTCTTCTCTAACCGTTGAATGATGAATAATAATATTATTCATCAACTAATATTATTAGTTGTATATCCGATTTCAACTCACAAACATCCCTGTTTTCCACACTAGGTGCAAACATCTTTTAAAATAAATAATAGAGAACGCTCGAAGGACAATTCATGTCAAAACATCGTAACCAGGGAAATGTTACTCAGTCGGTTTTCCACCTACAAAAATCGTTATCCACTCGTCGGAAAGCTCTCGATTTGACTACTTTGCCACAAAAAACAAAGAAACCAAGTCAAACATGGTACCTAACGATTTTTGCAAAAATGTATAATTCGGACCAAATTTTTGATTGACTCTCGGGATAAGACATAATTATGTCAAAACAAATCCTCTTGTATCTTTATTGGATATTCAGAACAGTTCAAACCTATCGACCATTATGTAATGTGGCCACCAGCGAATCAGAAACGATTTGTTCCAAGGGATGTACAATTTTTTCGAGATGGTTTTGAGGTAATTTTTGTCTAATGGAACAAAGGACGAAAAACTGAAAAATGATTTGATTCATCATAAAGTTATTTCTCCACATTAAAGGATGGAAATTGGGACAACCACTGGAAACACCAATGGAGGCGATGAATGGGAAAATGACGATACTGACAATATTAAGAATCAGGACTAAAGTTTAATTCGCCACAAGAGCACAAAAATCGTAGGAATTAATATATAAAACTCGCATAGGCAAGTTGACTCTCGAAAGTAAACGAAGAAATTTCTCCCTTAGAGGGAAAAACAATAGATCATGGAAATGTTCATTGTTGTAGGTGTAATTTGAAAATTAAAATTATGAAATAAAATACACACAAGATACCTACCTATTACTTATTTCCTATAAACAGATTTTTTTTCTAAAAAAAAAAAAAAAAATCTCCGATCGCACGTAATATATTGCAGTATTCTAGAGAACTTTGCTTCATAGCTACCGATATGTAGCTATGTTTACTGGTAGCAGCGTTGCATTTTTGTGGCTTAAAAAAAGTGTCGCGAAAAATTCCTTGAATCCCAGCCAAAAGACATATCCACGTCAGAACTTCTTTGTTATTGTTGATGGCCCCGATCCGTCAAAATCGATTTAGCTTAGTAACTCATCATTTTCTTGGAAATTATAGTGGATTCAACTTTATGTAGATATTGAGAGTCCGAGGACTTCCATCAAACTCTTAATTCTAAAATTCCTGTACATGTTTATGTTAAAACTCGAATATGACAGGTGATGATGAACTACATGTAAAAATACTGATATCTGTAAATACCTGTCACAATTACATGGTGTAGTATTTTTCACTCAAATACATGAAGTGATCTGTACTTAAGTCTTCCTTTGAAGATTAATACGTTCTATGGTCGTACTTTCTTCCAAAGTTTATTGTAATGGTCTCATGCTGTATGTTACTCGTCTCTCATCGAGTTTTACAAGAAATGTAAACAGTGAGTTTTGGCGCTCTATTAAACGAATTAATTACTGTTGTGCTCGCGAGTGCTCGCGCACTTTCCCTCTCTCCAGTCCTTCGTCTTCCGCGCCCTCACAAAGTGGAGTAGGCAAGCGTGAGTGGTTCACTTCACGGTAGTAATTAGAAAGGCTTCGCTCTATACCAGTCGGTTAGTGATACTGATGATAGCTGGAGGTAGGGATGTCTATCCCACTAGACTACAGCCAGCCTAGACGCTTCTCCGTACTTCGCTAACGACCGCTTTCTTTCCTCAGGAAGCTGGCGCTGCTCTCCCAACTGAAACGCCTGATTTTGCCTTCTTCCTTTATTAGAGGCCAAACTGCATCTTGGTCCATCGCTACCTCTACGGATTACCCTGTTAATCTAATCCTTATTAGTTGAATTACCCGGGCGTCACCGGTGAAGTTTAGACTTTCGGCGGAATCATTAAAGTTGAACCAACTTTGAATTAGAATACCGTGAAACATATAGATTATTTTATTTCTTCAATACTTAAAATTTTAAAGCTTTGCATTTGTGTAGGAGGAAAAACAAAGGAGTTAGATTTTTTAAAATCCATAGGGTACTGTCTCGACGAAAACCTGCATCATGATTTCGAGTATGCACAGGACAGGAATGACCGCACACTGACAGACTGAACCGAGTTACCGTAGTTACTATTTACTTTACTTTACTTTAGTTACTATTTACCGTAGTTATTCCGCCCTTGAATTAAACCAAGATATTTGACACGTTTTTGAAGTTTTCAGCTGTAACCAACTAACTTGCACTTTCTTTTACCTATTTCATTACAAGATTTTTACCCGGTCTCATTTGATTTGGTTTAACTAACTTTCCTAGTAAGTACTCATTCTGAAAGGATGCCTAGTAGAATCCTCAGAGCCAAAAAGGCACCAATCATGTAACCGATTTCGTAGCTTCTAGTTAGTAACACTTTTAGGTAGGTATAATTCGTTATGGTAGCTACGGCTCTTCGCTCTTTCTATGTACCAATCGATATAGGCGTACCGTTTCCATACGGTTAGGTAGGCTGAAAAAGATCTAAGGTGACCTCCATCTTCGCCAAACATACGAACTGAATTAAAATGCGGAGTCACCGATACTCCATTGTAGAAGGAATAGCAGTTGTTTCGCTAGCGCTGGTATATGAGATCTGAGACATACGCAATAAATACCTTCCCAGTTGTTTTTTAACAATAGTGGATGAGATAATTATTATACTTACTCAAATACTCCTGATGCATGTACCTACTTTAAATATGAAGGTAGGTACAATAAACACTCATATCGACTAGGTACTATTCCACGATGATAACTGCTATTGGCTCTCATTCTGCTTCCAAAGATTCCCTAGAAACATTATATTCGTGCAAAAAATTGAGAAAAAATATGGACCACCCAAATCTACATTTCCACTCGCATTTTTCTTTTCAGAGTTTCCTAAACGCCTTTGGTTTCGCGTCTGTATGTCAATTCCTTGTTCTGGACATAATAAAGAATGCAATCATAGTCCAATATTAACAAAACTGTTGAGTTTGTGGAGGATTTTATTGAGACGGTCCCCTATGAATATCATCACGTGATTCACGCGTTACAAGGAATTCATGACAGACGGACAGACACACAGACACACAGACACGGAACCAAAATTGTTCGAAAAGGTCTAAAACGCAAAACGCGAGTGAAAATTTTGATTCAGGAGAACTTTTTTTTCGTCCTTGAAAAGTGAAAACAAAGCTTCCGCCACCTTGGTAGACTAGGAAGCAATAACCACACACTAATACGTTTTAGACCAGTTTGAATCCAAATCCGCAAAAAAACCATAGGTGTATGTCTGTGTGTGACAAAATCTTGTGTACTCTGGCCAGGCCCCAATTTCCAACCGATTTTCGTGCTTCTTTTTTTAATCGACGCGGAAACCTATCTAGTTGTGATGGAATTCTGAATTTTGCCTTTTAAGGGAGGAAAAGGGAGAGTAAATGCTTAAAACGGCGTACGGCGGACGGACGGAAAATTTTTTATTCGATTTTCGGATTCTACGAGTACGTACCTTGAAAAGTAAAACATCAAATTTTGAGGGGGGGGGGGGGGGGGTTAAATTTCATTTTTCTTGCTCGATTCCAAAAGCTTATTATTGAAAATAATAAACCAAAAACGTGCTTTTCCGGGCATTATTCGACCAAGAGATCTTCCGAATTGCACACTAATTCACCAGAGTATCAAAGTTTGCCTGAGGAGGGGTTAAATGGGGGGATAATATTCGCAAAATATCCGATTTTTCAGTATTTTGGTTCCTTTATGGCTTACTAATTTATTGTACCCAAGCTTTGAAATTGAGGAAAAATTCTCATGATACCTCCGGATTTTCATGAATTATTCTCTGTACTGCCATGGAACTAATAGTGGTGCCACCATGGTGCCAGGGAACCATAAACCGCATATTTTGTGTTTTTTTTTGTTTTTGCCTTGAATACGGATGTGAACTTTGACGGACTTTGACTTTGACGCCTACTAAAACTAATAGATGAAAGTTCACCGTTACGACGAATGACCGCTTTGGTGCCAGACTGGTACTCGAATTCGCATGTTGGGTATCGAAGATCATTGATTTTAAAATGCTCTTCAAATTCGAGGCTCCCATGCTGCTAGAAATGTTATGGTGGATAAGGGCGAGGAGGGAGGGGAGACCACTATTTCTTTCTTAAAATACTCAATAAATTACATCGAGTGAAACAGTTTAATGGCTCACCAACTGGTATAATTGATCTAATGCTTATCCAATGGGACGTCCCCTGGAATGCATGCATTACTTAACAATTTATTTGAAGTTTAGAACTTGATGGACGTTTTTCAATTGTGTAGCAAAATGATATCGAGGAACAGGAAATATATCAACCAGATTAAAATGTATGCTATAATAATTTTCTCATGGCTTCTTGATTCCCCTTTCTAAATTTTCCCGCCGTAGAAATTTGTAGTTTTGCCGCGGCGGGCATCCATCGCTGAAGCTGTCCCATTAATAAATTAAAAATGTATGCACCATGTCGATTTGAACGAATCCTTACCCATATAACAGGATCTTACTGTATTTCCAGGTTCAAGAAATACATTAGAGAACGAACATTTATTGGGAGGATAATGTTCCAACGGAAAAGAAAGAGAAAAAAGAGTATACCAGAGAAGTGAGTAACTCGAGGGCCACCGTAGATATTTAGCTGGCTCATAGAGACTTAGAACACAGTCTAGTTAACAAATTATGTTCCACGGTTACACGTATTCAATACACCATAGACTTACACAGGTATTTAGCCACAAAACAATAATAGAACATTCACAATCACATAACATCACATTGAGTCCCATAGTCATTTCTAGTATTGAGGACAAATATTTAGCCAACTTTTTCACTCTGATTATCAAGAAGATATTACTGAGGTGATATAAATTAAAAGGGTCTAATTGCATGAATGAGGTGGGCACTTCATGGAGAATTTACTATGTGGGACGAAAATAATGTCATTGAGTTCAAGGAACCAAAACGAAAAGCATGAATTGATTACCACGCATGATGGCCACCTTATTGTATCTAACCGTCGAAAAGATACCTACCCGTGATCAACCTAACTGGTAGGTTCAACAGGTCGACTCTCGTTCACTGCTATTTGAATCAAGTGTTCTCCCAACCTAGATAACATACGTAACGTTAACGTGACTGCCCCGTAATATAGTGGGTGAGTACCTACACGTCATGTCCCACGGAGTGCACAACCACCGAGAACATAACAAGGGAGTCCTGAGGGAGTTAGACGGCTTGTCAAGTTGTCAACTAGAGCGGTGAATTTTCACGGTCGATGACAAACGGCACGTAATTACTTGCGTTCAAGCTCTTGAGACGTCGCGCATAGGAACCACGCTGTTTCCGATGGGTTACTGAAACTGGAGAAAGATGGAGCTGATGGGACTGACATTGACCCATTTCTCTTCCTTCAAGAATATCAAGGGTGAGCTACAAGAAGATGAACCACTTTGTACACTTTTCCATCAACTAACTGATCTTGAAGAAAGTTCCATGCAGTATGATTTGATGAGCGACCCATTTCTGAGCGTCTTCTTCTAGGATATTTTGCTCTGAATCCGAATATACCAACTTAATTAAAAACGTTGGCAAACAAATTTGGCACTTCTTTCCATATTATTGAGATTATGCACAAAAAGAAGAAGAAGAAAAATACGAGTGACGGGGTGGAGGGGGGAGGAGTCTCCTGCCGGAACCTTTTTCTATTTAATTCAAATTTTATTTATTCAAATTTATGCTGGTTCACCGGATTTATTTGAAGCTGATATGAATTACAAAGGTTTAATGAATGAAAAAACAATAATTTTACAAAAGTTCATAAAGTTCACTTGGTTCGGCAATAAAAGCGTAGGAAATTTAGTATAATCTAATTTGAAGATATTAACAAATTAGAGCAGAGGGAGAGAAAAAGACACGAACACGACAAGAGCTTTCGGTAAACATAACAGTACATATATTTGGGGGTAAGAGGGGAGAGGTCACATCCTAACGTCAACCCAATGAACTTTGTCACCACCCCTCAATGTAAAGACAATTAGTTAAAATTTCACATTTGATAATAACTTTTTTTTTTGGCCCCAAAAAGTTCATAATTATTGCAATTTAAAATTTCTTAAACATTAAAATATCTTATCAAAATTCAAATTAAACAATAGATCACAGAATAGGAAATGTTGTACAAATCACATTTTAAAAGTAAAGTCTCATGAATACCTACAGATATTTCAGAAAATCAGTCACATGATGTGTATAAAAAAATAAGATAAAATTTCATAAAACTCTTCAGTTGTTACAAAATTATTAATTTTTCAAATTTAATTATTGATAAAATGGTAAAAATTTGCATGAAGCTAGAGGCTTTGTAACTATGTCAGCAATATTATCGTGAGTTGAAACATACTCAATATTGAACACCCTTTTAAAATTCACATCTTTTATGTAATGAACCTGAATATGAATGTGTTTCGAACGACGACCATTTTCGTATGACGCGATCATTTTTATCGCACTTTGGCTGTCACATCTCAGCGTAGTACCAACTTCCTAGTAGCTAGAATTAAATGATGATTCCAGAGCATAGACTACACCTTTCAGGTAGACAAGTTCAGAAGCAGTTAGACTAGCGGCATAGTACTCGGACTCTGCAGAAGATTTGGCGACAGTAGCTCGTTTCTTCGAGCACCAAGCGATCAGGTTTCAGGTTCAGGTAAGAAAACACATATTCCGCTGACGCTTTTTCGATCTTGTAGATCACCTCCCCAATCAGCATCGGAGTAGCCAATCAATCCATGCTTCATGTTCCGAGAGTACGTCAGAGCAAACTTCTTTGTTTTTTTGAAGGTTAACAAAAACTCAACAATTCAAACAATTCAAACAAAAAACAAAAACAAAAAACAAAAAAACAAAAACAATTCAAACAAAACTGGGCTTTCATAACCTAACAAATTAGAGCAGAGGGAGAGAAAAAGACACGAACACGACAAGAGCTTTCGGTAAAAAGAACAGTACATGTATTTGGGGATAAAAGGGGGGATAAGAGGGGAGAGGTCACATCCTAACGTCAACCTAATGAACTTTGTCAGATATTTCTCTAATTGAGAGAGTTATGGCCATTTTAGTGAGACAAGGTCGTAAATACAAAAAATCTTGAAAGTGAAAGAAATTGGATTTTCATTTGAGTAAAAAAACTCGACGGGGCACTTTTAGTAGCAAAATTTTTTTATTCCCGTAAAAATCTTTTTTTTTTAAGCGGTCTTGAAAGTCAATCTGATTGACGTTTCTTGTCGAACGGGTTTGGTGCAGAATGGCAAAGTCACTCTAGTCTTTAAGAAGAGAAATAGGACAATTATTATCTACGTACCGTATAGGAGAATCCGTCGTAACCAGCAAGTCGAGTACAGGAGGCGAGCGCTTTCGATGTAAAGACATCATCTTCAGGCCGTCGAGAGAGTACTAATAATTGTATTCTTACAACTAGCGGAACTAACCCCATTCATTTAATACAAGAGAAAGAGGAGTTCCATCCTCAAGGCCTAAACATTTTATTTCCCTCCTGGAGCCACGGCTACTGCTGTTAGAGCAAACTTTTGTTCTGCACTTTTGTTCAAACCCATCCAGCAACCACGGATACCGGCTTGTCCCACTTTTCTACCGGTATGTGGGTAGGTATTGAGCTGCCTGGTATAGTTTCGGTTTTCCATTCTGTCTAAACTTACGTGGGTGAAGCAACTTATCGAGAACACCCCGTAAAATCAAGAATGATACGACACAGTGCCCAAAAACTAATATTTACAAAAAATGTCAGAATTAGCAAATCAAAAAACAAGTGGGTTTGGCACATAGCTTTCTCGTATCCATAACCTGATTGTATAGATGATCCGATACACAGTAGTTAATCTCTAAACATCAAAACAAGTTAATCTGTAACATCCTTGAAAATTTCATTGAAATCGGATGGAAAATGTAGAAGTTATGGCCGTTACAAGGAATTCACGTTTGCGCATGCGCAGTCGCTTCTATCAGTCCGGGGATGGTGATTTTCATAGGGGACCGTCTACACACCAACCCGCACAATTCCTGAAAATTTCATCGAAATCGGACAATAACTTCGTATAGTTATGCGCGTTACAAGGAATTCATGACAGACGGACAGACACACAGACAGACAGACACACAGACACGGAACCAAAATTGTTCAGAAAGGTCTAAAACGCAAAACGCGAGTGAAAATTTTGATTTTGGAGAACTTTTTTTCGTCCTTGAAAAGTGAAAACAAAGCTTCCGCTACCTTGAAAGACTCGGAAGCAATAAGCAAAGAAACAGCTGCCGAACTGTAGTAGTTACAACTTCAAACAATTTACCTATTGACAGTTAAATTCTTAACCAGCTCGGATCGAAAGCGCCATTCTATACGACATATACTTGACAACCGACCCACAAATTGAACAGCCCAATCCCCACTGATGACCCATG
This sequence comes from Apolygus lucorum, assembly GCA_009739505.2. Classification (NCBI taxonomy): domain Eukaryota; kingdom Metazoa; phylum Arthropoda; class Insecta; order Hemiptera; family Miridae; genus Apolygus; species Apolygus lucorum. Next base: position 68,628,905 of record CM019176.2, on the reverse strand, counting down.
ACCCGAGGCAAGCATCTCTGATCTCACCCAACATGGGACACACTAGATAGTAAGGGTAGATGTTGGCATCGAGCAATGCCATCATGTAGCCTTCCCTTTTTTCTGCAGCCGGAAGAAGTGGTCGATGATTCAGTGACAGAAGGGAGCCTCGTTGCATCACTAGCCACCGACGCACATGCAGGGGGTTTCCTGGACTCGTTCAATAAATAGCGACTTTTCATTCATATATTAATGACACTTTTGTACCACCTAGAAGTTAAAAAAAATTAATTTGTTGGTTCTATCTGATCAGCACACTACACTACCACTGCCGCTACCGAGAACGTGTTACCAATTTGTAATGTTTCTTATCTACTATGAGCATACATAATACATAAAAACTATAAAGCGGTAACGATTTGAACTGAAGGGATCAGAGGAATTTCGCCTTGGATATAAAAGAATGAAAGCAACTTTAAAATAGAGTTTTATGCCAAAATGACTGGTTTAGAGCAGCACTATCGGAGGGAAACGAACTAAATCACCTCCGCAGTCCAGATTTTAATTTGTTGTCGTGACTTGGTGCCCGTGATACACACACGCTATATAGTCCGCCAATAGCGCAGTAGGTAAGCCTAGACACAACACGATGTAAGAAGGTGCTTGACTCTTGAATATGATCTAATAGGTAGGCGTTTGGTTAGGGGTACCCTTGTTTCGTAAGTAGAATAAACTTTGTGCTCACGAGCTTTGAAGTAGGAGTTGGTAGATATAGCATGTTGTCAGAGCTTCCTTGATCCAACTTTATAGAGTTAGCGCACGACGCCAGAGTGGTGATTTCGGTATCATAAACTCCGTCTCCTTCTCAATCCCTCTTCCATGGTTCAATGGAATATTTTGTTTGTTTAATAGAAAATTGGGAAAAATTAGGTTGTTAAGAAAACAAGTTTGAAAACCACTCGGTGATCTTGATTGGTCTCCTGATCATGTTGCAGTTCTAAGAAACTTGCAGAATCTCGGAGGAATAAGGAGTACCTACTTAGAAAGAATCAATAATTGGGTTAGGGACTTTTGTGACCGGTCAAAGGCTCAAACGTTTACGTGATTCATGCTTTTCTTATCTTTTTTAGACTTTATTTTTTCTGGTGTGTTTCTTGATTTTATTTTAGTTTTGCTTTCACGTCTACCGAGGTAACGGAAGCATTGTTTTCACTCTTGGGAAGTGAAACCATACCAAACATAAGTACTTATAAAAGGTGTGGGGCTATTTTAAGTCGCTCAATAATTTTACATAACTGAGAGATTCCTTCACGTTCATTTATCAACTCAAGAGATTCCTAATTTATTTCCATGCTCAACACTTCTTATAGATCCCTAGGATCCTCGGGTGGTGTGTGTGTGTGTGTGTGTGTATGTGTGAGCGTTCTGTAACTTTTGTTTATCATAAGCGCCAAAAATTTGTATTTAATATAAATATTTAATATTTTTTGGTGGGTAAAAAACTGTCGAAACTATAGGTAGTCAGCGAAGAAGAAGGAATTTATATATCACCCCCCGCATCCCTCAAAAACCCCTCATTTGTCTTTATCCACGGTGGTACTTACCTGGGAACTTTAACTAAACTCCATGATTTGTTGGTGGTTTCTCCCGATAGGAGAAATCAGGGCCTTCAGTTTGAGCCCACCAAAGTAGACCAAAGTAGTATCAAAGTGTACCTATAAAGGTAGAGAGGGTCTGATTAGCACTTTTTGTGTTTATTATTTGCAACAATTAACCTTCTAGAGCCAAGCAAGAACAAAAAGTGACCCCCTCAAAATTCGATGGTTTAATTTTCAAGGTATGTACTTAGAATCCAACAATTGGTAACAAATTTTTCCATCGCCGTTCGCGGCACTTTGTATATGTATACCGGCTACGTTTGGGGTCAAGTTGTGCCTCGAATGTTTTGGTTATTGTCAGTCACTCCTAAAGGGTAAAAAGTGGGGAAAAACATTCTAAAAACGCCCTACCTTGGGAACTTTCTGTGTACAGGTATTTTTCATTAAATAGCGTCAATTTTTAAGGTCTTTTCAAAACGACTGAGCTCTGAGGGACCCTTCGCTTCCTTAGAGGAAAATAATTATTTGATTAATGAATAAATAATTACTGCCTTTTTTCAATTAATTTAGGGCAGGGTTCAAGTTTAAGAAACGAATGATACCATTCAGAACTTTTTGTAAGTTTTGAACTAGTACTTACGTGCCATTTGTATGAAGTTTTTTTTTAGTTGCTCGTAATGCCTGGTGTATTTTGCTGATATCCTTCTGATTATAGGTTTTTTTTTGTCGAAGGAAGGAAACAGCTGGATGTCGAGCATAAAGTTCGTTGCTCTCTCAAATTAATTCTTTCCCTTTCCATAGTTTTAAATGGCGAAAGTGCAGCGGTAGAGAGGTTGGTGTACGACACGTCATCATAACCTGACCCACACCAGCTACAATAAATCGACCCGATCGACCTCAAGAAACCTGCGAGACAGTGGTGTGGGGTTTCGTGCTAAGATGCCCAAGATAGGGGTCTTGAGGGAAACTGACCAGCCAGTAGTCCCTCCCCTTCTTTCCCCTGTTTGCCAGAATTGAGTACTGGGTTCACCCCCGAACACGCACGAGCGATCGATCTCCTTCATCCTCCTGGTTCTTGGTCTGTATCACTCGAGTCCTTGACCAGAATAAAAAGACACCAATCTAGCATCAAAGGGAGGTGCGAGACTTCTCTGACCACTTTACCACAGCAACAGTTGCCAGCTCAACTACAAACTCAGGATTAACATTTATCAACAAACTAAACACACGTTTAATTCTGAAGTGAGAGATCAGATCAGTAAGAAATCTCTTCTAGCTCCTACCTGACCTACTAACTGACTGCTGTCGCTGATGAAGTGAAACGGGGAAGGAAGGAGTTTGGGTTGAAAAATGCATTCTTGCTGAAAAATGGCAAATACCACTGAGGAAAAATTTGTTCATCTGGTTAACAGTCTCCAAGGTTATATAACATTCCAACAGTGGTTTTGAGAGCTAGGGGTAGGTGAGGGGGTTTTAACCCTTGATGTTCTGGGGTATCTTTGTGGAAGCCCGATTTTCAAGCTTTCCGCAACACCATTTTTATCAACTTTTAAGGCGATTTTTTGGCTAAATAGTTGTCGATTGTTTGAGAAACACGGAAAAATTATCGACTAATGGGATAATGTTGTGACAAGATCATCGAAGAGGTAAACATAGTAATTATTTTCATGTTACCAAAATTCATTGTTTTCAAGTGTTTCTCCGGTCCTGAAGGATCTTTTTGGTGAATACCAACAGCCCACCCCTCTTGAAGTATCTTCAAGAAAAAAAAAAAAGAAAAAAAAATGTGGTCGCATAACACACAGAAAAGAGAACTTCATGGAGGGAGGGATCTATAAAGAAGGGTGATCAATACAGAAAATAATAAACCTTTGGGCAATGATTTGCAACGTTGTCAGATTGTCGTGTAGATGGTCCCCTATGAGGGAAGTGAAAGGTACTTAGAGATTGGTGTTGTGAGATTAACTACTATGCATCGGATCGTCTATATAATCGGGTTATGGATACAAGGAAGCTATGTGCCACACCCACTTGGCAGACGTTTTTTGTGTTGTATTATTCAAGGGACTTCACGTTGGTTTGAATATAACCTCCTAAAGATATAATATCTCTGGTTTCTCTTGTATACCTAGTTCTTGTTTAGTCAATGGGAAAACTAGGAGGAAATTATTGAAGAAATTATAAATAATTTCATAATATTATACACCCTTCAATAGATTACGAGCTCAGTCTGGTGAACGGATCCAGAATTGATCACTGATTAAGACCATCTTCTAGAAGCAGTGAAGCATTTTTGCATTGCTACTATCGCATCGCAAAAGTAGCTGCAGGTACCAATCATCTGATTCGCTCGACAACACCCGCAAGGATGAGTTCTGAGCCAGTGAAACTGATATTTTGTCTTGTCGAGTGGTCTCCACAGTCAGATGGATATATTTATCATGATGAATTTGAAACATAATAACCCGGTGTAGGGAGGAGAAGCCGCTAATTTGTTGATGCTATCAAATAGTAATTCAGAGATTGAGTATTCCTCGAGGAATGAAGACAGGTGCGCTGAACCATGATCTGCATCACCTTCTTCACAATAGATGGGGATTTTTCGTCAGCCCCAAGTGCCAGGCTGTTTCAATCAAACACCAACCGACAGTCCGTGACCGTGTCGAGCGAGGGTGATTATGATGTCACTTACACTGATGAAATCTGGTTTTTCGTTAATTCTCTGAATATCCGTCGATATTCTTCCTGAGTAGAATGTACTTCGTTCGCCCGATATAATGGTTTGATTTATGACCAGACAAAGACAGAGAAGGTGGGTTTAAATCTCCATTATCAGAATAATCATTCATCTAGAATACCTGACCGATATTGAACGAATTAAGCAAGTCAGCAGCCACTGGAATGAAAGAAGATTGTTGGAGAGGTACAGCATGACGATCGTGGTACCTAATGCGGAAAGAAACACAACGTTTCTTGTACAGTATTTTCGATTCACGTAGGGTAATGCAATAACAAAATAATTATTTTTTTCTTTTCGCAGTAAGTACGGTGACGGTCGTAGGGTGGGTGATATTGTGACAATGGTTTTCGCTCCTTTCCAACATCGGGCACCCCTTGTACATCGAGTTTTCCAAAAGCTCTCACTGAGAGCTTCCGATTAACTAAACATAAACATTTCGGATATGCCATTATCATGAAACTTTTGGCCACCACACTCCCTCAAGTATTTCTGCAAACATGCTGTATCATGATCAGTCTCGAGTTCAACTTTTAGGGTTATTTTGCTTCCGAGTCTACCAAAGGTAGCGGAAACTTTTTTTCACTTTTCAAGGTTGAAAAAAAATGTTCTCCAAAATCAAAATTTCCACACGCGTTTTACGTTTCACTTTCCTGAACAATTTTGGCTCCGTGTCTGTCTGTCATGAAATTCTTGCCACAGCCTTAACCTCTACATTTCTCATCCGATTTCGATGACATTTTCAGGAATTATGCGAATTGCGATGGAGATGGTCCCCTATGAAAATCATGGATCCCAAATTGAAATTGTTTTGTGCCCATGCGCAAACGTGAAATACGAAGGTACTTTCAGATTAATGTTTTGAGATTAAATACTATGCATCGGATCATTTATGCAATCGGGTTATGGCTACGAGGAAGCTATGTGCCACACCCACTTGTTTTACACTTTAGTCCTACTAAAGTAAAAAAAAATTGGTTAGACATTAGGGAGATAGGCAATTGATCGCGATTCCCAACGGTGAATCAGATTCTGGTTTTCTCAAAAATTGAGGGAGTTATGGCTATTTTAGTAACACAAGGTGAAGACACAAAAAATCTTTGAATTGAAGAAAATTGGAAAAACAAGGGGTTGAACAAAATTATTGTTAAGAGACATTTTTTGTTTAAAAAAACCTTGTAGAATCGATCCTTGGAGTTCGGCGAGTCGAGCCTAATACACTCTGTATACTTCATAAAGACAGAAGACTCAGTCATGGGCCTAAAATAATTTTAACCCTGTACTTTGCAATGTCTAATGTACCATACTTGTTTTCTGTTCAAATTTTAACATTCTAGAAACTTTTTCATATTTATCATGTTTTTAGAGGGTCAAGGGTACACTTTAGGGGAAAAATTGAAACGAATCTCCATAGGAAAATTACCAACATTTTAGATAATAAACTCGTTATTTATTTGATTAAGACTGCGTAGTTGTACTGGTTTACATAGACGTTATTAATTACTACATTATCTAATCAGTATGAGTAGCAAGTGAGAAGGTATAATAATTATAACTAGCTAGTAAGTAATTATTATTACTAGCGGTTCTTCTATTATTTTATTTTATGGATTCATTTTTCCCTTTTGTTTTTTGTTTTAATTTTATCCTGATTGAAACAGAACGAAATGCATTTTATTTAATAACAATTCTCATTTATCGATGACTTGGCTGTTACGATATGTAGGTACTTACTATACCACACATATTGAAAATTTGATTAAATTTCAAAATTTTAAAAGCTTTTTCAATTTATCATGGTTTTGGAGGTTCTAAGGTATACTTCAGGGGGGAGGGGAGGGATTTGAAAGATTCGCCATGGAGATACTTTTGCCAAGTATAGGGTTAAGATGAAGATTGAATTATGGATAAAGAAGAGGCTGCTGGGATGCATTCTACGCCAAGGAGATAAGTTACTTGGCCTGAGAATGGGTTGTGTTTATCTGAAACCCTTGTATTTTTGAACACCTGTTACTATTACGTGGATAATGATTCGGATAGTCAACAACAAGACAGTGAAATAGAACAAAATTAGACGATGAAAATCAACAATGTTCTACTTCGTGCGCAAGGAAATAATAATATTGAATCATTTTTGGCTTCCGAAATAAGAAATCACGAACATATACGGAACATACTATGAAACAAGTAACGTCAACTCCAGGTGGGTATTGCCTTGCATTCATTTCACTTCAGTTTTTTATTTCACGACGAGCGCATACATTTCATGGTTGCGGTGATTTCAGGAGCAATTCAAGTCAACTCGCCTCTCTCCATGAGGTAAACACGTAAAATCGAAACTCCGTGACCGGGTGGTTATACGGAATGAATTAACCGGTTCTATTGCACCTTTTCCTCTCCACCTTTTCGCAATACTCAGATACAATTATTATTACGAAAACACTCACATGAATCGTTAAAAAAAATTGTATGGGTTTGACCAAGGCAGATGGAAAAGAAGGTTGACTGATGTTCAACAGAGAAATGCGGGATGTACAACAAAGTTCTTTTCGTTGCAAACTGAAAACATATTGTTTAGTAATGCATGCATTCCAGGGGACGTCCCATTGTATAAGCATTAGATCAGTTTACCCAGTTGGTAAGCAATAAAACTGTTTCACTCTATGTAATTTATTTATTACTTTAGGCAAGAAATAGTGACCCCCCCCCCTCACCATTATCCACCATAACATTTCTAGAGGCATGGGAGCCTCAAATCTGAAGAGCATTTTAAAATCCATGATCTTCGATACCCAACATGCGAATTCGAGTTCACCCTCCCCCACTCATCCAATGGTAAAATCATTTACAACTCGGAAGTTATTTTAGTCAAACAAAAAAAGAAACACACAAATCGGTTGGAAATTGAGGCATGGGCAGAGTTTATAAGATTAAGCCCGCAAACGCACGTTTTTAAGCATTAACCCCCCCTTCCCCCACTTAAAAAGCAAAATTCAAAATTCCGGCGCCGTAGTGCACAACTAGATAGTTTTCCGCGTCGAAGAAAAAAAGAACCACGAAAATATGTTGAGAACTAAGGCCTGTGCAGAGTACACAAGATTAGACCCAGAAACGCACGTTTTTTTAGCATTAACCCCCCCTTTCCCCCCTTAAAAGGCAAAATTCAAAATTCCGGCGACGTATTGCACAACTAGATAGTTTTCCGCGTCGAACAAAAAAAGAACCATGAAAATCGGTTGAGAACTAAGGCCTGTGCAGACGACACAAGATTTTGTTACACACACACTCACATACACCTACACCTACACACACACACACACACACACACACACACAGACATACACCTATGGTTTTTTTTTCGCGGATTTGGATTCAGAATGGTCTAAAACGGATTACTGTGTGGTTATTTTTTTTCTGTTGAGTGTTGTCCAACTTCACCCCAGATCGATCGCATAAGGACGCCCAAGTCTTACTGTGGGACGTCCTAAAAAGAAGTGTGAGTCAAGGGAGTTGTGATTCCTAGTTCTTCCATAGGCTTCTCTATGGGAGGAGGGATCTATGTTCGAGTACTGGATGGGGTAACGTGAATTACTACCCAGGGTTGGGTTGACTTGATCAGTTTCGTATAGTTGCAAACAAGTTGTGAAGCCGTGAGACCAACGAAATCTATGTCTAAACCACACATACAACAGAGGAATGTGGAAGCTGTATCAAAATGTCATTTGAAAAAACATTTAAGTTAGTAACTTTTATATTTGATAGTTGAAGGGGTAAAATTAATTTATGAACTTTGAGGAGCCGAGGGAATATTATTCTGTGTTGGTCGAATCGACTCAGGTTCGGGTTCTCTTCTTAATGAAAAGAAGGGAAACGTAGGTTCTACTTTTATATAGCGACAGTATCGCTGGAAACCTCTCCACCATCTTCAGGCTAAAATTTGATTGAAAAAAGAGAATAGTCGATACCTAAAGTTGTGGTATTTAGCACATTAATTCAGTCTAAAACATATACTTAAATTACACAATAAATTAAGGAAAAAAAAACATATGTATCAGTGTTGTAGTATTGCAATAATATCCGCTCTTTACTATGACACAAAAAAGGGAAGTTACTAGTGGAATCACTCAGAATTCGTGCAGGTGTATAGCAGTCATAGTCATACTCCATACTACCCTACCGGATACAATATTATCGTTCATTCATGATACTGGAACTAGTTTACGATGAAAGGTAACAATGTATGCGGTAGGGTTTTATGGCGTATAATCATGACTGCTATACACCTGCACGAATTCTGAGTGATTCCACTAGTAACTTCCACTTTTTTTTGTGACAAGGTGAAGAGCAGATATTATTGCATTACTACAACACTGATACATGATATGTTTTTTTTTTAAATTTTAAATTGATTGTGTAATTAAGGTATAAGTTTTAGACTTAGTGCCAAATACCACTAAATACTTTAGTTATCGACTATTCTTTTTGATTTATTATTTTCGATAATGAACCTACGAAATCGACCAAGATAAACATTTTTTTAACCTCCCCCCCCTCAAAATTAGTTGGTTTAAGTTTCAAGGTAGGTACGTAGAATCCAAAAATCTAATGAAAATTTGGCCGTCCGTCCGCCGTACGCGGCACTTTCCTTAGTTCCCATGGACCGATTTAGATGAAATTGGGTATATGGGCTCCATTTAAGGTCGAGTTGGGACCCGAAGCTTTTGGAGCTTTTGGAAAATAAGGGTTGAAATTTTGAAAACGCCCTTGCCCAAAAAATTTTGATATAAAAATATTGTTTTTTTTTTATCAATCTAAGATAGTATTGAATTTTTAGAGATCGTGCGGAGCTCTGTATAGGACAATCCGTTCGCTACTTATGAGAACTTGAGGATTTTTCTTCGATAAATCAGAAACACGAGTGTTAATAGCAAAAGAGGCCTAATCTCCTTTCAAACTTTAGCTGACCAAACGCGATCGCTGTTCGTTTCTTCGAGTTGTACTCTGTTTTGAGTCCTTAGCAACCATTTTCTAAGCCTGAAGATGTCGGAGAGAGAGTTTATAACAGCGAAACTGTTGCTATTATAAAAATAGAACCTACGTTTCTCATTTTTTAATGTTAAGGACCCGAACCTGAGTCGATTCAACCAACATAGAATATAATGAAATTTGGTTGCTAAGGTAGCACATTTTAAATCCCGATTCGAAAGAGATTTTCAAACTCTTTAGTTTTGTATTTCATTCCGCCAACCGGGTGACCCCACCTAGATGCTGCCGCGCAAGGTACGGGGATAAGGTGAACAACAAAATGTTCAATAAAACACACGTCTCTAACGAGTGGTGAACGATGAAAAATGGCTAAAATAAAGTTTCGTAGAAACGAATGGGTTGACGTTGTTAGCAAAAAACTATATAAGCCCTGCTCGTGCATCCCGTTCTGCAAACAGTTCCTGGTCCTGCAAACACAGAAATGCGGGCCATCCTGAAGACACGAAACATGTCAAGCTGGGTTGACAGTATAGCTTTCTCACGTAGAACAAAATTACATAAAGTAAAATAAAATTCGTTCGTGTAAGAGCAGAATCATTTCCCCCCAGTCTATCTATCATTATATTCTTAATACATAGATTTCTTTGTCTGTCCGGAACCGATTACAGACAAACGCTTTTGAATTAGAATTAGAATCACTTCATTTTGGTAAAGAACATAAACGAAAAATTTTTTTTCTTGCATCATTCACTTCACAACTATAGATATTTCTAGTAAATAACAATATCTCCTCCACACATACCTAGTGGTTCAAGTATGCTGGACTCTGTCTTGAAATCGTCTTAGTCCTTCTAGCTCTTATTTCCTGTCTCTCCTCTTGTTCCAATGCGATTTTTTTTCTCCTTATTCTAGTTCTTCGATCCGTGGTTATGCCATAAGATATGTTTTCATCTGATTTTTCAATCTTTCTTCCTTTCTTCCCATTCCCAGCCCTTTCGGGATTGGAAAAGCGAGAATTGGTACCTCCTCTTCTTTCAGCGTTTTTCTATGATGATATCTCTTGCCCTCTCTATCTTCAAGATTCGTTTCTCCTCTACCCACTATAAGAATGTAATTTGCACTTGACAACATGAAATAAAGTTACCTTAGTTCGGTAAAGTACACGAATGAATCAATTTATTAACCCGAAATTCAACTCACAACTACCTTATTACCTCATTATGAGATAATAATGGTCTTGTCTTAATTTGTACAGTAAATAACCGGCGCAAAGCGATACTCCTAGGCAAGACTCTATTTTTGCAATAAAATGTCTTGTAGGTACGAATACAGGTGCGAGGGTGGCTCAGAAGTTTCATAGAGTCCAAACAAAGGCTAGTCAAAGCTTGCAACAAAGCGCTAGTCATGTGGATTTAGGTTGCTCAAACACTAGTATCGAAAAACATGAGAAAGGGGTGCACACGACTGTAGCCTTAATTCATGTGAGTGATGGTGTTCGATTAATTTTTACAGATTTTCCGTACCCGAGCGCCTTGACCTAGTTTTCCTTTCTTGCTGCGAGAAATTCGAAAAACAATCCTGGTAGTCTCCCAAGTTGACTATATCACTATATCCTATATCAAACTAGTATTACAACACGCACTTCTAACGCAATGGAGTCGCACAAACCACATTAAATCAACGGAATATTTGCCGGAGTGGACGGGCTTCTGTATAATGATTTGTCGGATAGCTTTCCAGCGCAAATGCTATGCCTGGTAACTACCAGGCATAGCATTGTTACCTGAGGTAGCAACTGTATGGATAGCATCTCACGGAAGAATTATCTCGGGAAGAGACGGAGGGGAAAGTTACGTAGTTCCTCAACGTGTGTCAGGTCACGGTCACGGTTCGGGTTATCGACAATGAAAGAAATTTCTGAGAGGTCGAGAGAAAGAGTTCTTTTTAAGATCTCTATTGGTAATCTTGTTGGCGAAATCTCGATAGAGGCTGCCATTCAATGGCTCCATTGCGCTTCGGAGAGCCAGAAATGAGGCGGCAAATGACGGAAGAAAAGCAAAGACACACCTTGCACTCCCTTCAAGTTACGTCATGGTATAATGGATTTAAAATTTATATCCAAATAACTCGGTTTTGGAAATTGCCTCTTGAAAAGGCGAGGAAGTAATCTTAGCTTGTTTATATTATTCAGCAGACAACTGATGAATTCCTCAATTTATAACTTGTTCATATCAACTTTACTAACCGAAAAACTCCAGTCATGGATGTTGTGATAAATTCAAATAAAATACCTCATGACCCTAGACTCCAAATTGAACTGAAAAAACATAAAGGAAAGATAAAAGAGGAAATTTAAATCAAATTCAGAAAGATGAATTGGTTGATGGGAAGGAATTCTCGTCTCTCTCTCCACAATAAACTGCTTATTTATAAGCAGATCCTTCGCCCTATATTGACCAATGGAATTCGGGGGCTGTGCCATAAAATCAAAACCTCCCTCCCAAAATAAAATACTGAGAAGTATAGTGCGTGCACCTTGGTACATGAGGAACGATGATATTCATCGAGACTTGAGGATGGAAACAGTCCACGAAATTATCGCAAGATACTCAAGGAGGCACGAACAACGCCTCCAAAATCATGAAAACCTGGAAATGCTTTACGTTTTGGACAACAAAGATGAACTCCGGCGACTCAGCAAAAAAAAAAATAAATAAAATAAAATAAATTAATTAATAAAAAATAATAAAAAAAATAAACGGGCTCTCAAGGAGTGTACAAATTATATGTAATATTGCTAGATGGATTGTATTTATATCAGTTGCAATAATAAATCGCGTCATAAAAGAAATATATATAACTTGATATTTACAATCATGTTGTTGGTTTTGGCTTATTGTTTTCAATAATGAACCCTTGAAATCGAACGAGAGAAAAAAGTGCCCCCCCCCCCCCCCCCCCCCCCTTAAAATTTGATAGTTGACGTTTCAAGATACGTAGAATCCAAAATTCGAATAAACATTTTTCCGTCCGTCCGCCGTAGGTGGCACTTTCCCCAGTTCCCGGGGACCAATTTTGTTGAAACCGGCTCCTTTTGGGCTCTAGTTGTGCCCCAAATACATTCTCAAAACGGCCTAGCTTGGAAACTTTTGATATACAGCTTATATTTTTTCATTCATCAACGATGTTGGGAACTTTTTGTCAAAATGAACTTGATTGAAAACCTTGCGGGGTTGGTAGGAAAAGGAAAATCCGTGTTCTTCATGATCCGGTGATCATTACAGGAAATTAATAAACCGTTGTGCAATAATTTGTAGCGGTTTTGTTTTTTGAGTTGCAACCGGCAACACAATTAAGAAGTCATTAGCGATTATGTTGACGATTTTTTCACCTTTTTCACATGGAAGTATTGCTCCTACTGATGAAAGCAAGGAGTGGGATTCATTCTCAAAGTTGATTCACTTCGAGCCCATCCTCTAAGTACCCTAAAAATTTGAGAAAAATCGGGCTATTAGATCGTGCGAAATTGGTGTATATTAGGCGAAATAAATTTGAAACAAAGGAACAACGATCAAAATTCTGTCTCATTCCACCAAAGGGTACTTCAGACTGCATGAAAAGCGCACTATGAAATTGATAAAAATAAATGTAGTTAGGAAGTTTAGAAAAAAAAAAAAAAACGCTGCAAATCATTGCCCAAAGGTTTATTATTTTCTGTTTAGATAACCCTTCTGTACAGATCCCTCCCTTCCAACCATAGGTACCTACTACCAACTAGGGCATTTTTCGAAATTTCAACCCCAACCACCAACCAAATGGAAATGAAGGGTTGACATTTTCAAAAATACCCTAGTAGGTAGTAGGTACTTATCGTTGGTAGGGAGGGATCTATACAGAAAATAATAAACCTTTGAGCAATGATTTGCAGCGTTTTTTTTTTACCTATCGATAGAGAGCTTCATATGGAAATTTGATTACTGGTTGCTTAGAAAGCAAAACTGAATACAAATCGAAGAAATGAACAGCGATCGCATTTTAGTCAGATAAAATTTGAACGGGGATAACGGGGATAAACACAGACCCCCTCTGTGATTCAATTTTCGTGAATCTGTTTTATCGAAGGAAAACCCTTAAGTACTCGTAGGGAGCGAACGGTTTATCCTACTGTGCTACGGGTGGTCTCAAAATTTTTTAAAAATTCAATGCTATTCAAAATTGGTGAAAAACGATACCTTTATTTCGAGAGTTTTCGACACTCTTGAAAATGTCAACCCTTAATTTCCACCCGTTAGAAGTGACTGACATCAACCAAAAGCTTCGCGGCACAACTGGACCCCAAATGGAGCCCGTATACCAAATTTGAACCAAATCGGTCCAGTGTTGCTAAGAAAAGTGCCACGTACGGCGGACGGACAGAAAATGTTTTATTGGATTTTCGGATTCTACGTACCTTGAAACGTAAAACATCAAATTTTGAGGGGGGTTAAACATTTTTTTTCTTGCTCGATTCCAAAGGTTTATTATTGAAAATAATAGACCAAAATTAGCCCAACATTGATTGAGTACATAGGAGACGTGACGAGTTTAACTCGCAACAACACTAATAATTTCATCAAAATTTGACAATGATTTAGTGAAGATGCATGTATCTATGCTAGAGTCATGGAATTTAAAACAGACAGACAGAAGGACAAATGGACAAATGCGGACACGGAACCAAAGTAGTTCAGAAAGCTCTGAAATGCAAAATTCGAGTGGAAATTCCGATTTTTGAGGAGCAAAATTTTTTGATTGAATACCTACTGAGTGTTTGTATCGTCGATAATGAGGAAGCACAGTTACCACAATGATTTATGGCTTTCTATTATCTGATCTTCAATTAATTTGGATTTTTTCCAAATGTCATAAGATTCTGCATGAACACAGAGTGAGCCTTTGAGGCAGGTGAGTGGGCTAATGGAGTGATATTAAACGACCTCAAGAAGAGAAAGAGTTGGAAGGAACGGAGGGATCCCTGTATCCGACAAGCGAGTAAAAGCAGTTCGGGTACACCGCACTAGAAAACGAAGTTAACACCTCAGTAAGCAGGCAACTAACCTAATTCTGTTTTTTCCCCATCGTAATGTAGGAAAATACGTATAATGTAGTGGGACTAGCAGATGGAATTCCTGGTTTATTTGTTCAGCGAGTCTCTTACCCAAAGTCTTGCGAATGATTTCAATGACTTTTCATACTTTACAATCTCAATACAGATTATCGCATGGGTTAGCACTACTGGGTTCATCAAATTCACTCTGGGTTAAAATAAGTCCACGTACGAATGCAGTGAATACGAGATGTTCTCATCCTAATAAGTTGTATAATAGTAAGTGTATAGTAATAGTAATAGTACTAGTATAGTAATAAGTGTAAATCGATAACATTTGGCACCTTCTACGTACTCACGACTTTGGATAATATCAATAGCAGCACGGTGCACCTATACTTCGGCTCCATGCTGTTTGGAGTTAGTCTTCTCAATAGACGTACCCATCAAAAAGAAACCTAAAATCAAATGTTTAGGAACATTCATTTTCTTCTCCTTCTCTTGAGGGATTTTTACGAAATTTTAAGTGCTTTGACGAATATTTTTTGGGTTTTGATCAGGTAGATGCGAGTTAAAGCTGTTTGGTAACCTCTTCTGTTCATTATACAGAACAAAAATTAAGAATTCAGCCTCTTGAATACCACTGAAAGAGATGGAAGCAATTTAGGGACGGGAGATCAGCAGCCCCACTATGTTAGGGAAATCCCGGAAGGATCTTTTTTTTTGCAGCCTCCCGAATTGACCAAGGTCAATGATATTGGAGGGAACGTTCTTCTATTACAACTTTCTTTCACTTCAACTTTTCCTACTACAATCAATAACTTGGTCTTCCTCTGTCCAGGCATTATCAAGATCTCCAGAAGAATTCAAAAGATTAGGACCACTTGGAGTCCAGTCCGATGTTAAATAACCAATTTCCTATCTATTCGACTGCGGTGAACTGCTAGATAGGTCTCTTTTATTCGATTTTGTATTCCAATCTCCAAAAGTTGACGAATTATTTTTGTAAAGCGAATATCCCAAATCAAATAGGGAATTTTCGAAAGTACCTGAACTAAACTATTGAAAGGTATCTTCCTCACTTGAACACTGTTTGTTCAAGACTAAAATTGATTTGGAGTTTCTTTTTGTTCATTGGACACCCCCACCCTTCTCCAATTTGAGCGATTGCTGAAGGTTGAAATAAATAAATTTTTATTAGTAGTTACCCATTTACTGTAAGCTGGGATTAAAGTTCTGAACTTTTTCATGAGCTTCTAGCGACCGAGAGAAAGATAAATAAGAGGTGTTAGCTGTCCTGTTCATCGTGAAGTACTGAAATTTGGTACACCAGGGAGCACTAAGTGGTATGAAGTCAGATTAGCTGAATTACTGTAGCAGCATATCTCCGATAATTCAGACATAATTATATTATTTCTAGTAATACAAACATTTGAGGCTTGAGAAAATACCTAGAATGTTAACATTGTTGCTGAGCTTTCTATAAATATAGATAGACAATTGTATTAGTTTTTATTTATCTATAAATATAGATAGACAATTGTATTAGTTTACTATTTGTTTTTATGAATAAATTAGTAATTTTGAAAAATTGGAATGACCCTTTTACAGGTTCAAAATAAGGTAGTTTATATAATAAGGAAGTTAATATGGAAATTTATGCATACAAATTCTCAAAATTACAAGATAATATATACTAATATATAAAAAAAATGAATAAAAAATATACTAAAAAAATATATATATTTTAGAAATTTTCAAAATAAGGAAGTTTATATGTACAAAAAGAAATACTCGTGGGTCTACGACCTTGAGATCGTACAGTTCAATGAGCTCAATGGGTGAGTCATCGAAAGCGAAGAGTGAGAGAATCGATCTATAATTGGCATCTCCATCACTTACTACCTACCTATACTTCCATCGTCGACGTTCCGTGGTGGAGGCAATCAAAATGTTGACATTTTATCGCGTTACTTGAGTGGAAGGTGAGGGGGGTTGTTGTAGGAGTCGTTCGTTTTCCCGTGTAATCAGAGCACGTCATCGCTACTTGGAAAGGCTCAGCCCTCCTTCCATCCACCGCGATACCCTGTTGTCAAGGACGAGCTGCCCAAGACCACCCTCTTTCTTGCAGGATCCCCGATATGGTGTGCCAAACCTGTCGTAGAATGAATCGTTCGTTTCGTTTCAAAGAAGAAATTTACAGCAAATGTGAAAATCTACGTAACCTAGTATCTTTATTGGTTTGGTGTTAGCAAAAACCCTTCATTATTTTTTTTTCTACTCCCAGTTAAGTATTTCAAGCATTTTTGGGTCGATTGAGGGGTAGTAATAATGACTGATTTCTTATTTTTGGCCAACTATTATAGCTGTTGAGTACCATATTAGATCATGGACATGCTTTGATTATTAGCAATTGTTGGTAAACGTGTTATTTCGAAAGACGAAAAACTGAGCTCCTCCTTTGCTAAATTCGTTCCTTTGGACCCAAGTACCTGATATGCCACAAGGAGAGACCCTCTGGATTGTTGAAGTTGACCTAGAACCCTAGAGTGGTTGCATCATAGGTTCTCGTTTCTGGAATTTCTTTCACATACTGTATTTTTTTTTAAACCAACGGCCGTTAGCTGGTTTCCTTGGAGATCACAGATCGGCTCAGGAGATTATTTGGAATGGTGACCGTTCGTGGGCACGGTAGCAGGTTCTAATAATTTCTCGAGTTGGGCCTTGGTGAAACCCTCTACTCCTCCCTCCTTCAATTATTATTCAGACGGTTGGACTATTATACGTTATTACAGTCGGCCATATTGAACTAAAATTCAATGATTAATTTTTTTGAAAAACTTCAATGATGTAAGACCTTTTTTGACAGATGCAGTCAAATGTATGAGTCAAATGGAAAAACTAGGTATACCTTATGCGAATCAGTTAAGAATTTGGCATAAACATAGTATGTCTATGCCAAATTCTTAACTGATTCGCATTCGTATACCTAGTTTTTCCATTTGACTCAGACATTTGACTGCATGTGTCAAAAAAGGTCTTACATCATTGAAGTTTTTCAAAAAAATTACCGTTGTCAGGATTGTATTACCATGTATTGGATGTATTATGTATGGATGTATTGTATTGTATTACTATGTAATGGATATGGATCCATTGTCAGGATCTGAGCGATAAATTGGCAGGTAACCCATTTACATGGAAAACCCAAAAGTAATCGGAATTCGATATGAAATCAGCAAATTGAGATTGATAAAGAACATAAAAAGACATTCTGCTTCTGGTAGTTAATACCTAATTAAATACAATAATTGTATTTTGTTCAATTATTGAACATTTTCGCAAAAGAGTTGGGTTTTAGGTAGAGGAAGATTGCAAGCTGAGACAATCTGGAGCTCTTGGTTACTTATGTATTTTGGCTCCAAATGGAATTATGGTTGCATAATGACGTCAATATAGAACAGTTTGTCTGGATTAGCCAACGCTCTTCAATCGTGATTCAGTCATCGAGGACAATGGTTTTTGGAATGGATTGGTACTTGAAATATTAAGAACATTAAAGAGAGAGGGTACTTCGAGGTCAGAAGGTCAATAGTATTCGGCTTACTACTGATTTGCATAGCTTCCTTCCACATCACGAACCTTCTTGCGCCAAATACCAACTAATAGTTTCTGTCACCGAAGGTTGTTCAATCCTTCATTGATGGTATCACCATCGTTGAGCATCCATATAATGTTTCACATCATTACCCTGCTTCTGTGACGAGCATCATGAAAATTTCGAGTTGTGTAGTTATGAAGCGTGTTAAGGAAAGCAGAAAAAAGTGCCCTTAACCTTGGCGGCGCAGCGTGGCCAGCAAACATCAATGTCGTGATACCCCTCCTCTTCTAATGACCAATTGTATGGCCACAGCCTTAGAAAAGCTTCGACTGGAGGGGTGCGGGGCATCGCCCATTTCGTGACCCCAAGGACTTTAATTTCTCGTTGTGGCACCCCTGCTAGATGGAAATGAGCTGTGGGCTCAAAGGTGGGGGTGGGCCGATTTTCTTCGCCCTTGGGTCAGACCTCAGTATTGCTCTCTCCTCAACGCCATGTACCTCATATATGGGTAAGGAAAAAAATAAGGTTCATAATTTTCCTTCTGTTTGTAGATATGAGTTCTTTTTTATTTCACGAGATCCTAGATTCATAGGTATTTGGCCTCATACTTTTCTTTTTCTCAAGTTCTTATCACTGACCTTTTGCATCCGCACTGCCATCACTCACAAAGAATACCCGCCCTCGGAAGAATACCAGCCAAGACTTGGCTCAGCACGCCACATTCCTTTTAAAACAGATAACTGAGATAAGCAGTCGCTCCTCACTTGCCCCCACTCTGCCTCCAAGATCCCTTACTCTACCACTCTACCGCAAACTTCACGCCAAGTTGTGCAAGGTTAGATGGGGGATAGGAGAGGGGGAAAAACTCCGCAAGAGTAGGGCAACCTAGGGTCGTTCTTTCAGGGCACTTACTTAAAACCACCATAACCACCTCCTAGGAAAAAACACCTACCAATAAAGGGTAGCAACTAGCCACGACGAAGAGAGGCATGGGCTTGATCTATAGAGGTAGGTAATTTCCTAAAATTACCGGCTGTCTATCACCGATCGTTCCAGAAAAGAGAATTTCTTCTGGATCCAAAATAAAAGTAGGTAGTCTTAGCTTAGACAATATAAACAGCACTAAAGCACCTTATTACGCTTTCCTTCTAATTTCTATTTGTTATATAGTCAATCAATGAAATAATTTAACATTATCACTTTTAGACTTGAAAGTGAACACTGCATACATCTAACCTATCACAAATACTCTCACCAATAAATTTCCTCAATATAAAGGAAAGGAGCCTTCCCCTACAAAAAAATTTACATTTTACCTCTGCTATTTCGCTTTATTATTTTTTAATAATGAACCTTTGGAATCGAGCAGGAAAAAAATTCTAATCTCCCCTCAGAATTCGATGGTTTACGTTTCAAGAAATGAAGCACTCGAAAATTAGTCCGTCCGTCCGCCATACGCTGCACTTTGCCACTTCGCCCATTTGGGGTCCAGTTGTGCTCAGAAGCTTTTGGTTAATTTCAGTAATTTCTAAGGGGTAAAACGTGGGGGAAAATATTTTCGAAGCTCCCTAGCTCGAAAACGAGTGATATACAGGTATTGTGTTTTCATTCATTTAAAATAGCGACGATTCTTAAAAATTTTTGACAGCCACCAGAGGTTTGTGGTACCAATCGTTTGGCTAATGAGGAAAATTAATTACTTAATTATTGAATGATCGTGATTTTTTTTATCAATTTAAAATGGTGTTCAATTTCTAGAAACAAATATTGTCTAAATGAACTGTTATTTGAGTCTTCGAACAGAATGTAAGTTACTCAGTTGAGCTTCCTTAACTGAAAACCAAATTTTGTAATGAAGACACCCACAACTGTGGAATTAAGATGTTTTGCTGGTACCCTCCATCTAAAGTAGGTACCTTTAGAAAGGAAGGTGGGTATTAATGACAAAGCTGTGTTCTTTGAAGACGGGTGATCTTTGCAGGAAAATAATCAACAGTTGGGTTTTAAAACGAATGAAGCACCCAGCCGAACAACTATCGTTAAATTTTCAATTAATGTTAAATTTATGATACCCTCGTTTCAGTGGGTATTCCTTAGCTAGCTCGAAAGGTACCGCATCCTCTCTATCCATCCATAGTACTTCGGACCTAGAAAAAAAAAAAAAAAAAAAACCACCCAAAAAGTACGGTGGTTCTTGTCTCCGTGGCTCCGTAGTTGAGACGAATGATGAATCAGAAACACGATTGCAAATCGCATATGAACGTTCACTGATGGAAGTGAGGCGAATTTCAGAACATCAAACGCGATCTTCCGCATACGCGTGATCTTAATGGAAAATAATAAACCGTTGTGTAATATTTTGCAGCGTTTTTTACAATGGAATTTCCTACTGAATTTTACGATACCATATCAAATAAAAGGACGTGGTAGTTTTCTTCTCTCGGGAATACTGTATGAACGCACCATATTTGGTGAATAATACTTCCGGGCATACCTACAAACGGACAAAGATGTTGATATACCACAAGTACTACCAGATGTACTATATTAGTACATATAGAAGCATTTGTCAACAGCTAGGAGCAAGTCCATTTGACCACACTGACAAAGCAGATAACCGACGATTCTAACGGCAATGTAAAATGTGAGTAGTAGGATAAATCCATGGCATTAGTGAATCACCCTCACTCAGAAATCTTCGAGATGACTTTCCTCCCTCACTGGTCATCATCGAGGTTCGCATCGCCGCCACGTGCTGATGCTGTTCA
Organism: Apolygus lucorum; assembly: GCA_009739505.2. Classification (NCBI taxonomy): domain Eukaryota; kingdom Metazoa; phylum Arthropoda; class Insecta; order Hemiptera; family Miridae; genus Apolygus; species Apolygus lucorum. The sequence goes on along the minus strand of CM019176.2, from coordinate 68,608,150 downwards.
ACACAGATCATGGGAGCTCATGCTTCACCATCGGTAAAGCGGTAAGCTTTTTTTGGTAATTTTTTTGAAGGTTTTGAATAATTCCTGATGTGCAAGAGCACCTCACAACAGTATGATGATGAGTGAAAGTGACGATGAGATAAGTTTTTCTGCACCACCGAAAGTTGGTTTTTGGCGAGTGACTACAGTAGATGAGACACGAGTTCGAGGAGTACCTACCACCATATTCTCACCTAATTGAGGAAAATCAAGTTTGACTTTACTCCAACGCAAAGATGAAAATCAACAATAATATTATTGTTGATGGAAAATAGATGTTTTTGGCCCAAAAATGGGTTCACCACGTTCGAACATTCTTCAACCCCAATTTTCAGCTCCGTATAATAGGTACGTACGAGTAGATTTAGCAAAGTGATATAAAGAATTCACATCTATGAATTCCGGCTACTACTCGTATTTACAGGATTCTGCAATTTTAGGCTCTTTGCTACTTATCATATTGCAGACTTAACGTTGGCTCTATCTCATCAAGCGATGTCTTATAAAATACCCAGTTGTTGTCTTGCGCTGTATCTTCGAGTGCGAAGTCTTCCATCGAAGTAAATTCCTAAAGTGTAGGGCTACCTGAGGTCTGGCGAATTTGAAATTCCTGTCCGATTCAACGATGGTTCCTGCAGCTGACGGTGGGTGTTATGGATGATTTGTTGTAATTGGAGATAAAGTCCGCCAGTGTGTCGCATTAGTGGGGTTTTTCGATACGGAGGTTGAGAAGATGTTGACAGGAATGTGAGGAGGAATCCCGGATAGATAGGGATGAAAAGGACCATCGTATGCCAGGTGAAAAGAGTCAAGTTGTTCTACCTTCTTCTACAATACCTCATCATAATGACAGTTGGAGAACAGGGCATTTTTGGGTGATCGCAACTTCACCAGGAATAAGCTACCAACCTCATTATTGACCTGGAAATGTCTAAGACATACAGTAGGTATTGAATGGTAATGCAAACTTTCTTTATCCATCCATTTTTAAGGAAACGCTGTACTAAGAGCCTCGACTTCGTGCTTTAACTATCTGGACTTATGTCATAAGAAGCACACGTGAAGAATACCTAAAATTTCACACTTTATCTAAGATCGTTCGTTATCTTGAGGTTTTTTAATTCGTATACTACCCGAACTTCATATTCCTTTCACAGGTCTGCACGGAAGTACGAAAGTATCAAATAACACCACACCTGCTGGTTCCGACGCTGCCGTGACTAGTGAGTGACTCAGATTAGCAACATGAACTTGCTGAACCGATTGGAGCGGAAGTTTTGGACCGGCAGTAATCCGACATTGAAGGCCATGAAACGGACTTGTTATACATCGTCATTGTTACTAATCCGGGTTCGGGAGAAACTTTGTCACTCTGAGGTAGCAGCAGCTACATTATGTAAATAAGGAATCGCAAATATATTAGGATATGGAAATTACTAGCGGGAGGTCAGGCTTATCTTGAACAGTTTCTTTGCGGGTCGATACGAAGTTCGCTATAATATCTCGGGCCACATGCAACAAACAATACTTCTACATTGTATAGGTACTATAGTAATATTTGTCCTGGAACATGTCGGGTATTTGGGCCCCTTTCAAGCTAGGGACCTAACCTGGATGACAACCACTTATGATAAATTTTACGATAAACGTGCATTTAACTATTTTTGTATTCTGGGTGTCATAATTCAATTCAGAAATTTAAATGATCCTAAATTGATGAAAAAGCGTCATGAAAATTCACTAATTAGGTAATTAATTATTATCCTCATTAGGCGAACGGTTGGTTCTGTTGAGTTCTGTGAGTGTCATTAATTTCTTTAGAATCGTTGCTATTTTGAAGAAACAACAGGCCCCTCTTTTATCTCTTAGAAGTGACTGAAAAAACCAAAAGCTTCGGGGCAAAGTAGACCTCAAATGGAGGCCAAATGGATATTAGCCCTATTTCCGTCAGTGGACAGTCTTTTGCTATTCACACTCGTGTTTCAGAGTTATTGAAAGTCCGGTCCTTTTAGGGAGCGAACGGTTTGAACAACAGATCTGGGTGGCCTCATTCGTTTCTAAAAATTAAATTGTTGAAAAAATAACTTTAGGTATAACACGATTTTTTGAGCTAGGGCATTTTGAAAACTAGAGCCGATTAACAACATTTCATCAAAACGGTCCATGGGTAACGAATCATGAAACGTTGATGGACACCAAAATGGTCAGAATTGGTCTCCCTCAAACTTTAAGGGTTCATTCCTGAAATATTTAAGGAGGATAAACCACTTCGATTAGGTGCGGTAGTCCTCACCTAACAATTAGGGGTTTAACAATTACTTACAATATAACCCGTCTACTGTATGTAGGCCCCCTGTGCTACTCCATGTAGCATAGTGAGTAATGTTGTGTCTGGTGGCTACTTTTTTCAGCTTTTTAAGTTGATAAAATTAGATTTCATCCTTTTAGAGCTCCTGTTTTTCCAAAAACAACTTTTCCCCAGGGTTTTTTGGTCAGATAGCGAAATTCGTTAGGTTCTAGGTCTAAAGAGTTGTGGGTGCCTTCATTAGGAAATTATTTGATTACTGTTGCTAAGGACGCAAAACTGAGGACAGCTCGAAGAAACGAACATCGATCGCATTTTGGCCAGCTATAATTTGAACGGAGATTCGCACTTGTGTTTCTGATTTATCATTAGTCCAACCCTTAAGTTACCCCTGGGAAGCGAACGGTTGGTCCTACAGAGCTCAGGGTGGTCTCATTCGATTCTAAAAATTCAATACTATTTTAAATTGATGAAAAAAAACCTTTATGTATTTTTCAAAATATCAACCCTCAGAAGTGTCTGACATCAACCAAAAGCTACGCGGCACAATTAGACCCCACATGAAGCCCATAATTACAAAATTTGATCAAAAACGGTTCATGGGAATTAAAGAAAGTGCCGCATACGGCGGACGGACATTTTTATTCGTTTTTCAGATTCTACGTACCTTGAAACGTAAAATTTTGAGCGTGATTTTTGTTGATTTTTTTTATTATTAAAAATAATAAACCAAAATGGTATAAAAATCAGTCAAGTTCATGGTTGCAACACCTAAAGTGGGGTACATTCTTGATCAGCGAGAAATTTCCAATAAGAATCTGAGGAAATCAGAATTATACCATAATATGGTCGCATTGGACAAAATTCTGATTTCCTCAGATTCTTATAGCTGAAGCATTGTGCGGAATACGGGGTACGGCGACGGAAACATTTTCATTCGATTTTAAGATTATACGCATCTTGATACGTAGAACATGAAAGTTTGAGGGGAGTTACAATTTTTTTCTTGCTCGATTTCAAAGGTTTGTTATTGAAAATAATAAACCAAAATTATAGAGTAAGTACAATAACGACGATTGTGTTATTATCGTACTTATCGATTGACCAACGATCGAATTGGAAAAAAATTATTGAAAGGTCCTGGGTGCCTAGTTACTAGCACCCAAACTAGCATTAATACTCATATTCTCCCGTCACGTCTTCAAACTCGGTTGTTAGGCGTTAGTTTTCCTAAATTGGTCAAGGGGGTACACGGATGGGGATAAATTAAGCTAGGAATAAATGTTCGCCCGTATTTATGTTTGTCAATTTTGAAAACGATTAACATGACGAAGAAGATCATGGTGACACCTGATGCAATAACTTCGTAATGTCCAAGAACTATAAGAAATTGAGGAAGCCAAACTGCCTCTACAACTTGGCAGTCGTTGTCGGTTTTGTGAAACTTCGAGTCAACACCAATATTGAAACACAAATTATCGTTTGCGGACGAATCTACATCTCCAACTGCTTTAAGGTCTCAGTCGGTCGCCGTGCGTTCCTCCTTCCGGGTCAGTATTTCCCTAAATTGAAGGAAATTTGAAATGTTCAAGGATTTTCGAAATGCATTGATGCATGGGCGTAGGGAATTGAAAAACTAAAAGATTGCCGCTAGATGCATCAAAATCGAACAATAATTGCCAGAGAAATAAGGGAAAACCAAACTCAATAAACTGTTTTCCCATATTTATCTGGCAATTATTGTTCGATTTTGATGATTCCAAAATTTAGGTACAACTTTTAAAGCTTGAGCCCCTTCAATTTAGGTTAATATTGACCCGGAACGAGGAACGAACGGCAACCGACTGAGACCCCCTTAAAACTAAAAGCAATGGAAGCGAAATAAAATACAGCCATAAAAAGTAGGATACATGATGTATCATTACACATTGTATATTACATCTATCTATCTATCTATTACCTCAATATTAATAGCGAGCTTTGATTTTTTTCCAGTTCGCCTGAAATTCACCCTGTATCACCAAGGGTACCCCCAAAGAAGAAGGGTAACCTCCGGGACAGGCTGAGAGAACGGATGTGCGGCTGCTGCCGACCAGGAAGCGGTAAACTAAGCGGATCAGACGCGGCAGCAGACAAAAAGAAAGAGGCTCAGGGACCACCTCAGAAGTGGTACTCGAAACTCTGTAAGTGGAAGAAGGAACCTCCACCACCCCGGTTGGCAAAGCCGATGAAAGCAAAAGGTGAGAGGAAAAATGGTTTGATGGTAAGAGTTGAGTTTTTACGAAAGCCAACTAGTTCTAGAGGTAAAACCAGTCCTTGTTGGTAAGAATCCATCCGAAACGTTGTTTTATATGCAACCATTTTGTTTCTTAGGAGAAAGCTTCATGTCAAAACTGAATTGCTGCAAGAGGAAAGGGAAAATGACTACTACGAGAAAACCCCCACCCACGTCGAGTGGTCCAAGCTGTTGGAGGAAACTCTTCTGCCTGGACAGGGCGTGCTGTGCCAAGTGCTGCGCCAGGAAGACCGCTCCGTCTGAGCCACCACAGGGAGCAAGTAGAATGGAGATGAAGAGATCCTCATCCGTTCCTGCACCTCCGAAACCAACGGTAAATTCAACCCAAACACGATAATTAAGGAGTCCAATTTATTGTTTATACGATTAGAAAATAACTGAGGCCATTATTGAGAATATTTCATGGTTGCATTGGGTTCAAAATTATGCACATCTAGTGAATTTTTTCGTGCTATCGCACAACGTTTTAAACGCTTCCTCATTTACATCAAAAATTCAAAGATAAAACACTCGATTCGAAATCATAAACTCAATTTTAAATGCTTGCATACGAGTCTGCAACACATTGGGACATTTTCATGTCAACCACTACACAACAAGGTAGTGAAGTAAGGTTGTTAGTTCATGTGCCCAAGCATCAAAGTTTTCGTGACGATTTTTCAGTTCATGTGCCAAAGCAAAATGTAAGGTTGTTATTTGTTCTCTACGCAACATAGTGAGTCTATTTTATTTATTGGTCGCGTGAGCAAGATTTGCTTAGTTTTCGTGACGATTTTTCAGTTCATGTGCCAAAGCAAAGACATGAAAATGTCAAAAAAAAACGACAAAACAATTGGAATGAGTATACCAAGTTGGATTAGCAGTACAGCTCCCACAAATCTGGACCTCAGCAAAAAAAACCTGCTGCCTTATCCCGGCAGCAAGTGATGATCCCGGATGATTTCCGGCAGACTCAAATCTTGAGGTCGTTGCCGATTTTATCTTCACCCCTTTGGGATAATTTCCACGCCCATGTGTTCGAGCGATAATCGGACACCCCAGACATTCCCACATCTGCTCTTCGATTGCCACCTACTGGACCAGCACCGAGCTCCATTCACCAGGGAGGTCGTTACTGCGGGAGGGGTGTGGTCTCCTTCTGATCGCGAACTACTGATCAATTACCTGAGGCCACTCAGAAGTGCTCTAGTGTTTTTGAAGTTTTCTACATGTCCTCTTGAAGAAAATTAATTAATTTTGTCTTTATATTTATTTTGTTTTATTTTATTTTTATAAAATGAGTGCAACACAACATGTGATACTCATGTGAAACATGTTGGATTTCTGGAATTAAAAAAAAAAAAAATAAATAAAATAATAGTAGGATCTGTCGTTACATCATTACATTATGGTTAGAAGTACATTATGGCTACATTATGGTTTGATCCAAATGAATAATACCAATATTTCGATGGGCTGTATACATATTGGTCACAGCATTTTAATGACACAATGTATATTTATGCTTACAGGGCTTGCCGAAGTTAGATGCAGCCCTTGTGGAACACGCGTCTGTGATGAAAGGAGCAATACCGGTTTTGCCAATTTGTTTGGCGTGGATGTGCCTCATTCTGAACATCCTCATTCCAGGATCAGGTATGACGTGTGAACCTAATCAAACTCCAATAATATTTTTTCATGATTTATTTGGATAAATGCAATTTTTTAAAAATAAACCTTATTGAGGAAAACGCAGACCTCCTTATCAGAGGAGTTAGACTTATTTTTTGTTATCACTAGAATACTAGTCATTCCGTACAAAACATTATTTCAGATGGTTCTATTCTATGGTCTACCTATTGCATCCGATTCTACCAAAGTAACGGAAGCATTGTTTTCACTTTTCAAGATAGAAAAAAAGTTCTCCACAATCAAAATTTTCACTCGCATTTTACTCCTTCCTTAACAATTTTGGTTCTGTGTCTGTCATGAGATCTTTGTAACGGGTAAAACTATACGAGTCCGAGTTCGACGTATTTTTTTGGTTTATTATTTTCAATAATGAACCTTTGGAATCGACAAAGAAAATTTTTTTTTCTCGAAAATCGAATAAAAATTTGACCGTCCGTCCGCCGTACGCGGCACTTTCCCCACTTAGAATTGACCGATTTTGATGAAATTTGGTATGTACGCTCCATTTTGGTTGATGTAGGTCACTTCTAAGAGTTGAAAAATGAATTTTGAAAAAGGCCCTAAATCAGAAAATTTTGATGTAAAGGTATTGTTTTTACATCAATTTAAGATAGTTTAGAATTTTTAGAGACCACGCGGAGCCCTGTAGGACAAACCGTTCGCTCCCTACCAGAATTTAAGGGTTGGACGTACGATAAATCGGAAACACGAGTGTGAATCGCAAAAGAGGCCTAATCTCTGTTCAAATTATAGCTGACCGAAAAGCGATCGATGTTTTTCTTCATGTTGGATGGTTGGTGGCTTTGCAGACGAGTGATCTATAAAGAAAAATAATAAACCATTGTATAATAATTTGTAGCGTTTTTTATCACTAGTCTCCTAGTCATTCCGTACAAGACATTATTTCAGATGGTTCTTACCTATTGCTTCCGAGTCAACCAAAGTAGCGGAAGCATTGTTTTTACTTTTCAAGGTTGGAAAAAAAGTCCTCCAAAATCAAAATTTTTACTTGCATTTTACTCCTTCCTTAACAATTTTTGTTCGGTGTCATGAAATCTTTGTAACGGGCAATACTATTCCGATTAGTTTTTGTCCGACTTCGATGACATTTTTAGGGATTGTGCGAATTGGCGTGTAGATGGTCCTCTATAAAAATTATGAACCCCGGGTTCTGCCCACGTAAAAACTTCTTAACGGCCATAACTTCTACATTTCCCATCCGATTTGTGCGGGTTGGCGTGTACACACTGTCTCCTTCGAAAATAATTGATGCTTCTGGGCACGAACAAACGTAGAATCTTTCTGGGCGGCACCTTCTACATTTCCTCCCGAATTCGATGAAATTTTTCGGAGATGTCAGGGTTGACGGGTAGATGGTCCCCTATGAGGGTACTGGAAGATACTTCGAGACTGGTGTTTTGAGATTAGGTACATTGCATTGGATCATCTATACAATCGGGCTATGTTGTGTTTTTCACTCACTTTTCCCTGGAACTTTCAGTTGTGCCTTATTGGTTAGCACTCAGAAACCTATACATTCAAAAGTATGAAAATCAAACGTTTTGACAAGATTCACCATAAAGACGACATATATATGAGTGAAGGTAAAAAAAAAAAAAAAAAAAAACTAGAAATTTGCCTAGTTTCCACGTAATGCTCATAATTGCAATTTTTGTTTCAGGAACGATAATAAGCGGGCTTCTCTGCATGTGCTTTGGAAAGCCAAGATTCTCAGTGAACGACTCAGGCGTAGCGCGACTCGGCTCTTTATGCGTCAACCTCATAGTCGGCATCAGCCAAATCTTCACAATCCTCTTCTGTCTCGTCGGTTGGGGGTGGAGCATCTGGTGGGGAGTCATCATGATCAAAGTGGCCAGTAAGTGGTTCATAAGCATGTTAATTTGACCAACAACTAGGAAAGATTCTACGAAAGATCGACAAGAGCAGGTGGCTAGTCACCAAAATCATAGGGGCGAACGCGACCACTCCAGTGCTAAATGAGCTTTAACTGCTGAAAAGGATTAGCTTACTTGATAAAATTTCCAGTTTGAGAGTGAAATTCATGAATTCCTACAATATCTTCGTTGTGATTACTACTACTCAAAACGGGTATCGGTACGCCGAAGTTATTTAAGTAGGCAACCGAAGAAGAAGCTGAACTCACTAAGGTACCTAATTAACAGCAAGAGGAAGGAGAGACACACGCGAGATGTGAAAAGTGAGACACATCTCACTAAAAGTCGAGGATGAACGTTGAAATCGTCGAAATTCGTTAGTTTACTCGAGAGAAACGACCACTTCAAAGGCTTGTTTTCACCTCCGATTGTTCGGAAAAGTGGAGAATGAACGTTGAAATCGTCGAAATTCGTTAGTTTACTCGAGAGAAACGACCACTTCAAAGGCTTGTTTTCACCTCCGATTGTTTGAAAAAGTCGAGAATGGACGTTGAAATCGTCGAAATTCGATGGTTTGCTCGAGAGAAACGACCACCTCAACGGCTTGTTTTCACCTCCGACTGTTCGGAAAAGTGGAGTATGAACGTTGAAATCGTCGAAATTCGTTAGTTTACTCGAGAGAAACGACCACTTCAAAAGCTTGTTTTCACCTCCGATTGTTCCGAAAAGTGGAGATTGAACGTTGAAATCGTCGAAATTCATTAGTTTACTCTAGAGAAACGACCACTTCAAAGGCTTGTTTTCACCTCCGATTGTTCCGAAAAGTGGAGAATGAACGTTGAAATCGTCGAAATTCATTAGTTTACTCTAGAGAAACGACCACTTCAAAGGCTTGTTTTCACCTCCGATTGTTCCGAAAAGTGGAGAATGAACGTTGAAATCGTCGAAATTCGTTAGTTTACTCGAGAGAAACGACCACTTCAAAGGCTTGTTTTCACCTCCGATTGTTCAAAAAAGTGGAGAATGAACGTTGAAATCGTCGAAATTTGTTAGTTTACTCGAGAGAAACGACCACTTCAAAGGCTTGTTTTCACCTCCGATTGTTCAAAAAAGTGGAGATTGAACGTTGAAATCGTCGAAATTTGTTAGTTTACTCGAGAGAAACGACCACTTCAAAGGCTTGTTTTCACCTTAGATTGTTCTAAAAAGTGGAGTATGATCATCGAAATTCGTTGGTTTACTCTAGAGAAACGACCAGTTCAAAAGCGTTTGCTTTTCACCTTCGATTGTTCGCGTGGAGAATGTACCTACGTTACCACACACTACTTAATCCGTTTAGACCATTCTGAATGCAAATCCGCGAAAAAAACAAAATCTTGTGTACTCTGCCCAGCCCTTAGTTTTCAACCGATTTTCATGGTTCTTTTTGGTTTATTATTTTCAATAATGAACCTTTGGAATCGACCAAGAAAAAAAATTTTAACACCCCCTCAAAATTTGATGGTTTACATTTCAAGGTACGTAGAATCCAAAAACGCTGCAAATTATTACACAATGGTTTATTATTTTTCTATATAGATCACTCGTCTACAAAATCACCAACCATCCAATATGAAGGAAAAAAAAAAAAAAAAAAAAAAAAATCAAAAAAAATCAAAATCACCAACTATCGATTACATTCCGATCAGCTCTAATTTGAACGGAGATTAGGCCTCTTTTGCGATTCACACTCGTGTTTTGATTTATATATATATATATATATATATATATATATTTCAAAATAAACACTTAAATTTTCGTAGGAAGCGAACGGTTTGTCCTACAGAGCTTCGCGTGGTCTCAAAAAATTCTAAAAATTCTATAGAATCTTAAATTGAAGGAAAAACAATACCTTTATATCAAAATTTTTTGAGTTAGGGCGTTTTCAAAATTTCAAAATTGATTTTGGAACCCTTAGAAGTGACCTACCTCAACCAAAAGCTTCGGGGCACAACTAGACCCCAAATGGAGCCTACATACCAAATTTCATCAAAATCGGTCAATGCTAAGTGGCAAAAGTGCCGCGTACGGCGTACGGCGGACGGACGGCCAAATTTTTATTCGATTTTGGTTTATTATTTTCAATAATAAGCCTTTGGAATCGAGCAAGAAAAAAAAAATTTTAACCCCCCCTCAAAATTTGATGTTTTACGTTTCAAGGTACGTAGAATACGAAAATCGAATAAAAAAATTTCCGTCCGTCCGCCGTACGCCGTACGCGGCACTTTTCTTAGCAACACTGGACCGATTTGGTTCAAATTTGGTATATGGGCTCCATTTGGGGTCTAGTTGTGCCGCGAAGCTTTTGGTTGATGTAGGTCACTTCTAAGGGGTGAAAATTAAGGGTTGAAATTTTCAAGAGTGCCCTAGCTCGAAAACTCTCGAAATAAAGATATCGTTTTTTCACCAATTTTAAATAGTATTGAATTTTTAAAAATTTTTGAGACCACCCGGAGCTCTGTCGGACAAACCGTTCGGTCCCTACGAGTACTTGAAGGTTTTCCTTCGATAAAACAGAATCATGAGTGTGAATCGCAAAAGAGGTCTAATCTCCATTCAAATTTTATCGGACTAAAATGCGATCGCTGTTCATTTCTTCGATTTGTATACAGTTTTGCCTTCTGCGCAACCAGTAATCAAATTTCCATATGAAGCTTTCTATTTTTGTAAACTTGATTGTGAAGGTGTGAAGCCAGTATGGTGTGGTAGGTAGTACCTAGCTGGTAGGTAAAAAAAAGTTGGTAGGTAAAAAAAATGTTGGTGGGTAAAAAACAATGCAAATCATTGCTCAAAGGCTTCTTCACTCTTCAGATCACTGATCAGCTGAGTGAGCTCCGAAGCCATTTTCAATCCTATTGAATGGAAGTGCTCTTCCAGGCGTCTCCAGCATTCGAGGAGATCTTCTTCACTCCTCAGATCACTGATCAGCTGAGTGAGCTCCAAAGCCATTTTCAATCCTATTGAATGGAAGTGCTCTTCCAGGCGTCTCCAGCATTCGAGGAGATCTTCTTCACTCCTCAGATCACTGATCAGCTGAGTGAGCTCCGAAGCCATTTTCAATCCTATTGAATGGAAGTGCTCTTCCACGCGTCTCCAGCATTCGAGGAGATCTTCTTCACTCCTCAGATCACTGATCGGCTGAGTGAGCTCCAAAGCCATTTTCAATCCTATTGAATGGAAGTGCTCTTCCAGGCGTCTCCAGCATTCGAGGAGATCTTTTTCACTCCTCAGATCACTGATCAGCTGAGTGAGCTCCGAAGCCATTTTCAATCCTATTGAATGGAATTGCTCTTCCAGGCGTCTCCAGCATTCGAGGAGATCTTCTTCACTCCTCAGATCACTGATCAGCTGAGTGAGCTCCAAAGCCATTTTCAATCCTATTGAATGGAAGTGCTCTCCCAGGGGTCTCCAGTATTCGAGGAGATCTTCTTCACTCCTCAGATCACTGATCAGCTGAGTGAGCTCCAAAGCCATTTTCAATCCTATTGAATGGAAGTGCTCTTCCAGGCGTCTCCAGCATTCGAGGAAATCTTCTTCACTCCTCAGATCACTGATCAGCTGAGTGAGCTCCGAAGTCATTTTCAATCCTATTGAACGCAGGAAGCTGAAATTTGAGAGGGAAGGTCAAGGGAGAATACAGATGGTGGTGGGTGCTATTGATGGAGGACCAGTGATCTATACAGAAAATAATAAACCTTTGAGCAATGATTTGCAGCGTTTTAGTTTCTACGTACCTTGAAACGTAAACCATCAAATTTTGAGGGGGTGTTAAAATTTTTTTTTTCTTTGTCGATTCCAAAGGTTCATTATTGAAAATAATAAACCAAAACGAATAACAATTTGGCCGTCCGTCCACCGTACGCGGCACTTTTGCCACTTAGCAATGACCGATTTTGATGAAATTTGGTATGTAGGCTCCTTCTGGGGTCTAGTTGTGCCCCGAAAATTTTGGTTGAGGTAGGTCACTTCTAAGGGTTCCAAAATCAATTTTAATTAATGCTAGGGTTAATGCTTAAAACGTGCGTTTACGGGCATAATCTTGTAAACGCTGGCAAAGCCTCAATATCCAATCGATTTTTGAGTTTTTTTATTGTTCAATTCAGAAATCTTCCAAATTGCACACCATTTCACCAGAGGTTTGGTTTATCGTTTTCAATGATAAGCCATCGGAATCGAACAATAAAAAAATCTAGTCTAGTTAGTTGTGCCGCGAAGCTTTTGGTTGATGTCAGTCACTTCTAATTAGTGAAAATTAAGGGCTGAAATTTTCAAGAGTGCCCAAGCTCGAAAACTCTCGAAATAAAGGTAACCTTTTTTCTCACCAATTTTAAATAGTATTGAATTTTTAAAAATTTTTGAGACCACCCGGAGCTGTGCAAGACAAACCGTTCGCTCCCCACGAGTACTTGAGGGTTTTCCTTCGATAAAACAGAATTACGTGTGTGAATCACAAGAGGTCTAATCCCCGTTGAAATTTTATCTGACTAAAATGCGATTGCTGTAGGGATGGGTATCGATACTCGATATTTCAAAATATCGATACTTTCGTACCGATACTCGATATTTTAGTATCGATAATACACTATCCGATATTTTTGGATATCGATACTTTGGATCCGATATTTCTAAATATCGAATATCGATAATGTTCTCGCGGAAAATTCAACATAATACCTGAAACATGAAGAAGATAGAGAAGCTTTTGGGTCATTACTCTTTGGTTGCACAAATAACGTTTATATCAGGGAAAAAATCACTCTACTTGGACTCTTAATAGTGAAAAATGAATAAAAGTTGTTGAAAAAATTATTTTTCTTAAGAAAATTGTATGATATTGATAGTTGGTGACACAAAAGTATCGATACTCGATATTTTAAAATATCGATACTCATGCCCAACGATACTTGGAATATCGATACTTGGATACGATACAGTATCGATACAAAATATCGATACTTTTATAACGATACCCATCCCTAGATTGCTGTTCATTTCTTCGATTTGAATTCAGTTTTGCTTCCTTAGCAACCAGTAAGTAATTAAATTTCCATATGAAGCTCCCTTTTTTCGAATCGGGTGTGAAGAGTTTAGTTCCTTCTAATAAACTTGATTGTGAAGGTGTGAAGACAGTATGGTGAGGTAGGTAGTACCTACCAATGGTTGGTAGGTAAAAAAGTTAGTAGGCAAAAAAAAAGAAAAAAACCGCTGCAAATCATTTCACAAAGGTTTATTATTTTTGACCGACTTCATGCGCGGCGAAGCCGCGCCGAAGGAAGGAGGTATACAGTTCGGTGTGTCATGGGACGACGATTTTTTTTTTTTTTTTTTTTTTTTTTCTGTATGTTTGTACCACTAGCAGTTTCTTATTCGGCCACCAATCTGCCTGATTCTTTTCGAAAAGTGTTCTACAAGTATCCATAGTGGTCCCGTTTTAATCAGATTTCATTTTGCTTTGTTAAAAGTATCGAAATTTTGTGAAAATAGTTCAAAAAACGTGTTTTTTCGGAAGATTGTTCCGCATCCTCTCCCCCCGCCCGACTCGTCGAAGCCACCCACCCGCTCGTCCAACCCCCCGCCCACCACCACCCACCCGCCCGTCACCACCGGCATATTCTCGGACGCCTGCCGCCCCTCAACAAATTCAAGGGGGACCACCCTCTCATTCATTGGGGACCATCCTCCCCATTAAGAGTGAAACGCTCATTTCTTCAAGATAAACTTGATTATGAAGCAAAATTTTAATTTCAAAAAATGATATTGAACTCAATTTTGAAAATAACTTTAACATTTCATTGAAAGACGAGTTTCCCGACTCATTGTACATTTTTGTACATGTTTGTGTAGGTACATTCAAATTTAAGGTCCGATTCTAAGCTTCACAAAAAATGAGATGCTTTATGAGGGGGTTTCCGATAACCATCAAATTTCGGTAGACTACCAAGTGGGTCTAGCACATAGCCTTCTCATCATCCAAAACATGTTGCAGCGGGCTAAAATATGAAGTTCAAGTCCGATTCCGATGAAATTTTCAGAGATTGTACGAGTTGGCGTGTAGATGGTCCCCTATGAAAATCATCGCCCCCGGACTGATAGCCGCTGCGCATGTGCAAACGATAATTTCCTTGTAGCAGCCATCATTTCCACATTTTCCATCCGATTTCAATAAAATTCTCAGAGATCATGCAAATTGGCTATAGATGGTCCCCGATGAAAAGCATTGCCAAGGAACTGATAATAGCCACTGCGCATGCGCAAACGTGAATTCCCTGTAAGAGCTATACTTTCTACATTTTCCATCTGATTTCGATGGTATTTTCTGGGATTGCGCGGATTTGAGTGTAGATACTCCTCTACGGACATCATCGCCCCCATTTTACTTACGTTGAGTGAAACAGTTTGGTGCAGGAGGAAGGGAAATAATAATGCGTGTTTTTTCGCACACCAACAGGTTCTAATTGACTTAATGCTTATCCAATGGGACGTCCCCTGGAATGCATGCATTACTAAACAATATGTTTAACAATTTTTTGGACTCACTAATAACTACTTTAAACAATAATACTGTAGGTATAGGTACTAAAATAAAATGTAAAAATTAAACAATAATGTTACCTCCTACCTTCATAAAAAAACCTCAAAAAGTAATAATTAATTCCACATTAAAAAAACCATTAGTGATTAAAAAATACAAGTAAAAGATTTAAAAAAGAAAAATAGCGAAAAATGTCGAAAAAAGGTTAACGGTCGGTAACTCAAAGAATACCGACTTTAAACAAACGTACTTGGTAGAAGGTAAATTATGTAAAATTTAAAAAAAAATTATATAATAAAAGTCGAAAAAATTAATGAGTTAAAAATTAAAACGAATGATTTAAAAACTTAAACAAAAGTACTTGGTAGTAGGTAAGTTATGTAAAATTAAAATAATTAAAGTCGAAAAATTAATAAGTTAAAGATTAAATCAAATGATTTAAAAAATTACATTTTAAAAATAAATTTAAAAAACCACTAAAAAGTAAAAAATAAAAAATTATGAAAATACAAAAATAGTAAAATAAAAAACTTTTTAACAAAAAAACGGACCGACCTCAAAACTGATGATGGCATCCCACTAAAAAGGAAAAAATAAAAACGACAAATTATTCAGTTAGGTTGGTAGGTAGGTACGCAGTGAAGTCGCCGCCGTGCCCATCTGCAGAGACAAACATACACAAGTAGATTCCACTTCCATCTGGTCAGTATTACAACATGGGTCGATAGTGCAATACAAAACATGAATGAGAGTGGGTACCTATCATTGAGGTATGCATGTGTTCCAAAACGATTAGGTAGTACGTCACTGCTGTCGTATGAAGGAGGATGAGAGAGTGACAATAAGTGTGAATCTCAGTAAGAATATTTCCTTTGATAACAGCTGAAGACGTCTGCGTCACCAAAAATGGCAGTTGGATAAAAATTGAACATGAGAAGGTTGTTTACTTACTTACCTACCCTTAATCCTGTTTTGTATTGCACTATCGACGCATGTTGTAACACTAACTGGTTCATTTGAGTATGAACTCATATCACAAACCCACATCATGATCTAGACAATTCTACATTCAATATGCCATACATGGAATATAAGATTAATTAGATATTATGTAATCAAAGATTGATCATGTATAATTAGATAAATAACTATTAGATACTATCTAATCAAGAGATGGTTTGTTCGAATCCCAACATTTCGTACGGGGATTCACACTTATTGTCACTCTCTCATCCTCCTTCATACGACAGCAGTGACGTACTACCTAATCGTTTTGGAACACATGCATACCTCAATGATAGGTACCCACTCTCATTCATGTTTTGTATTGCACTATCGACCCATGTTGTAATACTGACCAGATGGAAGTGGAATCTACTTGTGTATGTTTGTTTCTGCAGATGGGCACGGCGGCGACTTCACTGCGTACCTACCTACCAACCTAACTGAATAAGTTGTCGTTTTTATTTTTTCCTTTTTAGTGGGATGCCATCATCAGTTTTGAGGTCGGTCCGTTTTTTTGTTAAAAAGTTTTTTTCTGTATAGATCACTCTTCTGCAAATATCACAGCTTTACCAATGTCACTATTTGTTTTGTTTGTGATCTATACAGGAAAATAGTAAACCTTTGTGAAATAATTCGCAACGTTTTTTGTTTGAAATTGAGGAAAAATTCTCAATATACCTTTGGATTTTCATGAATTACTCTGTGTGCCACCGTGAAGCAAATCTGTGGTGCCACCATGGTGCCAGGACACCAGAAACCATGTACCTATTTCGTGAGTTTTGTGTTTTTCACCTTGAATACGGATGTGAACTTCGACAGTCTGCCTAAACATAAGAAAGTTCGCCGTTAAGATGTAAGACCGTTTTGGCACCATTTGGGGGGGGGGGGGGGGGATCTCAAATTTGCATGTTGGGTATCGTAGATCATGGATTCTAAAATGCTGTTCAAATTAGAGCCTCGCATGCCCCTAGAAATTTTATGGCGGCTAAGGGCGAGGGGATGGAGGAGTCCACTATTTCTAACTTGAAATACTGAACATTGAGTGAAACAGTTTTGTGCAGGAGGAAGGTAAAAAAAAGTGTTTTATCGCTCACCGACTGGTTTAAATTGATCTAATGCTTATCCAATGGGACGTCCCCTGGAATTCATGCATTTCCTAACAATACGTTTTCCTTATTCGTCATAAGCATGTAAACAAGTAAACTCCCAGGAATCGAAACTGAATTACCCTTCTGGATAAATTGACTTGCATTCTTATTCACCTAGCTGCTTTATTTTTTCAGGAAAACACCGAAGGATCAAAATAGCAGAAAAGGCAACAGCAGCAGCTGGTGCTGCCGCACCTGCACCCGCCACTACTAATCAGAACCACGACGTAGAAAGAGGAGGTGGAGGCGGTTGATTTTCAAAACAGTTGTCATGACCTCCAGCTTGAGTCACATAAGAATCAGTTAACCTTTACCTACTTCACCCAGCCAGTAAAGGCCAAAAATGATTGACCAATCCTTGGTCACGTGTAAATAGTGTAATTTTAACTTTTATAAAAGATGCTGTTGTAACTAGACTTGCCCTACTTTAATACAGAGTAGGTACATACCTATTAGGTTGTACGGAAAACAGAACCTATACCTAGGTTCTGTTACCTATACCTACATAATGTTACGGACATCAACCGTCATGTGATACGAGCATTCTAGATTCGCCCAAGCTTTTATGATTGTAGGTAGGTACCGTAACTGTGTCTGTAGGATGAAGTTTGAACTAATTGATTCTCCATGAAATAGTAAGATTGTGTACCTAGGGTTGAATATTCCAACGATTCTCTAAGTTATGTCCTATTTACCTACCTAGACATTAACGAATAATATTAACGTTTTGTTGAATTAAAAGAGGCTTTTAACTGTGTTTAAAGAGTACCAAGAACAAGTACCTACTATTTACGACGAAAAATGTATCCAAAAAATTATTCATCACCAATTTTGCGGAATGAAAAATTCGAAAAAAAAACTTTTTTTTTAAACACAGCAAGTTACCTTAACTTGAAGCAGATAATACTGACATGATAGGAAGGTACTATCTATCTAAAAGTGGTTCATAATTCGCCCGAGTACAGAATACTCCGTTGTTAAACAGGGACAATTCGTGGTAAGGTTACCTGCCTATCGTGCGTATAATTATGACCAATGCAAGTGCAGGTTTTGCAATTTTATTCTTGACAATGACGAAGTTTTGTTGATTAATTTATTCATAAACACAATCTATCGACCAGAAGATTCTTGAAACAAAACCACTAATCGGTAGGTTACCCACCTATGGTTTATGAACTATCACATACGACGTAGAATCTATCTAGAAAAATACGGCCTAACCTCCAGGGTCGATTCTTCGAGTAATTTGCAACAAAAAGCGCCTAGTAGAAATATTTCTTTAGATGCTTCGTTTTCGAGTTGTTTCACTTTATAAGATTTTTTCGCATGTTCGACCGTGTCTCACTAAAATGCCTATAGCTTCTTTATTATTATTATTTTTTTTTTGCAAATTCAAATCTGATTACACCGTTGAAAAGAGTTTTAAATTTCTCGTCAGATGAGCTACAAAAACATTTTAAACCTAGAATCTAGTTAGATTTCTTCTAGTCCAAACTTAATACTTTGCAATTTTCGAGTTTTTTGACGAAAATTTCAAGAGATTTTTACCCATTTCCTGAAGAGGAAAATCAAAAAAAAAAAAAAGTAAGGTAAACCAAAAATTGTTTCACAATGGAACTTAGGGGAGAACTTTGTATTTGTACGCGGAAAAAACGTGAATTTTTCGAAGAAATCGACGTTTTGAAGGGGAGATTCGAGGCTGGATGGTGGGTGGGAGGAGCGGCGGGGGAGGAGACACTAAAACCCGCGAACAAACACAAATTACTCCCCTAAGTTCAACTGTTAAACACTTTTTGATTATACCATCGGAAAGCTGAGATTTTTTGGGATTTTTTTCTGAAAACCGCATTGATTTTCCTCTATAGGAAATGGGTAAAAATCTCTTGAGAATTTCGTCAAAAAACTCGAAAATTGCAAAGTTTCAAGTTTGGAATGAAGCAAATCCAACTATATGCATGGTTAAAAATGTGTGTTGTAGCTCATTTAACGAGAAATTTAATGCTATTTTTAACAGTTACGAGCAAGTGATAAAGCCAGTATGGGTTTACGGCTGTCCAACATGAACAGAATACTCAACAAGAACAAAATAGCAGAACAAGATTCCAGGAACCTAGTTAATGCCCCCTGGTACATTAGAACAAAATTGCTTCATTTAATCATTCATTTGTCATTTAATGACCTCCACCGCGACCTCAAAGTTGAGATCGTGAATGAGGTCATAAAAAGAAGAGCTGTGGACCACAAAACTCTGCTCCACAAACATCCAAACGTCGAAGTATTGAATCTGCTGGACAACAGCAGAGACGTACGACGATTGAAGAGGACCCTTGGACCAACCACTAGAAAATAAGTGTGTAATGTGATGTGGAAGTAAGTAGTGATCTATGAACCACAGAACTCGAAAACAAAGCCTCTAAAAAAAAAAAAAAAATCGTCGAGGCACTTTTTGTTGCAAATTATTTGTGGAATCGACCACTCAAGTTTGGCCGTATCTTTCTCGGACACCCTGTACATATACAGATGTGTGAGTAGTTTCGGAGATTAATATGATTTATACAGTAAATCGTGGGTAAACGAGTGTATAAGAGGATATACGAACTTTTATTTTGGATTAAAGTAGGTAGATGGTACCTGTCCCAGGTGAATCTTATATGCTGATGCCTTACTTATTTAAAGAAAATTAGTTCGCAATATACGAGCGTCGACATCTTAATTTTAACAAAAACTACTTCGCAATTAAACTCGAGCATTTTAAAAATTATCTTATAATTTGTGTATTCGTGTAATTTGTTTAAAGGCGTCTTGTTTTCCAATGTTCTTGAATTAAATTTCAATAACACTGAAGAGTCATCGATCCAGCTGATTGGTTGACGAGTTTTCAAACACGTTGTCAATTTCGAACTTTAATTTAATATTATCTACTTAAAATTAAACAATAACGGCTAATAAATTACACGAACGATTTTATGATTAACAACTGTCAGGTAGGTGTCATATTTATATTGGAACACCGACCTACCATTACCTG
This sequence comes from Apolygus lucorum, assembly GCA_009739505.2. Taxonomy (NCBI): domain Eukaryota; kingdom Metazoa; phylum Arthropoda; class Insecta; order Hemiptera; family Miridae; genus Apolygus; species Apolygus lucorum. The sequence goes on along the minus strand of CM019176.2, from coordinate 68,588,192 downwards.
TTATTTACCTTGTAAGTAAATAGTAACCACGAAGAATATTAATATTGTACATTTATTTTTAGATAACAGAGCGAATTATGTTCCATGCGAAATGTCTTCCACGTTATAACTTTTCTACATTTGTGATACTATATAGCAATTATTCGGTTATATACGATATTTTGGTTGAATACCTACTTTATGACATGTTGAACATGTCCAGAGAAGTGTATGCAAAAATAAATTGAATATCATAATAATTAATAATGTTTTCATTGCAATTGAACCAAATCTAGAGTCCTACAAACGTTATGAAGATGCGTGTTCAATCGGTGGATTGGGGGTTTTGCCTAATAGCGAAGAAGATGGAAAATTAGGTATTTACCTAGGTTTTGAAGAATGGAGACTTGGCCTAAATTTTAGATTCTGGAATTTCAAGTCAAATCCTAAAATAGGGCCCTAGAATAAGGTTAAACACAAGGAATACCCAAGGGGGAAAAACCCGTAGAAGAAAATGCCTAAAAAAGTGAAGCCTCTGTACAAAAACACCGCAAAAATCGAGGGAAACATATCACGTCACACCCCAGAGTTCCTCCCACAAAACTGTGCTCTGGCGTGGTGTAAAACAAGTCTCAGCAAATAGTGTCGGAGAATGTCAACAGGTAGAGTCGTAGGCGCCCTTATGACCACATGAAACGATCCAATCAAATTATGTGATTCAAATAGTAGATTCTTTTGGTCACTTTCGCGTTTGTTCTTTCTGTCAGTTTGCGGCGCACTCCTGTGTTAGATCACGTAAGCTAATAGTTTCACAAACGCTTCCAGAGGTAGCACTGCTGTCATAAGGGGCAGCTCATCATGTCACATCATGGCTGGCCCCATATTCAGATTGTCACTGCATTTAAAATTCCATCTTCCTTAAATTCTCTAATTTTTTTGGGTGCGCTTTCGAGCAGCACACAATGGTTTTCTTCCATATCAGCAAACCGACATTCGAAAAAAAAAAAAAAAAAAATTTGAAGCAAATTCCCCATTTTATGATTGGAGATAATTGAGAGATTTATAGACCAGTATCAACCAATAAGAGTTTACTGAGGATGAATCAAATTCATATCAATGTGCTCGTTAGTGGGAATAAAAGATATCCAAAGTCGCAGGGTTAAACACCTTTGATGTTAAACAAATGATTATAGGTTCATGATAAATAATTTCAGTTCGTAAGCCATATAAAATATAGGTAGGTATATATTTGGAAGTATCGCCTAAATTGGTACAATTGAACACATACAAATTTTCAACATTAATATTTTTGTCTTTCAGAAGTTTAACAATTAAATCACAAATATAGGCACTATGGTTGTATAAGGATATTTAACTCGAACAAAAAATGTATAAACAATCAAAATAGCATTTTCCAAAAAAAAAAAAATAATAATAATTATAATAATATGTCCCCGTTCGAATTAATTACCCAGCAATTTTCCAAACCATTTAGCTAAGTAAGTTAGCTTTCAAAAATCGAAATACTATCATTTTTCTTCCGAGTAGGAAGCATTGTTTTCACTTTCAAGGTTGAAAAGAAATGTTCTCCAAAATAAAAATTTCAACGTTTTACGTTTTAGGCCTTTCTTGAACAATTTTGGTTCCATGTCTGTCATGAAATCCTTTTAAAGTTATTGTCCGATTTCGATGAAATTCTCAGGAATTGTGAGGGTTGACTTGTAGATGGTCCTCTATGAAAATCATCTCTTCCGGGCTGATAGTAGCCACTGCGCATGAGCAAACGTGATGGTCTTGTAACAGCCATAACTTCTACATTTTCATCCGATTTCAGTGACATTTTCAGCGATTGTGCGGATTGGGGTGTAAATGGTCCCCTAAGAAAATCATTCCCCCGGACGGTTATTAGCCACTGCGCATGCGCAAAGGTGAATTCATTGTCATTGCCGTAACTTCTAAATTTTCTAGCCGAATTCAATGTAACGTTCAGAGATTGTGCGGGCTGATGGGTAGATGGTCCCCTATGAGGGTAGTGGAAGGTACTTAGAGATTGATGTCTCGAGATTAGCTATTAACACGTTCACTGCGTCACCAAAATCTCGAACTTCGCCTCATGAATCAAACGCTTTTTGACTTCGATTACATTCTTGTGTCTTTTTTTAATCAATTTTAAGCAACAAAAAACAATATTTAGCGAAAGAAAATTGTTTTTCGTGCAATTTGTGAAAAGGCCCAAGTGTTGGGCCAGACGCATGTGGGATTAGCCGAGGTCCTGCAATCGCGCAACAAATCATTCATTTCATCTTCTGGTATCTACTTTCATAACATTTTTCATTGTAAATACAAGGTATGTATAAGTAAACAATGGGATAAAGGCACTTCAGTAATACTCCTGTAATCAAATAGATTTTTTTTTCAGTTTCAAAATATTTCTGCCAGTGGCATTCTCTGAAGCAGTTAGAAATGACCGATTTTGATGACATTTGGTATAACGGGCTCCATGAGGGGTCTAGTTGTGCCCTGAAGCTTTTGGTTAATGTCAGTTAAGCGACATTTTGATAAATCAAAAGGTGTTAAATTATTTGTAAAAAGTATAGAAGGTGATTGTTTTTTTCATTAATTCGGTATGGTAATAAATTTACGGAATCGAATGGGACCACGCAGAGCTCGGTAGGATCCCTATGATTTTTCTGCTGAGAACAGATTTGGCACCTTGGACTTACTTTGAGTCCATTTTTTTTGGTCCCGTAGTTGTAGAACTCGAAAGGTTATAAATAACTGACCTAAATACAGACCTAACAGTGCTGAGAAAAACAATATCCATGATCGAAAAACAGAGTAACTCAACCTGTTGGATGGTAAACATTGAAAGACGGCTTCTAGCGGCAATTACAACATTTAGAATCATTTGAGGTGTCACCCCTGGTCTCCAGTAGATGGCAGGGTCATACCCCCATTTAGAAGCGTAATGAGCTCGCAAAAAATCAATGTCCGAAGCAAGGTTTTTCGAGATTCTCCGGCCCACATGCTGGGCGAGACGCATTGGCGTAAGAATGTCCCGGCCCTACTGTTGGGCCAGACGCAGTGAACGTGTTAAGCATCGGATCATCTATACAATCGGGTTATAGTTACGAGGAAGCTATGTGCCACACCCAATTGGTAACTTTTTAAAAATCAAAGTATTGGTAGGTATCTACTTTTCCAGTTCACATTGAATTAGAGAAGTAGATAGGCAACAACCGATTCGAATGGAAAAAAAGAGATTTATCGGTAAAAGAATCAATTTTTATTGTGGAAATTAGTGAGCTTCCTCACATACAACAACATGGGCACAGAACTAAGTGTGAAAATGATTGAAGGTAATACCTTACAGCAGTTACTCTGATAAATTTCCTAAAATAATACATGATGTGTTCGCCATCAAGAGTGTAGTGTGGGTCCTACTGATCGGATCGCGATGAAATCACCATTCAGCCGGTGTGAAACTACCCTTTGAATTCTAGTAAAACCGGGCAGTAAGATCTAGAAGAATGTATGTTTCAGAGAAATCGCTTCTGTATGCGCGCACACGTTATTAGTCGAATTGCGATGAAATCCATCGGGGACCTTTTAGAATGATTTCATATAATAGTTTAGCCAGGAAGAAAGAATTAGCCACGCGCACACAGAAATTGAGCTTCAGATGAACGATATAACCCTTTAATGGAGATTAAACCTACTAGCTGCACTAGACGACATTTTGGTTAAATCTTCAGTGTTAGTGACAGTTAGCTCTTAGAGTATTAATTGCACAGTAGTTGACAGGCGGTATCGTTTGAGCAGGGCTTAGACCCCCCAAGCTATGGATTGGATCTTACAATTCTCTTACACAGACTACAGCTACTGGTATAAAAGTTTGCATTGGTAACAACAGAAAACTCCACCGTTATAATGTATGGTGTTGGAGTAGGAACGCCCTCCAGGCACCTATGGAATGTATGATGAGGTAGACATAACTTACCTACAGGCAAGAAGAGAAGGTGAATCGCGCTAATGTGACTAGTTTGTCTCAACAGTTTCAAAGGTCCGAAACCATTCTGTTGATATCTCTTACAACAGGTTTAACAGATGAGACAAACCAGCCTCATCAACGTATGGGAGAACTTCTAGGTACCGAAACGTGTAATATTGCGAAAATTTGGAATGACCCCAGCGGAAGGACATATTCACGTCAAATTGAGTGGTAATGGAAAAAAATTGAAACAAAAATTAAACAACACAGGTCATTTGAGCTGCAATAATGGAAAAAAATAGCGACCGAGGATTGAGGAAGTTTAAATCACCACTAAATATTTGTAATTTGCATGATATGAATTTTTGGTTGAGGTTTCTTTGCAATTCAAACATTGAAACTCTTTTCTCTAACATATACTTAGTTAGATGAAACATTTCATTCATTCTTTGTCTCTAAATCAATTTCATTTTGATACAAATTATTCAAAACTACCTACGATGACTTTATGGAACGCAACAGTTTTGTATTGAGCAACGGACAACGTTCTTGGGTCACAAAAAGAAGAAAAAATCTTACCATATTCCGCAAATTAATACATTTAACGAGTTATTGGCCGAAAAAGTTACAAAACAACAAAGTTGATTCTCTTCCTTGTTGAGTATGAGCAAAAGTGCGATGGTATTCATGCTGAGAAAAATTCTTTCGAAATGAAACCCTTTCGAACTTGATTCTCTGGAAGTCCATCATCCTAAGAAGGTTCTTGGAAATTTACAGGACGATCAAGGCACTATTTTTATCAAAATGCAACATTGAAAGGAAAACGGAATGTGTTGAATGTGCTAACATAAATAATACATACATAATCAATTGACACTAATACGCAGATCCACTTATAAGGTTGGTTTGATGCATCCTTGATGGCACGTAATTATCGTTTGTCTTGTATTAGCAACTTGCATTAGTAAATGATTTTCAATTCGAAAGTATACTTGATAGACTGATAATCAAGACTTCTGCATTTTTCGAGTAATCGTGTAACTTGTGCAAATACTTTATGGTTAGATTATACGGAGAATGATAGTGAAAATAGGAATTCCTGAGTTGTCACCATAAAAAACGGAGCATAACTGGAAGCCTTGGAAAGGGGTCTACAGGTCTACCAGAGCAAGTATGCACCCATGTGGCGCTCCCTAGGTGGTAGACTCGCGAATGAACTTTCGAGTTTACCTTCCATGGTAAAATATTTGCATGGATATTGGACTATTGCGAAATTTCATGTTTGTGAGGTGGCAGTACTGCAAAAAAATTTACGTGCAATAGCAGTAGGAGGGAAAATTATGTTACTTTGAAGGGAGAAACTCCTGAAACAATGTCGTATACACAGGGATTTCCATGATGATAAAAGATAAGTAAGTAGTTCTACTTGCTACAGAACAGTGCGCCAAAGGGGTGCACATTTTCCATGGTATACCTATTATATTTAACTCACATCCAACAGGAGCGCTAGTGCTTCCATCTTGATGAGTCATGTTACTGGTGAGCGTTACTCAAAGTCAACGCTACATTATTGGATTTTTAATAGGGTGTGCGCCTGGGTAGGAAAAACTGTTTATTGTTATTTTTCATCTAAGGTAGACCTCATTCGGAGAATTTTGGTACCAACCGCGTCCTTCTAGCGTATGTAAATCTTTTCCTATGAATTTTCAAAGTTTCGACCGTTTATGACGTCACAGTGGGTTGGGGGGTCCTGCCCAGGTGAGAGGGGCGCGTGACGTCATAAACAGTCGAAACTTTGAAAATTCATAGGAAAAGATTTACACACGCTAGAAGGTCGCGGTTGGTACCAAAATTCTCAGGATGTAGTCTACTTTCGATTAAAAATCCAAAAAAAATCAAGGCGCACCCCCATTGAACAAAAATTTCTAGAGGATGGATGTTCGCAAACATAATTTTGTTTGTTGAGGTTTTTTAAAAGCATAATGAAAAATATAACAATAAAATAATTATTTTTCAGTAAATTGGAAATAACAAAATGAATAAATGCACTATTTTTAAAATGTTTGAAAACAGCATCTCAATGTTTAACAATATCCCATCAGAGTCTCAACTAATCATATATGCCAGTTTAGCTGCTAAGTCATGTTTCCCGCCTCTTTTCTTCCAATTGCGTATTATTTAAAAAGTAAACAGCACTTTCTACATAACTGGCTTCAAAGTTCTGTTTTTACAAAATCCGGGGAAAAAATTGAAGAAAACTTCCCATTATAGTGTACCTACAATAAAATTACCTTCTGGGCAGGTTCGGGATTATGAATGGGGTATTTCAGTCAATTTTTTTTTCTTTTTTTTTTCAAAAGAGTAAGGCTCAGGAATAACGGTAATCGGGTCTGTTCGTCGAGAAAATGTTTTTAAAAAATCAGAGAAGCTAAGGAAAGTTGAAGATTTGAATGGTGTGACGTAGCTAGCCAACTGTCTTTGAAAAAGTATCCATGCACAGAAAACCCTCTTGGATGCTACACAATTCTACTCACACACGCGCGCGGCGTAGTCCGCGGCGTATTCCTTGCCTAGTGTGTGTGCATTTATAGTGGCCCGCCTTTTTCAAACGTGTGATCTCTTTAATTAATTTTTCTACCACATGTTATAGTATCATTGGGCTTAAAGTTGTAGTATATATGTTTTCAAGGGTGCTGAATCCAAATTTGAGGTCAAAAACCTGAATTTCCGACCCACCGAAATACCCCATTGTCTTCCCACGACGAAAATGAGAGAAGTGTCTTTTTAGCTAGAATCAATTCTTCTACAAGATTCAAGAATTTGAATCAACCATAAAATTTGTGATCGCAGGCTTTTACCCCTTCTTGGACCACGGTGTCACCTAAAACATTTTGGAAATTCGACAGCTGTTCCAAGGTGTCACCAGATTAACTAGATTTAAATTGCAATTTAAGAATAGCGGAGTAGCGCTTTTTGAACAATTTTTCGTAAGTAACTAAAAATCAAAAAAATGATGTTATGACAAAAATTTTGAAATTTTTTAAATCAATTTCCTTGGAAATTTCTGTCACAACTTTATTTTGAGACTTCCTAAAGCCCACAAAAAATTCTGATGTCCATTAAATTTAAAATTACAATTTAATTTTGGTTAGTCCGGTTATACTTTGGGACAACTGGGGAGTTCCCGAGATGTTTTCGGTTACACTAGAGATACCATGGTCCAATTAGGGTTAACACTAAATGAGCCAAAGTCGCTGGTCTCATCCAATGGAGTCTGTTCTTGGAGAATAGTAATTGAAAAAATCGAATTATTATACTTCAGTTCAGTTAGTTGTTCTAACTTATAAACATTACTTAACGCGACAGCTATGCATGGATGCAATATGAGAATTGAATGAATCATTTGAGAATTGAATGGCTTACAATTTTGGAGAAGTTCCCATAGAAGTGAAACTCTCAGGCTTCTTTCAAGCATTTAGAGAGCTTCAGTTTTTACAGTTTTGCGCTTCTACTTATTTGTTAAAATGCCCTCCTTAATTTCAAATGTTCAGATTCTATAGTCCATAAAACATAAGGAAAGCACGTAAATACGAATAACGACTTTCTGATCAAATTGACGTGATACTCTTACAAATTGTAAAATAATCATGTGCAGACCCAATTACAGCGGATGCACCAGATTTAAAGCGATGTACGGCAGATATATTGTTCCCGGAAAAAAGAAAATAACTAGGATCACTTACAGGTACTTAACGTAGTGGAGTCCCATCTGATTACAAATAATGCCGAAATAGATTATAATAAATTGATGACTCACAAGTTACCAACGTTTTTGTCAATCATAACAAATGAGAGAATGGAATGGAGCTGGAATTTTACTTTTACCGCCGAGGCCACTGAGTTCCATGATGACAAAACACTCGGCAACATCCACGCCACAACTTTTGATGAGATCACAAGCAGCTTTCATCGTGCCTAAAATGGGAAATAATTTAAGATTCATCATAACATCTTATTAGAAATACTTGAGCAATATTATTTGTCCTAAACTTAGATGAATGAATGAACGTCAATAGCCGAAACTAATTATGTGATACAATTTTGCAACCTTCTACAGTAAGTAAACAGCTCTTTCTGCGCAAGAAGTAGAACCGCTGCAAATTATTAAACAACGGTTTGTTATTTTTCCTTCCACTTTCTTGTTCATGAATTTACCAACTAAATTTCGTTGAAAGTTCATTGAACAGTGCCTAACGCCATCACAATGGTAGTTTTTATAAAACGACCAAACTCAAATTTTAAAAATCTCCCTGATTGGGCACTGATAACAACTTGTCCCCCATCAGATTATCCACTACAACCTGGAATAAAAAATGTATTTCCTTTCGTACTTCAGTAACTTTTCTATTCACGACTCATTGAAATGAAAACCTGATACCTGACAGAAAATTTCAAGTGAGAACGTGAAGCGAAGTAAATACAAGATGAAGTATTGAAGTGAAATACGAGAAGAAACGAATAAGTGCGGAGTGAAATTGGGAGAGAAAGAGTGTTTGGTGGGGGGGACGAAGCCTTCCTCGCAGTTACGAGTATAATGGAGAGCGAATTTTTTGATGGTTACAAAAATGGCGGGAGTTTTAGTTGAAAAGAAAAGGATTTTCACGATGTTGGCAACCACACAACGGCCACCCAATCAAATTCAAATTCTCCAGTTTTTCGACGAGGCATTTGGCAGGATTGATAAACTGATAATTTTCCACATCACCTGTAATTTTTTGGAGGTGCTATTTTTATGTGGGAGCCGAAATTTGTCTGAAGGGGTTAAGATAAAAACGTCTGCCAAGTGGGTGTGGCACATAGCTTCCTCGTATCCATAACCCAATTATATAGATGATCCGATGAATAGTAGTTAATCTCAGAACACCAATCTCTAAGTACCTTTCACTACCCTCATAGGGAACCATCTACACGCTAATCTGGACAATCCTAGAAAATTTCATCAAATTCGGACGAAAAATGTAAGTGTGTAGTGATTGGATCAAAAAATTTCTTAGGTTGACTGGGAGTCGAACCTGGGACTCCTGGGTGGGAGTCCAGAGCACTGCTCACTGATCTATAGGGGGCCAGGTGATTGGTTGAATAGGATTTGAGATTCTCATGTTACATGCGAGGGTGACAAATGTACGGCTGTTACAAGGATTTTACGTTTGCGTACGCGCAGAGGCTACTGTAAATTTTAAGGCCTTGATTTTCATAGGGGACCATCTACAAACTAATCCGCGTAATCCCTGAAAATGTCATCGAAATCGGGTAGAAAATGTGGAAGTTATGGCTGTTACAAGCAATTCACGTTTGCGCATGCGCAGCAGCTACTATCAGTCCGAAGGTGATGATTTTCGTAGGGACCATCTAAATACTAATCTGTAACATCCCTGAAAATTTTATTGAAACCGGACAATAACTTCGTATAGTTACGCGTGTTACAAGGAATTCATAACAGACGGGCAGATAGACAGACACACAGACACGGAACCAAAATTCTTCAGAAAGGTCTAAAACGCAAAACGCGAGTGAAAATTTTGATTTTGGAGAACTTTATTTTTTCGTCCTTGAAAAGTGAAAACAAAGCTTCCGATACCTTGGTAGACTCGGAAGCAAAAATTTAAAAATATGTGTGCACAACCAATTCGATTTGAAGAAACGATAAAAAAACCGCATTTTCGGACCTTGGCAGGTCAAGCATCAATACAGACAACAAAGAGCAGCCTTAGGATGGATGAAGGGCGAAGGGGGGAGGGGTTGAGGAACCCTCAGTCGAGAGGTTCAGTCTTATATTTCAAATCAAAACACCTAAGGAAGATGGGGAATGTAACGGGTTATGTTAGAGTTCCAACAATATTCTCAGTTCTCTACTCCACAATACCCATTTAAAACCGTATCATTTATTGATCGAATTTTGTCACAAAACTTTGTGGGTTCACTCATATTGACCTCGGGAACACGGGGAAAATATTGGAAAAATTCTGCCAATAGACAATTATGCTGAGATTGGTGGGTGCCATACGGCACCGCTGGTAAGATATGACACGTCCGAGGGAGTGCAAAGACCAACGATATTTTTTCAACTAAAGTAAACTGGTTTCTGGTACCTAGTAAACGGACTGATCCATTTTCAAATGAGAAACAATTGCACTAAATCACGTTCTGAACTGAACTAACGCGAGTAGGGTATGAGGTAAACACGAGCAAAAATCATAAAAACGAAAAATCCGTGGATAAAAATTTATGAAAGTTCTGTTCATAGGTGGGAATTGGGTTTCGTCACACAAGGTGCCAAAAGGAGCGCTTGGTCCGAAACAACCCAGGTGCTGCATTGAGACTCGGTTTGCTCCTTAAATATTGTTTATCAAAGGTAGTATGACCACCAGTCTAATTAAAAATATTCTCACAGATCTAACCAACCCAAGTAAGTTCCTAGAAAAAGAGAGTAAGTCCTAGGTAGAAAAGTTTGTCGTTGCATCCCGGAAGGTTTGATCTAAAGCTGAGTCATCAGGTTTATCGCTTGCGGTAATAAAAATTATTCTGTTTGTGTTTTAGAGTACTAGAAAAGTCATAAACTTACCACCGGTAGCGAGGAGATCGTCGACAATCAGAACAGAGCTCTTGCCACACAGACTGTCTTTCTGGAGTTCAATAACATCCTGAAACACAACAGACTCATAAGCCAACAGTTTTAACAAAATTATCCTATATTTTAACAATGAAAGAATAAGAAGAATGATATTTGAATAGTTGATTAGAAGATTGATATGTAACACCTAGTAGGGGAGGAAGAAAATTGGTAAATATATGGCAAAATCAGTGTCGGTGAATTTTGAAAATTAATGTTGATTTTGGTTGAGGAGATGTGCAAGAGGGAGGTGCCTCCTTTTCACACATCAACAAGGAACCGATCAATAGTCAATCTTTCTCATACAAGGAAGGTGGAAGTTCCCGCAGATTCAAATTTATTCCATTTAAAATGATAAGCCAGTGCGATATCAATAAATTGTTGGAAACTTTCCGTTTTTGTTTCTCCTTGTTTGTTTGAACCTTAGATACGATCCCTGTCAATCCCCCACTACAGGAAAAGTAACCTGGAAAGCAGATATGGGCGTAATCATAATCATAATTACGATTACGATTGTAATCACAAGCATAAAAGGTGTAATTACGATTATGATTACAATGATAATCACAGGTATACAAAAATCGTACGAAAAAAAAATCGAAACCGAAAAAAAATTGTCAAAATCGAGTAATCATACGAAAATTGTATGATTACAGTCGTATCCTGCGTCCATTACCTACCCCATATTGTGCTTCCAATTTTGTCGTGTTTAGAGCATGTTTTATACGGGAACTGATTTTCACCGGTACTTACTGCTATCGATCACGTTCCCATGAAAATGCAATAATCAATGTTTAAAAAACCCACCAATACCACTGACATCACACGATTTTTGTACGATTACAGCGTAATCAAAACCAAAAATGATTGAGAAATGAAAGCCAGAATGAGAAATGAAAACAGAATAATTGGAGGGGATTTTTAAACATTTATTATTGAATTTTCATGGGAACGAGATCGATAGAAGTAAGTACAGGTGAAAATCAGTTTCCTTATAAAACATGCGCTAAACTCGACAAAATTGGAAGGACAATATGGGGTAGGTAATGGATGAAGGACAGTTTTGACGTCCTGAGGGCTTTTAAAGACCCTGAAAATACGACTGTAATCATACGATTTTCGTACGATTACAGTATAATCGCAATCACACCTGTGATTATCATTGTAATCATAATCGTAATTACACCTTTTATGCTTGTGATTATAATCGTAATCGTAATTATGATTATGATTACGCCCATCTCTGATGGAAAGGTGCGGGAACTTCCTCCCACCAACGACCACCAAATACAAATTGTGTTTATGAATTCTCCTAACTACTTTACTAGTAGGTGGATGGGTATAATAGATTAATAATATTGATAAATGGATTTTAAAAAACTATTGTACATCATATCACACCTTGCCATACTCCAAACTGTATTCTATTCGAACTAGTTCTCCAGGCAATTTCCCTTTCTTTCTGATCGGGATGAACGGAACACTAAGGGTATTCGCTATCTGAGGACCGAAGAGAAAACCTCGAGATTCCAAACCAATCACTGCATCTACGGATTTCTCTATGCTTTTGACGTGATCCGCTATCAATTCTTGCAAAACCTCTGATGCTGTTTGGTCGTTGAACACGGAAAATATATCCCTGAAAATGAAATTTAATTATTAGTTCGAATTTATACATGCTATTTTTGTAAGTCATTCTGTAGTCAAGTAGTCTTGTCATTTTCATTTTTTAAGTAGAACTTATCACAGACATTTGAAGACTACAAGGGAAAAACGGGTTAACTCGATTTTTTCGGAAATTCAGGTTATGTTGGTTCCTTATAGATTTTTGGATGGCGAACACGATTAGCTCATCAGAAGAAGGGAAAAACGAGTCCAAATGGTCGAAAATCGCCAGTGAATAAAATGTGTACAAGGGAAAAACGGGTCCCTCTGGGCGGTTCAGGGGAAGAACGGGTCAACGCCAGTCGACTCGCATCCCCCCTACGTTGAATCTGTCTCCCCTCCCTCACCATTCGCTTTTCCATAAGTCAGGCTGTGTTTCACACTTTCCATAGTGCCGTTCAATGTTGAAAGAGTGACTAAATACCATGTCAGGGACTGGACTATCTTCTTGGAGAACCCGTTCGGCAAAAAGGCACCAGTTACTATGAAGACCAGAATCATAAGAGAGCTAAAAATAGTAGCCGATCATCCAAGGCTGGTGTACTATCGAGATACGTACAATGGTGCATGGGCTAACTCCGTCATCCCTAATTCTCCACTACGAAAACTAAAGACGCTGAAGAATGAACGGAAGCTTTGTGAGAATGAATTCTTCTTTCCCAAGATAGCTTACGATTTTAAGCTGAAGATTAGTCAAGAAAAGTTCAATGATATACAGCACCTTATACAGTTCTGCAGTTCAAGAGCCCACGTTTTCTTTGACAGACTGAAGCCTAAGAAGAAAAAAACGTCTGCCAAGTGGGTGTGGCACATAGCTTCCTCGTATCCATAACCAGATTACATAGATGATCAGATGCATAGTTGTTAATCTCAAAACACCAATCTCTAAGTACCTTTCACTACCCTCATAGGGGACCATATACACGCTAATCTGGACAATCCTAGAAAATTTCATCAAATTCGGATGAAAAATTAAGTGAGTAGGCTTATGTGATTGGATTAAAAAAATACTTAGCCTCGGCTGGGATTCGAACCCGCGACCCCTGAGGGACAGTTGAAGTTACGGCTGTTATAAGGAATTCACGTTTGCGCATGCGCAGTCGCTTCTATCAGTCCGGGGATGATGATTTTCATAGGGGACTATCTACAACCTAATCCACACAATCCCTGAAAATTTCATCGAAATCGAGTGGAAAATGTGGAAGTTATGGCCGTTACAAGGAATTCACGTTTGCGCATGCTCAGTGGCTACTATCAGTCCTAAGGTGATGATTTTCATAGGGGACTATCTACAACCTAATCCACACAATCCCTGAAAATTTCATCGAAATCGGGTGGAAAATGTGGAAGTTATGGCCGTTACAAGGAATTCACGTTTGCACATGCTCAGTGGCTGCTATCAGTCCTAAGGTGATGATTTTCATAGGGGACCATCTAAATACTAGTCTATAACATCCCTGAAAATTTCATTGAAATCGGATGAAAAATGTAGAAGTTATGGCCGTTACAAGGAATTCACGTTTGCGCATGCTCAATGGCTACTATCAGTCCTAAGGTGATGATTTTCATAGGGGACCATCTAAATACTAGTCTATAACATCCCTGAAAATTTCATTGAAATCGGATGGAAAATGTAGAAGTTATGGCCGTTACAAGGAATTCACGTTTGCGCATGCGCAGTCGCTTCTATCAGTCCGGGGATGATGATTTTCATAGGGGACCGTCTACACACCAACCCGCACAATCCCTGAAAATTTCATAGAAATCGGACAATAACTTCGTATAGTTATGCGCGTTACAAGGAATTCATGACAGACACACAGACAGACAGACAGACAGACACGGAACCAAAATTGTTCAGAAAGGTCTAAAACGCAAAACGCGAGTGGAAATTTTGATTTTGGAGAACTTTTTTTTTCGTCCTTGAAAAGTGAAAACAAAGCTTCCGCTACCTTGGTAGACTCGGAAGCAATAATGCCTGAAACAACGTAACGTAGGTATCTATACATACCTACCTTCCTCATACCATTTTGCTTCCTCACTACCGAAGGTAGGGAAGCTTTGTATTCGTGAAAGAAGTGAAAAAAAAATGTCCTCCAAAATCAAAATTTCCACTTGCTTTTTGCGTTTTAGAGCTTCCCGAACAATTTTGGTTCCGTGTCTGTCTGTCTGTCGGTCTGTCTTTGGTCAATCCTTGTCCCGGGCAAAACTAACTAACCTGTGGTCCGATTTTGATGAAATTTTCAGGGATTGTGCGGGTTAGGTCCTAGACGGTCCCCTATCAATTTCAGCACCTTCGGACCAATAGGAGCGAGTGCGCATGCGCAAACGTGAATTTCCTGGAACCTCGGTTTCTCGGTTTCTAATGAACCGATTTTGCTCAAATTTGGAGGTTAGTTAGGGACTAACTTCTAAGAGACACTCTATAAGTTTCAATCAAATTGGTCAAGCAATAGCCGCTGCGCATGCGCGAACTTTAAATTTATTGTTACAACCAAAACTCCGCAACTATTCAACCAATTTCGATGAAATTTTCAGGGATTGTGTGGGTTACCACAACTATTTACAACACTATTATAAACATTAATACCTGCAACCCTATCCCGCATATTATCGCCAATATTTTGGTATTCAATAACTCTTTGAATCATAATTTTTTCGCCAACTGATTCTATACGTCCATGTTACAATGAGTGAGGAAGCTATACTGCCCACCCAACTTGGCAGACTTTTTTTAATAGCCAGCTTCTTTTTTACTTCAATTCTGATCTTACTGTTCGAATAAATAGGTTTGCCACAAATAAAAATTTTGTTGGTCTTGAAAACTCATCCCAAAGTGCTGAGAATAGTTAGGCAAAACCCGCAGAGCACGCTCCTGCCCCGTTCTTCCCTTGGACAGCTGGACTTTAGGCATTTCTTCCATTTTTTTTCTTCATGATACAGCTGTATGATTTTGGAGCTTAGATTTCACAGTCAAATTCTATGTAACACCAAGAATGAGAAGGCATTTCCAGAAAAAATTCATATTCTTTAGATTTAAAATTGTTGAGTTTTCTGAAGAAAAAATGCTCTGAAAAATTAGGAAAACCCGAGTTAACCCGTTATTCCCCTGCAGTCTTCAGTTGTCTTTGAACTTGGAAAAACGTGAATTTTTTCAGTGGAATCAGCGCTCCTGCTAGTGTAGTGAACGACCAGTATAATGGACTGATCGTTTGCACGTGGACTGGTCTGACAATTTCCATTGACGTGGAGTAGAACAGACTCATGTTGTTTTTCCAAAATATGATTCTAGTTCTTTTGGTGGATCAACTACTGGTGTGTCAGGTTCCTCAACGTCCAAAGAACTCTTTTTCCTCATCGGTGAACTCAGTTCCAGAGGGTTCATAAGATGAGCCATTTAGTTCGGAGAGGAAAGGGACAGATAACGTTGGAATAAGTGGATTAGAAGCATCTTCATCAAATGGGTCGGGTTGGACGTTTGGTGATTCTTCTTCAACTACCCTTTTCGAAGCGTATAAGGTACCCGCACCGCATGCAGGTACCCCGAGGAAAAACTGCCAATAGCCAATAAAACATGTCGAATATCGGTGGGTGCCTGCGAGACTGAACCACCGCAGGGCTACAGTAAAATCTAGGAATACCTTGTGGAATACTATAACTAGGTAATTAGTAATTAAGTAGGTAACTTAAAACGAGTAAACACACCCATTGATATTTTAAATTTCTTAAAACCCACCAATGTTCATACCTTGTGATGGACAACGGTACCTATTATTATAAATAAGTACAACAGAGTAAAAAGAAAACTAAAGTAGGTAAGTATTAACGACGAACCAACCTGAAGAGGATTCCTTCTTTTGGGAAGTCGGGATAAGAGTTGATGTGTTTCTTGACCAGTTCCAATTTTCTTTCTCGATCTAGTTCATCCATCTTGGAGCTCAGAAACGAAAATAATGAAAATCGCGTGTTTGGAATGTAGTAACGACGAGAGGAAAGTAACAACTTCGATGAGATAATACGAGAAGCCAGTTTTAAGCAGGCCACCGATAATTGCCAATCTACGAGAGGATCCTCGTCAATGGAAGTACTCGAGATAAAAAACGATTGTAACACAATGGTACGTTGAATTATGAGAAACAAATTAAAAAAAAAAAAAGAAAATAACGTAATAGATAGGAAAAACAAAACTACCAAACCAAACTACTTCATAGATAACATTCTGTTTGACCTTGAGGTTATCACTCTGATAAGGATTATTCTTCTTCTTCTTCTCTAATTCTGTTGACTGAAATCTTCTGGCGTGCAATCATGGAGTTCTTCCATGCCGCTCACAAGTGTTGTTGCTGATGCAGGTTTCAATAATGAATGATGAACTATGTTCCTTGTAGGAAGGGGAGGGGTGTAAGATTTTGGTGTTGCTGCTGGATATGAAGGAATGCATTTTCTTGAAAGTAGAAATGGTGGGACTGAGCTTGATGAGATCATGAACGTTTCTAATGTTGAATTAAGATACTGAAATTGATTATCTGGTTTTGATTGCAGTACAGTCGTTCCATAGAAAATTATTTAATGTCAGCTCGCACACTTTGATTGGAGCTACGTGAGCACAGAGGAGTTTCTTACATTCATCCCGAACGTGAACAGGGAACAATTCTAGTGTCACTGGAACAATTAGTTCACCGTTGTAATGAAGTTGTCATCTTATGCACCATTGTATCCAACGTGGCTGTTGGATGGACTTTGTCCAAGGAAAAATACTTATCAACATGGATTTCGCTGAGTACGTACATGACTCCAGTTTGTTAATGGTCATCACTGTTTCAGGAAAGGAGCGACAAGAGTTTTGAAAAGGAGCATACTAAAAAATCAGTAGTAATATTTCTACAGATAGTACAGTAGTAATATTTCTACAGATGGAGGTTCTCGGAATTACCAACAGACTGACGATACATCAGTTGTAAAATCGTCGAGTGCTTGCAAAAAGTGACCAAGTGACATTTTCTCGAAATCGAGGTTTTGATGTCAGGTGATAGAAAATAACGTTGCCTACGTAATTCTATGAGTTTTAAATGATTATTTTCATTATTTACAAGAATATGAGGGTAATTCAATTTTTACTGCCGAAAAATGTAGCAAATCGTGACCAAGTGGCACTTGAGCACGATTGGTACCTGGGAAAACTTAGTCATCGGAATCAGTAAATGCGTGCTGCAAAAACTGACCATTTTCCAGAAGATATTTTTTATGGGCAAGCAAAGACGTAGAAGGAGTTGTTTTCCATACCGGTAAAATTGACCAAATGCCAACCGATCAGTTTTTCCAGGGAAGAAAAGTGATGCCATCTAAGAAGTCGATCTTGGAAAAAGTGACCAAGTACCAGAAAGGCGAAGGTTATGATTGAAACAAATGCTTGGTGCGTGAATATGTTCACTGGAAAAACTGACCACGTGGGAGATAGTCACTATTTTTAAAATTTGAACTAGGAAAAACAATAGCTTTAAGCAGGGAACAGTTGATCAAATACCACATGATCAAATAATTCCAGGCTGCAGGTTTTTCTTCAGCAGTGAAAACCAAGGAACGCGCCCCAGAGCCAAGTAAAGCCAAGAGTAAAGCTCCAATTTTACAATTCAACTTCAAAAAATAATAATTTTTCCTTGATTCTCAAAGAACTCAAACTCTTTTAAAAATAAGTTTTTGTACAATAAAGTTTATATTCGAATTTCTATCATTCAACTGCTCAGTTTTTTTCAGTTATTAGGACGTCCCACAGTAAGACTTAGGCGTCCTTATGCGATCGATCTGGGGTGGAGGAGGACAACACTCAACAGAAAAGAAAAATAACCACACAGTAATCCGTTTTAGACCATTCTGAATCCAAATCCGCAAAAAAACCATAGGTGAATGTTTGTGTGTGTGTGTGTGTGACAAAATCTTGTGTCGTCTGCCCAGGCCTTAGTACTCAACCGATTTTCCTGGTTCTTTTTTTGTTCGACGCGGGAAACTATCTAGTTGTGCACTACGTCACCAGAATTTAGAATTTTTCTTTTAAGGGAGGAAGGGAAAGGGGGGGGGGTTAATGCTCAAAAAACGTGCGTTATTGGGCCTAATTTTGTGTACTCTACTGTGAGCCGCCGCTCACGAAATCTCAATCGCCACCGCCAGAAATTAATTAAAATCAAGAATGAGCATGGAAGGATCGGTAGCACACGCATCACAGCCGAGGGGCGCCGGGTGGGGCCTCCCGCCGTTGGGACATCGAGAGCGGAGGGGGGCGCGTACTTAAGGCGGAGCGCCGCGCCCCCTCCCTCAATCCTGCAGGCTCCTCGCTACCATCCCCCCCTTAGTGCGTCTATACGTCTCGTGAAAGCTATTAGACTGCAACTATTGCGCAACCATTGCTATCAAAAACTTTTCCACTTCGAAAATTAGTAAAATTACTAGAAGTGCTTTAGAGTCATAAATTGCCCGACCCTGCCTACCAACGGACCCCCATCGGAATAACGGAACAACATCACTGCAACGGGAAGTCATCACCCTAGACTGTGAACTGTGAGTGAAGTTATTTTGATAATTATTGGCCAATAATTGCTAGGTTGGAGACAGAGTTAAATAATAAACATTCCTAGAACAATTGCTCGTTTTGCCCTCAAGCAACTCGATTTCGAACCTTGTAAAATAGTTCCTAAGACGAATTGTTCCTATTGCTTAAACTAGAATCATATTTACTCATAAAGAAGACAGGGTTATTTTATATTGAAAGTCATTCGTTATCGTCAACATTTTATTAATTGCTACCATACATTCTGTACACCATTCTTTCCATTGCTCTTATCATTTTATTATACACATTGAATTGCATTTTCCACGTGGGTTTTCATTCAGCAACACCTGCAACTCCTCAAAGTGGTCAGAGTAAAATTAACAGCAATCATTGCACAACGATCATTTTCACCTATAGGGATATTAGAGTAAATTGCACAACAGTGCTTGCATTCCCTTTTCTTCCTTTGCCGAGCATAGTGGTGAAAACCCCTTCAGGGAATTGCTCCATTTCAGGTCCGGCCATTGCAGTTTGCCTACCTCGATCGCCGCAACTGTTGCACCTCCAGTTAAGTATTTTCACCTACCTAATCTTAAGTTGCACAACTATTGCTCTTTCTTGTCCCTTTTCACATTATTTCAGCACAACGTTATTTCCTAACCCCTTCAGGGCTAGGGGCGGCCTACACTACCCAGGCCTCAATTTCCAACCGATTTTCGTGGTTCTTTTTTTATTCGACGCGGAAACCTATCTAGTTGTGCAATACTCATCGGAATTTCAAATTTTGAATTTTAAGGGGGGTAAAGGGGGGTTATTACTCAAAAACATGCGTTTGCGGGCATAATTCTGTAAAATTTGCCCAAGCCTCTATTTCCAACCGTTTTGAGTGTTTCTTTTGTTCGACTCATAAATCATCCAAATTGCACACTATTTCACCAGAGTATCAAAATTCGCAAGAGGAGGGGGTGAGTGGGGGATAATGTTCACAAAATATCCGATTTTTCCATATTTTGATTCCTTTGTAGCTTACCTACTAATTGTATCCAAGCTTTGAAATTGAGAAAAAATTCTCGTTATACCTCCGGATTTTTATGAATTATTCTCTGTCCCACCGTGGAACTAATAGTGGTGCCACCATGGTGCCAGGGCACCATAAACCGCATATTTCATGGGTTTTTAAAAGTTTTTTTTCGTGTTTCACCTTGAATACGGAATTGAACTTCAACGGACTGCCTACCAAAACAAATAGATGAAAGTTCAACGTTACGAAGTATTACTGCTTTGGTGCCAGACTGGCACCATTGCTGGAGGGGGGGGGGGGGATTCGAATTCGCATGTTGGGTGTCGTAGATCATGGTTTTAAAATGCTCTTCAAATTCGAGGCTCCCATGCCGCTAGAAATGTTATGGTGGATAAGGGTGAGGGGGGGATCACTATTTCTTGCCTAAAATACCTAATAAATTACATCGAGTGAACCGTTTTTCCCGTAACCAAATGGTATTAATTGACCCTATGCTTATCGAATGGGACGTCCCCTGGAATGCATGCATTACTAAACAATATGTTTTTTAATGTTGACGTACAAATTTTAGTAACAACCTAAGATAGGATTCAAGCCTGCGATGGTAAGTGTTATACGAAAAAACGAGAGGGCTGAAAGTTGCACTCTCAAGAGAAGCCACCCACTTCAATTTCATGTTGTTGTTGTAATGGTCGATTTTTTTTTCTCCTAAGATTGGCACCCCAAGTTATGAAGCTACAGTCTAGCATCGTTTTGATACAGTTTTCCACCGTTTTTCCTCAAAATACAAAGTTTTCTCAAACGCTGATCAAGTGCTTTTCTGAGGCCAGAGTTTCCCGGTAAAACTGACCAAGTAAAATTTCGAGAATTTTAGGGCTTTCTATAGTAATTTCTAGCCAATAACGATAACCACGCCTCGATGAGACTTCAATTTGACGAAACATAAAAAATCATGATGACTATTATTGAATAATCACCATGCGACCCTATTTGCAGGAATGATCAAGTGAACCGTTTTCCTGAAAATTTCCTGGAAAAATTGACTAAGTCCTAATGTTCTAGAAAAAGAACTATTATGACAAAATGACGTGAAAAATTCATTAATTTCGAGTACAATAAGCATTTAGAGGTCCCTAGGAATATGGTATAATAGTTTTTGAAGTTACAGACTGTTTTTTATATGCTAATTTTCTGACTGGAAAAAGTAGTAAACTTCAGACGGCTCTCCTGAAAACTAGCAAAATGTCACTTGGTCACTTTTTGCAATCACCCGACGAAATATGATCCAGATTGTAATATATTTTCCTCATTAAGGGGGTCTCAGTCGGTCGCCATTCATTGTCGTTTCGGTTTAGTATATTCCTAAATTGCAAGTATTTGAACTTTAAAAGTTGTACCTATATTTGAAATTTGCAAGGATTTTCAAAATTCATTAGTGCAGCAGTTTGGGGAATAAGAAATTTCACCATGTTTGAATTTCCTATTTTTACCCCAAAATCGGATTCAGCACCTCGAAAAACCCCCAATGGCAAACTTACAGCCCTTACTGCCTAATTTACGAATAAACAAAACAGTGTAGAAAATATGAACGTTTAAAAAAACCGGGAGGATGACGTCAACCTGGAATAGTTCATTTACAGCCACTTGAAGCGCTGAGATCGTGAAACCTATATAGTCCCCAGATGCAACATTTCACAAAACCAGTAAAGATCAAAATCGAACAACTGAAGAAAAAATAGAAAAAGCAAGATGTGGAAAATTAGGTTTCCCTGTACTTGTTTGATAACTTTCCTCTTAGATAACATGATTTTGTCATACCTACCATCGGGCAACACTGGGAGGAGACGGCGATCTGAACAGCCAATCAGCAAGCGTTCCTGCTTCACGTTGAAAAGGTCCGTTTTCCCGGTTATTTTTTGAAATCATAAATTTTGATTGTCTCCCAAAAATAACAGGAGACTTATTTTCCTAAATCAACCCGATTTTCATCCATCCCACACCATTAACTATTCAGGAAATCAATGCTAAGTGGCAAAAGTGCTGCGTACGGCGGACGGCGTACGGCGGACGGACGGCCAAATTTTTATTCGATTTTTGGATTCTACGTACCTCGAAACGTAAACCATAAAATGTTGAGGGGGCGTTAACAATTTTTTTTTCTTGGTCGATTCCAAAGGTTCATTATTGAAAATAATAAACCAAAATGCAAACAGAATTCGGTGAAATTCCTCATTGAAAAACTGAAAGATTGCCAATAGAATCATCAAAATCGAATGATAATTGCCAGAGAAAAATGAGAAAAACTGTTTATTCGGTTAGGTTTTGATGGTGTTTGAAGGGTTTTTCTGGGCTAGCCTCAAAACAGCCCATTGAATTTCCCTAACTTCGGACTAATTGCGCGCAATTCGCCGATATCGCTCAAATTTAGAGCTTAGTTTTTGGGTTTGGCCCAAGATGAATGATTATTGATTTAATAATAATACGATCACGAGGAGCCAATGTACATGTTGTGAAAAAGCGAAACATAATCAATCAAAAACCACTTCTTAATCGTGTTGCTGATCTTCAACACCGAAAACCATGAACATGATCGTGAATTTCATCTTTGGCATTGGGCAATAATTGCCCAATAATTGATGAATTATTCATCAGTGGAAGATAATGCCCTGAAATAGCAATATATTTCTATAGGTACGATCATACTACTCTATAAAAATCTATATTGCCCACCTGTTCAGGTTCCTACAAAATTGAAAACTGCAACGGTTAGAAAACAATATATTTACACCTTCGTTTACTGAAGTGTTTCACTAGTAAAGTGTTATCTTAACACAATTTTGTATTTTTCTCGAATGTACTTGTAGGTAGTGTTTATCTTAATAACGTCAGTATCCAATGAACGAACAAATTCATCATCATCATAAAAAAATAACGGCATAACCAAGGTACCTATTGCTATGGTTATTTGTAGGAAGAGTAACAGTATCTTGAAATTAGCTTGGTATTCTCGTGATACTTTTAGAATTTAAACTCCATTGCCTCACCTCGGATGTACTTTAAAAAAGCCAAATTACCTATATAACTTAGAAAGTACAGAGCTCATCGTAGGTACCTAGTTAGTACGACATTACGTCCTAGTTTATAAGTAGGTTGATGATTATTTTACATAATTCTTTCAAATTAATTTACTGGATTAGACATTATCTTACATGTTCATTTTCTTAAGGCTATTTACTTCATAAATTCTGTTTTTTCGGTTGGTTGTTGTTTCCAACTGCAATTTGTATTTTTTTTTAAATGTGTACCTACCTAGTTATCTATTGAAATAACTGTATGAAACCTTAAAAATACTTATCTCGACAACGATTTTTTTTACGACGAAAATTTTTCTCAGTAAAAAGAGGTAGGTTCCAATCTACAGTCGTGGACTTATCTTATTTTTCATGCATTTATATTCTTGTAAACATGATGTAGTACTTGATACGTATGAACCTACTGAAAATTATGAACGTCAGAGGGACATACAAATTTCGACACATGCTAGGTTCATAGGTAGACAAATAGGTAACAAATCCTTGGTAAGCTTACTTTTTATCCTGAACGACGATTTGCTAAATAAAAACGTTACAGTTCATACGTGAAAATTACATTTCTCATAGGTCTCAGTATTATGTATACAGTATCTCCTAGATACTTCAATTATCCCTCAAGTTCTGTACATACTAACAGGACATTCTAACTTTGAAAGATATGTTTTTAACAAAAGAAAGTACCTACTAATAATTTCAGCAAAGAGAGAAGTCTCATATTATGTGTCACCGCTCTTATAATAAGAGTACCTATATAAATGAGTTAGTTTATAGCTATATGTAGGTACTTAATAAACCTGGAATCAGTCGTTATCGCACCACAAAATACAGGACTTAGGGCCTTTTTGAAAACATCCACACCTTCCTTTTGTCCACCTTCTACCTAACCCAGTAGATAACTATTATTCAATTTCATGCTCGTGCAATGTACGTATGAATATACTCGTATATGAATATGTCATATTCAATTTTTGAAGATGTTAAAAGAAGTGTAGAATCTACACTTTGCATCTGATGCAAATGAAATGCATCGGTTACCAGGTGATAAACTAGTATTTTTATGCTTTTGTGAATAGGAATGTTCTTCTTGTTGACTATATAAGAGCGCATAAAAAAAGGTCTGCCACGTGAGTGTGGTACATAGCTTCTTCGTATTCATAACTCGATTGCATTGAAGATCTGATGGATAATAGATAATCTCAAAAATTCAATCTCCAAGTTCCTACCACCACCCTCAAAATTTGATGATTACAAGACGATGAATTTTAGAGGAGAATATCTCTACACCCTAACCGCACAATCTCCGAAAATTGTATTGAATTCGGTGGAAAATGTGGCTGTTACAAGGATTTTAGTTTTGCACGTGCGCAGAAGCTACTATCGATCTGGGATGATTTTCGTAGGGGAACATAAATATAAACGCCAACCTTCACAATCCGTGGAAATTTAATCAACATCTGATAGTAAGTTCGAACAGTTTTGCCCGTTACTAGGTATTAAACGTAAAACGCGAGTGAAATTTTCATTTTGGAGGACTTTTTTTTTCAACCTTGAACATTGAAAACAATGCTCTCAGTATCTTGGTTCTGCTTGGAAGCAAAATGCATGGTTGGAATGTTCAAGCCCTTGACCATTAAAATCTTAGAAGTTACCCGTATTCTGGATACAAGATACTGAATTGAAAGTTCAGTGGGCCACGCACACGTCTATGTAATATCGTGATTTTGCTACCCTTTCGAGTTCATTTTGGTTTGAAAGTAGGCTCAGTAATTTAGTGCAGGAAATACCAGGCTCCAGGTTTTGTACTGCTCGGGTAGAAGACAACAAGGCTCTTGCCTTCGATTTAATTTTTGAAAAGGTGTATTCTGCCGGATTTAGCATTGGCGAATATGGAGGCAGGTATTTCATTGTATGGGGAGAGTGTCCCACAATTTCCCTAACCTTGAAACGTGAAAAACCAAATTTTGAGGGGGTTACATTTTTTTTCTTGGTCGATTCCAAAAGTTCATTATTGAAAATAATAAACCAAAAATTATGAAATTGGTTGAAATAATTATGATATTGGTTGACAAAATATGAATTTCTCTGGAAAAAGCTATAATATAGCTTTTTCCAGAGAAATTCATATTTTGTGTCACATATATTATATTATATGAATTTCTAAATTTCTAAATTAGTAAGTTGTGTTGATATGGGATTCCCAATTTTCAGTGTGTATGTTCGTGAGCAGGCGTTGACGCAGCGCAGCTCTCACTGCACCGCCTAAGCAACTCCACTGGACCATTGATGCCCTTGAGGCTTCTTCAGAGTTGGGTGAGATTTATTTTCTGGTGGGGTAACGATTGAATTTCCAAAACTACCTGCGTTAGAATTGAAACTAAACTTCTTTAGCGTCTTTGAATGGGAGCCTGAAGACTTCTTTTAATATCGACATAGCAGTAAATGTCACCTATTTACACTCTATTCGATTTCCTCTGATTCCAGAAAATAATGAAAAGGATGGCAAAGTTTTAGCGAAGAATGCAAAACAAAAGCAGAAGTGGTATCGGGGAGTAGAACGAACTGCTTCCACTCTGAGCTGCTGATTCGCCAAGATCGGGCGGCGGATAATCGTACAAGCCTTCCTTGATCGTAATATCGTATTCGTCCAAGACGTTCGACCTCACTTCAGGGTGAGTCTTTATCCTCAAGTACGGACCATGAGCGTGGTTCATCTTCGGCCATTCTTTCACCCCAGTCGCCGGTGTAGGTTTCCTTAGGGTCAAAAATTGTTGAGATGTGTCAAAGGTTTTGATGATTTATTCAAAAAGACTGGCTAACAAATTGTGGTTGTTTGTTCAAGTCTGAGATCCTGATAAGAATCGAATCTACTACTTATTTATTTTACAAAACATGTGTCTTCCTGCAGTGTCCTTCTTTTACACGACTTTAGTATAGGTATTGTTGACAAAAAGCATACCTACAGGTTCCCAAAAAATGTACTACTATGGAGTCTTGGACTAGGCAACTATTCGAAAATGGCTTCGGAGCTCACTCAGCTGATCAGTGATCTGAAGAGTGAAGAAGATCTTCTCGAATGCTGGAGACGCCTGGAAGAGCACTGATCAGCTGAGTGAGCTCCGAAGCCATTTTCAATCCTATTGAACGCAGGAAGCTGAAATTTGAGAGGGAAGGTCAAGGGAGAATACAGATGGTGGTAGGTGCTATTGATGGAGAACCAGTGATCTATACAGAAGGGTGATCTATACAGAAAACGGGAGATATGTTGCCATAAAAATTGAAAAGAGCTTGAGAGAAAAATTTGAAAATGTCTAAAAAAACACAAACGGTGGATACAGCTTTCGTATAAGTACGCAACCACGAGAGACATTTTATGTCTTATGTTTAATGAATTGAGAGCTTTCCAGTGAGTAGTGAACGATTTTTGTGGGGTGGAAAATGAGGAAATTAGTTTTCCCTAGGAACGATTGGTTGTCGTGAAAATCATCAGAAATTTCCGCGTAACGCTCCCCTTGTAACGCTCCCCGCGTGACGATCCCCGCGTGACGATTTTTCATTTATGTGCCATAGTAAAGACATAAAATGTCAAAACGTAAAACGCAAGTGTGGAAGGTGTTATTTCTTCGAAATAAATTATTAATGTAGTCATTATTCAAAGTGAGATTCATGTTCCATCGATTATTTTGTGGGTAGGTATTTATTATATTCTACTCGGCCATGGAATTGGACCTAGTCGATATTTGAAACAAAGAGTGTAGGGAACGAAATAGGAATTCATACGATCTAAACTTTCAGTTAAGTTGAACTCACCCACTGATGGCGAAGTTTGTCCAGAGTTCAACCATAGTTTTAGCCATAATTTTTTCCCGTTCGGTCAGATTTCCTTTATCATCGGGAAATAAGTAGACAAGGTCGTCTGAATGAGCTACGCCTGAAACGATTTGACTAAGTACGTAGAAATCCTGCAGTGTAAAATAATGAAATGGCACAGCATTTGATAATAGTTAATAATAAAATTTATGCCATTGTTTGCTATGTATTGACACTTTATAAACTGAAGACTGAAGCTCATTATTAGTCTGGGTATTCTTTGTTTTAAAAGGTAGTTAAGTACCTACCAACTTAGGCTAGTAGTATTATACTTACCTCCTGGAAACGGATATGTTAAACCCTGATTGTAGCCCCACTTCGTTATGTGACCTTGATAGTTGAAAGTGTACACGTACGTATCAGTGAACTTGTAAGTTTTTTTCGCTTGTAAGAAAATACACGATTTTAGCAACAGCAATCCACAAATCTGCATAAACGAAATTTTTGAATTATTTAAGGAAGTTTACAAAATAATAGCATGATTTGGTTATTGTAAAGTTAAAACTGAAAGTTATCTGGTTAAAGCTTAGGTGACAATTAGATAAGCAACAGTTTCTTTTCAACAATCCAGATAACTCAATAGAGCATTCCTCTTTCTTGGTACTTACATCAGTTAGTCCAGGTACCATGAGTGTGAAATTTCCAAGTTGGGATCGATTGAAATAATGTTCATTGAATACATCTGCTATCGCACCAGAAGGATCTTTTATCCCTAAATGGACATACATTTCATTGAAATATTAGATAAACCATAAAAAAGATTAGGTAGGAACTTGTAGGTATCAATAATGATAAGTATAATAGTAATGGTATATATTAAAGTTGTTTTCGTCGTAATGCGCGTTGAGTTGTTCTTACTCAGCAGTGAGAACACATTAAATATATAATATCCTTTTGGGTTGATACAAAAAGGGTGGTAAGTTTGATGGGTAGCATGGAAATAATATGAACATAATGTAGATACTGTGAAATTAGTTACATCTAGTTCCATATAGAGCACTCTACTGATGATGTATTCCATAATATCAAACAATAACTTTTGTGATTATGTTGATAAATTTTTGAATCAACAAACATTTACGCGATCGGAGAGTTGTTTTGGTTTATTATTTTCAATAATGAACCTTTGAAATCAACCACGAAAAAAGTTTGACCCCCTCTCAAAGTTTGTTGGTTTACGTTTGGAGGTACGTAGAATCCGAAAATCGAACACAAATTTTGGCGTCGGTCCGTCTTCAGCCGTACGCGGCACTTTTCTTTGTTACTATGGACCGATTTTGAAGAAATGTGGCTCCATTTGGGGTCTAGTTGTGCCGCAAAGCTTTTGGTTGACGTCAGTCATTTCTAAGGGATGAATAATGAGGGCGGAAATTTTCAAAACGCTCAAAAACTTTCGATATAAAGGTATTTTTTTTTAATCAATTTAAAATAATATTGTTGCATTTTTAGAATCGAATGAGACAACGCAGCCCTCTGTAGCACCAACCGTTCGCTCCCTACGAGTAAGTATGGATTTATGATAAATCAGTAACACGAGTGTGGATCGCAAAAGAGATCTCCATTGAAATTTCAGCTGACCGAAATGCGATTGTTGTTCGTTTCTTTGAATTGTGCTCAATTTTGCGTCCTTAGTAACAAGTAATCAAATTCCTAATGAAGGCACCCGAAACTCTTTATTTCTTCAAAATAAACTTGATTCTGGAGCGAAAATATTGTTGGTAGGTACTGACCCGGCAAAGCTGTGTTCTTTGCAGGCGAGTGATCTATACTGAGAAATAATAGACCGTTGTGTAATAATTTCCCCACTTTTCCTGTGATGAATTGAATAGCAATGATTTTCCCTGATTGATTGAAATTGAGCCATCGGTTAAGAAATTAACGTCCAGAAAGAGCAGTGGTCAGACAGACCAAAAAACAGGTGTTCAGAAAGCATTGAAAGTTAAAATGAAAACCTGAATTTTCTTGATTTTCTCTTCCTTTGGTAGTGAGGAAACAAAAATAATGCGAATCAACACGTGGGTTTATAGTTGGAAAGTAGAGCTTCCTCCAGGACTGGCGGGCTCAAAAGCTCCGACAACTGGGTTTCCTGGTGCTTTTGTGCCTTAGTAAAGTTCGCTTGTGTGGAAAGTCCTTTTGTGAATAGTGTTTTGTGTTCTATTGCAACTCAAATGAACCTTGGTTATTAGAATGGGACTTTACCCGTGACCTATCAGTCTGAAAAAAATTAAGAAACATAATCTCCCATTTTTAGTGATTTTGTGTCACGGTAATATCATGATGAGTCAGTCATAATTTACTCGAAACCTTCGGAAGTGATTGAGAGCTTGTTGGTTCAGCACGATATTTGAAAACGATTTATTTCCATTCCATCATAGTGCATTAAACCACCGATGGTAGCCACTGATTCTCTTGTGATTTTGCTCATCAGCAAAGGAAGTTTATTTTCATGAATAAGATTGAATCACACTTAGTTCATGACAGTAGTGTTGTTCATGACTGCTTGTATTGAACATTACAAAGGATATACTTGGCTTACAAAGGATACCTTGGACGCTTTGCTTTGGAATGGTGTAGTGAGTGACCTACGGAGTTGTGAACCAATGGTACGGAACAAGGTGATGTACCATGCAATGATTTTAGTACCACTTTTCTACCTGGTAGATATTCTGTACTACTCACCACTGAACTTCAGTGCTGCTTCTGTATACTCATTATTAATCAACGCAGAGCCTTCGGTTAGGTTTCTGTTGAGGATAAAATCATAGATATCTAAAACAAGAATAATAACACAATTCATTTTGATTTGATGGGGAAATAACAGTTGGAATAGGAAATAGGAGGCATACAAAAACACTATTCAAAATAACCAAAAATAGAATAGAAAGATAATAATCACAGGTAGGAAAAAGCGAAGAAAATAATAATAGAAGACAACAAAATGAAGAGAGAACTACGCCGACGAAAAACATGCAGCATGTAACTCATGTAAAGATTGAGTAAGCCTTAAACTAAAACTGTTCTGGGAGACCAAACACGTACGTAATTTTAGAGTTATTAATAACATTATTACCTAATTCAATACTAAAATAGGATATTTGAGGTAACTTTTGATAATGAATCTATACTACGTGTATCTACCTGCTGAGTGTTATATGAATATTATGTTAATGAATATAGTTAAGCGTGATCTAATAACAAAATGTGATTTGTATCACTACCAGAGTTAGTGAATGTACAAATTGTTATGAACATGAATGTTGTTTATACGCTAGATATAATAAACAGGTAATCAAGAATCATGAATTGGGTGGAGGGTTGCTCTGAAGATTCAACAGTTTCTGGCGGAGTTGAAATATTTTAAAACAATTTTGTAAGGGGTACTAGTCTTTATCAAGGTTCTATATTATTTTATTCAATGTCAAGGTTGTACGAAAATGACAAAATAAGATGATATCTATCCATCGCACATGTTCACCTCTACTTAGGTAGGTATCTATTGAATTTTATCTGAAACGGATTGAAAGAAACAAAATGTTGGTAAAATAGAGGTGAACCACAACCTACCGCTCAGCGTCATCGGTCCATTCGCAAACACTTCTTTAGGTATAACTAAATTCTTTACTACAAGTTCTTTTATATGTAACATAAAATTATGGAAATCTGAAAGGCAAAAGAAAAAAGTATTATATTTCTAAAGGGTGGATGTACTGGAGCATTTAATGGAGCATTTACTAATTTAGTAATATAGAGAAACAGTGAAGATTAGTGATGTACGCGAATCATTTTTTTAATGATTGATTATTGTATCGAAGAGAGTTACTTTAAAACTGTGGTGTTCAACAGCACCAAAATATTTTCAGCGTTCTGAAAATGGGAGAATAGTACAATAACTAATCTCAAATCAAATAGCTCTCGCGTTTGAAAATGGAGGCTGCCGGAATATTTTAGAAGAAGGGTAAAGTACTAGTGGGAAGGGAAGGCAAGAAGATAGGGTTCACAATTCACAACTGTTTCGTTGTAAGTAAATTATTATATTATTATAATTTACAACTGCTAGTAAATTATGCAGTGGCATAGTATTGAATATTAGGTGATAAGATGTTATTATACCAGTATAAATAATGTCAAGACTTACTCCCTAGTATTAGAGTTCCTTCATGCTTGGTAAAGCCAACCATTGTTGGGACTCTGTGATAGCGGCCTTCCGTGAAAGTAACTTTTGGATCTTCCACCAGAAATTTCTGTTTCCCTGCCACTTGGACTACAGCATGGTTTCCTCCATTCACCGTAACCTGGTGATACTTGGCAATTGCAGTAGCCTGTAACGCCAAATATGAAAAATTAAGAAAAAAATATGTGTAAATAGCGAGAGACGAAACAAAGGTACACTACAGAAACGCTCACAACACTGTGAAGAAGGAAAGCAATCTCCCCTGAAGGGGGGAGAATCATCTGAAAGTAGCGGGCAAATTCAAGATCGCCGATATTTCATGATTGATTTAATTTTTACTGGTATCTATGAATACAATAAAAAAAAACAACATATTGAAAAAAAAAACAACTTATTGGATAGTTTTGGATTAAAAAAACTGACGAAATTTCCTATGTTTATTATTAAAATGTTATGATGGGCGATGAAGAAGCTGCCCCACTGGCAGGAACAACACCGCATTTGGGTCCTCTGCGCCCGACCTATACAGGGTGTTTCACGAAAAGGTTACACCCCCCTTCATTTTCGCAAAATACAGCGTAAAAAATTCCGACCAACGCAATTCTTCATGATTTTTTATGAGGATCTCAGGAAAAATACTTTTGCGCAAAAAAGTTGCGCGCAATCGTGCGCAATTGACACTAACTTCATTTTTTCAAATGGAACCCCCCCTTTTTTATTACAGATTCGGATTCTACGTCAAATTTAATGAAAAATTCATACCCACGTCGATTTGTTTTATTGCGCGCAACCTGGCTATTTGAACGCTCTAAGTTGCGCAACTCCACAATTGCACAAAAATTAGATTTTGGAGAACCCTTAGTGTGGCACATGTTTTTTCATCATTTTTTAACGCTAAAACACGTGGTGACATCTGTTTTTCAATTTGACTGGAATTTTTCAAAATAGCAGCCAAAAATTCGGTTGTTTTTAGAGAAAAAATCGCTCTTTTTAAATCGTTATGAATTTTTAGGTAATTTTATTCAGTTCAAGCATGATCATGCTGTCAGTTTTTATTTTTAACTCCACCGTAGACGGCCTCAAGCCCGTGGTTCAAAAGGAGGTGAGAAAATAAAAAATAAACATGATTTCGACCTCAAAACTGATGTTTTCGTGAAAGAAATATTAATTTGTCCTCTTGAAATCTTGGTCTTCCTCAAAACGGATGACACCCTGTGATTCAGCGTTAAAAAATGATGAAAAAACTTGTGCCACACTAAGGGTTCTCCAAAACCTAATTTTAGCGCAATTGTGGAGTTGCGCAACTTAGAGCGTTCAAAAAGCCAGGTTGCGCGCAATAAAACAAATCGAAGTGGGTATGAATTTCTCATGAAATTTGACGTAGAATCCGAATCTGTAATAAAAAAGGGGGATTCCATTTGAAAAAATGAAGTTAGTGTCAATTGCGCACAACTTTTTTGCTCAAAAGTATTTTTCCTGAGATCCTCACAAAAAATCATGAAGAATTGCGTTGGTCGGAATTTTTTACGTTGTATTTTGCGCAAATGAAGGGGGGTGTAACCTTTTCGTGAAACACCCTGTATAACTACTGAGAACGGAGCCTTTCGCTCCCCGAGATGACAAAGGTACCTCGACAGTACCTTCTTCAGATTTCTCCACTCTACCAATGCTTGAAACACCGAAGGATGCGTTTTCCTTGTAAGTTCCGAGATATTTTCTCGGTGTTATTGAAGAAACATGCGAATCGCTTTTGTTTATACCACCTACCTCAACAAACTGGTATGTAAGAGATTTCTACTTCTTGTACATATACTTCTGTAATGTTGGTTAGCGTTTCTTTCTAAGCTCCACTGAGCTTGTCCTTGGGTTAAAAAAAACGTCTGCCAAGTTGGGTGGGCAGTATAGCTTCCTCACTCATTGACGTATAGAATCAGTTGGCGAAAAACAGGAGAGGAAATGGCCTTGGAGCTCACTCAGCTGATCAGTGACCACTCAGGCACCTTCAGCATTCTCCATTGACCCTGCCTCTCAAATTTCAGCTTCCTGCGTTCAACAGGAGAGAAAATGGCCTTGGAGCTCACTCAGCTGATCCGAAGGTGCTGAAATTTATAGGGGACCGTCTAGGACCTAACCCGCACAATCCCTGAAAATTTCATCAAAATCGGACCACAGGTTAGTATAGTTTTGCCCGGGACAAGGATTGACCACAGACAGACCGACAGACCGACAGACCGACAGACAGACAGACAGACAGACACGGAACCAAAATTGTTCGGGAAGCTCTAAAACGCAAAAAGCAAGTAGAAATTTTGATTTTGGAGGACATTTTTTTTTTCACTTCTTTCACGAATACAAAGCTTCCCTACCTTCGGTAGTGAGGAAGCAAAAATAGAAAATAGAACTGAAAACACGACGTAAAACAAACTCAATGAAAACAAACTGAATCACAAACACAAACATAAAAAAATAAAAAATAAAAGTTCAACTAGCCTTATCAATTACCGTGAAGGTGGAATGCGCGTTTAGGATGTCATATACAGTTACATTTTTGAGACACTCGTATATTTGTTGATTCGAGCCGCTGCATTTGACTTCACGAGCGATTTCCAGAGCATGGTTGGCGGCATTGTGGTCCATTGTCCAGTCGCATAGTGAACCTCCGCTTTGGATGATTGCCCTCTGGAAGAGCCCTGAAATCAGCTGAGTCAGTTCCAAAGAGGAGACATCGAATTTTGAAACACAATTGGGATGATACACCTGGTCACGATATTTGAAATGGGTAAAGTCATTCGCCAATGTTCAGGCTATTGGGGAGTGCCGGAGTGGTCTGGATTAAAAAAGGTCGCGAATTGATTTTGCTTAGATATTATTTGAGAAGCTCTTACCGGTAGTTGGACATAATACCATGATAAAAATGCATTATTATCACTATTTAAGCATTATTCCTATTTATAATATAAATGATTAGTAAAAATATGAAGCTTTGTAATACAATTTTTCGTACAACATAATTAAAGATTACTAGTTAAATGCTGCTCTTTTATTTTCCAGAATTATTGACATCATGTACATAACTCTCAACTGTAATCTATTTTCTTATGAAACTTATACTAATAACTAACCTACCAATATTAAGATTTTGTCAACTTATTGTTTTCTTTAAATTTCAAGATACATCTTATCTTGGTTAAAGTGTTACTCAGTATAGGGGTGGCGGGCTATGGAAATAAAGTTAAGAAAGACACTGACTTATTTTTTTTTACTTTATTTAAAT
This sequence comes from Apolygus lucorum, assembly GCA_009739505.2. NCBI lineage: Eukaryota > Metazoa > Arthropoda > Insecta > Hemiptera > Miridae > Apolygus > Apolygus lucorum. Next base: position 68,553,918 of record CM019176.2, on the reverse strand, counting down.
AAAGTTAAGTTTACCTTTTGGCATTTTGGCACCTATTTGTTTCTCGGTTACTGTTTGGCCATAATGCTTACTGTTCAAATGTTTCCCAAACAATACCTACATCTAATCCTCCTCTAAAAAGATTTTGTATATATTTTTCAAGATATAATTTAAAAATGCGCTTTTGACGTCATACGCATAGAGGTTTCCTGAATAAAATTGTATTACTACTAAGTACATTTTATCGATCACAAATGGTGATTTTAAAGACATCCAAAGTTAATTAAATTTCTTTTCCATCTCCTATTTCCGTCTAATCTTAATGGTACAAACTTGATTCAATACCTTGTGTTAGAGGGCTCGCAAGCATTAGGGACACTGCGGATCCTCCTGAGCTTTGGCCAAAAATCGTTATTTGCGTAGAATCTCCACAAAAGTCGTCTATGTGCTCTTTAGTCCATTGAAGTGCCATCAACATGTCCAACAATCCCATATTTCCAGAAATGTTGTCATCCTGAAGGGACAAGAAACCTAGAAATAATGAGTGGGGGATCCGTGTTACAAGACCATGGAAATGACACAATCATCTTGTAAATACCAATAGTGGTGAGGTAACGACACAGATGTTGTTAAATGAAAACACTCTGGAACATTCCTGGTTCTCGAAATAAGTAATTATTAATAGTTGTTAATAATCATTAATCTGTTGTTAATGATTATTATTCATTATTAACTGCTCTGCCATATCAACTACTAATTGGAAATTCAGTCGGATACAAAACATCGTTCAATTAGTATGAACACATTCGTGAGAGTGCAACTAGGTTCTGGCAGAATCGAATTTCGAGTAATACCTACTTTGGTGTCTATTATTAATGTTAAGAATGAAACGCACCCAGAATACCGTGAGGTCATGCGAAACAATTCTGCTCGTCTTGTGAACCCAACAAAATTTTGGGTAGAAAATCGGTGGTTGGAGATGTTGGAGGTCGAAAATGCAAGAAAAAGACCTACGCCATTCTCATCTTTGTATGATCGGATATCGCGGCTTACTTACCGAAAGGTCCAAGTCTGTAGTTTATGGTGACAAGGACAACGTCTTGTTCGAGGAGATGGTTAGGCCGAAAACCGTGAGCTGAGCCAACTCGGAAGGATCCTCCATGAATCCAAAACATAACTGGAAATCGTTTACTGCACGTAGTGGGTTTCTGTACATAGAAATTATCCGTTACCTATTATTGATGAGAGTGGCCATTTATTCTTTGATGACAGCTGCTAATCGCTTCTTCATCGATGTTAATTTACTCATAATTTGGTGTATCTTATTTTTATTGATTTTTTAAGTCCTCATTTTAGTTATAATTTCCTTTTATGGATATTTCTTCAGTTATTTTATACAATATTGTTCTGTTGGACGTAGAAGACGATCAAACCATTAAAAACATGAACACATAATATAGCTTGTTTTTATAGCTTCGTCTCTCCCATTGTCGCAAACTCATCATAACATTATAATGATCCTCCCAAACATGTTATAGTTGGATGAGGACGGGAAATTTGGATTCGGCTGTCCTCGATGTAAGATTTAATAGTCAAGTGTATTTTCCCATTGCTGAGTCGTTAGGATTTTGAGGCATTGTCTTTAATGATCACTTCATAGGATACTTTATTGGGTTCAATGTTATAATATTAGGTGATTGCCAAGTGCAGCATGTGAATATCTCAACATACCGTCCTCATAAAAGAAAAGCCGAGTAAACACAACAGCACTAACACTGATTTTTGTAGCCTTCTCCCGAGAGCTCGTTGTAATTCAAAGCAATATCCATGGAGCTCCAGTCTCCGATTTGAGCAAAATTGGGCCATTAGGAAAAAGTTATAGGGCAATCACCTTTATTTGCTCTATAGCAATGACATTAATATTCACAGATCGAGAGACACATTCACAGAATCGAACTTGAAATGAAATATTAATTTTGCAACTCCCAATTGTGAGGTATGAGGTGTGTTATTATCAGTTCTAAAAATGTCTATCACGATTTTATTCAGGAAAAATACTTCAAAGACTTCCAGTACCTATTAAAGAAATATTTTTCAGGCGATTTATGAATGAACTCGTTTGAAAATACTTCAAAGACTTCCAGTATTAAAGAAATATTTTTCAGCTGATTTATGAATGAACTCGTCGACTTACCTGTATTGTGAAAACGTTGAGGTAGAGACAATCTTCGAGATCCTCAATATTTTGTGTCCTGTTAATTTCAAACATGTCCTCTTCTAAGAGGGCTTGTGGACATCTTCTCTTAAATTTTGTTGCGTCCAATTCTCCGCTCCACGGCTTAGCTGCCACCGGTTCCTATGAACACAAAATACCTAAATATTACATTCCATCTTATAGTTGTTTCCCTGCATAGCCTCATAGCCTGCTCGCCATTGGTTTTCCACATCAAAAAATGTATTGTCATTCAGTTGACTTTTAATTGTCAATAAATTATTACAAAAATCCCTTAAAATAACTCAGAATTAAATATCCCATCAAATCCACCTGTCAAGTTTCAAGCTCCTTAATACATTTGCAGGAATATTTGAATTGCTGCACAAAATAATGCATCACTTCGACATTTAAATCCATCCCGAAAGTACTTACAAGGAGAAGATAAAAAATAAGAAGGAATATATAATTACTAAATTCCGTAACTTCAACGTTAGCTAACCTAACTAGCAGTTAAAAGTTAAAAGTTAAAAGTGCAGTAGTTAAAAGTTAATTTGAAGATAATTTAGATGAATATTGATGTTTATATCAAAGGACCATAAATATTTTAACATTCCTAGAGGTTGTGAAAAAAACGCAGCAAACTATTACACATCGATTTATTATTTTACTGTACAGATCATTCGTCTGCGTAAAATGAGTCTTTTTCAATACCACCTCTAGCAATAATATCGCTATTTCAGAGATGTGGATGCTAAGGAATTGGATCTTATTTGCCAAGGAAGCCCAACTAAGTACAAATCTATTCAAAAAACAAACAATGCGCGAATTTGATCGAATGTGAAAACTCGTGTTTTTGATCTATTGAAAGTCCGGCCCTTAAGTCCTCTTAAGTTAAGTCCTCCTAGGGAGCGAACGGTTTGTCCTACAGAGCTCTGAGTGGTCTCATTCGATTCTAAAATTTATAATTTAATATTTAATATTAAATTCGATTTTAAATTGATTAAAAAAAACAATAACTTTACGTCAAGAGATTTTGAGCTAAGGGTTTTTTGAAAATTGTAAACCCTATTTTTCACCCCTTAAAACTGACACTACTTACACTAACCAATAGCTCTGCGGTACAACTAGACCGCAAATGGAACCCCTGTACCAAATTTCATTGTAAGCGATTCATGGTAGCTAATAAAAGTGCCGCGTACGGTGGTCAGCGGAGGGACAGATTTTAAAGAATTAAATTTTGGATTTTACATACCTACCTTGAAACAATCAAATAAACCATCTAATTTTTGAATAGGGATTGACTGAATGTTTCTATTTGTCTGCGAGTTGCTCCCAATTGTGATTTCACTGTCGTCTTGCCAGTAGCGCGATCTGTCGTCCTTACAGTTGATAAACCTAGAGGCGTTAATGTTACTCGGATGTTATCTTACCATTTTCAACTTCAATAGTCTATTTAGCCAAAGTATTTGAGCATGATTGCTGACAATGCAAACCCCATACCCCAGTTGTTAATCGCACGTCCAGTAGAGTCAAGTCGTACATTGAAATTGACAAATTATGAGTGTCACTTCTCCGAAGGACGAGCGCCACCTCAACTGTGAATTGAAAGTAATAATAATCAATGGCGTAACAACTGGTTAGGTATTGGTAATGATCTAGTTTAGGCGATGCCACTTAGTGAGCCGTTTCTCCAGACGTCTTCTCAATAGGAAAAATGTCGATTTTCATTTAGATCTTCACGAGCTTCGATTAGCTCATGCCACCCTACCATCCATTCAGGTTACAATTGAGATCGGTTACATCATTATTTCAAGGATGAGACCACGTTATTGCCGATAGGTTGGACAATTTATTGACTCTTTTTAGACTGACTTACTGTCACACTTCTTAGCGATACTTATCAAAATAAAATATATAACCTTGCTTGCAGTTTTGTTTTGGCTGTCGACACCTATTACCAGAAGATGGTATGGTTTTTATGAATCTAATCCCTTCCGGGCTTAAATTTGAAAACGCTGCAAATTATTACACAATGGTTTATCATTTTTCTATATAGATCACTCGTCTTTAAAGCCACCAACCATCCAACATGAAGAAAAACATCGATCGCATTTCGGTCAGCTAATATTTGAACGGAGATTAGGCCTCTTTTGCGATTCACACTAGTGTTTATGATTTATCGTACGTCCAACCCTTAAATTCTCGTAGGGAGCGAACGGTTTGTCCCACAGAGCTCCACGCGGTCTCAAAAAATTCTATAAAATCTTAAATTGAAGGAAAAACAATACCTAAGACGACACCCACAACTCTTTGTTTCTTCGAATTGTGTGTGAAGCGTTTAGTCCTTCAAAATAAACTTGATTGTGTAGCGAAAATATGGCGATGGCAATGATAGTGGCAATGGTAAAGCTACTTCTTGTAGATAAGTGATCTATACAGAAAATAATAAACCTTTGCAGCATTTTCAACAATGGCGGAAAGAAAATAAATGCACCATCACTGCTTAACAGATTGTGATAATTCAACAAAATGTTAAGGTCGGTGAATTCGCTCTTTCCCACAGCACGAAATTAAGAAACCAAGAATTAAGTCACAGGATTTAATTCCTCTGGGAATCTAGGTCACAGGGACCCTATTTGAGTCGAAACTTTGGAAGTAGGCCTCCACCCTTGTTCAATTAGGTTGACCCTCGAATCCCCTCTTCTTGCTCGATGTTCGGGTGAGGCTTATAATGGGATGGCGATATATCTTTCTTCTCCCGATAACCTGTCACGTGTTGGCCTTTCTTCGCCATATTTCGGCACCTACGTCACAGAGAAAGATTCTTGATGGAGACAATCGATAACTCCAACATACAAGTTCAAAAGTTGGTGGTGAAGGGGCTATCTGCTCTCACACTCTAAGATGGTCCAATTGATTTTCCAATAATACTAATGAAGCGAGACTCTTGTAAAATAAAAGGTTACGAAGGAAGTATGTGGAAACCTAACATAGTGATTCAATAACTAAATAACTGCCAGATTTTTTTTTTTTTCAACTGCCACCCTGGCCGTTAGAGTTTATCAGGTTTTAAAATAAAATCAGCCGTAGCTTGCTTCCATTAAACGATGAGACCTATGTTTATCAGCTTTACAGTAGGAACTCGTCAACAATATAATGAATCAAGCGATGAGCATACAAGTTACAAGAACAATAATGTAGTAGGTACCTAGGTTATGACATAGCGTAATACTATCTTGACTATTTCGGATATTCGGAATCGTCACCTGAGGGTTTTCGAAAATAAAATTTTCTCAAATAAGTTCATTACTTCCAGTGGAGAAGGGTAACCTGCTTTGTATACTAACCCACCAACAAGACCTAGGCACTATAAAATGTCGGTATCCCAGTTTTGGCGGAACTGCTATGTTTCATAGAGGGTCCATGAAGCGAACGTGCTTTCAGTTCAAATGGGTGAACGCCTCGTTCCTTACATACAAATAACGTAGAACGACCTCCCCTCAGTTACTTTATAGTTGCTCTCGTATTGCCGGTTAATCATAATCTTTTTTACGCTTATAATACGTTGCACAACTATTTTGAGGGTAACCATTGTCTTACAAACCATGCTTTGATTGAACTGTAAATACCTCTTAAAAAGAAATGATAAATCGAATTTTTAGTGAAATGCTAATCAAGTATTTTGCGGAAGCTTTGAATGATAAGTCAAGTATCGAAACTACACCCTCTTGACTTATTAATGGGGTAGGATAGGGCGTAAATGTCAAAAAGAAGGAAGAGGAAAAGTTAAAAGACAGTAAATTCAAAGGGACAAGAGTTTGGCCATCAGACCGCTTAGATATTGGTTTTGGTTTATTATTTTCAATAATGAACCTTTGGAATCGACCAAGAAAAAAAAATTTAACACCCCCTCAAAATTTGATGGTTTACGTTTCAAGGTACGTAGAATCCAAAAATCGAATAAAAATTTGGCCGTCCGTCCGCCGTACGCCGTACGCGGCACTTTTGCCACTTAGCATTGACCGATTTTGATGAAATTTGGTATGTAGGCTCCATTTGGGGTCTAGTTGTGCCCCGAAGCTTTTGGTTGATGTAGGTCACTTCTAAGGGTTCCAAAATCAATTTTGAAATTTTGAAAACGCCCTAACTCAAAAAATTTTGATATAAAGGTATTGTTTTTCCTTCAATTTAAGATTCTATAGAATTTTTAGAATTTTTTGAGACCACGCGGAGCTCTGTAGGACAAACCGTTCGCTCCCTACGAAAATTTAAGGGTTTATATTGAAATATATATATATAAATCAAAACACGAGTGTGAATCGCAAAAGAGGCCTAATCTCCGTTCAAATTAGAGCTGACCGAAATGCAATCGATGGTTGGTAATTTTGATTTTTTTTTTGAATTTTTTTTTTGATTTTTCTTGATTTTTTTTTCTTCATATTGGATGGTAGGTGATTCTGTAGACGAGTGATCTATATAGAAAAATAATAAACCATTGTGTAATAATTTGCAGCGTTTTTATTTTGAATGATGAACACTTGGAATCGAGCCAGAAAAAATGTTTAATCTCCCTCAAAATTTGATGGTTTACGTTTCAAGGTATGACCGCATCGGAAAATACGGACTTTGGGGTCTGTTTCTGCCCCAAAGCTTTTGGCTATTGTCACTTCTAAGGAGTGAAAAGTGGGAGGTTGAAATTTACAAAACGCTATAGTTCGAAAATTTTCAAAAGGTATTGTTTTTTCACTAATTAAAAATAGTAATGAGTTTTTGAAATCAAATGAAACCCCGAGAGCTAAGTAAGATCAAATGTTTGCTTCCTATAAGTATATTTAATACCAGGTGTAACTAAATCAATTAATGAATGTTCAATGATTGAGTGTTTGAGACTCTAGACTCTCCTCCTTCAAAAATGGAGGTCCGGTGTAGCCACGGTCGCTGGCGCGAGCGTTGTTCGGCGGTGGAATTTGGGCCGACTACTGCGGGGGTCGTGGGTTCAAATCTCATCGCCTGCAGCGTGGGTTTTTGTGCGCAGGGAGCTCACATCCCCCCCTCTCTTCTTAACCCAGTGTGGTGAGGCAATGGGAACAAATTGACAATTTCTCCAACATGAAATCTCTGTAAGCGTAACTTTTAGAGTTTTTGAACTCCTTTCGCTACGACCAAACCACCAGGTGTACGTTCTACCTCGACAGCTTGTGTAACAGTCACCGTTGAGAGTCAGCCTCCCTTCGTCACCTCAACCTAGTTTCACAAAAGTACTTATGTTAATTAAATATTAAATTTTTCATTAAAATTCTAATCCATGGTTTTACTGGGGATCCGAATCCCAACACCCTAAGAATACCTATCTTGTACTCTGATCAACCTGAAAAAACTCTAACAAGCACTCCTTGAGTCGCCGAGTACACCAAAAACATACACATTCTATCATAGTAATTCTGGTAAGTGAGGTACTTAGTTTTATTGTACCAGTAGCATAATTGTATACAACATGATGTACTGATGCCCTGATCACAATACATTGAGGATCACCAAAACGTGAGCCCCCTATCTACTGTTCAAATTTCAACAAATCTAGCTGTTAGATTTATGTAGCTAGAAAATTATGTTTATTGGCCTTTACACTCGAATTGGTACAACGGACACAATCAATCTGACTACAATAAAATGTAGGTATTGGAAACAAGCTTGTTTCACACCCACTAGTATCAGTGGATTCGATCCCAGTAAATGCGTAGGAGATCATTAAAACTCTGGTTTTCTACCTCTCGAAAATCTTTTGAGGGAATTAAATATTCTGAGACTTCAGCATTTACGAATGTACAAACAAACAAACTGTGCTTGTTACGGTCATAACTTCAACATTTCCCATCTAATTAGGATGAAATTTTCAGGAATTATGCGAGTTGGGGTGGAAAATCCCCTATGAAAATCATGGTCCCAAATTGAAAGTATTTTGTGCGAATGAGCAAACGTAAAATTCTAGTAACAGTCATAACTTTTACATTTTCCAACAATATTCAGAGATCGTGCGGGTTGTAGTCTAGATTCCTCTGAGAGAGTAGTGCAAGGTACTTGGAGATCAACTACTATGCATCGGATCTTCTATACGATCGGGTTATGAATACGAGGAAGCTATGAGCCACACCCACTTGGTAGATTTTTTTTCTCAGGAAACTGGGGTTATTAGGGACTTGGTGACCCTATTCCTCGAGTCCAAGACCGAAGGAGTTGAATATACCTTTTCACACATTTTTCCATGGTGAAGTCACAATTTTTGTTCACGCCGGCATTCGGTTATCCATAGAACTATGTTATTTTCACGCCGGCATTCATTTATCCATAAAATTATAGTATTTTTGGACAGCTGTAATTTTGACAACAATTAGGTTTTTAAAACATACGATTGCTTAAAAAACTTTAAAAAAATAATTAAAATAAAATTAAAATTAAAATTAAAATAAAAATAAAATTAAAACTTTTTGGTTTATTATTTTCGATAATAAGCCTTTGGATTAGGGCAAGAAAAAAATTCAACCCCCCCTCAAAATTTTTCAAGGTACATAGAAAACGAAAATCGAATAAAAAAATTTCCGTCCGTCCGCCGTACGCGGCACTTTTCTTAGCAACACTGGACCGATTTGGTTCAAATTTGGTATATGGGCTCCATTTGGGATCTAGTTGTGCCGCAAAGCTTTTGGTCGCACTTCTAAGGGGTGAAAATTGAGGGTTGAAATTTTCAAGAGCGCCCTTGCTCGAAAACTCTCGAAATGAACGTATAGTTTTTTGCCAATTTTAAATACTTAGTATAGAATTTAAAAAAAGTTTTGAGACCACCCGGAGCTATGCAGGACAAGCCGTTCGCTCCCTACGAGTACTTAAGGGTTTTCCTCCGATAAAACAGAATCGCGAGTGTGAATCACAAAAGAGGTCTAATCTCCGTTTAAATTTTATCTGGCTAAAATGCGATCGATGTTCATTTCTTCGATTTGTATTCAGTTTTGCTTTCTGCGCAACCAGTAATCAAATTTCCATATGAAGCTCTTTATTTTTCGACTCGAGTGTGAAGCGTTCAGTTCTTTCTAATAAACTTGATTGTGAAGGTGTGAAGGCAGTATGGCAGTATGGCAGTGGTAGGTAGTACCTACCAATGGTTGGTAGGTAAAAAATAGGTAAAAAAAAAGTTGGTAAGTAAGAAAAAAAAAAATGATGCAAATCATTGACCAACCGTAGGTACCTACTACCTACTAGGGCATTTTTGAAAATTTCAACCCCAACCACCAACAAAATGGAAATGAAGGGTTGAAATTTTCAAAAATGCCCCAGTAGGTAGTTGGTACCTATGGTTGGTAGGGAGGAATCCATACAGAAGGGTGATCTACACAGAAAATAATAAACATTTGGGAAATGATTTGCAGTGTTTTTTTAACTTCTAGAATTTACGATTTGGTTGTTTCTTTCTTGCTTCAAAGGATCACCTTTGGTTGTTAGTGTTTTCATGGATGTCTTGACTAGAAGATCGAGGATGTGCAAAACCATGAAAGAAAAATCGGATTGTGGGGAAACTTGCATACGAGTCTGTAAGACATTAAGACATTTTATGTTTTTCTTTTGTTTTTTAAAGTCTTCTTGGGGACACTTCAAACACTTTCCGTTATAGGTACATTTTTTCAGTTTTATGCTCTACAGTAAACAACTAGTTTGATCCCACTGATGTCATAAAAAGTAACGTTTTTTTGGTCAAGCAACTGCAATTTTGACTAAAACTAGATTTTTTATTTGATTGCTCAGCATACTTGTGAGTATTGGATCTTGACGAATTCTTGGTGTGAACCATTATTTTTCTAGTAGTTACATTGAATGAAGGAATTACCCGAAAACCCAATTCAACGGAAGGAGGGTGCGGTAGGACACAGAACAACATCCATAAAACTTTGTTTCTGAATTTTGACCAAATTACATGTTTTTATAGGATTGAGCGCTTTGAAAATAATCTCAAAATTACTGTTTTCCAACCTTGGGGTTAATTTTCTCGTTGCTGCTCTATTTACAAAACAGACAAATGTAGTGCATCTTTTAATTTTTTAGGAAACTGATGTTTTAGGAACTTGGTGAACCTGGGTGATTCATGGAGACCAAGACTAGATGAGTTGAATTTAACTCCGCACTCTGAATATAACGAAGTTTTGCACAGTGAATCGAATGGAGACAAATTTACTTTCCGTCGGCAGACGATGAGTATTCATTTAACGAAAAAAAGCATTTTCGCATATTTCGCATTTGACTAAAACTAGATTGTTATTTTTTAAGTCTTTACATTGGTACATAAACGAAACGCCGCAAATTATTGCTCAAAGCATCATTATTTTCTGTATAGATCACCCTTCTGTATAGATCACTAGTTTTCTTCAATAGCACCTACCAACATCTGTATTCTTCCTTGACCCTCCCTCTCAAATTTTAGCTTCCTGCGTTCAATAGGATTGAAAAAGGCTTCGGAGCTCACTCAGCTGATCAGTGATCCCCCAGGCGTCTTCAGCATTCGAGCTGTTTGTCCTTCAGAGCTCCGGGTGGTCTCAACGAATTTTAAAAATTCAATACCATTTAAAATTGGTGAAAAAACGATACCTTTATTTCGAGAGTTTTCGAGCTAGGGCACTCTTGAAAATTTCAACCCTTAATTTTCACCCCTTAGAAGTGACTGGCATCAACCAAAAGCTTCGCGGCACAATTAGACCCCAAATGGAGCCCATTTACCAAATTTGAACTAAATCGGTCCAGGGTTGCTAAGAAAAGTGCCGCGTGCGGCGTACGGCGGGCGGACGGAAATTTTTTTGTTTGATTTGATTCTACATACCTTGAAACGTAAAACATCAAATTTTGAGGAAGGGGGGGGGGGGGTACATTTTTTTCTTGCTCGATTCCAAAGGCTTATTATTGAAAATAATAAACCAAAAAAGTCTCAAAATTGTGTTACGAAAGTTTTTAATGAATTACACTTACAACGAAGTTGTTGCCGCGGAAAGTTATTTTCGTCATTCGTATTCGTTGAAAAATCGTTCACCATTCGTTTTAAAGCCCTTAATTTATGCACAAACGATATACTGCCAAAACCGCTACAATTATGAGTCTGTGAGATATGCCCCTGAGTTGAAAGAACTGTAAACAACATTCGCGACAAGAGCTTTGTTACACGTCAACAATCAATTATTGAGAAAGCAAATTACTATAGGTAGGTAGCGAAGGTAGACATGAAATGTCCCAATGTGTGGCAGACTCGTATGCAAGCGTTTTGTAAAGGACCTACACGACAGACAGAGCTCTGCAACGGTCTTAATTGATTCTAAACATTCAATACTATTTGAAATTTGTGTGAAATCAATAAAACAAACTTTACATCAGTAGTTTTTGAATATGTCATCCCTTATTTTTCAACTCTTAGAAGTGACTGTCATCAACCATTTCCTCCGTGGCACAACTAGACCTCAAATGGAGACCATATTCCAAATTTCATCAAAATCGGTCCACGGAAACTGAGGAAAATACTGCGTACGGCGGACGGACGGAAACTTTTTTATTCGATTTTTGGATTCTATGTAGGTACCTTGAAATTCAACTCGACAAATTTTGGAGGGGTGTTAATCAATTAATGTTTTTGGTCGATTTCAAAGGTTTACTATTGAAAATACTCGTAATAAACCAAAATACATTATTTCCGTTGGAAAGATGATCCTAGGGTAGTTTTTCCATTGAGTGCCCCACGATAGCGCTATCTACTTATTACGGGCGAACAATAAACCTAAATGATAATCTTTTCGAAAAAAACTTAGATTTTTTGACTTTGAAAATTTAATACTTTCACTTTGATTTTCATTGTGGGTCTACACGTCAGTCCGCACACTCGATGAAAATCTCATCAAAGTCGGACAGTAGATTTCGTATTACTAAGGCCTCTCACTAAGATTTGCTGACACACAGACCGACTGTGAGATAGAAAGACATGGAACCAAAATTATTCTGGAAGGTCGACAACGTAAAATGCGAGTGGAAATTTGATCTTGGAGGACTTTTTATTTTATATGATTGCTTAGTATACTTGTAAGTATTGGATCTCTTTGAATTCTTGGTGTGAACTAATATTCTCGTAATAGTTATATTGAATGAAGGAATTACCAGAAAGCGTAATTCGCCGGAAGGAGGCTGTGCGTAAGGAATGCCTTCGAATTGATAAATGGTCCTTTTGGTCCATAGGGAAACGTTCAGGGATCCCTTGAGCTGTCCCAGGCTCGGAACTGTGACTCTGACGTACTCTTCAGACCAGACGACGACGACGAAAAATACGACGATTTGCCCCAAAACCGCCAACGCCGGGGGTCCTAGTCCCATGTTGAAACTCGACGACCGCTCGCTTCACACTGTTCCGAAACATCGATCCCCCCACCACCGGTGGGTCGGGGGAGGTTTCGGACCGGGAGGATCACCGAAGGGGGGCAAACTCGGGGTATCCTCGTAGGTGAACTTGCCCCAACTCTAATTAACACAATGCTCATTCGTGGTACAGTTTAAGGGGTGCGGATCGTGTGGTGAGAGGGAATCGAGGTTAGCGAGCACTTGGTCTGATTAAGATGCTATCGGCGAGCACGTGAGCGGTTTCCAGCAGCAATACCGAGAGCTACCTATCATTTACCCTTTCTTTCAAACTTTTTATCAAAACACGCTATTCAACACGCGAACCGAAAAATCCACACATCATACTCCTATAAATACTCAAGTAAATACATTTTGAATAATCAGGTAGGTAAAAAAAAAAAACAGTTTTGAATAATTAGGTAGGTAAAAAAAAGCTTTGGCATAAATCAATTTGAATTTTTGGCAAACTTTTGGCATACCAATTTTCAATTCCCTAGGTTGGTGCACTAATGCATTTCAAAAATCCTTGAAAATTTCAAATTTAGGAACAACGTTTAAAGTTTGAACGCCGGTAATTTAGGGTAATACTAACCCGGGGCGAGGAACGAACGACGACCGACTGAGACCCCCTCAATCCCTAAATTTCAGGTTTTCATTCTCACTACCGAGTTATGTAGTAGGCAAGAAGGATTTGATAGGAGTCCATACAGATTTTAATCTGAACCAACCCTGTAATTCTCATCAAATCCTGTAGGTATGTTTGTTGAAAGGATCTCACGTCTGTGCATCGGCAGAGGCTGCTAAAAATCCGAGAGGATCAATTTCAATTAAAATGTCACTTAAAATGGACTGTAGATTCATAAATTTTTGCCCGTTACGGTTATGGTTAGTTTCAGACTCAGTACTGGGTTACGCAGACGACTTGGCGATTTTGAGCTGCTCGTGGAGAGCCGTTTGGGAGGTGTTTTGGAAGCTGGAAAGTGAAAGCATAACATTAGGATTTACCATAAACGATCCCAAAACAAAATACCTCGTGGTATCGCGCCCTGGGTGTCGCTAAACTTAAGAGTTGGAGCCTTCAACTTCGAAGGAGTTAGCCATTTCAAGTACTGGAAGAGCTGATTGAAAATGAGGACATTGTGAGGTTCGTCAAATATCAGAGTCTCAGGTGGGTAGGTCATCTTTTGCGCATGGATGACCGAAGGATGCTGAAAAAAGTATTTGGAAAAGAGGTCCACGGCACTCGATGACGAGGCAGACCGAGAAAGAGCAGGATAGACGACGTGACTGACGACGCCCGAACAGTCGGAGTGGAGCGATGGAGGACGACAGCCCTTGATCGAGAGGCCAAAGCCGACATCGGGCTGTAGCGCCGGTTAAATAAGTAAGTTTTAGACTCACACAAGGACAAAATAGTTGTGAAATGAGAGTGAAAATTTCGATTTTAGAGAACATTTTTTCATCCTTGACAAGTGAGAAGAATACATCTGCTCTCTCCGTGGACTTCGAAGCAAAGTTTGAATCCTCCAAAATCAAAAGGGTCTAAACAATTTTGGTTCCTCGTCTGTCTGTAGCTACTCGTAGTTTCCTTGCTCCAAATTATAGAAATTAATTTTCGAGTTTGTCCCTAGACGGTTTGCTCAGCATTTCTGTACCAGTTCAACATTTCCTACACAAACAGCTTGTCATGAAAAAAACTTTGTTATCGAAAGCTGCTCGGTTAATGCGGTTTTTTGAAGACCCTATAGACGAGACCGGTTCATTGCCCTATACCGTGTAACTGAAACTTCGTTCCAAAAGGTACGGATCACATAAAAATGTAAGGTATTCCACCCCAGCAAGGGCAAAATAGCTTCTTCACATGAACAACAAGAATTAGTGAGTGTTCAGCAGTAGGCACCACTCATTTTTTTACATCATCTTATGTCCGGAAGGATTTGCCACAGATAGACAGACCGACCGACAGTCTGACAGAAAAAATGGAACCAAAGTAGTTATATTATCTTTGATAGTAAAAGAGCAAAATGATATAGAGATGTTATGATATTGAAAACCTAAATGTGGCAACGCCTTTTAGTGAACAAGGAAGTATTTAATTTTCGTAAACAAACTAGGGAGGTTCTTTTGTGGAGGATATCACGGTTTCACTATACTTAAAAACGTTTTTATTTTTTATTATTTTTTTTTGTCGAAACCACTTTCACCCAATTATTTCTTCCCATTATTGTCGTCGTCAGGTTTCTGTCTGATCATCTTACTTTATCAGAGCTCTTTAATTTTCGTGAAGAGGACAGTTTATCATTTTTTTTTAGCTATTAATATAATAATATATGTTTTGGTTTTCACAGAAATCACATTCTGGATAATCGCTGAGGTCAATCGCAGATGTCGTCTAATCGCTGATTAATCCGGCTGTATCGACATCGCACCTCGGCATTTTGGTCTTTTCCGAACATACGGCATCCAATATGGTGTTGATTGAATTTTAAAACATATGGAAATAGAATCTGAAGTCCGAGAACCTGTGATTTCATGTAAACAGGTGTGTTTCTCAAACCAAATTAAGAACGAATGTAAAGTCGTAGTGCTAACGGAAATAATATAGTATTCCTCACATTGCAATTACGTAACCACCGACGGGCTACCAGCCGACAACCTCAGCATTCTTACCATCAACAAGGCTTGCAGAATCTTCGTTTACTAAGTAGGTAGAAGATATCAACATTGACTTCCAAAATAAATGGAAAGAGATAAATTACAAAATTAAATGTTGAGTAACTCAGACGACCTTTGTTCATGTGTATTGAATGCCCATTATATTACTTGTAAGCCTTAATAGGAAAATAAATATTGAAAAATGGGGTATTATCTAAATACATTTCCCCACTCGCTCCCTCCCAGGTAGATCTCGATAATACTAGGAGTACTGTGCAACTAGATTGATTTTTGGTTTATAATTTTCAATAGGTAATGATTCATTAAAATCGACCGAGAAATGACAATTTATTTTTATTTTTTATAGTTCGTTGATTGATTTTTTCATTATTATTTTTATTATCATCATCAATTTTTATGTTGCATTTTAGGAATTGAATGCATTTATCCGGATTTTGGTTTATTTTTTTAAATAATGAACCATTGGAATTGGCCAAGAAAACAAATTTTAATCTCCACTAAAAATTGGTTGGTTTACGTTTCAAGGTACGTAGAATCCGGAATTCTAATAAAAATGTTTCCGTCCGTCCGCCGTACGCGGCACTTCCCTTAGTCACCATCGACCGATTTTGATGAAATTTGGTACATGGGCTCCATTTGGGGTCTAGTTGTATCCCGAAGCTTTTGGTTGATGTCAGTCACTTTTAAAGGTTGAAAAATAAGGGTTGAAATTTTGAAAACGCCCTAGCTTAAACATTTTTGATATAAATGTATTGTTTTTCCATCAATTTAACAAAGTACTGAATTTTTAGAGACCACGCAGAGCTCCGTAGGACCAACTGTTCGCTCTCCATGAGCACTTAAGGACGATTTAATTAATTAATTACGATAAATCACAAACACAAGCGTGAATCGCACAAGAGGCCTAATCTCCGTTCAAATTTTAGCTAACCAAAAAGTTATGTTACCTATACTCAGTTTTGCGTCCTTAGCAACCAGTATTTAAATTTCCTAATGAAGGCCCCCACTCCCTATTTCTTCGAACTGAGTGTGAAGCGTTTATTTCTCCCAAATAAAGTTGATTGTGTAGTAGGAAGGTAGTACGTCAATTGTTGTTAGGTGGTGACAATGGCAAATCCGTGTTCTTTGCAGACGAGTGATCTATGCAGAAAAATAATAAACCTTTGTGTAATAATTTTCAGCTTTTTATGGTACCAACCGTTTGCTCCATGTAAGGACGAAAAAGCAGTCGGTGTCGGTACTTGGGAGGTAATGTGATCTCAGCAAGACGCACAGCGCACAGTAATTTAATATGTAACATCATTGGGATGGTGTTAGTGTTGGGTGACAGTGACATAGCTTTCTCTTCTTATTCAAATATGTGACATAATGTTAGAATTCAAAATCTCATCCATCACCATATAATCGTGAGCATTCATCTCTGTGTTAACTCTCAGTTATCGATGTTTGCACTGACGGTGATAAACGAGATATCCACATAAGGTATCCTTTGTGGTGTCATGATGTCTGCTGCTCACAACTGAAGTAATGAAAATATGAGTTAAATTCGGGTAATTTTAAGTTCTTCTACTTTCGTAACATTTTTTTGTTTGAAATTTGTGGACTTATCGACGGTTAACAGGTTGACTGCTAACCTCCAATGACTAGCTTCACCTGGGCGCGTCATGGCCACTGTGATTGGCAAATGGGGTTGATCTCAACTAGCATTCTCATGATTTCTCTCTCGCGTGACATAAAAACGTCCGTATTTATCGTGAATGCCTTCAGAATTGTTGTTGTGTTCGCGTTTTTTGTATTAATTTAAACATCATTGGAAGATAAAACCAGTTTCCAAGACCAAGAAGAAGAGGAGGGAATGAATCATAATAATCATAATAATAAAAATGTGAAAGACATAATATATTCAGATGAATTTGATAACAGTTATCTCCGATTTTTGCGGGGACTAAACCTTCCTGAGGTGCAAAAAAAAAAAAAAAAACTGAGCCTCTCTGACGTGCTCAGAGAAAGTAATTCAGATTTGAATTACAAAGGGTGAGAACACGCCAGGCGCGTAATGAGCATGAGTATTGAACTGCAATCACGCCCCTGGCGCGTCGTCAGCACTGAACGTGTTAAGGCGTATGAAACTATTTGAAACCACCCGGCGATCTAACGTGGAAACTACTATGATTCCGACTGTCTAACTGTAGCGTCCGACTGGGTCAAAATAAGTTTGAATACCTAGCGAACTCAAAACAGCCAAAAAGTTTTGATAGGCCATGATACGGCTTAGCCATTGACATGAATACTTTTTGAGGAAATCCACCAGGTTATTGGGGTGCTAGGTCTAGGGTTTTCCTTTACGATTTATTTCACCTGTACCTAGTAATCTTCTGGCTGTATTTATTCAAATTATAAAATTATTTCACCAGGTCCATATCCATCAATTGTAGACAAACATCTTGATGATTTTAAATTCATCTGACATAAACCACCAGTAAGATTCAAAGACACGGAACAGCTATAGTTTTATCGTAAGCTTTTGATCGGTCTCATGGGCTAGACTTAATGCGGAGTTGCATTCTTGCTCATAATTATGAGAGCTTACAACAATGAAGTCAGCCATATTATAAAATTGGGGTCCAATTAACGAAGGAAGATTGGGACAAGTCCTTAAAAGGAAGTTGGAGTCTTCTAAACCATGATGGGAAGTTGGGAGTCTTGGTCGTCCATTAAGGAAAGTAGAGGGCCTAGTTCACATTGGAAGGTTGACTTCTTCTAGTTGAACGTATTGATAAGTTGGGGAATAGCCCATTTCCCATTGCCCAGTCCGGACTCACCCACACACAACAGAGACGTTACTAACTCACTCACTGGTACGAGATTGGTACTGATATTATCTATACATATTTTTTCAAAATTCCTTCTTTCAGTCCTCTTTCAGAAGTCCTTTTTAGGACGTCCCACAGTAAGACTTGGGCGTCCTTATGCGATCGATCTGGGGTGAAGTTGGACAACACTCAACAGAAAAAAAAATAACCACACAGTAATCCGTTTTAGACCATTCTGAATCCAAATCCACGAAAAAAACCATAGGTGTATGTCTGTGTGTGTGTGTGTGTGACAAAATCTTGTGTCGTCTGCACAGGCCTTAGTACTCAACCGATTTCCCTGGTTCTTTTTTTGTTCGACGCGGAAAACTATCTAGTTGTGCACTACGTCGCCGGAATTTCGAATTTTGCCTTTAAAGGGGGGGAAAGGGGGGGTTAATGCTAAAAAAACGTGCGTTTTTGGGCATAATCTTGTGTCGTCTGCCCAGGCCTTAGTTCTCAACCGATTTTCGTGGTTCTTTTTTTCTTCGACGCGGAAAACTATCTAGTTGTGCACTACGGCGCCGGAATTTCGAATTTCGCCTTTTAAGGGAGGAAAGGGGGGGTTAATGCTTAAAAAACGTGCGTTTGCGTGCGTAATCTTGTAAACTCTGCCCAGGCCTCAATTCCCAACCGATTTGTGTGTTTCTTTTTTTGTTTGACTAAAATAACTTCCGAGTTGTACATGATTTCACCAGAGTACCAAAATTCGCAAGAGGAGGGGATGGGTGGGGGATAATATTCACAAAATATCCAATTTTTCAATATTTCGGTTCCTTTACTGCTTACTAATTGTATCCAAGCTTTGAAATTGAGGAAAAATTCTCATTATACCTTAGGATTTGCATTAATTACTTTCTGTACCACCATGGAACTAAAAGTGGTGTCACCATGGTGCCAGGGCACCTTCAACCTTATATTTCTTGGGTTTTTTGGTGTTTCACCTGGAATACGGATGTGACATTCGACGGACTGCCTACTAAACCTAATAGATGAAAGTTCAATGTTACGACGTATTTCCGCTTTGGTGCCAGACTGGCACCATTGGTGGTTGTGGGGGGGGGGGGGTTGAACTCGAATTCGCATGTTGGGTGTCGTAGATCATGGATTTTAAAATGCTCTTCAGATTCGAGGCTCCCATGCCGCCAGAAGTGTTATGGTTTATAATGGTGGGGGGGGGGTCACTATTTCTTCCCTAAAGTAATCGCTTAACAACTGGTTAAACTGATCCAATACTTATCCAATGGGACGTCCCCTGGAATGCATGCATTACTAAACAATATGTTTGAATGCAGTCCTCACATTGTCTCATTCGACACCCCCCAACCACAATTACCTATAAAACAAGGAATTTTTCAAACGATACCACCACTACGTAACGAGCACGACCACAGCTGACCCCCTTATTTGGTATCTACTAATGCTCTAATCAATCAAATCATTCTTCTTAATTTGTGAGAATCTTGCTCTCATGCTATTGGAGCCCCCCCCCCCCCCCCCAAAAAAAAATAAATAAATAAAACATGGTAATATAATCCTTTTTGTGTGTAGAGTTGAGAGTATTTTCTTAGTGCTATTCTTGGAAAAATCACATAATATGTCATCATATTATGATACCACCTTTCCTAGATTTTTAAAACGCTGAAAATTATTACACAAAGGTTTATCATTCATCCCTTTGGTTGGTGGCTGGGGTTGAAATTTTTAAAAATGCCCTAGTAGGTAGTAGGTACCTACGGTTGGTAGGGAGGGATCTATACAGAAGGGCGATCTATACAGAAAATAATGAACCTTTGGGCAATGATTTGCAGCGTTTTTTTTTTAACCTACAAACTTTTTTTTACCAACCAACCATTGGTAAGTTCAACCTACCACACAATACTGCCTTCACACCTTCACAATCAAGTTTATTAGAAAGCACTAAAGCCTTCAGATTCGATTCAAAAAATAGGGAACTTCATAATATGAAGTTTCCATATTATGGAAACTTGATTACTGGTTGCTCAGAAAGCAACACTGAATACAAATCAAAGAAATGAACAGCGATCGCATTTTAGTTAGATAAAATTTGAATGGAGTTTAGAACTCTTTTTTGATTCACATGCGTGATTCTGTTTTTCGGAGAAAACCCTTAAGTACTCGTGGGGAGCGAAGGGATCGTCCTGTAGAGCTCCGCGTGGTCTCTAAAATATCTAAAAATTCAATACTACCTTAAATTGGTAAAAAAACGATACCTTTATTTTCAAGAGTTTTCGAGCTAGGGCACTTTTGAAACTTTAAACTCTTAATTTCCACCCTTAGAAGTGACTGACTGTGGGTGTGGCACATAGGTTCCTCCTATCCATAACCCGGTTGTAGTTATTCCCCCAAAAAAAAACAATTTTTAAGTACCTTGCACTACCTCCATAGGGTACGATCTACACCCTAATCCGCATGAACCTTGAAAATTTCGTCGAAATCAGATGAGAAATGAAGAAGTTATGGCTGCTACAAAGAATTCACGCTGGCGCATGCGCAGTGGGTACAATTAGTCTGGGGGCAATGATTTCCTTAGGGGACCATCTAAACCCCTAACCGCATGATCCCTGAAAATTTTATCCAAATCAGATGGAAAATGTAGAAGTTGTGGCTGTTAGAAGGAAATACACGTTTTCGCGTGCGCAGTGGCTACTATCAGTCCAGGGGTGATAATTTTCATAGGGGACCGTCTACACGCCAACCCGCACGATCCTATTTTCAATTTCATCGAAATCGGGAAATAACTACGTATAGAAGTTACGCCCATTACAAGGATTTCATGACAGACACACAGATAGACACGGAACCGAAATTGTTCAGGAAGATAAAACGCAAAACGTAAGAAACGTAAATCGCGAGTAGCAATTTGATTTTGGAGACATTTTTTTTATCAACCATGAAAAGTGAGAACAAAGCTTCCGCTTCCTTGGTGGACTCAGAAGCAAAATTTTCATACATACGTGTCAACACCCACTGTACCCAGAAATTGGCACAGCATAATGTACCTATGTAACCATGCTGTAAAATACAAATAAATAACACAAAAACTAGAAAAATCTCATTTACTGATAATGTGAACTCTAATAATTAGAGTTCACATTATCAGTAAATGAGATTTTTCTAGTTTTTGTGTTATTTATTCCCATAATTTATCCCATAATTATTATGGGAACAACAAAAAACAGTTTTTGACAGCGTTCCGTTTCTTTTCAAGAGTAGGGTTAAACAGGAAGATTTGTGGCTTTTGAGGCTATAAAGTCCAAACAGCTAAGCTACTGAAAATACGTTGCATGTAGGTATTAGCATAAAGTCATATCATTTACAGCACTATTTCAAGACAACTAAATCTCCGTTCTCTTCCAGCGTTCGCAAAAAAGGAACAAAACCCTAACCTATGCAATTGCGGGAAGGTTGATGCAGAGGAGGGTAACCGAGCCATTTCAACCTGCCTTCCGTGCAGAGCTATCCTAGACGGTTGGAATAATATAGAGCACCTTGAATAAGCGGCACAGTCTGGCACAGTCTTATCCCAATACGTAAACCGAAAATCGGTTGTTCCTCCGATCACATCCCACCGCTGACGCAATAACTTGGGACTTATCGAAGCCCTTTTGGTTTCCGTTTGTCCCCTATTTCACTCTAACTACGCTCGTTTATATTCAACCGACTTCCGTAGGGACTTTCCGTTCTTGTGTTGTCTTCGGCTGATTTAATCCCTCTACCTCACCCCTCCTTGTCCAGTCGCCCTTAGCTTTCGGCCTAAACGGAATTAGATTCCGGAGAAAATGGGAAAAAGCGGGAGCGAATGGTTAGGGAGGGACGACAAGTGCTCGACGTAGGAAAAAATACTAAACTGTTTCTCCACCCTAGAGAGAGAGAAAGAAATCCTAAAAAACGTGGTAAATCCACTGATTCAATAAATGGTTTTTCACAAGAAAAAAAAGTGTTAAACTGTTTGAGAAGTTTTTCGGATGAAACGAAGAATAGTACATAATTATTATGACTTCTCCCATTCATGCAGCACGAGTAATTGGCAAATTTCTGGAGTAATGTGTGGACTGATATTAGCGATGTTTTACTACCGGGCAAATCGGGCAATGGGGTGTGCGCATGGGTCGGAAAAACTGTTTATTGTTATTTTAAATCAAAACTAGACCTCATGCTGAGGATTTTGACACCTTCGAGCGTGAGAAGACCTTTTTCTATGATTTTTCATAGTTTCGAATGTTTCTGACGTCACAGTGGGCTCATGCGGGAGGGGCGCGTGACGTCTTAAACATTCGAAACTTTGAAGAATCATAGAAAAATAATATTTTTATATATTATATATTATATAATATAATATATAATATAATATATAATATATATAATATATAATATATAATATAATAATATTATAGTATATATAATATATAATATATATATTTATATATAATATATATAATATATATAATTATAATATGTAATATAATATATTATATAATATTTTTATATTTTATATATTATATATTATATAATCATCCAAAAAGAGAATGGCTGGTGTCAAAATTCTCAAAATGAGGTCTACTTTTGATTAAAATTAAAAAAAAAAATCAGGCGCACCCCCCATTAGGTACTACCTGAACCTACTTAAAAGATAAGTAAGCTTTGAATGCACGAAACTACTCAACAAGATTTGGGTCCTCCAAAATCAAAATTTTCACTCGAATTTTGGGTTTCACTGCTTCTGAAGTGTCTGTCTATGGTCTATGGTGTCTATGGTCGGTTTCCAATTAGATTTTCAAAGTTTGAGCTCAAAGACGGTCTCTCAACAATTTCAATGCCCCATATGGATGGACCTCTGCACAAGCGCAAACGCAAAATTCTCATAACAAGCTTAACTTTTACAGTTTCCATCAAAATTTGATGACATTTTCAAGGATTGTGAAGTTGAAACTTTAGACAGTTTTCTTATCAATTTTGTGGTAATCGACTTATCAGTAGCCAATGCGTATGCGCAAACATGAGTGAGACGAGTTCAACTTCAATCGTTTCGAATAGAGTTTGATGATATTTTCTGGGACTGTTTGATTGGTACACCAAACATCTACTCATCCAAAAAGAGAAGGGCTAGTGTCAAAATTCTCAGGATGAGGTCTACTTTCGATTAAAAATTTAAAAAATAAATCAGGCGCACCCCCTATTGGTTAGTTAGAAAGTGTGATTTAAAGGACATAATGTACATAGGATATTTCTGTAGAGCCATGAGATTCCCTGGAATCACAGCGCACTATACAATTTTTATCTAAAATGGATTGGAACTATACTAATTATACTTGTTACAAGCACTTTACGTTCGAGGATGGGCTGATGCTAATAACAATCCGGCAGCTATGAAATTAACAGCAGACCACCTCATCCCAATTCACACAATTCTTGGAATGTAATAGTAATTAGGTGCAAAGTTTTGCTCATAAAATGGATATCTACATTATTATATAGAAACTTACGAAATATGAATTATGAATATGTTTTATTTGTCGAGAACAATAAAATTGCATTAACAATGGTCAGAAATCTTGGAGCCTAAAAGTCACAATACAACTATGTGATACAACAAACAGTGAAACATCAAATTAGTGAATACAAGGAAAGGGCCTGCAAATACAAAAATTAAAAAAAATGACTAGAAAGCCACTCATGCACAAAGGCAGCAAGCCCGGCCAGGGGATACACAGCCAGGCCCGGACCGACCTACCATGGAGGTTCCCGGCATACGCCCATAGGGTCCATGGCAGAAAACCAACATGGGGGCCGCCCCCGAGCCGACCAGGACACCCCGACCGGGACACACAGCCAAACTCCCATGAACATGAGTGATTAGAGTGAATTTCAACTAAATGACTTGTCATTTATTATAACAAATGACTAGAGAAGTATTATAAAGGTAATAAACGCAGATAGTAGATGGGCAGACGAACATTGAATCATATTTTTTCTTAAAGGCCTAACACTTGAAATACAACAGAAAAAAAATTGATTTTTCAGAAATTTTCAGGAAAAATTAAAAAGCTCAATATTATAATTTCCTTGACCATTCTATTCTTGTCGGCAACAAATAGCTTTCGTGAAGGTCGTATCGTTAAGTACTGAAGTGGTTTTGGGGCCAATTTAATACGGGATGTATTTATGAGTATTATTTACTTGGCAGTATAAGAAAATGATGATTCAACGGTAAATTGCTGTGGTTGGGCAAACGTTATTCTCCGATAGCGTTCGCGCGAAGAATGAAAAGGGTAGTTGGCTGAGAAAGAAGAAGTAGATAAGACATGATCCTTCCTCGTTCCTTTAACGTGGAAAGGGCGAAATATGGGATCAATAAGGCCTCTCAAGTCAATGGAAAGAAAACATCTACACAAGCTTCCATATTTCACGGTTGGTGAGTCGTTATTGTCCCTGAAATGCCCATGTGGTCCGATAATTGAAACGCATGACCCCGTGTGCAAAGATTGGGTACATTCCAGTTGGAATCATATTGACTGCAGTAGATACCTTCCAAACTTTGAACAGCGACTTAAATTGAAAACACGACCGTGAATATCCATTGCAATTTACACTCGTGTTTTTGATGAATTATTCTCCTTATTGGGGGCGAAGGCGGTTGGTCTTTCGAGCTCTGGATATTATTATTCTACAAATTCAATATTACTTTACTACTGTGCCAGACACTACGATTATACAACGTTTTTGAGCTAGAGCGTTTAAAAATTTCAACCCATATTTTTCACCTTTCAAAAGTGACTTACAATAAACAAAACCTCCGGGGCAACCTTATAAGGTCTCAAACTGGGGTGAAGCTCTGAGGACATAGGATGGTATGAATGGTGAATCAGAAACACGAGTGTGAACCGCAAATGAATGTTTACTGACGGAAATTTTCAGAAATCTCCGTTCGAATTCTGATTCTTCAAAGGTCTATAGGTAATTTCTGTCCAGATAAACTTGATTGCTAAAATTTTGTAGGTACATTAATAAAAACGCTGCAAATTATTAAACAAAAGTTAATTATTTTTACGTAATGATAAATAGCCAGCAAAGAACGTTGCTTTGCCATTTTTACTACCTACAAACCATTTTTTGGTTTATTATTTTCAATAATAAGCCTTTGAAATCGAGCAAGAAAAAAAAAATTTTAACCCCCCCTCAAAATTTGATGTTTTACGTTTCAAGGTACGTAGAATACGAAAATCGAATAAAAAAATTTCCGTCCGTCCGCCGTACTTTTCTTAGCAACACTGGACCTATTTGGTTCAAATTTGGTATATGGGCTCCATTTGGGATCTAGTTGTGCCGCGAAGCTTTTGGTTGATGTAGGTCACTTCTAAGGGGTGAAAATTAAGGGATGATATTTCCAAGAGTGCCCTAGCTCGAAAACTCTCGAAATGAAGGTATCGTTTTTTCACCAATTGTAAATAGTATTGAATTTAAAAAAAATTTTTGAGACCACCCGGAGCTCTGTAGGACAAACCGTTCGGTCCCTACGAGTACTTGAAGGTTTCCTTCGATAAAACAGAATCATGAGTGTGAATCGCTAAAGAGGTCTAATCTCCATTCAAATTTTATCGGACTAAAATGCAATCGCTGTTCATTTCTTCGATTTGTATACAGTTTTGCCTTCTGCGTAACCAGTAATCAAATTTCCATATGAAGCTTTCTATTTTTCCAATCGAGTGTGAAGCGTTTAGTTCTTTCTAATAAACTTGATTGTGAAGGTGTGAAGCCAGTAGGGTGTGGTAGGTAGTACCTAGCTGGTAGGTAAAAAAAAGTTGGTAGGTAAAAACAATGTTGGTGGGTAGAAAACGCTGCAAATCATTGCTCAAAGGCTTCTTCACTCTTCAGATCACTGATCAGCTGAGTGAGCTCCGAAGCCATTTTCAATCCTATTGAATGGAAGTGCTCTTCCAGGCGTCTCCAGCATTCGAGGAGATCTTCTTCACTCCTAAGATCACTGATCAGCTGAGTGAGCTCCGAAGCCATTTCCAATCCTATAGAATGGAAGTACTCTTCCAGGCGTCTCCAGCATTCGAGGAGATCTTCTTCACTCCTCAGATCACTGATCAGCTGAGTGAGCTCCGAAGCCATTTTCAATCCTATTGAATGGAAGTGCTCTTCCAGGCGTCTCCAGCATTCGAGGAGATCTTCTTCACTCCTCAGATCACTGATCAGCTGAGTGAGCTCCGAAGCCATTTCCAATCCTATTGAACGCAGGAAGATGAAATTTGAGAGGGACGGTCAAGGGAGAATACAGATGGTGGTAGGTGCTATTGATGGAGAACCAGTGATCTATACAGAAGGGTGATCTATACAGAAAATAATAAACCTTGAGCAATGATTTGCAGCGTTTTTTCTTGATCGATTCCAAAGGTTTGTTATTGGAAATAATAAACCAAAAAGCCGTATTCTTAGGAGATCGGTGATTTGTAAAGAAACTGAATAGACTGAAGCGTAATATTTTTCAGGATTATTTTTAGTGTGATACCCAATCAAAAATAACTATTTTCGAAGCATAATTTCGCCTTGACGTGTCTTGTGATGAATGGGAGCCTTTTGGTTTATCATTTTCAATGCAAATTATTACACAATGGTTTATTATTTCTCTATATAGATCACTCGTCTGCAAAGCCACCAACCATCCAACATGAAGAAAAACATCGATCGGATTTCGGTCAGCTTTAATTTGAACGGAGATAAGGCCTCTTTTGCGATTCACACTCGTGTTTCTAATTTATCGTTCGTCCAACCCTTAAATGCTCGTAGGGGCCTACAGGGCTCCGCGTGGTCTCAAAATTTTTTTTCGATTTTTGGATTCTACGTACCTTGAAACGTAAACCAACAAATTTTGAGAGGGTGTTAAAAATTTTTTCTTCTTAATCCATTCCAAAGGTTTATGATTGAAAATAATAAACCAAAATTTGGCCGTCAGTCCGCCGTCCGCCGTACGCGGCACTTTCCTCACTTAGCATTGACCGATTTTGATGAAATTTGCAATGTGGGCTCCATTTGGGGTCTAGTTGTGCCCTAAAGCTTTTGGTTGATGTAGGTCACTTCTAAGGGTTGAAAAATAAGGGTTGAAAATCTGAAAACGCCCTAACTCGAAAAATTTTGATATAAAGGTATTATTTTTCCATCAATTTAAGATAGGTAGTCTCGAATTTTTATAATTTTTTGAGACCACGCGGAGCTCTGTAAGACAAACCGTTCGCTCCCTACGCGAACTTAAGGGTTGGACTTACAATAAATCAGAAATACGCGCGTGAATCGCATGAGTCCTAAAATCCGTTCAAATATTAGCTGACCGAAATCCCATCAATGTATTTCTTCAAGTTGGTTGGTGGTAACAATGACAAAGCCGTGTTCTTTGCAGAAGAGTGATCTATATAGAAAAATAGTAAACCTTCGTTTGATAATTTGCAGCGTCTTCACTGGCGACGTCATTACCTGGTTCTTTTTACCATGTAGTATTCCGATTGTTCGGCTGAGTTTTTATCGCAGTTGTAATAAGTAATAAAAATTGTTAAAATAACCCAATATTTACTGAAATTATAAAGGCGGTTTAGACGAAGCACACCAAATCGCGCACCAGCCTCGCTTCCGATCCCTCCTATCGTGTAAACTTGCCACCTCACTATGGGTCCGGCAGTCGGTATTTCGTCGCGCATGAATCAAAACTCGCTGTGTTCACTCGTGCCGTTTGAACGAGTTGCTTAAGTTAAATACTGTGTACTGACTCGCCTGTTTGGTCTGACAAAACCTTCCCGGCGAGGGAATGCGCGTCGTGGAAACAGTGGGGATAGAATGACTCGTGCGCGAGATGCGCTTCGTCTAAATCCTCCTTATTAATCATTATTCGATTACCCGCAGAGTGCTTGATCGGGTTTATACAATAAGGAACGAATACCCTCCTTGAGGGTGTATCAAAGGAGAAAGAAGGGCGGAATCTGAGAGAGATCCGGGGAGAACTTTGATCGCCTCATGTTCAAGAAAGAAGCGAAACTGAAGGGAAAAAGCAACAACTTTTAGTTTAGTCGTTGAAAGGACAGGAGAGAAAATTAGGTCAAAGGAACCTCGCTCGGGTTTGGATGGAATGCCCACCTTGATGTAAAATATTTACGGGGAGTTGACTCTGTCAGAAATTTGTGGTCTCAAGGCGTGGCCGTTGTTTTACTGTCTTCAGGTTATAGAATGATGTCTGGCCCTTTTCTCCGAACTCAGGGGCTCTCCTTTAAATAAGTTAAAGTGAAGGTTTTATCCCTGTTGCCTCTCGTCTTCCTGTCTGGGATGTCCCATCCTGATCGCAGAATTTAATTTTGTCGAACCAACTCGTCTCATCCTCATCCTCAATTTTTAATCTGCGATGAGATACTTGAATCTTATTGAAAATTTTACTTCCTGTTGAATTATTTAATACCCATTCCATGAAACCGTGATTAAAATTGTGACGAAGCGTTTTTGTTCAAAGTAATTTCTGTCAAACCGTGTATTACCGTGTCAAAAAGCGATTTTTTAATACAACTTTTTTTTATAAACAAGCTTTTATTACTACATTATTATTAATAACCAGCTCTATGTCATAATCATATTGCATTGTCATCCGATGTATACGTGCATGCAAAATTTCAGCTCAATGAGAAACTGGAAGTGGATCAAATTTAATTTGCAAATTTGATTACAGAACGAGAGACAACGGGACAGGTCCAAACTAAATAAAAGTAAAAACGTCTGCCATTGGGAGTATAGCTTCCTCTTAAAAAAATCAGATGGGTTTATGTTAGAATTAGTTGATGATTTTAATATAATACGAGAATATTTGTTGGCTTGACAAAATTCCTATTTCTTCCCACGCTAATTTTCTCGTTGACTATGATGATGCCTAAAATCGTCACTAAGTTCTTAAACCGCCTAACCCACAC
This sequence comes from Apolygus lucorum, assembly GCA_009739505.2. Lineage (NCBI taxonomy): Eukaryota > Metazoa > Arthropoda > Insecta > Hemiptera > Miridae > Apolygus > Apolygus lucorum. Next base: position 68,524,816 of record CM019176.2, on the reverse strand, counting down.
CTATTTCATTGTCTCAACTGATTGCAGCTTAAATGACGATCAAGTAATCACCAAGAGCCACTGAAATGAGAAACAAAGTTTTTTTTAAGATTCAAGTCACAGTTTGGCAAATATTCAGTTTTTTGCATCTCATGCAACAATAGGAAATGTGGGTTTGGGGGTTTTTAGAACCTAAGTGACGGAATTATCTGTAAATATGAAGTAGACCAGCATTGTCTAATACGATTATGATCCTCATCGTAGGCTCTAAGTTTAATGCCAAATTTTCTGAACAATTAAATGTCTATTGGATTGTCAATCGACGTCATCGTCTGTCTATTAAAAACTCCATAAAAATAACTATGTTACATAATTATTTTGTACTATCCCGAATTTTTTTACGCAGTTACTTAGAAAAACCCATAAAAAGAGGAAAATTCTACGTGTATGACTAGGACGTGGACCTGCGCCGCGTAGCGAGATTCCTACATTTACACAACACTCGTGTTATGTCAGTTTAGCGTTACCATTTATCCAGGCGCTATTTCAAACTTACTAACATGAAGTCTATCCACAGGGTTAAATCACGTGTGATTCTAGTATGACAATAGAAATTGAAATAGACAAGTGTTTTGGTATATAAATGTGGCAATGGGGAATTATGTCAACTGTGAATCTGCTGTTCTGATCCTTATGTATCTATCAGCTATATCTAGCAGTATCTGTAACATCAGATTAGTTTTGGAGGAATGAGATAGAAAAAGAAAAAAGTACGTACCAAAATTTCAAATTCGATCCGGGAAAATAGACGTCTAACATTGTTATTTTACATGTTTGTTAATTTATAGTTATTTTAATTTTTATATGGTGTTTGTTATTTTTACATCATAAAAAAACATCCAAGCTGAGACTGTGTTTTGCAATGAAATTTCGTATAAAAAACATTGAGAAGAATTTTCTAATTTTGCGGGTGCTTCGTTTTAATGACGCAAGTTGTAAAAGTTTGAGTCCCTCAAAATAAATGTGTCCAGTTGCATTTTCACCTTGGAACTTTTCGAACAATTCTGGTTTTGTCATGAATACATCTTTCAGCTTGGGAGCTGTGAAAAAAAAAGTGTAAAGTTTTTTTCAGACCGACAAAAAAGAACTCAAATAACTAAAAATAACTTATAAAAAAATATAAAAAACTCTGTTACGTGATATCGATAAACATATTTGGTAAATACCTACTAGATTGATAGAACCTTTTGTATGGGAAACCTGGGTTCGATTCCAAGCCGTGACATCAACATTTTTCTTGTCATTTAATAAATTACGTGTGTATACATAATTTTGTGGTTTTATCTTCCTGCCTACGTCTTCTTACGTGTATTAACATTCATCCCTTAATGGGGAAAATAATAACTAGACATTTCGAAGTCTACTGTTTTTCCCATCAAGATAAAAATTAGTTTTGCGTGTCTGTCGATATGAATGTTGTAACAGGCGTAACAGATTTTTATGAAATTTTGATGGTTTGCATCCTTTGATGGTTCCTACTATAAATTTTATCACCATTGAATCAATAGTCTGCGCTGGAGCAAATGTGATTTCCAATATTTAAAAAAATCAATTTTTCTCTGCTTGAGTATTAGAGTTACACACCTAAAAATATGAATATTAGAAAATACGCGAAGGAAGAGAATGCTAGATAGAACAGTTGAAAGGTAAATACAAAGAAATATACTTCTAAAGAGATGTAGAAAGTGTGAATAGGGAATTCATCTTACTCTTCTTACTCTTCAGATAGTCGTCTAAGACTCAACACTTATTTTACTAAACACACTCAGTGGACTAATTTTCCTGAAATTTGAAAGGTAGTTGAGGGCTAAACCAAGCTGATTTCTTCATTGATTTCACCACGATCCGATCTGCAGCAGTCTTGGTACCTGTATTATTACAGAAAATGAAAACAATTTCTTTTCGATCGGGTTGAAGTTTGTCAGAAAACTGTCAACACGATCGTGAGTACATAGGACAATATTCATCAGTGGTACTCCCACACCAGTGAATCAATTGCAATAATATCAGGATTTGTATCAATATTATGGGATCGGGAAGAGTAATCTTTGGAGACACCTCCTTTTGGTTACCCGCTACACCCCCCGTAATATGACATCAGTGAACCGTTTGCGAGCTCCACTGTATAACAACAGTACAGCACTCATCGCTGATGAATGAATTACTCTCGGACTGCACAAGCTCACTACTGCAGTAATTGATCTGATTAAGAAAGTGCTCCTCCAAAGACTCTTGAGTTTCCACTCAATTGTAATTTCGTGACATGAAACATTCTTGGTAAGTTTAACAACTATTATAAGCAATATGATTATTGCTTCCGAGTCTACCAAGGTAGCGGAAGCTTTGTTTTCACTTTTCAAGGTGGAGAAAAGTTCTCCAAAATGAAAATTCCCACTCGCGTTTTACGTCTCAGACCTTCCTGAACAACTTTGGTTCCGTGTCCGTGTGTCTGTCATGAAATCCTTGCCACAGCCATTACTTCTACAATTCTCATCCAATTTCGATGACATTTTCAGGGATTGTGTGGGTTGGCGTGTAGATGGTTTCCTATGAAAAACAACACCACCAGGCTGATAGTAGCCGCTGCGCATGCGCAAACGTCAAACCCCCTCCCATAGTTAAAACTTCTACAATTCTCACCCGATTTCGATGAACTTCTCAAGGATGTTTGAGTTGGCGTGCAGATGATCCCTTATGAAAATCATCACCAACGGACTAATAGTAACCGCTGCGCATGCGTAAACGTGGAATCCTTGCCACCGCCATAACTTGCACATTTTCTACCTGACTTTGATGAAATTTTCAGGGGTTGTGTGGATTGGCGTTCAGATGATCCCCTTTGAAAATCATCGCCCTCGGGTAGATAGTAGCCTATGCGCATGCAAACGCGCAAATGTGTAATCTTGTAAAAGTGTGTATTCTTTTCCAGTTAACTTGAATTCACTTTTCAATCTGTAACCATATTTACTTGCTTCCCCCTACCAGCTCCTGATGTGTATTATAATTTAATTTAATTTTCAGTAATAGTTAGTTCTCTTATTCAAATGATGTGCTACTTTGATTGTAAATTGAGTAGTACATAGAGATTGATGTTTTGAGATTAACTACATTGCATCGGATCATTTATACAATCGGGTTATGGATACAAGGTAACTATTTGCCACACCCACTTGACAGACTTTTTTATTGGTTTCTTCAATTTCCTTGACCATGAACGAAAAGGTTCGAGAAAGAAACTTTCCGTACGATTATGATGAAACGCTTTGGGGTTTGCCCAGGACAACCTGGTCACCAATGGTCATGAGTCACCGCGATGGTATCCTCGTTGGTTTTCACGATACCTTGCTCTAATTTACTTCTACTTCGGATAGTAAGGAACTGATTGGTAGTTCATACTTTCAATTCCCGTACACTTGGAGCGATTGTAGCCATCGTGCGTATGATTAAACTCAGCCAAAACACAAATGACTCACAAGGCATGATTCTCATCAACATTCTTCTATTTTCTGGAATTATGCATGTTGGTTCGTAGTCACTCTGCAGGAATGGCTATATCCATGAAGCACGAGGTAAATTCCGGTTCCCAAATGGGTTCTGCATATTGCGATTCCTCGAGTGTGAACCTTCTGGGACTCACCTTCCTCGAATCTTCTTTTTTCTTGACGATGGTAGCGGGAGAAGACTCTGGTGTCTGGTAGGGGGCCATGGAGGAAGACCCCTTCTTCCATGGTAGGGGGCTCACGGCAAACCGGAGTTACCAGCACCAGCTCTCCAGTATCCGTTTGCACGCCGGTTATTGAGCGCGTAGATTCGTGAAAGGTGAGCAAGTCTCTATTACGTACTCTTCAAAATGTAAACATAATTTTTTCAGCAAATAGTTAGGGTAAAGCACGTCCCTTGGAACACTTGCAACCCAATTATTCAACAAATGAGATAATTAATACCCTGCTCAGTTCATAAAATGCTATGCAACTAATCTGTTCATGGTTAAAAATTCATAAGCAATGAAATTATGTTCATAACTTTCGTTTATGCACAAGGCAGCTAGAACGTTTTTGAAAAAAAATACCTGATAATAGTACTATGAAAAATTTATATTTGTAAACATTGAAGTATTAATGTTGTTAAATAGCAAGGTACCTACGTATTTACATATTAATTGAAATTTGACATTCGTACTCAATTTTAGAACTAGTTTCTTCCTTTCAGGTTGGTCTTCAAATTCTCATTAAATTCACGTTGTATTAATGAATTAAATTCACCTCTTACTACACAAGGATAGCATTGTTCTAAGTTACCTAGGTTTTTTAAAAACTGTCCATATGAATGTCAATAATTCCTCTAACCCACTAAATTCCTACACCTTCCCGCCAATTTCAAAGGGAACGTTTGAGATATAGCTTAGTTCCTGGGGCATTTCTATCTTCCAGCCATGGTTTATTCAAATTAATATGGAATCTTCCAAACTAAAAATTTTAGTTGACTTACCGTACTCTAAGGCGCTCTGTGTCGCTAAATGATGATCCTCTACTGATGCTTGGCTTCGGCCTTGGGGGAACGTTGAAATACTGGTAACTTTTACAGATTGAATTGATTAGATGCAATACTTAGAAATTGTCTGAATTTTGTACAGGATTATATGTATTTTAATCTCATTGAATAAGGATTTGGACCTATTGTAGTGTTTAGAAAGGTCTGCCAATGGGGTGGGGAACGTCGTTTCCTCGTATCCATAACCCAATTGTATAGATCACCCAATGCACTATGGATAATCTCAGTACATCAATTTCTAAGAACCTCAAACAGTATATAATAACTGAAAATGTTATCGAATACGGATGAATAATGAATCAGTTAAGGCTGTTACAAGGGGTTTACGTTTGGTATGCGCATATGCTACTTTTAATCCGGGGGCGACAATTTCATAAAGGACCATGAATATACACGCCAACTCGCACAATGTATGAAAATGTTGTATAGTTTTGCCCGTTAAAATAATTTATTTTAACTCACAAACCTGTGTGGACGTACACAGAGAGACACGAAAACAAAGTTGTTCAGGAAATTCTAAAACGTGAAACGCGAGTGGAAATTAATGATTCAAAAAAGCATTTTTTAACCTTCAAAAGTGAAAATAATCCGCTACCTTGGAGACTCAGACGAAAGATTAAAGATTTTTCTCATTACTACGAATGTACCAACGAATATTCATAAAATTCCCTCAATTTTATCGATCAATTTATCAATTATTTATTAATCAATTTAACCACACAATAAGTAGTGACATCTCTTTTGTTCTTCAAGTAAATTTTTCTTATTGGCAGGAAAGTAAGAAAAAGTTTTTTTTTGGATTTAGTGTTCCGAAGAATAATTTTAAGAACAGATTTTTTATATAATTTGTGCAGTTCTTCGCCATGTTAAGACGTTTCTTTTTTATTGTGTTACATTTTTTTGTGTGGTTTTGGTTAAAGAACCAGTTTTATCAGAAAAAAGTCAGAAAAACAGGAAACCAAAATTTTCAAAATCATGAAACTCAAGGCGAGACTGGAAATTGAGGACCCAATTCATATCTTGCTATGATGCACGGACACAAAGCATATCTTAAACAGTATATTATCAAAGCGTATCCTCAATAGTGAGGAAAAGCCTCGAAGAACGATGCAGTCGTTCTATTGTCCAACCTTTGAAAACTTCCTTGAACCTTACGTACATATTATTATTTGAAAAATTGTAGGTGTAGAGAACATGCCTTTGGTTAAGAACCGCCGCTGCGTGTTCCAAAGTCAGAATTTGACATTGACACCGCATAAATTAATGTTTCCATGGATCCAATGGGTGGTTCGTGTAATTCCTTCATCAGTAAGTGAGTAGAAGTGACGATGGCGAAACTCCTAGAAGTCATATCCTCCTAGCAACTTCTAGGATTATTATCGAGTGGTCCGGGAGGAGTCGGTCGTCGCAAGCCGTTACGCTGGAGCAGTTCTGACCTTGCTAATGACGAAAAAAGGAAAGGAACAGATCAAAACACAAACTGCCAAAGGCAAGTGCCGCGTTATTCATTAATTTGATTTTTGCGTGCGACGAGATCTTTCTCATTTTAATTACCTTCATGATTAGTCAATGGATTCTTCCTCAACTTTGTTTTTGAAATAAACTTTTTAGTATTTTGGTTTATTATTTTCAATAATGAACCTTCGGAATCGACCAAGAAAAAATTAGTTTACTCCCCCTCAAAATTTGTTGGTTTACGTTTTAAGGTACCTACGTAGAATCCAAAAATCGAATAACAATGAGGAATTTCACCATGTCGGAATTTCCTATTTTTGACCCCAAAATCGGATTCAGCATCTCTAAAAACCCCCTAAGGCAAACTTTCAGCCCGAATTTCCTAATTTACGAATGAACAAAACAGTGTAGAAAATAAGAATGTTTAAAAAAACCGGGAAAATGACGTCATGCTGGAATAGTTCATTTATGGCCGCTTGAAGCGCTGAGATCGAGAAATCCATAGTCCCCAGATGCAAAATTTCATGAAACAGTAAAGTTCGAAATCGAAAAACTGAAGAAAAAAATAGAAAAAGCGAGATGGGGGAAAATTAGGTTTACTCTGTTTTTGTTTGATAACTTTTCTCTTAGAAAACACGATTTCGTCGTCCCAATGGGCAACACTGGGAGGAGACGGCGATCCGAACAGCCCAATCAGCGAGCGTTCCCGCTTCACGTCCGTTTTCCCGGTTAGTTTTGAAATCAAAATTTTTGATTGTCTCCCAAAAATAACAGGAGACTTATTTTCCGAAATCAGCCTGATTTTCATCTATCCCACACCATTAACTATTCAGGAAAAATGCAAACAGAAATCGGTGAAATTCCTCATTTGGCTTGGCCGTCCCTCCGTCGTCTGCCGTACGCGGCACTTTCCTTAGTTATCATCGACCGATTTTGATAAAATTTGGTATAAAGGCTTTATTTGAGGTCTAGTTTTGTCCCGAAGCTTTTGGTTGATGTAGGTAACTTCTTGAAAAATAAGGGTTGAAATTTTGAAAACGCCTTAGCTTAAAAAATTTTGATATAATGGTATTGTTATTCCATCAATTTAAAATAGTATTGAATTTTTAGAATTTTAGAGACCACGTAGAGCTTTATAGGACAAACCGTTCGCTCCCTACGATGACCTAAGGGTAAAGTAAAGTAAAGTAAAGTAAAGTAAGCAACCATTTCAGGTTGAATTTTCGTCCGACTGCCATTCTTGGCGTCGCGGACGTCATCAGCTGTCTCCCTAAGGGGAGATCAGAATTGGTTCTGATGATTTCGCTCATGGCTTCCCAAACATCACCGCCCTGGGTTGGAACGAGAGATTGCCGATCGTCTAATAGACAGAAAACTTTCTGCGACGACCAGACTCGAACGCGCGTCCCCGCTAGACGGTTCTCATCCTATCACCGCAGTCGGGTACACTGTCCACTAGACCACCGACGCCCCTGAGGGCCACCGATGACCTAAGGGTTGGACTTGAGGTAAATCAGAAACACGAGGGTGAATCGCAAAAGAGGTCTAATCTCCATTCAAATTTTAGCTGACCAAAATGCGATCGCTGTAGGTACGTGATAGGTAGGTTGGTGGATGGTGACCATAGCAAAGCCGAGTTCTTTGAAGACGAGTGATCAATGTAGAAAAATAAGTTTAATTTTTAATAATTAAACTTACATTTTAATTATAATAATTTGCAATTTTAATAATAATGATTTGTGTAATAATTTGCAGCGTTTTTTAAATTGAAATCCCTTTAATTTTTTTAATTAAGCGCGGGAGGAGATTTTCCTCATAATCATCGCATTGGTAACTATTCAATAAATTCTTCTTCAGCGGCGTTTAAACAAATTATTACACAGCGATTTATTATTTCCCTGTTTAGATAACTCGCCTGCAAATAACTCAGCATTCCCATTGAAAGTATCTACCAACCATATTTTTGCGCAATCTTCACTATCAAACTATTATCCGAGCGATGTTATCCGAGAGTTGAGTGCCCTCCTATTCATTACAAAATTTGGTTCGTGGTTACTAGGGAAGCACAATTATTGTGACGGGAAACTGTTCGAACAAGGAAAACATCGCATTTCATCAGCTGAGCTTTGAACAAAAGTTGGCATTGAATTATTGTAACTATTGAATTATTGTTGAATTATTGTGAATTATTGTACTATTGAATTATTGTAAAAATACAATCCTATTTTAATTTTTAAAATTTAAAAAATAAATAAGAGATTAAATATTTAAAAGAATTTTATAAACAATATTTTGCATATCGAGAGTTTTTGATGTTTTGAAAATTACAATCCCAATTTTGACCCTTTAGGAGTGACTGATACCGAAGGTATACTAAGTTTCGGGCGAAAAAACAGACGGAAACAGCGCGAGTGAGCGAATTGACCGTCCGGGACATGCGGCGAAGCACACAAAAAACATAACTGAAGATCCCTCGCAGCATGGCCCTAGTAGGTGACTCCTCCCCACCCCTCCAGCGGGAAAGGTGGGGAAGTTACCCGTATCTACAAGTATTTTCTTCTTTAAAGCTTGTGGCGAAGTACTACTTAATAACACGTACTACATTTATTCACTATATCGAGGACAGGATGGCTGAAACATAATAACAAAAAGTGGCACCACTTGACCCCGAATGTAGTCCTCATACCAAATTTCATCATAATCGGTACGTGATGAGGAAAGGAAGTGCTGCGCAAAAGAGAACGGCGGACGGACTGACATTTTTTATTCAATTTTTGGATTCTAATCCTCAAACAAAACCGTCAAATATTGAGAGCGGTTAAAGTTGTACTTCCGAGTCTTTCAACGTATCGGAAGCATTTTTGTCACTTTTCAAGGAAAAATTTGAGTTTCATTCAGAGCTTCCGGAACAATAAATTTTGGTTTCGTGTCTGTCTATGTGACTCTCCGTCATGAACCCTTAGTACTTAACGGATAAAACTGTAAAAAGGTATTGTCTGATATTGATGAAATTTTCAATGATTGTGATTGATGGCGTATAGATGGCCATTTGCGCAAACGTAAACACCTCGTAGCGGCTCCTACATTTACTACCTAAATTCAACGAATTTTTCGGGGATTGTGCGGGTTGGTGTGTGGATCGTTTCCTAAAAAAATCATTGCTCCCAAATCTATAATTATCATTACGTCATTGTGACTTGGAAAATTATTCTGTAGAATCACGTAATAATTCATACATGAACTATGTTGTCATTCTTCCGTAGAACTATACATTTTGACATACCAACAGTCAGACACTCGGAACAAAGTTGTTCAAGAAGCTCTCGCTAAATGCATGTGGGAATTTCAATCTTTTTTGTAGCAAAGACGAGTTTTTTCTTGCTTTTATGAATATTAGTTAGAGTTTGATGATCAATTATAATTATGAAAAGGAAACTCAAGAAAGACATTAAAAGTTTCATTCCAAACAATCATTCAAGGATAAAGTAACTAGTGTTGCCAGTTGCGTTCATGAAACACGTTGTGATGCCAGCTAGGTATATAATTATGCAAGAATAAAAAGTATATAATCATATCCTCAGTTTTTATTGAATCGGGAGACTTTGGACGTTCACTACTACCTATACACGAGCTTTTACTATAAATTCCTCAATTAGTGTTGATAAATGGCGACTGTACAAGAAATGTGGGATTCAAAGAAGTTGGTTATTCATTAGCGATGCAGGATTCAAATCCTTGACATTCACTTCAATCACGCCTAGCAAATTATGCAAATAAACTAACCTTATGTGTTACTGCGATAGCTAAGCCTTATGCGTCGTGTCTATAAAAATATGAACTTTTTTCATCCAATTTAATAGATTATTATCACTTTAAACTTGTTTACTTGGAAAACTATACTTACAAGTGCGCAGAAGATTCGATGGCGATTAAATCCAAGGAGACCATTCGAAGCTGACTCAGGTACCTAATGACTGAAAATGCCATCAAAACCGGAGCTCGTGGTTTCGCCCGAGTCATGGTGTTAAGCACAACTAAGGGTTGTTCAAATTTCCTAGCTAACGAACTTGTATTTTTGTTTATTATGAACATTATGACAAAAACATGAAATTTTTGCGTAACAGTTATTCAAGTAAAATTATCGTCTTGAGTGATACAAATATACCTATATGATTTTTGGAAAAACTTCAGGAATCGTCTGTCTGTCATGAAATCCTAACCACAGCCATAAATTCTACAGTTCTCGTCAATTTTCAATGAAATTTTCAGAGATTGTGCTGGTTGGCGTGTAGATAGTCTCCTATCAAAACCATTGCCCCCGGACTGATAGTAGCCACAGCGCATGCGCAAACATATATTTCCTTGTTACAGCCATAACATCTAAATTTTCTATCTGATTTTGATGCAATTTTCAGGAATTATGCGAGTTGAGGTGGAGATGGCTCTCTATGGAAATCATGGAATTTAAAGTATTTTGTGCGCATGCGCAAACGTGAAATCCTTGTTACAGCTATAATACCTACATTTTACTATAATATTCAGAGATTGTGCTGTTGATGTGTAGAGTCCACTATGAAGGTAGTGCAAGATTGATGATTTGAGATGAACTACTATGCATCAGTTCATCTATACAATCAGGTTATGGATACGAGGAAGCTGTGTGCCACACCCACTTGGCAGACGTTTTTCCATTTCAACTATAGAATCCTTCTAGGAATGTTACCAATCAGGAAACTCGTTTGAACTCCGTGTAGAGCAATCAAACGCCAATCAATTACGCTTCGAGAAAAACTCTTTTCTTGTATTGCATTAAAACTGGCTGTGCAGATGTTCAAGTTGGTATTCCAAGTAAAGTAAAGTATTTGAAGTATCTTGTAGCAGTGAGAACGTTTATTGAATTTCAAAAAAGGTGACGCATCGAATGGTTAAACTGCTATCGGAATGTTCAGTGAGGATGATGGCGCAATATCCGCAATCGTGATACAATTGCCAAGTCAATCAGGATGTGTTTTTCTACTTCTTAGTACTTACCTTTTCGATGATTTTGTTCAATAGAATGGAACATTGATCATGTATGAAATTGATAGGAAACATGTTGTCAATTTTGCAGTGTCTTTTAGAATAGAATGTGTTTTTGCGATTACCAACGTTTTAAAACCGACATGAAATTGTGTAACGAAAAAACGACATGCCTTACCGATAAACAATCCAGTTTGCTACAGTATTATACTGTAAAATGCTAGTCGTACTATAATAGTACGACTAGCATTTTTATGGCACTACCTTCTTAACTATCTACGTTTGAAATAGTGGTCGCTTCTAAAATTAATTTCTACGCTATTTACCATATGGAGATGTAATTTAGCTTTTATCATTTTGTAGCTTTTATACTTTTGTAGCTGTTATCATTTCCTGGACGCTGGAGGTTCCGGATCAACTGAGTGGTTCCCAAAGCTTACTTGTTTCTCCGACTCACGTGGATAGGTCCTCTGCAACGTAGAAAAAATTCGAAGGACATTCTTAGTAAAGGTCCTCTGTGGATACCACCTGACCAGAAACTGGAACATTACTGACGGGTATTTCCGGACGATGCCTTAATCTTCATTCGTCGAGGTTTTTTGGAAGCCGATTCTTGAATTCTTACGGGTAGGGTACAATTTGGCTCCAAAGCGATTATATGTCGTAACGTTGAACTTTCATTTGTTAGTTTTGGTAGGCAGTCCGTACAAATTCACATCTGTATTCAAGGTGAAATATACAAAAACCCACGCAATATGCGGTTTATGGTGTCCTGGCACCATGATGGCACCACTGATTTGTTCCATGGTGGCACAAGGTATATTTCATGAAACCCAGAGGTATATTGAGAATTTCCCCTCAATTTCAAACTTGGGCACAATTGGTAAATGTAAAGGGACCAGAATGTAGAAAAACCGGATATTTTGTGAATAATATCCCCAACTCGTCCACTTTCTTTGCTAATTTTGATAATCTGGCAAAATAGTGTGCAATTCGGAAGATTTCTGACTCGAACAAAAAAAGAAAAACGCAAAGCAGTTGGAAATTGAGGCCCGGGCAGAGTTTACAAGATTATGCCCGAAAACTCACATTTTTAAGCATTAACCCCCCCCCCCTTTCACCCCTTTAAAAGGCAAAATTCAAAATTCCGGGGCAATAGTCCACAACTAGATAGATTTATGCGTCGAATAAAAAAGAACCACGAACATCGGTTCAAAACTAAGGAGAGTACACAAGATTTTGTCACATACACACGCACACCTATACATACACACACAGACAGACATTCACCTATGGGTTTTTTCCGCGGATTCGGATTCAGAATGGTCTAAAACGGTTTGTTGTGTGGTTATTTTTTCTTCTCTTGATTGTTGTCCAACTTTACCCTAGATTAATCGCATAAGGATGCCCAAGTCTTACTGTGGGACGTCCTAAAAACGTATCCTGAGTATTTGTCATTTCATAAGGAGTATGAAAGAGAATCAGCCGGGGGTATAGGGGGGCGTAGCTCCCACTGAGAGAAGTTTCTTTTACAAGATTCGCCGAAAGAGCTCCGTGGAGTGAAAGGTAATTAAAACCCATCAAAGCAAATTACGACGTATAATACAATGACCGAATCAGTGCTTTGTTGATCTTCTGAGGGTGCCTCTTCGAGACTGCTAAATAACAAAAAGATAAACTCAACACCATACATTATGATCACCTGAACGTGATAAATTTATTTTCAATTGGTCCCACATTGCTGAAATTTCAGAGGGAGCCTGTCTGTGATTGCATAATTACGAATGATAAAGAGAGCTTTTGAATGAGCTAAATTTTTTCCTTGGTTTCTCTTAGCTGAAATTTCACAAAGAGCTTTTCTAGTATTACAAGAAAGAAGAGTCTCTGAATGGAAAGACAGGTTGAGCTCATTTATGATCAGCTGGATGAACTCAATTTGCAGTATAAAATATGTAAAGGAGAATCTTGAGATCGCACCAAAATGTCATCAAAATCGGACCATGGTTACTAGCAGTTATACACGGGGCAAGGATTGACTATTGACGGAACCAAAGTTTTTCAAAAAGACCTGAAACGCATAATGCGAGTGGAAATCCATTTTTTACCCGCTGCACGGATACAAAGATCCCCTATCTTCGATAATGAAGAACCAAAAGTGAAGGGTATGTAGTATCCATGATAAACTGGTTGGAATAGATTAATTGTTCTATGACCATATCCTCAAGAGGAGATCGTTAGGATATGTGTTGGAACGAGTATTAGATTCGTTCGGGAAATGATGCTGTTATTCTGAAGGTCAGAACTCATTTTTTGCTTCAGTGGCATTGAACATGTTTTTTAGGTGAAAAAAGTTGTTCCTCGTTCTTGCTGATTCCTTTTCTCATCGACTGTGGGTCCTTATTATGATAATGAACAGTAGGTAGGGTTTTTATTTTTTCAGAAAATTCTTCCCAACAGTGAAATTAGTTGCTAGCCAGGCACCCGGTTAGTGAAGATCTAATAACATCATCACGAGTTGCCTCTCGATAACTATCTCTCCTAAACCTAAATTTTCAGTCAGGAAGCAAGTCAGATGAAAAACGTCTAAATTGGGTAGGCAGTATAGCTTTCTCGCACAGGATAACCCAAACTTATAGAATCTGCAGGTTTGAAAATTATTGCGTTGATCAGAGCAATAATAAGAAATAGCTAAACAATCGTTGATATGAAACATGAGCTTTACGACCACATTTCCTACACTTAGAAATCACAAAAAGATTGAGAATTCTTCCAGATTTATGAAGATTGATGTATATATTTATTTGGGTGTATTTTTACCACCCCCTTGCTGATTGGATGACTGTATTTTATTTCTATACATTCTGATAGATTTTTGTGTATTTTCCTAACCATTCAAAATTTCCTTGCTGGTTGGATACTTATGAATCAATTCTCAAACCAACTTCCAATCAGTCTCCAAGTCGAAGTAAAATCTACTCGTTTACTGAGTATCATGAGTCACTTTACCGGGTGGTCTCAAAAAATTCTAAAAATTCAATACTATTTCAAATTGAAAATTTCAACCCTTAATTTTCACCCCTTAGAAGTGACTGACATCAACCAGTAGCTTCGCAACACAACTAGACCCCAAAAATGGAGACCATAATATGGTATTTGTATACTATACAAAATTTACGGCGGACGGTCGGAACATTTTTTATTAAATTTTTGGATTCTACTTACCTTAAAACCGTACGAGAAAAAAAAATGGGGCGGGGGGGGGGGGGGGGTTAAAATTTTGTTTTCTTGGTCGATTCCAAAGGTTTATTATTGAAAATATCAAACCAAAATACTTTGAAGAAACGATTGAAGCGTTGCTACAGCTACGAGAGTCGAGCACGTTGGCTGAGCCCTGGTTCTAACCACAGCGATTGACCGAATCACTGCTACTGGGGCATATCGAAACCTTGAAGAACAGCTTGTCAGGAACTCTTTATCAACGGGAAATCATTTCTCATTTTCGGTAATGTGAAAAATTCCAAGGCTGGGAACGCATTTCATAGGATCCAACAAAGCATTGTTACAGAATGGTCATGATTAGAAGCGTGGGAACTATAATCTGTTAGGTACCAATCCAGATAATATCTAATAGGCACCCGAATCTTTGCCTCTCGTCCGTCTTTGGAATTATTCAAGTTTACGGAATTGGTGAATAAAATATATTAGTTATTGGTATCGTCACCTACTACGGTTATTAGGTTAACATATAATTTTAGGCGCTATTACCTGCTGCATTTATTAGATTGTCTACAATGAGTTTCGAAGTTTAGTATGAGTAAATTGAGACATTTTGATGTTGATCAGGTTAGGTGCGTACGAAGAATTGGAGAGGCCATACTCGAAAAAGTACGAGCATATATTATCTACTTCACTAGTTCGTGGTGACGAGGAGATAATTTTTCCAGTTTTTGTGCAAATTTCTAACCAAGGGGTTGATTGCATTATTTTAACGATTCGTGCTATGTGCCACATCCATAAGCCTAACCATAGCTCCAACAACAAACAAGCCTCTCATATAGGTAATATTTCGATTTTCTTTACCATAGCTTTAAAGATTTACTCATTCTGTATGATTGGACTTTCCTTAGTTACTTACCATAAACAGATTAATTTAGTATATGTGCTCCATTTTTAGTCTAATAGTGCGGCGAAGCCTATGGTTACTCTCAGTGAAAAGTAGTCGTTGTAATTTTCAAAACGCCCTAGTTCAAAAACTCTCGATATAAACCTGTTGATTTTTCACCAATTTAAAACGTCATCAGCTGTTCTCTGAAGGGATGATAAGAATTTGTTCTGACTTTGTCGCTCATGTATACTTATTACCTCACTTCCTTAAGTGCAGGCGAGTCGCCCGCCATTAATACAACCTGGGATACATACAAGGAAATAAGCCTCTCGCAGGTGGTCATCCATCCAAGTACTGACCCAAGTCATCTGATCGTCAAATTTCGGTGGCCTCATGGGAACCGGTTTATTCAACTTCTCCATTTGCTAACTCATTACAATCCACTAACTACAAGAGATTAAAACTCATGGAATCTGACGAAATGAATACTATTAACGATCATCGTTTGAATTAATCAAAAACGACGGATCTCAATAACGAGTACCGGGTATTAACACAGAATGTGTTTTTGCGATGACCTACCGAAAAACTCGGCGCTTTGCGCCTCGGCGGGGGGCTCCGCCCCCCTGCACCCCCGGTTTATTTATTTTTCCATACTCTGTATGAAATCATAGGAACACAGAATGTGTTTTTGCGATGCTAGTCATCCGTTAAATAAAAAACAACAATAATAAATGTGGAGTCTTTGGCAATAATAAAATAAATAATTGTTAGACATTTAATTTGGTCTAAAACCCTATAAATGTTATATAAATAAATATGTAACTACATGAAAAATACTATATAAATTGAGAGCTTTCCAACGAATGGTGAACAATTTCTGTGCAATGAACACTGCGGGAGTTCTATTTCCTTACCAACGGCTTGATTGCACGTGAAAATCATTATAAAAGGCGCGTAACGGTTTTTTCTGTCGCTTTTTCGTGACGATTTTTTTTCGGTAGGTCATCGCAAAAACACATTCTGTGTTAAAAATCGTCACGAAAAAGCGGCAGAAAAAACCGTTACGCGCCTTTTATAATGATTTTCACGTGCAACCAAGCCGTTGGTAAGGAAATAGAACTCCCGCAGTGTTCATTGCACAGAAATTGTTCACCATTCGTTGGAAAGCTCTCAATTTATATAGTATTTTTCTTGTAGTTACATATTTATTTATATAACATTTATAGGGTTTTAGACCAAATTAAATGTCTAACAATTATTTATTTTATTATTGCCAAAGACTCCACATTTATTATTGTTGTTTTTTATTTAACGGATGACTAGCATCGCAAAAACACATTCTGTGTTCCTATGATTTCATACAGAGTATGGAAAAAGAAATAAACCGGGGGTGCAGGGGGGCGGAGCCCCCCGCCGAGGCGCAAAGCGCCGAGTTTTTTTAAATATTTCACTCCATTGCCAATTTCAGCTTACAGCTGCTCTTGTTTTAGACTTTTTTCCTACTTCTCGCCTACATTAATTCCAAGAACTATCATTCAAAGAGGCACAAACAAACCTGAGAGATTCCAAAAGTTTATTATTGAAAATGACGCATTCAAAACGATGGATCACTCGATTTCTCTTTGTAGGTTTTTAAATACAAGGGAGGGTATTTATTACGTGTTCTATTCGATTCAGTCTAGCTCACATATCGGATTACGTTATTTTGTGAGTTTTCCAAGTTTTTCTTGTTTTTGCTGTTTCCCCATGCATTTTCCATTGAATGATTGCAATGAAAACGTAAAGAACCAACCTATTGGAAGTAAGCCCAATCTGTCCTTGACACTCCTCCATTAGTCTCTTCAACTATGTGAACGTGAACAGAAACGGAAATTATCATAATGTCTGCATCGTGTTGTTTAAAAAAATGACAAGAGTGAATTGTTTACAACCCCTCCACTGTTGTAGTTGTCCATGGCTCTGAGTCAATCATTCTCGTACAAGCTATATCGGAGGACTCAACGCGCTATTGGCTTCATCTCCATTGGTTCCGTCACGTTTGTCGATAAGACGTATCTTGAGTGAAGAGGAGTTTGTTATCTTTTACATAGTTCGTCGAGTGTTAGTGTGTTGCCCTCATTGTGTTTCTCCGTTTTAGAGAATGGGAGCTGAATATGCTAAGTGAGTTGTATCTGTTAGATTCAGCGTTTAAGAGTGTGGCTGCTCCACTTTCAGACACCTAGGAATAAAATAACTAATGAATACTGCCATGGATTCATTCGTATCCAAAACAGCTCTTATTACGTAGTTTGGTAGTAAACGTCGCATTGACATGAATAACCTTTAAAAATAACCTTTAAAAATGAATGTAAGAAACTAAAATTTGAAGGGAATACTTCATAAAACGCGGCAAATTATTACACAACGGTTTATTATTGTACCGTAGGTACAGGTATTTATGGAACTCTAATCGAAGAAAGTATAATTATCGCTTTGATCTGTCGCTGGACTCATTCCATTCTTAGAATTTATTTTTATTTTAATTGACAAAAACAATATTCCTATAACAAAAGTTTTTGTTTAGGGCGGTTTGAAAGTTTCAACTCCCATTTTTCACCCATTACAGGTAACTGACAATAACCAAAAACTTCGGGCACAACTAGACCCCAAATGGCGCCTGTATACCAAATTTCATCAAAATCGGTTCATGGTAACCAAGGAAAGTGCCACGTACGGAGAACGAACAGAACAATTCTAATTCGATTTTTGGATTTTTCGTACCTATCTTGAAACGTAAAACATCAAAATTTGAGGGCGATTAATTTTTTCTTCCTCGATTACTAAGGTTCACTATTGAAAATTATTAACAAGAAGCCCATTGCAAGTATCAAAGCTTTGGTAGGGAAAGAGGTACATTACTTCCAAGTTACTCAGTTCGATGCTAGATGATTGTACGATAAAGTTTGCAGGACAACAATAAATAAGTGCCCGTAATATTCTTTGGCATTTTTCCTATTTAAACATAAATTTGTAAGGTACCCATTTATTCCCATACTTAAGTACCTATCCCATATTCCATGGCATGGAAGTTATTGAATGTGTATGATGAGACTACCACATGTTGTACCTTCTTCAACAATTAGGAGTGCAAAATGATTTCAACCAACTTGTAACGCACAATACAAGACCAAGAAGGTATTAGAACCAAAATTCGAACCGCTGCACATTATTACACAGCAATCTACTTTTCTGTAAAGATCACCCGTCGCGAGAAACCCGACTTTATCTGTTCCTTCTACGGACCTACAGGGGGTACGTTGAGATGGGTGGGGGGAGGTATGGATCAACTTGGGATTATTCACGGGGATACTAACACGTGGGTCTGATCATTTTCATAACAATTGTTCATTTAACTATGCTTGGCCGTCAGGATGGATTCATTAGGTCCATTAAGCACTATTGATGAAAAATACTCATAGAACATCCATTAATGAGAAAATTACTCTAGTTATCCTCATCCACAAACGATTGGGCTTACAGAGCACTGGGTGGTATTATTCGACTCTAAAAATTCTCGAAAACGTTAAACTAATGAAAAAACAAAACCTGTATATCAAAAGTTTTCGAGATGGGGCGATTTGGTAATACTCGTATTTCCACCCACTTTTTACCCCTTAGGAGTGACTGACAATAACCGAAACCTTCGGAGCATAACTAGTCTCCAAACGGAGGCGATATTACAAATTTCATCAAAATAGAACGTCGGAACTGGACAAAGTCTGGGTGGAAAGTACCTAAGAGTTTTAAAATGAATTTTCTCTCGTTCGGACAAAAAATTTTTATTCGATTTTTGAATTTTGTATATCTTGAATTGTAAACCATCAACTTTTGAGGGCGAGTTACATTTATCTTTTTCGCTCGATTCCAAAGGTTCACTATATTAATAAAAGAAAAAAAAGTATGATTGATTTTAATAACCTGAGAGAGAAGACACCAAGCAATTGAATTCATTACCAATGGAGAAATCACCTGGTCTCAGATAAAAGCTGTGTTCAAGAATAATATACTTACCGTTACCGTGTTAGGTAATAATTCGTATCATTATTGACAAGTCCAAAATGATTAACTCTAATGTTATGAAGGTTTTAGAGTTTCTGCGATGGAATTAGTAAGTTATTTAGAGCATACGCAAGTGATCACGTGTGAATCATTAGGGTTAATCACCGGGGATGAGAGATTCTGAGCTAATTCTGAGCTCGATAAACCTTATCGAGGCTTATTTAGCTAGTTTTGGAATTGCCGAAGATGATACTAAACAAATTACGTAAATGTTTCTTCGCCTGTTTAATCTGCCAGCAGGATTAAGTCCTCACGGGACGCTAATCTTATTAGGAGCTTACCAGCTTTCATTTCGAAAAGCGCATCTTCAGCTCCCTTTTGTTTTCTCATACAACTTGCTCCTGGTGATACCCCAGTTTTAATGCCTTGTAGGAGTAAATTAGTGAAGTCTTAGTGTTGAGACTCTCCGTCACCCTTATTCCCTCAATACCACATGAAAAGGAGGTTAGTCCAAATTAGAGTTTCATTACAACAGTTCGATCATGCTCGATTGCTAGGTGGTAGTAACATCCGGCAATATCTCTTCCTTTGATGAACACTTTTATCAATCGTGGAAACACTAGAGATTAACTAGGTGTACAAAATGTACCCGGAGTACATCAATGGAAGGCAATATCTTGAACAATGAGCAACATAACCCCGAACAACATTAAATACGTTTATCATCATTCTAAGAGTTTAGTAGGTATAATAATTATACCTAACAGTTTTACTAACAGCTATTTCGTAATTGCGTAATTTTCCAATTCTGTTTGTACGACAATTATTGTCGTACAAACAGAATTGGAAAATTACGCAATTACGAAATAGCTGTTAGTAAAACTGTGAAGCTTCAATAATATATTTTTTTTAAGTTGAATTTAATTAATTGAATTTATTTTATCATACATGATGAAAGACAGTCTCCAAGATCCACGGGTAATATCTATTTAAGTAGTGCGGTTTTTAAGGGTACTGAATCCAAAAATAATATTTTTTTCTAGTCGGTTCGTAAACACAAACGCGAACGTAAAGAAAATTCGTTAGAGAAAGAAAAACAATCGCCCTCTTATTTCTTCCCAATACTGAATAGTAACTGTTGCTATTCACACTTTTCTTTTGCCATTTCCTATATTTATACATAAGTATAAGCCTTTATAGCAATCCTCTCTTCAAAATCGTCTCATTTTCGAGTATTGCTTCCGAGTCTACTAAGGTAGCGGAAGCTTTGTTTTCACTTTTCAAGGTTGAAAAAAAAAGTTCTTCAAAATCAAAATTTCCACTCGCATTTTACGTTTCAGTAATTAAATTGCAGTAATTGTGAGAGTTGGCGTGTAGGTGGCCCCTATGAATTGTATCCCTATGAATGGACCCCAAATTGAAAGTTTTTTGTGGGCATGCGCAAACGTGAAATGCTTGTAACAGCCAGAACATTTACATTTGCCAACAATACTCAGAGATTGTGCGGGTTAACGTGTGGAATCCCCTATGAGGGTTATGAAGCCACTTAGAGATTGATATTTTGAGATTAACTAATTTGCACTAATATTAACAACTTTTGCATTAACTACTTTGTACAATTGGGTTATGGATTCGAGGAAGCTATGTGCCACACCGACTTGGTTGACGTTCTTGATTGTTGAAACATTTCAATGAAACAGTTTTGAGACTCACCCTCTATGATTATTATCCTGTCATAACTCTCCGGTCGCAAGTTAGGTATTATGTACGTTTTGAGCGAGTTTGGGGCCGGGAAGCAATTTCCTATTCGTTATGGTGACCTAATAGCAGATCCTCAGAAACTTTCACCTCAGAACGCTTTTTTGAAAAGAAAGATTCTTTCAAATATCCGCGTAAGAGGTAAAAAAAAGATTCATCAATATTTAGATTTGCATTACTATGGATTTAAAAGCTGTCGGAACAGTTTTGGGTACATGTTTGTTGCTCGTCGGTCGGAAAGTCAGCTTTTGATTAATTTCTTATTCCGGGCGAATTACTACGATGTTAGGTACGACTCGTAGTTGACTCTTGACGGTCACCTACAAATGTCAGAGCCATGGAACCCGTAGTTTTTCCAGCAGGTAAGTTGGGAAATCTTAAATACCTAGTTTCAAGTGATATCATCTGTAAGGTATCAGAAAGGAACCGCACGGCCTGATTATGTAGGATTCAAACAGTTGACTGACATTAGCGATTATCACTGGACATGGCTCTTTTTGGCCAACATTATGTGTTTGCCATGCTACCGTCATCCTCGTGGCTTTATCTGATGCTTTCCTGAAGTGCTCTCAGAAGCTAATCCTTGTATCCAACATGATTCTAAGACACCTTACTGCAGGCTTAGTATCTATGACTTCATCCAATAACCTCATCGACAAGTTGGAGGGATACGCTTTCGAGTGAAAACTTCCATTTTTTCTTTTTGCTGGCTGTACCGTTCTAGCATTGATTACTGTCTGCGTAGCCTACGAGATAAATTTGGGTGGAAAATTAAGCCGGAGGACATCAAATTAGCCACGTTCTAAAGGGTTGGGAGTTGGCCCTGGGATGGATCCCTGAACAGCTCCTGCTGTTACCTGCGCTCTCTCCTTGTGCTGTCGAACATAATGGAATTTCCTTTACCCTAAGAAGTTGATTAGGTGCAGAATATATCTCTTAAGGGTTTCTAGCAAGTCCTTCCAGTTAGCCGAGTAAATAGAATCCTAACTAATATTAGTCTTATCACAGACGCTAATTTTATTAGCCTGAAAGTCAACAACTTACGGTCTAATAGCCCGATTTTGTTCAAATATCATCATTGTTTCCATGTTGACTGCCTAAGCTTTTCATATTCAGCCATCGGTAGGAGTTATAGCAGGTACAATACATTCATCAGTATGATAGAGATGATTTAAAGCAAGCGGTGTCGGAGCTAAAAGATGTGGCACCCAACAACATCAGGGTGATAGCTGCAACCTTGTCATGGCACGGAGTGTGGTGAGGAAAAAGTGCCACGGAGTTGCGCGAGTTGGGCATCTCAGTAGGCGTACTCCGTGGTATCATCACCCGTGTCCTGCTCGGCTCATGTTCGAACTGGTGGTCGTTTTATAGAGGCACTTCCCTTCATCCCTCTCTCCCATCATCCCTCTCATCATCCCATCATCCCTCTCATCTTCCCTCATCCCTAGGGACGGCGTCGGGTGAGTCCTGGGCGTCCTCCCCATGATATTTCGTTTATTAATTTATTTGTAAAAAAAAAAGTTTGCGACAATATCATATAAAAATTGAGAATAACTTCTTATCGTGCTGCGGCCCATTAGATAATATTCAACACCATAACTAACAGCATTATCGTTAAGATTATCATGATATCAATATCACCAACCAACTGACCAAAATGACGCATCAATTTGAAACAATGTTCGTTAAATAAGTGAGGATGTTTTACTGCATAACCCTTTTAGCCATAGTTGGTTATCATGAAGTACCAAGCAAGGCTCTAACAAAGTAGTTCAATGTGTTTGAGCCCATCCGGTCAATAGGGAGCGTACATTACGAACGATCTCACTGACAGTTGACATACCCAAAGCCGGACACTTTGGAACAGGAAGGCCTTTCATGGGCCGCTGGTTTTCAACGAATGACTGAAATCGCGGTTCAGTTACGTGTCTCTCCTTGCGATTCCTGTATAGCTCTTCTCACTTCGTACATATTGACATATTTTGCTCTCTTCGTAAGTAAGTAAATAATTAATAATAGTAGTAATAATAGTAATTACATAAAAGTAATTATTGGTGCTTGTGCAAAGGCAAACGTAGGTCCGACGGTATTGGAATAAATTGAACAGCCTTTGATTTGAATCATTACAATTACATTCTAGTTGATAACTTGATGCATTAACTAAGCAGTCTGCTGGTGAAAAGAGCCATTAGGCAACCTGGCTCGAAAGAAGAGGAATTGTCTCGCTCCTTCCAAAATGTGTTAAGCAGATTTTCACCAACTCTATAGAAAAAAACTCATGCCTTACCTTCAGGTATCTACTGAAAAAATTCCCATCCACTTAACTCAAAAACTGCTGGTAGGACTTCTCACTTCTGGTCAGTATAACACCACTAATGGTCCTGGAGCCGAAGCCGAAAATCGCTCTTCATTTAGGGACAAGCTCCTTGGGCACTATAAATTCTTCACATAAAATAAACTTCTGCCAAGTGGGTGTGGCACATAGCTTCCGCGTATCCATTACCCGATTGTATAGATCGTCCGATACATAGTAGTTGATCTCAAAACACCAATCTCTGAATACCTTGCACTACCCTCATAGGGGGCTCTACACGTCAACCGGCACAATCTCTGAATATTGTTGGAAAATGTAGAAGTTATGGCTGTAACGAGGAAATATAAACTTTTGCGCATGCGCAGTGGCCACTATCAGTCTGGGGGCAATGATTTTCATAAGGGACTGTCTACACGCCAACCCCCAAAATCCAGTCCCAAAATCCCAAAATCCAAAATCCTCAGTTCGACTGTTTATGTTTCACATCCCGCAAACATTACGATGGATCTGTTCCTTAAAATAGTCTGCCAAGTTGGGTGGGCCAAAATTAAATGGGGATTTGATTTCTGATTAGAATCACGATTGAGCCTGTTCACACGTTGGTGTATGTTCAATGTCAACAAATTCAGATAGAACCCTATAAATACCATCAAAATTGGTTCATTGTTTAGGGTAGTGATGTCAAGGACAAGGATTCACAAAGTTTGCACAAAGTTTCACCCTAATTGGACCATGGAATCACTAGTGTCACCGATAACATCTCAGAAACTCCACCGGTATCCCAAGGTGTCACCAAAATTAAATTGGAATTTAAAATTTAATTGACAGCAGATTTTTTTGTGGGCTATTGGAAGTCTTGAAATAAAGTTATGACAAAAATATCCTTACTTTATTGAGTTTTAATAACTAACAAAACATTGCTCAAAAATTCAGCTCTCTCCATTAATTTTTAAATTGCAATTTAAATCTAATTAATCTAGTGACAGCTGTGGAATTCCTAAGATGTTTCCGGTGACACAAGTGACACCATGGGCCAATTAAGTTAATGGACTGTCGGAGTTGTAATTTTTTTCAAACATGGATACATTGAATTAGTTTATAATTGAGCAATATCACTGATGAAGCGGCAGTATTAAGTTGATTGTTGCGATCACGTTTCTGGTTTATTGAATCAACAAACAGAAACACGATTGTGTTGATGCTTTTTTATTCGATCAAGTTTCTGAGACTCCTACTGATTGGATTGCAATAAAACCAATGTAATCTCTTCTAGGATCCAGGTCCAAAATACCTTACAGTAAAATCAAGTTATCAGATTGTGGAAAATTGGTTTCAAAATAAAATCCTAAATTGAAATTGAAAAAAATAGAGAAAAATCATGATTGAGCGAGAGAAAAAGAAATAATTGGGGATGTCTCCAGAAAATGTTTCCTGGACCAGACCGTGATTTCAAATAAGTATTCCCGGGACAAAGATTAACCTCAAACATACAGAAACGGAACCCATGTTGTTCAAAATTGTTGTGATTTTTGAGGATCCATATTTTTTGACAAGCTCCTTGAATACAAAGCTTCCTCATTTTCTTTTCCATGAAATGATTATATTAAACAACGTAAAATGGAGTTGAAGCCTGGCTCCAACTACCTACAACTCCGCTCTTGAAACCATTACAGTGTGGAAACGAAATTGTGATCTGTTCAAAATCATGATTCTCTGTAAGTGATAAGTGACAGGCTTTCCTAACCAACTGGTTCAATCTTACCATTCTGAAGTAGATAAGTGATGATTCTCAAGTAGATCGATTGTACAGGTGTAAGCTGGAATTAGTAATTTTTTGTTGATTAAATTATCAATTAGTAGGAATCTAGGTACTGCTTGTATCCGTGAGTAGGTAATCAGCGTTATCGGCGGAGTTTAGGAAACTTTTTCGGATATTGATGAAAGCTTGACACCCGCTCCTGATTGAAGCACGATACAGTTCTATCAACTACCGTTAAAGAGATTCTTAACAACAAAGATTGTGAGTGGAAGCTGCGTGTTGTGATCTCTTCCCTCAGGATTGACGCAACAGTAATCATAGTGCAGTGACCGCACCTGTGAAGTAATGTTCTCTTGGGGTAACCTTGTTTCCTAATAACATAGAAACCATCAGTTCAAGAGTGTCCTTGATTCATGTCACTGTCACGATATCATTCAACTATTTACTGCAGTCAAGCGCTCCAAAATCTCCGAATAACTAATAAAATCATGATATAGCTTACTCATTCATTTTACTACAATAGATTTCAATTTTTATCGATTTTCAACCCTCAAAATTTGAGAGTTGGACCATGAAGATCATCAAACAGGTTCTACATATTTCGACTTGGACTAGCCGGGTTACCTGAAGTAACTTTTTCAATAACTTCAATACCTCCTGATATCAACCGTATCAAGTACTTAGGTAATTATGGCACTGTATATATCTAGTAGATGGTATACATGGTGTTCGGTATGAAAACGACAAAACTTCAGGGATTGTTTCTGCAACTACGAGTAATTTGCAATTTTTTTTTTACCTTATGTCCTAAGAATAGCCATAACTCCCATACTTAATCTATACAGGTAAAACCCCAACCTTAGGTCGTATGAAGGGGGGGGGGGTTCGATTCCTGGCCGTGACATAACATTTTTTTCATTTAATAAATTAAGTATTTAACTACGACTTGTTTTTGCCTTCTTTCAGCAGGTTTTTCAGCTAGTTTACAATATACCTAAACTCATAATTGAGGATACCCTTGGAAAAAGCGTTAAATTCCCTTGTTACCGGAAAATTTGTTTCATGAACTTTGTTCCTAAGTTACTTCAATCATGTTTTTTTTGCGTAAACTTGCATTTTTTTTAATTTTTTGCTTTTTTAACTCTTAAGAGGGCAAAGGAACCTAGGTTCCACTTTTCTTTTCAATGATGAATTGCTACCATTGGTATGACCTACTGAAAAGTGGATGAACTCGGTGGCTACATTTCATCAGCTTTACGTCGCTGTATAACTTTTATTTCAGAGCGGTTTTTGACAGAGAAATTTGTTAACAAAAATGATTCTCATGCTGGAACTCTGATTTAAACAAATGCAAACTCCTATACCGAATACCCTGAATAGTAATACCATTATCTGGATTTTTTCATACCTATCTAATCATCATTAAGTAACATAAAGCATGATTTTTTTTTGTTTTCATTTTTTTTAAGTAAAGTAATTCATCTTGTTAGCGTGATAATGTTATGACAAATTAGTTATAAAATGTCATTTTTCTTGTTTCAGAATGCCTGAATGCGTGTTGGATGACCCAGTGGGGGACGTTGAAGCGTCTCTCGATTTGGATGGAATTCCCGATGATGTACGCGAGTACGCGCGAACACGGCTCGGCGAAACAGATGAAACGAAATCTCTCATGGTCGACGAACTCCGAGAACTAATTTACCGTGAGTCACCAACATGATAGTTAACTATTACTAAGATGAAAATAACATGATTAGGTTCACAATTAGGTTACCAGTCCACCGTCCGTGAGAAAGAACATGTAGAAAATTAAATGTTCCTTATACCTCGATGTAAAGCTTAATGAGACCCTTATAAACACTTCGTGCATTCAAATGCACATTATAGCCGTGCAGTATTCAAAGAGGCTGAACAGAAATTTTTTTACAAATGTTTAATATCTACAAACTAAATACTTAACTCACGACTAAGTTGTGGAAGCCCATTTCAACAAAAACGGAGTAAAACGAAAAGTGGTGTATTCGCAAGAAAATAAATAATTGTTTAATCCAAGTTTAATGATAATACTATTTAATCTAAATTTAAAATTGTTTAATTTAAGTTCACCAAGTGATTTTCGCTCATAGCTACGTCGTGTCCATTACAAAGAATCTCAAAACTTCAATCTCCATGTACACTACCCTCAAAATTTTATGATCCCATTACGAAGATATTCGTCCTCGTAGAAGAGTTGAAGGCAACACAACTCCTACAAATCCCATCAAAGTGGAATGGACATTGGCTTAACAACTTGTCATCGAAATCGGATGATAACTTCGTATAATTTTACCGTTGCAATGATTTGCGGACACCCAGACCGACTGATAGACAGACACGAAACCAAAATTGTTAATGATGGTCTACGAGTGGAAATTGCGATTTTGGCGGATATTTTTCTTTCAACCTTGGCAAGTGAAAACAATGTTTCTACAACTTTGGTAGACTCTGAAGTAAAAATTCTCTCCCAGCACTCGAGGAGGCACATAATTACCAACGTTAGCCATGAATTTTGGTGATTTGCAAAAATTCTGTGTTCCTATGATTTCATACAGAGTATGGAAAAAGAAATAAACCGGGGGGTGCAGGGGGGCGGAGCCCCCCGCCGAGGCGCAAAGCGCCGAGTTTTTCGAAACAGCTCACAAGTGTTTTCAATAAATTTGGTTGGCACCCAAAATAACTGCGTTTCCATGATAATGTTATAATTCATGCAAGACAAAACGCTCGTAGACTAGCAGTTTCTATTCGATTCAATAAGAACCATTGAGTAATGATTCTACGTAACATGAAATCTCATTTACTCCAGTACTTCTTTACGTACTTATTTACTTTAGTGCTTCTTTTGAACCGGAGAAGAAGGAGATCTAGCCTGATCTGTCACTACCTCATGTCGAATGAGCCACGTAGAGGACAAGGTCGTGCTAAAATTAAGGAAGTGAAGAAGCAAGCAGGGGGTCGTATTCTCATAAACATCCCACCTCGCTAGAATGAACAATGAGCCATTCCCACCTCCTATGATGAGCAGGTCCAACCTCCTACATCCAATGGCATCTTCCAAGATGAATTATCGTGATGCGTGAACCTAATAACATAGAGAGGTGGGGAATAGGCGCCTAATTTGAGAAAAGCTCGCTTTGGGACATCGATTTATCCGACGAACTACCACCGATATCTCATAGCTAATCACAAACATTTATAAAGTTCGCGGCTTACTCACTATCAGATTTGGCCAACATGGGCTGTACCAGTACTAGTGAAGTTTTTCCAGAAACATGTTATTGGCGTCACTTTGGAATGGGACTTTGTAAAGTTCCAGATGTTTTCTGGTTGACGCAGAAATTTGCCTGATGTTCATCAGTAGGAAGTATGTGTATTATTTAGCATTGCATAGCATATACCAAAATTGTGTTATTTATTGTCACAATAATCACATTGCAATCGTCAAAATATTTATAGAATGAAAATGAAAAAAATTTCTTTCCACTCACTCAAGAAGTTCAATCCTTTTGAGAACTCGAGATGCCGTCCAAAAGTTTAACATTTGTCAATAATTTAGAGGTTACTCTATTTGAGTTGACTGTGTAATATTCCTCTCTCTACTACGAAGACATAGATAAGGATATAAAATAATATCGGTATAATACCTGAACGAGATTTATAACATCATTTTCAGCAAAAATTATACAGGTAAGTGACAGGATTAAGATACGTTTCCTCACATATCACAGTTTACAAGGTAGGTTCGCCGGAGACTAGTATCATATGCACCTAAATATTAACATTGATGTGAGAATAATATGGTACATGATCCGCTTGAAAGAAGATTTTGCTGTAGGGCCCGCTGACTTCTCTCCAAGAGTTCACGGTCAACGAATATGCGCTGTTTTCTAGTACAACTTTCACTTCCTACCCTGCTATTAGCGTTGCCTGGCCACTACCTATCGTGTGTTCTAGCACATTGGGAAATGACAGGTAAAAGGTAGAAGGATTGCATGCATTATGAGCAAGTGCAATAAACCGCATCGATAATAGCACCATTGACAGTGGAAAAGTCTGCCTAGCTGGGTGGTTACTAAAGCTTCATCACTTGAAATAACATGCACATAGAAATTGTTGATGTTAAAAGCCCATTCATGCAGCATGAGTTGATGAGCGAATTTTCAAAAAATCTAGGAAGCTATGGTTAAGAAAATCGAATTATCTACATGAAAGATATTTACTCATCCTTGTGGGTGTGGTACATAGTACGGATCGTTCAAATTATACCATCATCCTCTTGGTTGAAAATTTAAAAACTAAAAATACTTTCCTCATTACCCCGAACTCATTAATAATTGTCTATATTTTTCTATTTTTAGTATACCTAGCCAACATACAGTATGTACAGGGTATCTTTTGAAGATTTTAGGAGTCCGCATTTATGTTCTACTTGTTACCACAAACTCATAGAGAACACATTCGGCTGTTGCATTTTTGGGTACAACAAATATAGGTTCTCGTTATATAGGTTATCATTATTTTATATTAACAATTTTTTGACATAATATATTATATTTACAATTTTTTGACAATTTTTAATTTCTGTAATTGTATTTAAATTTGAAATTTTGGGCTGAATCTGAATATACCATATTGTATTACTATGATTATGATGGTAATATCCATTAAATATACCATAAATATATGTATATACAGGGTGTCCCCGAAAACGTTCCCCCCCTCCTGCTAAAATCGTCCAGGTAGTGGTAAACTTTTTTTTTTGAATCTTCATGATTTTTCCCAAGGACCTCAAATCTGACCACGGTGCGCATTGCGCACGCGCGCAATCGTGCGCAACGCACACCAACTTCGTTTTTCAAATTGAGACCCTCATTTTTTATTGCAGATTCGAATTCTACGTAAAATTTCATGAACATTTCACCCCTCGACCGATTTTTGTTGTTGCGCGCAACCCGCTCAGTGCGCGCTCAAAGATGCGCAACCGCAAGGTTGTGTCAAAATGTGCATGTACGAAGTACCTAAGTGTGACACATGATATTCTAGTATTATTTACACTGAATCACGTGGTGATGTTAGTTTCTCGATTTTACTGCATTTTTATCAAATTATCGACGAAAAAATTAACTTTTAAAAAAGGAAAATTGCATTTTTACTCATTGCGCATCTTCTGTCCCCATCCGTTAACTTCATCCTTGTTAATAAATTGAAATTTATGTTTTGACATAAAAAAAAAAGTTTAACGCACGTAATTTATTGCAGTATTCTAGAGAACCTTGCTCCATAGCTACCGATATGTAGCTATGATTTTGTTTACTGGTTGCAGCGTTCCATTTTTCCCGAAAAATTCCTTGACCCCCAGCCAAAA
This sequence comes from Apolygus lucorum, assembly GCA_009739505.2. Classification (NCBI taxonomy): domain Eukaryota; kingdom Metazoa; phylum Arthropoda; class Insecta; order Hemiptera; family Miridae; genus Apolygus; species Apolygus lucorum. The sequence goes on along the minus strand of CM019176.2, from coordinate 68,494,374 downwards.
GATATATCCATTTCAAAACGATTGTTTATCACACTGGGCTCATCACTAGTAATTTCACAAGGATTCTCTACTTGTAATTTCTCGTGAAAAATCCGTCCCGTCTATTCGAAAATCTTTTTTTGATTATCTTGGAAAAAAGTTTTTAAGTAGACAGGGTGGTTTTGCCCTTAAAAAAATGCAATTTTCCTTTTTTAAAAGTTAATTTTTCGTCGATAATTTGATAAAAATGCAGTAAAATCAAGAAACTAACATCACCACGTGATTCAGCGTAACAAAATACTAAAATATAGTATCACACTTAGGTACCTACTTCGTACATGCACATTTTGACACAACCTTGCGGTTGCGCATCTTTGAGCGCGCACTGAGCAGGTTGCGCGCAATTCGGTTGAGGGGTGAAATGTTCATGAAATTTCACGTAGAATCCGAATCTGCAATAAAAAATGGGGGTCTCATCTGAAAAAACGAAGTTGGTGTGCGTTGCGTACGATTGCGCACGTACGCAATGCGCACCGTGGTCATATTTGAAATCCTTGGGAAAAATCATGAAGATTCAAAAAAAAAAAAAAAAAAAATTACCACTACCTGGACGATTTTAGCAGGGGGGGGGGGGACGTTTTCGGGGACACCCTGTATATGTTTAATACAATAATATAAATATTAATGTTCAACACGCTCCTGATGAGAAGTCAATTAATAGGGGATATCTAGAGACTACCAACCAAACCCTGAAAAACATGAGAATACTTGGAGGATTTCATACAATTTGAGGGTATTTAACACAGACCCACTGGTGGACAAATAGGCATACACAGAATCAAAATTGTTTAGAAAGCTCAAAAACACAAAATCCGATAGAAACTTTTGATTTTGGATGATCTAAAAATATTTCACTAAGTAGTTGAATGAGTTAAAAAAATTGCCTACCTTCAATAGTGACAAAGCAATTATTATTTACCATTATTATTTATCTCATCCAGTAATTTACATTAACGTTGGCGTAGGTAGAATAGAAAAGGAAGCTCTTCAAAAAGTAGTTGTAACACCTCATAATATGAGATACATAGAGACCTCACTCATCTCTCAATTCGTCGATTTTTTTTTCTTTTTTAATGTATATTATACATTAAAAAAGGAAAAAAAACAAATATCGACGAATTGAGAGATGAGTGAGGTCTCTATGTCCCAGATTGTCTCCTCTATGTCCCTCTATAGCCCAGATACGAATGGTTTGGAGGGACGAAACTGTGGAATGATTTTGTGAGGATAGATTGAATATTACAATGCCAAAGGGCTATATTCTATCTGCTTGGAATCGTGAAAAGAACCGTGAGATTACTTGGCAAATCAAAAACGTGACGGTCAGATCCACCGATTCTGCAATTGCAACGTGCCATTGAAGAAACAGCTCAAGGTGACCGAAACCATTTTCCTCAAAGGGTACCTACTACTTTCCATTATCAAGGTGGAAACTCAGTAACTAACTTACTGAAGCCAAAGAGTTTCTTATAGGTACTCAGCTGTTGCTAGATGTTTATACGTGTTGTCCTAGCATGACTGATTTGCCTACTAGCATACATGTGTGTTTACCGTGACTAATAATTTTCTCGTTGGTAACGAGTTTGACCTGCCGGACACACAGAGGAGGGACAATGTTTTGCTATCAATTTCTGATATTTAGGGAGCGATTTAAGTAGGGTGTTTGAAGATTATTGCAGAAAACTGCGGGAATTAATTCCACAGGCCACTTCCTACAAAACGTTCTTAGAAAAGTTTTTGAGCTTTAAAACCTCTTCAAAAATGTTCTGCATCTTGAATTTTTTCGTTCTCTGACATTTTAGCACTGTAATAAATAGCCGTTACTGCCTTATTATGTAAAATGGAATGCAAACAGTCAGTAGGAAAGAACGTTAAAATTTCGTGTATTATAAGGCTTCAAACCATGTTTGAGTTGTATCAATCTAGATAAAGAATGTATAACACCACGATTATAATCAAGATACATATTTAGAATAAATTCGGTTGTAAGTAGCAAATAATGGTATAATTACCTTCTACCAGTGGTAGAATATTTTCCTTAAAATATAACACATAAAACGAATTTGTTTTAGTTTTGATCTTGAATCTTGTTCTCTTCCAGAAAGAGGCGATTTTGAACCCCTAAGTATGGATGATGACTATCTTCTCCGCTTTCTCCGGGCGAGAAATTTCAAATTGGAACCAGCTTACAAGCTTGTGAGTATTTTAAGAGAATTCAATATTACTCGTATTATATAATTTAAATTTGCCCTAGTTCAAATGATGTGGCTCATCATTGAAATTTTGGTAGACTTTACGGAAATTATATAAGTTTATTTAGTGAACGAGGAAAATCCGTTCAGCTTACTTACTAATTCATAGATCCTTCAAGTAAACAGACTGGTAACTATTTTCACGAGGAAATGATTCCTTACGAACACTCGGCTCGGTCTTATCCAGAAATCATCCCCGTGACCCACGTCATAGCGAATGACATCAATATTTCCTCACCATCATTCTGCTGTTACGCAACTCGCGGTGGCCAATGTTTTGGGAAGCCCGGCTACAAGAGGTCGGTTCAACGTCCTCTAGCGGCATCAAATCAGAAAATGAGAGTTTTACTACTGAGCGCCTTCCTCTACGGGCAGTGAGTTCCGCAAGGCCCTTGTTTTACGTTTTACATGACTTCTGAGCAAACATGATCAATCATACGTCGGTATCAGGTCGGCAAGGGACAACGCATTCGATACACAAAGCGATTCTGATACCCTTATTGTTAATCCATCAAATAATTCATCTACTAAGTACGTCGAATTTCTCGACCAATCGAACCAAAACTTCAGATAGAAGATTGAAACAACGTTCGAAATTCCGTCTCAATCCACAAATGGGTTTTTCCGACGGCATGAAAAGCGCGTCACAAACTTAATAAAAATAAATTTAGTTTCTTAAAAAAAAAAACGAACCAAAACAGATGCAAGTTTTACACCAGTAGTAATAACCACAACTATTCCGTAGTTACTGAGTTGAAAAAACTTGACACAGCTTTTCTTAAATTTGCGTAGGTATTTATTTCATCATCTGAAATAGTGGGTTTCAGTTGTCGAGATTGGAACTCAGTATAAAAATCTCAAAATTATGTAAAAATCTAGTCATGTTCCTTCACAAAATTAAATTTTTATTTAATTCATAGTAGACTGCACTATGAATTCATAGTGCAGTCTTGAAGCTGTCAAGCCACCGATATTATTATTAAATTCAATTTTTGTCCATCCGTTTTTACTTGAGGGCTTGAGCTTAAATGACTATACTAAGAGGTTTTTTGTATGATGATTTTCCTAACTAGGTTGTTGGGTACTTACTCCCACCCTATTCGTTCTCCTTGAACCTACGGTTCATCGTGATAAATCTAGGGGTAAATTATAAATTTTTGTGTTTAAATAATTGAGCTTACAATTCGAATAATTCATGGTTGAGTGCCCTAACTTCTTCAAAGTTTCTGGGTGAGGGGAAGAAATATAGCGGCTTTTCCTCGTTTTAAGTGATTTATTTCCGTGTCAAGCTAGCTTTCGCCTATTGGGCATCGTCAGGGCATTATAACTTCATTGTTAGTGCACACCACTACCATTGTTGTGTTCTGAATTTCGCTAAATGCCATGAGGGTCATCTTATAGGCTTTTGTGCTACTGATATTATCAGTTATAATTAGCTTCATGGTGTGCATTCTTAAAATGATGATAGTTTTCCCCAATGATTCAAGAACATCACGAACTGCTTTCTTCAAAAAATTTTCTGCACAAGTACCACCCAAAGTATTCAACTCAAAAGCATCAACAGTATTGGATGCCTCATGCCACAAACTCATTTTAAGAATGCACACCATAAAGCTAATTAGAACTGGTAATATCAGTAGCACAAAAGCCTGTATGAGAACCCCCCATGTTATTTAGCAAAATTTAGAATACAATAATGGCACTGGTGCACACTAATAATAAAACCATAATAATGTCCTGACGATGCCCAACAGGCAAAAGCTAGCTTGACACGGAAATAAATCTCCAAAAACGAGGAAAAGCCGCTTTATTCGGTTAATTGTTGTATCCGCAGTACATCGATGATCTCGGTCAATGGAAAATAATACCGTTGTGTATCACCTTTCAGCTTTTTATAACTTTAGATCAGCTGGAAGTAGGGCAAAATCGACTCACTGATGGTTGGTGCATATACCTTGAAGAAACACGTCATTTCGATGTGTACCCTGCCTCTTACTACCCCGACCTCGATAAGAGACCCTATTTCCACGAAGTAGGTTATCTCAATCTTCGGATAAGCAGGGGATGAAAGCTCAGATTAGGAGGAACCGCGTGGCGCGGCTAAAGCAACTATGGATTATGAGAGGAAACGACCACACAAGCGACGGCAGTAGTGGGGATCACCAGTGATAAAGGAACGTGACTCACAGCCTCAACTCCGAAGGGTGAACCTTCTCGAGGGATAAAGGACTGAAAAAGCCCGCGCGGAGCTGAACAAAAACCGAGGTCAGGTCAGAGCACTTCGCTGGTGATATGCGGTCAGCAGAGCATTAGGAGACCTGTTTTTCTATCGTTTCTCTAATATAAATACACGTCTAGCCCGAAATTATGGACTTCATGGAGCGAGCTGAAGAAATTATTTCCAAGTACTATTTCATTTCGGAAATAACTACCTAGGTAATTAAGTAGCAATCGAGGGTCATCATTATTCTACTGGAAGATTTAAGAGGCGATTGTCGACATACTTTACAATGCTATGTTTTGTTCCACGTGTATTTAATAGTTGGTGGTTAGACTGTTAAATTAACCACTTAAAGACTGCATTAAATTAAATTTCCATAGCCCTGGGAACAACTGGTGAGTACTATTCACCAGCTAATCTGGTATCATGATCAAAATCTGGTTAAAAAGATCCAAGACCTCAACAGAGTTAATGAATGGAACTGTCACACCATTCACAACCTGGGATTGGTGAGGATCAACGGATAACATCACTCCTGAAAGTAACATTTATTGCAAGTGATTACTAAAGGTATATATCGAACCCAATTTCTACATAGACTGATGAAGGAAATCAATGAGACGTCTGATGGGAAGTATCATTTTTGAATCGTCTGGCAATAGCCAAAATAGTGAGTCTGTAGAAGTACACTCATTCTATGAACGTGAAAAAGAAAAGAGGGTTCATTACTTCTACTTGAAAAATTCTCATCTCAATCCCACGAAATGATGATTGATGGTCATTCATAACAACACGGTGTAGTCAATCAGCAAGATATTATGAAGGAATGGAAATATACTGAAAATGAATGAGAAGAAGATCGAAAGAGAGCATGCAATTTGATCATACAAAATAAATTGAGGCCAGGATAGTATAAGTAGACAACCATTGTCTTATATTGGCTGGATAAGATCGGTAATCGTTATAGGAGGCAAACCGGCTTACTGCACAACAAAAACATCTTTCCACTGTTTGTTTATCCACAGATTCCGGACGGACGGAAAATTGTTTATTCGATTTTCGGATTCTACGTAGGTACCTTGAAACGTAAAATATCAAATTTTGAGGGGGGGTTGAAAATTGTTTTTCTTGCTCGATTCCAAAGGCTTATTATTAAAAATAATAAACCAAAACATATATCCACTGGTAAACTCCATTCCATTATGGCCATAAATACGTTTTCAAGACGTTATAAGAAGAAAGAAATCTCATCCATGATCATTGTCCATTACACACATATGCTTATCGCAATGATCACATTCACACGCAGGATTACCTAATTAGCCGTGTCTGAAGAGGAAACGCAAGAATGGCGAGAGGAAGGGTAACAACCTCTATAAACAGTTTTTCTTGAGGTCTCTCATTTATTACATCTTGATAATTTCTTTTGCAGTCTATCATAATGCTAGCCAGTGAGATTGTAAAAATACGTCTACATGGTTTCTAGATCCAGCTCTTAGGAGCTAAACCTAGCAGCTTTCTTTTCTATTTTTATTTTTAAACAAATGGTCCTTGCCTTTTTCTCCTAATAGACCAATTTCTCAATTCTTTTTGATTTTTTTCCAAAAAATAGGAGTTTTTGTGAGAAGATGTGATATTTTGAGAGGTGACCGGGTCGCTAGATGTGACTTAAGAAAGGAAAACAACCTCAAACACCTCAAGCTCACTTATGAATCATGATCCATGCCTTGCTGTTCACGCTATGCCTCAAATACTATTTAGCAGAAAAAACCTACTACAACCCTACCCTGCTACATTAATTGGTCTTTAGTCTCTACCTCACAATGAATAATTAGGATACATATAATGATAGATAATGCATAGGATAAATACCTAATAAGTCATTAGAGTTGCTAAGAAAAGTGCCGAGTACGGTGGATGGCGGATGGCGTACGGCGGACGGAAAAATATTTTATTCGATTTTCGGTTTCTACGTACTCGTACCTTGAAACGTAAACCAACAAATTTTGAGGGGGGGGGGAGGGGTTACATTTTTCCCTCTTGGTCGATTCCAAAGGTTCATTATTGAAAATAATAAACCAATATGTGGCGTGAATTCCGCGTAAAGGTAATATTGTAGAAGAAGAATACCCGGAACCCAATGTCCCTGAGGAGGGAGCTGGGGTTCCGCGTAGAAAAGGGTTGAGGGAGCTGGGGTTCCGCGTAGAAAAGGGTTGAAGGACTGAAACTTCTTCTTAAAATCTTCCAACAAAGTTTCTATTTCCTCGCAAAATACCTTGGGAAGGGTGGTGTAATTTCCAAGGTTATTGACCTTTTCTCTTTCTTTTTGCCCATCGTGGGCAGCCAACAGAACTGGTTAGTCTAGTCTTTTTAAAACGCGAACTTGAACTGCTGGGTAGTTCGTGAGGTTTTCTGGATTATTTATCTCGAGAAACAGATCAATCATCCACAGTGTTGATAAAATTATACGATTGTATCATGTTAAATGATACACCCAAACTACTGACCTATCACCATATTGAAAAGTTTCAGGAGATTTAAAAACATATTTCCCGAGCGTGTGAGGAGTATTCCTTCTTCAGACAGAACATAATGATGAATGATATGATGTAGGATGTATTACAATAACCAATATTCCACGGCAACTGGGCTAGTTTTGATCATTTCTGCTTTAGCGTTAAAAATCGAAAAGTGTTCAAGAAAGATAAAATCAAAGTAAAGACATAATACTTCTCAATGCCTCGTAGAATCGTATGCGAAATAATTCAACAACATTTTTTATGATGACCGTTCTTCAAAATTTGGTTTACTCTGAATCTTTATTTTCAGTTATAAACCTTTTCCCTTTTTTACCGAATGAAAAAGGTTACGAGGAAAGATCCAACATGAATTCAATAGATAGTGAGAAGTGCCTATGGCGAAGTGTTCACGTTCAGCCGAGACATCAAAATCCAATTAGACTCTCCCAGGACCGTCCCACGTTGAGTGGAGAACTATGTAATAAAAACTTCAAGGTCAGATTGAACAGTTTCAATATTCTTCCTTCTCAGTTAAGATACGAGTAGAACGGTGTCATTTGCACGCGCCCAGTGTCTAATTTGAGCTATGTCTAATTTGGAAATCTATAAATGAAAGTTTCTGTAAGAATTATCGAATATACCAAATTTTCCATTATATGGAACGGAAAGTAAGGATTTTGAAAGTACCTAGAACATGAAATTTTTAAATTCAAGAGCCAAAAATAAACAATGAAACACGCATACCGCATTGGATGAAATTTGTTCACTCAATTTTCGAATTCCACGTAGGTAGTAACACGTTAAACGTTAAATTTGAGAAGGGATTAAACATATTCCTTGTTCGATTTAAAAAGGTAGTCACTCTTATTATAAAAGGTGAACCGAAATGACATATCCTCTCAAAAATTAGCAAGCTATAAATCGGTCAAAAATTTGTCTAACCCAAAACTAGCTCATTTCTGATGGTACAAGGTTAGGTCGTTCGTAGATGAATCTATGTAAAACGATTCGATAATTTTGTAAAGCAAATTTCAGGTTTTAATTTTCCTTAAGGAACTCAGTTTAAGGCCTGACGGGTGAAAGTGGAAAACATGGAAAATGCTTTAGCGACCAATCCTCTTTAACTGAATTTAGCCCATCCAGCTGATCGGGGAGGAGTCTCAGGGAGTCCTGTGAAATTTAAGCTTCGTGTGGCCACCAGGAGCGAATTCAGCTGAACGCAACTTTTTGTGACAGCTCGCGTTCTGCACTTGCGTTCCATACTTTCGTAACGTCTTTCGAATAGTTCCATACTAAAAATGCTGCAAATTATTATACAACGGTTTATTATTTTTCTTATAATTGCTATGCCATTGCCTATACCTACTATTTTCGCTTCACAATCAAGTTTATCTTGAAGAAATAAACGCTTCACAATCAATTCGAAGAAATAAAGAGCTGTGGGTGCCTTTACTAAGATCGAATTTCGGTCAGCAAACATTTGAGCGGAGAGAGGCTTGTTTTGCGATACACACTAGTGTTTCTGATTCATCATACCAACCCTTACGTTTTCATAGGGAGCGAACGGTTGGTCCTACAGAGCTCTGCTCAGTCTCATTCGATTCTAAAATTTCAACACTGTTTTACGTTTTTGAGCTTGGGTATTTTGAAAATGTTAGCCCTTATTTGTCAACCCTTAGATCTTGACATCAACGAAAAGCTTCGGGCACAACTAGACCCCAAATACAGCCCTTGTACAAAATTTCATCAAAAACGGTCCATGCTAACTAAGGAAAGTGCAGCGGAAGGCAAAATTTATATTGATAGATAGATATGTTTATTTGGCGCCATTTTATACATTTTTACAAGAAGATAAATTCATGATGCTATGTGATTTGCTCAGATTTCCTACGCGACGTTAGGCTTGGCCCGTGTTGTAGGGTAGGATCTCTGCAAAATCGCTCCATCTCGGTAAATAAATTGATAGGGACCTAATATATATTATAGTAATAAGTAAATTACTTATCAATAAATGATTGGGCAGAAGAATGGACGCTATTTGACAATCTCTAACATAAGCTACGAGTAACTTAATTTGATATTCTCCATCTTTAATAATCTCTAAACTCCTGTGCATCCTCCTGTGCAAACTCCTGTGCATACATGCTGTTTAATATCCTCTCGCATCTAAAGCCCCCTTCTGTAACTAGCCAACCTAGCACTTGCTTTTTGTATTTTGATCTAGTGAACTTCTGGGGACTTTTCATGCTACAAACAATTTCTTTCAAGATCGGGCTGTGCGTTGTCAGAGTCAGTGTAGGTCTAGGGCCAATTACATTATCTGCGGCGGCATATCTAGTATTGTATTTCGGATCTCTTCGAGAAACTTCTATTATGTTGGGTGCCCTAAAGAATTGCAATAATAGGTTTTTCACATAAAGTTGTTTAATAGTAAATACCTTAGAAATATCAAGTAGGTCTATGGATGTGTAGGACCCACGCGGTAATGACAACATCATTTTTATGATAATTTTCTGCCGAACATGTAACTTATTAATGTGGGTGGAATACGTTCCTCCCCAAGCTATTATGCCAACACTGCAATATACATTGCAATGGTATTATATGTAAGTTTTATTGTTTGCTTCGGGAGCGTGTCTCACATTGTAGAATACATATATTTCCTAATCTTATCGTGTGTATAGTCTAAATGACGCTTCCACTGAAGCTCTTCATCCAGAACAAGCCCCAGATACTTGTCTTGACTTGACTTGAGTCTTGCAACTCTTTCTATAAATTTGCATGAGCTTCTTTGATCTTCTACACAAGAGTGCAGGGTGTTTTTCCACAATTAGTGACTTGTTTCCTCCATAAACTATCAATTTGGTCTTGTTAGCATTCATTGTGAGATAACTCTTGAGAAATCATTTCCCTACTTGATTTATTATCTGATTGGCGTTGCTTGAAATGTTCTCCCAAGTGTCACCTTCACAGAGTACTGCCGTGTCATCAGCGAATAAATATAATTTCGAGTTAGGTAAATCTAAATGTGCTACTTCATTTATGAATATTAAAAATAGTATTGACCCTAATGTGCTTCCTTGAACGACTCCAAAATCATTGATAGATTCCTCACTAGTACAGTCGCCATTTGAGACTATCTATGTTCTGTCTGTCAAGTTGCTTCTGAACCATCTCAAGGTAGGCCCCATGATTCCAAGTCTCTCTAATTTGTACATTAGTGATTCCCTAGGAACTGCGTCGAAAGCTTTTGCTATACCAAGCAGTATTAGTACACCTTTCTAGTTTTTGTCTCTTATTTTGTTTTTTCATTGTCTCTTATACCTATTCGATTTTCGGATTCTACATACCTATGTACCTTGAAACGTAAACCAACAAATAGGTATTGATAGGGTGTTAAATTTTTTTTCTTGGTCGATTCTAAAGGTTTATTATTGAAAATATTAAACCAAAAAGAAACGTTAAACCAAATTACGTATTAAGTTCTGCAGACATTTTTGTACTTGTAGAATGCACGTCTTCTACAAGCACCAATATGGTTTTGAGTTTGACCTCGTTATCACACACATATATTTTAGCAACACAATAATAGTCTAAAAAATCTTGGTTTGTAAAATTAATTAATCATTTTGGTGGTCGGCAATCAGTCAGTTCCTACAGGTCCTCACTTAGCTTCTATAACATAAGAGATCAAACTTCGTTCTTGAATATAGACCCCGTTTGGTATTATCTAATACTTGATTTTTATGACAAAACATCGAAGAATCCCCCGTCAAATCATACTTCAGTGGAAGAAACTGGAAATTATCACTCTCATCGAGACGGCTGTCGGTAGATCGCTCGCTGACCTTGTCCCACTTCTGCGTTTCGTGGTGGAGTTATTTGTCGAACTCACTTCGCCTAGCAATGAAACTTGCAGTTTTTGAATGGAGAAACAATGGAAAGTAGGGACATTTTTTCACAATATCCAACTCCGTGTTACAAATGATATTTTATCCCTTTTGAAGAATTTGAAAAAATCAATGTTGATCAACCCAAAAAGAGTTAGCAAGTAAAAAATAACGTCACAGTTAGGTTATTTTCGCCACAAGGGAAAATTTAATAAAAACTCAATTGACCTGCAACTTAACTTAATTTTTCTGATTAGCGAGAACAAATAACGAAGCCTCTGCTCTAAAAAAAAACTTTTCACTCGAGACTAGGATCACCCATCATCAGCAATTTCAAATCAAAACCGTCAGTGTTCCTTAAATATATTAGATGAATATGACAATGTATAGGTATATATCAGAAGAGTATATATAAAGAGTCTTTTTCTGAGTTGTCTAGTATTAGGTATTCCAGGGGTTTGAAATTTTTTATTAGAGTTCTCTATAAGTTGAACTAGAGTTCAAGACAAAATTATGCGTAAGTATGAGATTTAAGTAAGTAATAAACAAGGGCATCAACGAAGTAAACTGTCATGATGATGTAGTAACGCCTATGATGCAATGGAAATCTGAAGAGAAAATCTTTTCAAAGTATTTTTCAAATCACGACTAACGGAACAACACGCAATCGTCTAGAGCTCGTCAAAATTGCGTGTTAAAGAAAGTTTCTCCACATTTAGATTCTTACAGTTGTTACTTTAAATAACCCACTCTGGCTATAAACATACAAACTTCGTTTACTACTTAATTTTACTCTATAATACTCCACCTAAGGACTTCAGGTGAAGTTGTATCAAAGTGGAATTTGGTAACACGTTTTCATGTTTCAGCCCTGGTATTTGATATAATGCTGTGCCTGAATTTAAAAATGCTCGACTACTTAGTTATGGTATGGTTAAATTTGAGTGAAGTAATCACTCCTAGTAATCATACCAAATACTAAAGGCATAATATAAAAACGTACATCACCATAAGGCCCTTCAAGTATTGAAAAATCACGTCTAGCTCATTGGAATAATTCCTAGAGAATTTTCTAACATGCGTAGAGTCGAAAAACTTTAAGTTGTGCAAAAATTGCATTTTTATTTGTAGTTGTTCACCAAAAACGTCATCTTAGACTGAAAACAAGAAGTTTCTAGCGTTAGATATTTTAATTTTAGAGCCACAGACAGGGAAATGTCTTTAAATTCATCATAAAAAAAAACTACTAAGATCAGGTTTAGAACTTGTGTCAACAACAGTAGCAGAACCTTATAATATGCTATTGGCTACTTTACTTTTCCTTTGACAGTTAGGTTTATTGTTCATTTTTCAATTCATACAGTTTATGAAATGTACAGAATTATTTGTCTTTTGGAAGACTGTTATTTAATTCGAGAAAATTACGTTATTATTACCTATTCATTATTATGTTTCAGTTGGAGAACTACGTACATTTCAGAGAAAGAAACATAAACTACTACGAAGGTGTTTCTCCAACCGACTTGTCACACATAGGGGATGCCGATATACTCAACGTCTATCCCTACAGGGAACAAACTGGAAGGCGCATCATTACTCTCAAATTAGGTAGGTACCTCATGAAATCAATGGTATATGTGATTTATCTCGCATTGCACACTGGAGTATAATGTAGATCAAAAGGTCTTAGCTAGAAATTACTCCTATAATTTAGAGGAGAACTCGAACTTATTCCTGAGAAATTCATCTGCACCTTATAGAGTCAATCCGAGTCATCTGTTAGTTTAACTTCAGTGATCTCAAAGGGGCCGGTTCATTCAAACGGGTGATTGGTTCTGTTATGAACGTACTACAAGAAAAACCTCTAGTCGACTTACCAGGAACTATAAAAATCAAAACACCCGCCAGTAATAGAGCCCCAGGGGAAAAATATAAATATCAAGAACTCTCCAAGTCACAATTCTCGGAGCACATTCCGCCGTTCGTTAATTGTTGGGCTTGGCCTTTGTTGTGGATGCTCCTTCATCCAAGGCCCTTTCCAGAACTCCCGTTCTGATAGTGCTAAAAGTAGTCTTTCTAATAGGTTTAACAGTTGTGTGATGAGACCTGAAACGGAAGCTCTTGAAGGGAATCAGCTCTCGGTAAATCTTCCAAACGGTGACAAGGTGATTCCCGCTATGGCCAAAACTTTGGCTCACCAGCAGCTATTCATTCTTGAGCCTGAGATCTCCACCACAAATTCTATAGTGGAGACCTCCTGACTTGAGGAACATCGATTGCACAACCTTTTTAACCGCTCATAGAGAACTGACCAGATCATTGCTCTCTCTGAACCCGTCGCCAGGGAACATACCTCAATTGGTGTAACCCAAAAAGCATTTTAACCTAGAAAAATCCACTCGATTTCGAATCCCCAAAAAATCCTGTATATTTATTTAAATAAAAATTCTTTCAGAACATAAATAAAATTCTCTTTCAAAGTAATACCTCAATTCTTAATCATTGACAAACGGTTCAATAATCAATCGTTACACTCATCATACAGTAGGTACTCATACTTTGTCCTCAATTATCATAGAGGGCTTGAATACGAATAAGTAGGTAAGCAGGTATATTTTGACAGTATTCAACACGTCTAGTTGTCCCGATTCCCAAGGAGCCGTATTTCTCAAAGAGCTATGCAGTCCTGTGTGATTTGGGAGAACTATAATTATTGTGGGAAGGAAAAACCAACCACCGTATCCTCGACCCTTCAAAATGCCCAGCGACCTCGAGCAAAAAGCGGTTTCCTTATTTTGGTTACTATGATATTAAACGAGAAGGAAAACGCACATTATCATACTCACAACGAGGTTTGCTGATGCTCGAAGGGTACATAGAAGGGAATTCCTGTGAGAAAAAAATCACTCACTGTCATCATACATTGGGTTCCTAAATTGGGTAATTTATAATGATGATGTACGGTAGGTTAGTCATAGGGTGGTCTCAACTTTTTCCAAAAAAAACATAGAATTTCCACGCTGAAAAAAATTTACCGTGAATCTGTACTCTGTTTTTCGAATTTAATTGTGAGTTTTTTTTTGTGTGCCAAAACTCCTAAACCATACTTCAATAAAACAATCCGAAAATAACTTAAAATAAAATAAATAAAATCTGTTTCGAATGAAACTGATTATATCTGATTTAGTAATAACGATTTTAAAGTGAATTTTTAAAGTTTTTGTAAATTGGTTACTAAATACTTTTACCAAATTTTAATTTTTGTTATAAAATCATAAATTGTGATGGTTTATTCCACGCTAACTTTACCAACTTGCCCACCGTCACCTCAACACACTACAGAGTTGCAAACAGGGCTATGTGCGACGTATCGGCACTGTGAATGAAGTACCTAGTACCTTATAAATAATTAAATTAATCATACTAATGGAATAATCTGTTTCAGGAAAATGGGATCCAAACACTACGCCGGTTGACGAATTGTTCACCGCTACGCTCGCTGTTCTTGAGGCGGGGATTATGGAGCCACGAGCTCAGATCCTTGGTGGAGTCTGTATCATCGACCTTGAGGGCCTCAGCATGACTCACGCTTGGCACATTACACCGTCGACGGTTTCCAAAGTCATAGAAATCATGGTGGTATGTTCGATTCTCCAGTCTTCAATAATTTTACTGTATTGACCTTCCCCTCCTTGTCTTGTTTTCAAACAATTCAAGTAAGTGGGGCTGTAGGTATAATTTGAGCTGTCTCTCTTCGACTCAACAACGAACGAATATTAGGTCAGATGATACCAAGCAGTAGTCAAGGAGTTTTTAGGTCTGGGACTAAATGTCGTTCAAATGTCAAACTCAAGACGTTCCAATTTCTAATCGAAGTTGAAATCCATCATCAAATCGGATAATACCTGTGTGTTTGTCAAATGATCTAACTGCGCTCATACCTGTCTTTTCATCTTTTAGACAAGTTTTCCGTACAAGATTTCTGCGATACACATCCTCCACGAGTCATGGATTTTTGAAAAGATTTTCACGATGTTCAAGCCTCTCCTTCCAGCTCGTTACAAGGAAAACGTGAGTTAATGGATCATACATTGATAAGAAACGTTATAATTTCATTGCATGCAATCTGTACCTCATAAGTTCTTTTCCTGTAATTTAATGTACTTCAAAAACTTGAATATAGATGCTTATCAAGTTATCCGGGAGGGACAAGTAGTCCGTTGATGAGACAGAACTCTTCAGTCATACGCCATTAATTCCTCCTAAATTCGCACGCCTTTGCTTTGAAATTACCAGACCCATATTCCAAATCTCTAGACCTAGCCAGTTACTGGTCCTTGAACAAACCGCAAGACGAATTAGAGGATCATTGCAAGTCATGCTTGATTGCTAGGTACGTAACGTTCCGCGGTTTGTTGTCCTTGGGCTCAAGTCTCCTCTGCAAGCTGAAGGGACATACAAATCACTATAAGGTCGTATGACACGTTTTGAATCATTTAGTAGTTGAGTAAGATGTAAACTCCAAGTAATTAAACTGGGAATTTCGTTTGGGGATTCGTTGTAGAACCTTTAAATAATTCTCAATCAACGCTCTCCCTTAGAAATGTTGATCTTTAGCTGAGATTGACTAACGGAGTCAATTAGAACGTCTACTTTAACAGAATAGCGTCCAAAAAGTGTAAATTGGATTCGATAGCTGAAGTTTTTCAACCATTCGGCTTCTGTACAAAATAGTAAGTTCATTGGCATATTCTAATCTCGCATCTCAGACTAGAATATTCTTACAAACATGAGCGTATGCTTTGGAAAAATAGTAACTCAATAATAAATGTTCATCATACATGATGTAGTGTGAATAGTTGTTAAGCTTAACCTCTACCTATTTCATTAATTAACGAATTTCACTCAATTTTATAATATTTTGTTTTATAATATTTTTACAATTTTATAATATTTTTGTTTAGCGCCTTGGCCGTTTTCTAGTGATGGGCGATAGTCGATAGTTACTATCGAAATATCGATAGTTTTTGACTATCGATAGTCATCCACTATTGATAGATTTTTACTTTTTTTTGTATTTGAAAGTCTCAGCCTTTGGAAAGTTGTGATAATACTGAGACATACATTTAGACATTTAAATAGACATAAATTTATTACATATTCATATGTATATATTTCATATATTGAATCGCATATTCAATACTTGTACAAAGACACGAAATTCGTGGTATTGACTTCACCTCTTACCTTCTCTCTCCCTATCTCTCTACTGGCAATACGAGGCTCAAGGAGCAATGCTAACCAGGAAATTATTGTTTTACATTTTAAATACATTAGTATTTCTTTTGAAATCTTTGTGTAATCTCATGAATATACCAGAATTTGGTATATTCACTCAACATTCAACTATCAATAGTATCGATAGTTTTTAATCGATGGTATCGACTTATCGATAGTGCTGAACTATCGACTATCGCCCATCCATATCACGTACCCACCTGAGTCTTTTTCGATCTCTTCAAGTGGTCCCTATGGACTGTGTACGCAATCTCAGCTCTCTAGAATGAATAGTGGATGAGTTAGTTAATTTTCCCTCGATTTCGTCATTTTGCCCGACTTTACTATCTACCAGTGAAAAATGCAGTTGGCGCACAAGAGCGCACCTAGATTCTTATTCTGAACGTTTTTCTTGTTTTTTGGTAAATTCTTTTGATTTTGATTTCCTGTTAGATTTATCCCTATCTCGGCTGATTAACATTTATTTACTTCTAACCACTTCTAGTGGTCTTCGGAAGACTGTGTACTGAATTTCAGTGGTATATGGTGAATACGAAAGGAATTACCTACAAACTACGAGTATAAAAGTACTCAAAAAAGACGATATCGGCGTCTTCAACTGCTTTTATTTCGTCTGTCACAGCTGTAATCGATTGTCCACTTCGTTCTTCACTTCTAGCATGAATGATTATGATGTTGATTCGGCTGACTCAAGAATCCATTTACTGATAATTACGGTCTATTTCAATCGGCGGAATTTTTCGTAAGGTGAGCAAAGGAATGACTTCGCAAAAACAACACTTGGCGGGAACGGCAATCGGCAAATCCATCTAAAACGGCTGTTGCTCGCAGACAACAGCTACCAACATCCGGATGCGCTTGCCTCAAAGAGAGAAGCTTCAGGTTAACGTTAGTTAAGGATAGTCTTCTTCTCACGAACCTCCTTCCAACCGTTATCTTATCAGAGAGACTTACTTAATGCGTGGTCCTCGTATAAGCTTCATCGGTCACCCCAAGTATTTCGTTCTGACCAATGAAGAGGAAGGGAAAATTGGGGTCTTCTGAGAACTATAATATAGCCCGGTGCCTACCCGAACATTTTGAGAACTTGAGAATCTGTTTTTATAACTATATTTTCCCGAATTTAAAGTGAAATTCTTGCCAAGGCGTCTAACCTATCAATAAGACCCAAATCTACTGATGGGTAAGAAAACCAAGGGCCTCAAAACTCCAGCACGATAGAACTTTAAAAACGCTTGTAGTTAATGGAGGAATTTTTCAAAAGTTAATCAGCTGTTGACAAGATTTATTGAGATTTCTAAAAGAATCATGTCTATCCTGTCATCGTTAAAACATTCTAAAATCACTTAGTGTACGATCTATTATCCAAAACAATAACTGCTGTGGACACGAGTTCTATATTAAGTAAATTCCATCAAAGATCAAATTAATACGAATAAATCGAACCTCAGTGAATTCGCCAAAGGGGTTACTCCATCGTACTGTAATTATCGTTTGCTACTGTCTGAATCCCTAATGATGATCATTAGTGAGCCATCATAGCTTGGAGAGTGGGGTTTGAGAGAGGTCGGATGCGTTCGAGATTGTTTTGAACTAATCTGTCCCTCGATGACTATACAGCCGTAGGGGTCATTGAGCCATCGCAAACAGCTTTTGCCCTCGTTATATTCTCCCCTTAGCTCGCTATCTACTCACTTGCTCCATTGCTTCCCATCAGCCAGAAGACTATTAGTAGTTTCAATAGATTCTCCCTCTTCAATATCATATGATACGGTTGTAGTGAGGCTTGATAAAGTCCACAATGATAATTAGGTATCCTGTCAGCTAGAATCACGTACTATCAAATTTGCACCACCAACTAATGTTAATGGGGAAGCTTACACTCGAGTTAGCACATCCAGTTCACAAAATGTTATAGGAAGGAGAGGACCTTTTTCGTAGGATCCTTCTTGGCATTATTCCAGATCTAGAAGTAAAATTTAAAACAATTATTTGGAATAATCGTATATTCCAATGCAAATGCTGCCAATGTGCCGAAACCAACCTAAGCAAAGCTCAATCAAGTATCAGTGTGAGAAAGCTTCAGATTATTTATTAATTATTATTGCTTTACTATTTTTCTGTGTAGATCACCTATAAGCAAATAACACAGCTTTCCCCAGTGGTCATTACTAATGTTATGATAGAACATTAATTCAATACCTACCTACTCAATACCTTCAGGTTATTGTGATCAATAATGATACCTACCAATAGATCACTTCCACCTAAAATTCCAGAAAAAAAAAAGTTTTGAAAACAAACGTTTATAATAAAATATCGTACTTTTAGGTCTTCTTAGACCCCATTTAATACAATGTCTTACATCGTGTACTATTGTTCTTAGTGTAGAATAAAGGTAAGAGCATATTCCAATTTCCGTTCCAGAGAATGTGGACCTCTCGCTATAAGTAGGTACCTATCGATCTTGTTCTTGAAATATTTCTGACCGCTAGCGGGAAACTAATAGTTTGACAACAGGTGTAAACAATGAATATATGTCAAGGTCGAGTCCGAACTGTTACGTCAGTTTACTTTCACTGAGACTAGCGTTGACTCAGCATCGGGGAAGATGACTCTCCGAGTACAACGGGGACGTTAGACTGCATTGTCATAGTTGTTACATTAATTATGTTACTCAATACCTGTTCAGAGACTAATCATATTTTTACGTGTGTTATTTTACTCCGTCATTGAAAGCAACCGTGCACTAGTCATCAATTTTACAAAGCGGCGTAAGTTTGAATAACTACCTAAGATGTTCATATTGAGATGAAGAGGACGTTCCTAATAATATGGCACAAGTTTTGTTCTAACTCAAAATTACTTCATCATCAATCCCGATTGATTGAGCCCTAGGTACAAATTTGTTCCTGTAAAATTAGATAAACAAAACGAACGTGGACTCCTCTGTTGATCAATGCTCTTTATTGGATCGTTCAATGCCCTTGAGTCTTTGAGGTTCATGATAAGACACAAGCATAGTCTCTGGACTAATCATGAAATGTACTTACCTGAATCCAGTATTCAATACATATAATACATAGTAGAAATCGGCAGAGGAGTCGCATAATATATTTGTCCGAGTTATTATACGCCTATGTTATTATTATGCCTATGTACTTGTCAGTTATTAAAAGTACGTTATAAAATTTGAGTAGCATTATACTGATATTTTTCCTTCTCCATACTAAATCGATGAATTTTAAAATATTAAGCAAGGAATTGAATAAATTAACCACAAAATGAGCAGTAACAGACAAAGTAGAAAGTTTAGTTTTATCTTTTTCAACACAGCTTAACCTTCCAACTACCAGTGTTGTTTCTTTTTTTCAGTGCTACTTCCATGGCGATGACCTCAGCTCTTTGCATAAACACATCGAATCTAAATATCTGCCGTCAGTGTACGGAGGAACGAGACCCGAGTACAGCTATGAACAATGGTTTATCTCTTTGACTCGGGATCCCAAGGTGGTGAAACGTAAGTCTGAAAATTATTTGAAAAACCTTGGAGTTTCTGCACCAATAATTTAGAAGCTGTTGGTATGGACGTATCCCCTAAAATGGCTTGTGTCGAAATTTTGCTGTTTTGAATTAAAGAAACGTCTGCCAAGTGGGTGTGGCACATAGCTTCCTCGTATCTATAACCCGATTATATAGATGATCCGATGCATAGTAGTTAATCTAGTAGTTAATGCATAGTAGTTAATCTCTAAGTACCTTTCACTACCCACATAGGGAACCATCCACACGCCAATCTGGACAATCTTAGAAAATTTCATCAAATTCGGATGAAAAATGTAAGTGAGTGATTGGATCAAAAAATTCCTTGCTTCGCAGGGAGTCGAACCCGGGACTCCTGGGTGGGAGTCCAATGCGCTTCCTCTGAGCTATTGGGGCCTGGTGATGGGATGCATAGGATTTGAGATTCTCACGTCACACATGTGAAATTACGCGGGGAAAGAATTGGGAGGGCGACAAATGCACGGCTGTTACAGGGATCTTACGTTTGCGCATGCGCAGAGGCTACGGTAAATTTTAAGGCCTTGATTTTCATTGGGGACCATCTAAAAAATAATCTGTCACATCCCTGAAAATTTCATTGAAATCGGATGGAAAATGAAGAAGTTATGGCCGTTACAAGGAAATTCACGTTTGCGCATTCGCAGTGGCTACTATCAGTCCGAAGGTGGTGATTTTCATAGCGGACCATCTAAATACTAATCTGTAACATCCTTGAAAATTTCCGATGCATAGTAGTTAACCTCAAAACACCAATCTCTAAATACCTTCCACTACCCTCATAGGGGACCATCTACACGCTAATCTGAACAATCCTAGAAAATTTCATCAAATTCGGATGAAAAATTAAGTGAGTAGATGTATGTGATTGGATCGAAAAAATACTTAGCCTCGGCTGGGATTCGAACCCGCGACCCCTGGGGGACAATTCTATGCTTTACCCTCTGAGCTATTGAGGCCTAGTGATACTATGAATAGGATTAAATCTTCAAATTTTGAGATTCTCACAGAGAACCATATCTCTATGAATGAATCCCTCTATGAAAAGCCATTCTCCATGATTATTATAGGGGACCATCTAAATACCAATCTGTAACATCCCTGAAAATTTCATTGAAATGGGATGGAAAATGTAGAAATTATGGCCGTTACAAGGAAATTCACGTTTGCGCATGCGCAGTGGCTACTATCAGTCCGAAGGTGGTGATTTTCATAGCGGACCATCTAAATACTAATCTGTAACATCCCTGAAAATTTCATTGAAATCGGATGGAAAATGTAGAAGTTATGGCCGTTACAAGGAATTCACGTTTGCGCATGCGCAGTCGTTTCTATCATTCCGGGGATGATGGTTTTCATAGGGGACCGTACACACCAACCCCCACAATCCCTGAAATTTCATAGAAATCGGACAATAACTTCGTATAGTTATGCCCGTTACAAGGATTTCATGACAGACACACAGACAGACAGACACGGAACCAAAATTGTTCAAAAAAGTCTAAAACGCAAAACGCGAGTGAAAATTTTAATTTTGGAGAACTTTTTTTTCATCCTTGAAAAGTGAAAACAAAGCTTCCGCTACCTTGGTAGACTCGGAAGCAATTAGATTCATCCCCACCCCTCCCTCCTTTAACACCTGGTAACCAATTCTCTTTCTTATTTAACATACCCTCTTGAATATCAATTTCTTACTCATTGAGATGTCAATGCATCTTATTGGGATGCTATTCTTTAGACTATCTAAAATTTGTGATACTAAAAATGAATGTTGATTCATATATTAGGATGGTAAAAACAACCAAAACTCAAACCAATGTGTTCACATACTTCAATGAGTTTATGTGAATGTGTTCATTGTGTCGTTCATACAACATTCGATTTACCTAAGTTCTGGATTAATCCCTATCTTCCTAAATATTTTTCGAGTTTAGTGAGAAAAGTTTAGAATTTTAGATTTTTGACAAAAGCTTGTGATTAGTTGTGCCAGTAAACGGATTAGTCAAGTACTCACCATTGTCAGTTTTTAAGTTCAAAAGCTGAATTCATTCTCAAGATTATAGACCTTCTCTTGCAATTTATAAAATTTATAAATTGTAAGAGAAGGAATGGATTCCTGATGGAATGGATTCAGCTGTGTCCTGGAAATGTTAGAATAGTTCAATTTATTGGATAAATTCTAATCAAAATTGTGCAAAAATTACTCAAACAGGTATATTATTTGGATAATTTGTTGTATAGAACAGTACTGGGCTTATTGAAAGCTCAACGAAACATTTTAAAAGGCCGTTCCATAACAAATTGAAAATCATTTTCCATCCACACAACATCGCTGGAAATGTGGTGTAAGGCTGGTTAAGTGATCATGGTTAAAGCTGTTTGATTATGGTAAAACGTTTTTCTTTCAAAATGTGTTGTCCATGTG
This sequence comes from Apolygus lucorum, assembly GCA_009739505.2. Taxonomy (NCBI): domain Eukaryota; kingdom Metazoa; phylum Arthropoda; class Insecta; order Hemiptera; family Miridae; genus Apolygus; species Apolygus lucorum. The sequence continues at coordinate 68,472,169 of CM019176.2, read as the reverse complement.
TCCACACCACAGTGTCGGTCCTTATTAGTTTGTTATACAAAACAAGTGCCACAATGGTACTTCTTCCTAGGCCATATTGTTTTTGAACGGACTTAAGTTGCATCATCGACGTTTTCTCTCTGGCAGTTAGAGGGAACCAATAAAATGAACCTTGTCCTAGACCAATCTGCTTAGTTTCGAGCTCATATTCTCTTGTTGTGTTCAATTTTTAAGGATGCATATCCTCTAAAATAATCAATCAACCCTGTCAGTTCTATTAGTTAAATGATTCAATACAGAGGTCGTTTGAAACAAGGGCACTGAAGAGTTCCAACGGTGGAAAAATGAGATCCTTTCAATACTTACGTACGTCGCGAGCCGCCTTGACCTCGACCTTTAGATTTTCCACGGTTTCCACTACCAAGGGGCTCACAAGGGCCATTCAGAATGATCCTAATACGCGTAACAGAATCCTTTCACTGCATCTTCTGATTTCCTGAATCATGTAGCATTTCGGCAACCAACATCACGTTCGAGAGTTTGCCAACACCATTTTCCTTATCTACTTTTCCTAACTATTTAGAGTGGAAATATCTTAGTATAAGTCGAATACAAAAAGAATTGTTATGGGACAAATTATTAAGATAGTGGACTACTTGGAAATTTCCCTACTTACGAATTAACTTACCTGTTCACTCATTTAAGAAAACTCGAGTCCAGTGTTCCCCGCATCTAATCAAGGCGAGGAGTATGATAAATTACCTTCCCAAAGAAGTACAACAAGATCATATCAAAAGCACTTTTGAGTTGTAAATTATGTAAAGGCGTGTTCAAATCGAACTTAATCATTTTCCAAATCAAATTCTAATGCTCATCGAAAATTCTTCCATATTTTTCTTATCAGTCGAAACAGATTCCTTTTCAAATTGAACCAAAGAAAGTTTCGTTGATTGGGAAAGTATTAACTAATTTTTCAAAAAGTCAATGTTTTGAATAATATTTTATTTGGCTTGAGAAAACTATAAAACAAGAAAGCTCTAGTTTTAAGTGGAAGGTAATTTGGGGCTGGCTCCAAGATTATTGATCAGAAGAACTTCATTGTGAGCCAATCAGTAGAAGTCCATGTGAGTTGATGTTTCGTCAGTTTTTAAAACAATTAATACGTTACAGGATATTTCCAAAACCTCCTGTTCTTTCTGCATCATTTTATGAGGGACGTCACTCTACCACACTACAGTTTAATTGATTCGGAGGCTGATAATATATGTGCGCATAGATTCCATACAAATATTTTTATTAATTTAATTAGACTTCAAATCAAAAATTTCTAGTCTCCTCCATACAATGAAGAACCAGTTGCACAATAAATAAACGATAGTGACTCTCAGGTCTGCTTATGATTTTCAGAAATGCAGCTCCTGGGTTATGCCACAAGTGGTCCATACGACCCTAACGAGAAGAAAACAGCTGCACTAGCTGAAGGAACAAGCAATTGATTGCATCGAAGGTGAAATCAATATTCAACGGTTTGAGCTATTACAGCTCTCTTCACTTGTATAATACAAATTGTGATATATTTTGTCAATTATAGAAAGAATAGCATCAATCCTGTTTTGAAAAAAAAAGTTATTCCAGGACGAGAGCTGCTCTTTCTATGGTTGCATCTTGTTAGTTAGGCACGATAAGTAGACATTTTAGAGGCGATAAATAGACAATAATATGTATTAGAAAAACATTTTTTTACTGAATAAAATTTAATTTTAAAGTATTGCAATTATGTTATCAATCGATGATGGTTAAAATTATGTGATTAATTGTGATAATTACTTGTAATAAAAACGAGAATCTTTATGCGGGCGCTTCAGAGAAGAAGACGCATTCAGTTTCAGCTCTGGAATTCACTTCAAATCTAAAGTATACCTACTACTCTCAGGTACGCATTTCTTCGACAAGGAATTTCTTCCGAACCATCAAAACAACATTCTGTGCTAAAAAATGTGAACCCCCTACTGAGGGTTTATCCAGCAATTCTATTCACAAGAATGGTATAAATAATAATTAGTATTAGAACGGTGGTATAGTTTTAACAAAAATAATGTGATGAACTCAACAATTATTTCAGACTGGACTTCGACTGGTGATCATAAAATGAATAATCGCTAATTTGGAATGTATTCCTGTAAATCGAGGAAATTTTTTATTTTTTCCCCAAATTCCTCGATCAATAGTTTCATTCTTTGTTGAATTCAATGAGATCCGTTAGTTTTAAGATCTATCACGCGATAAAATAAGAAATTGTCATTTCAAATTAAACAAGAAGAAATTACCTATTGTGATTATTTTTGAGAAACCCCTTTCAAAATACCAAAAATTACTGAGACTTGGTTATATATTTGGAGGTAGGTACTTTCCTCATAATAAATTGGTTGTAAATCGTGCCGCAGTATGAGAAGCACGTATACGTTTACTGATCTTAGTCATTCAGCACGCATTGGGTTAATGTTTATTATGAGAACAGTCCAACAAACAGCTGTTAGCTGGTTTGATCATAAGTTAAGGCCACTCGTCCCTGGAGATTATCTAGATTGGTGACCTCTCGCAAGTCTTGATTATATTTCGGTTTGTGCCGTTGGTGAACCCCGATCCACTTAAGCGGGTGAGAGAATAAGTAGCTATGGGCGAAATCATGAGAACCAATTTTGATCCACCCTAAGGAAGACAGCTGATGACGTCCGTGACGCCAGAAATGGCAGTCAGACGAAAATTGAGCGTGGAATGGTTGTTTACTTTACTACTAAACTTACAACTTTACTTACTTATGACGACAGTCAATATTTTAATATTCAACATTCGAAACGTTTCTGCAAAACTATTACCTACGAAATAACTGCGGCGGTTTTTTTTATGCTTCATTTTTGCATTTTACGTGGGGACTTTGAAGGGTAAAACAGTAAACTTTGAGGAGGTTATGAAACATTTAGTATTTTATTATCAGTCAATATTGTAATATTCACGATACGGAATGTATTTTTGCAAAACTATTGCCTACAAAATAACTGCGGCGGTTTTTTTTAATTACATTTTACGTAAGGACTTTGAAGTGTAAAATAGTAAACTTTGAGTATGTTAACAAACATTTAGTTTTTTATTATTTTACATAATAAATCAACATCAAAAGAAGTATATAGGAGAGGTTCACATACTGCGTGGCACTCAAGTACTCACGCCCAGGAACAAGGATTCATCGTAGATCATAGTTTTGAGTAGATAATTTATTTAATATAAATCTTCGCGTCACTAAACGTAAAGAGAAGAAGAAACTTGTTCCAACTGAGTGACTTCTTATTATGATATCGTCACCTGAATGGATGGATGAATGAAAAAAAGATCAGTCTCGATAGCCATACTTAACAATATCTGCAACATAAGAAGACAGTTGTTCTCAGTTAATCATGATGAATGAATAGTATCGCCAATTTCATCAATATGTATTGGCATATATATGTACTATGTATTATAATGTAATACATACGCATACATACAAACATATTATGTTTGACTGTTGAAATTATTTGAAAGAAGGATCAAGAAGGTGAGGAATCAATCCGATATGATCAATATGACGTTACTACTTTTGAGAATTGTGGGGAAATGATCGAATTTCCAATCTTTAGTCGAAAATAACTAGTTCCACTATTTCTACCTTACTTGCCAAAGGTTAAATATCGAACTTGACGATAAAAAAAAAACTTGTGATACAAAAAACAAATAATAATGATAAACTCACTCATTATTCACAAATCAAATATAATCAACTAACTATTAGGTTCTGGGACATCTGTAAATTAATATAATGAAATTGAATACCTGTTCATTCAATTTTCTCACCTTCCAGTCTTGCTTGTCGATCAGAAATGTACGTTCGAAGTTTCTTGTAATCGAGCGGCGGCAACTTTCCACCGTATTCCATTGGCAGCACATCTGGGCTGATGAACTTGTGGAGAGATGGCCAGTTGGTTTTGTGAAAATGTATCTAACAACATTGTAACAATTAAGTATTCTTACAATATTGTTCACGAGTATTGTTAGAAAGTACCTATCTACCAAAAATTGTGCCGGTTGAATGACAAATTTTGCTTCCTACAGCTATTGAAGAAGGCTTACGTGCGAAACGTAGAAAAAAACGTGTTCTTCAAATGAACATTTCATTTTAGAAATGTCCAACAGTCCATGAAAAATGACAAATGACAAGAAATGCCCCAATTATGAACAATCCTGGGCAAATTCCTTGATTTGTAAGTGTGTGTCTTGTCTGTCAGTCTGTATATCTGACTGGAATCAATACTTTCATTGAGGCACAACTATACATAATTATGATACAATTTGTATGACATTTCCAAGACATTTTTGGTTTATAGTTATCTAAGAACTTCATCAGATCAATGTACATGGGAACATGCTCAAATATGAGTTTCTTATACCTACATCTCCATGGCTACTAACTGTGAAAAAATCCCTCAATTTTAAAATGCACTGGAAGGGCGGAAGGATTTGATCATACTTGGATGAGTTAAAACCGACTCCCAAAACAAAAATTCGTCAAATTCCTGGTCTCGGACAATCTTTACAATTTTGTGGTCGACCTAAATAAGAACATAATCTTAGTTGTAGTGTCGATTTTTCACGTACTTCTGCGTATTCTTAACTTAGACTGGGTTCATGTAGTCACCTAATTAATGACCGGTCTATTTAAACATAATTGATTAGTAATGCATCCATTAAATTCCATTATAAACTGGTTTGTGATTTGAATTTTCTCATGGGTCCATTATCGACCACAACTAAATAAATAGTTTTTCGAAATACATGTAACTAACAACAAATTATAAAAAATTATCACTTCAATGAAAAGAGCATAAATATTTATGGTAAAATTTGCTCACGTTTTGTTTTGTCGAACCACTTAGGAAAGGGAAGACAATGGTGACCATACTGTTGAGGAGAAATCCAGAATTCACAACGTGATACTCCATTTTACGAATGGGTATGTTCTGAAATGAAATGAAATTCATAAAGGGCAGGTAAGTTAGTTTATTCTTAGATGTTATTGAATGGTTCGTGATTTTAAAAACGCTGAAAATTATTACACAAAGGTTTATTATTTTTCTGTATAGACCACTCGTCTGCAAAGAACACTGCTTTGCCATTGTTACCACCAACCAACATGAAGAAAAAAATCGATCGCATTTCGGTCAGCTAAAATTTGATCGGATTTGCGATTCACATTCGTGTTTCTGATTTATCGTACGTCCAACCCTTCAATTCTCGTAGGGAGCGAACGGTTTGTCCTACAGGGCTCCGCGTGGTCTCAAAAAATTCTATACTATCTTAAATTGATGGAAAAACAATACCTTTATTATAAAGGTAATATCCTATAATAGGCGACCTATAAGATTTTTTTGAGTTAGGGCGTTTTCAAAATGTCAACCCTTATTTTTCAACCCTTAGAAGTGACATACACCAACCAGAATCTTCGGGGCACAACTAGACCCCAAATTGAGCCTACAAACCAAATTTCATCAAAATCGGTCAATGCTAAGTGAGGAAAGTGCCGCGTACGGCGTGCGGCGGACGGACGAGAAATTTTTTATTCGATTTTCGGATTCTACGTAGTACCTTGAAACGTAAACCAATGAATTTTGAGGGGGGTTAAATTTTTTTTTTTTTGGTCGATTCCAAAGGTTTATTATTGAAAATAATAAACCAAAATGGGTGTAAAATTACATAATCACTCCAATAACTATGTTTCATCATTCCGTCATAATAATTACGTTGTAGGTATAGTTATTCAAGTCAAATAGAATTCATTTGCATAATTATCTGTAGGTTTTATCACAATAAAAATAACTACTCACCTACCCACAATTGTGGTTCAAGTTTTGTCTCATGACTGACGAATGAATTCTCTTACTAATCATAAACATGAGTTCACTCATACATCTGTCAGTACATCCTACCAAATATGTTTAGGTTATAGGTAGTTACCATTAAAAAATGTCAGATGTATGAAGGATTCAAGAAAATTAACCCAGAACGGTCATTAATCTTTCTCAGTTCGATCCCATAATACAGCCCACATTTTCGTAATGTAAGTAAAACAAGCATAATTTACTTCCGCTTTGGTAGACGCCACTTTACAGTTGAACGGCGTGAAATAGCGAAGGTACTTCAAACTGAGGCCTTTCATGTCGAAGATGTAAACTAAACCGTTTTTCTGCGTCTCCTCTTCATCCATGGCCAGCTCGAGCCACAGATCATCCACCTGGAAATTCTCCCACGGCTCGCACTCTCCAACCACAACGTTCCCTGAGAAACGATCACATTGACAAGTAAATAATGGAGCAGGAGGTATTTGTGACACCAACCTGCTTGTTGAATGAGATTTCCTCATTTATTCATGCGAAATAGAGTAGAATCTCAGTGATTATTTAAAAATGTTTGATGATAATATCATCATTATGAACATATGTATAGGTAGACCTATGTTATATATTATATAATATAGGTCTACCTATACATATTTTCATAATGCTCTTGTGGCTCGTTCCTGTTTATTGTTATAATATGTGATAATCTTGATTATTAACCTCCAAAAATTAACGTAACCATAGTTCGACTCCAAGGAGAATCTAGTTTACGATGGAAGAGGGAGTTCAGGAAATTCGAACTTGGAATAATGAATCAGACAGAATTATGTGTAGTTGTTTCTAAACGTAAGAAACAAGCAACTAGACCTTGAAGTTCAAACAATTTAGTTGCCTTCTAGTGCTCTGATCAAAGCAATCAATTTCGAACCAACAGATTATATCAATAGAATATTTGCAAAACCGTGTTCCTCCGAAACAACCAAATACTTCTAAAACGGAGTTAAACCTCTAGTGATGATCCCGTAACTCTAATAAATCATTATAGAAATTCCAGGAAATGGAAATTAAAGTTATCAGGCAACCAGGTATCACATTTTAGCAAATGTTTCGAGAATGGGACCTACATGGTTTTTCAGATTTACTGTCGATGTGATGTGGTTGACGGTTTTTTTAAACGCACGCAATGAGCTTGTTTATGTCTTGTGAAGTTTGTGCGACCATGCGAAGGCGGAAGAGGGTATTGAAGGATGATTTCAGCTGGTCAGGTATTACCAAGGTAGCGGAAGCTTTTTTTTTTCACTTTTCAAGGTTGAAAAAGAAAATGTTCTTCAAGATCAAAATGTCTACTCGCGTTTCACGTTTTAGACCTTCCAGAACAATTTTGGTTCCGTGTCTGTCTGTCATGAATTCCTTCTACAATTCTCATCCGATTTCTGTGAAATTTTCAGGGATTGTGCGGGCAGATGTGTAGATGTTCCCCTATGAAAATCATAGCCACCAAATTGAAAGTATTTTGTGAGCATGCGCCAACATGAAATCCTTATAACAGCCATAACTTCTACACTTTCCAACAATATTGAGAGACTGTGTGGGATGAGGTGTAGATGGCTCCCTATGAGCGTAGTGCAAGAGAGAGTGCACTTAGAGATTGATGTTTTGAGATTATCTACTATGCATCGGATTGTCTATACAATCGGGTAATGGGTACGAGGAAGCTATGTGCCATACCCTCTTGGCAGACTTTTTAAATGTTTCCATGTTCTAGACGGTCATGAAAAGACTTAGTAGTAAGATGAGAAAACATACCTTACTTCTTGATGTTTGGGGTAACTGGATGTGTAACTTAATGTAGAAGGGAAGCTATATTGAAAGTTATAAATTTGATGACATGTGGATGTTAATAATGTGGTAGGTATTTTATTATCAACATTTAGGTAGCACATAATATACCTAATCATCGTGCAACATCTTATAATCTGGAGAGACTATATGCTAAATTCGATGTAGATTTAGTTTAGTATTTATGTCGATAATTAATCAAGTTTATAACAGTTATTATCCTATTATGTATACATACCAAGTTTCAAAATGTAAATTCTTCTTCCCAGGTGATCTTTATCTTTAAGTAGGCAGTGGACGTCACGGGACATCGCTAGCTGTTGCCTTTCGGTAAATACTTGGCTAGCGAACCAGTCAGGGTTGTTCAATTTTAATTTATACCACGATTTCATCTGTAAGCAAGATAATTTGTTCGGTACACACGATTATCGATGAATTTTACTAACTCATATGAGTACTATCAATAAAAAACCTCTCTACTACCAATAAAATAAACTCTGTGAGCGGGCTGTTCACAAGAGGATCTTGTTTGCAAATAGACTGGCTGATTATTACAGCACCAGTTCGATTACGGAAGTGAAAGCGTATTCGGAAGAATTTATTTATTTTGATCGTGCCATCAATATAAAACTCATTATTAATTACAAATTCAGCGCCACCGAAAACTAAAATAACTGCTAAGAAACCAGTCAGCCATTCTCAGAAATATCATCTGTGATCATCCTTGTGCATCAAGATCCTTCTTGCATCAAGAACCATCCATCAGGTAGGATGACACTGTTTTATCAAAGGAAAACCTTTAAGTACTCTTAGGGAGCAAACGATTTGTCCTACAGGGCTCCGCGTGGTCTCTAAAAATTCAAAAAATTCAATACTATCTCAAATTGATGGATAAAGGTCACCTCTATATCGACATTTTTTGAGCTAGGGTGTTTTAAAAATATCAACCTTTTTTAAACCCTTAGAAGTAACTGACATCAACCAAAAGCTTCGGGGCACAACTAGACCCCGAATGGAGCCCACATACCAAATTTCATCAAAATCGGTCTTTGCTAACTGAAGAAAGTGTCGCGTACGGTGTAGATACGGCGGACTGCCAGATTTATATTTGATTTTTGCGTTCTACGTACCTTGAGACGTAAACCAACAAATTTAGAGGGGGTGGGGTTAAAAAAATTTTTTCTTGGTCGATTCCAAAGGTTCCTTATTGAAAATAATAAACCAAGAAATAATCATGATAAATTTAAGAACAAACATGAAGAGTAGTGACTAATACTAAGAGAACTTACTTTTTCAAAGGCCCTCTCGACGTCAAAATTTGAGAAGTACAAAAACCTGAGTAGAATTTTTTCATCGTCATTTATAAACAGCCCCGATTCATCTGCCGAAGATAAGTAACAACATATAAGTACTCGTCTATATAATAAAATTGCAATTTGAGAGTAGTTGGTAGTTTTCTACTAGACAAGATGAAATCATCAACAAATCTAAGAATGATTAATTCACGAGCTACCTATCTAGCTAGGTGTTTGTCGGCATTTGTTTATCTCGTATTTGAATAAGATTAGGTTGTAACATTACAAGCCAAGGTATTGTGTACTGTAAACTAGTCTACTTGTTCGGTTAGTTGAGTGACGCAACTCTGGTAGAAGGTTTGCGATATTGCATACAATTATTGGATGATATTGTGATTCCAATAATTGTGTCACAACTTACTGCTAACCAGTTCCCCCAGTTCTTCGAGTTTCTCTTGTCGAATCTCGTCATCCTCACTCATCTGTGCTGCAATCGACATCTCAACTCTCAGAGTGAACGGTTACTAATAATGTTTTTGTCTTCACAATCCTTAGAATGATATAAAATATCTCCTTTTCGTTATCGTGTTATTATCTAGAGGTTCAGATAATAGCGCTGAAAGTTCGAAGATAGAATAAAATTAGTGATGCCCTGTTAGGATGGACGCAAGATTCGGATCTTCCTTCAATCGGGAGAAAAAGAGCCAGCAGTGGACGATAAAAGGATACGAACCGTTGAAATGTCATCGACCTCGATAACGAAAAGAAACCAGAAAGTGATTACTACATAAAATAGAGATAACGCACAGTAATCGTATTAAAAACGATTAACTCTTCGGTATATTAATTTGGAGAAGGCTGGATTTACTCGGAGTACTCGTCTGTGGGAAATGGTTAGCGTACATTTTTTTCTCGAGATTTTGGTTTAGTATTTTCAGTAATGAACTTTTGGAATCGACCAAGAAAAAAAAAGATAGACAATCTTAAAACTTCAAACGAAGTACCTACAAATTAATGATATTTTTAAGGAACCGTCAAGAGTCTCAACTGAACAACCCTTGAAAACCTATCGAAACCGAACGGAAAGTTTAAAGTTGTGATTATTGAGAATTTCACATCGGTAATATACTTATCAAGGAGTTCACGTGATGGGTTTCATTGGGAACCATCAAAAGTCCTATTCATACAATTCCAGGAAATTTCATCGATTTCGCATGGAAAATGTAGAAGTTACGGCTATTACAAAGGTTTTACTTATTTCTGTGTTGGTCGAAACGACTCTGGGTCCTCTTCTTTGGAAAGAAAAAGGCTGCACATTTTTATAGGTTTATTCAGCAACAGTTTCGCTAGTCGAGCTTGCTAGCATCATCAGGCTTTTGCATCAAATATTAGGTTGTTCCACTGTAGTGCCACTACGACTCCAGAAAGTACATCAAGGTTTTACTTATGCGCCTGCGCACAGGTTACTGGAGGCAACGATTTTCACACCAACCCGTACAGTCTCTCAAAATGCCATCAAAATTGGACAGAAACTTCGTACAGTTCTGGTCGTTACTAGGATTTGAGGACACACAGACCGCCAGACACGAAACCAAATTTGTTTAGGAAGGTCTAAAACGTATAACACGAGTGAACATTTTAGTTCAGAAGGACAATCAATTCCATCTAAGAGAGATCACTACCTTCTTTCCTCCTCTCGATATCGTGAATAGCATATTGCATAAATATTCACTCCCTAGGAAATTTTCTCGCTTCCAAGGAGCCAGCCACAAAGGTTTTATTTGGTCTCTACTTCCAAGTTAGTCTTTCACGGTACAGGTAGAAATATAGGTATTACATTCTATTGATCGTAGGGTATTAGAAATGTCATCCTAATTGAGATGCGGGATGAAATTGTAAGTACACTTCAGTAGTTCCTCTGTTAACCAATCATGCGATTCTGAAGGGCCACTAGTTATTAAACTATTGCCTGAGATAGGTTTAAAACACTTATTTTTAATGTTAACTAACAGATCAATGTGCAATGTTTTTCATTGTAAGGTATATTTGAGATTTTTGATAGTTCCAGGTTGACTGTTAAGGATTCAATTGGAGCTGAATAGCTAAGTAACTAGTTTTTCAACATCAATGTATAATTATTTTACTACATAGTCAACTCTCTAGCAGAAGAGGAGAAGGAAAGATAACTACAGGATTTTCAATTCAAATTACGAATTTATATTCGTCAATATACAACTCAAATTTATACAATCAAAATGCTCTAAAATATACAACATTGCTTTCATAAATTTACCTACTCACCACGTACCTTACCCTACCAGTCTCATGATAATCATTTTTCGGTGCAATTGTTTATTCAGTAAAGGAAGCTTCCACCTCATTAGGGAACTATTCCGGGTTGGAATTTTCTCTTTCTGAGTTCGGAATCGGTTCCCCAGAAAATGAGGGATAGGGACCTAATGTCGTTTTTATAAGCTTATCTCCCTTTAGTTTAACTCTTTTTTCGTTTATGTTTGACCTGTCTTATTGTGCCTTGTGAGAACTCTTTGGTAGACTTGAAGTTTTCAAGAAAAAAAAGTACAGCAAAAATTCCACTTTGAATGACGATAGAGCAGCTCGCTGGAAGTGGTTGATACCTACTTACAGGTACAAGGCCAATTAATGAATGTATCATTCTTTAAACAGAACAATATAATTTGAAAACGGATTTATTTTATTCTTGAAAATTTGCCTCAAAATTGTTCATATTTCATGATTTTAATTGAAAGAAATATAAAAACAGAGAAGGCATTGCTGAAACACGACTTTTTACGCCTAAAATGGTAGAACATGGCCCTAGAAACGTGTACCTGGAAGGGACAAAAGTAATGACGTGTCAAAAAATGTCTCATCTATAAAATTTATAGAAGACCATATTTAAATGGTCTTCATCGTCCTCAAATACCTTAGGAAACAGGAGTGATGCAATAGGCTCACTGGAACTCTATGGTAGATGGAGTGGGTACGGAGAGCTCAGCACCATCTAGAGGGAAACGATCAACACAAAGAGTTGTCTGCAGAGCTGCTAGAATGCGCAGAAGTCGTAAAACCTCAACCCCACAACCGCCAACCGTCTTGAATCAATTTTGGTAAGCTGACTCCGAACAACGTTTTAACTTGCATAACACACTAAAACTTGCCATTCATTCGGCTGCATGTGTGTATATTATGATCATATTAGAAGTGCATTCATTAACAGTAATAATTCGATTTAAAAAACCCAAAAGGAGTGTTAGGAGTGTTTTGATTTTGCTCTTGATTTATTATTTTGGTTATGGAACTATGTATCACTATAATACCTACTAACGCTGAGGATACGGCGCAGAGGATATTCCCCTCCTTCAAGACATGGCGGTCGTGCGGAAAATTGCATACCTAGGTAACAATTTTTGTCACGAAAGTTCTATAAATACCTTGGGAGGTTTTCGATTTTATCCGTAGTCGTTTATTCAGTCATGATTTCCAATTAACAACTCAATCGATATAAGATAACAACAGTCAATAATTAGTTCAAATACTTATGTATTTTTTATTTCAAGTAAACCTCAAGCTTGTAGGTAAACATTGAAGTTGACTTCTCTCGTAGAACAATCTTAAAGTGGGTGACCCCAATGATCTCGTGCAAGTGACTAGTTCATCACAAGTTAAACTTGACATTGTAAGTTTGAGGTTTCTTTTCAACATTTTTATTACATTTTTATCTGAAGTTGAGGAATTATAGGGCTTCAGGTAGTTCCTTCAGCGATTGCAAATCTCCCTCAATACATCACTCCAGATGGCACTCCTGCTCCATCTTCGAAACCCTGACACCTGATGGTTGTTCTTGTGCCCCTCAGACGTAGCAATACGGCTCGAGCAGGGTCTTCTCCCTCACCCAGCCCAATACTTGCTTTAGTGGCTTTGTGAATTTGGCGGACAGAGTGTAAGCCAATCTCTTGAAGAACACGTTGTACTCCCGATCTACAGCCCCATCGCATGAATACACGAGGGGACTGAAGGACCCTCGATGATCTCCTGCAGGGCTGTGTCAGCAACTGAATCCCAGTCTCGGGTACAGTAAGAGCAGCGTCTCTTACGTTGAAACTCTACAAAAATCCAGCGTGTTTCATCCTAGATTTCAGACCTTGATACCTCCCAATTCTATCGGAAATTAAATTGATAAGTAAAAAACGTGTAACATCATAGGTACAAAAACGTACAAAAATGCTGCAAAATTACACAACAGTTTACTGTTTTCCTGTGAAGATCACGCGTCTGCGAGAAACACGGCTTGTTCCAACCCTTCTAGGGACCAGGTTTGGTGGGGTGAGATGGGTTAGTTCCTTTGGCTAGCTCGAAGGCATAAATACTAACAATGATGTATGTGCATGATGACTGTTCGTACATGATCATGTATTCTGATAAATTTTACCATAATTATTGCTCTCTTAAAGATTGTTGGTCGTCTGAGTGGTTTTATTCTTTTCTCAAAATTGAACACAATCTTAAATTGATGAAAAAAGTTTAGGAAGTTTCATTAATTTGGTAACTAACTATTTTAATTAGCAAACTGTTGAGCCTGCTGAGGTCTGAGTGGCACCATTCGACTCAAATAATTCTTCAAAATGAGATAATCAGAAGAATATTAGTAAAAAGAACATTAGTACCTATCAAACGTTTTCGAGCTAGGGCGTTTCGAAAATGTTTTCCCCATTTTCTACCCCTTAGAAGTGACTGACGATAACCTAAGCCTTTGAGGCACATCTAGACACCAAATGAGCCAAAACAATTAAGGAAGTGCTGCGTATGGCATACGGTGGACGGAACGTTTTGCTAAGGTAGCGGAAGCTTTGTTTTCACTTTTCAAGGTTGAAAAAAAAGTTCTCCAAAATCGAAATTTCCACTCGCGTTTTACGTTTCAGACCTTTCTGAACATTTTTGGTGCCGTGTCCGACTGTCTGTGTGTCTGTCATGAAATCCTTGCCACTGCCACAACTTCTACATTTCTCATCCGAATTTGTAATTTGAAATTTTCAGGGATTATGCGGATTAGGTTTAAGACGGTCCCTTATGGGGAATCATCACCCCCGGACTGACAGCAGCCGCTGCGCATGCGCGAACGTGAATTCCTTGTAACATCCATAACTTCCACATTTTCTATCCTATTTCGATGAAATTTTCAGGGATTATGCGGTTTAGGTTGTAGATGATCCCATCTCCCCCAGACTAATAGTAGGTAGGTAGACTAATAGTTGCTGCGCATGCGAAAACGTGAATTACTTGTAACAGCCATAACTTCTACATTTTCCATCCGATCCCGACGAAATTTCTCAGGGTAGTTCAGATTGGCGTGTAGATGGTCCCCCATGAGGGTAGTGGAAGGTACTTAGTTATTGGTAATTGAGATTAACTACTATGCATCGGATCATCTATACAATCGGGTTATGGATACGAGGAAGCTATGTGCCACACCCACATGGCAGACGTTGTTTAATTCAACTTTTTGATACTACAAAGATATTTTGAAGCGTAAACCATCATGTTTTGAGCGGGAGTTAAATTTTTTTTCTTGCTTCATTCCAAAGATTTGGATAGAAGATAGTAAGTTGACATTATTAGAGAATAAATAATAAACCAGAATCGAATATTTTTCCTCGCATTTTTCGTTTACCCCTTTTTGAACAGCTTTAGTTCCATACCTTATTATTGCTAGTTCTCTATGAATTTGATCAACGTGATTGTCTCACAACTGCAATTTCTTACTTTGTGACTGCCCGATTTTGCTCCGATTTGAAAGAGGTTTGGGGTTGGTTTTAGGATAATTCCTTGCGGTCTCCATGGTGACCAGATTCATGGGAGCCTAACCCTGTGTTTTAAAAACTGAAATAATGATAAATAATTCCCAACTGAGTTGTTGATAGAGCAGATCATGTTACGTATTGGGTAATTAGATTAGTGCTGTGATCAATTTTAGTCAATCATTTTCGGTTCAAGATGTTTTATAATTCTTGTCAGTAATGGGGCCATAAATTTTATATCTCATGTAAAATTTTGTATAAGTAATAATTAATATTTGGTATGAATCACAATTAAACATTCTTCTGTTTACTTAACATACTTATGGTATGTGACAATAGACATGAATGACTATTAAAGTATGCGACATCAAAAGCAAAATAGCAAATAATTTTATACAATATAATGACTGCAATATACAGTATAGTACATGATTTAGTATAGTAATACAATTCAGTTAGTTGTGTGTTGTCTCGCTAATCTAGATCAATCGAATAGGATCGTCCTCTCTTACTGAGTTACGTTCTAAAACGGCACGAAATTTCCCAAACGCCACAATCAATAAATTTTAGCTGGGCGGCCATAAAAAATAGCGGTTTGTCAACAAATGAGGCCAGTTGTTTATATTTATACATATTTTCTCATGAAATAGATTTTATCCTGAAACAGAATAAATTGGATTACAGTTTTTATGAGTAAATAACGCAAAATGAAGAGAATATTATAACAGAATACTACCTATTACTTATATTCCTTTTTGTAATATAATTTCTAAATTTCTATTATAGCAACATATATTTTTATGTTAGAAAGAATGAACTCGTTGTGAGGTAGCAGCGGGTGAGGATCTGTACAGAGGTCAAGAATTCGTTTCATTATGAAGGCTTAACAAGGCTTTGTTTTTTTCGTCCCATTATTTCTCTCCAGAGCGGTCATGAGAGAGATCAGGTTGACTCTTATCGTTGAAGAGCCGAGTTCTCCACAACGGAAGGAGGCACCTAGGTACTAGTTAGAGTAAATAACAATTCAAAGTATAATAGAAGTGGAGAAACCACTGTTTGTTAAGGAGAATAATGAATAAAAGAGGAAAAAAACAAGTATGACTTCCCGTAGGGGTTTTTGAGGTTCTTAACAACCGCCGGAGTTCATACATATAAACAAGAAGACAGCCACTTCACAAGACCGAGGGCAGAAGCGTTGTATGGTGTACTGAAGTAGGCTAAAAAAGGCTTCCTCACAGAAAAAGCTCTCTGACAATATTTTCAAGTTTCACAGGATGAGTGCTTAAAATTACAAGTTACTAGATTGTTAATAACTAACAACTGTTAACAACTGATGTTAACTTAATTGTTATTAAGTGTGAAAATCGTACATTTTGTTCGGAGTTTTTATGTTTTGGTTTTGACAGGTACAATACCTACATACTTGTACCTTCTGTGACAAAAGTAAAAAACCATAGCTAATAACTAAGTAGGTAAGAAAAAGGGCTACAGTTTTTGAGGAAAAGAAATTACCATGTATTGACTATGTACGAGTAGTGGCAGTAGTAGTAAAAGTATTTTATTTTATATTACGATGGAGTATAGTGCGCATGAAGAATTTAAATTTAGATAGGTAATAAATAATTCCTTTAACAAAGGCCTGTGAGTCATGCGCAAACTTTTGTTGCAGGTACTTCTTTTAAGTTAACACGATTATTGTTATTTAAGTGCATAGCGTTTTTCTCATTGAAAAATTACCTGTTATTCCAGTTATTGTAACGTGATTGTACTTTTTACTTAGATGCTAACAGAAATAATTTTAATTGTTTATTATGTTACATAGTTATAGTTTAATTTGCAATTGCGCTAACAGAAATAACTTACATAGATAGTTATTATGGTAAATTGGTGCGACCTTTTTTCTAAAAATGTTAAAAATGGTTCTCATCATTCTCTCGTCATGTAGAACAGTCTGATGGACTTTGATTCTCCAAACTCGAGGCGATAAGTAGTTTTTTATGTATCTCAACAGTTAGGATGAAACTGCACGCTTATTGCGATTTTTCCCAACACCGAGTTTCATCTCATTGAGCACTTGACTGTCATTGAGATGGACTCATATGCATTTCAAGAGCTGACCGATGTGATATTTGTTCACAGTGAGTAAAAAAGTTATGTCACACAAAATTATGAAATTTAGTAGTTGTAGAATTGACCTATGGATTTCTGTTCAGCCTTCATTTAGACACTCCGTATATTTTGTTTACGTCTCCTCCAGGCAAACATAGCAAACACTGTTTGCCTCATTACAAATATGCAAAATAAATAAATAAATTGTTGTTGAGATTCTCCTATATTTCCATTTTTGCAAGTAATGTATAGCCCGTTTTGGAAAACTTTTATAATATTTAGGGACTATTTCATTATTATCAAGGAAGTTAGATTAAATAGGAGGATAGAATAAGAAAGTACTAGTAAGAATAAGTAGTACGTATTTTGTCTTGGATACTAGCCCGCAACGCAACAGAGTGTTGAAAAGGTCTCTTCGACGGATTGCGGGTGATGCGCAAACTAGTGCGTGGCCCGGCGATGCAAGGCAAGCAGTTCAAATAAATGAATTTTTCGGGACTGTTTAGAGTGAGAGGCGACGATCGACGGGTACATTGTAGAATGAAGGTTTCACATCTTATTACGTCTGAATTCAGATTCTCCCTTTCTTGGTTTATTATTTTCAAGAAAAAAAGTTTGACCACCCTCAAAATTCGTCAGAATTCCGCAGAACTTTCCTTAATTATCAAGGACCGATTTTGATGAAATTTGGTATATGGCACTCTATTTGGGGTCTAGTTGTGCCGCGAAGTAACTTCTCAGCGGTGAAACGGAAGGGCTGTAACCTCCAAAGGCGCCCTATCTCGAAAAATCTCGATATGAAGGTATTGTTTTTTCACAAATGTAAGATAGGTACCTACCATTGAATTTTTAGAATCGAATGAGACCACCCATAGCTTTGTAGGACAAACTGTTCGCTCTCTACGAGAACTTGAGGGTTGGACTTAGATAAATCAGAAAAACAAGTATGATTCGCAAAAGAGGCCTGATCATCTTTCAAATTTTAGCTATCCAAAATGCGATCGCTGATCGTTTCTTTGGGTTGTACACTGGGTTGTACACGGTTTTGCTTCCTTAGCAACCAGTACCTAATCAAATTTCTAAACGAAAGAATTCCTTATTCCTTCGAATGGAGTGTGAAGTGTTTA
Source organism: Apolygus lucorum (assembly GCA_009739505.2). Classification (NCBI taxonomy): domain Eukaryota; kingdom Metazoa; phylum Arthropoda; class Insecta; order Hemiptera; family Miridae; genus Apolygus; species Apolygus lucorum. The sequence goes on along the minus strand of CM019176.2, from coordinate 68,454,077 downwards.
ATTCTTTCAAATAAACTTGATTGTGAAGGTAAAACATGGTTGGTAGGAGGTGACAATGGCAAAGCTGAGTTCTTTGCTAGCGCATGATCAATGCAGAAAAATAATGAACCTTTGTGTAATAATTTGCAGCCTAGCTGTTTGCCTGGCGAATATTATCACCTGACGCCCCTGATTTTAAGTACTGTTCGTTTATGACGATGTTATTGAACATCTCCTGTACGATGTGCAATCGTACATTCAAAGTATTATAAACAACTTTTGCGATTATTGGTTTCCTTCATCCCTCCTAATACTCCTCCCAGATCAGTGGAATGAGGTTGTGTTCCTCCCGGGGTTAGCTTACCAAGTACCTACCCTACAGATAGTGTACATCAATCCCCCGCGCGATCTGATAAAATGGAGCAACACTCTGCCACTAGGGACACATAACTCAATTATGCCCTCACATGATTCCAATACATCAAGAATCGACCTGAACCTCATACGAGAGGCTGCGCCGAGTGGAGGTGACAGGTTAATGGTAACCGTATCTCCCGCCAGAAGGAGTTCGATCAGGTATTCCAGGGAGGAAACAAGTCCCAAGCCAACTATCCTACCCCACGAGATTCCATTTTATTAGAACTACACCAAAGTTCATCCATCGAGTTGGGATGATGGTACGAAGACAAAAACGTTCCCATTATTTACCATTTCTTAAGTTAGCAGTAATTACTGTATTAATGTAGTAATACCGCTTAATTACTCCTGATACAAAGAGTTCAACAACTTTTCCAATCAGATAGATTGATAGATCTTTATTCGTTGTCTACAAGGAAATGAATGCGTCAAATTTATAAAAAATAATAATTATAAAGGTAAGTAATTGAAATTCTCAACCCCAGGTGTATAATATACACCTATTTCCAATCATGATTTATAATATTATTATAAATCATGATTGGAAAAATGAACTCGTGGGGTTTTTCGTTTCCAATATAACCTGATCTAAAAAATTGAGAAAAAAAACTTTTCCTAGCTTGCAGATTAAACAATAAATCCACCGTGTGGAGGTGACTTGTGAAACCGGCTGTCCAGTAAAAATAACTGCGCCAGCCTCCCTTTACCTTCAGCGTATCTACCTATTGTGCATTTTTGCTTTCCAGGAAAATTGTTAAGCCCTCTCAAGCAACCAATACATGCCATTCTAGTTTTAAACGCTGTTATGTAATTAACTCACCTCACAACTTTCCTAAACGATCAGTTGACGGTTTCGAGACGGTGAGATCGAGCTAACCACCACGACCACATCATTTAACAGTCCCACGTCAATGCTTCCATCCTCTCGCTGTCAACCTCTTACTTTGTCGTTTAACGGTTACGTGTAGGTCGGCGTCTACAAAGAGCCGCTAGTAAATTCCAACTTTCTGCTAGGAAGGTTTCGGTGAAAACCAATATCCTACATCAAATTTTGCTCCCTTTTCATATAAAAAGTACTGGTAATATGCTTTTTTCCAACAGAGTAAAGTAAACGATTAAAGTAATGGTTTAATTTAGTCCCTTTTCCAAAATTCTAACTAAATTCACATTTCGAACACATTCAAATTTTGGGTTTCAACAGTTGATATAGTTAATTGTACATAAACATTGATATAAAATGTATGACAAAATTATAAATTCATTGGATAAGAGATTGCGGTTTCAACTTTACATCTCTAAACTTTAAGGGGAGGAAAAACTCTTTCATCCTCTCTTTCCAGCCTGCTAATGAATACAGCATCTTGAAGATCCATTTCGTGCTCTAACTCTCTAATAAAATACAAAGGTTTTTTGTTAGTAGTAGTTTTTAATCATTGCGTATTCAGTGGAGGAAATAGAATCAATTAAGACTGAAGTATTCATTAAGTGAAGAGAAAGCCGTCAGTGGATAAAATCATGGGGTCAGGAATATAAACATTTTGTATTTTCTCACTACTTACGGTGTGATCACCAAAGTACATAGCCTGCCAAGAGGGTGTGGCACATAGCTTCATTACTTTAGGAAATCGTCAGAAATACCGACAATACAATCAAGTTGGGAAATCCAGAAATTATGTTTCGAAGTACCAAATCCAGTTTTTGCAAACTCAAAAGACAAATGAACATTATAAGATGCAATCTATCTACTCAAGCCTAATCAACACATTCCACATTTTATTGGAACCTAATGAAATTGTGAAAGTTATCCAAACGGCATGGAATTTATTGTCCTTTTACGCATGCGCTGAGGATGTTATCCCCACCCCAGCCCGATATCACTAAACATGTCATCAAAGATAGGTGTCAACGGTGAAGGTTATACATGTAATAGAATTTATAATATCCGATCGAGCATTAGTATAATTCATGCATGCGCACTGATTACCGATGTTCCGATTACGATGAAACTCTGAGACACCAATCTGAATAACACAATCTATCGACATCGATAGATAGATATCGATAGATATGTATCGACAGAAAGTCTGCCAAGTGGGTGTGGCACATAACTTTCTAGTAACCATAAATCGATTGCATAGATGTATCGATGCATAGCAGCTTATCTCAAAACAGCAATCTTTAGGTACAATCTCTCTCATAGGGGATTCTACACGTTAACCCACACAATCTCCAAGTATTGTTGGGAAATGTAGATGTTATGGCAGTTAAAAGGATTTCACGTTTGCGCAAGCGCACAAAATACTTTTGATTACGGAGCCACGATTTTCATAGGGACCATCTCAACCCCAACTCTCATAAGTAATTCCTGAAAATTTTATCGGAATCAGTTGGGAAATGTACAATTTATGGCTCTGGCAAGAAATTCATGTCAGACAGATAGACACGGAACCAAAATTGATCAATTTTTCCAAAATTTCCATTGAACCATTTTTTATGAGAAATCATTAAGAAAATATGTCACGGAAATGAAATCAATGTTTAGGAAAGTTTGAGTCAGTTCCTAGACTGTCTAATTCCCCTATCAGTTTTGTTGCTATACTCAAACGGCAGGGAGTGAAGATGCAATAAAGTGGATTCCTTTGTACCACGATTTTTCCGTTCCTAATTATCCAAAATCGCTCTAATGTACATGTTTTTTTTTCAAGACAGTAAATTGAATAATACTCGTATACATTTTAGCTCATTAGAATCAGTAGGATACTTGAGGCTTGGGGATAACCATCGAATTCTTTGTTCTAAACCAAACTGTTCGGGGAAAATCATCCAATTTAAAAGAAATGTATGAATTAGATTTATCAGGGTCACTTTGTTTATTCATGCTTAATGCAGCTTCTTTTGAAGACGTTCTGCAATACTCAGAAAGCTGAGAAAGAACAAATGTTTTGAAGTAGGTTCAACAAACGGTTGGTTGTGTTACAGTAGGCATGCATGACAACTAAATCATTGAATCGATAACAAAGGGCAATTAATATGGTTGGTAAGCAAAGATAAACCTACGGTTATTCTCACGTGAAAGGGAGCCATGAATTTATTAATACCGCTAGTCGTTTTTATGCCAATGTAAGAGGAAAGTCAACTATGAGTTTTTTGGCCCTTTTAAAGCTGCTGGATCAGTATAATAAATCAAGGAAGGAGATAGACTATTCCCCAACTGAAAAATTGAGAGGAAAAATTTACAATAAACCAGAAAAGTTACCTTGGAAAAAACTGTAAATTATACAGAATTGTTTTATGGTCTCACTGGAATAGAATAGAAGAATATCTGCAAATGTTCATCATCAATAGATCATCCAGCTATTGATTTCCATTTTGGGACTAACTAAACGCATCTAGATGGTTTCTAGCATGAATTTCAGGAGAAGTTACTTTCGATAAAGATTAAGAAAACTCACTTCCAACAAGTATTCAAACAATAATCAGGCATGCATTCTAAATAATTTTCTTTCCATTTCAATCTTCTCGGAAATTATAAAAATTTGACCGGAAAATTTCGTGTAGTTAAAAAAAAGGTTGATCTGTCCAAAGCAATGACGTCACAGGAAGTTTGACAATAATCCATAATAAAAACACCACAGAAATGTCATCACATCCCCAGAGTTAGCAAATTTTCAAGGATAATGAAACCATTAATAAATTCCCGAATCATTGTTGTTGCTAGACTGACTTTCATAACTATTATAAGTTGGAACAATTTGTCGAATTTAATTTACGATTTAATTAGAATGAACAAATTAAAACTGTTTATTTGTATGAATTTGATGGTTGTTTTTACCGAAGACGTTTTCCCAAGTAATTGGACAAGTTGTTATTATCGTATTAGGAATCACAAAAATGATGATTATGATACGTGGATATGCCAAACACGTTGTCAAGAGAAATTCACAAAAATATTCACACCCATTAAAATCAGGCAAAGTTTTCATGTTTGAGAATGCAATTGAGTACATTGAACTAGTAAGAGGAACGGTCAAAAACATTATTAGTTCAACACATTTCTAACAGATGATTTTTAAAGAAAACATTGGAAAGCTCAGATAGGTTTAAAACGTGTACATAATTACATTAGGTTTTATCATAATTCGGAGAGTATTTACATCCAACTCAATAAAGTCTATAGAAGTCGGCTTTCTTCACTTCAAGGTCAACCAATAATTTTTATTTTTTCAGTCCTCCTTTTTTGATTCAATCCTTTTTTGAGTGATTGAATTGAAAATGTAATGAATTAAATCTAATAAATGAATTGAAAAGCATGTACTAAGAAGTTTGTTGCTTGTTATTCTCTTTCACTTCCGAGTTATGTTGTTGACTCTCTAATTTGTTATGAACGTAATATGAGTTCTAAAACAATTTCTCAATGGAAGAAAAAATTGCCTATAATATCTCAGTCTGAACCCTTTTCTATCCCGTGGTGAAAACTGGAATTGGCCTTGGGAGCCGCCATCTTTTAGTTGGACTGTTTCGTCGGTATCGGAATATTTAATGAGGAATTTCATCGATTTCTGTTTGCATTTTTCCTGAATAGTTAATGGTGTGGGATAGATGAAAATCGGGCTGATTTTGGAAAATAAGTCTCCTGTTATTTTTGGGAGAGAGTCAAAATTTTTAATTTCAAAACTAACCGGGAAAACGGACGTGAAGCGGGAACGCTCGCTGATTGGGCTGTTTGGATAGCCGTCTCCTCCCAGTGTTGCCCATTGGGACGACGAAATCGTGTTTTCTAAGAGAAAAGTTATCAAACAAAAACAGAGGAAACCTAATTTTCCCTATCTCGCTTTTTCTATTTTTTTCTTCAGTTTTTCGATTTCGAACTTTACTGTTTCATGAAATTTTGCATCTGGGGACTATGAATTTCTCGATCTCAGCGCTTCAAGCGGCCATAAATGAACTATTCCAGGATGACGTAATTTTCCCGGTTTTTTTAAACATTCGTATTTTCTACACTGTTTTGTTTATTCGTAAATTAGGAAGTTCGGGCTAAAAGTTTGCCATAGGGGGTTTTTAGAGGTGCTGAATCCGATTTTGGGGTCAAAAATAGGAAATTCCGACATGGTGAAATTCCTCATTCTCAGTTGCGAATTTGAATTTACTTTGATATCTCTAGAAAACCAGCTTTCAGCTCAAAATTCCGTTTGGATAGGCTGTAAATTGGATGAAAGGTTTTGGCATCACCTCATAACTGTTGTGAGAAAAGAATTGCGCGAAGCCGTATTGCACGCTGATAATTAAGTTTTACAAATCTATCAATTTTCTAAAAAAAGTTAGAGTTTATGTGCAGGGTGGTAATAATTTATATTCTTTTGCATACTAGATTTTCAGAATATGTATTCAGTAAACTGAAAGAATAAAAATAAAAGCACATCCACAGAAACAAAACCAGATTCGATCATCTTTATCGAGCAGCAGAGGGGTTGGCTCAGTCTTATAATATGAATAATTGATCATTTGCTTGCGAAAAAAGGGCGTTTAGAGTGATTGAAGGTCAGACTCCGGGAAAGTCAGAAGACTGGGGGGTTTTAGTATGCGTAAACTAATATCCGCTACCTTGAGAGAGCTCAAGATAAATATTTACACCCCACTCCCGATAAATCACCCACGGTGGGGGCTCGCAAAGGGTATAGGGTAGCTTGGGATTACGCCCCGAGGCGTACCGACATGAGCTGGCGGTGCCAAGGTTTATTAGCTCCGACAGAAAGGGAGAGAGAAAAGTTTCGAGAAATTTTAGAAAACACCTCCCATAATATGCTTTACAGATGGCTCTGATTTCTACAAACACGTACGTGACTCATCATTACCTAACTCATTCAAACCGTGATTGATTTGATCGCTATATGAACCTGAAAACTGTGTCATTTATGATATTGTAGTTGTATGAGCTCTTCTTCTAACCATTAACTAGGATAATTAATAACTTTTTAACTAAAAAAAAACAAAAAAACAGAGAAACATTTTGCAAAAAAGTAAATAAATAATACTTGTGCATGCGCAGTGAGCACTATCATTCCGGGGGCTATAATTTACGTTCGAGACTATCCGCAAAATTCCTAAAAATGTCATCGAATTCGGATGGAGAATGTAGAAATTATGGCTATTTTATGGATTTTACGTTTGGGCACGCAGTGCATCCTATCAGTGATGATTTTCTTAGGAGAACACCTTCACGCCAACCCGCACAATCTCTGAAAATTTCATTGAAATCGGACAATACATCGTAAGTATAGTTTTTGCCCGTTACAAGGATATCATGACAGTCAGACATACAGACACGGAACCAAATTTGTTCAGGAAGGCCTGAAACGTAAAACTTGGGTGGGAATTTTGATGTCGGAGAACATTTTTTTCAACCTTGAAAAGTTATAATGATTCCACTACCTTGGTAGACTCTGTAACGTGATAGGAAGAAGAAAGAGAATAGGTACTGGTCAAAACTGGGACCGTAGATCATGGACGTTAACCTATTTCTGGATGTACGTTCCCCTTTCTGAAGTACCCACCACGATACGTAAAAGGCACTGGCGTCCCTATACCTGAAATTCCTATTCACGCTTGAATGATGTAGGAAAGGTTCATGTACAAGTCAGGTGGATTCGGTAGGGCGACAGTAAATAGGTATGTATTGTCCTATAATGGAAATGGCTCAGAATGGGTCAGAAATGTTACACATATGACAAGGCAAAGATGTGAGAAGATCCGAGTTAGCATTAATGAGACATTCACCACAATATAGGACGAAATGTAATTAGAGAGATAGACTCACGGTTAGGTTGCGGCTCTCTGAGAACACAATGCCTCCAGAAGGGGGTGACGGGTCCCGCGGTACCTGTCCCCCCCCCTTCCTCCTTCATCAAGGAAGTCGGAATGGAAGGGTTATCAGGTGAACCTTAGACTCTCGATAAGTTATCGCTGGGATCCGTCACAGTCCACCCCCGCGAGAAAATTTGAAAATTTCGCGAAATTTGAAAATTTTACGTTTGTCTGGTTGGTGAATGTCTCTATCTCCAGCTGTATTACAATATGGGGTCACATTGATTTGAGCCATTGAAGATTACATCGTTAGGTACATTTGGGTTGTAAGTTTGAATTATATGAAATTGGTTGTATGGGAGTTTGCTTGAAAACCTTGTTGTCGCCCTCAACAGCTTTTTGTTTTATTGTAAGTTTATTGATCATTGTCTCTATACACGACGATGGTCGTATGGGAAATCCGTTCCTTCAGTTATAACAGAGGGCCCGTCGATCTCCATCTTGGTGCTGTGTAATCCCGGTCCGTTTCCGAACCGTCGTGATTACGATGGCGTGAGACAGTTACTTCGTAAACCCGGTCCGTTTCCGGTCCGTCGTGATTACGATTGCGTGACACTCTGTTTTTTTTTGTTTTTTTTTTATTTTTTTATTTTTTTTTTTATTTTTTTTTATTTTTTATTTTTATTTTTTTATTTTTTTTTTATTTTATTTATTTTTTATTTATTTTTTTTTTTATTTTTATTTATTTATTATTATTTTTTTTTTAATAGCGCTGTGGGGGTAGCAACAAATGCTTCAGTAAATTTCACTGAGGGCGCTGTTGCGGCGCCCTGTTGTTGGCTCCTGCTGCGTCTCCTCTTCCCCGTCCTCTTGCTCGAGAGCCTCCTCCAACTCCTTCATGGCCTCGGCTTCCGTCTGCGCTGTTTCCATCTCGTCGGGTGGTATATGTAAAGATAGAGAGGGGTCGGTGGTTAATCTGTTGTCTTGTTTTATTGGCGGTTTTATTCTTAACCCTTTTTTTTGTGTGTTTGGTTGTTTATTATTATAATTGATTACTGTAATATTATTAGTATTGTTGTAATTGTTATTATTAATTTTATTTATTTGTATTTTTATTATTAATTTATTGGTGTTGTTAACCATTTATTATGGTGGGTTACCGTATAACTTGAGCTGGCTTATGTGCCTTGTTTTCACGTCTGTGGCGTCGTCGACATTGACGACTTCGTATGTCACCGGGGACAAGATTTTGGTGACTCGATACGGTGAGGAATATCTATACGACAATTTTGTGGTAATTTTTCGTGTGGCACTGCTAAGGATGTATGTTTTAAGCAGGACCACGTCCCCGACTGCCAAGGTTAGTGGCGTGTGTCGTTGGTCATAGTATTTTTTTCTGTGGGCAAGCGCTTTCTGTAAATTGTTGTACGCTTGTCTCCATACCTCCTGGATAGGGGTGGGGGGGTTGGTTTCGGCTGGTATGTCCCAAGCCAAACTTAGTGGACTAGCCAATTTCCTTCCCATAAATATCTCGGCCGGGGTGAATCCGGTACTTTCGTGCCAGGTCGTATTCATTGCTAGCTGAGTGTACTCTAAATTTTTGTCCCAATTTTGATTGTTTTCTGCGTGGTAACACGTTAGAATTTGTTTTAGGGATTTAATTTGCCTCTCACTGTGATTTGGATTTGGATAAAAGGCATGTAGTGGTATTATTTGCATGCCATGTTCGAGGACGAAGGTGTTAAATTTCTGAGAACGAAATGTTGAGGCGTTGTCGGTGCACAGATTCCGCCAGTACCCAACTTTCGAAAAAATGTTGGTATGCAAAGCTTTTATTATCGCTTCCGAAGTATGCTGTCTCATGGGAATCAGGTATGTAAATTTTGAGAAAGCGTCTATGGCTAGCAAAATAAATTTATGTTGTCTGGCGGTGCGTGGTAGAGGACCGACAACGTCTATAAACAACACTTCGCCCGGTTTGTCTGTCGTCCTTGCTGACATTTCCCCGTAGGTATTTTGGGTCGGTTTAGATCGTGCACACGTGATACAATCGGCTACCATTTTCCGGATTATTGTGGATAATCCCGGACGGTAAAATTGTTGCTGTATTTTGTGAAGAGTTTTGGCAAAACCCGTGTGGTTCCCTAGGACTGATCCGTGATGGAACTTAAAGATGGTAGATATTAACAGCTCGGGTAAATAAGCCCGTTTGTTTCCTTTTGTATCAGTGTGATACAAAATGTTTTGTTGAATGTGATAAGAAGGTACGCTTGTGCCCTGTTGGATTTGCCGTTTGATGTTGGCGATCGTTTGATCTTCGTCTTGATAAATTCGGAGGTCGTTGAACGCTTGCGGGAAGTTCCCCAGTACGAGCGTTTCTCCGATTGAGTGAATGGGCGTGGGAGAGGGTGTGACGAATGTCAAGGTCACTTCGTTAGGTGTTGTTCTCCGTTGATCGCAAGTTCTTTCATTCATATTGGTGAACGGGCGATATGGAGGGGGTCCCGTGACAGACGTTGGCCAGTCCTCAGGTGTTTTCTGAATGACGTGAACCTGTTCTGCCGGGTTTGTTTTTGTTTGGATACCCCGTGTTAGTTGTGGGCGCCAAGAGTGATCCGCGAAGTCCCCCAATTGGTCTAGTGGAATTTCCAGCGGTACCGTACTATTTCTTGATAAATAATCTGCTAAGCTATTCTTTTTTCCTTCTATATGATACAACGTATAGGAGAACTGGTTAAGTTGTTCTCGCCAGCGCGCAATGCGCGCAGAAGGGGCTGTCAGCTTCGCTACGGAAGCAATAGCTTTTGCATCTGTGTGTATGTAACAGTGCGAATGTCCTATATGAGATTTTGAAAACCTGTGCAAGCCGTACAGGAGAGCTCCGTACTCCAATTCAAAGGCACTGTAGCGCGTTTCGCGCGGAGCTAGCTTTCTCCCCGCGTAAGCTATAGCATGATATTGTCTGTCCTGTTGTTGACACAGGACTACACCTATGGCCTTGGCGCTGGCATCGCAAAATAGGTGGAAAGGCTGGTCATAATTAGGGAGTCTTAGGGTTGGTTTCCTTAGTAACCTTTGTCGGAGTGCTTCAAAGGATTGTTGGCACTCCGTTGTCCACTGAAACTGTTTATTTTTTTTTCTAAGTTCGTTGAGGGGAACCGCCAACTTGGGTAGATCGGGAATATAGCTGCTATAAAAGTTAATGGCCCCTAGAAATTGTGCGATCTGTTTCGCCGTGGTGGGCGGTGGTATCGCTAGTAGATCTGATATTCGATCATCATTGATGGACAAGATACCATTCTGTAATTCATGTCCCAAGAATTGGAGGCACTGGGTGGCGAATTTGCATTTGTCTGGGTTGACTGTTAGATTCGCCTTGCGTAATCGTTGCAGAACCTCCGACACGGTTTTTTGGTGTTCTCGGTACGTTTTCGTGTAGACCACCAAATCATCGAGGTACCAAATTAATTTCTCCCCGTACAAATCTCCGAAAATACGTTCCATTAAGGCACTTAAGACCTGTGAACCGACGGCGAGACCGAATGGTACGCGCGAAAAGCTATAGGTACTTATCATAGTTTTGAAACTTGTGAGTTGCCTGCTTTCCTCCGATAACGGTATCTGGTTGTAGGCCTGGTTTAAATCTAGGACACTAAAGTAGTTGGCACCATGCAAATGAGGTAATAAGGTCTCAATTTTGGGTATTGGGAAATCTATGTTTACTATTTGTTTGTTGAGTGCCTGATAGTTAACGACCAGGCGGTACTTTTGCTCCGCCGTTGTGTCGGCCTTCCGCTTTGGGACTAGGAAGCAAGGCGCCACCGCCGGTGCAAGAGTTGGCTCGATCACACCTTGGTCGAGCAATTTTTGAATCTCTTGTTTCATGATTTGTTGGAGTGGGGGTGAGACATGATACGTAGGGGTTTTGGTTGGCAATGTGGCCCCCGGTTGCAGTTGAATATCATATTTGATTAGGTTCGTGCATCCGAGCTGCGTGGTGAGGACGTCTGGGAATTTTGCCTGAAGGCTTTTTGCCATGACGTCATTCGTTGTCATCACCTGCAGTGTGGCCTTGTCTTTGGGGATTGCCGGAACCAAGGCGAACTCTGTGGTTCTATCGTGCTTAAAGGAGATGGTTCCTCTACCTATATCGTATAATGCGGCAGTTGGTTTTAGGAAATCAAGGCCTAAAATGACGTTATGTGCTAACTGAGGTATTATGTAAAATTTGTGTGGCCATTTATTGTTTCCTATCGTCACGGTTAGTTCAACTGTGGTGTCTGTAACGATCACCGAACTATCTCCTATAGTGAGGTATTGTGGCGTACATGGATTCCTTGAAGCTTTTTGTAAACGCTCACATTTTAATAGGAATCCCTGATTCACAGCTGAAATTGAGGCTCCCGTATCCAGAAGGGCCTGAATAGGGACTGAATTCAGTTCGACTGGTAACAAAGCTGTCGTGCTGGAAATAGGTGCAAAAATTGAGGTCAAGTGTTCTGTTTGTTGTTTTTGACCTTTAGGGTGGGGGGTTTTCTTGATTTTCGGCTCGTTGTCTGCCCCTACAGGCAACGTGCCTACTCGTTTTCCTCCGGTTCGGATGAACTTGAATTTTGTTCATTTCTAGTTTCGACTAGTTGGAGGTTTAGTGGTACATTCGGTTTATGATACGTTTTGGACTTGTACGTCTGCCCATTATCATAATTTTTGTTTGTCCCTCGGGGTGGATGTGTATTCCATTGTTTCGGAATAGCCCCTTGGGGTTTGTATGTTGGGGGACTATTATTGTTTTGTGTATTTTGATTTTTGAAATATGGGGGTTTAGACTCGAGTTTCCCCTGTTGGTTGTGAGGTTGATATGTGTTTACGTTGCTTTTCGATTTGTAATTACTTGGGGTTTTGTCCGATTTTTGATTAGTTTTAGAGACTTGCTGCGCACCGCGCCTTGCGGCGTTTCGGAGGCGGATAGCAGTCTCTATCTTACCTATAAAGAGGTCTAATTCTGCTCTAGTTTGGGGGGCTTGCTGGAAAGTGAAGTGTTGCCGGGTAAAGTCGTTACAATTATTGATTATCATTGTGATTAACTCAGTTTCGGCATCATCATATTGGCGGAGGACTCGCTCGTACTTCCAGATATTTTGTACATAATTTCTGAAATTTTCGTTAGGCCCTTGAGGGCGATTTAATTTCTTGGTTACTAATTCAGCTATTGTTAGTTTCGGAAATAGCTCGTCCTTCATAACAATACGTAGTTGCTCGAAGCTGTTCAATTGTGGGTGGACCTGCAAAATCTGGCGTATGTACATAAACCTTTCGCTCACCGACAGGTACTTTAGCACCGTTCGGAATGAAATATGATCGGGGAGTGTCGTTTCCAACTCGCCCATTTCCCCTAGAAAATTCATGGCGCTAAATGCACTCTGGACGTTGAGTCTAGGATACTTGTCTAGAATTGAGAGGAATTCAGCCGGGATTTTCACTTGTTTATGTCTCGGCTCCTGCGTTGGGTGAGGTTGTGAGCCAGACGGATCGCTTTGTTGTGTTGTGGTGGCTTGCAAGGTCAGTTTGGTTATCTGTTCTTGCATGAGTGCCATCGTTTTTTGATTTTCTAAGGCCTGTTGTTGCATCGAGGCCATTAAATTTGATTGCGTTTGCATCTGGGAAATCATTGCCGTCCAAGCACTCGTAAATGTGGTCTGAGTAGCAGTGGAGGCACGTAAAAATGCATTAAATTGTTGCGAGAACTCCGGTTGTTCGCCCGGAATGGGCATGGTCGGAGTTTGGATCGTTTGGCCTGGTGCTCCAGGGTTTGCGCACAGGAAGCATACGAAACTCTTTTTTCGTTCTGTTGGCATCTTTTTCCAGTTGACGTAGTTTTGGCTTGCACATTGTGCATGATAAAATTGGGTACACTGCGTGCAATAGATCGGGTCTTTGTTTTCGGTTTCGTCAATGGTTGCCTCGCAATAGGTACATGTGATTAATTCCGGAATCGGAATGATTGGGGCCATCGTTTATGATTGATTATTATACGATGTGAAAATAGCAAAGCGAGATGAACGAACGATAAGAACGAAAGGACCGATAATGGAATAAAGGCTATGAGATCGGAGTTCGTTTTACTTTGTACCTCCTGCTGTAATCGACTTCGCTGGGCCCGATAAAGTCGTTTACACGTTATCCGTGTCAGTACAGGAAGTAATGTGTGGGTTGGTGGTAATCAGATAGTCTTGTCTGAACAAGATGCTTTTTAGAGCTGATTACGAGGTTCGAGACCGGTTCGAGTCTGCTACCATGTAACGTGATAGGAAGAAGAAAGAGAATAGGTACTGGTCAAAACTGGGACCGTAGATCATGGACGTTAACCTATTTCTGGATGTACGTTCCCCTTTCTGAAGTACCCACCACGATACGTAAAAGGCACTGGCGTCCCTATACCTGAAATTCCTATTCACGCTTGAATGATGTAGGAAAGGTTCATGTACAAGTCAGGTGGATTCGGTAGGGCGACAGTAAATAGGTATGTATTGTCCTATAATGGAAATGGCTCAGAATGGGTCAGAAATGTTACACATATGACAAGGCAAAGATGTGAGAAGATCCGAGTTAGCATTAATGAGACATTCACCACAATATAGGACGAAATGTAATTAGAGAGATAGACTCACGGTTAGGTTGCGGCTCTCTGAGAACACAATGCCTCCAGAAGGGGGTGACGGGTCCCGCGGTACCTGTCCCCCCCCCTTCCTCCTTCATCAAGGAAGTCGGAATGGAAGGGTTATCAGGTGAACCTTAGACTCTCGATAAGTTATCCCTGGGATCCGTCACAACTCGGGAGCATAATCCGTCCGTCCGTAGTGAACAATCATTTTGGTTGATTTATTTTTCGACCCCCATTCCTGGCTCCGCAGGGTAATCAGCAGTATTCCAAAGGGGAGATCAGCATAGGTTCTGTTGATTTCGCTAATGCTTATTATTGCCTCACTCTCCTTCAGTGAAAAGGATTTCAGCGACGGCCCAACTCGGAAAATTATTAAGACCTGCGAATCACCAAACCAAATAATCACCCTGGCTGACTGTCCGAAACTTCGGTGTAGGGATGTCCGATACTTCAAAAGTATTGATATAATATCGTATGGATACATCTAGAAAGTACCAAAAGTATCGATACATCTAGAAAGTATCAAAAGTATCGATACATCTAGAAAGTATCAAAAGTATCGATACATCTAGAAAGTATTAAAAGTATCGATACGATACTTTCAAAAAGTATCGATATTTTGAAGTATCGATACTTTTTTACACTTTCACAAAAATGAAATTGTCGTTTATGTTTCTCTCCGTCAGTTTGACATCTCTCCATCACGAGGATAATTATTATCCGATAATAATTAATATAAAATGAACGAAACAATAAATCACTCATTTTGTTATCTAAAACTTGTTTTTGTTTAGGCACTTGTTTGGGTTAACATTTTGGTGGTCCTTCCTCGATTATGAAGGTCAGCAGGTTATCATAGAGAGCTGGAGGTGGTACTACATCATCTTTGTTTAATTTTTTGAAGTTTGTTTGTCTCCCAACAATCTACGTAGAGATAGAGGTACTGTCAAGTAGGTACCTTCATGTCGTACGTTTTGAAACAGGTAAAATGTGAGATATAAAAAAGTATCGCCTCCGATAGTGGAAAAAAAGTATCGATACTACGATGTATCGATACTTTTGGGACATCCCTACTTCAGCGATCTCCGTAACGGCCTTTGGTGTGGTTATAGCAAAACTGTAATTTTTGTCATAAATTTGTCATTTTACTGGGTTCTTTCTCGTCACGCTAAACGACACATGGCTCATGTCACGAATTTATTTATCATACATGTTGAACATAATATCAATGTTACAATATTCCTTCTTATATGTTCCTGTATCATGCGGTACTTGGTATCTTGGTCATGAATCTTTTAGTTTATTATGCACGAGTACAAGGTGTGGAAATTATTTTTACAAACTCCATAAAGATCTTTTGGTATTTTATAACATTTCTCTCTGGAAAGACCATATTGCAACCCTGAAAAATATTTCATACCTTCAGAATTATTCAAAAATGCATATTCTTCTTCGACAAAGTCGTATTCAAGGTAGATTTTTCACGTTTTTCAAGAAGAATAATTTAAAGAGATGTCGGAGTCTTAGCTACATCTCTCACAGAATCACAGTTTTCTAAGAGACTTTTCTGTCAGTAGAGAACACAAACCCCACAAATGGAACAGCTTAGGATTCATCAAAGTGAGGCAAATGAGGGCTCCCCTTTGAGGTAAAGTCTTGTGTGTTCGAAAAAGGTAAATCATCGTCCCGTCATTATCTAAACTGCCACGCCTTATCCTCTTTCATCCTCTCTCGTTGACTGCACTCTTTGAAATCCCTTCCTTCCTGAGAAGTCACAGCGGGCTTTTGCCACCGCCATTACGTCAGTCTGGATTCGTATTTTCGTACCTATGTAGTTACACTTGCAAAGCCTTCTGTAATAAACTGAAATCCTTCATTAGTTGTAAGTATGGCTTAGCTTCCCTGTTGCGCAAATTGATCGGTAGAGTGGAACTGGTTCCTTACAGTGACGTCTACGTTTTGGTAGATCTTGGTTGGCTCTTCTTAAATTTTTGGAAAGAATATTGGAGAAAAGAAGAAATAGATTATTGGAAGAAAAAACAGTGAAATTATGTCTGAAAAACTGGGCTGCTACTGGTGCCTTCACCACGAGGAGGGTAAATTGTAACGTTATGAAATGTCGTCTCATGTAGGTAAGTACAGCGTCGAATCAAAAGATTGAAAACAATCCAATATTGAATCTCGGATCATGTTCCAAAAATCAGACGTTACGATCCACCGAATAATGAAACGTTTTGATTTTGGCTCTGTTCGAACTTATACGATGCGTACCTACTGACGCACAAGACAACTGGGTTTTTCGTATAATTCCTTGAACATTCTGTAGGGTTTCTCTCCCTAACCTAAACTAATATTTAATCTTAAAAGATGGAAGTGGTAGTTGAGCTGATGCGATGCGAAGCGGCATTCGGGAGCTCGGCCAACCGCGTTGAGTTTATATTGGATTACGCGAGCGTTTCCACGCTCTGCGGAAGAGTGATGACGACATGGCGGTGGAGGAGGGAGAAAACCCCCAGCGTAAGTAAATTATTCCTGTCGGTGAATATGGTTCGTTTTCTTGTTTTGCGGTACCAGGAAAACGAGATATTATATTCGTATTACGTTCTATCTTGGTAACAGCCATTCACAGCATCCACAGTGATTTATAATAATGATAGTCGCTTCGGATTGGGGGTTTCCCTTCATTTACCATCACTCTGCAATAATATCTATTGAACAGGTTAATTCATCTTCCCCTCTATTTTCTTGTTAGAATAGTAAGACTTGGGCGTCCTTATGCGATTATTCTGAGGTAAAGTAGGAGAAAATTCTACAGAAAAAAAACCACATACTAATCCGTTTTATACTATTGTGAATCCGAATCCGTGAAAAAACCAAAGGTGAATGTCTGTGTGTGTGTGTGTGTGACAAAATCTTGTGACTCTGTCCAGGCCTTAGTTTTCAACCGATTTTTGAGGCTATTTTTTTGTTCGACGCGGAAATCTATCTAGTTGTGGAGAATCTACTATGAATGATAGTGGTATAATAATCGAAAAGTTCGATATTAGTCGAGAGCCGAAGCCAGGATGGCCTCTCAATAACGTCTAGTTGGTTTTGAAATCCTCGAAATACCTAATTATTATTGATTATCGAAATTAATACTGGAATATACAGGGTTACAGGGTGTAACGGTTAAGGTCGTACCACCGGCCAGGGTTCGATTCTACAACTAATTTGTGACTTTTTTTGTCTCTTAACTTTTTTTTCTTAACCCCCTTAAAATCGGACTTCTTTCACTTTTAAGATTTTTTTCGTATTTTCGACCTTACGCCATTAAAACAGCCATAACTTCCTTGTTTATTAGTCAAAATTCAAATGTAATTATACCGTTGGAAAGAGCGTTAAATTTTCTATCTATTTTTTCCTGGTGTTAAATAAAACTTCTTGAAGAAGACTGAAATGTTGAAAAATGAGCACAAATAGTAAAATCTCGAAAATCTCGGAAATTTTTCGTTTTTTCAAACATTTGTAAGACTAACTGAAACTGCCGGTTAAGTTCTCACTGTAACCCCAAAAGTTGACCCAAAATCTCAGCTTTCCAACGGTATGGTCATAAAATTGTTTACAGTGGACTGATGGTGTAAAAGCCTCGTTCCCGTGCCAAAAACCGTGGATCTTCCAGTAAAAATCGACGTTTCGCGAAAATCAGCATTTTTACCCTAAAATGAGTTAGGCAGCCATCTTTTCGTACTTTGTCTCACTGGGTCAAATGATGACACAAGACTTATCGAAAAAGCAGTCACTGATATCTTGTCCAATTCACTTTTCGAAAATTGTCTTAATTTCTGTTAATTTGTATGCCATTTTTTTATTACTAGATTGGCCAAGTTAAACGTTACTACCGTTGACAATAAGGTCAAAGGTATGTTTTTAATGTTCATCCTCCTCCCCACATCGCAAGTAATCAAACCACCCTGTTCATAACCTGTCTAAAACAAAATAGCAGTTCATAAAACTGGAAGATATCGATAACAAACAAAACCAATCTCATTTCCTGTATGAATGGGATAAGCCTTCCAAGTAGATGGAAGACACAATTATTATTGAAGGAAGGATTCAATACTTACAGTTGAAATCCGGTGAGCGAAATGACATAAATCCCCGGTTACATAAAATACCGGACATAAAATCCGGTTACATACCCTTGAAAACACGTTTTTGGAGGCTACGCGCATGTGTAGGAACCGCCGCTGGTATTCCCGTACAGCTTCACTGGCGTTTTGGTTTGTGAAACCATAAACCAGCAGCATATAGGCATACTCTTGATTGGAAAAAGTTGCCATGATACAAGTAGATGTGTAGGCAGGTCACAAACTGATCACTGATCAGATAACTAATCTGATGTTCGGAACCTAGTGTTATTATGAACAGGGTGGATTGATTACTTGCTTGTTTGAAAACATGTTTAATGTTTGAAAACAATGTTAAAAAAATGTTTAAAACATACCTTTGACCTCATTGTCTACGGTAGTAAGGTTTAACTTGGCCAATCTAGTAATAAAAAAATTGGCGTACACATTTACAGAAATTAAGACAATTTTCGAAAAGTGAATTGGACAAGATATCAGTGACTGCTTTTTCGATAAGTCTTGTGTCATCATTTGACCCAGTGAGACAAAGTACGAAAAGATGGCTGCCTAACTCATTTTAGGGTAAAAATGCTGATTTTCGCGAAACGTCGATTTTTACTGGAAGATCCACGGTTTTTGGCACGGGAACGAGGCTTTTACACCATCAGTCCACTGTAAACAATTTTATGACCATACCGTTGGAAAGCTGAGATTTTGGGTCAACTTTTGGGGTTACAGTGAGAACTTAACCGGCAGTTTCAGTTAGTCTTACAAATGTTTGAAAAAACGAAAAATTTCCGAGATTTTCGAGATTTTACTATTTGTGCTCATTTTTCAACATTTCAGTCTTCTTTAAAGAGTTTTATTTAACACTAGGAGAAAATAGATAGAAAATTTAACGCTCTTTCCAACGGTATAATTACATTTGAATTTTGACTAAAAAACAAGGGAGTTATGGCTGTTTTAATGGCGTAAGGTCGAAAATACGAAAAAAATCTTAAAAGTGAAAAAAGTCCAATTTTAAGGGGGTTAAGAAAAAAAGTTAGGAGACCAAAAAACTCACAAATTAGTTGTAGAATCGAACCCTGGCCGGTGGTACGACCTTAACCGTTACACCCTGTATAATAATATTTTCCGATCTTCCTTTTGGAAGACAGCTGATGACGTGAGCGACGCCAGGATTGGCAGTTGGACGAAAATTCAACCTAAAATGGTTGTTTACTTTACTTAATTTTAAAAAAATTATATTTTCTCTTCATATCACTGTTTGAAATAGTATTTTACTTTTGGCAACTCACTTTGAACTTTCGGCAAATCCATTACGTTTCGACAACTACTGGAGTCCTTGTCCACCTTCATTCCTTCTACAATGTTCAATAAAGTGTTTTTTCTCTCTCTCAAAAAAAGAGTATTTTACTTTGATAAGTTCCATTGATAGCTTTCGTTTTAACTCAAAGTTAGTAATTAATATTTATGATAAACCTGAGCAATTGCCACTTACTCCACCTAAAAATGATCGTAAATCCTTAAAATCCGTTCAGTTCACGTCTTAGCAGCAGAACTTGATTCAATCAAGTCATTATGAATGGAGGAATTGCTACTCATAGGCGAGGCAGGATAAAACGCTGCAAATCATTGCTCAAAGGTTTATTATTTTCTGTATAGATCATCCTTCTGTATAGATCACTGGTTCTCCATCAATAGCACCTACCACCATCTGTATTCTCCCTTGACCTTCCCTCTCAAATTTCAAATTCCTGCGTTCAATAGAATTGAAAATGGCTTCGGAGCTCACTCAGCTGATCAGTGAACAGAAGAGTGAAGAAGATCTCCTCGAATGCTGGAGACGCCTGGAAGAGCACTTCCATTCAATAGCATTGAAAATGGCTTCGGAGCTCACTCAGCTGATCAGTGATCTGATCAGTGAGCAATGATTTGCAGCGTTTTTTACCTACAAACATTGTTTTACCTACCAATTTTTTTTACCTACCAACTATTGGTAGGTACTACCTACCACACTATAATGGCTTCACACCTTCACAATCAAGTTTATTAGAAAGAACTAAACGCTTCACACTCGATTCGAAAAATAGAAAGCTTGATATGGAAATTTGATTACTGGTTACGCAGAAGGCAAAACTGAATACAACTCGAAGAAATGAACAGCGATCGCATTTTAGTCAGATAAAATTTGAACGGCGATTAGACCTCTTTCGCGATTCACACTCATGATTCTGTTTTATCGAAGGAAAACCTTCAAATACTCGTAGGGACCGAACGGTTTGTCCTACAGAGCTCCGGGTGGTCTCAAAAATTTTTAAAAATTCTGTACTATTTAAAATTGGTGAAAAAACGATACCTTTATTTCGAGAGTTTTCGAGCTAGGGCACTCTTGAAAATTTCAACCCTTAATTTTCACCCCTTAGAAGTGACCTACATCAATCAAAAGCTTCGCGGCACAACTAGACCCCAAATGGAGCCCATATACCAAATTTGAACCAAATCGGTCCAGTGTTGCTAAGAAAAGTGCCGCGTACGGCGTACGGCGTACGGCGGACGGACGGAAATTTTTTTATTCGATTTTCGTATTCTACGTACCTTGAAACGTAAAACATCAAATTTTGAGGGGGGGTTAAAATTTTTTTTTTCTTGCTCGATTCCAAAGGCTTATTATTGAAAATAATAAACCAAAATGTGTAAAGTGAGAAACATTGACTTTTATTTCATTTATTATCGAAGTACAGGAACACCAGGCAGTCAGATTGTTAGGAGGGATGAAGCTATCACCAGGCAACGTATGGCGATGCGACGAGAGGTGCGGCGGAAGCGTAGTAGGGAGAAGCGGCTAGAAGAGGCTGAGGAGCTGCCACAAGACGTTGAGGAGCAGCCACAAGAGGTTGAGGAGCAGCCAGAAGTCGTTGAGCAGGAGCAATTAGTGGTTCAGCAACAGCAGCTGGAAGAACTGGTGCAGCAGCTACCGCGGGATATACAGATTGCGCCACAGAATGGTCCACAGCATGGGCGCTGTAGCTCTGAGCGTACGTCACCACAGGCCATCCAGAAGGCGCTGCGTACGTGGATGCCACCAAGGCGAAAAGCTGTGGAATAAGAAAATTTTCATCAAAAGATTCTCAACCTTGATTACCTAATCCAGTCGTGAATTGAACAAAAGCTTCCGGTACCATGATAATAACTCCACAGCCATTTATAAAGTATTGTTGTAATAGACATTATTTTTAATCGAATGATGTAATGCAACAACAAAATAACAAAAATGTAACAAGTTGATGTTTGATAGACGTAATGAATTTCAATTTTATGATTTCTAGTTCATTGTTTCAATATTTTCATGGAAATGAAAATATATAATAATAATAATAATAATAATAATAATAATAATAATAATAATAATAATTCTAATACAAATTTTGTATGCTAAGTAATTATGTGCCTATCTAACAATGTTAAATAAATTAAGTTTTCATAGAATAAAATTTTAATGATAAATCTCCTCGTCACAGGAATGTACGTGTACAGAACATATGGTTGTAGGTAGTACAAAAGTACCGTTGTTGTTTTCTCAAAATGGTTATCCGCTTTCCTGTTATGTTTTGGAAAATTATTCACTAATTTAGGTGGTTAATCTGCAATAAAATGTTAGTAGATACCATTCCTGATTTCGATTAAATGAAATTTCAGTAGTTTTATTTCGTAAGAGTGTAAAATTTTGAGTACTATACCAACTTACCGCAAAGCAGATGGTGGAAGACGACATTGTTGGTGAGGTGTTGCTGAGTTGGGAACAACTGTGCTTGATGAGAGGCACCCAAGCTATTTATACTGACCGATTCGGACTATGGAGTGTTCAGGAGCCATTACTATGCAGGGAGGGAGCCTCTTAGAGCTTGGGTAACCGAGTTGGTTTCGGCCTTCCCCGTCGAAGACGTGGAGGATTTGCCAAGTACTTTTGGACAAACGACCGGAGATGGTCAACGAAATCGCGAAAAATTAGACGTTTCGTTGACACAGTTGAGGAAGGTAAGGAATGAGTCGAATAGGAATAGTCATTCCAGAAGGACGCACTTTGCAGGTTTGTTTACATCCGCCAATTATTGTAATATTATCGTATTATTAATAATTATCGTATTCAATGTGTGAAATCTTAAAAAAACATAAATATAATGCCAAGTAATCATTCTGTAGACGTATCCTATAAGCAAATATTTATACAATGTAACACTTTATAGTCGTTATAGTCGGAATTCATAGTGATTACTTAAGTCTGAGTGCACCCTCAAATGCATCGATAAGGGTTGGCGGGCACTCATTTGTATTCACAGACAAGATTTGAGGGCGCCCTGAGGGAGCACTCAGTGCGAATTCTAAGGGTGCACTCAACGGTATTCATAAACCAAACTCAGCGTTGAGTTGAGGCCTACCCTCGACTCAATGGGACAAAATCCTGAGTGCTGGCCGGAGGTACCTTAAGTGCCCCTCAGCCACAGTTATTATCAGATTTTCCTACTGAAAATAGTGTACAGCAAGTCAACTACCTATCTATTTTGTTTGTCTAATAAAAACGTCTGCCAAGTGGGTGTGGCACATAGCTTCCTCGTATCCATAACCCGATTGTATAGATGATCCGATGCATAGTAGTTAATCTCAAAACATCAAAACAAGTTAATCTGTAACATCCCTGAAAATTTCATTGAAATCGGATGGAAAATGTAGAAGTTATGGCCGTTACAAGGAATTCACGTTTGCGCATGCGCAGTGGCTACTATCAGTCCAAAGGTGGTGATGTTCATAGGGGACCATCTAAATACTAATCTGTAACATCCCTGAAAATTTCATTGAAATCGGGTAGAAAATGTAGAAGTTATGGCCGTTACAAGGAAATTTACGTTTGCGCATGCGCAGTGGCTACTATCAGTCCGAAGGTAGTGATCTTCATTGGGGACCATCTACAACCTAATCCGCATAATCCCTGAAAATTTCATCGAAATCGGGTTGAAAAAGTGGAAGTTATGGCCGTTATAAGGAAATTCTCGTTTGCGCATGCGCAGTGGCTACTATCAGTCCGAAGGTGGCGATTTTCATAGGGGACCATCTTAATACTAATCTGTAACATCCCTGAAAATTTCATTGAAATCGGATGAAAAATGTATAAGTTATGGCCGTTACAAGGAATTCACGTTTGCGCATGCGCAGTCGCTTCTATCAGTCCGGGGATGATGAATTTCATAGGGGACCGTCTACACACCAACCCGCACAATCCCTGAAAATTTCATTGAAATCGGACAATAACTTCGTATAATTACGCGCGTTACAAGGAATTCATGACAGACACACAGACAGACAGACAGACAGACACACAGACACACAGACACACAGACACACAGACACTGAACCAAAATTGTTCAGAAAGGTCTAAAACGCAAAACGCGAGTGAAAATTTTGATTTTGGAGAACAAAGCTTCCGCTACCATAGTAGACTCGGAAGCAAAATAAGGCGATAAGACAAGTTTTTCCGTCAAAAATATCCAATGAAGATCATCGCAAACTCGAATTTCCTTGTAACAGTCTTTTCAATATTTTCTCCCCGAACTCGGTGAAATCTTCCGAGATTGTGAGTTTCTTTCTTGAAGTTGTCAAACATTCTTGCCTTCATTCTCAATACTCATTCTTGTTTTACGATCTACTGAAATGATTAAGTAGAAAATACTTGTAGAAAATTATATGGGTTGGTAATAAAGTACAAGTTGAATAAAAAAAAATCCATGTAGGTACGAGTTTATTTCAGGCTTTATATTGTTTCACAAAGGTAAATAAATAATTAGGTAGGTAAAGGTTTTGAAGGGTTCCATAAGTCATAAATATTCGTTTATTTGCTTGTAGATAAACCTTCTTCATTCGGCCGGGAGAAGTTTATTTTGTTTGAAACAATCAATGGGTTGATTTGGTTAAATGATGCCTAAGAACACCCTTGAAAAGGATACCACCAAAATGCCTTTGTGCCTTTGACCAAAATGTCTTTTTGTGTTTATCACTTTGAATAATGGTTCTTTCCTTCGTATCGTACCTACATGTAGGTACATACTTTTACTTCTAATTTAAGGAAATCATAATTTCTTACTTTCTTTAGAGCAATACCTGTAGTCGAATCCGATGGCAGCAAATTCATTCCAACTGATGAAATTGTGGAGATAGGAATCAAGTTACAAACCTCCGAAAAAATGTCAGCACCCTCATACAATTGAACAGACTTCAATTTGATTGATTCACCTCTGCTAATAACTCAAATCTAATGGTTACTTGTAGGAAGTCGGACAAAATAGAGAAATTAGCATGCACATCCACAGTAACGAAAATGCAATAAGAAGCTTTTCATTTCTGTTATAATTGGTGACAAGGTTATAACTCACGATCAGTGCAGAATACGAGAGGGAAATTTCCCCGTACTTTTTACACAAAATACCCTTGAAACAGGGAAATATCCCCACCAAGGCTGCCAATTTAAAGGTGAAAATGAGTTGAGTAGCCCCTGAGCGTCCCCTCAGGCTCAGTGTGCACTCAGGCGACCACAACACTTAAGCGAACCGTCTCAATCAACTATGAATCGGACTGTTGAGTCAAGGCCGACTCTCAACTCAGATAATTGAGGGCTCGCTCACATTCAAGCCTTGTCTATGAATTCTTCCCTAGGTAACATATTGAATTGTTTGCAATCGAATTATTGTTCTGGACGACTAACGGGATTGTGTTAATCCCTGATAAGGCGGTAGAACTGCACTTTATCCCAGGACCCCGAAATCCAGGGCGCATTCGTCTAGGAAATGTTCATGTTTCAGGGCACGGATGGGTCCCCTTCCCCTCCATTCATGGCCAGGTCGTCCCTATACCTTTAAGATGGAATCCTAACTCTGATTTAATCTACAGATGTGAACCTGCATGATAGGGCCTTCTTCGCTTTTCTAGTAGTATTAGTTCTTATAAACTTGTGTGTACTAGAGTCAGTTTTATTATAAAGAGTGTTAGTAGGTACAGTGAGTACAATGTACGTATGTTGTCTGCTGTTAGATGAAACTGTATTTTTCTAAGTGCTGTGCCTCCACTGGGTTTTCTAACTACAATAAATTCAAGTATTACTCTCTGCTTCTGCCTGTTTAGTCATATGTTGAGATGGAATCGTGTGGAGTCCTAAACTGTATGAAGAACCCTTAGATGGTTTTTTTCGGGTGCCTCCTTTGTTTTGCTTGCGGCCTTCCTTTTTTTGGTATCGAACGTTTCTATCTCCTCATTCTTCCACCTTACATCACAACATAATTTTTAAGGACAGCCTTAGGTTTTCGGGTAGACACTAGGGACCTACTTAGCGCTTTAAGTATCGCCGCCTTAAGTGGCGCCATATTATAAGTAGGCATATAACATTATGTTGTGGTTGTGGACTTTTTCTAAGTGAGGGTTAAACTGTTACCAGCTATCTGCAGTAATGGCTGCTTGCGCTCTACACAGAAATCTCATCCTCTTGCTGTTGGATTGAAAATGACAACCATATTATGGTTGACGAAAGCTCTCCACGAATTCATGTGATTGGAAACGACAAAGGACTCTCATTGTCAGAAATCCCCCACTTATTTATTCATATAATAGCAGGTTGTTGGCTACGTCAGAATATAGGGACACCAGGAACGACCATATAAATATTTGTATTTTCTTCAATAGGGTAAAAATAATTTTCGGCAGAATACCGTCTAATTGGGTTATAATTTCAACACCATTCACTACCTCTCTATACACTTCTTTTTGCTAGGACTCTCATAGCATATTACAGAGGAGTGGCGCCTATAAATTATTTGGTCGATGGCCCCACTCTACTGAACTACTAGTAGTTTTGGCCGCTGAGCAAATGGCGTATGGTAATATTCCTGCCAGGCTAATGACATAACATAATATAGACATTCTACTGACTGCTCTATAGAATTCTATGAAACGCAAGCAATTTCACACATCCACTAGGCATCGTATATAATTATTGTGCGATCTAAGGCAACAGGAATGTTAAATAGGTGCACTCCTTTTGTTTATTCCGAGTTTCACTCATTATTTTTTGTGTTTATTTTTTAATTTATCGTGTAAAATAAAATTACAATTGGCATTACAGTAGGGTTTGAGTAAATACAGATCATAACCCAACTATATCAAAAAACAAAGCTTGCGTATAGTAGAGAATGAGAGGGAGAGGAAGATACATTAAATAATCAACTGGGAAATGTCTGATTATGAAGTTCAACTCTTTTCAAAGGAATTTAGCAAGGTGGGGAGGCCAAAATTCCGCACTATGACACTTCGACTACAGCAACTCGACACCATGATGACACTTCAGTGACAAATAGATTTACTGACTAAGTTCACTATATTTTCAAAATTGTAAGTTTTAGGTTCAATTAATCTCATTATTCACTAGAATATTCCATAAATATGTTTTTGTTTATTATTTTCAATAATAAACATTTGGAATCGACCAAGAACCAAAAA
Organism: Apolygus lucorum; assembly: GCA_009739505.2. Taxonomy (NCBI): domain Eukaryota; kingdom Metazoa; phylum Arthropoda; class Insecta; order Hemiptera; family Miridae; genus Apolygus; species Apolygus lucorum. The sequence continues at coordinate 68,427,572 of CM019176.2, read as the reverse complement.
TGTTTAACCCCCTCAAAATTTATTGGTTTACGTTTCAGGATACGTAGAATCCAAAAATCGAATAAAAAGCTTTTGGTTGATGTAGGTAGGTTAAGGGTAGACATTTGAAAACGCCCTAACTCAAAAAATGTTGACATATTGGCATTGTTTTTCCATCAATTCAAGATAGTATTGAATTTTTTTGAATTTTCAGAGACCACGCTGAGTCCTGTAGGACAAACCGTTTGCTTCTACAAGAACTTAAGGGTTGGATTTACGATAAATCAAAAACACGAGTGTAAATCGCAAAAGAGGGCTAATCGTTCAAATTTTAGCTGACCCAAATGCGATCGGTGTTTTTCTTCATGTTCGTTGGTGGTAATAATGTCAAAGCCGTGATCTTTGCAGACGAGTGATCTGAAAAATTGAAAAATAGAAAAATAATCAACTTTGTGTGATAGTTTGCAGCGTTTTGTTGTATATTAACCTTCTCACTAACACACTCTCAATTCAAAATTCTACATTACATGTTTTATTTCTTGATTCATACACACACACACACACACACATCATGCTGAACGATCAGAACAATCGGGACCTCTGAATGTGTGTTTCGTGGAAATCTTGTTTGTATAAGTGACGGACATCTAAAGCTGCTTGTAGTGCGGTTTTGAAAATGGATTACCGCAGAAAACGTGAATCCTTCATATCTCTCGTACACAGAGTAACCAATTGGAGATAAGCTTTTGAAAGTTTTGTGTTGCGGTGAGGATTTTCGAGGGAGTTGATACTCCGTCAGTGGAACCTGGCAGGTGAAGCGGTCGGAAGTTCGCGCCACTCGGGGCTTACCGCAACCAGCTCCCTCAGAGTTGTTTGCTTGTGAGACCTCCAGCCCCGTCGACTGAACGTGTCATTTGCCTGAGATTAAACAAATACCTAATACAACCTTCCTTTACGTTTCGTGAGACCTCCAATATTGCGTGAAAATGTTTTCCATCTGTACTCAAAAATAATCCGTTACCTAACGCTGCTCTACAATACCATAGTTTCAACACACAGTTTATAAACGGATGAATTTGAAAAAACGAAAAATGTTCAAAAACTTGAGTTAAACACATTGTTTAGTAATGCATGCATTTCAGGGGCGTCCCATTGGACAAGGAGTAGGTCATTCAACATCAACCAGAAAACAATAAACATTTTTTTACAGTTTCAGTTTTAATTCAGTTTAGTTCACGGGGGACGACAAGTGCGCGAGTGAGAAGGAAGATGCAAATAAATTGTAACGTTTATCTCAGCTGTGGGTTGACCGATTTCGAAATTTAGAAGTGATCTGAGTTCATTTCAACCAAATAGAGGTAGCTCTAATTGGAAATTTTGCGAAAAAAATTTAATTGATTAAACTTTTTCCTGTTTTCTAGCAATCAATCAAATATTTGATGAAAACTTGTCCAGCCCTATGGTTTACTACAGAGAAACAACTACTTCAAGGACTTGTGTTTACCTTCGACTGTTTGAAAAAGTCGAGAATGAACGTTAAAATCATCAAAATTCGTTGGTTTACTAGAGAGAAACCACCACTTCGAGGGCTTGTTCTTACCTTCCATTGTTTGAAAAAGTTGAGAATGAACAAAAATATCATCGAAATTCGTTAATTTACGCGAGAGAAACGACAACTTCAAAGGCTTGTTCTTACCTTCCATTGTTTGAAAAAGTCGAGAATGAACGTTAAAATCATCGTAACATGTTGGTTTACTCGAAAGGAACGACCACTTCAAAGACTTGTGTTTACCTTCGACTGTTTGAAATAGTCGAGAATGAACGTTAAAATCATCGTAACATGTTGGTTTACTCGAAAGGAACGACCACTTCAAAGACTTGTGTTTACCTTCGACTTTTTGAAAAAGTCGAGAATGAACGTTAAAATCATCGTAACATGTTGGTTTACTCGAAAGTAACGACCACTTCAAAGACTTCTGTTTATCTTCGACTGTTTGAAATAGTCGAGAATGAACGTTGAAATCATCGTAACATGTTGGTTTACTCGAAAGTAACGACCACTTCAAAGACTTCTGTTTATCTTCAACTGTTTGAAAAAGTCGAGAATGAACGTTAAAATCATCGTAACATGTTGGTTTACTCGAGAGAAACGACCACTTCAAGGACTTGTGTTTACCTTCGACTGTTTGAAATAGTCGAGAATGAACGTTGAAATCATCGTTACATGTTGGTTTACTCGAAAGTAACGACCACTTCAAGGACTTGTGTTTACCTTTGACTGTTTGAAATAGTCGAGAATGAACGTTAAAATAATCGAAATTAGTTGGTTTACTCGGACGGAACGACCACTTCAAAGGATTGTTTTCACCTTCGACAGTTCAAAAAAGTCGAGAATGAACGTTAAAATCATCAAAAATACGTTTGTTTACTACAGAGAAACAACTACTTCAAGGACTTGTGTTTACCTTCGACTGTTTGAAAAAGTCGAGAATGAACGTTAAAATCATCGTAACATGTTGGTTTACTCGAGAGAAACGATCACTTCAAGGACTTGTGGTATCATAAATTTTAATATAAAAAATATGAAGAAAGGTTTAAAAAAATTGAAATCTATATTTCATATACCTAATATAGTTGCCCAAATTTTTGACATTTGGGACGACAGTTGTTACTACATTTGACATTTGGGACAACAGTTGTTACTATATTTGAATAAAATATTTAGGTCATATCCTCTTATTGGGCGCTTCTTCGCGTTTTGGAAACATCCTACATTTTGTGTAGGACGACACATCCTATCTATTATAGCTTGTTCTATGGAATAAAATTAACTATCAACTAAGTTAAACTCTCAACTGTGAGTATTTTTCCGTTCTAAAACTTTTCTCCCTCAGACTTTTGGAATTTCCCACTAAAAGGTTTGGTGCTAGGGCCTTTTTCAGGGTTTTCGGGGATAAAATGAAATTCCCTGAATTTTTCAGTAGAGTAAAACTCCCTGAGTATTCCTGGGAACCCAAAGACCATGTATTACAGCCCTCCCCCTCCCTCGCAATTAGCTGTCATACATTTTGAAAATTTGGTCGTTGCCCATTTGGGCATACGGTCAGGGAGCCTCCATGGTGGGTGGGTTCGCTGCTTTTGTAGCTTGGAGTGTTCTTGTGTTCTTCTCCCCCCCCCCTTTTTTTAAAATTACCTACGTTACCTGTCCTAGTATTATCACTTGTTATATTCATTTGTTAGCCATTGTTTAATATTTATGTTTACTATTCTCAATGCACTATGTGTTTCACAACAAATAAAAACATTCATTCATCCATTCATTCATTCACAACCACCCCTTCCCTCGATCACTCCAAAAGCCTCATATCAAGCATTGAAAATCTACTAAAAAGATGTAAATGCTTGCATACGAGTCTGCAACACATTGGGACATTTTCATGTGTGTTTTCTTATTGTATTTATTACTACACAACAATGTAGAGGAGTAAGGTTGTTAGTTCATGTACCCAAGCATCAAAACAGTTGATTGTTCTTTACGCAACACAGTGAGTCTATTTTATTTATTGGTCGCGTAGCAAAAGTTTTCGTGACGATTTTTCAGTTTATGTGCCAAAGCAAATACATGAAAATGTCGAAATGAATGATTTTTTAAACTACATCAATCATTTACAATTCTTGAAGAGTACCACCATTAGTACAGCAATCTGTCTACCTACTGCAAAATCCAGTTATTGCGTCCCAGGATGATGGGAGAAAATGGGATTTGGAAAATTTCATCAGTACTTTTCAGTCTTAATATAATAAAAATGTCAAAAATGATAGTTTTGTTGGTCATTCTTTTATTTCGAGTTTTAGGTAAACTTTTTTCCACCAGCCCATGTGTTGGCGAACTTTAACAGGCTCTTCTGAACATTTTTGCCAAATTGATTTGATAACTTTTACCACCAACTCTACGATATAATAGATACGCATGATCATTCGCCTCTGCAATACCGATGGTATAACAGCTCCGTGTTCGTGAACAAAAAACTTGGGCGCTCAAAAATCGAAATTTCAATGCGCAATTGCTGTTTCCAAAACAATTTTAGTTTTTTGTCTATGGTCGAAATTCTGTATCGGGTATAAAACTTGAACGAATAATTTATCGTCTGATTCGAAAGAAATTGCCAACTTTTGTGTGGAATAGCCCACAGATTGATGGTCTAATGAAATTAAACGGACAGCTATAAAATGATTGCTCATTGATCTCATCAGTTAGAGCCTGTACTTGCAAAAAAACTCAGAATATATGGACGTAGAAAGAAAAACTTCCCAATCATGTCGATGTTTGTAACGGAAAACTATCAACATGACCGTGAAGAACATTTTACAGTCAAAGACACGTTCGATGCGGAGTACCCTCCCCCCCCCCACCAAATTGTAGATGTTGCTTCCGAGTCTACCAATTTTTTCTGTAACCGTACATTTAATAATATTGAAAGTGAACCCCATAACTCGATGATTCTATCTCGTTAAGTTCTTCCTGCTGTGATCAAGGGTATATCCCTCACTATGTAACAAAATCTCACTTAAAATGTGGTTTTAATAAGGGTAGAAATTTATTACGGGACACCCGATCCTCTCGTGATGAAAGAAGGTCCCGAGAGGGTAAGGGGATATCGGGAGAGATGATACACTGCCTTAGGATGGGAGAGAGGGGTTGTTGATTGGTAGTGATCAAGGTTCCTAGGATCCTCTCTCCCTTCCACCAAAGTATTTACCCCCTCCATCCTATCGTCCTCTTTTCGACCTCCTACCGCGTTAGACTGACCGTTTAACCGGGTTACCCCTCGATGATCTTCGATAATTGCTTCTAAACTTCAGCCTTTAATCAATAGTAGTTGACAACATCCATTTTGTTCTGTTCTGTCCCCCAAAGCAAAATTGAATAGATCACTTGAGTACTTCCTAAAGAGTACCTAAGTGCCTAAAGAATGGTAAAGTATGGGAGAATATTTGTTTGTTTATCATGGTTGTGGTTTTGTATCATTACAGTGTCATGGTTACCGTGGAGCAAGTGACCAATCTAGCTAGGAATTATGCATGTACTACAAAGGTCGACGATTGTAAAGCCGGTGCTAATTGGAAAATGGGGAGACTACCCAAACACATAATCGGCTAAACAGGCTGTTGCGTATGCCTAATACGGCTGAAAAGCTGAATCAAAGTCCGAATCAAATGCTGAATGCCGATTCTACCAAGGTAGCGGAAATTTTGTTCTCACTTTTCTAGGTTGAAGAAAACAAAAATCTCCAAAATTAACGTTTAAAGACTTCCTGAACCATTTTGGTTCCGTGTATGCATGTCTTTGTGTCAGTCATGAAATCCTTGTAACGGGCAAAACTACAAGAAGTTACTGTCCGATTTCAATGAAATTTTCAGGGAATGTGCGGGTTGGCTTGTAGATGGTCCCTTATGAAAATCATATCGATTGATAGAAGTTGCTGTGCTTACACAAAAGTGAATTAACTAATTATTAAGCCATAACTTCTATACATTTCATCTGGTTTCGATGAAATTTTGAGGGATTTTGCGGTTTGGGGTGTAAATGAACCCGTTTTTTTTTTTTTTTTTTAAAGGGGCTATGTGACATTTTCGGCCATTTTCACTTTTTTTTATTTTCTGGGTCTCCATACTTGGTTGCATCGATTGCGATTAAAAGGAACCTCGTATCATTGACGCTTCCCATAGAAAAAACAGGTTGAAATTTCCGATGTCTTTTGAAAGGGGCTATGTGAGTCACATAACCCCTTTCAAAAGAGAACTTACTCACTCGCTATGTGGTGGACGAGGAGTTTCGAGACTCAAATAATAAACTGTCAGGTTGGTTTATAATAATTAATATGTCAGTAAAGGGAGGGGGTTAATTTTTGTTTCTTGGCCGATTCCCAGGCTTTGTTATTGAAAATAATTAACCGAAATCAATTCCTTTTTGAATCTCCACCTCGCCCTAACTAAGACAACAATTCCAAGTGGGTGTGGCACGTAGCTTCCTCGTATCCATAACCCGACCATATAGATTACCAGATGCACAGTAGTTACTCTCAAAATATCAATCTCTAAGTACCTTCTACTACCCTCATAGGGGACCATCTACACGTCAACCCGCACATTATCTGAATATTGTTGCAAAATGTAGAAGTTATGGCTGTTACAAGGATTTCACCGCGCCTAAGATACTCTCAATTTGGGGGCCATGATTTTCATAGGTGACCATCATCATCACAACTCGCATAATTCCTGAAAATTTTATTCAAATCAGATGGGAAATATAAGTTATGGCCGGGGCAAGGATTTCACGTTAGCGCATGTGCAGTAGGGGACACCTACACCCCCACCCGCACAATCCCTGAAAATTTCATCAAAATCGGATGAGAAATGTAGAAGTTACGGCTGTGGAAAGGATTTCATGACAGACAAACAAACACGGAACCAAAATAGGGTGTGAGCCTGGGTAGGAAAAACTGTTTATTGTTATTTTTAATCTAAGGTGGACCTCATTCTGAGAATTTTGGTACCAACCGCGACCTTCTAGCGTGTAAATATTTTCCTATGAATTTTTAAAGTTTCGACCGTTTATTACGTCACAGTGGGCTGGGGGTCCCGCCCAGGCGGGAGAGGCGCGTGACGTCATATACGGTCGAAACTTGAAACATCATAGAAACAGATCTACTCACGCTAGAAGGTCGCGGTTGGTGCCAAAATTCTCAGGATGTACCTAGTCTACTTTCGATTAAAAATCTTTAAAAAATCAAGGCGTACCCCCTATTGTTCAGGAAGGTCTGTAACCTAAAACGCGAGTGGAAATTTTGATTTTGGTTGATTGGATTTTAATTTTGAATAAACTGATCATATACATCTTTAATGTTATGATGTTTTATGTACATATTTTCATCAAAATATGTTTCATTAAGTGAATAAAGCTGTTTATTCAAATAATTTCAGTCCTGAAAAATCGATTTTTTTTTTAAAGGGGGTATGTGAGAGCATTTCAAATTGCAATTTGATACACTTCCCCCTGCTGAAAATATCTGAAAAATTCTGGAGGATTGTAGAGTATTTAACTGTATTGGAATATTTCAAAAAATGGGATGTTTTGATCGTTTTGACGACTTGGGACAGTATTTTGCGTTTTCCCGAAAGTTTCACAAATGACACATAACCCCTTTAAAAAAACGGGTTCAAATGTACCCTAATAAAATCGTGGCTCCCAAATCGACAGAAGCCTTTGCGCATGCGCTAAAGAAAGTAATTGTCAGAAGCAACGTAGGTAATCATCAAGACAGGTAAGTTCACCCACAACCAAGATGGTTCACCCTCATAATTGCTTCATAAGAGACCCAATTACATTGATGAAGGCAATCTACTAAAAGAGGGTTGTTCGCTGATCCATTTCAATCACACCCAGCGTTTCTTTCATAGTTTTTTGTCCTCTTGTCCCGATCGGTCAGCGGTCAGAAACACAGATGGTCATCGTGTGTTTTTCTTTTCTATTCTTTCTTCCTTACTCCCGTCTGGTTGGGCGTCATTCCCATAGGTTTTGGCACCTCGGCCAATGCGTTCACCCATCTGGTACAAGGTGAGACAAATAGTGAAATCTCCAGGAGCAAAAAATATCGATCGTCGTCTATAGTAAGTGGTCTGAGGGGTGTGCAAGGTGAAGGGGGATCTAGATGTATTTGGTCCGACGGAAGGGTTGGTGGAAAACGCCCGACTCCTGCCGATCCCGCCCGACGAATCCCGACCTAGCTCCCGGGTGGTCCAGTGGTGAGCCGAGCGCTAACCGAGTATCTTCTTCATCTTTCGGTCGCTATTTACGTCCCTTGCCCTCCCCCCAATTTTTTTATTTGTACCGCGCGATTATTTTTTCCCTTAAGTGTCATGTGCTCGATTTGATGGTGTATGGATCGACGACATTAGCGTTCTACACCTCTTTTCGGTGAGTGAAATCCCGTAATTTTTATTAACGTAATTGTATTAGGGTCCTGCTAGCTAGGTGAGTATTTGTAATACTTGGTATCACGCATTATCGAAGTACCTAGTAATGGAAGTATTCCTAATGAATAGTATTCCCCTGGCTTGAATACCTAAAAAAATGAACATCACCGTTAAACTTTTAGAAGATTTATACAAATCTTAAGATTAAGTTTCTTCTAAAAATACCTGTTATACTGATCTGCTACGTGTAGAGGAGGGAAAATTCATCAAATTGTTGGCATTGTCAATTGGCGGGTCGATTGTAATCATAAGTATCAACGTTCAAAATAATAAATTATGAGTTGGTGGAATGAGTACCGGTACCAAAGCATAAATGTCTGTTATGTATAATCATATGAACAATCCATTACGAGTATCACTTGAAGCCACGATTCTATAACTACCTATATATTATGCATTATACCTATATATTATACAGGAATGATGTTCACTGTTGATAGTTCGCGAGGGAATATCGGTACTAATTTATTTTACGCAAACCTTATATGCAAGTATATTCTATAATTTTGTCAAACTACACTAATTCTATCGAATATAAAAATTATTGATGATGATCCTAAAAACCAGTTTGGTTATTTATGTCGATTATGGAGAGGTGGAAGAATAGTGCGGTTTCAAATGAAAATTTTGGCTTACCGTATTATTGAGGTGTTACTTAGCTTACCGAAAATGGGGTGTTTATTTGAGAGAGAGAGCAAATACAAATGAAGCCGATTCAATAATTCAAAGCACAGCTTAAATATCAAAGGAACGAAGAAGGCAATCAAAATTCTGACTTCATACTTGGGAGCAGCCGTATGAAGGTTGGTAGGATTTGGCAGTTTGTGATGTGAGTACCAAACTCTACTATCCGTGAAAACTCTCATAGTATTTGGAGAGAACAGCAATTTTCAATCTCATTGGTTCGAAATAACGTGTGGAAAATATCGATCTCGTCATACCAATTTTGGATTGGTAAGGACTCAGGTAGTCCAAAATAAATAGAATTCAAAATTTTTCGTTTGTCAACTTTATCGTTTTAGGTAAATTAGTAATAAGTATGTATGATCATTATATATGTAGCTCTATAGTAGTAGACTGATTTAACCTCTTTCTCTGATTTAATCATTAAATATTTCTATGGTATATCCAAGCATATTACCTTTGTTTGGATGGTATACCAAGTTTGAAAAGATTTTTCTTTTGTGGAATTTGGACTTTTGCAATACTTCCAGCTCTTCAGGTTACCGGACCAGAGATGCGGATTACTGCTTGTCGAGTTGATCAGCTACCTTCAACGCAAATTAGGAATTTATAGTAGTCAAGAATAACAAAAAAATACTCTTTCTCTTTTACAGTAAGGGTTGTAAACAAACAAGTCTACCCTCTTCGTTAAATCCTAAGAAAAAAGCTGGCTACCTCCATTTGCGAAATGAAGTGGGGAATACAAAAAAACCTTCCGAATCTGAAAAGAACGGTATGCGAGATGAAATCCTCAAAGAAAAATGAAAAGGTGGATATAGCTCTTGGTGTAGGGTTGTTGCGAAATCCAGTTCCTTCATCCCACAGTTCCTAGCGTTTGAAACCAATGTAACCAAATACGAGTAATACCTTTTTCATTTGCACAGTTTGTTATGTTTAGTGAGATTCTCATACTTTTACATTATTGCGTTAATTAGTGCTTATCTATTTTTGATTGATGGTATAAATGGCCTCCCCTTTAAACTGCCAAAGTTCGAAGTATCGATATACACTAGCCAATTAGGAGTGGGCTTTACACATAAATAATACTGTGTTTGTTGATGATCGAGAATGAAATTTCTAGTTATAACGAATACACAGCTGTAATACACCCTCTAAATAAGCGCGTGCAAAATAACGGCACGATGATCTATAAAAAAAAAGGAGTAGTCAATTAGTAATATTTGATTAAACTTTCTCTTAAGAATTAAAGAAAGAAAAAAACTTTTTCAAAAACAAGCTTTCAATATTTGATGATAAAATGAACTAAATAGTTGAAAATAAATTACCTCTCATAAGAATTATACACTGTATAAAGATAACACTTTATCACAGTCCAAATTTTATAATTGAAAGCGTGTTACATTGTGATAGCAAGAGGAAAAAAAGATGCTAAATGTTTATAAAATTGGAACCAAGATATAGGTTTTTGTTTGTTTAAAGTATCATTCAGTATAATTTTCTTCAACCGTAACAAAAGAGTTACTATTAAATAACCATGATATAGTGTTATCTTTACAAAGTGTTATATAGCATTTCCAAGCCAAATGAAACCTTTTCCAAGTTAAATGAAACCTTTTCCAAATCGAATGAAACCTTTTCCAAGTCAAATGAAACCTTTTCCAAACCAAATGAAACTTTTTCCAAATCAAATGAAACCTATTGAGAAAATGAGGTACCTAGATAGGTAGATACTCTGCAAATTTTAGATCGGTGCAATTGTACCTATCGTACAAAGAAGTTGCCAAAGTGAAAATTCAATGAATTTGAGACATAACATTATCGAAGTAGATCTCACCTAAGTAGAATAGGAAACAAGTAAGTTTGAGAAATTTCTGACTGTTGAATGTGAGTGGCTACTTACCTACTCGCCACGCCCACACGGAGAAACCGATGATTAACCCATTCGATGCGGGAAAAAAAGAGCGACGTTACGCCCCATCCTGAAAATTTTAACTTCGATAAAAAAATTTCATTTGTCATGTTTGATATTCTCATGTTTGATGTTTGACTCGCAGATTGTTTCTGAAGGACTTGCAATTACGCGAGGCAGGTCATAACGGACAACCCAACGGTCGGAACAATTTGAAGGGGGGCGCTCTTATTGTTAGGCATGGCATCATATGATGCCATCCGCACAGCACGAAAACCACCATGGCATCATATGATGCCATCCGCACTGAATGGGTTAAGGGGAGTCGCCAATATTTACATTGACTGATTGGATCTGTAAGACTGAATTTCTGAAATTTTGTAATATACCTATTATTCATCTACGATTGTTTACTTTACAGAAGTACACTATGTTTGGAAAAAGTTTCATTTGATTTGGAAAAAGTTTCATTTGACTTGGAAAAAGTTTATTTGGTTTGGAAAAAGTTTCATTTGGTTTGGAAAAGGTTTCATTTGACTTGGAAAATGTTTCATTTGGATTGGAAATGCTGTATTTCTTATCAGAGGTAATTTATTTTAAACTTTCTAGTTCATATTATTATCAAATAATCAAAGCTAGTTTTTAAAAAAAGTTTTTTTTTCCTTAATTTTGTTTTCAACATTTTAGTATTCTTGATTCGATGGGAGGGGGTATCGATTCTTATTTAGAGGAGGGGGTATCGATAATGAAAAATGCTACAAATTAATACTCCACATTTTATTATTTTTCTGTAAAGATCTGCGAAGAAAAAGAAAACGTCTTTTCCATGAATGCTAGTTAGTGGATGTGTAAGAAAGGGTCTGAGCAAATGAAACTGAAGTATTATTATGGACAGTCTATCATATTATGATTCCACAAGTACTCACAGAAAAGGACAATTTTTAAGGTTGACTTCGAAAGATGGCTGAAAATCAGGAAAACAGTACTTTTGAAACCATTGGCTCAGAATATTCATTAGATACTGGATTGGAACGAGTGGAAATTTGGGAATTATAACTTGAATGGAGTCCATGCTACAGGTACCAAAAGATCGGTGAAATTTCAGAAGAAAACATATATTAAGAGATTATAAGTTTTTTTTTAATTGCCCAAATCGGCCAAATTTGGATGGAATAACCCTGAGTATGGCTTAACCCTGCTAACTTTACGTGTTGTCAGGGAAAACCCTCTCTCCACTAATTTTCTTTCGGCATGATTCTTGTGGTTCCTCATTCTAATCCTCTCAAGGGTAGTTGTCCTTGACTTCAATTATTCTCTTCATCCTATTCCATCGCCTTCCAATGGTAATCCGTTAATTGTTGGAATTTTCACGTAAGGCTTACGTAGCCCTACCTGGCCACTCAACTAGGTCAACTTCAGTCTTACGTAGCGCTACCTGGCCACGTCAAGTAAATATATTCCGAAGTTTATTTGGTGTAAACCTGTGCCTGTGATGATAATTTTTCAGAAAATTGGTAGAAACTTAGGCTAAAAAAAAGGAGAAGAGGGATCTTCAACGAATAAAGAGAATCAGACGGGTTCTAGAAAATATTGTACCTACTGCAGTTCCAAAAAAAGAAGATTAACGACGAAATATTGTGCAACATGCAATATGCCAATAGTGGATCAGATATAATCAAAATTTTCTCGAATGAGTGTGAAAATTAATTAATCATTTACTTACGTAGATGATCTTTATTTGAGGCAATCATTTTATTTTCCTGAACTTAGTTACCTGATTTGATAATAAATAATAATAATTTACTACTTAAATATGTATTATTTGTAATAAATATAATAATATTATATAAGTAGTATTATATAAATTATAAGTAGTAGGTACATATTATGTACCTACTACTTAAATATAGAAGTACGATGAATTATTCCGTGTGCTACAAAATTTCCAACTATAATTTGTAGTAGGAGTGAGTCCTGAAGTAAAACACGTCAACCTTACCGCGTCTTCAACTCGCCTAGCGGAGGTCCCTTCCACTGCAGGGTTAACAACGCAGTAAAATGTTGGAACCAATATGTCACGAGGGAGGGACTCTATGGAGAATAGAATGTAAGGAGGGCCAAATCCGGGCAACTGATCCTGGCTAACTCCTCTTAATAATTTTAAATAAAAGCATCATAGAGAATTGGACGTCGAAACCGCAAACGTATTAGGTATGCCTGCGGTCGTTACATTTCAATGTTTAGGTATATCCCTTGGCAAGTAGAATCAGAATTCATTCGGAAATACAGCGATGTAAGCGGCGATAGAAAGAGCTTGAATTGGCAGCAGCGTGAAAAATAAAAAGCCCCATTCAGGCAGTCAGCAGCCCTCGATAGGAAATTTCCGATCGTCTCTTCCAACGCCTCTGCCATCCTCAGCTCCCATTTTTATTCTGTTCGACCCGCTAAATGCTACGCTGCGTTTTGTTTCACTTAAATAATACGGTTATCCTCGCCATTGTAACGTATAGGAAAGAACGGCAATGAGGGTCGGGAATTCGCGACCGACCAACCAGAAGGGTTTTTGTGTAAGCAACGTTGCTTCACTCGTTTTTCATCACGGATGGACGACGTCACTAAATTTATATATATTTCTCGCGTCACCTATTTTCCATTTTTTAAAAGGAAAACAACGGAGTTCACGAAGAGTAAAAATAACTTTTTCTTTATTTGTTTTTTGTTTCACGAGTTTATCTATCAGTATTCCAATTCCAGTATTCCATTCATCCATCAGTGTTCCGTGACCGTTTTGGTGAAATGTACGCTCTTGATAAGTTGAACTAACGAGAACCTCGAGAAACTGTTCGACTTTCCAAAACATTGAGTTTTTGGAAAGTTTGATTTATTCATATTTCGAAGTATCGAGGTGGAAAGTTCGAAATAAGAACTAAAACTCGTTAGTGAAAGAATTAATCAATTTATTCAAATTAAAATTTATAGACAAATTTCGGTTTGAAAAGTAATTTAGTTTTTGACATGGTCTTAGTTCTGGGGGTCATTCCAAAATTTTCAACACAAAAAACAATGGAACGTTTTTTTTCTGATGCTGTTGAACGCAGGAAGCTGAAATTTGAGAGGCAGGGTCAATCGATACATACTTCTATACATCATCAAAGTTGATGATCACTGATCAGCTGAGTGAGCTCCCAGGCCATTTCCTCTCCTGTTGAACGCAGGAACCTGAAATTTGAGAGGGCGGGTCAATGGAGAATGCTGAAGGCGCCTGAGTGAGCTCATCATTTAAATTGCCATCACAAGACATATCCATGTACAGATGTATCTGCATGCAGTGTAGATACTTTTGTGGCGTTTTTATCTATGTATGTACTTTTAAATTTCAAAACCTCGTAAGTTGATTGTTTTCAGCAGTCATTATTTTGGAGCTATATAATTTACCCTAATGAAAGTATCATCAACATTTCCAACATCATTCTAAAAACTTTGGTGAGTTTTCACAGTTCAGTGGTAGTAAAACAAAGTTCAATTCAGTCATGTCAGATGAACGTCCTCTCCATAGAGGTGAAAGACGTGCTTATTAGATGGGTACGTATAAATAAGTCAACATGTTTGAGATTTCAGAATTTTCCAACCCAATTTTAAAATTTTCAAGTCAAATACAGAATATTCTTTTTTGAATACAGAATTTTCCATCTGAATTTGAGGGTGTGATCAATATTTGTGTGATGATTGATGAAGTTTGAAACCAAAAACGGGATTACCTACATAATATAGTTTTTTTCCGGCAGGCAGGTGAGAAAATTTTTAAGATCCATAGGTGGAATTGGATCTCATAAGATACCTGGAAGGGTCCGCGTCTTGATTGGGGTGCTGATTTTAACGTGGCGTTGATGTTTTATCGAGGAACTATTTGATCCATACTAGATTATGGGACGATGTTTTACGGTCAATGTTGTGAGACAAAATTGAGATCATTGGACCGCTTACAGTATAAATGTATACGACAATGCATTGGATACTTGAAGTCAACACCAATTGATGTACTATTAGCTGGAACTGCTGAAATGCCTCTGGACTTGAGAAGACAGATGTTAGCAAATAGGTACGTAGCACGCTTAAGAGCTCAACAAAGTTTTATTTTGACTAATATAATGGAGCTGGCAGATTATGTGATTTTCAATCCTAAATGGATTAATAAAGCCTTACCTCCTGTGGCGAATGGCCTCATAAATAATTACTAATCATGCTTAGGAACGTATACGAACCGTGGTAGTATAATTTTTACCATACATAGCTGTTCATTATTTTCGACCGGTCGATGGCAATGTGGCTGTCACATAACAGTTTCATGAGTTTGTTGGCAGAAAGTGGCAAAACTACCGGATCATTTTCACGGATGTCTCGAAGTCAACACAATCTGTGGATTGTGCGTTTGTTGACATTTTAAACAATGTTGAAAAACAATTCAAACTTCCCGATGAAGCTACTATATACACGGCAGAAGCCACAGCTATTAAATTAGCTCTTGAATATATTATAGTCAACCACTCAAACTCAAACGTTACTCATGCAATAATTTGTACGGATTCCGAAAGCGTCGTAAGAGCTATTTCTAGTGATAAGCTTACTAAATTCAACAATCATATCATTGCCAAGATAATAGAGTTAGTAAAGAATTGTAGAGATGGGAATGTATGTGTTCATTTTGTATGGGTTCGGGCACATAGTGGTTTATTATATAATGAGAGAGTAGACAGAGCTGCAAAAACTGCTGCAGTGATAAGTGAAGCGATGGAATGTCTTCTGCCTAAGGAAGATTTTTATAGTACATTTAAGAAAAAGGTAATAATAGAATGGCAAAATAGGTATGTGGAGTGTGATAAAGGTAGATTCTTCAAAGACATCCACCCACAACTTAAAAGCGACACACGGTTCAAACATGCCGATTCTAACAAGAAATTCGTTCGAGCTATATGTAGAATGAGGTGTAATAATGCTGTGTGTCCGTCGTACTTGAACAGAGTAACGAGAAGCAATGACGAAGAAATTAATGATGACTCATGCGCCCATTGTGGTGGAGAAGGAACTATAGAGCACATTTTGATGCAGTGCGATCGGTACTCTGTCTCTAGAGATGTCTTGTTTAAGAAGTTGTATGACATACAATAAGTACATTGTTGGAAAACAATGTACAATGTACAATAAGTACTTATTGTTGGAAAACACCGTTTAATTATAAATGTATATTAAGAGAAGAAAATGTAAATATTTTCCAATTATTGTTAGAATTTTTAGAAGAAAATAGTTTAAAATATAAATTTAGTCGATAATGTGATTAATATATAATTTTATATATACCTAACGTTTATGTGAATTAGGTTTTGATTATGGCTGAATGTAAATACCATGCCAATAAAGAATTTAAATAAAAAAAAATTGGCAGAAAAATTAATTAAAGAGAGATAATTTAGGAGATTACACGTTTGGAAAAAAGGCGCAGGGCCTCCCTGAACGCCTGACGGTGAGCAACTTAAGTAATAGAACGTCACACAACTTGCTACGTCACACCCTGCTGCCATCGTTCAAATTTTGAACTTTTAATAGCTTTCCTAATTTCTTCTAAACATTTTCTCCACGTACAGACCCAATTACCGTTATTTCTGAGCCCTACTCTTTTGAAAAAAAAAAAAAAAAAAAAAAAAAAAAACACTGAAATTCCACGTTGGACATGGAAACGCTATAAATGAATTCGTCCCAAAGTCTATTGT
Source organism: Apolygus lucorum (assembly GCA_009739505.2). Classification (NCBI taxonomy): domain Eukaryota; kingdom Metazoa; phylum Arthropoda; class Insecta; order Hemiptera; family Miridae; genus Apolygus; species Apolygus lucorum. The sequence goes on along the minus strand of CM019176.2, from coordinate 68,411,198 downwards.
ACAATAGTAGTAAATGGGATCGCTGCAATTAGGGCCGACCCATTGGAAGGGTAAATTAGAGACTGGAGAGCTTGTCACCTTGACCACAGGGCAGTATTATGGCGCCGCAAGTTAATGATATATCATTATTGTTATTGATTGTGCTGGGAATAATAGTGATGATGAGCTCTAACTTTTTGTTTTGCTTTCATTTTTTGAAAATACTTTGTTCCCAAGTTTCCATTTATTCGATTTTCGATATATATTATCGTGATTTCGTTATTATGAAACTAGGGTACTTTATTTGGTCTCAATCAATTTTTGAATGTCAGAAGTGCCACTTGAAAAGTTCACTATAATTTCACTGAACGGATTTTTAAATGGCGAGGACATCTACATTCACACACAGGCCATGAAGCGTCTGAGTAGGTCGTCATTGTTGAGCAACAGGACAGCTTCTTTGTTACTTGTGTTACTTCGTTACTTCTTCGTTGATGTGATCATGTTACTTGTGGGGGTTTGTTTTTTGATGACATTGTTTATGTTTGGTATAAAATACTTCATTTAATCGAAAATTTCTGTGTACCGTTATGCATCTGCGACACACCTCAGTACATTGCTTTGGAACCGTAGTGAAACATCGCGGTTACTTTGAGCAGTGCATCTTCACAAGTACCTACTTTTTTTCTTAATCACTCATAAGTTACACTTAATCTAGTAACTAATTCCGCCTTCTTGTTCTTGACTTGACTTGACTTGCGTCTTCCACCGGAATTTAGCAACTAGGGTCAAGCCCAGATATTTTGCTTCATTGGCATGTGGTATTCTTATGCTGTTGAGGTAAACGGGAACATGGTCGATCAAGCGACTAGAGAAGTCGATAAGCACTGATTTTGTTTAATTTATCTTAATCCTCCATTTTCATAACCATTATGTGACAGAGCAACAGTTACTCCTACACCTGATTCGTGATTCGAAAGGACGATTATTTCCGCTCTACCCAATTGCGTCACAGGGATAGTTGCCCAGTCGCCCAGTATTGCAGTCAGCGATCCTGTGAGTACTTTCTTTCATACAAGATCATTCCCCGTACCATCGTGGTCAAAATCCGAAGATCTAATCGGTAAACTGCTAAAGATGCACGCCTTATTGACTGAAGGATTATAATATAATCCTATATAATAATATAGAAAGATATATTATATCTTTCTAACAAGTAATCCCTGTCTCACCAAGGAACAGGCATTCAAGCGAAATGTATAGTTTTGATTATTCTCATTACTTAATTCGTTTGTCCAGGAACAACAAATCCCCTGGAACAACACTGTTTCAAGTTTTGGAGTTGCTTAATGATCTTACTAGGGATGGGATGTTGGCATCGATGTTTTGGAAACGATAGTTTTTTTCACTAAAATGAGAACAAATATTTTCGCATTTCTTTAACTTGGCACGTAGCTTAAAAGCAACAACAGTCTTCCCTCGTCGATCAGTAAATCCCAAAACGACGTAATGGTTCGAATTCGGTTATGTGAAGACAAATCTAAGTCTAACTTAAAAAGTTTAACTTAGGAGAGTCCAAGAAAAATCTCGCATCGTTATCTTAATTCTTGTTAATTTGGATGCGAATGGTTTTTTTTTTTCAACCTAATTTTTAGAATTTATCTTAATGTCGAGTTTGATGAAGGTTAAATGCAGCAACATGAACATCAGTATCTTGGGACTGAGTCTTTAAACCAAAATCTTCATAATGGCTCGATCTATCGTTATTTTGGCGATGTAGCTTTAAAGCCAAACATTTTCTAATTCCAATTCCTTTCTTGAATCGAGTTGTCATCTCAAAAAGTAAGTTGCACTTCCTAGCAATCAAAATCAAGAACGAAATTTTGTTGTTAAAGCACCCACAACTCTCGAATGACGATATTTTGCTGGTGGGTACTTTCTGTCTAAATAAACTTCATTGTTAACTTTGTGTGATTACATGGTGAGTAGGTAGTACAATTAATAAAAAAAGAATAAATGTTCTTTGCAGTAGAAAGAATGAAGAACCTATACAAAAAAAAAATAATAAATAAACCGGTGTGTAATAATTTGAGCATTTTAGAATAATTATTACCTGTAGGAATGGGGAACGATTGATTTATCGATGAAAACATCGATGTTGGTCACTTGCAACATCGACATAGAAAAACGTCGATGGTTGATTCAACGATGATTCCTGGTATTGCCTCACCTTCTGAAGATTGTGATTGTAGCATGGTTTGTTTCAACAACTGCAAGCACAGCTGTGTCTCCTGAAAATGGTGCTGTAGTGTTTCTTTTTCGTTCTTGCAAATCACTAGTGAAGTGGACGTGTGAACTGTTCAAGACTTGTGATATCAGTGGTTACGCTCTAGATACGTGATTCTCTGATTTCGCTTTGAAGCTGAAATTTGATGGAGTACTAACCTGTTTTTAATTTCTGAGTACGATTTACAGGACAAGTGTCAGCTACCAATAAGCTGACTGTGCTGAATCCTCCCCCAATGGGCATCTTAACAAACTGAAATATTATTGCCAACAACCCGCTACAATCTGGATGTGTCTTCAAATAATAATCATAATCTCAGCTTTATACTTGTTGAAGAATTACCAAGGTCTCGAATAATAGTTATTAATTGGTACCGTAAACTTGTTCACATTTTCCACACCTGCATGACGTTTCCCATCCAATCCATCGCAAATTCTGATTCGTCTGCACATCCCTTGATGCATAAATAATGTAATTTGGCCCCTCGCACGGTCACATTTTTGGATTTATTTTCATGAAACATTCAAACGCTTAGGGGTCTTGATGTCAGTGGACGATTTGCATACATACGGAAAAGCGGCGTTGAGGGGTGCAGAATTAGAGAAGACAGTCGCCCACCCATCTGCATACATATTCATAACATTTTCTGTTTAGTCTTTTCCATTCCCGTATTATTACTCAGTTTACATGAATTTTGCGGAAAACGCAGTTTTGTGGTGGGAAGTTTGTTACCACAGTAGTGACAATTGGTAGTTCTATCAAGTGCGAATAGATGTTGATGTGGAGTACCGAACTATGTATAGCTTTATCATCCAAGTGAAGATCAAATGGAAAAATAATACCCTTTTGGCATTTCTTGTTCCAATAAGTTAATCCAAACACACAACATGTTTGAAAATGTCATTTTGATGAGTTTTGGTGGCAGAATGAAGGATGGTTCATCATGGTTATGCCCCTAGTACACCATAGTTTAGGCTCCATCCAGCAGACATCCCCTCAGACATGAAGGAGGATGAAGACGAATTCAGCCAATTATTATCCTATGGTAGGTATATTACATTAGTGTATCATAGATCACCCGACTGCATAGTATGCGGTTTTAACACAGAATGTGTTTTTGCGATGACCTACCGAAAAAAAATCGTCACGAAAAAGCGACAGAAAAAACCGTTACGCGCCTTTTATAATGATTTTCACGTGCAACCAAACCGTTGGTAAGGAAATAGAACTCCCGCAGTGTTCATTGCACAGAAACTGTTCACCATTCGTTGGAAAGCTCTCAATTTATATAGTATTTTTCTTGTAGTTACATATTTATTTATATAACATTTATAGGGTTTTAGACCAAATTAAATGTCTAACAATTATTTATTTTATTATTGCCAAAGACTCCACATTTATTATTGTTGTTTTTTATTTAACGGATGACAAGCATCGCAAAAACACATTCTGTGTTCCTATGATTTCATACAGAGTATGGAAAAAGAAATAAACCGGGGGGTGCAGGGGGGCGGAGCCCCCCGCCGAGGCGCAAAGCGCCGAGTTTTCAATTACCTAATACTACCTACTAGCAATAACATCGCTATCCGAGATCGGTGGGTGCCTTAATCACGAAATTTGGTTTTTGGTTGCTAATGACGCACAACTAAGCGCAACGGACAATGATCGAATTATTGGTCAGCTGAAAATTGATCGGAGATTACACCTTTTTCCGTCAGTGAAAACTAATTTGCTAACAAACATAATATGTTTGTTAGCACATATTATGTGACAAACTGAAATCTTTATCTCTGTCTTACAAGTTATAGTTTTGTTATTTCATTATTTATATGGCGTCCATGACCTCCTCAAGGTTCCATGCGCCTAGATAATGAAAAAAAAGCTACTCACACTTGTGTTTCTGATTTATTTCAAGTTCAACCCTCAAGTTCTTATAAGGAGCGAACCGTTGGTCATACCGGTGGTCTCATTCGATTCTAAAAATTCAAATCTATTTCAAATTTGTGAGAAAAACAAAAGTATACCTTTGAATCGAGAGTTTTTCGAGCTAGGGTGTTTTGAACATTTCAACCCCTATTTTTCACCCCTTAGAAGTTACTTACTCTAACCAAAAGTTTCACGGCACAACCTGGAAATTTTGAAGGGGGGTTAAACTTTTTTTCTTGCTCAATTCGAAAGTTTCATCATTGAAAGTAATAAACCAAAACTGAATACAGCTGAAGTAAACACCGTGTCGAATTTTGGATGATTTGCTACATCTAGCGAAAAATTGTCGATAGATGAACTTATTCTTAGTTCGAGAACTTGGTCATTCTGAATAGGTTTGACCTGTGAGACTGTGAGTTCCTGTGAGTTCCATGATCATGGTCAACATCAATAGTTTAATTTGCTGTTTTCAGGAATGGAGAAGGTTATATCCTAGAACGCATAAATAAATGGTCCATATCTTGCAAAAATCCAATAAAAACAAAATTTTAGAACTAATTTCAATGGACAGTTGAAAATGGCCTCTTAGATATTGAGCCCTCCCGCTACTTTAATCCTGAAACATGGCTTTTATAGAGAAGATGGAGAACGTTTCTGGCTGCATCCGCCGAACTCCAAAGATTATAACTTATAAGTCTTTATTGCCGGGCTTTAATGTGGAACGATCGTCTTCCTCAGCTGTCGACAGAATTAAACGATCTCAAGGGAGATGTGGAGTGGGGGGGGGGGGGTCAGGACAGTTTAGTAAGCCCCATTGAACATCCTTTTGTCCTCCCTAGAGTTGGAGCGCTACGGGGCTCAACCCCCTCGTCTCTTCCTCGCTCGATATTTGGCTAAGCTTTCGAGTCCCCCAACGTTTACCAGCGGAACCGAGGGAAAGCTTAGGGCCTCCAGCCATGGTCCCTCGAGGTTTAATGGGCAGTTTTCAGTTTCTCGACCTCCCCTTAAAACCTGTGCTGGGGTTTTCCATAAGGAACTTTTCGGGGGTCAGGCGGGTCGTTACATGGTAGAAGGGTCTGGACAGTGCAAACCATTAAAATTCTAACTCAGTTCCACCTGGTCCTTCGCAGTCCTCTCCGTATATCTAACCTTTACAATTGTAATTCCTCACTTCGAGGTGATACCCGTATAATGGTTCAATCTGTTCAACGTCGTTTCATTATAAATTAAAATGTCGCGAAATGCATCAACATGGGCAGGACTGAAATGGAAGAAGGTCTGTCAAATGGGTGTGGCACGTAGCTTCCTCTTATCAATAATCCGTTTGTATACGACATCCATTGCGTTGTAGCTAATCTCAAAACATCAACCTCTAAGTACCTTACACTACCCTCAGGGGACCATCTACATGTCATCCTACACAATTTCTGATAATTCCATCGAATCCGGATGGAAAGCGTAGAAATTACGACTGTTACGTAGATTTATTACGTTTGCGCTTGCGAGTGGCTACTATCGGTCCGGGGCTCTACACCCCAATCTGCAGAATTCCTGATGATTTCATCAAAATTGGACTATAAAATCGTATAACAGTTACAAATATTTCGTGACAGACAGACACACACCAAAATGCTTCCGCTACCTTGGTAGACTTGGAAGCAATATCCAGGGACAAGTATTGTCGTCTCTAAGCAAGACTATTGTTTGTATTGCATCCTTATGCAATACTACTCTATAACGAAGCAGGATAATCCTCAACAGAGTTTAAAAAAACCGCTGCAAATTTTTGAACAAAGGTTCATTATTTTTCTTTATTGATAACTCGCTTTCAAAGAATACAGGAAGCTTTGGCACTGTCACTATCTACCAACCATAGTTTTGCTTCACAATGAAGGTTATTTGAATACACTTCACACTCAATTTGGAAAAATAAAGAGTTCTGTAAATCAGAAATTTGATTACTGGTTGCTAAGGACGCAAAACTGAGTAGGTACAACACGAAGATACAACCATCGCATTTTTGTCAGCTACATTTTGAATGGTGTAGCAGTTCCGCGAACTGCTCCGCGGAATAGGCCTGAGGAGGCCTACTCTCCTAGACTGGAAACGAGCTCGGCATTCAGTCACTTTCCTGCCTTGCTCCTAGTAAGTGATCTATTCACACATTTTAATATTTTGCGGTTTCCCTTGATACCCAAAATCAATTCTCATTTCATATCGGACTTATATACGATTAAAGAGTTAACCGATATAAACCACACTCCGTTTTGTTATTGAACCATACCCAATCCACATCTATATTATAATTATTGAATTAAAACAATAAAATACTATTTTTGAATCATTGGGTAGAAATACGAGCTGGTTATTCCACCAGATTATTTTCAACTCTATTTCAATGGAGAATAGGCCACTTTCGCAATTCACATTCGTGTTTCTGATTTATTTTAAGTCAAATTCAAGGAAGCAAACGGTTGGTCTAGGATCTCATTTGATTCTAAAAATTTAATACTATTTCAAATTTATGAAAAAACAATACCTTTCTTATCTAAATTTTGTTTGAGCGTTTTCAAAATTGCAGTCCTTATTTGTCAACCCTTAGAAGTGAATGACATCAACCAAAAGCTTCGGGTCACAACTTCAGGTCACCCATATACCAAATTTCATCAGAATTGGTCATACAAATTATTCCGTTCGTCCGCCTTACGCGGCACTTTTCTTAGTTTCCATGGACCGATTTTGATGAAATTTGGTATATGGGCTCCGTTTAGCGTCTAGTGGTTCCCCGATGCTTTTAGTTGATGTCATTCACTTCTAAGGGTTGAAAAATAAGTGTTGTCATTTTGAAAACGCCCTAGCTCAAAAAATTTCGTTATAAAGGTATTGTTTTTCAATCAATTTAAAATAGTATTGCATTTTTAGAATCGATTGCAACCAACCAGAGCTCTGTAGGACGAACCGATCAATCTCTATGAAAATTAAAGGGTTGGACTTATGATAAATCAGAAACACGAGTGTGAATCGCTAAAGAGGCCTAATCTCCGTTCATAATTCAGCTGACCAAAATGCTGACCAAAGAAGGTTATATTGTTGTTTTTGCCGAAAATGCAATAAGGAAAGACGATTTAAAAATGTAATGTTTTATTATTCTAAAACCTTATTCCAATGATTTTCTTGTAGGTGTTGTTGTAGGGTCTTGTTCTTGATTTTCTTTTAGGACAAACTAGGTATGTGGTAAGTAGGTTTGAAAATTAGTTAAGACAAGGAAAAATTTAAAATTAATATTTAATTTCACTAACGTTCTTTTTAAAACCTAATTCCTGTAATTTATCTCAATATTGACATTGATGAAGGTTCTGAATACATGCAATATGTGCATCAGTATCTTGGTAATTTAGCTTTAAAGCAACTTCCATACAATACAGCTTTAAAGCAACATTTTTAAATTTGGCGATTACCATGGCCTAAGGCCGTAATGAGTTTTTAGGCATTTTCCCCTTGTTTCTGAGCGTAAAAGGCATTAATGAACAAAATTGTTGGAGCGATTGGTCGACCTGAAATTATCTTGCCAAGTTAAGGGTTAATCAATTCTTGATGTATTGTTGATCAGTTTTAGGAAAACTGTATCAGTTGGTATCGGAGGATAAAAAATATACAAATATCCAACAGAAGGTGGTCTATTACACGTTGTAATAGATGACGACTTATCGCATTACTTCTCAGTGTACCTACTGGGAAACTTAGCAGGCCAGATGTGGTTGGAGGAGCTTATAGAAGTAGCAGATCTTGAGTTACGAGGGTCTAGAGCATGAGAAACTTCCCTCGTTTTTCTCTGCCACCACGCCTTTCCATTCTAAAGGCACTTCTCCTCCAAGGCTACATCGTTAGTTGCAATAAATTGACGGAAAAAGCACCTAGCAGAATGAGAAGTACTACTCATCTTGATATTTCAGATCGGCAAATGCATGTGCACACTTCTTCATCAACGATCTTTATTAAGATTCTTAATAAAAATGATACATAATATTTGAAACCTAAACCGCTGATAAATGCCATTATTACAGGGACAGATAGACAGTGGAAGCATTGTGTTAACTTCTGAGAAGAAAAGATATTGATTAAACTCAAAAATAAAATTTTCTATTCCCATTTTTCAGAGTTTGAAATGTTTAAGCAACTTTGCTATCTACTCAACCAAATGATGTTACTTTCGTAAGGTTACAAATCAAATTTCCTTCGAATCGGGCGTACTAGGTTCAACAATTTTCATTATGTATTCTTTTGGGAAAAACTATGACTACCCCCTATGAAATTCGATTTCAATGGAGTTTATGGTGGTTACAGGCTTTGGGTTAGATGGTCCCCTATAAATTTCATTGCTCTTGAATCCACAGCACCCCAACAAGCATAACTTTTTCTCTTCACAATTGTCCGATTTTGCTCAAACTTGGAGGATGGTTGGATGTTGAAATTCTGGCGATCCACCCTAAATTTCATTGTGATCGTACAATCAGAAGGCACTAAGCAGAACTTGTGAGGTTCTCCACTCCAATTGAGATTATCATGGAGTTGTTGCCATGTGACAACTATGAAAAAACCTGCAAATTATTGCATGAAGGTTTATTATTTGTCTATATAGATCACTCGTCTGCGAAGAACACGGCTTAGCCATTGTTATCACCAACCAACTTGAAGAAAAACATCGATCGTATTTCGGTCAACTAACATTTGAACGGAGATTAGACCTCTTATGCGATTCACACTCGTGTTTCTGATTTATCGTAAGTACAACCCTCACATTCTCGTAGGGAACGAACAGTTTGTTCTACATGACTCCTCGTGGTCTCTAAAAATTCAATACTATCTTAAATTGATGGAAAAACAATACCTTTATATCAACATTATTTTTCAACTCTTAGAAGTGACCAACATCAACCAAAATCTTCGGGGCACAACTAGACCCCGAATGGAGCCTACATACCAAATTTCATCAAAATCGGTCAATGCTAAGAGGGGAAAGTGCCGCCTACGGCGGACGGACGGCCAAATTTTCATTCGATTTTTGGATTCTACGTACCTTGAAACGTAAACCAATAAATTTTGAGGGAGTGTTAAATAAGTTTTTTTCTTGGTCGATTCCAAAGGTTCATTATTGAAAATGGTAAACCAAAAAACACAGATACCATATTAGAAATCCCAAATTTGTTTTGTGTCTCAAACTATTAATTATTTTTTCTACAATATTTTAAAATTAAATTTTGGAAGACTTTTACATTGAGACATAGTTGTAGTGAGTCATAATTCAACAGTTTTTGCGTTCGTAATGGATGAAACGGATCGGTTATTGTCAAGTGAGGAGTCAAATACCTCTCATCCTGATCACATATTTGTAGGCTAAATTGGTGAACTATTCCAACGCCAACAAAATCTGGTTACGTCGATGATGCAAGAAATTTTCTCTTCCAATACAGCATCAATGGTTAAGAGTTGAAAGTTATGTGTATCATGCCAAAAAAAAAAAACTCATGAATTTGCTTATAAATCTGGACCACTCATGGATTACTGGTACGGAAAAATAATTACGGAGCATTCTTAATTAAGGAGCATTTCCATAACTGGCTATCGCCACTATGATTTTGATCTGACTCCCTAGGACTATAAAGAAACAACTTGAGTTAGTTGATACCTTGTCTCTTGGAACTATTCATAGCGAGGTCCAGTAGGGACAGCGGTTTAATCGAAAAAAGATGAAATTCTCGCATATCCACCAACCAAACATAAACATTTTCCGCTCAATATAACATCACGGTTAGATACTGGTGCCAACGTAAACCTGATGAAGTACAGTATTGCCAAAGAAAATACCTAATTGGTCGTTCGATGAAAAACTAGTACTTAGAGGACTTAATTTTACTCACGAAAATATTACATCGAGATGACTCATGTAAGTGGTGATGAATTGAAAGACGCTGACGCTATTTTGAGCCTCTGCCTTGACACAAGCACGAAGCACTATTCCCTGAATCTGGTGGTCACGGTGTTTTCTCAAAGACATGTTGCAAAATAAGGGCCAGTTTTCATCGGTCAGGCGCGAAGAAGACCATTCAAGAATATGTTTCCTGTGGTCATCAGTTGAAAGAAGTGAAATTCAAACCCAAAGCCGAAGTCAGAGCCAGAACCGAACACGATGTTGATAGAATTCAAATCCGAAGTGTCTTTTGAATGTATCCTCCTAGATTTTGGGGAAAATTAGAATGAGTCGGAAGGTAGTTCCCGTACTCAACCTTTCCTCATATCGATACCGATAGAGCACAAAGGCTCTATGTCCAAAAACAGAGTTTTGAGAAAAACGCAAAAGAAATTTTCACCAGTGCACAATTCCTAAAATAGTGACTTATTACACTGAACTCTTTAATTTCGTCAAGAAATTTTCAAGCTGTAATCTTCAAGAAGGTCAATAATAGTTTGGTTAAATTTGAGTTCTTCTGAAATTTAAAAAAAAAAAAAAATGTGGAAGATGGGTAGGGTATCTTTGTGCTGTAGGGTATCTTTGTGCTGTAGGGTATCGATGTATCAAATCAGAATTTTCATACCCATTCCACTCATAATTAGGGTTTCTAAAACCAGGAAGTCATACGCAACGTCTACTTAAAAGACTCGTTTTTCGTGACCAGAACTCTTGGAGAATAGAATTGAGAGTTTGGGGTTAACTATGTACACAATTGAATCGAACATCTGGAAACTGCAACATGGTGTACGCTTTCTTTTGAATAACCTTGGCACTCTAACTGACCCGGTCATTCGCTGAATCTAGTCGATCAAAATTCAAAGCGGTATCCCTGTCGTGGCATCACCCCAAGACGTGTGGGACGGATGGTTGGTGCGTGACACTCCGTAATTCGTCGCCCTGCTCTGACCATTGATTGTGTAAACGAGCAACAGGGAGTCGTTTTCTTAAATGTTACGGTCTAGACTCGAAGCTCCCAAAACCGTCAAAACAGGCGGGGTTTAATTGAAAGTAAACGAGAAGTGGTCACTTTTCCACTGAGTTTTCCAGGAACGGTGTCGATGATGAAATTGTATAAGAAAGTCCATGACTCAGGTGATAAGTAATTACAACTATAACATAGTACACCATTTCAAAACTTTTCAGGTGTGAAGTTCACAATTCGAAATTCAAGTTCAAGTTCAAAATTCAAATAATGATGTACCATCGAATGGTATAAAACAATACGATATTCTCGGGAAAACAAACAAACCGAAGCATTATACATGACGACCGCGTAATATATGTAACACTCAAAATAAAATTTCTCAACTTGTTCCATCTCTCGATCCTTCCATAATCTTGGTGTGACAAGTATCCTATACTCTTTTCCTGTACTTATTGTCATCTTTATAATATACTAGTGTATATTGCTTTACATTATTGTGCGGAGTCTACATCTTCGACTAGAAGAAGAATGGATCGTTATTCCTCTGTATTGCCTGGCACCAACATTAGCAACGACCGTTAACCTCAATGCCAATAAAATTACTCACTTTTTTGTAAAAAATAAATAAAAAGGTAAATAAGGGACCCGAGTTGGTGTGAGTTATTTTTTTAACGGTTCCCTATGAATTTTATCTGCTTTGGACCCGTAGCAGCATGTGTGAACGTTTGATTGTGATTTTACACAAATATCTAGATATTTATTATCACGATTCTACTCAAATTTCGAGGGAAGTCTGGGACTGGGCTTATTGGACTACGTTCCCATCAGTAGGCGCAACGGTATAATGTAAAAACGCTGCAAATCATTGCTCAAAGGTTTATTATTTTCTGTATAGATCACTGGTTCTCCATCAATTGCACCTACCACCATCTGTATTCTCCCTTGACCTTCCCTCTCAAATTTCAGCTCCTGCGTTCAATAGGATTGAAAATGGCTTCGGGGCTCACTCAGCTGATCAGTGATCAGAAGAGTGAAGAAGACCTCCTCGAATGCTGGAGACGCCTGGAAGAGCACCCCCATTCAATAGGATTGAAAATGGCTTCGGAGCTCACTCAGCTGATCAGTGATGTGAGGAGTGAAGAAGATCTCCTCGAATGCTGGAGACGCCTGGAAGAGCACTTCCATTCAATAGCATTGAAAATGGCTTCGGAGCTCACTCAGCAGATCAGTGATCTGATCAGTGAGCAATGATTTGCAGCGTTTTTTACCTACAAACATTGTTTTACCTACCAATTTTTTTTACCTACCAACTATTGGTAGGTACTACCTACCACACTATAATGGCTTCACACCTTCACAATCAAGTTTATTAGAAAGAACTAAACGCTTCACACTCGATTCGAAAAATAGAAAGCTTGATATGGAAATTTGATTACTGGTTACGCAGAAGGCAAAACTGAATACAACTCGAAGAAATGAACAGCGATCGCATTTTAGTCAGATAAAATTTGAACGGCGATTAGACCTCTTTCGCGATTCACACTCATGATTCTGTTTTATCGAAGGAAAACCTTCAAATACTCGTAGGGACCGAACGGTTTGTCCTACAGAGCTCCGGGTGGTCTCAAAAATTTTTAAAAATTCTGTACTATTTAAAATTGGTGAAAAAACGATACCTTTATTTCGAGAGTTTTCGAGCTAGGGCACTCTTGAAAATTTCAACCCTTAATTTTCACCCCTTAGAAGTGACCTACATCAATCAAAAGCTTCGCGGCACAACTAGACCCCAAATGGAGCCCATATACCAAATTTGAACCAAATCGGTCCAGTGTTGCTAAGAAAAGTGCCGCGTACGGCGTACGGCGGACGGACGGAAATTTTTTTATTCGATTTTCGGATTCTACGTTCCTTGAAACGTAAAACATCAAATTTTGAGGGGGGGTTAAAATTTTTTTTTTCTTGCTCGATTCCAAAGGCTTATTATTGAAAATAATAAACCAAAACTGAACCCACGTAAACATGATTGCATACTTCGTTATCGTGTTGCTGTTTGTTAGTAGAAAAAAATCAGAATCATGGTTGTGAAAATCTAATTGTTTACCATGGAATTAACCAGTGGTGACTTTTACACCATCTACCTCCATATCTTCACGTTATTCTATGAGACGAAGTTATTCATCCCACCAAACTTGGCAGACGTTTTTTCTGTCACACGGAATTCTTTGAAAATTCACTTCCTTTCAAGTTTCTCGACCGATTTCTTGAAGTTTGATCAAGTTTGATGAAATGAAGTGCCTTTTTGAGGTCACTTCATTAACTGATTAAACAAGGAGTCTCTTTTCTATTCGGCCAAGAGCGCTGAAATGGTCTTTTGATGGCTAATGAAAGTGATTGGAAGTAATTCGAGAAAGACAGATCTACTGTGAATCGGATTTTTTGACCAGTCCTTTAATATCTACGTACCGTATTGGAGAATCCGTCGTAACCAGCAAGCCAAGTACAATACGGTACGTAGATGATAATTGAATTCTTATAACTAGCGGAACTAACCCCATACCAGTCCTATCCTTTTTCACAACCCATTTTCATGAAACTTTGTACAAACTGCTTTCTAGAAATGCGATCTGAAGGGTGTAGGATATAGCTCTTCGTTTTTCATCTTCTTTTCCGTTCAACCAAAAGCACTCAAATTCAGTGAGCAGCTTCTTCAAAATCACTAGGAATAAGTCTGTGAATTGATGGAAAAGTTAAGGTAAGTTGTGAACAATGGAGCTGACTCTTTTCCTAGTTCATTCTAAAGCGCTGAAATTCCGTACGCATCCTGTTAGGGGCCAGTGCAAGTGATGATGTTAAGTCAGCAGGATGAACAACCAGAAAACTGAATCTGGGTACATAATAATATTATTATGTTTCTCTCAAACCATAACGAAAATGCGTAGAATCATTAAGCAGCATACTACGTGTGATAAGTAAAGGGTGTCAATCAAAACTGTGTAAGACAGTATCCATGCCGTGACAACCAAACCCTCCTCCATTCTGTATTCACTCTGATACTTTTGTAAATTGGCCTTGATTCATGAACGGGTTTTGTCCCCTAATAAGAGAATTCAATTCTTGTTGATTATAAACGTGAATTATAAATATTTCCTGTTCATTTGATTGGTGAATCTGATCCCGAAGGCCCCTAGTAATTGAGAGAAGGGGAACTTATAGTTTGTGCATAAACTTTTGAAGTTGTTGAAGACGATAAAGACCGGAAGTACGTGGGGATTAGTGCCAAAGTAGGTACCAATAACTTTGTTTGATGGAAGTTCGGAAGGTCGTCTCAACGGGGATTTCGAGTTGGGAAAGTGGAAGTGAAGGAGGCTGGACGACGCCCAGTGAATTGAATACTATGGAAGGGTGGTGAGGGAATAGGAGAAAGAGGGGAAGGAGAAGAGAGATCTGCGAACGGGAGTTGAAAGTAAAGCAGTTTGGAAGTCATGGGATGGTTGGTGGAGGGTTACAGGGGAGATTGGGCGCTGTGTGGTCTGGGAAAAGGGAAAGGACGTCCTCATCGGAAAGGGAGAGATGATTGGGTTTGAATTCGTTAGGGATGGCTGAGCCGGTTCGAGAGTGGAGGTTGTGGTTCGAGCAGCACGCCGTTCCGTCCGGGGTTTCAGCAGTTTACAACGGCGGATCGAGGAACATCGCAGAGCTCGACTTTTCTCCACCCCAACGCTATTTCCGTAAAACAGAGATTCCGCTTTTCCCCCCTCTCGCTCCGGCGATTCCGATCATCCACCAAAACTCTGTATTTATTGGTCCTCCCTCGGGACATTTGGCAGTCGAGCGTAGAAAGTCATCTATTGCTCAGACAAGGTGACCTACATTTGAAATAAAAAGTTTGAAAAAACTGCAAATTAGTACACAAGGGTTTATTATTTGTCTGTAGGGATCAGCCGTCTGCTAAGATTTTGACTTTCCCATTATTAGTACCTACCAACCATATTATCCAGCTAGGTTTATTTTGAGAGAAAGTATATATCTGAAAAATATCGTTACTGAGTCAGTTGGTCCTTTTATAGGTGCAAAGTATTTTGATTTGATTGGTATGAAATTCTAGTCAAAGGAAAGAATGAGATCGCACTTGAAAATGAAAGTTTTAAAGAATTTTGGGTTCCTTCCGTCAGCAAACATTCAATTGCGATTCACACCGTTTCCAACCTTAGCTTTAAAATGAGCAAAAGGTTGGTCCTACAAAGCACTGAGTGGTCATGTTCGATTCTAAAAATTCAACTCTTTTTTAAATTGATGAAAAAAATGTCTGCCATGTGGGTGAGGCACATAGCTTCCTCGCATCCATAACCCGATTGTATAGATGATCCGATGCATATTAGTTAATCTCAAACCATCAATCTCCAAGTACCTTCCATTACCCTCATGGGGGACCATCTACACTTCAACCCGAACAATCCCTGAAAATTTGATTGAACTAAAGACGCTCATAGGAAGAAAACAGTTTGTCATACAAAGCTCTGGTGGTCGCATTCGATTCTAAAAATTAAATTCTGGTTTTAATTAGTGAAAAAACAATACCTTCATTTCAAGAGTTTTCGATGTAGGGCGCTTTTGAAAATTACAGCCCCTATTTTTCACCCCTTAGACTGACCAAAAGCTTCCCGGTACAAATAGACCTCAAATGGAGCCCATGTACCAAATGTTACCTAAGTACCAGGTAATTGCAAATAGGTAGACGGTCGGACCCAAAGAGGGCCCCAATAATCCCCGATGAGCCTCGAGCGCCCTCCTGCCTTCATCTCTATGTTGTTGATTTGGACCCTAAGCTGCTAAGTTGTTCGTAGCCACCAGTCAGTACCGCCCTGAATCTTGCAACTCGCACTTCTGCTAGGCAGGATATAGGTATAGTAAAATATTTTTTTCGGCGGTTTTCTCTGCAAGTGCAGGATTTTGAATTTTCATTTTTCAATCTGTATTGCCTTCGCATAATTTTTCCATTTGATTGAAAGTGTTATCACTGTGGACTCTTCGTCACTAATAATTGTATTTGCTGGAGCTGTGTCTCAGCGCGATCTTCTGGCTTGGATCTTCTCTAGCAGAACAATCTCCTATCTTCAGTTACCTACTTTACTTTCCTTACAGTTTCACGTCCTTTGAAGACCTATCGCATTGGTATCTTTAATCTTGTAGGTACCTACTGTATTCTTCCTCATAGGTATCAATATTGATAATTTCTGTACAGCACTATGTGCTTCTTCTTCTTTTTTTTTTTTTTTTTGGTTTAGCCCATGAGGCACCAGATCGCCATCTTGGCAGTCCGGGGATTCTTCATACCTTGAAACGTAAACATCAAAATCTGAGAAGGGTTTAATTTTTTTTCTTGATCAATTATGTTTCATGTTGCTTGTGAAAATTTGTTATTTAGATTCGGCAGTCATAAATGAGACCCCTGCGAAATTTATGCTTCTTGGGGTTACCAGATGCAAATTTACCTCACCCAGCAGATCATGGACGAGCTCAGTTTGTTATTCGCAATCAGCAGTTTGACCCACAGTTTGTCCATTTCAGTGTCACAATTAGTACATAGGTATCATTATTAATACAAGTACAAATAATACAAGTATTAAGTACATAATGATGCTATGTTCCTGTCTACCTTGAGTACCCCCTTTTTTTGAGCGACTTCAAAACGGACGAAGATTTTTTTTATAAGTCTGAACTCCTTCCATTTCTTTATTCTGGTACCAACTAGTCTAATTCTTTCTGAAATGTGTTCTACTAGTCTCCGTGGTGGTCTTGTTCCAAATGGATTTAATTTTGCTTTGTTGAAAGTGTCAAAAATTAGTGAACTTACTTGGAACTTCCACTGTAACCTTCCACTGAGGCGTTGATACTAAAATTAAAGGTCTGATTGCAATATTTAAAATGAGATGTTTTATGAGGGGGGTTCCGAATATCGAAAAATGAAGCAGGGGGGTAGTAAGGGGGAAATAATAGAGGGTTATTCGCGCAGAACCTGCATAATCACCATCGCGCGTGGTTATGCATGTTCAAGTAGATAAGTTTGCCAACCACATATGAGGGATATCTAAAAGTTAGTTGACGAGAGCACGTGTAGCACATAGCTCTCTCGTCATCCTTAACATGGTTGACAGGTAATGGGATAGGAGGTCATCTGAACTGCTAAGTACCGACCAAATATGAGGGACATCGAACAGCTAGGAGATGAGAGGGTGGTCTAACAAGTGTGTGGCACATAGCTTCCTCGTCATCCATAACAAGGTTGGGTAGGTAATGGGATGGGATGTAGTCACCTCATACATATTATTACACATATTACATTAGGGATATTGAACAGTTGAATGATGGGAGGGTAGTCTACCAAACGGGTGTGGTATCAGCGATTTAATTTTGTACATTAACCAGAATCTGCAAGAACTGCATTTTACCAACAGTATACCCATATTAGAGTTTCCTCTCTGGATTCGACCTTCGGTAATTCCTCTAATCGATTTCGAATTTTACGCCTCACATTGAGTTTCATGTCGCTCTCGATTGCATCAAATAATTCTATAGCCTTTTTTACGCCCCAACGGGTAAAAAAAGGAGTCAATGAATCCCGTTTTCTGTCCACTCGGCTGTAAGTAATTAGATTACTAGAGAAATTCCATTAAACGAGGACGGAGGGTTTCAATTCACGATGATTTTATCAGCAGGTTTGTATATACCAGTGAAGTTCAAAGTTAGGCACGCGTATTCAAATGTTCACACTCATTGAACCAAAAATGGGAGCGGTTCAATAATTTGACAGCAAGATTCTCAATGTATTCCAATAATACCGTGTGATGCTTTTCGTTTCACTACCACACAATTATATATATCATCTCAATTATGTTGATCTAAGACTCAGTAAGCCATTGTTAAATACGTTCACTGATTTGGAATGTTTTCTCTTCGATTGACGATTACTGGCTAATATTTTTGGTTAGTGATGAGTTCGATGCTTAATATCATGATAATCTGTGTTGATATCCTTTCCTGAGTACCTACCTTCTTGTGTATAATATAATCTATTATCTGAATGGCCGGATAAGCTATTATCTGGGAACGATAGATCGTTACTTGTAAACCATCTCTCTCTCTCTCTCACTCTCTCTCTTTCTCTCACACTCTGTCCCCCTCTTCGACCAAGGTGGGAATATACATCATTATCACCTTCTAACTTCGACTGGCCAATTTTTATCAAATTTCTTAAGTCAGTACCTTCTATTAGGAAGGAAAAGCCAAACTAGTAAGGTAAGTATCCCGTTCACCTCTAATTCTGTAAGCGAAATAGGAATCCACTGAACCGACTAGTGGAGTAAATTCCTGTGAATCAAAAAAAAAAAAAAAAAAAAAATACCAATAGGTTTGAACACTCGTAAGACTGAACAAAAAACATTGACTGGAGATCAGACATGAGTTAGGTTCTAGATATAGAACTAGGTAGATACTCGCAGGTTCCATTATTCCGTAAGGTTCAAACACCTATTTCCATGCAGCAAGAGTATGTTTTAAAACAAACAACTTATTCCATACGAAATTAAGCCAAAGTTACTTTTATCTTTCATAAAATTATCGATGATTTATTTATGTGGCTGAAGAAGGGTAGTAGAAAGCAGCGTGATTGGTACTATAGATTGAACCACTACCCTTCATCTGCCGTATTTACTTGAAGTAAGTCGCGTAATTTAACATTCTAGACGCAGTAACTCAATCAAATTTGAAAACAATTGCAAAGTTGGAGGTACACCAGAAAGCTGATTAAATTTTAATATTTTTGAGTAATCTCACAACTTGCAGATTTGTTAAAAAAAGTGAAAAAATTTCAAAATTCTCCAAAATTGTGCTTTTTAAAAAAATTGCTGTTGTCTATTGTATTTATTTCATGATACACTTCAAAAAAAAAAAAAAAAAAAAAAAACAGCACTACAGCTTACACTGTTCTTACAGCAAATTTTATGGTGATATCGAAAATGTGGTTGATAGTTGAGAAAAGTGGTTACAGCTTCCTCCAATCTGTAACCCGAATATAGATGATCGGATGCAAAGTAGTAATTAAAATATCAACAGTCTATAAGTTTTTGCACGACCCTCACCCTCATAGGGGACCATCTACACGCCACAATCCCTCAAAATGTCATCGAATCTGGGTGAACAGATGTAGACGAAAAATTAAGAAACATTAAAAGTTTGCGCTTGCGCAGAGGCTATTATCAATCTGGGATCAATGGGAAATATCTCCATTTCCATCCCCAAAAATTTCATTGAAATCAGACAATCACTTTATATAGTTTATTGCGTTACAAGAATTTCATGACAGATAGACACGGAACCGAATTTTGTCAGGAAGGACCAGAATGTGAAACGTGTGTGGAAGTTTTGATTTTGGACAATTTTTTAAAACAATGATTATGTGAAAACAATGTATCCGCTACTCTGATACACTCAGAAGCAAAATTTGGGTTTTTACGGTGGAAAACATTGTTTAAAACAAATAACCCCTTTGAAAAATCATTTCTCGGCAACGGATTGACCTGGAAAAAATGCGAATGAGCATTCAGTTCCCCTTCTTAATAATGCATTTTTACCTGAATTGTTTCGTCAAAATCGTCATAACAACTCTGTATAATAGTAATGGTTGTTCAATTTCTATGACCGTTGGTTCCCCTACCCTCAGATTAATGAATGATTTTGAGGAATTTCTAAAATATTCGTGGACTTATCAACTTCCAATGAAAGTTGCACACTCATACTTTCAACGGTTTAACTTGTAGAAGAAATTAAACGAAACAAGTTAACCCAAGTTCAAGTTGTAGCGGGTTGTGCAAAAGAACGTGTCTCGAACGTGATATGCCCCAAGAAAACTTTTTCCATGAAGACGGAAACTACTAAAAGTAGCCCTCGATGTTTACTGAACTCAAAGCTGTATCCTGGAAACTTGAAAATGGAAGGCGTCTCCATCGTTCAATAGTTGTAGCATTCGAAGACTATAAAAGTTTTCGAAAGTTTCTGAGGCAATATCTTGCACCCTCGCCAACGCACCTTTAGTGAATGAAAGCAGGGTAAACAGCGTCTAGACTGGACGATATTGCTTCAAGTTCAAATGCCCAGTCGAGGTAAATCACGAAAATGAAAATCTATAGGAGGTTTTTAATCCGTTAACATTTCATCTTTTTTCATTTTTTCCCTTGTCTTATTCATTACAGTGCACAATTAATCCTAAAGTATCTATACATAGTAACAGTGCGACTTCATTTGTCTGGGCGAAATCGCACCTCCATGGCCTATCGTCACGTCACGACTTACGAAAGCGTTACCATGTTCATTTTAACAAATGGAATGTGAACATTTGTCGGGAAGTAAACATTAAACTAATTTTTTGGTGGAAAAATGGAGTAAAATCAATCATTATTAAATGATCTGACTGTTCAACTGTGGCTCTACCGTTCATCGTTTTTTTTTTTTTTTGCGTGAATACAAGTGTATAAATAAAATTAATATTGCAAGCATAATTTTCTCACTAACAGTCGTATTTTGCCAAAAATTGAAGGATAGCTAGGGAAAGATTTTTGACTATCTCCATGAATTGAGAACCTAGTAGGGACTTTATTCGACTGGAGGGTGAGGAAATGTTCGAGATCCAGGTGTAGTTTATATCGTCTTCAGGTTATGTGGAATTCAAACCCACTTCGAAAACACCTCATTTTCTCTCACGTAGAAACTCCGCTCGGGACCGTTTAAACGTTAGTTTATACGTAGGAGAGAATGTGGTCTTTTTAAAAATTAATATTTCTATTATACGCTGTTTTAGGGTGCATCGTCAGTTCTAGGGGACTCGCCTGCTGCTCCTTTATCTCCTTCTCCCACTGTGGGCACATCTTCCTTTTCAGGATCCTCCTCAGTTCTTTCCACTTCTCGGCATCTTACTCACGTAGCTTCTGGTGTTTAATTTTGAGGGTCAATCACAGTTGTGCTCGCAGCCAAATTCTTTCAGCCGTGCTAACATGATATTCAATACGAGTGGGTATGTCCATTCGACAATTGATATTGCTGCTGTTACCAAGTTGTTCATATACCATTTCAGATAGATTTGATTATGATGTTGCATTCAGATGATCACGACGTGAACATTTTCTCGAATGAGTTGGAGCAGGAGGGTTCGAGCTGTTGTACATCCGTTCTGGTTCACCCTGTAAGCTCTTGACCTTGATCTACAGCATTGACCACATTCATAAGTGGGTTGACTCTACTGAAATACCGATCCATGGCCAGTCTAAATAACAGGGAGATTTTGATTCACTGCAGAATGGTCGTAGTTCAAATTTTTCCATTTGCAATTCGTGCATTTCATGATTCTGGGCTTATATTTGGTGGTAGCTTGGTCATTGAGCAAGTTTTTGAAACATGGAAAACCAGCACATCTAGCACATACTCTTTCAGACCTTTGGCTGCCGTAAGTCCATATCCCTTGTCCTGAAACACCTAGTAACCTCTGTCAGTATGTGTCAGATAGGACGCAAGAATCCAGGTTGATATTGTAGGAATCCACTCCAGGATCAGGAAAATCATGTGTTTATTTTGGTTGATGTTTTGTTGACATGAATGAAAAATCTTGTTGTTGTGTTTTTGGTCTTTGACAAAGTTATTTCAGGAAAAATACATAAGGTGTCGACTTTGAAAAGTTGTTGGATTTTACATTTGGGGGCCCGTCTAAAACAAACAAAGGTTTAAAGGAAAGGAGAAGTTCAAGAATTGATCTTGAAAAAAGAGAATTTGTGAAAGACCACGATGCCTCGAACATCTTCGAAAAGAACGCCAACTCGACGAACCATATCGACTCGCCAGTGCCCAGTTCCTGCTATTTCATCCCCAAATTCTTCCCCGAATCTGACTGAAGGGGATAGAAATCTTGAGGGTCGGGTACTAGCCATGGAGACTGCTCTTACTCAAATGCAAGACCAAATTACTACGTCTGCACAGCATCTTGAAGAGCTCATACGAGACGCTATAAGGCCACAAAATGTTGAGAGGCAAATGATGCAAAGTGAGCCACATACAAGTCTAGGTAATCCTTGTATGCCATCTTCAGCATACTCAACTCAACCTCAAATGGAAAGTGTGCACAATACAACATGCCCAACCCAACCAACTTTTTGTGTCACAACAGAAAGTAAGCCTATGCCTTACGATGGGACAGTAGCGTGGGAAGAGTATAGAGGACATTTCGAAGCACTCTCCAGTGTGAATGGTTGGAATGATATCAGGAAAGGACAACAGCTAGCGAGTGTGTTGAGAGGTGCAGCGCTGACGGTTTTGAATAACCTTCCACTCACAGAACAGCAACAGTACTGTTCTCTATCACGGGCTATAGCAGCTAGGTTTGGGCAGGAGCAGCTCGCTCCTAGGTGGCAGGCAGTTTTAGACATTCGTAAGCAGGGTGACACAGAGTCACTTATTCAACTAGCCACTGACATAGAGCGAATGACCCGAAGTGCTTACCCAGGTTGGCCAAATTCATACAGAGAAACCATTGCAGTGAGATCATTTCTTCGGTCCTTGAAGAATCCAGAATTGAGCCGTATGTTGACACTTGGAGGACCCTTTCTAACTGTGCAGGACGCATTGACCAAGGCTCAAATGTTAGAAGCTTCAGTTGAGAAGGCCGCTCTCAACGAACAAGGGGAAAGAAGAGAGGGAACAGGCACTCAATGCTGGGGCTGCAACCGTTCAGGCCACCGAAAAGCACAATGTCCTAATAAGCCCGAGAGAGTAGAAGGAAGAGGAAATGTGTATTCAAAGAGCCATCCGGAAAACTGATTCGAGCCAGGAGCAATGGTCAGGGCCTGACTCGGAATAATCCTGGCCACTTAGCAATTATTTGTTCTACCAGATTAGGAAGAAGGGCTTGTTTTGTTGAAGCCAAATTATGGGGGAAAGTTTACTTTCTACTAGTGGACACTGGGGCGTCTGTATCCATTCTGCGCCCAGATATAATCAGAGAAAGACAACAGAATCTGAAGAAACAATCGGTATTTCAACATTTGCACACAGCTTCAGGTGGAAAGATGGAAGTTCTTGGTGAGTGCACTGTTGAAATAGCAATAGGCGACGAATTTTCACGAAGGCACACTTTTTTGATCGCTCCTATTAGAGATAAAGCCATTTTAGGAGCTGACTTCCTACAAAAATTTGGTGCATGCGTTGATTTCAAACGGACTGTGCTGCGAATTTGTAATAGGGAGGTACCCCTCGTAAAACGCTGGAACTGTGTAGAAAGAGTTCTCCAAGTGGCTTTGAAACAGGTTGAGCCAGAACAACGACCAGAAGACCCACAATGGGTAACAAAGGCGATGAAAGCGTCTGATTTATGCCCAGGGTCTGCTCATTATGATAAAGTGAGATTGTTACTTTTACAGCACAAATCCTCATTCGCTGAAGAAGGTAAACCATTGGGGCGGACAGACGTGGTACAGCATGCGATCAACACAGGAGATTCGATTCCTATCAAACAACCCCCAAAATGTAAAATCCAACAACTTTTCAAAGTCGACACCTTATGTATTTTTCCTGAAATAACTTTGTCAAAGACCAAAAACACAACAACAAGATTTTTCATTCATGTCAACAAAACATCAACCAAAATAAACACATGATTTTCCTGATCCTGGAGTGGATTCCTACATTGCCTCCCACTCTTCTTAAGGCCTGCCCTCAGGCCTGATTTCAGCTCTTGTCAACCTATTTGCATGTAGTAAGCGAGTAGTGCGTTCCATCTTGACTTGGAAAAGGACATCGTTTTTCTTCGCCACTATCTTGTATGGTCCCGCCCATGCTGCCTGCAGTTTAGGACATTTTCCAACTGTTCTCCGGGGGTTGTAAACCCAAACCAAATCTCCGACAGTTAGTTGAGGTATTTTGGCTCGACGGTCGTGCACTTCCTTCTGCGTTTTCATCTGGATTTGAGCCTCATTTTGCGCGAATTCTCTTACAGTCTCTAGGTGAGATCTCAGTTGAACTGCGTACAATGTCTCGAGCGGTGGTTGTAGTAAGGCAGGCCTCATCAATGTCCCTGGTAAATGTAGTTCTCGGAAACTGATGCAAGATGTAGCAAAGCTAATGGGATACCATAGAACTCGATCCTCACCTCTTCATCCCCAATCAGCAGGATTGGTAGAGCGGTTAAACCGCACACTGAGCAAAAATTTGGCAATTTTCGTAAGTACCCACCATCGAGACTGGGATGAGAAAGTTCCTTTCTTCTTATTGGCATATCGCTCTGCGCCACAGCGAACTACAGGATTATCCCCAGCTCAACTTGTGTATGGCCGAGAACTACATTTACCAGGGACATTGATGAGGCCTGCCTTACTACAACCACCGCTCGAGACATTGTACGCAGTTCAACTGAGATCTCACCTAGAGACTGTAAGAGAATTCGCGCAAAATGAGGCTCAAATCCAGATGAAAACGCAGAAGGAAGTGCACGACCGTCGAGCCAAAATACCTCAACTAACTGTCGGAGATTTGGTTTGGGTTTACAACCCCCGGAGAACAGTTGGAAAATGTCCTAAACTGCAGGCAGCATGGGCGGGACCATACAAGATAGTGGCGAAGAAAAACGATGTCCTTTTCCAAGTCAAGATGGAACGCACTACTCGCTTACTACATGCAAATAGGTTGACAAGAGCTGAAATCAGGCCTGAGGGCAGGCCTTAAGAAGAGTGGGAGGCAATGTAGGAATCCACTCCAGGATCAGGAAAATCATGTGTTTATTTTGGTTGATGTTTTGTTGACATGAATGAAAAATCTTGTTGTTGTGTTTTTGGTCTTTGACAAAGTTATTTCAGGAAAAATACATAAGGTGTCGACTTTGAAAAGTTGTTGGATTTTACAATATGATATAACCTACCTGGTTGCAGAAGCTCCTTCCTGAGAGCCTGAGAAACTCTTGCAACTCAGATGCAGTCATTGTAAGGCACTCCTTGCATTCAACTTTCTTTCCATTTTTACCAGTTGCACCCCGGACTGAGAGAGCCCCATATGTATTCCAATATACCAACTGCATTGAATGGACTATGTGGGTATTCCAGTTGCGCTTGTGTTTTACATACCATATGCGATTTTCTACATATCAACTCTGTACAAAGACGAGGAATGTGAAACCAGCAAGTTGACAGAATCCTTTGGGCTACCATTTCTGACTCCTGTAGACGTGCCTAATGTATTCATACTGGACATGCTTCCTGTGATGCGTCTTGATAAGGCTGTCTTCAGGTTTCCGATCTTCTTGAAAATTGCATGTAATCAACAGCCCCTTTTTGCCTCGCCTTTGGGCCCCAGACATGATTGGATCGAAGATAACTACTCGCACTATCGCATGTGAGGTATTTTATTAATAATGTGGACAGCAATTTACATCCAGACTTCTGATGTATTTGTAAGGTGCAACTGGCATAACTGAACGATGACAATCCTGGGCGAAAATGGTTTCACCTTCGGAGCACAACTAGTATGTTCATGTCGGGATTAGGGCGCAACTGGTATACAGCCGAAAGAATTAACAAAGACGTTTTGTAGCTCCTAAAACTCAGAGAAAAGAACCCTCACTCAGGGTTCGTATAGGCATCAGGCTAGACCTTCCTTTTGATTGGGCGATTAACACGCCGTGCCTTCACCATGAGAGGTGTGTGTGTTATACGCTATTTCTCTACTATGAACCCAGCATCAACTAGCTGGTTGGTCAGTCTGACACCTTGTTTGGTGGTAGCACCACCTCTACTTGTGATGCACCCATTGGCAAAATGATGAGGGTCCCCTAACAATTTCATTGTGGTCACATGGTACTGGCATATATTGGCGTGGTCAGATGAAGAATGTTCTTTACATATATGCAAACGTAGAAATATCTTCAACCAACTATTCTCAGAATTTGTTTGATTTCGCTCAAAACGCGTGTAGAGTAGTTGTAGATTGACTTTAAGATGATCTTTCATGAATCGAGTCACACATACAATCATGTAGGTAAGTAATGGATACACGTCTAACAATTCTACTTTGCGGAATTTCCATTTCCATTTATTGTGAGGGTCATCCAAAATCGGGTCTATAAAAATCAAAAGTTTTACTCGTATTTTGTTAATTATTAATTATGTAAGTAATTAACTAGGCAATGTCTGTTTGCAGTTAATTCCTTGTTACGGATGGAACTATTCAGAATTGGTACTAGTGGGAGAGTACTTCTTGTAACGATCCCCCTATGAACTTCATTGCTATCGAACCTATAGAAGGTGTCGTGTCTGCATTCCTTGGAGAGAAGAGTTGGGGACCAACTCCATGATTAATACTTATGAATTTCAATAATTGCGACCACTATAAGCTAATTCAATATTAATAAGATCACTGTAACAACAAAATATACCTATTACAGTTTCTGGATCTT
Organism: Apolygus lucorum; assembly: GCA_009739505.2. NCBI lineage: Eukaryota > Metazoa > Arthropoda > Insecta > Hemiptera > Miridae > Apolygus > Apolygus lucorum. Next base: position 68,384,590 of record CM019176.2, on the reverse strand, counting down.
GGTGACATTTGCCGATTTAAAAAACTTGAATGTATAAAATCATACATCCGTCCGTGATAATTACTGCCAAATTATGTTTGCGATGCAAGGAAGAACATTTACACCAAGATTTGAACTGGTTGGGTTACAAAGAAACCGTGTATTCCAATATTTGAGACGTTTGAGACATGTTGGACGAAATTCGTGGACTAATAAAGTGATAAACACCACGTTTAAATGATATTATACTGTCACTACTATACTCGGTCTCTTTTATCGCTCTTCCCTTCCCATATGTCTTATAGTCGTATCATTCGTATCTTACCACCCTTTATTATGCTAAATGCACTTATTCATTGTTGATATTTGTCTAACTTGAGTATTATACTCGTAAATGGGCTCCGGCGCAATCTAGGTCGTGTCGTGAAAAGATGTAACGACGTTCTAAACAGCGCATGAGGCAAAACATGTTCCCGATAATTTGTATTTTCCCGTTTCCTCCATCATTTCGAGTGTTTTCCTCACGCTCTGATGAAATGGGAGGGCATATTGGGTTCCAGCGTCACGAGTTATTCCACCGGCTTAAAGTGAGCTGCAGGCGTAAATTGGAGAGTTATTGGGTTAATGAGGATTACAACGTAATTTTCAATTAATTAACTGAACGCGTGTTCGTACTCTCCGACCTAATCAACCATCGGTGTGTAGCTGATACCTACGTACATACGTGATTGTGTTCATGTGAAGCCGTCGACGATTCTTTAGTGAGCTTACTCGTGGATCCTATTTAGTCATTCCGCCTATACCATTTAACTTATCTAGTACCACATGTCTCGAATTCACACTAATTACCTCATCAAATAGCCGTTTGAATGCAATTGCACCAAGAACTAGGGATTACATTATTTAACCCTCCAGTGGTAGACCTCTTCTCACTCCGCAAATGATAGACCCAGGAGCGCGGCGCTCTTTCGGTACTTCCTTCCAAATAAATCAACATTTTTATCATATTTTTGAATGTTTTTCGGTCTGATAGCGATATTCAATTCATCTCCTGGTGTATCCAAAGGTGTTCAATGGAAAACATAGTGGTAAGTATAAACAGTTTTTTATTAAACTCAGAAATACGTGATGATACAAATAGTTTTTTTTTACCTTTATAAGTAGGTACTCCAGATATGCTCATCGAATACTAAACGTATTTATATCCCAGAGCTGCATTTACCAATGGTAAGGAAGGTGGCACAAAAGTTTAAGAATTTTGATATTGAAACAATGAAAATGCACATTGAGTTGGAAAAGTCTGAACTTGATTTGGAAAAGTCTGACTTTGTGTTGGAATATTCCGAATTTGACCTCAAGCAACTGCAGCCATTACTTGGTATCAGAAGGGCGCTCAGTCATTTCATACAAGATTAAAAAATAAAAAATAAACAAGGGGAGCGATTTGACACTTTCGCGGTGTTTTGCAAGAATGCGAATCCCCTGAGGGTGTCGGGTGGCAGAGAGAATAGTAAGGACCCGCATGGATAGCCAGTGTGAACCACAGTATTCAAAATACGGGCCTAGGGAGCTCCGCGCTCCGGGGTCACTGAAGGGTTAAGAACACTTAAAATTTCAGGAACTTTTACATGGACAGTAGAATGTTCACAAAGGTAATTGGTATTCTAGAACGATAACCTCGCTGATTGGTCTTGGGACTGATCCCTGTGGTAAATTGACTTTAATATTGAATGACAATATCCAATTCCATTAATCATCAATAAGTCCATTCAATATACTATAAAATGCATCGACAGGCAGATCTATTATTCCTATCATAAATCATGGGATTGAAACGTAGCGACTCGTGGACAACGGAAGCAACCTCCGAGGGGCCTACCATCTAAGCAAACTCATTAGGAAACAAGATCTCTGAACTTTTTAGGGTTCGAATCCTTCTCGAAACCTTTTCTGTAAAGTTTGTCACATTTTTGTGACCACACAAAAATGATTATTTTTTATTCATGACATGATTGTTTTCACTTATCAAGGTTGAAAGAAACAATTCTCCAAAATCAAAATTTCCACTCGCGTTTTACATTTCAGACCTTCCTGAACAGTTTTGGTTCCTTTTCTGTCTGACTGTCAGTGTCACAGCCTTAACTTTTACATTTATCATTCAATTTCGAAGACATTTTCAGGGATTGTGCGGATTGACGTGTAGAATCCCCTATAATGATAGTGTAAGATACTTGTAGATTGATATCTTGAGATTAACTTTCATCTATACAATCGAGTTTTGGATACGAAAAAGCTATGTGCCACAACCACTTTGCAGAAGTTCTTTAAAAATGTATGGAACCCATCAAATTCGATTTGAATATGTAATTTTTTGTGGAAATAGACAACGTTTTAATTGATTCACTCCTTCTGGCTCATTATTTTCAATAATGGACCTTTAAAATCGAATAGGAAAAAAATGGTTTAACCCTCCCTCAAATTTCTATAGTTTACGTTTCAAAATTCGTACGCAGAATCCAAAAATCAAATAAACATTTATCCGTCTAACCGCCCTTCGCCGTACGTGGCACTTTATTAAGTTACCATGGACCTGTTTTGATGTAATTTGGTATATGCGCTCCATTTTGGGTATAGTTGTGCCCCAAAGCTTTTGGTTATTGTGAGTTACTTGTACGCGGGGGAGGGGGGGGATAGGTGTTGAAATCGTCAAAACATTTTAGCTCTAAAACTTACAAGCCTTATTGAAAGGTGGGCCTCAGAGGCTGCGCTTTGTTAGAATTGGTTAAGTAGTGGTCCTTGTTAGTATCTTGAGGATAAGGGAGAGGCTATCGCGCAATCGAGTATCCAATTGATTAGCATGTTCTTAACCACATAAGACGTAGGAAAATCATAATTGTTCTTGCCAGAGATGTTGTTTTAACTTCAACGAATGTAAATTGTTCTTGCCAGAGATGTTGTTTTAACTTCAACTGTTGGTGAATTGGAAACCAACAGGTGTTGATTTTGTTTATATTCGGGAAATAGTCGTTTCCATTGTTCTGTGTGTTTTTGCCATGATAGAAAATATATTTTGTATTGAAGAAAAAGACTAACAAGGGTTATCAGGCTCAGATCACGCAATTAAAAAAAAAAAAGTAGATGAAATGACAGAGGAAGACGACGGGAGCAACAAAACGAAAGTGAGTGGCATTGTGAAGTTGAACCGGAAAAACTACAAGACATGGTCGTTCAACATTCGACTTGAACTAGAAGATCAAAATCTGTTGGACGTAATCACCACCGAAAACGATACGGAGTTTGAAGGACTTGATGCTGGAAAAAAGAGGAAGGCGTACAGGTTAATAGCCAGAAGTATCACAGAAGACATCCAGAATGATATACTCGATATCACGTGCCCCAGAGATTTGTGGAGAAAATTGGCCTCCAGATTTCAACCCCAAACCAGGTTACGACGACTGCAAGCCTCAAAAAGTTTGTATACAGCCAAAATGAAGTCAGATGAAGACATGGAAAGTTACATAAACCGGGTTTTGGGATATGCTTCAGAGGTAGTGAAATCTGGAAGTGCTAGAATCTGTGATGAACAAATATGTAACGTCCTTATCAATGGCTTACCTGATGACTATGAAACCATTGTTAGTATGGTATGTACCTTCAAGGACGATGAATATACGCCTGAGAAATTGGAGAGTTTATTGTGTGGTGAATATAAAAGAAAATCCATCAAGAAATCAGAAACGGAGTTGACTGAAGATTCAAAAGCACTTTTGATTCAACGAGAATTCAGAAGGAAGAATTTCAGCTGTTATAACTGTGGAGGAGAGGGACACATTGCGAAGTTTTGCCGGAGAAAGAATCAAGGAAGTAATCGTGGAAACGTAGATGAGAACAACAAAAATGTGAATCAATCATCTTTAGTGTGCTTGAACGCTGTAACCTGTTCCAGCAATAATGTATGGTTAATTGACAGCGGCGCAAGTAGCCATTTTACTCCCAAAAGATCTGATTTTTTCACATATGAAGAGTTCAAAAGCCCTCAGGTAGTTACTCTAGCATCTAACATAAGCTGTCGTATTGTTGGAGTAGGCACGGTGAGAATAGTCTCAAGAACGAGGCATGGTACGACTAATCTCAATTTGAAAAATGTGTACCATGTTCCTGATTTTCACTTTAGACTTCTGTCAATTGCAAGAATTGAAATGAATGGACATAGAGTAGTCATAGAGAACGGTTGTTGCCAAGTCTTTGATAAATCTAGAATTGTGATAGAGGCTGAAAGGAACGATTCTAATATATATGCATTCCAGGAATTCGATTCGGTTCAGACTGCCCAAGTGTCAAATGTCAAATTGAATAACTGGCATGAGAGACTTGGACATATCAGCCGAGATACAATCGAGATGATGTTCAAGAGAGAATCAGTTCGAGGCTTGGATTTGGTACTTACTAAAGAAGGAAATCCAGAAGTTTGTGATGCTTGCCTCAAAGGTAAAAGTACTCGTCATCCATTTCCAAAAGCAAGTAGATTAGTAACGCGAGATTTGTTGGAGGTTATTCATTCTGATGTGTGCTCTTTGCCCATTGAATCTTACTCAAAGTATAAATATTTTGTAAGTTTTATTGACGATTTTTCAAGGAGGGCAACAGTTTATTTTCTGAGAAAAAAGGATGAAGTTGTGAATTGTTTCAAACTTTTCAAACAAATGGCTGAGAAACAAACGGGTAAGGTCATAAAATGCTTGAGAAGTGACAATGGTCGAGAATATTTGAACAAAGTTTTAGCAAATGAGTTGGACAAATATGGTATTGTGCGTCAATTATCCTGTCCATACAGCCCACAGCAAAATGGTGTTTCTGAGCGCTTCAACAGGACTGTGCTTGACTTGGCAAGATCAATGTTGATTGCGGCTAACGCTCCTAAGTGTTTCTGGGCTGAGGGGGTAAATACTGCTTGCTACATCCGAAATAGATGCCCCAGGGATGATGGGAAAACACCAGAAGAAATATGGAGCAAAATGAAGCCAAGTGTAAGGCATATGCGTCCTTTTGGTTGTAAAGCGTATGCCCATGTGCCAAAAGAAGTTAGGAAGAAACTTGATGATCGTGCTGAAGAATGTGTCATGTTGGGTTATGCAGGAGCTTCTAAAGGATATAGATTATGGAATTTGAAGAAGCAGAGACTAATTATAAGCAGAGATGTGGTATTCATTGAGAAGGAATTTCCATTCAGTAAAGAAAAGGGGATTTATGAAGATAAAACTTATTCTGATTTTGAAACAGAGGGTAGAGTAAGTATTAGCAGAATAAAAGAACTTGGAGATGAAAGAACAAATAATGAAGTTGAAGGAAGAATTTATTTAGAAGCAGAAGTTACAGATTGCGGTGATGAATATCAAGGTCCTATTGAAGATGAGAGCCTTTCTATTGAACAACAAGCCACAAGAAACAATGGAGAACAAGACCAAGATCTCGAGACACCCGAGAAGATGATTCTAAGAGATAGAAGCCATTTAAGAAAACCAGATTATTTTTGTTGTACAACGGCAACACGAGAGATCGAACCAAAAACATATAAACAGGCAATGACGGGTAAAGATCGTGAATTATGGGCAGCAGCAATTCAGGAAGAGTTAACCTCCTTAGACATGATGAAGGTTTGGGAACTGACGGATCTACCCGTTGGTAAAACTGCAATTGGATGCAAATGGATTTTCAAGGTAAAGTATTTGGCCGATGGATCGGTTGATAGGTACAAAGCTAGGTTGGTGGCTCAGGGATTTACTCAAAAGGAAGGGGTTGACTTCGATGAAACGTACAGTCCGGTGATAAGCTTACCAGCTGTTAGATTGATCCTAAAGTTGGGAGTGAGAAATGGTTGGCTCATTCATCAGATGGACGTAAAGACTGCCTACCTAAATGGAGAACTGAAAGAGGAAATCTATATGAAACAACCAGAGGGAGCAATGGAATGTGGGGCTAAGAAGAAAGTTTGCAAACTACTGAAGAGCTTGTATGGGCTAAGACAATCTGGAAGGTCGTGGTATGAAACTCTAGATAGGAAATTACAAGAAAGTGGCATGAAGAAATGTGTGTCAGAAATGTGCATATATTTTAAGAAAGTTGAGTCCAAAATTATGATTATTCTTGTGTATGTGGATGATTTGATACTAGTAGCATCAGATATAACTACAATGAATTTGTTGAAATCAATGTTGAAGCAACACTTCGAAATGAAAGATATGGGTGAACTAAATTACATTCTCGGAATTGAGGTTAAAAGACAAAAAGATGGTTCATTGCTGTTGAACCAACAAAAATATATCAAAGACATTTTGACAGAATTCAATTTGCAAGAGTGCAAACCAGTACCAACACCGATGGATTCGCAACAACTGCTGTCTAAGGCGAGCTGTCCGACTACAGAAGAAGAAAGAGTTCACATGGAAACTGTGCCATATAGGAGGTTGGTCGGTAAGCTAATGTACCTTGCTCAAGCTACGCGACCCGACCTGTCATTTGTAGTTTCCAAACTTGGTCAGTTTGCTTCAAACCCAGGAAGAGTTCATTGGGTAGCTGCTAAGAGATTTTTACGCTACCTTCAGGGAACTTCGGGGCATGCATTTGAAATTGACAAACATGGAGAGGAAATCGTAGCGTACTCTGATTCGGATTGGGCAGGCTGCAAGGATGATAGACGATCCACATCAGGATTCATCGTGCTGTTAGGAAGTACGCCAATTATTTGGAAGTCCAATAAGCAAACCTGTGTGGCACTTTCCACAATGGAAGCCGAGTTTGTCTCTTTGGCAGCAACTGCTGTAGAAATTGTTTGGCTAAAGTTCATTTTGAAAGAAATGGATTGGTCGTTGAAAGTCCCACTGGTCAAATGTGACAACCAAGCTGCCGTCAATTTCGCAAAAGGTAATAGCGTGAGCTCCCATTCCCGACATATTGATATCCGTTACCATTTTGTACGGGATATGATAAAGAATGGATTGTTGGAAATCGAATACGTGCCAACGGAGGAAAACATTGCCGACATCTTCACGAAGCCTCTTTCCAGGATGAAGAATGAGCAAGTACTGAAAAGAATTGGCGTGAAAAAGGAAGAAGAGAAAAACAAGCCGGAGTCTGTTGGTGAATTGGAAACCAACAGGTGTTGATTTTGTTTATATTCGGGAAATAGTCGTTTCCATTGTTCTGTGTGTTTTTGCCATGATAGAAAATATATTTTGTATTGAAGAAAAAGACTAACATCAACGAATGTAAGTCTTCTGCGGTTATACCTCTTGGATGATAAATCGTCATTTATCTATTGCAACTGAAAATTTTAAATACAATCCATCAATCAATATTACATTTTACAGTAGTACACTCTTAAAGGGTAAAGTATCTAACGCAGAGTTCTAATGCACTTTATTTATACTTATCTTCCAGTGGTTTGTTTCCAAAACGTAGTGCATCTACGGGTTCATAATATGATCATACTATGATCGTGGACGCGTTGTTCATGCTAATATTCCGTGGATTGTTTCTGTTTGAACCTTCCTCCCGTTACCGAGCGCCAGATTCAAAGTTGCCGCCGTTCGGGCGCCTGCCGCTTGAAGCCTGCGCCGCTGCCCAGTTCTACCGTTTACCGATGTAAGCCTTTGGACGGGGTATCGACTCGATCGGGACTAAAAGATTCTAAAATTGTCGTTACTGTTAAAATGGGGAGTGTAACGGGTTCTAGGAACAACTGAAATGCAATATACTTAAGCTAGAAATTGAATTATACTTAACTTGTAACGTGTCGTTGGTAGCTTGACTCGATACGGCTTGGGAGATGAGGCTGCGTTATACTTTGAAGATACTGTTCGTTACTCTTGAAATGTATGTATATGTTTACCTGTTTTGTTACCAATGCGGTGTATCGGTTGTTGAAAATAAAGAATGAAGTTAAGTTACTCGTTACTTGTGCAATTGATTTTAACTACCTATTGTCCGATACCCGATACTCATGAACCAGAATCAGAACCAGGGTAAATGCTGAAAGAAAGTGTAGAGTGATGCAAAGGTTATTTATTAAAGAATGACTCGAAACTAAGGGTTCCACGACCCAGTTCTGCCTGAAGGGCGTACTACGAGAGGCAAATGTGATTGACTTGATTTTGACTAGGCGTTACAGCTTTCTTAAAAATAGGTTACAGGTACGATACAGGTATGACTTTTTAGTTCTACTATCAACGTTCCAGTTCAGAATACTGTTACTACTTATTGTTACTGAGTTACTTTCCACTGACTACCTAATATTGGCCAATAATTAGGAGTATCACTATGTTCACTCACGTGACGGGGTACCGTAGCTAGTCCGAGCACGATGAGAGGCGTGAAGATCTTGAGAGGGGGAGTAGCTGGGATCGGACTGGATGGCCTCGCGGTTCCTTCGGACGGTTCCAGGGGAGGCAGGACAGAAGCCGGATTCACTGGAGGAGCACCACTCACTGGTTATAGCCTACAATGTTCGACTCGGAGGCAGGAGGACGATTTGTGTACGGATCGATACAGGGTCGATACAGGTACAAGGGAGAAAGCTTCACGGACGAGGGGGTAGGTTTCACAGACAGTGCTGGCAAGGCGCGCTTCTGGGACTGAACTGGTCAGGTCTCTTCCTCACTATTTTACTTCTCCCCTCCTCAGTCCGGCCAACTTAACGATGCCCAAAACAGTTGATCTAGTGGTTTTTCTTGATCAGGGCTCTTCCTTCTGGCTTGACAATTAATGTTGGTTTTTGTGCCCAAGGTGGTGGGAGGGCACGTTGAATGGCCACGCCCATTTGTGTGTGGCTGTTGGGCTTCTCCTCCTGCTGATGATCAGGTCTTACTGGCCTCTGTGGCCTGGGGTCTTCCTGTGTCTAGGGTGGTTCAGGGCTTACTGGCCTCTGTGGCCTGGGGTCTTTCTCCCGAGGGTTGTCAGGGCTTAACGGCCTCGATGGCCTGATAGGGGGAACAGTGAGCTGCTGAGCGGCAGCTCACACCGATGCAATTACAAGTTCAATGCATGCCGGAATTAAGAACAAATACGAGTAATTAAAGTCCTAATTAATTAAGTTCATAAGTACTAATAAACCGTTCAAATACCCCGCAAGTTCAGTATCAGTGTGGCCGGGAATTCACAACTCCCCGGGATCCAATCCACAGTCCGCCATTACTAGCTCCGATGTACGACCGTTCTGCCACGTCCTACTCTGTGCTACCCTTGTTGAATGCTGTGTCATAGAATTATTGTGCAATACACCGTCAATCAAGTTCAGTATTGTGCCGTTCTTCCACCTTCCTATCCCGAGGTATAAACAGTTTCCATCCTCAAATCTCAATGATTATTATCGTTTCTCATGTACCAAGGGGCTCGCACTATACTTTTCAGTATTTTATCCTGAGAGCTTTGGATTTTGATATTTGATTTCTTGAAACATCTCCAGAGCTGAATGCCATAGGTTCATTATTGTGAAGAGAGAAACCCAAGTCTTCTGCGGTAATTATCTCCTAGATGATCTGATACAATTTCGCGGGGCCGCAAACTTTAATGGTCGGAAGAGAGTAGGTAATGAATTAGTTTCATACCGACTATACTATTCATTTGTAGTTATCATGACGATGACGATGACGATAATGATGTCAAATCTCACTATCAGTTGTTACGAAGCAAAGAAGAAGTCACTACCAAACTTGTTCATCCGCACCTGGCAGACTTGACTGCTTTCCCATCCGTAAACTTCGCAGACGAAAAATTGAAATTAATTGTTACGAAAAAAGACGGGATAGACGTTGACGAGGAGCGAAAAGCCTAATGAGTAGAAAGAAAAGAAATAAATGGGCAGTGCTGCGCTCAATCTCGAAGTTTGTTATTCCTAAGCCGCCCCCTCCGGCGAACCGAACGCCCAGTCTTCTAATGAGGATCTCCTACCCTCGTGCGCTCTCTGTCTAATTGCTAGATTAAAATCGCTGCAAACTCCGACCATATTTTTTTATTTCGCAAGTTTCTCCCTCCCATCGTTCCTTTTCCTTTCGGGTCTGGAAGAAATCTTCCCTCCCAACTACCTCCTGCTCTTCCCATTTCTTTTGAAGATTTTTTTCTTTCTTGAATAAAGAGTTTTCAAAATACGAAATTAAACGGTTATACTCCAACCGCAAACTTTTTCTTGAATAAAATTATCTTGACATAACCAAAGAAGTACCTGCTTGGTGTTTGGGATGTTGAAGAAAATGAAGGAAAAAAATCCGCCAGCCTGTGCGAACAGTGTAGTTTCCGTACACTGAATATCATGAACATTATAATATAATTAGTTGGTTAAGAAAAAAGTATTTAGAGAGAAAAATACTGTACCTTCGAGAAATATAATACAAGATTTTCCTGATCATGTTAATTTTCAATTTTAAGCATACTTAGGATTTTTCATTCCTCTTTTGGTTTACTATTTTCAATAATGAACCATTGAAATTGAGCAAGAAGAAAGAAGTTGTACCGCAAAGCTTATGGTTGATGTTAGTCACTTCTAAGGGGTGAAACATTGGGGTGGAAATTTTCAAAAGATCCGCAGCTCGAAACTCTTGAAATAAAGGTATTGTTTTTTTTACCAATTTGAAATATTAGTGAATTTTTAGAATCGGTTGAGACCACCAGGAGCTCAGTAGGGACAAATCGTTCGCTTCTTGCGAGAACTGAAGGGTTGGACTTACTATAAATCAGAAACAAGAAGGTGAATCGCAAAAGAGGCCTAATACCCGTTGACTTCGGCCTAATATCTGACTTCGGTTCGGTTCTTTGCATTGCACTTACCAGTTTACAAATTACCATTGTGAAGGAACCCCTACTCCCTGTTTCTTCGAATTGAGTGTGAAGCTTTTATTTCTTCCAAATAACCTTGATTGTAAAGAAGATTTTGTAGTTGTTAGGTAGTATAATGACAATGGTGTGTTTTCTTCTGGCGAGTGATGTGTACAGAAAAATAATAAACCTTTGTGAAATAATTTGCAGTTTTTTTTATTTCTTCAGGTCCTCGTTCATTTGGAGAGCTTACCAAAATGGCGCATTATCATTGGTCAGAAATAACTGTAAGTGGTTGACACAAGGGAAGGAAATAGGGCGTGAATTGACATTGGAACTGAACAATCTCCGTTTCCCTCTTTTTCCATGAATGGGAGGGAGATTTTCCAGATACAAGGGGGCTTTTTTTTTTTTTTTTTTTTTTTTTTCTAATTCTCAAGTTTTTTTTTTTTTATTAATTTCAAATTACAATCACACCTGCTCCCTATACGACTACAGGTGTAAACTACGGTTAATATCATGTTCATAAAAAGAATAAAATCACAAACAAGTAGTAAAACTAGTCAACAATAAGCAAAAAGTACATAAACAAAATTAAAATAACACTCATAACAACATTTACAAATCACCAAAATCTATGGACTCCAGGTAACACAACAACTCCTCCCGAAAATCCCGTAGCAGCTCCTGAAATGGGGTAGGCCAGCGTCCTCCTGACAGTATAACCTTCCGCTCCATCCTCGCACGGTTGCCATCATACTTCGGGCATTCAAATAAGATGTGATCCCAGGTCTGGGGAACCGCCATCTGGCACTGACAGCTGTCGTCATCCACTATCTGGAAACGTTTGAGGTAAACCCGGTTTTTCCCATGTCCGGTGAGAAGTTGAGTCAGCTTCCAGGATACCACGAGATTCACATTGAAACGAGACTCAACAGTGGGAAAGAACCTCTTCGCATGGCTCCCGTCCTCAGTCGTCATCCACATATTCCCCCAGCATCTATTGCTGTCCGCTCTTAACTGAGATCTAAGTGCTGAACGAGGCTTGAGCTCTAAAACGACTGGAATCGAGACATCAGCAGCTGCACTCTTGGCCCTCCCATCCGCCTCCTCGTTACCCCTGACTCCAACGTGGGCCTCAACCCAGCCCAAATCCAATCTCCAACCCATCTCACTCGTGAGGTGGAAGAACACTGCACGGATCTCCTCGTAAACAGGCAGATGATTGATACAAGGGGGCGTCGGTGGTCTAGTGGACAGTGTACCGGACTGCGGTGATAAGATGAGAACCGTCTAGCGGGGACGCGCGTTCGAGTCTGGTCGTCGCAGAAAGTTTTCTGTCTATTAGACGATCGGCAATCTCTCGTTCCAACCCAGGTCGGTGATGTTTGGGAAGCCATGAGCGAAATCATCAGAACAAATTCTGATCTCCCCTTAGGGAGACAGCTGATGACGCCCGCGACGCCAAGAATGGCAGTCGGACGAAAATTCAACCTGAAATGGTTGCTTACTTTACTTTTTTACTTTACTTTTTCCAGATACAACGTCGTTTTGTTTTTACGCGTTTCTTCCCCCAGATTTCTTACGCCCTTGATTCGTCCAGATTTTGGAGCTGAAAATTAGAGTATTGGTCCTTTCGAGGATGCTGAACCAGAATCTGACTCTGAAACAACAAACAACATCCCGCAAACCGATTGAATTAATTGTCCTTGAGGAATCGATTTAATTATAAATAACCGTTGCGCATGTGTAGACGAAACTAATGGCCTAATTACGATCGAATTTAGAAGTACTCATTCATAATGTTATTTCTTACAGTTTTAGTAGTTATTCAAGAGGCATGGAATCGACTATAGACCGATAAACATACTTGAGACGAAGATTGTTCAAGAAGCCATGAAATGCGATAAACATTTTTTTCATTTTCGGATCCTATACTTGGTAGAGTTGCTGAGCAAACACGAAGCTTCTCTAATTTCGGTAATGAGGAATTAGAATACTTAAACTGTACTTCAATTGAAATACTGAGAACTTTTTTATTTATTTGTTTATGTATTTAATGCATGAGGACTCTTGTACATCGCACGAAGATACAAGTAATGACACAACTTAAGACAATCATCAATCCACCATCAATTCGTTGAAGCCTACAGGCCTTCTATGTATCTCTATAGTAAAACTGTCTGTCTTCTCGTTTTCAATGAAGACACTACAATTGGCCATACATTAATAATCAAAAAGAAAAAAATAATAAAAAAAGCAGAGAGAGCTATAAATACAAACAATCAGTAAGTTCTTGAAAATATCAAAATGCATTACATAGTTATACTGACAAAAAACCAAATTTCCTCTAAATTGCAGAAAACTGGAAGAAATTTTGGTATAAACCATTCGTACTCCATGAAGAAAGTTTTGAATAGTAAATGTGTACCAAAATTGTTCAAAACGTCGTGAAAAACATATTGTTTAGTAATGCATGCATTCCAGGGATAAGAATTAGATCAGTTTAACCAGTTAGTAAGCGATAAAACTGTTTCACTCGATATAATTTATTTATTACTTTAGGCAAGAAATAGTGATCCCTCCTCTCACCATTATCCACCATAACATTTCTAGCGGCATGGGAGCCTCAAATCTGAAGAGCATTACAAAATCCATAATCTACGATACCCAACATGCGAATTCGAGTTCAACGAACCAAAGCGGAAATACTTCGTAACATTGAACTTTCATCTACTAGTTTTAGTAGGCAGTCTGTCGAGGTACAAACAATCATGTTCTCCCATGATTTAACATGTTCTCCCATGATCTCACGGCACCCAGATTCAGATATTGAAATCCCTCAAATTGTTGAGATCAGGAACGGGTATGTCGTAGGAGATATTGATCTCCGTGGTTTGTCGGCATGGTTAATGGGTAGAAACCCTGATAACCTGAGAGTCCAGGGTATTATAATGAGTAATTCTGGTGCTGTGGAGCGCCTCTCGGCGGTACAGAGTCTGCTCACCTCTGATTCATCAGTTGACTTCATTGTGCTAAATCTGGGATGTGACTTTTTCCGGAGTGATGCTCAGTATAACATCGATTCACTTTATTCGCTGCTCATTGACTATCCAAATGTTTCATTTATGCTGCCAAATTTCTCCAAAAACAACATTTTCCAATATAATGCCAGCAAATACTCACTTTTCTCCTGCAATTGTGAGCTTGACAATCTTTCCAAGACAGTGAAAAATCTGTATATTATAGATGCTTTCAGTTTTCAAGATTCAATGTTCACTCGATCGGCCATTCTGAGCAGAAAAGGAAGAATGCACTTATTCCGTAAAGTACTGAATACTTTAGAGTTTTCTCCTGCAGCCCATCATGTAGACTCCGTTCGTCATGAAAATGATGTTGAACGGTCATATTTGCAGTCCCTGCTTGTGCTGGATGAAGTTGTTCCGGGAAACAGTTCTTTTTTATCGAGCAGCCAAATGCAGTCTTCAACCCAGATCGTAACATAGCTAACCTCCACTCTCATTCCGATATCGTTCCTACACCCGGAGAAAATTTTGTTTTTATGCATTTGAACATCTGCTCATTGAGGAACAAAGTAAACTTTTTGGACTCTCATCTTAAATCCCTCGACTTCAAAGTTGACGCGATAAGTTTGAATGAACATTGGCTTGAATCCGAGGAGTTTCCACTGGTAAAGATAGAAGATTTTGAAACCGGTACATCATACTGTAAGCCCATGCATGAGCATGGCGGTGTTGCAATCATGATCAGGGAGGGGAATAAGTTCGAGCAAATCGATGGGATAAATTCATTATCGATACCTAGAGATTGTGAAATTTCTGCCTTGAAGCTCGTTTCTTTCGACCTAACGTTAATATCGATCTATCGGTCCCCTGGTGGAAATCTGGACAACTTTTTGGACGTCATCTCCAGGGCGATGCGGCTGCTGTTTCGGAGAGAGAAGGTTGTCTTCTTTGGAGATTTTAATGTATGCGCGATCGAGGATGTTGGTGACTTTCAGAGACTCTCTGGTTTGTTTGATTCCTTCAACTTCCACTCATTGTTGAATCAACCTACTAGGGGACGTCGTTGTATCGACAACGCCTTCATAAATTTTAGTGCTCATGAAGATCCATTAGTTTCTGTTCACGATGTCTTTTTCTCCGATCATAGAGTGGTTTATTTGCATTTTTCCCTTCCCAAAGTTGAAATCGATGAAAAGTATATAAAAATTCGCCCAGTGACAAGAAAAAAGCTGGAGTTCTTCGAATTTTCTCTCTTCAGTGTCGACTGGAGTTTTGTCTACGATATATCGCTTGATTTTGAGGGGAGATGGGAGCAATTTGTAAATGTTGTTTCTTTCTATGCAGATCAGTCGTTTCCTTTTGTCACCAAAAAGGAAATAGGTAAGATCGCTACATCTAGAAGATGGTTTGGTGATGATTTAAAAAAACTCAAGGAAATTGTTGTGTGCCATAAAAATATCCATGAATCCACTGGAGACGAAAATGCAAAATCAGTGTATTTGTACCACAGAAATCGGTACAAAACTGCTATAAAACAAGCAAAATCGGTTGACAATGAAAGAACAATTTTCTCTTCCCCTAATCCAACAAAAATGATGTGGAAACTCATCAACTTAAATAGAAAAAATGAAGATAAAGGAGCCTCTACAGATATATCAGCAGAAGATTTCAACAGTTATTTTTCGTCAATAGCTCAAGATCTGGTGAATGGTCTGGATAGATCAGCCAGAGATCCTCTTGACTTTGCAGTTGACACTCCATTAGAGTCGTTTGAATTTGTCCGTGTTACACCTGAAGATGTGATGTTATTTATCAAGAACATGAAAAATACGAAGGGTTTCGATGTATATGGGATCTCATCTCCGATGATAAAGCAGGCAGCATTGGCAATAATTTACCCTTTAACACATTTGATAAATGAAACCATCGATCGTGGTTTGTTTCCTGCAGTTCTCAAGATAGCAGAAGTGATCCCCCTATTTAAGAAAGGAAATAGATCTGACGTACAAAATCATCGACCTATCTCAAAGTTGCCAATTTTCTCAAAGATTTTGGAAAAAGCTCTCAAGTTGCAGATAAACACTTACTTTGAAATCAATAACTTATTTTCAAATGCTCAATTTGGTTTCAGAAACGCCAAGTCAACGAAGGACGCTATCTTAAAGTTTACAAATTTCGTCCTTGATAGCTTTGAGAATGGTGATTACTCTTCAGCAACACTTGTAGACGTGGCGAAAGCATTTGATTGTGTTCCTCATAAATTATTGGTGGATAAATTGGAAAAATATGGGTTTTCTGCACGAGCTCTTATGTTGTTAAATTCCTACTTAACCAATAGGATGCAAGCTGTGCGTCACAATTCAGAGGTATCAAGCCTCTCTGAACTTCGTTTTGGTGTCCCGCAGGGTTCTGTGTTAGGACCTACCCTTTTCATCATTTTCATCAATGACCTTCCCAACTTCATCCCAAATCTGACAATTCTTTTCGCCGACGATACTTCTGTTCTGACGAGGTTTAAAGACATTGATAATCTATCATCAAATATCGATATGTCTTCAAGGTTAGTGTCTGCATGGTTCACTAGTAATTGCCTTGCTGTAAATGATGAGAAAACACAGATAATGACGTTTGGATTGAGAGATTTATCCTCATTAAGCTCAAACCCTACAAAAACCAAAATTCTGGGTGTAACGTTAGATCCGAAATTGAATTGGAAATTCCACTGTAATGAATTGGAGAAGATGCTAAATCGAATAATTTTTCTATTACGAAGGCTATCTGATCGATTATCCGAACGAGCTGTCCTAGCGGCCTTTCACGCAGCATTTCAGAGTCGTGCTAGTTATGCGATACTTTGCTGGGGCCATACTCCCTCAGCAAAACAAATATTCAGTTGCCAGCGTCATGCTATTAGAGCAATATCTGGTCTCGGTTATAGGGAAAACTGCAGGCCGATGTTTTCCAAACTCAAAATAATGACTCTACCTGCCATCTATATTCTCGAGTGCCTTTTACACGTCTATGACCACCAGGATGAATTTGGAGCTGCCCCACATAACTATAATACAAGAAATTCCGATGATCTTCGATTACCATTCAGTAGGTTAAGTGCGTCCCGAAACAGTTCAAAATGGTGGGCTTTAAAGTTTTTTAATGCCATCCCTAAGAAAGTGAGAGAACAAAAAAAAAAAGTTTCAAGCATACGGTTGTTGAATTTCTTTACAAGCTTGCTCCATATAATTATTGCGAATATTTTGAAGCAAGTAAGATTTATTTCTCATAGTTAACTTATTTTTATGACATGCTACTACCTGAGGAATATTTATTAAAAGTACTCAGTTCAGCCTAGCGCAGATGTATTTTTTATATACTATTTATTCTAGTTGACTCTGTGATCTTTTTTGTGATAAGTAATCTTGCTGTGATATTAGGATAGGATACGTTGCAATATAGGTATAATTATAGGATATATATTTATTTGGGTGGGTTGTCTATTGTTAAATGTTTTTATCGTCTTTCAAATATCCTAGTCGTCATTATCGTCGTCAACATATTTTCTAGTCATTTTAGTTTAAGTACCCCCGTTTCGAGACCGTAGGTTGCGGTGTCCCGGTCGGGGTGTCTTGGCCGGCCCGGGGGCGGCCCTCCTTGGTGGATTTCTCTTGTTTGTAGTGTCTGCGTTACAGACTTGGCCGTTGCCCATTTGGGTATACGGTCTGGGAGCCGCCATGGTGGGTGGGTCTGGGCCCGGCTGGGTACCCCCTGCCGGGCTCCGCTGCTTTTGTGGCTTGGAGTTCTTTTAAACCTACTTTTCTTCTTCCCCCCTTTTTCTGTCTTTTTTTTTTTACCTACGTTACCTGTCCTAATATTATCACATGTTATATTGATTTGTTAGCCATTGTTTATTATCTATTTTGACTATTGTTATGCACTATGTGTTACACAGCAAATAAAAACATAAAAAAAAAAAAAAAAAAAAAAAAAAATCAATCCATTTTCAAGGTGAAACAAAAAAAACCCACGAAGTATGCGGTTTATGGTGTCCTGGCAACATGGTGGCACCGCTATTAGTTCCATGGTGTTACAGAGAATAATTCATGAAAATCCGGAGGTATAATGAGAATTTTCCCTCAATTTCAAAGCTTGAGTACACTTAGTAAGCAGTAACCGAAATATTGAAAAATCTGATATTTTGTGAATATTGTCCCCCCCACTCATCCCCTCCCCTTGCAAATTTTGGTACTTACTCTGGTGAAATCATGTACAAATCGGAAGTTATTTGAGTGAAACAAAAAAAGAAACACGCAAATCGGTTGGAAATTGAGGCCTGGGCAGAATTTACAAGATTATGCCCGCAAACGCACGTTTTTAGAGCTTTAACCCCCCCCCCTTTTCACCCCTTTAAAAGCAAAATTCAAAATTCCGGCGCCGTAGTGCACAACTAGATAGTTTTCTGCGTCGAACAAAAACAGAACCACGGAAATCGGTTGAGAACTAAGGCCTGGGCAAACGATAGCTGCTCACCTCACCACATTCGTTTGCTAACTTCGTCGTTGGAGAACGGATCTGGAAGAGTCCTACGATAACCGTCACAAAACCAGCAATAACCTTCTCTGAGCTCGTAGTTTCAAAAATGCCCACTAGATAAATCTGCCTCCACCAAATGATCCATAGAAAATGCCTAAAAACCGTTCAAAACTTATTATGTGGTTTTGAAGTTGAAAGTGCCTGATACTGGACCAGTGTCTGAAACTGGCGCCTTCACCCAAGTTGTAATGGTACAGAATAAGATTCTGCAGGAAAATGGTTCTATTTCACGAAGTGGTCATGGGAAAATAAAGATGTTCCTTGAAATCTTCCTATGTCACGTCCAACAGAACGAGTTTGCTATAGAGTTAGACTCGGAGAAAGGATTAACCAGAAGACGGAGACTGTCAATCTAAAGATTGCAATCTCGACAGTGAAAAGCGAATGGAATGAGACTCTCACCCACAGATCTCATGGGGCCTGACGTGCGGCCCTCTATCACTCGTGATAAACTTAAACCTCGAACTCCCCCCTCGACATGTAAGATTAACCCTGGGATTACCCAACCGACCCACCAAACTAACCACTCGCTACTCTTCGTTGGCGGTATCCTTTTATCCGAAACAGAATAGAGTTTGTATTGAGCCACGACTTGGCAAGAGGTCGAGAAAATCATGGGATTTGGCTTATTTGCCCCGACGAGTAAGAAGAAATCACGGCTTCAACTTGGGTTAAATGCCTCACTTTCATCATGGTATTTATCCCGAGTTATTCGTACTTATGATACGACGTGCATATGTAAAATGATGAATCACACTTCTGCTCTAAACTCATTTTCCTACCAACAAAGTTCTGATAGTTTTAAATAATGATGAAAAACTACACTTCTATCGCATAATTCTCTGTGAGTCTTCTACTGCCATGAAAATAAAACTTGAAAGAATAACATGCACAAAATACAAAGAAAAAGAGTCTCCGATGTCCAGTATAGATAATCTTAAAACTTCAATGTTCAAGTATCTACCACCACTCTCAAAATTTCATCGAATTTGAATGGAAAGTGAGAATGTTATGTCAGTTACAAGGGTTTTACATTAACTCAAGCGCAGACTACAATAAATCTGGGGTCGATGATTTCATAGGGGACACGCCAATACGCGCAATCCCTGAACATTTCATCAAAATCTGAAAGTAACTTCGTGTAGTTTTGCCTGTTACAAGGCTTTGCGGACAAATAGACGCCAACACTAACATTCAGACAGATATACGAAACTATAATGTTTAGAAAGGTTTGAAACGTCTAACTCCAACTGAAATGTCAAAGAAGTACCTATGTGAATTACAGTAGATTCCGTTTATTGATCAATATCGTTATAAGTGGACATCACTATACCCGAAACGGAAAAAGACGGAGGGTTAGAATAGAAAAAAAATGCAGATTCTGATGCAAATCCAACCTTTCACTATATCCGGCGAAGGTAATTATAAACGGAATTACTGTAATACTGTAATTCTCGAACAAAATGAACTTCCTTATCAAGTTTATGGTTCCCTACATTCAGAAACAACAACAGTAGGAAATTAGTTACAATTTATGTCAATTTTCCATAATGTATTGCTTCTCTCTCAAAATTCCCAGCCGGTTGAATCCCTATAAAATTAATCTGCTACTTTTAATGAACCCACTCCCAACTACCCTCTAAATCTTATCAAATTTGGTCAATCACATCAAGGGAAATAGTTATTTTAGGAAAATGAAATTCGTCCGTAGTTTTGGTTTATTATTTTCTATAATGAACTTTTGGTTTCGACCGAAAAAAAAGGTAACACCCCCTCAAAATTTTTTGGTTTACGTTTAAAAGTACGTAGAATCCAAAAATTGAACAACAAATTATCAGTCCGTTCGTCGTAGGCCGATTTTTTTTTTTTTTTTTAAAGCAAACATGGACCGATTTGTTTGAAATTTGGTTTATGGGCTCCATTTGGGGTCTAGTTGTGCCGCGAAGCTTATGGTTTATGTCAGTCACTTCTAAGGGTCTAAAAATAAGGTTCGAAATTTTAAAGAGTTCCCCAGCTCAAAAACTCTCGAAATGAATGTACCTGTTGTTTTTCCACTAATTTGAAATAGTATTGAATTTGTAGAAGTTTTAGAGACCACCCGGAGCTCTGGAGAACAAACCGTTTGTTCTTTACAAGAACTGAAGGGGAGGGCGTCGGTGGTCGAGCAGTGTACCCGACTGCGGTGATAAGATGAGAACTCTTGCGGGGACGCGAGTTCGAGTCTGGTCGCCAGCAGAAAGTTTTCTGTCTATTAGACGATCGGCAATCTCTCGTTCCAACCCAGGGCGGTGATGTTTGGGAAGCCATGAGCGAAATCATCAGAACAAATTCTGATCTCCCCTTAGGGAGACAGCTGATGACGTCCGCGACGCCAAGAATGGCAGTCGGACGAAAATTCAACCTGAAATGGTTGCTTACTTTACTTTTTTTTTTTTTTTTTTTTTTTTTTTTTACAAGAACTGGAGGGTTGGACGATAAATCAGGATCGCGAGTGTGAATCACCAAAGAAGTCTAAACTCCGTTGAAATGTTAGCCGACCAAAATGCGATCTCTCTGGAGAACAAACCGTTTGTTCTTTACAAGAACTGAAGGGTTGGACGATAAATCAGAATCGCGAGTGTGAATCACCAAAGAAGTCTAAACTCCGTTGAAATGTTAGCCGACCAAAATGCGATCGCTGTTCGTTTTGCCAAGTTGTATTCAGTTTTGCTTCCATAGTAACCAGTAATCAAATTTCTATAATATCTGAAGGTCTCTAATTTTTCGAATCGAGTGTGACGCCTTTATTTCTTCCAAATAAACTTGATAGTGAAGCTGTGAAGGTAGTATGTAGTAAGTACCTGTAACGGTTACCTGGTAAAAAGAAAAGAAAAATATGACACAAATGATTTGCGGCAAGCAGAGTCGGAGGTAAAAGGAGTGGCACCCAATAACATCAGGGTGATGGCTGCAACCTTGTCGTGGCGCGGGAAAAGTGCCACGGAGTTGCGCGAGTTGGGCATCTCGGTAGGTGTACTCCGTGGTATCACCATCCGTATCCTGCAAGGCTCATATTTGAACTGGTGGTCGTTTTGTAGAGGCACTTCCCTTCATCCCTCTCTCCCACTCCCACCTTCCTCATCTTCCCTCATCCATTGAGAAAGGGAGTCGGGTGAATCCCGGGCGTCCTCCCATCAATGCTTATTTTTTTTATTTTTTATTTTTTTTCATTATGGTGTGCCCTCTGGGTTTTTTTGAGGGAGTTATTGAAAAAAGGTAAAAAAAGTTACAATGGCAAAGCTCTGATCTTTGCAGACGAGTGATCTATACAGAAAAATAATGAAGCTTCGTGAAATAATGTGGAGCGTTTTTTTTTTCTGTTTTTATTTTTGTTTAGGTTCTCTGGAACAAGAGTTAGCTGGTTCAGCTATGTGGTAATATTTCAGCTGTACAGGTATCAGGCAAAAAACTGTTTTTATAATCAGCACGTATAAACGGTTTATTTATTATCATTACGCATATATTTTGTGGTTCATTCTACCAAGGTTTTGGACAGCTATGAGAAAGAACACATGTTGGAAACTTGCAAGTTATGAATGAATTTTCCAGAACATAGTTACAACACTCGTTCGTAAAGGGAATAAGAGAAAGAGAAGAACAAAACAGACTAGACGAGAGAAAAGCTGCGTTGTTGAGAGTTTGAGTTACGAATCGGATACAACTAGAGGGGGGTTGGTCACAAGGGCCAGAAGACTTGAGCGGGAACTCGGAAAACTCTCCGCGTAAGTTTTATTAAAGGTGGGTCCCGAAGGAGAAAAGTCGTTACTTTGAATGTTAAGGCTGCCCGTGAGAGGCTGATCACAAGTTGAAGTAGGTACCCCACTCGAGAAGTATCGCTCATAACTACGATATTGGATAGCAATCGAACCTTCAAAGTTTTGTTACAGTAATCGGATCTCCGTGGCACAATTGATCAACGAATTCATAATTTTGGGGAAAAACATCATATTCCGGTTTATAAAGATTGTTATATCCATAACCTTACATTAATAATAAAAAGGATCGTTTAGGTCTTCACGACTGTTACCAAGAAATTGATTTCCATATAATATATAACACAATTTGTCGCGTGCTTATTAAAATTAATCATTATGAAGGAAGGTGTGGGCAGTAATAACATTGAATAAAACGGACACGTTCAATATTTAGAGTACTGACGATTTCTGTAATCTGAGACATCTTCACAATCAAGAATAGTTTTTCAAATCCGGAATCAAGACCGCAAATTCAAATTTTCTCAGAGTATGTTGTGAGGGTCCTATCGATTTCATCAGAATGAAATTTATAGACGAAATTCTGGAAACAACTCCTACCCTCAAATTTGAGTAAAATCAACCTACTACATAAGTGAGAAATCCATTTATTTTTCAAGAAAATTCTCATTTGGCACGGATTTATTATTGCCTACTCAACTTGCAGACTCCACCTGCAGTTCGAATGCAAAGTTTCTCACCCTGGGTAGTGAGAAAGCAAATAAATAAAAATTGAAATGGACCATGAACCCAAAAATCAGCTAACACAAACTTGACCTGGTTGATAAGATCCAAAAATGTTCCCATATATAACTGTTAGCGTATGAGGTAGTACCCTCCAAATTTGGTTTGTCCAAGGAAAAGTTTTCGTAAGATCGAGAAAAAAAAATTAAATTTTAAGCCTGGTAGGGACAAACTTTGAAGTTGGTGGAAGTTAGAGAAAATAAAAGTGAAGGTTTGTAGTAGATCATCAAATTGCGGTTGGTCTCTCGTGAATCTTGCACCTTTCAGCCTGGTCCTCCATCTCCCCTTAAAGCCAAGGACTCGTTCAATAGGATAGACGGAGAAATTCGAAGTTCAAAGATGATCTGCTTGGTTAGGTTGTATTTGTGTACTATGAGTAATCCTCACTGTTGCATCTCATCAATGCACCTTTGCGGTTAAAATGTTTGTCCTAATATTTGGAAGATTGCTGAAGTAATACATCAGATGCCAATTCTTTAAAAGTAAAGAAAGCAGCAAAAGCTGGAAGTATAAGTTGGCGACATCGCCAGTATTCACATTAGACGCCACCAAAGAATTTAAAGATCTCTGAATCGGCTTTTCGATGGATCGAATCAAGGTGACGCGTATTGAATCAGCTATCGATACAGGACGATGTTTCGATGTATCGAGTGGGAGGGTAATGTTTAACAGGGTTAAATCCAATCGTAATACAATTGTGTGTAGAGCAATGAAAGTGGTGTGATAATGTCGAGTTATGATTAACGAGAGCGCCCTCTACGTGTCTCTCTACGCCATCTACGTGCCTGGAAGGTTGCTGAAGCAATATAATATATTGCTTGCTATATTCTGATATTATCAGAAGCCCATTCTTAAAAAGCAAGGAAAGCAGTAAAAGCTGAAAGTATGAGTTGGCGGCATCGCCAGTATTAACATTACACGACTCCGAAGTACGATCAGTGAGAGCGCCCTCTGCGTATCTCTACACCCTAGACATGCCTGGAAGGTTGCTGAAGCAATTTATCAGATGAAAATTATTAAAAAGTGAAGCAGCAAAAGCTGAAAGTATATATAAACAGAAAGTTATATTGGATTATTGGGCGTTACTCCTAACTGAACTCCCACAATAAAGTACTATGCATATAACCTAAGTTACCTAATAAAAAAAATTTGCCATTTGGGTTGTTTAGACCCCAGTAGTGTTATTAATTTATTCACGATGATGCATTTAGTGTGGAATCGAATCTGCGAGACGCCCCTGGATTTTACAATGGCTCTTTTGTTTGAGGTTATCTGGAATTGATAACCCCAAGGATTGACAATTCGGAACAGACCCCCAGATTGGCAATGTTATTGTGATCAAGGATCAAACCAATTAAACACATAATATCTTCTTCCTGACCTCAAAAATAAAAATAATAAAATTAAAAAAGAAAAATCAAATTATTCAAATTTAGCAACTAAAAGGACCAAACTCTTCTAGGATCTAGCATGCTGACGTTGTACAGCAAAATTAGTGTTGTGGACGCTAGTGAACATTCACCCTAATTACATTGTTTGTAATTTATGATGTATAAATAACTAGATAGTTACGTAGTTAGTAGTTTATATAATAAATAAACGCTTGGAAAAAAGTGCCA
Source organism: Apolygus lucorum (assembly GCA_009739505.2). Classification (NCBI taxonomy): domain Eukaryota; kingdom Metazoa; phylum Arthropoda; class Insecta; order Hemiptera; family Miridae; genus Apolygus; species Apolygus lucorum. The sequence goes on along the minus strand of CM019176.2, from coordinate 68,360,038 downwards.
CCTTCCGGTGGCTGACTCTAAATTGCAGTCCTCGAGAAGGAGAATTTCACAGAAGAATAATGTGAGCAAGATGGCAGGCTTCTCTGTGCGTAGTATGTTTAATTTATTGAGAGATAGAGGGAATGGCGGGGAAGGATGATAAAAGGCGGTGGCAGAGGTGTATGGCTGTTACGTGAGGTCAACCAGAGACGGGCTGTCACGTAGTAGTGCACGGGGATAAGCCGTCGAGAGAACCAGCTATTGTCATTGCGTCCTGCCATTACGTCGCAGCTTTCATATCCCGCTCCCCGCCTCTGATCCGGCCCCCAAAGCTTCATCTCCATCTTCATCATCATTATCACCGCCAAGGAGAGAGAAAGACGAAGCGGCGAGGCGTGGCAAAGCCTCCCTTGTACCCATGGCCGGGGGAGATTCCCGCTGCATACTGATTCTCTGTCAGAGAAGAGCCTCATTTGAAATCCATTATCACGTTTTGAAATCAATGTTAAACAGGGTCAAGAGCTGTAGCTGTCACTTGAGCATGTGGAACGTGGGACGTTTCGGTTAAACGTGGAATACACATCCCCACGACAGAGTACACCCAGATGCGACTTGACAGTTTGATATTATGTTGTCGGGTGTGAGATGTTCCCCAACTTCATCAAAATTCAGCTTTTGTAGTGAAATGCATATAGTGATCAAGGGGTTTTGTAAATTATTGTTCGGTTTTGATGATTGCAGCGGCAATCTCAGTTTTTCAATTCCCTAGGTTGTTGCACTTATGAATTTCAAAAATCCTACTACTTTTTACTTATGTTTTACTTTTAGAATTAAACAAGAGCATTGGTGTAGATATTATAAAAATAAGATGAATGCCGCAAGAAACGCGGAAATTGTATGACTACTTCCTGAGAAAAATGGGAAAAACTGTTGATGATAACTGACCAGCTATGAGATGGCTGGGGGGATAGGGGAGGCACTGGGTATGGTGGGTAGCAATATTGCTCCTTCATACTGAGGGGTGGGGCAACCGAGCGTCGGTTCGTAAGAGATTAGACTGACCCGGAACGAGGAAGGAACAGCGACCGACTGAGACCAACTGAGATGCTTTGTTTTTATTCTTTAGTGCATTATTTTTGCTGCCTAGGGGCAAGCTGATATTCTCCCGTCAGGTTTGAAGAACTGACCCTTCTTGTGGACTACTTTGATTGCAAGAAATCAACCAAGTCAGATCATTTGTGTGAGCCAATAATAAAACATTTCTCCAGTTAATCATGGAGCGTTGACTTCTTGTAAGTCTCTCAGGGCTGGATGACCACGGAAACCGGATTGCGACCGTTTCACGAAAGATTTTCATCCGTAGATTAACCAGAAGTAATTAGTTTTCAATATGGCAACATATAAGAATTCAAAGATAATTCACGATTCAGAGAGTTAAACCACCTCAAAGGGAAGTTTGAGAGGAGGAGGTTCAATTGTGATAATGCCTAGTGTAATTCAGATAATGCGTTCCTTCATCCTCTGTCAAGGATCAAGTCTAGTTAATTAATAGGTGAATCTGACCCTTAGGGGCCAATCAATGAAGAAAAGTCGAATCAACTTTCTGGAAGCGTACTTGTTTCTTACCCATACTAAAGCGCTAAAAAGTAGAGTATGTAGATAGTTCGTCCTTAGCTATCTACAACAACAACTATCGAGCCTCAAGGGGATTGATCATGATTTTGACAACGTCAAGACAGCTAACTGAACCACCTTGTTTGGATATTTTCCAAAGAAGTGATAGTCTCTCCATTAATATTGCTGTCTTAAATAAAAGCAAATTAAGAAAAGATGTGGAAGACATGGGCCAATCAATCTCTCCTCTGTCCAGCCATTTTTGGTTATATATATATATACTAATAAAAAACATACTGAGATAAATACCTTTTAAATAACCACTTTTAGGTAACCGTTCTGTTAGGTTTCGATTATTCAAGTCACTAATGGGCATCAAGAACATATATAATTATGTAATTAACATAATTAGTTATTTAGAACTAATTGTATTTAGAGCTTGGACACTATTCAAATCGCCCTTGTTATTATTATTGATAACAATATTGGTGATTATAATAGGTGATGAAAGGTGATGTGAATAACGTCCAAGCGACTGGATTAACAAATTCACCAAGAACAGCGCGAAGAATACTATGAAGGATTGAATGTGTAGCACTTTTGTGTAAATAGGTCAAAAATTTCGATAATCTCTAAAATATTTGAGATTCACTGACTCATCTCTTGAAGAGATTCATTACTAAATGAACTTTGCTCTTGAATTATGCAAGGCTAATCCAGCTGAGGTTCGATTTTTGAGAACCTCCTGATTCCGGATTTCTCCCCTGGAAATCGCCGTTTAAACCAATTTATCTCTCTTTCTTCACTCCAGCATGAAAGCAAGTTGATTCGTTTCGGGAATAGCTTCCGTTTTCCGAATAAAACGCTTTACATTCGTCATATTGCGTGACCTATAGATCGCAGCTCTGATCGTTACTTTTCTCTCCCTTCAGAACGAGTTTGGATTCGACAGAGGGAGAACATGCAGTTGATGCTAGCAATTTCAATGATCAATCGTTCAATAGGACAAAGAGTTATTCAGCGAAAGGTGGGACCCTTTCGAATAACCTATTTTCCGTTTCGTCCCTCCATAACTTTAGATCAAAATCAATCCGCCTCATGATTCACCACACCACTCGCCTTTTACACCATAAATATTCAATGGCGAAAACCTAAATTCGAAATGAGGACATATAAACAGCATAATAAATTGAAAATTATGTATGTTGGTCGTGTCAGTGGTAAAGTTGGCAACGAGCCACTGCTCCTTTATTGAACGGTGCTGTGGGCGGAATTCTTCCATTACCAGAGAAAATGAGCTGTGAGTTTTATGGAAACCGTTGTAGTGATGAAACTATTCTTCACTCTGGATTCAGTGAAAAAGACACGAAAAAGCGGTACCACAATGACAATCGTAATTTTCACAAATCCAGTATAATGCCAGTATTTCTATCGTAATGTATCTGTTGTCAGCTGTATTTTGTGATGGATACTACATAACAACACTATTATAGGGGGATATTATTTGAATGAGCTCCATTCAAGTGTTTAAACAACAGATACAAATTATACAGTTGAGTAAAGGATTTGGTAAAAGACCTGCCGACCTGCCAGAAAAGAATCTGTTTTATAAATTGATAACTGCCAATGCTATGGGTATAAAAAAGTAAAAATTAAAGTACACCACCATTTTGGGATAAATTTCCGTCCAACTGTCATTCCTGGAGTCGATTTGTCATCAGCAGTCCTTCAAGGGGAAGATCAGACTTGGTTCTGATGATTTTCCCATGAACACTTATTGACTCACCTTAAGTGGAGAGAGAGGCCCCCTCAACGGCCCCTCTCGAATGATTATCAGGACCTGTGATCCAGCCAGCGAGCGGTCATCAATCCAAATAATCTCCCAAGGCCTCCAATTTCGGTGATCTCACGGGAAATGGTTCATTAATGGTAACGGCCATTAGCCATAAATTGAAATGAACAAGTGGTTAAAACAAAATTGATAAAATATATTTTTTATGTGGAAATACCTTGTAGTATCGAACCATTGAATACATTCTGTATTCAACCTAACCCTTGTGAAAATTAGCCTTTCGGAATTTGTTACGCATTCGAAATTTGAAGTCTCTTGTCGTAAGTTGTCTTGGTCTTCACAAGCCGTCAAAATGTGCTCAAAGCTGTAATCGGAAGAGCAACCGAGAAACTGTTGGTAATTATCATTCACTGATGTACCCAAGTTCGTCAGTAGATCCAATTCCACTAATCACTTTTGAAGTCGGCCTGTGAGAAACGGGGAATGAGACGTAGTGACGGAGAACCGCACCACCTGTTCTCATTACATGAAAAGCCTTGTTAAAATTCCGCATAACAGTCGTGACAGGCAGCCGCCAAGACTCTGTTACGGTTTCAGTAAAATGGGAATGAGGTTTGAACGTCAGGCTGACGTGAAACAGTTTCCTCCACTAATTCTCCCTTCAGTATCATATTACGCGGTGTACAAATCCGAATTCCCTTTTACTTAGGCGTACTGCAAAGGGGATTTGAGGAAAGACAACGTCGCTTTACTCCTTGTTCTCACATTTCCTCGCGAGTCCTACGTAATGAAGAGTTTTTGGCTCGAGAGTCTGATAGCCTCAGCTCAAACTGTAGGATCATAGAATCTCCGATGGCTCGAATCTCCATTCTAAATCCGCTAGCTCGAAATCTTTTTCCCATTCTCGAGATTCGAGTCAGAAAAAGAGCAGCTGGGTTACCAAACAAGTTCTATTTTGTGTATTTCCTTCAGTTGAAGATCTTGGATTTATGTCCAGTTCGTTTGAGGAAAAACTCAAAAAACTAAAAACCCCCGTGACATGAATATGGTTAGATCATTCCACAGCTTTTTAATCAATAGCTCCTCGTGGACCTTTTGCTCAAATTTTGTAGAGTAGTTGGGAGTTGGTTTCAGCGTGATAGCTAATGAATTTCATGGGTATAGCTGTGGGAGGAGCAAGACATACTATGAGAAATCGTCACCATATTTAAAATAAATTTTAAATTTATTGTGTCGATGCTTATATTAAGTTGAAAAATTATCAAATTGGCTGTTGAGTAAGTATCACACTAGGCAATTTTTATTAGAGGTATGATGATCATTCAATCATGAAGTTGGGCTCTTTGCTTTTTTTGAAATTTTCAAGAGTTTTTTGGACTCCCTGGACAGATTTATCTAAACTTGATACCCTTTCGCAAGTAGATTGTATCGTCTCTGGCAATAAAATTTCTGTTTATTAAAAACTTCTTCAAACGAATAACAGTAATAAATAACAAAGTTTAAATCTTCAGTCGAACAAATAACAATAATAATTACCCCCCAAAAATGTAAAAAACAATAACAAAGATTTTAGTTCGGGCGTCACTTGACGTTTTCCGAGGGACGTTGAGAAAAAAATTAATTTTCTGGGTTCCAGAACACTCTTAACACCTTCAGTGCGGATTACCGGTCGATCGGTCATCCCTGCATACCTGCCATACGGACGACCGGTCATACCTAGCATTTCAACTCTCTTTGGGGGAGGGCCTGGTACCTCCCCTTTTTGATATATTCCATTTTTTGCTTTTTTTCGTCTTCAGTATGAGTTCAACTGTCTAAAACATTGTTTCGTTTTTGATGCCGAACTTTAATACGAATTTTGCGTTCAAATTAACCAATATCGAATTTGAAGCTCGGAAAATTTTCAGTACGGCAGGGTTGCACGACTTTGGGACCCGCATTGAAGGTGTTAAATTGTACGAAACGAGATTGCAGACTACTCATGAGACCTCCGAAGCCATCCCCATAGTCTCACCCAGAATCCACCAATGTTTATTGCAATGACACTTTCCCTTTTATTTTCAGAAGTTTCGTTTTCCCTTTTTTTTCTATCTTAAAAGAGTGCTCTTTTTAAGAAAAATTACAAATTTCCCAATGTAGCAATAATTATGGTAATTTAATTTAAGTGTTGATGAAGTCCCTGAAGAGATCCCCAGTTTATTGATGGTGAGTTAAGGCCCCAAGGAGAATTGCCAGTTCCCTGATGATGAGTAAAGGTCCTAAGAAGAATTATTCAATTCCTGATGACGAGTAAAGATCAGGCGGAGAATTTTAGCCCTGATGAGGAATTAAGGGTTCCAAAGAAAGTTTATCTTTGATCCCCTGAAGTATCTTTACTAGCTCTTTACATGTAATAACAATCATGAACAAAGATGCTTGATGATTGAGCTATACCAATGATAAATTCCCAATATCAATTATTTTTGCGGTCACGCTGATGGTTTTCCGATTTCATCAACGGCAACATGATGAGTCATTTGCGATAATGTTCATGATTTTCTGCTTTTACGCTGCTACCGATCGAAATAACCAACCAAAACGTTTCACAAAATTTAAGGACAACGGAGCTATGAGATCGTGGAGGTGATGATGTTTATGTGGAGATGATGATGTTTATAAAATCACGTTTGAGCGCTGATCACGCTGATGTTTGTCCAATGTTGTCTTCACCTTCTCGAGGTCAACTCTCGTCAACCATGATTTCAATTAAAATTGGACCTTGATTTCGCCAACATTATCGTCATATCCAGGACAAAGATTAACCATATAAAGAAAAATAGGCAACATACAGACGAAGAAATACCGAATCAAAGTTGTTCAGATAATCTCGATAGATCTAAATGTGTAAGATTTACATTTGGTTATCTGCTGACAAATTCAAAGCACCTTCATCTTTGAGAGTGGAGGAACAATAATTAGGTATTTATAAGTTATTCTGTACGAATAAGCTAAAATACCGACACATTTTGAAGGTTTCTTCATGATTTTCTCTTATTTATTTTATTTTATTCGAATTGGGTCATGTACAGTGATAGAAAATGACTACCAACGGTGAATAAAAATACAATAAGCACCCCAGGGATTACCACAAGAAATAAAGCTGTGGATGCGGTTGGAAATCCAATATCTGCAGTCTGGTGTAGTCGTATTATCGAAGAAAGGGCGAGAAGGCAGAAGTGACGAGCATCAACTGCCGCATTCATAAAATAAGGAAAGAAGGGATGACGTTGGACGTTACATAGAGAAAATTCCGGCTCACGCGCTTTCCATGGGGAATTCAAGAGAGCCTCAAAGCGACTACGAATGACCTACATTACGTAATATCGTGAATATTGTAAGAAGACGGATAAAGGAAAATTGTGAGGTACAGGGGAAGAAGTGAAGCATAGTAGCGCCTTTAGGTGTTATTGTATGCGTGAAGCTGGCTCAAGCAGGCGACTCCTTTTTGTAGTGAGATTTGGAAGAGAATATCTCGAGGACACGATGTATGTAGGAGAGGATTGTATGTAGTTCAGGGGGGGTGTGTGATAATTTATTTAATAACGCAACTTGTAGCGAATTTTCAAAAAAGAAAAAAAAACCAATGTCTCGAGAAAAAAACGTGCTTTGTTTCCTAAAAGTACATCGAATATAGTTTTATTTCAATGAGTTTCAAAAATCACATCTTCTAATGTTGTTGGATATGGGTTGCCGAAGACGTTACCAACAATTTGTCATCACCTTTCGAGCAATTTCTGGTGGAAATGCCGGTGATTTCTCGCCTGATTTTCTCCTTTCAATCATCGAGAGTACGATGTCTGTGGTGGAACACCTTCTTTTTGAGATATTCCCAGTGGAAAAAATCCCGTTGCCACCCCAAAACCCTTCAACGAGATCTGACATGGAATATTTACCTCAAAACTCGTGGAGAACGTCGAGATGTGTGGGCCGTCACCAGAGTAACTCTGGTGTTACTTATGTTAACATAAGTAATTATTAACATTACTAACATTATTATTAACATTACTTATGTTATTAATTATTATTAATTAATAACATTATTAAACATTATTAAATGTTATTAAACATTATTATTAACATTATTATTAAAATTAAATGTTATTAACATTATTAAACATTATTATTAAACATTATTAATTATTAACATTATTAATTACCATTACTTATGTTACATTACCAATAATTATGTAACTCTGGGGATAACTGTTATCCCCACTCGATTTTTTCCTTCGGGGATAAATATCTGAAGGAAAAGGTGATCAAGTTACTCTGGATGATTTTATGGGGAGGATCAGGCAAAAAATCAACGCCATTCCACTAGAAAAGGCTCGAAGTGTTACGGAAGATTTCCGGGAACATCTTCGGCAGTGCAATAACGATCAACATTTGGAAAATGTAATTTTTCAAACTCATCGCAATAAAATTATTTTCAATCTACGTTTAGGAAATAAAATGAGTTTTTGTTTTCTAGACATTGGTTTCTTTTTTACAGGCCTTCAAGATGTGTCAGTTATTTCTGCTCCACTCTGTCCGAGTTTGGTTTATGGTTTATAATTCTTCAATTTCTTCTTTCCAAATTCTACCGTTGTTCCTTTTTTCACCATTTCTTCATAAACTTTCCATATTTCCTTCGTACAAGATTAAAACGTTCTAGCACTTCAAACTACTAGTCGAGTGTTTAATAAGTGTTGAATATTTAGACTCATCCATTATATCAAAATACATTGTTGTTTTATTGCGTATTGCTTCAAATTACTCACTATAAACGAAAGCATCTCTTATTCCCAAGCTGATTTTCATTCATAGGTGAATAGCTGCATGAATACATTACGGAATCATTTCATAACATACCGGCGTGTGCTATACGTCGCTCGATAACCACCTCCCTACTGACAGCTCCCCGATAACACTGGAATCAGTGATCATGCTTGTGGATACCAAAACTAATTAATATAGTGATACCATTCAAGACATGACAGACAATATTATACGTCCTGTGAGCTGTAATGATGAGGTTGGAGCATGGTGATTGTATCGATCAACTCTCATATATATATCTAGAGGCTGATCGCTCACTCCTGGCTACCAAGTCTCTGCAAAGGGAAGTCTCTCTCAGTTGACGTCTCAAGGAGTAGAAAATTAGCGCCTTATCTCCTCAGCTTGTCCTTTGTCTACTCCATCACGTCAAACCCTCTTGCTGATACGGCTTTGAGCTTCTATTGTTCGTTCTTGGCAATTGACGTTGCATCCCATCTTCCAGACTTCAATGGATTCCACAGTCACGTCGAACGTCTCCGTTCTCTACTATTTAGCGACAAATTTGTGGTTAGGTGTCCAAATTTGGAAACAACCACAATATCAAATGAGTATATTCTTTAATACGAATGAATATTGTTATTTTGGTTCAAAATGTCCAGTATTGGTTGAACCTTTGGATTCGAACCAGAAGTTTGTTCCCCACAATTTGAGGTTGTATGCACTTCAAATAACGATTCCCATTCCAGTCGGATGCCAAGTTTGTTTGACCTGTATCCTATCAAACGGAAACTTCTATATAAGTTGCAAACGTTGCTCTGGAAACTTCGAACAGGCAAGTTATGGAAACCCACCTACCGGATGAGAGGCATGGGCAACTCTAATTGCCTCAAGCATGGCCGATATTTAGCATGAATTCCCAACTAACTTGCAGCCTCTCAATATCAGAAGGAGGTGTAATCAACAAGGTATGCAACAATTATCATTACCGACATACTTACGTAAGTGTGGTTAATAACTTACTGTCGTTTTACGAAGGGCGAGAATTTCCTTGTCGGAAAGTAGTAAAACGGCATTTTCTTAATCATAACTTTCTTCCACGTTTCGCTCTTTACTCACTTTTCCACAACTTTGGTTAATTCAATGAAATTCCATGAAACTCTCTCCTGACTACAAATCATTTAGAAATTAAACGAGTACAGAAACATCGCTAAATGAACAACTCGGCATCGATTTTAATCATCCAGAAGTTTGTATGATCTTCAAACTTATAGTAATAACTTTATAAGTTATTTTATATTAGAATAATATTGTCATTATAGACCTAGATGTCAGACCAACAAGATATGTAGACCTTCTGCAAGCTCTACACGTTTTAAAATAATTTGTTCATCATGAAGGTGAGCCTTTTCCTACGGCATCATGAATTACAAAATTTAATTAATTCAGGTAATCTGCTTCTCACTATAGATGAGAACTTACTGTAGTAACATACACGTTTGCAGATAAGATTATGATGGGTGGATGCTAGGCTGTTTCACGAACTTAAAGAAGAAGATACAATATAGGAAAGTGGATGATGGCCAATCAAGATAAATATTTGGGGTTACAATGGATTTGGAGGCTGTTAACGCCGGAAAACCACGCAAACAATGAGAAATTGTGTATCATTCACGCGATACCGTTCAACAATAATATTGTCAATAATGATATTATTTTTGTTGAAGCTCCCATTTATTATTATGATTCCCCAAAGTTTCTGCTGTATCTATTAAATTCAAGGGATGATTTTTTGGCTCCGAAAAACTTTTCTCAACTCTAGAACTGAGCAAATAAAGAGGCTATCTCTCTCCTGACCTACGATTTTCGTAATCTCCTTTGAATATTTCTTTGACACTTCTCGGCTTTTCCCCATTCCTGTTTCTCATCAAAAATTGAAATTTTTTTAACCCTCATTCTCTCAGTCTATATTTCTCCTCAGCTCCTCGTACTTTTTTGATTTTCGAGCTATTCTACCTCAGGTTCGAGCTACTGAACCAATGGACTATTCGTACTGATTGACGACAAGTAAAGGGTTTTATCTACCATTAAAAATTAATTTTAATTGCGTGCATATTGATTCCTCATTTCAAAAATCTGTGTCTTCAAGGTGTGACGTCAGAGATAACTGATTTTCGGTTATACAGTGTACAGGTTATACAGTGTATCTGGCGTTTAAAGCTGCTAAGCCCATTGCAACTGCAACTTCATCTTCTCTACAAACTTCTACTTGATGTTATTTTTCCCATATCCGCCGTCCTAAGGATACCTATCACTTTTCTGATACACATAACTTCGTCGGTCATTATTCCGCTAGAAACGGGTCAAATAAAAGAAATGGCATCACGGAAATCAGCGTTAAAAAATAATAAAGATTCATGTACCACACTTGGAGCTCACAAGAATCCATATTTTGCGCAACTTTGGAAGTTGAACAAATTTACGCGCTCGCGAAAGAGGTTTTGTGATTAAAAAAAAACGGTATGGAGAGTCAAAAATGTATAAAATTTTGTGTGCAATCCAAATTTGTATTGAAAAAATGGTGTAGTCATTTGAAAAAAAAAGAAGTTGTTCGTTGAACACATGTGCAACGTAGTCATTATTAACATTAAAAAAAAAACATGATGATAGAAGAAAAGTTTCAAGTGTTCGCCAAAATGTTCAAACTGCCGAAAAACTTTATGGGAAAAAAATTATGGTTATGTTATGGTATATTCCGATTTAAGACAACATTTGTTATATAAGTAGGTACAGTTTCTGAAATTGAAATTGTTGAAAATGTGTAAATCTACCTTTATATACAATTTATTTAAATATAAAAAATGTGGAATGAAAATCTGCATAATATTTGTAGTATCCAAAAATGCAATTCCCGAGTGGGTACTCCATGAGTTTGTGGAGACAAGTGGAACAAGATAATGGGGATCTTCAAAACATAGTCAGTGCAAACAATATGTTGCTATGGCTTACTGAAAATCGAAAAAAGAACAACAAAACCTACTACCTACCGATTTTGCAGTAGCTACCTTTCTACTGGTTCCTTATTTGTCTAACAACACGTCCGTAACATATCTACAGATAATTTAGAGTAGGTAGGTACTTCGTTTCCACCTACCAGGAAGTACAGACTATTACAAATCATTTTTATTAAATTTTAAATAATTGGCTTTTATTAGATTTTTAATTGCCATTAACTTTTATTACATTTTAAATTATTGTTAAAAACGCTAAATTAACAATGAATCACTGTGTTGTTACCTACCAACTATTGGTTGGTACTACATACTACACCATAATGCCTTCACACCTTCACAATCAAGTCTATTAGAAAGAACTAAACGCTTCACACTCGATTCGAAATCATAAGCTCAATTTTAGATGCTTGCATACGAGTCTGCAATAGAGATGGGCAAAACGGTTCACCAAGAAGAACGGCTCTGAGCGCTCCGCTCATTCAAAAGATCCGGATCTTTTCGACGGATCAGTGGCTCTTTTTGGCTCTTTTGAGCTCGTATTTATTGTAGAGATGAAAATAAGATGAAAAACGCTACAAATTGTTACACAACGGTTTATTTTAGTTCTGCCCGGAAATGTTTATTCGATTATTGGATTCTACACTACCTTGAATCCTAAGCCATGAAATTTTGAGGGCGAGAGGGAATAATTTCTCTGTTGCTCGATTCCAATGGTTCATTATTGAAAATAATAACCCAAAAAGCGCTGTTGTTCAATAAAGATGCTCAACAAATCCTTCAAAAATCAAGGAAAATTAATAAATGAACACGATTAAAGCAATGAATAAATAAGACTTGAAAATACAGTTTTTTGGTAAAATATTTATTTATAAGAAATCTGCATTTTTTTATGCCTCTAATGACAAACCACAATTTAAAAAAAAATTTCTTAGTAGGTATAACATTTTTATAATATAACAATTTGATGTTATATCGTGTTATTCAACAAAGAAAATTAAGGTAACCAACGTGAAAGAGAATAAACGAACCAAAAAGTACGTAAGCTTCAATATTGATAATATTGGTAAGATAAGGCTGTGCTTTTGCTTGCCTTTTGAACTTGAATCAGAAAGCTCCTCACAAAAAATCATGATGTAAAAATCAAACAGGGAGAAAAAACAACGGAAAGAATCAGAAAGTGGGTCACAGAAAACACTGGAAAAATACGGTAAAGTTTACGACCGAAAATACAATAATGCATGTGGTGGTACGATACAATTCCGCAAAATTGTATTGTTTGATCGACTTATATCGTATTTTCCCTCGGAATTATCGTACGGGTTGACAACAGCTGAGGAAAAGGAGGTCCTAATTTTCCCGAACACTGCCGATCTCAAAACAACCGAAGAACGAAGTGCCGCCGTTCCCAAAAGGACCGAAGATCGAAGAGCCGCCGTTCATTTATTTTACTGGATCTCAAGAGATCCAAAGATCGAAGAACCGCGATTCATTTGTCATTTTTACTGATCCGCAGTTCACTCGCTCAGTCTTGATGGTGAGGTATATCCTGTGCGCCGTGTTGGTAATAGAATATACTAAACTTGCACGCTTATACAAAACTATAATTATCTACTTAATAAAAATTTTGAGGGGGTGTTAAAATTGTTTTTTTCTTGGTCGATTCCAAAGGTTCATTATTGAAAATAATAAACCAAAATCTAATTTTTAATACAATTTTCAAGCATTGTGACATAATCCACATTGTGGATCAGTTCACGTAATCCAAAATCAATTCTACACCATCGATTCACTGAGTATTCCCCCTATTCCTCCCAAGTTTGTAGAACAGTTAGAAGTTGGTTCAAGGAGACTTACTGATGAATTTGAGTGCGATTGGATCTTACTGAAGCTACAGCATAATATTATCTTGCAATAACATTGCATATACTGCCGCATATTCTACCACATTAGTATAATAAATACTAATATTATAATATTATTATTATTATTTATGAAAATATAGGACATTATTATATTATATTCTAATTTAGTAGTAAAACCAGGTTAAGTTACATGTTTGGATTATTATTTTAATATGAACACAACTCAGTAGTGTGAGAAGTTATTAATCACTCCAGATTTAGCTAAGCTCAAAGTACATGTAAGTCACGTTCTAGGACGGTTGTTAATGAACGAAGGGACGAAGAATTTGCACAACCCGTGATGCTAATTCAAGTTTGAAAGAGACCGGGAGAATCTGAGACTTTAGTAGCTCGTTAGCTCTAGGGGTGCAGCAGAAAATGTGCAGCCGTTGTTGTAACATACCTACTAACGATCCTTGTCTGGTAGCCAGGGTAATGAGTTTTTTAAGCAGGTCCTTGCCCTCATCCCTCGCTCTCCAGCTCCGACGCACATATTTTCTCTTAGCCTTATTTGCCATTGTAATCCTTCCTCCGCTGCCCTCCCGAGAGAAAATGTGGGAGAAAAGACTGCATTAAACATTTCAATCAACCCCGGGAGCTGCTAGCCTTCTCCATGATACGGATCCAATGGGATCCGAGAAACGTAGAGACGGTTTGTAGCGAGTGTCGCCAAGATGAGATGTTGTCTGCCAGAAAAGGGAGAGAGATGTTCATTTGCTTCTCGACAAAAGGTTAAGTGGAAAGTGGGATGAAAGGGGGGGGGATGGTTTCGCTGATAGAGACAAAGTTGGAGGCACTTCATTTTTCCATCTTCCTCGGTCCTGGTTCTTCTAATGGTTGGATTCATCTAACCTGCAGCTTATTTTGAGGGACTCCGATGATTCCAAAAGTTGAAGATCCAACTCTTCCGAAATATATTATGTTTCTATATCATAATACACATAATATTATGGCATATTTTGAGTAGAATGCTACCTAGACGTCGTGCAGAATCTTGTCAACACAGTTGTAAACTTTACACTTTATTTTAAGTTCGGTTGTTGCCGTAGATACAGGAGAAAGCATATTATACTTTCTTTCTCCTGTATCATAATATTATAATACAGGGGTCGTTTATACACGCACTATTAACAGGATTATATTATTATTATTTCATCTTCTTTCAGATAGACACTGGCGACCTGGAGCTCCTGTTTTGTTTGTTTTTTTTCATCTAGAAACGGCACTACTGGTTTCCAATTATTTCTGCACAAGAGTTCATCCACTAAAATCATTCTAGTGAATAATATGAATATGAATGTTACGAATACCAAATCAGGTACATTTTCTTCTTTTAAAATAAAAAATATATTGCTTAGTAATTCGTGCATTTTAGGAGACGTTTAGAAGTGGAGTAAATCATGCCATTTTAATATTATCAAGCGATAATTTTATCCCAACATTATTGATCTAGTGTGTTTGAGAGGTACCATAACATTTTCAGCACCATAGGAATGCAAAACTGGGTGGTATATTGAAATCCGAACGTCCTTGATCGTGCTGCCTATTTTTCAACTCTCAGTCGACTTGCTGACTCAGACATCTTCCAAATACCTCGCCAGCTTGTCGAAATTTGCCTAAAATGTTGAATAATAATAATAAATATACCAAGTCAGTTAGCAACATATTATCATCATATTTTATCAAGCCATTAGCTGACGTGATAATGATTGAATGATACTCATATTCCATGAACAGAATAATACAGAAGCGGAATGAGATAAAGTTTATAATAAGAAATTTTACAGAATCGTTCATTCAGAAATATTCTGAAATTGAAAAAAAGAAGATAGGTTCAAGTAGGTTAAATTACGGTCATATCCATGCATTACTATTCTTCTTAGTTTGCCTCCTATCACAGAGTAACGGAGACAAGTTATCCAAGATTTACAAGCTGATGATATCCAACATGTTCTTCACTCTTCTTCGGAGTCCAACCTTAGGCGAATTACAAGTTCATTGTTGAGGTTCAACGTCAAAACGCTATTATATGTAGGTACCAAACTTCGGGATGGTGTCACGAATTTATAGTGTGTCGGATTCCTAGACTGAGAGCAAAGTGCGACGGCGAAACTCGGTTGACACATTCATAATGGTCCCGCACATATAGACCTGATAACCAACATTAGAGGAGACCTTTCCACACAGTACGTCGAGGTCGGTTGTATGAGGTACCCCTCACCCACGTCGTCTGACAAGTCACGTTCTGTGCAACCTGTTCAGGAACGCGAAGGTGATGGAGACAGGGTAGGAGCGACGTGGTTGCTAGGTGAAGGGTGCTGTGGGGGGTCTGTTTCATTATAATGACCCTGGCAGTCCGCCACTCGCTCTATTCTCCCCGCCATTCCCTCACGAGCATTGTCAGCATAGCTATCCCATCGACTTGGTTCCCCAATCATTATCATGGAGAAGGAGCTCCACCGGCATGGAATATTCTGTGAATCCAATAATTCTATTTCCTGAACGAAAGAAGACCCAAGAAGAACGAAAAAGAAGCTTTTTTCTGATCAAGAGCAATTGTTTTCATCTTTTTTGGAGTTAAAAGAAATAATATTTATAATTTGGTTTGTGACAGGTTTGATTTAAAACGAAAAATGTTTCATTTCCCTTGAAAATGTTAAATATAGTTTATAGTACTGTTGCATAGATGAGAAACTGGACGCTCTCTTCACTCGCATATTCTGAGACCTAACTAACTAACTAAATGGCGCTACAGCGCAGGGTGGGCCTTGGCCTCCTCTAGGACATCTTCCCAGCTTGAACGATCTTGTGCCGTTGTCATCCAGTCGTAGCACCCGAGCCGTGCTTTGTCTTTTTCTCAATTGTCACTCCATCTTAATCGTGGCCTTCCTCTCTTCCTTGTACTATTCGGGTGAGTTAACAGGAGCTACTTAGCCGGATCGTTATCATCCATTCGGAGAATATGGCCGGACCACCTCAATCTCCACAACTTCACGAATTTGACAACGTCAAAATCATCGTACAGCTGGTAGATCTCTTCATTGTGGCGCCACCTCCATTGTCCATGGTCGAACGGATTTTTCTCTCAAAAATTCTAAGGGCATTCTCAGATTGCTTTGTCAAGACCCACGTTTCTGAAGCATATGTCAGGACGGGGCGAAGCAGCGCCTTGTACAAGGTGAGTTTAACCCTCCTGGAGAGTACTCGGGATTTCAGGAGCGACAATAGTCAAAAATAGCATCGATTAGCAGTCATCGATCGTACAATCATTATTTTCGTGGACAGAGGAACCAAGATATTTAAAAACATCAACCCTTTCGAAGCAGTATGGGCCCAGGAGAATGTCTGGCGTTCTTATTTCATTGTAGTTTTTTAGTGAAGTTATATTGTGTAGTTATATTCTGAGACCTAATATGATAAAATTGAATCAGTGACTGGCATTCAAGAAATGACGAGAACTGCCCTCCTACCTCCTATCACGATCTGTATGTGGCCCTATGTACACGTTCAATTATTCACATATTATGTCTTGGATATGTTTGTGGTTGTTGGTCATTCCCAGAACTATGACGGTGACCAAACAAGTGACGGCCATCCTTTAGTTCCATCAGCCAATCAGAATGCAGGTGTCAGATGAACTGGCCCTATTCGTTGACCAGGGTTCTGTAATCAGCCAAACAGAATACATGAATTATACTAGTATTTCCCCGTAAGCCAAACTCCATCTGTTTAAATTTCAAATTAGAAATTATGATTATGCTTCAATTGACTCCAGTAAATCCGAATACATGATTTTGCATATTTATTAGCGGTAAGAATCAAAGGAGGGAAGTCTGACTCGTTCATTATGATTGGCTGATAAGAGCAAATGCAGCTTGTGCTAAATCCTGCATTTTGATAGGCTTCTAGGAACTCATAACAAATACCACTTCTAAATAACTATTGGAGGTCATAGTTTGCAGTAATGACAAGAAATGAGCAAAACATGCATTTAACCATGTTCTTGAGAATTGCCATTCAGCAGTCACGAGTATTTCTTCATGATGATTTCATAATGTGCTACAATTCTTAATGGGAAAGCTCAAATAACATAGGCTTGGTGGATCTGACGTTGGTGAGGTCAGGAAAATCAAGAACACAAGAACAACCTACTCTCTATCCTTTCAGTCCCTTTATACAGTATATTTAACACTCTTTTGAACTGTGTTTGTCGTGGCTAGGGTCCTCTCTGAGGAAACTTATTGACGTTCCACGAAATTAAAGTTCTACAGGTAACGTTAGTGTGACTTTTAGATGGAAAATAAACGAAAAAGCGGTCATTTTTGGTCAGTTTACATCAACACTCACGCCATCGTGGACTCCACCGGTAGGTACCACATCTTCAAGCTCATTTATGCATTGCATGTTGATCAATTTTTTGCTCAATTTTGATCAATTCTCCAGTTGGTTAGGATCCCATCATCAAGTTGTTTACCATAAATATTATGGTCGTCACGGGCCATCAAAGTTTGCGTACAGCATACTGTGCAATGAGATCCAAGCGAGGTTGACCATTACAAAAATTTAACCAGAAATTTTAATTACCCCGTCGAATTCTTGGGCTTCTAACATCAGTTTTTTCAAACATTTTCGTTCCAAAAATCACCTTTGAATTTGACATTTCGAACACGTTCTGCCATTAGTCTTGTGATGTGTTCTTATGTCAGCCAAGTTATTCACACGAATTCAACAAAATTTTCAGGGATCTCGAATGGAAATCATTGCATCAGGATCAATGATAGAAAGAAACCTTGTAATGGCCATAACTACCACAATTTTCTCCAAAATTCAATAAAATGTTCACGGATTGTATGGGTTGGTGGGTAAATCAGGCCCCCGCATTGATAGTAGTCTCTACTTGTGCGCAAACGTAGAAACCTTGTAACAACCATAACTCTCACACTTTTTCTCGATTTCCATGAAAAATTCAGGCTTTGCGTAGGTTGATGTGTGGAGTCAAAATAAAACGAGGCAAAAATGCTGGCTGTGTTGAGTTATCTCATTTTTTTGTATACAAGGCGGAATTTATGGATAAACGACAAACAAAATGCTTGGCAATTTTTTAAGTTTACAACCAAATTCCTAAATCAAGTTCATTTGAGTTGCCTGAGTTCTAATTTTATTTAAATCTATGAGATAAAAACCTTTGTTCTATTTCATTAATTTTTTTCTAAGAACTTGAAAAACAAACAGTGATTTTGTTTGTACTAAAATTCGATTGTTGATAATAGTTGCTGTGATTTACAAGTGCCTAAGGGTTAAACGTCCCCAAACACTGAATATTTTAGTTTTGGTGATTATTTCGTTGATAATTTGAAAAACTTCTTGTTTGTGGTAAATGTTTAGTTAAAGCACCAAAAATGTTGATTCTAACTAATATTTTATGTATTAATTTCGTTGGCAACTGAAATTTTTGTGAATTGTAATTTTAGTCCAGGTTGAGGAAATAGTGACAGTTGAGGCCTATTGCGAAGTATACTGTACATTACGTATCTTCTGAACCATTGACTCTATGATGATAACATTTTGACACTAGTCTATTTAGACCAATAGTAGAACGTGTACAAAATTTGAGATTTTTCGGATCAGTAGAAAAAAATTGAGAGTGAAGGGGTTAATTCCTTAGCAGTAAGTTGTTGTTATTATCACGTTAGTTAGTGAACTACCTACTGCGATTCTTTTCATTCAATTCCGTTGTACTATGCAAGGTTTTATCAAATAAAGCCTTGCACTTCGAAAGGCGTTTCATGTTATCACATGGCTCTTGGTTTGGCTGATCAAAACTATTTTGTGGGAAGTGTGGCAATACTTCTAATCAACTTCTGCCAGATCGCAATGTTTTGCTTTTTGAACTTGCCTCTCTATCCTATTAGTTATTTATAGTATTTCAGCAGTTAATAGCTTATCATATTTTGATAGCAAAAAGAGCATGAAAGGGCTCCAACCGACTGGTGAAGCAGAAATCTATAAGTCTAGAAAAACCTTGATTTACCAACTTTTTACAGACCACTCTAGTTATTAGCATTCTATAATGATATCCATGATTCCTAACATACTTTCCATGAGAGATTACTTACATTAGTTTCAAACTACCATAGACTTATCAACTAACTGGATACTGAAGAGGGATTTCATCTCTTCGAAATCCGATTAACCCTAACAAGAAGGTTAAAACGCATCAATGGGTCTTAACCAACAGAAAAAGCTTGACATTTCCGCAGACCCTCTGCAATCGCCGTTTTTCCAATAACAGGAAATCACCATCTTGCACCACTTATCCCAATCTTCTCTGAAATACTCGAAAAATCTGTTGGACTCAGCTATCTTGTCAATTCAGCCCACTACCCTTATCTCAACAGTTATTGAACACAATTACCGCGCTCGAAGGGCTTCGTTGCTCTCGTTCTTTCTTGTTCGTTCTTTTGCTCTACCTACGCCTGAAACCAGAGTAGAAACTCCCGCCAATTACCTCACAGGAGGAAACCACTATCCTGGAAGGGGAGGGGATACGATGGTGAATGGAACGGGAGATCTCGGATGTCCGTAGTGAAAAGGAGGTAATTTTCCTCGCGGTTCCATTGTCCTTCTCCCCTCTTATAGCAATCCCTACCCCTACTGTTCACTAGTCAACTAGGACAGTTAAACCGAAGCGGAACGAAGGGTCCAGTTACATCAATCGTCGCCTCTATACTGGGAACCCTTTTCGCACTGAATGCCGACGTACTAACTCGGCTAAATTGGGAAGTCTTGAAACAACTGCTGGATTGATCGGTTTGGATAGCTAAGTGGATGTCGAGAAAAAATGTTTATGATGTTAACAGGGCGCAGCATACACCTGCGGCATTTGTAATTAGGTGTTTCAGTGATACATTTTCTTGATAAAAGGAGCAACGTTTCTTTGAGCAATGATTTGCAGCGTTTTTTACCCACCAAAATTTTTTTTACCTACCAACTTTTTTTACCTACCAGCTAGGTACTACCTACCACACCATACTGGCTTCACACCTTCACAATCAAGTTTATTAGAAAGAATTAAACGCTTCAGACTCGATTGGAAAAATAGAAAGCTTCTTATGGAAATTTGATTACTGGTTACGCAGAAGGCAAAACTGTATACAAATCGAAGAAATGAACAGCGATTGCATTTTAGTCCGATAAAATTTGAATGGAGATTAGACCTCTTTTGCGATTCACACTCATTATTCTGTTTTATCGAAGGAAAACCTTCAAGTACTCGTAGGGACCGAAAGGTTTGTCCTACAGAGCTCCGGGTGGTCTCAAAAATTTTAAAAAAATCAATACTATTTAAAATTGGTGAAAAAACGATACCTTTATTTCGAGAGTTTTCGAGCTAGGGCACTCTTGAAAATTTCAACCCTTAATTTTCACCCCTTAGAAGTGACCTACATCAACCCAAAGCTTCGCGGCACAACTAGACCCCAAATGGAGCCCATATACCAAATTTGAACCAAATCGGTCCAGTGTTGCTAAGAAAAGTGCCGCGGACGGCGGACGGGGGACAGCGGACGGACATTGCAAATTTGGATTCTACGCACCTTGAAACGTAAAGTGACAAAGTTTGAGGGGGGTTATAAAAATTTTTTGCGATACGATCACATAGGCTTATTATTAGAAATAATAAACCAAAAAATTCGTAATGAACCAAAACTCTCGGATAATAATGTTGATGCATTTGTAGGGAGGTGGATACCTACTTAATGTCAAAATACGATCTGATTACATGGTGGGTACTGATAATGAGAAAGCAGAGCCCTTTGCAGCTTGTGATCTATACTGAAAAATGATAAACCGTTGAGTAATAATTTGTAACGTTTTGATTACCAACCGCTAAGCAACGCGAGAACTAAGGACTGGTTGGTATTACCTCGAAGTTATGTATATCTAGATTGAGGTGTACACTCAAGAGAGTGAAGAGCTTACATTGATAATACCATAGGTCAAGGGGTATTGCGGCGCTGCGTGTCGCAAATTAGATAACGAGGCGGTGGAGGTATTCCCGTTCCATTTCAGTCCCTCGTCTTATTCACGATCTCTCATTCGCGGGAAGCACTTGACTTCTGAAATTCATTATACACTGGATGCTGCTGAATTTCAATATAGTCGTCTTTCATCTTCTTGGATGTTAACACGGAAAGGAGGAACTTCACGCTCTGGTGCTCTTCAAATCGGCGAAGGGGTATACGGTTATTAGATAGTAATGCATGGAAATAGGTGGGGCGGAATGGTATGTGGGGTGATATTCATCTCGCGCTGGAGGCATTAGTGAACCATTAAGCCTACGTATGCCAGACCCCACAAACTCCTCATTAAGGCATTCTTCTTTCATTCATTTCAACTGTACGCTCATAGAAACTGTGAGAAATCATACAAAGTTATAAAAATGAAAACCATTATAAAATGTATTCAACCAGCCAAAAAGTCCGTATAGTGGGTGTGGCACTTAGCTTCCCCGTATAAAAAACTTCAATCTCCAATTACCTACTACTGCCCTTCAAATTGTACGATCAGATGACGATGAAATCAAAAGGAAACCATTTAGTCTCAACCACACAGCCCTTGGATATCCTTATCGGAATCGAATGGGAACTGAAGAAGTTATGCTTACTAGTGATTTCACGGTGGCACATGCGGAATGGAAACCAATGATCCGATCATGATGAAATTGATAGCGACCGTCCAGAATTTGGATGACAATTTTTGAAGTTATGGATGTTACAAGGGTTTTACCTTCGCGCTTGCTCATAAGCTAATATCAATTAAGAGGCGATGATTTTAACAGTAGACCATTTACATGCCAACCCGCACAATTAGTGGAAATCCCATCAAAATCAGGCAGAGTTTCGACCATTTAAAGGAATTAAGGGTCTCAGACCAACAGAAAACAGCCATGAAGAGAGACTCCTCCACTTCAATCAGCCTGTTCGCATGTTGCGCTTTATCCACCTTGTTGAGCCTGTACACCAGCAAAGATCTAGTTGTCTTGCCCAACTGTACTTATCATTGTTCTTATTTTTGCTTCCGAGTCTACCAAGGTAGCGGAAGGTTTGTTTTAACTTTTAAAAGTTGAAAAAAAGTTCTCCAAAATCAAAATGTCCACTTCCGTTTGTTTCAGACTTTCCCACAGAGTACTGGAGACCTTCCTGAATAATTTTTAGTTCCGTGTATCATGAAATCATTGCCACAGCCATAACTTCAACATTTCTCATCCGATTAGGGATGGCATATCGAATGAAATACATCTATATACTGATCAAATGATATATCGTCAATGATATATCGATACCTGCGATATATCGTATAAAATACATCGACATTTCGATATATCGGAAGATCTAGCTTGGAAAATCTTGTTGAAGTAAATACGTGAGTTAAAACATTTTAAGCTATACAAACATCATTTTGGAAGAAATTTATCGATATACTCGACATATTGGAAGATTTACATGAAAAAACTCTTTTAAGTTAGTATTTAACCCTCTCAAAAGTTTCATGGTTTACGTTACAAGGTACCTATGTAGGGATGGCAAATCGAGTGAAATATATCGGGAGATTTTCTTGGAAAATCCTATTGAAGTGAGTAGGTAGGTGAATTGAAACGTTACTAATATCATTTTGGAAGAAATACATCGATATATCGATGTATATATACTCGACATATCGGAAGATCTACTTGGAAAAACGACCGAAGTGAATAGGAATTTAACCTGGTTCAAAAAGTTACTGGTATGAATTACCTATCGAAATTATCACACGCAGTTGTAAAAGTTCGAAAATGTCATGGTTGTCAGAGCACTTGGTCAGTAGCACAGGGTTTTTGGGATTGCAAATTTGGGGATATACTACTCTCAGGGGTCCTAGAGCATAATATAAAAAATCATAGATACCCTCGCCATAGCAATGTTTCATTAATTTAAAAATTGCTTCAACTCGTATAAGTATTAGGTAGTTTTATCTAGACAAGCCTTCATTACTTTTAGCTCGAGTCAAATAATTGATACTTGAGCGCCACTGTAGTGTAAACCATCATGTTTGAGCTGAAGTCAGTAGTCTGAAATCAACCCATCACGTAGGTACCTACAACATTTGGAAATTACTTAATGTTTTTACAAATACTGGCGTCCCTTTTCATTTATTCATTGAATATTTAATTTTTACTTGTTGAAAACAAGTCGCGATATATCGGTAAATATATCGATATTGACCGATAATATCAGTTCTCTATATCGATATAAATACGAGTATATCGATATATCAAATGTAATATATCGATATATTTCATATATCGATTTATCGTTGCCATCCCTACATCCGATTTTGATAAAATTTTCAGGGATTGTGTGGGTTGGCCTGTAGATGATCCTTTATGAAAATCGTCATCCCCGGATTGATAGTAGCCACTGCGCATGCGGAAACGTGACACCCTTGTAACAGCCATACCTTCTTTATTTTCCATCCGATTTCGAAGAAATATTCATAGATTGTGCAGGTTGATGTGCAGATGGTCCTTTATAAGGGTAGTGCAAGGTTAACTACTATGCATCGGATCATCCATACAATCGGGTTAGAATACGAGGAAAATATGTGCCTCACCCACTTGGCAGACTTCTTTTCTATTTTTCCGTCAGTCTAAGCAGGTTGTAGTTCCGGGCAGAGTCCTTTATGTTGTGGATTAAACAACTAGACCTTAGAACCTTCCTCCATCTTTTTCGCTCTAGAATATCCATGTCTGTAAACTCTGTTTTTGGGATCACATCTTCTACCTCAATAAATTTCGCGTTTTGAATCTTTTGTAAACCATTGGTAACCGTCACGTGAAAAAATTCTTAAGACGATCGACAGCCGCTGATATCGTCCAAACATCCTCGTATGTTCATTTGAAGTATCAAGTTCTAATTTCTCCCTTGATAGGGAAAAATAATAATAAGACAAATCCATAATCTATTGTTTTTCCCAATACGGCAGAAATTCGATGATTTCAAACTAGTTTTTGATCTTTCTTACGTACACAAACGTCAGTGTCTCAAATAAACATGAATACTCGGATCTACCGAGTCACCGAATCATTCCCTCAAGTACAGAACAGCGAACACAAAATTGGATCTTAAAACGGCACATTTTGAGGGTCAAGAATGTCACAATATAATAGCACTATGAATAGAAGATAGAAGGTAACAACCTACCCAAACCATTCCGAATGATTAAGTATGGAGATCAACGTCTTTGACAGCGTCTCTTTTACAGTGTCTCTTTCTCCACTATAATAATAAGCTGTTGACAAGCTGCTGTAAAATAAATGCCCGCTTTTTGTATACTTGAAGCTGTAATTCCTCTTTTAGATTATCCCATGACGAGCACTAGGTAGTCTTCCTGGCATCAAGAGGGCATGAGATAACTTTTATTCTCGTGAGAAGAGAGATTTCGTCGAGAATGGATAAATGGGAGATTTGTTCACATTTGGTGAGGAAAGCTGTCAGGCTGAGCAGAGTGTGTGGAGCGAGTACAAAGCAACGTTCGTGTTTTGTATGCTGAGCGAAGAGGTTGGATGCGTAAGTCGAATGGGGGCTTTCAATCTTCATTCTGCGATTCTTTCCCTATCCGTGGCACTTCCGATTGGCAGCAATCTACTTTAGGGGGCGTTTTCCTTGAGCTCAATATAATTTATTTCGTTTCATTTGAAGCAACTTCGATAGTTCGAGTGATTGGAGAAAGATTCAACGATAGTCTTTGCGATCCCGAAACAAATTGACTCTTATCCTTGCATTTCAATATTATTTTAAGAAATGTGTGTTGTTTCAACGGCCAGAGGGATTTCTAAGAAAGTTCTCCATGAAAAATGAATACTAAGTCTGTTGATTGAGATCTATCGTTGTCTTCTTTCAACTACAATTGATTGAAAGTGCATACTGAGAAGAAAGTCATATGTGTGCAGTACAGCTTGCATTCATAGCATAACATGGAGTAAAAACTATTACACAGGTTCTTACTGATTTGATCATGATACTTTATCACTTATTCATCTCAAGACCAACCATATCATTCATCAGAAAGTTGTCATGCTGGGGCATTTTGAAAACTCCACGCTTGGGTTTCCACCATTGAAAGGAGTAGTAGCGTAGTTCCAAGTTATTTTTAAAAGCAATTAATTGGCACAGATACAGTCTGAACAGACGATGACGAGTCGGTAGTAAAGTGCAAAATAAGGTTAAAATAGAGCTGGCAATTCTTAAATGAACTACTCAAAAACCATGGAAATATGTTGAAATGGAAAACTGATGAAGGTTTTAAAGTGAAACTCCAGCCACTACGGTGCAACTACTATCTAGTGCCTTCAGACATAGATGCTGCAATTCAGTGAGGGATATGTATTATATGGTTAGTCTCCTACAGAGGTCCAATTAAATTCCATGCACCTGGCAGTTGAATGCTGTTGACTCTAAAGAGAGAGTTATCCTCCATGAAGCTGCGTCAACTTCGTAGTTCATTCAAACCAAACCGCTGGAGTTTGCGAAGCAAGCAACAGGTCTAACCATGGATCTCCTCCTGTTCATTCAATAAGTCAGGCGGTAAGTATCATTTCAGCAGTAGTATCCGCTTATTCACGAGATGGAACTCAAATGGCTGGCTCACTGGTGATTACCAAGAAATTCTTAGGTCTCGAGTAATTCATTGGCATGAATTGAGACAGAAAACGCTTTACAAGTGGGCGAAGCACCTTCCTCGTATCCATTATTCAATTGTATAAGTGGAAAATTGAAATTTCCTAGTAAATAGTCTCCAATTTGATGATCAGATAACGAGATTGATCACAAAATCCCAAAACATGTCATCGAATTCCGATAGAAACTATAGAAGTTACAAGAATAAAATTAAATATATTTAATTGAGTAAATTAAATCGATTGTAAATTAAGATTGTAATTATACCATTGAAAAGCTAAAATTCTGATGAATGTTTTTACCATAGAGTGTCTCTAAAAAAACTACAAATCTGATAGACTCAAAAACGTGACAAATAAAATTTAAAAAAAGAAAAATTTAGAAAATTATTTTAAAAAATTTACTTTGTGCTTTTTTGGCATCAGATTATCTCCAAAAATAAAAATATTGTTCTTTTCAACGGCACCCATAGTTTTAGAATTATACGGTAGATTACCGTAATTACGGTAATTTTAGCGATATAATGTCAAAAACATAGAACAAATTTGAAATTGAAAAAAATACTTGCAAGGGGACATTGATTATTGAAATTAGTTGTAGAAACGGATCTGCTTTTCAAATTTTATCTTTTGTGTTGATGATAATTACCATATTTCCATCGTCTAGTGCATCAATAATAAATTGTGATGTTGACCCACTACACAATGGAAGGTGTTATTTAATAATACCTATGTATTGAGAATTCTGTAATCTTTTGGTTCAGTAGCTCTGTTAACCCCCCTAACTGCACAGGAATTGCCTTGTAGCCAGGGGTATAGTTCCATACACTGTCGATCACCTGTTTATTTTTAAATGGAATAATTAAATAAATAATTAAATTTACTGTTCATGGAATAAATCTTCTCACTGATTCAGTAATTCAGGTCACGTATGTGCAAGTGCAGATTGTTGTAACTCAAGCATGACTTACTTATCATACTGCACTTATTTGCTCGTTACAAGGATTTACGAACCGACTCACGGACTGACACAACCAAATTTGTTCAAATTTATCTAAAACGTGAAATGCGAGTGGATATTTCGATTTTGGAATGTCTTCATTCTCCGAAAGTGGCAATAAGGTAAACGCACTAGTAGTCGACACATTAAGGAGATTGGAAACGATATTCTTTGATCTCACTTACAAAATTTAGTTTTTCCAAGTTATTGCCGGCTTAAAGTGGACACAAAACCCTCCCCCATGCGAAAAAACGGGCTATTCTGTTCAAATATGAGCTTAATAGGGTAAAACAAGAGTTTTCTAAAGTCTAATACTTCACTGGAAGTTAATAGTGGGACAGAAGATTTTTTCGGAAGTCTACTGTGGTCTGCGTTATTGGTCGAAATAGGTGTGGTAGTAGTCGACAGGTGATTTATGATTTGAGGAACAAAATTTAAGAGGTTCTCATATAAACTCATTCCATTTTGATTGTATAAATCTCAGTAAAGCAGAAAGAAAAAAACATTACGTTAAGGTTCTTACATAAAATCGATTAAATCAGACTATCTTTGTAAAATCACAGCTCACTTTGAGTATACAGGCACAGGCACAGTAACAATGATACAGAAGCCATTGGAGGATCAAAACCATGACCTGGAACTGCAAATAGTGCCTTATATCCTTTGCTTTTCTCATTTATTGAACGAAGTGTCGACTACTGACGCTGTCTCGACTACTAGTGCGTTTACCTCAATGCTCTGCCTTAAAGACTTGAAAGCATAATTATCTATTTTAAACCTTGTATCGTTCGTCAAGTAGAAGTAAAAACGCAACGTTCATGACTAGGAATAGTTTCCATGTGAAACTACCCACTGGTGTGTACAATGCAGCGGTAAGGCTCCATGATTAGGGAACGACTTGGTCATGACTTGGTGACGTTCGTGACTAGGAATAGTTTCCATGTGAAACTACCCACTGGTGTGTACAATGCAGCGGTGAGGCTCCGCGTGCATTTTTGCAAAATACTTGAAGAGCTTTAACAGGTGAATTGGACAGGATAATCGCACAAGGACTATGATAAGAATTTTGAGACGTCAGTAGCCCTGGCATTGGCTCTCTAAACGCTGCCAATCGTACTGGTGACTATAATGAGAATGAATAATTAATGATAAATTAATAATGAATAATTAATCTCAGTCAATAATAATATCCAGTAATTATTGCTAAATATTATTATTGAATGATAATGATAGATGCGATAGATAGGTGATGCGGTGGTCACCTTGGCTAAAGGATTAAATCCTTCCGGGTCTCAACAAGTAATTTAAGGTTAGCCTGGAAAGTTGAAGCAGCGAAAAGGGTTGATGGAAGGGCAAAGGCACGCCCTCTTAAGTGGAACTAACACGAAAGTTGGCAAAGGAGCAGAGTTTACGGGAAGCTACAGCCTCCAGCGATGAAGGCTAATGAAGGACGAAGGTCGTATAAGCGTTTCAGCACTTGCCTCTAGCGTCCAATCACTTCAGGAGGATAAACATAGCAGGGTGTGTTCTGCGGTTAGAATCACGTACTGCACTTAATTTGTTGGTAAAAAAACTTGATGTATCCAATGATACTCACATACATGTGAATAAATGAATGTAAAAGTGTTCATTTTCCAAAAACAAGAAATGTAAATGTAAACAGAAACACATACGGCATTAGCTTAGTATAAGCCAGGATTCAATCCATTTTTCCTTGTTACAAGTGGTATCTGTGCATTGATCTTGAGCTTGATGTACGAATCAATTAGGTAGAATGAGGGAGACGGGCAAAGCTTTCACCTCTGGCCAAATTCCAAATAGTGATTTACGGGTCTTGAGAAATGTGGGAGCCACCCTATATTGTATAATTATTCACAATAAAAACGCGCTCAGTGGGTCTCTCACCTAGACGGGAATCCCCCCGGGAAGGGTTAACACCTCCCCGCCGGACAGCCCTTTGTTGAGGGAAGGCTCTGGAGTAGGAGAACCCCTCTTAAATAGCCGCTGGCTCAAGCCAGCGGTAGATAGTCAGGTTAGGGACCTACTGAGAAACCATTGCTCTAAAGTCTTATTCAAAAAACCATCTACCCTTTAAAAAATTCACCTCAACAAATTTCTTCAAAATTTATACAACCGTCAGTTTAGGGAACCTCCATTCCGATCTCAAATCTTGAAGTGGTTAAGTGGTGAGGGCAGATACCTATCCGGGAACAACCACTTACCTAATTGAAAACTTGTGCTAGTCAATTATTGTTCTGTAAGCCTAGCTGGGAACGACAGAACAATATTTGCTAACTTCTTCTTCTCATCCTCTAATCGGCAAGGCAGGCAGATCAACGACCTGGGAACACTTGCCGACGAGTCCTTATCCTACGACCTGGAGGGCTGAGGGTAACACCTCAGGGAACACAGGGGTCCCTCAGGGGTCTTTCCTTCCATCACCTACAAATTTAGAACATCACAGCTAGTACCCACACAATTAAGAAAAGTAAAATTTAGTAAAGTAACGTCCTTTACAAGAAATAAGATAACAGCTTAGTACCTATAAGTGTAGATACGCAGTGTGCGTACTGCATGTGTACCAGTACGCATTGTGAAGCTTAGAAAATGGTGGTTCTCATTTTATCAACTTAGGTGGCGCTGCGGCACGTGTTAGCATTGTTCGAGGGTGGCCAAATTTTTTGTGGGGCACTTAGGAACAAAATGAGAGAGCCTCAAGTATTAACAGATCAAGAGAACATCAAATATTAAAAGTCGTAAAATAAGGGACACAATTGTGTAAGATTCGTTTCACATATTGACAAAAAAGGACGGTTAAGTAAATTATATAACTAACTTCTGTT
Source organism: Apolygus lucorum (assembly GCA_009739505.2). Lineage (NCBI taxonomy): Eukaryota > Metazoa > Arthropoda > Insecta > Hemiptera > Miridae > Apolygus > Apolygus lucorum. Next base: position 68,330,386 of record CM019176.2, on the reverse strand, counting down.
ACCGTAAACCAGTATTGTCTATTACTTCTGTGGAATAAAATGAAAAACAATTAACAGTTAGTTAATCACTTCCGGCAAATCCATCAAGTTTTGACAACTACTAGAGTCCTTGTCCACCTTCAATCCTTCTACAATGTTCGATAAAGTGTTTTTTCTCACGGTTAGTAGTTTAACAGTTAACGGATGCAAAAACATGTTCCACGATTCGTCGAGATTTAAAAGCATATGATTACTTTTTTTGGTGAATAAATATTGGAAGATTTATACAAAGTGATGAGAGTATGAGTTAACACAACAATCAAACTACTAAATCAACAATCAAAAAAGAGTATCTCTTCCTAACTGGAAGGGTCACGCTCGATGAATAACGGACGGAGCATTTTTCACTAAATGAAATGCTAAACGCGGGTTTAATCACGGACATTTCGCACCTACCGTACTTGAGTTGAACGAGGAATGGTTTAGAAGGATTAATGGCCGAACGTTTATTAAACATGAACGGGGAGAAGAAAAAGTCAAATAAAAACGGGATATTAAGCGCTCCAGTCACTCTCAGTTAAGAAATTATTAACGGAGCCTGCTTTCAACGCCGCACTGTATCTTTGCAATTCGTACCCCTTCAACCGCGTTGACTCCAGAATTCAATTTCTCACACGTTAAAACCTCAAATGCATGTTAACTAAAACCTCCTTTTTCATATTCTTCAGTTCAATTTTGCCGAATCGGATTTTCTTTCCCTTTTTTCCGTTGATAATGTTTACCATATTATTTTAGGGGATAAGCCGTTCGAGAGGAAAAAGTAGGCCGTTCAAACGAGCCGTCTATCAACTCCGTGTTCCTACGGGGATCAACTTTGACGGGCGCTTTTACTGTAATCGCGTTCTCTCATTGAACCTTATTACAGCTGAAGGGCTCCTATTGGCTCTGCTTCAATCGTTACGGCTTGGAACCCTGGGAAACGATAAAAATATCCTGGGATTCGAGACTCTTGGTTTTTATTTTATTTTGATTTAGTTCAAATGGTTGGATTGTCTTTGTAGAACGCCGAACATGGATGTAAACCGAATATTACGAGGTCGAAGAAGGTTAAAAAAATTATTGGATAATTATAGCCATCTCCGAATTTGAAATCCTGATGTGTTATCGAGAGTAGGGCTAGAATTCAACTATCAGTGTTTATTTTGTGTTTTAAGTTTTGTGGTAAGGCCTGTTCTGATCACACAAGCCTGTTGGCAATGTGTTTTTAAGACTAATACAATTCAAAATTATTCAATAATGCAATGTGCCACGAATAAACAATTTTGAATTACAAAGCTTTAATGGAATTTTAAATACGTTTTAGTCTTCAACGTTAGTCGTTCTGGAAATCATATTTCCTACCTAGATTTTTCACACCATTGAGGATGTGTAGGATGAGAAAGGATGAAAATAAACTGATGTAGTTTTACGTTTCAAATTGTTTCGGATCGATGTCTCACTTTGATCATAATATTAAAACATTTGGCTTACTAATACACTCATTCCAGTCATAGTACTTAGTAATGCTTGCATTTATTTAATTTTCATCACGGATGAGCAATGAAACATTTAATTCGAATCAGTAAGCGATAAAACAAGATAATGTACTTGTCATTAATTTCGATCGTACTTCATATAACTGTTTCACTGAGCGAACGGTTGATCCTACAGAACTCTTGGTGGTAACATTTGAATATAAATTGATTATTGAATACTCCACTTATCAACTACTCATCTGTTTTAGTTTATAATTTAAAATCTAGAAAAATAATGAACAAATCAAACCAACAATAAACCTTAAGAATCGAACAAGAAACAAATTTATTCTTTATTCGTTTTGGTTAATTATTTTCAATAATATCCCCTTAAAATGAAGCATAGTTTACCCCCTCCCCCTCAAAATTTGATGGTATACATTCGAGGTAGAAAAAAGACGTAGAAACCAAAAATCGAGTTAAAAAAATCTGTCCGTTTGCAGTACGCCGTACCTTAGCATAGACCGTAGGCGGCGGCACTTTCCTTACGTACCTTAGACATTAATTTGATGACATTTGAAGGGAAGGGGGTAGAAAACAATCAATGTCAATTTATTTAATTTTCGCGAATTTCGATATTTTGAGTTCAATTTTCATATATGACGTCAGTGCAAGAAATTAAGTGTAGATGGTCCCCTATGAAAATCATCCCGCCCGGATAAAAATTAGCCTCTGTGTCTCTGCGAAACCCTTCTAATAGCCATAATTTCTACACGATCCATCCGAATTCAATGACATTTTCAGGATTGATTCAATGTCTTCGCCATCAAATTTAGAGGGTCGTGTTAGAAAAGTGGAGACTGAAGTTTTGAGGTTTTCTACTATGTTGTGTCAGATCATCTATACAACCGAATTATGTCGGAGTCTTTTTTCGTTCGCTATTGACATTATTCACAACGCGGCCCTTGCTTCCGTCACTGTTCTCAATGTCACTGGAATCATTCATTTCATAGGTAAATTACCAATTTTTAAGGAACTACACGTGCAAACGAACCATCAGGTAGAATCAAAACATTGAAATGACCGCGATGGAAAGTGAGGCCTTTAAACGTTGACGTTGATCCCTTTTCCCTGTCAGGATTTTTTCTTCCCTAATTTTCTTAACATGGTCTTTTTTCAAGTTCTTACGATTCATGTTACGATTGGTACTGAAACGGGATAGTAGATGACATGAATACATCATTTTGCCGAAAAATTTACATTGATTAAATTAAAATTAAATTTACCTTGATCGGGATCATCTCAAAGAACCCTCTTATCAGATGCCAGTGAGGTTTACCTCTCCTTACAGCCAGATCATTTACCTAGTGAACCAATAATTGGGAAAAAAATACAAGTTATTCCTTTCTTGCACGGAAATATTTCAGGTTTCTTGAAGATAAATCAAGCGCCATCACATAATATCTCAATATTGCTCTTACCTTCGGCACTTCACCTCAGGACAAACGCGGATTAACTGACTTATCCCCCTCTTGCACCAACCCCACTCCAAAACTCTGAGATACCTATCCCACACAATCTAGTAGTTATCTTCTTAATTTTAGATGAACCGGTCTTGCACAGTGAAAGCAGACGGAATTTGGAAATGATTCATGCAAAAAACTCAAAAACGCCTCTTTTTTAGTGAACCCTATCTTGCTCTGGGCAACGAGAAGTTTGCCACTTTTCTTGATATCACTTTTACGCTAATACGTAAACACATTTCATTCTATTCTCGCTCTCCTATTCGCATTTTAAATTTTTTACTTCCCAATAATAATGTTGAATGTTCTTGCGTTGTTTCAGGAGAGGATGAGGGCATGATGGGGCGATGGGGAAGGTAAAGAAGAGAAGGGTCGCGCCGTGATGCCGCCAAGCTGGGCGCTGCTACCCACTCTCTGTCTCTGCCTCGCGGCGGCGCCCACCCACAAGTACAGTACTCGTGTAGTGAGAACTAAATACGGTCCCCTTCGCGGTCTCATCCTTCAACACCCTCCCGTCGAAGTGTTTCTGGGTGTTCCATACGCTACACCACCCCTCGGTTCCCTAAGGTAAGTTATTCCTATTGGAATTTCTCATAACGGTACTAAATCTGTCGGTACTAGAAAGCCACATGTGTCACCAACCACTAACTGTGTGATATTTTCTCACAAAAAATTCGTTCGAATTGTTCGATTTAGATCATTTTGATCGATTTGTTGTCTCGAGCAAAATTTTTAACTGAGGTACCGGTTTTGGTAAAAATTTAAACTTTTGTGCTGCTCGAAAAATTGTGTATCTTCCGAATTTATAATCCCTTTCGAATAGGGTTTTGGAAATTTTAAAATAATTTTCATTCCTAGCTTGTTTGTGTTCAAATTGTTAGGAGCAATTAGGGAAAGAAAGTGGTGGAACGGTGGTGACGATTATATGAATCTTCTCTTCTTTTTTGGCAAGATGGATGCACCTCCGTTATCGACCAGTGGTAATGGTTGTAGTCACCTGCCTAATTTATAGGAAACCAGAAATTTGTCCTCAATGAAAGAGGCAATCAAACCTGAGTGAGGCATCAATAAGAAAGGATTTCAGTCCGAAATTAAAATTTATGTACTCGTAAGTTAACAACATTAATTTTTAAAGCTTTCTATTATTTTCAAAAGAATAAGAAAGGGTGGAACACAACACACGATACCTTCATCACATAAGCCAACTGATAAGAGAGATAACCAAGGTTTTTGAGCTCCAGAAGGTTCATCTTATCTTCGCTAGGCAGCGCTCATGCTGTTCCACCATTTTCCTCCCTAGATGCGCCTCAAATAGTTGACCTAGGCAGTACTAAGCAATCGTTCATCTTATTTGACTAAATACGGTCCCCTTTGCAGTCTCAATCATGAACACCCTCCACTCGAAGCATTTCATTAGTGTGTACTACGCAATAATTTCATCTCATTTTACAAATATTTAGATTTCCTCAAAATTATATTCGTATTATTCCAGACTGGGTTTTAAATTCGAATACCTCATATTTAATCGTGAATGAGGCTTTTCACACATTGAATTACCAGATGTCAGCTGAGTGGGTAGATTCAGAGCAAAGTTCTCTTCACCTTTCATAATTCTCAATACGTTCGTGAAATGGGAACAAAAAGTACTCATAACGCGACAAATCGAATTACTATTCGGGTAACTATCAAGTCAAATTTCCAATAAACAATTCCTCTTAAATTCCCTTCTGGTTCATTACTTTCAATAATGAACGATAGGAATTTAGCAAGAAAAACATTTTAATCCTCCCTCAAAATTTGATGTTTTACGTTTCAATGTACGTATAATCCGAAAATTGAATAAAAAATTTCCGTCTGTCCGCCGTACGCAGCACTTTTCTTAGTTCTCATGGACCGATTTGACGGAAATTTGGTATATGAGCTCCGTTCGGAGTCTAGTTGTGCCGCGAAGCTTTTGGTTCATGTCAATCACTTCTAAGGGGTGAAAATTAAGGGTTCAAATTTTCAGGAGTGCCCTAGCTTGAAAACTCTTAGCAAACTTAGCAACCAGTAGTCAAAGAAGAAACCACAACTTGCTACTTTTCAACTTGAGTGTGAAGTGCCTATTTCTTCCAAATAAGCTTAATTTTGAGGGTGTGAAGTATGAAGTAGATAGGTAAAAAAATATAGGCAATGTAAAAGCAGTGATCTTTACAGAAGAGCGGTCTATACAGAAAAATATAGACCTTTGTGTAATAACTTGCAACGTTTTCCTTTCGAATTTAAGTAAACATAAATAAGCGAAAAAATAAGAAATTGTTCATTGAAAAGAGAATGAATAACCGTTATTTTCGAGTTCAGTTAATGTCGCGCATGAATAGGAGGTCGAAGCACTTTTTTGGTAATGACTGGTAGTAAAGTGATGCAATTTAAATGACAGTAGAGTATAAAAATTCCATCTCAACGTTACAATGGGTGGTGATTTGGGGCGTTCTTCTAATCGTGTCGAGTCAGAAAAGAGGTCTTCAACTCCGGGGAATAGGTGGAGGAAGCACAGGAATAGCCATTTTGAAAGTCCATCAGCATCTATAATGAGTCCCTGCAAAGTTTCAGCCCAAGTGAACAACCGAGAAGCTTCTAAAAATTTTATCGATTCCCTCAACCATTAATTTTACTTTCAGAATCTTTTTTTTTTCCATTCTGTAGCAAGTTTTATTTGAAAAGTTTCATCGACTTCGAAGTTAGTTACGTAAACAATGACATTACTAAAATTATGAACTGCAGCTCACCTGGTGTCTAGTATTCATGAACTACGTAGATACCATTCATCAAGTAGTAACCTTGTCTTCCTGACTGATGACTAAAGTATTAAGCAGCAATCTACCTACTATCTATTCGTATTCAGTATGAAGGTGCCAACATATTGTAAAGTCCTGTAATTATAAGGGACTACACGGCGGATGAAGAGGAGAGGGCATAGAGCTCGTCGCTACCTCCTTACTCGAGAGTCAGTGGGGTGCTTGATGTGACACTACCACGGCCATCCTTCACCTCACTATTCAATCTAACTTTGAAAAGTTGAAAAATTCTGGTGTCAATTTGCTTCCGTCAGACTTGTTGGAGGTCGACGAATGTTATCCAGTCTATCTACCACTGGAGGAGGAAAATACTACCTACTTGTGCTCGCATTTTTCAACATTTCGTAGTTAACTACCCACGTGAACTCCAGTAACTTAAGTGGGCCACCAATGTTTCGTTAATTTTTGACATCTTGAAATAGGAACCGTGAAACTTATATATAAAATGCATCATTTAATAATTATTATTAAATGAGCAAAAAAAAAAAAAAAAACAAAAAAAAAGTGTATTCACTATTCATTCAGTCGTTTTGAATATTAAGAATAGGTACAAAAAAAAAAAACACAGCCAGCGAGAGTGTATTCACTACTCAGTAGTTTTGAATATTAAATATTAGTAGTGAATAGTGAATACACTCTCGCTGGCTGTTTTCTTTTTTTTTGTTTGTTTTTTGTTGCCTCTGTTATATCCTACTAACAATTAAAATCATGAAAAATCTTAGAGGAAAATATTGAAATGAAGATTAGGATCTCAAACTTTGAGAGCCGACCTAATTTTCATTTCAATATTCACCTCTAAGATTTTTCATGATTTTGGTTTATTATTTTCAATAATGAACCTTTGGAATCGACCAAGAAAATTTTTTTTTAACACCCCCTCAAAATTTGATGGTTTACGTTTCAAGGTACGTAGAATCCAGAAATCGAATAAAAATTTGGCCGTCCGCCCGCCGTACGCCGTACGCGGCACTTTTGCCACTTAGCACAGACCGATTTTGATGAAATTTGGTATGTGAGCTCCATTTGGGGTCTAGTTGTGCTCCGAAGATTTTGGTTGATGTAGGTCACTTCTAAGGGTTCAAAAATGAATTTTGAAATTTTGAAAACGCCCTAACTCAAAAAATTTTGATGTAAAGGTATTGTTTTCCCTTCAATTTAAGATTCTATAGAATTTTTAGAATTTTTGAGACCACGTGGAGCTCTGTAGGACAAACCGTTCGCTCCCTACGAGAATTTAAGGGTTTTACGTACGATAAATCAGAAACACGATTGTGAATCGCAAAAGAGGCCTAATCTCCGTTCAAATTTTAGCTGACCGAAATGCGATCGATTTTTTTCTTCATGTTGGATGGTTGGTGGCTTTGCAGACGAGTGATCTATATAAAAAAATAATAAACCATTGTGTAATAATTGGCAGTGCTTTAATTGTTAATAAGATATAACAGAGGCTGACAGCCTCGACCCCGGAGAAAAGGACATTGAAATACATGTTACACATGCACAGTGTGTATCAACTGGAGTATTGAGTATATACCTCCTGTAAATCTACGTATAATCTCGTATAATAAGTAGACAGGAGCTAACTTTCTGATGACGCGAGTACAGTGTGTATCAGCCCAATTCAGGATAGATTGTGAATTAACCCTAGGGAACGCGCGCTGTATCTGAGAAATGAAACATGGGAATTAGAGCTTTAAAAATGAATTCATCAACCAAAATAGGTTTCTTCTAACAAACCTAATATATTTTGGAAATAGAATAGTTTCACCTTTTTAGTTCAATTCAAATTGCTCAATATACACAGATTGGTGTGGTTTTCTTTAGTTTTCGAAAAACAGTATAGAATTCACGGTCTTTCTCCGCTGGTTCTCTGTTAGTCCGAAATCTTCATCGAATCTTCGCCGAAATCTCCATAATTTCCAGCATCGCTCAGTTCGGATTTTAAATTGTCCCCTTTCGTCTATCATCTCCTATTACTCGTCGCCGTCTATGTTGTCAATCTTGCCTGCTTGGACATAGGAGGGGGGTGGGGTCATATTGTTCTCACATAGATCCAAAAGAAGTCGTTGTACTTCCCGAACATCGCTTGCGTCTTTGAGTGAATTAATTACCAATTTTCTGAAACAAAAACATAAAAAGTAGAGTCGAAAGAATTTTATGGAACTCGGGAAAGCACGATATCTCTAAGAAAAATGTCAAATTTTAGTTCACAAAAGGAACGTTTTGTCGTCAGATTCGACGAGTTGTTATAATACTTCAAAACATTATTATTTTAAAACAAACGATGTAATTCCCGGTGTTCCACGTTTTGGATTTGAAATAAATCGAGAATTAATTTATTGTGCTTAACAAAAAAGACGAGTTTAATTTTATAACAAAATGTTCAAAGAGAAAAACTAGAATGAAAAGAATGAGTAACGAATGAGCTGGAATGGAATTAGAATAAGGAGTAGAGTTTTAAGAGAGTTGAATAAGTTGAAGAGTTTAGGAAGTTGTTACAGGCAGAGAAGGAAAGAGAATTTTGTCGACGACACGTTTTACTATTATTTATGCACAAGCAAACGATCAAGGACCAACAATAAATGCAAAGAAGATGGATGCATAAAATGCATGCAGGAAATGTATGCATGCAGAAAATGCAAAGACATGGAAGAAAACTCAAATGTTAATTTCTTCCCAGGGAGCACGCGCTGTATCCAGGAGATAAAAGCGGCTGACCGAACCAACGTCGTCGACGGGGAGTAGTGACGGGCAAACTGAATAGTCACAGTCGGTTGATATTGTAGCTACAAAAACCCACAGATTTCCTGTCCTTCCCTTTCAATGTGCAATTTAAGGAAATGTCACACATGTGTGAAGACAGGTAATAAGGGAGACAGTTTATAGCGAGGAATAATGTAATATCGATAAAGATTGGGAGGAGGACTCGAAAATAAATAAGAAAAATTTTTCACCATTCGTTGGAAAACTCTCAATTCATCACGCGTTTCTTTCATAATTGTTCTTGGTATTTATGTCGATGTTTTAAATTCATTATCGTTATTAATGGATGTAGTAAACAATGCCACTTGTTTGTTGTCACTTGGGAACTAAAGACATAAAATGTCCCAATGTCTTGCAAACTCGCATGCAAGCGTTTCAAATTTTGATTATCGTTTGAATCAGTTTCTATAAGAATCATTCTGTATTGCCTAGGTTTCCATATTTTCATAAGTTAAGATTTCCTATTTATATTAAAAATTTGAAAGAGATTGCTTCGTGTTCGTGGTACATTATTTCTACATCGTCCAAAATAATTACATCGTTGTTTGCTTCAGAGTCTAACAAGATATCGGAAGCTTTGTTTTAACTTTTCAAGGTTGAAGAAAAAGTTCTCCAATATCAAAATTTCCACTGCGCATGCGCAAACGTGAATTCCTTGCCACTGCCATTACTTATACATTTCCCATCTGTTTTCGATGAAATCTTCAGGAATTTTGCGAGTTGGGGTGGAGATGGTCCCCCATGAAAATCATGGCCCCCAAATTAAAAATATTTCGTGCGCAGGCGCAAACGTGAACTGCTTGTAACTGCTATAACTTCTACATTTTCCAACAACATTCAGAGATTGTGCGGGTTGCCGTGTAGATGGTCCCCTATGAGGGTAGTGCAAGGTACTTCGAAAGTTATGTTTTGAGATTACAACTAGTTTAGTTCAGCCCACAGGTATGTTTATTGAATTGCCGATTACGAAGTTGAAAGAAGTTGACGCTTCTTGTACTCCAGGCTATTTAGAATCCAAGCTGAGACAGATCTGGTTTCCTTCAGCGGATAAATCAAGAACTACTCACAATATAAGTTAGAGAATCCCTCCAATCTTCCCATCTTTTGGAAGTAATCTGCAATAACTTTGGAACATCGATAGCAGAAGTGGACATTCGCACAGAAGGCAAACTTCGACGTTGAAAGTTTGATATCCCTGTGAAGGGCCCTCAGAAACGCTGGGGAAAGTTGTGACATTACAATACGCAAGTTTCGTCTTGCAGATCAGTAAAGGAGATATTTAGTTTTCACAGAAGGAGTTTGCCCGATTCACTGTTTGTGCTTCGAGCGTGATGAACAATCTAGCTGCGAGTCACATCTGAAAAAATAGTCTTATTGTGTTTAGTTCATGATTAATCTCCAACCATCACAAAAAAACTGCAAATTATTATACAAAGTTTGTTATTTTGCTGTATAGATCACCCATGAGCAAAGAACACGGTTTTACCATTATTTCTACCTAATAGGAGCACTACTACCTCGCACTATTATCACCACTATCCGAGAGTTGTGGAGGACTAGATAATGAAATTTGATTCTTGGTTGCTAAGAAGGGACAACTAAGTACAACACAACTCATTTCAATGAAGCGAACAATGATCGGATTTGATCAGTTAAAATTTGAACGGACACTAGACCTATTTCTTAAGGCGGTTAGTTATTTGCGATTCACACTCATACAGAGTTCTGGGTAGTCTCATTAGATACTAAAAGTTAAGTTAAATTTAAATTGGTGTAAAAAAAATAAATACCTTTATTTTGAGAGTTTTCTAGCTAGGGCAGTTTTGAAAATTTTAAGCCTAATTTTTTACCCCTTAGAAGTGAGTGACATCAACCCAAAGTTTCTCGGTATAACTAGACCCCAAATGGAGCCCATATACCAAATTTCATCAAAATTGGTCCATGGTAAGTACGAAAAGTGCCGCATACATACTTTGAAACGTAAAAGATCAAATTTTGAGGAGGGATTACAATTTTTTCATGATTGAAAAACCAAAAGAGGCTGTCATTAAATACAAACAATTTTGGATGGTGATATCAACGTAGATCTAAGGAAAAACGAAAATTATCGACTGAATAATTTAATGGGAATAAGCGACTGATTACTTTAATGGAAAACTCGGCGTCCCGCGCCTCGCCAGGGGGCAAGCCCCCTGGACCCCCGGTTGCCTCTATTTACATACTTTGGACGAAATCATTGAAACACAGGATGTGTTTTAGCTCACGCGTTTCACATAATTTCACTACCTTCCTCCCACTAAATCAGAATCTTATAATATAAGATTATATTATAATCACCGCGTCATAACAAAATATCGTGTAGGTTACACCAGGTTTCACGATCCTTAGTTCCGTATCATCGGTATTCATGTTGTCGTTCCAGATTTCGTTATGAAATTTCGTTAGCTTTTTTGGCTAGTTAGTCCATGGCTGAAACACATTCTGTGTTAAAACATTCGGGCTACAACTGAAACTAATTCAAGTGTATCTACCATTCGTGGAGGATCTTGCATTGAACTAATTTTCACTCGAATCTTTGAATTCAACTAGCTTGACTCAAAAAATTATATATAACTTACTTCAGTTACCATAAAATAGTAACTTTTCACTCTTAATTCCGTGTAATAAAATAAGAAAACCAAATAAATCTTTGCAACAAACAGTTTTAATGGATGTTCCATGTTCTGCCAAAATTCACTGCTTAGGAATAATTTTCTTTGCAATGTTTTAAGAATATTTCAAGAATTCCTTTTTTGCGTCTGTGCTCTTCAGCGAAACTGTTTTTGAATTTTGAGTGATATGGAAATTGCATATTTAAGGGGGCAAGGTATATCTGATTTCTAGTATAGTTTACCTCAACAGCGGAACGCTATCTCCGGAACCACTCGTTATCAGAAGATTGGTAATCGATTAGTAAAACGCTGCAAATTATTACACAATGGTTTATTATTTTTTATTTTTCTATATAGATCACTCATCTGCAAAGCCACCAACCATCCAACATGAAGAAAAACATCGATCTCATTTCAGTCAGCTTTAATTTGAACGGAGATTAAATAGGCCTCTTTTGTGATTCACACTCGTGTTTCTGATTTATCGCACGTTCAAACTTTAAATTCTCGTAGTGAGCGAACGGTTTGTCCTACAGAGCTCCGAGTGGTCTCAAAAATTTTTAAAAATTCCATAGAATCTTAAATTGGAGGAAAAACAATACCTGTATCAAAATTTTTTGAGTTAGGGCGTTTTCAAAATTTCAAATTTGATTTTGGAACCCTTAGAAGTGACCTACTTCAACCAAAATCTTCGGGGCACAACTAGACCCCAGAAGGAGCCTACATACCGAATTTCATCAAAATCGGTCAATGCTAAGTGGCAAAAGTGCCGCGTACGGCGGACGGCGGACGGACGGCGAAATTTTTATTCGATTTTTGGATTCTACGTACCTTGAAACGTAAACCATCAAATTTTGAGGGGGTGTTAAAATTTTTTTTTCTTGGTCGATTCCAAAGGTTCATTATTGAAAGTAGTAAACCAAAATGTTGAAAAAATCAATCATTTTTTGCAACTTTGAAACATTTCCAGGTGACTTCTTATCGATTTTTTTTCGTAATTTCCTATGCACCAGAGCTTCGATGTGATGTTAGTAACATGCCATGAAAATTTCATCATAATAGCTCGAGTGGTTTAGGTTCCTCTTACGTCAAAAACGGCAATTAATCTGGAGAGCGGTTTTTCTGAAACTGACATGAATAGACCTAGGAATCGGTTGATTTATCCTCGAATCGATCCTGAATCTTTCATTCCTTCAGTTTGGATGTCTCAGAAAGCTTCTTCCATGTAGACAGCGTTCCTTAGGCTCTTTAAAAAGAAGTGGAAGACGAATATTGCTGTCATCTGATGTTGTTTTGATCTTGAGTTATCACCGCTATCTGCCGTTTGTTGTTTCTGTTTTGAGTCGTGCACGGATTTTGGTTTATTATTTTCAATTTAATTTTGGTACTGCCCAAGAAACAAATGTTTACCCCCCCCCCCCCACCCTACACAATTTGTTGGTTAACACTTTCGAGCGGGCGCACCATCTGAGCTCACACCATTTTGGCCGCCTTCGAATAATATAATATTTTGGTTTATTATTTTCAATAATGAACCTTTGGAATCCACCAAAAAATTTTTTTTTTTTAACACCCCCTCAAAATTTTATGGTTTACGTTTCAAAGTACGTAGAATCCAAAAATCGAATAAAAATTTGGCCGTCCGTCCGCCGTCCGCCGTACGCCGTCCGCCGTCCGCCGTCCGCCGTACGCGGCACTTTTGCCACTTAGCATTGACCGATTTTGATGAAATTTGGTATGTAGGCTCCATTTGGGGTCTAGTTGTGCCCCGAAGATTTTGGTTGATGTAGGTCACTCCTAAGGGTTCAAATTTGAATTTTTAAATTTTGAAAACGCCCTAACTCGAAAAATTTCGATATAAAGGTATTGTTTTTCCTTCAATTTAAAATTCTATAGAATTTTTAGAATTTTTTGAGACCACGCGGAGCTCTGTAGGACGAACCGTTCGCTCGCTACGAGAATTTAAAGTTTGGACGTACGAGAAATCAGAAACACGAGTGTGAATCGCAAAAGAGGCCTAATCTCCGTTCAAATTAAAGCTGACCGAAATACGATCGATGTTTTTCTTTATGTTGGATGGTTGGTAGCTTTGCAGACGAGTGATCTATAGAAAAATAATAAACCATTGTGTAATAATTTGCAGCGTTTTAGCATATAAGTGCATGTGTACACCATTGATTACTGACTTTCACGTTAGGAAAACACAAATAAGGTACACAACCATGAATATTAGAAAAAATAAATACTTTTTATCAAAAATAATTTCAACTAAGTGGGTATAAATAAGAACGTAGGTCAGACAACTCAAACAAAATCACACTAAAAAAGGTATATTCAGTCTTTCTTCCAATAACACAGCATACACTTTCATAATGCAATATCACAATATATTATTGGTAACACAATAAAGTGAGTACGTAGTGTACTTGAGTACGTACCTACCCATGATTACTTAGATCCAACGTCGACGTCGTCAACTTTCACACTGATTTACGAGTTTTGTTCGCGAATCTGACGTAGCTTCTGCCTGCCATCAGGTGTTTTATTTCGTAATTAGAGAATACCTGTGCGTTCCGTTGCGTTGTGAATTGCTTTTGTCTATGCAAGATCATTTTTAGTGAAAAGGTGGCCAAATTACAGCCCAAGCGTCCGCCCTAAGGTTAACAAAAAATCGAATAAAATTTGGAATAAAATTAAATAAAACTTCCCAAGAACCGATTTCGATGAAATTTGTTAGTATTTGACGAAACAGGCGCGATTGAAAAAGAGTGAAGCAAGAAACTTGAAAAAGACTGAAAAGAGCGAAGGCGGTTCCTCGTACGCGCCGAGCGGTTTCTAAAACTCTTGAGTTGTCAACTTGCACTTTAATTTTGAACACGTAAGAGTTGATAGCAAATTATAACATTTTTAATTCTGATCCTAATATAGTATATTATTGTAAAATGTGTTTATATCAAAACTGACTCTTTCGCCCCCAAAAAATGTCAATACCTCCTTGAGTTTCTAAATCATCAAATCCAATCCCTAGGGTTGAGTTTGGTTGGTTCCCGGAAGTGAGAAAATAAACCCCATCTCTCGGAATTCGGACAGTGATTTGAGACGATTTTTTTTCTTCTCAGAAATCGATTAACTGGAATCTTCACTCCTCCTCAACACCTCCTGCTGCGTTTCAACCTCAAAAACTCTTAGGATGAGACCTAAAGGATTTTTCCATTTCCCCTGAAAAAGGAGGTTAAAAAGGAACAAACACCCTCTCCGGCATCACAGCCGTCCAACTTCAGAGGGTTTCCCAAGCCTTTCCTACAACTTCAAGAGGAAAACTTTGTTGTTAATTTAGTGCTGGAGGAAGTGAGGGGGTAGGAACCGTTTTTCATTTTTTCAAGTTTGAAGAACGTTGAGCGAATTTTTCTCCTACGAAAAATGAATTAAGTAACCGTCAGGGTTTTTCTCTAAACTTCCACTATATTCCTTGTCCATACTATATTCACACACGTGGCAGTATCTCTTCGATAGGATGCAATAGAAAATACTTTAAGACATGAAAATATGTTGCCGTCTGATCTTGTTGAAAGATAAAACTAATTTCAACTTGAAATTCGTAAGAACCATCCATGACCGAACCCAAAATCAGTTGACACCAAGTATCTATGATGATAGGCTCATCAAGATAAATCTATACCTTCTACCTAATCGAACTACTCAAGATAAGTAGATAAGAATAATTATCATTTATTAAATATGCGAATTGGTGCACAGAGTAGGATAATGAAGTTCATGACCAAAAAGATCGTAGTGGATAGAAACCTAAAAATACGTTAGCTACCAAAAGTTTCGTAATAGTAAAACATTGATGATATAAAATGGTGACAGAGAATATTGTAATGAAATAGGAAAAGATAAAAGTTATAATTAAATAAAACTTCAGAGCAGTCTCATTATTTGATTAATTTCCCTTTAATTTTAGCTTATTTAATTTTAATTCAACTCAATTTAATTAATTCAACTTTAATTTAATTTTAAAACAATTTGAAAAATTAAATTTTATTAATTTTTATTAATTTAACTCTTTAATGTGATTAATTAGTTGCCCTTCCTGTAATTTCTGAACTGCCATTTGAACTGGTTCACTGTAAATCCTACAGTTGCCATAATTATTTGTCAATATGTCTCTTATTTATGATATTACATCTCAATTGATGCTCAAGTTGCTTTAGTGGTATTTTTTCCGAAGTTTAGTAGGTAAAGTTGGTCATTTATCTCACCTCAGAATTATTGCTGAAAAGAAACAAGAAAACACTAGGAAATAATTCCTCGTCTTTACGATACAATAACACTATAATGTATCACACAATCGTTTTCTTTTTTTCAGTATAAATGCAGATACGTAAGCTAAGGTAATAAGCTTCCTATGTAGTGCCGAGTGAAACTGATCTTACTTGTTAAGGCTACACAATAAGACGAAGAACTTAACGTGTAACGAGCGTGGTAGTCACTCGACGCTGGAGAGTCAGATTCTGACCTTTCAATGTATCTTAACTCTATCACCGATATATTCGCGTGTTTCTAAGACAAAATGGCTGGAAGCGTTTTGTATAAAAGACTTGGACTTGAATGTCTTTTGCGTGTCGAATAATTTCTAGAATCCCTGTGAAAGTATCCAGACATGTTAAGGTTTGAGAGTGTTTTGATGGGGGGTAGGTGAGAATTAACTGCAAGTGTCAATTGAATGAGAATAATAAACTAATCATTGACATTAATTTTCATTTTTGAAGTAAGATTTATTATAGAAATTGGTGTTTGAACACGGAAAAATGCGAATTTTTCAACAAAATCGGCGCTCTGGCAAAGATGATTTGAGGTGTTTCGGGAGGCCTCGCCGGCTCCTCAAATCGTCTTGCCGGAGCGCCGATTTTGTTGATTTTGTTCATGCAACATGAATTAACGAGCGAATTTTCAAAGACTTCTTTTTTTACACTCTTTAGGGATCGTTTTAGAATGTTCCAAAACGGATTTCAGTGAAGAAATTTTTCAAAAAAGTCCATTCTAAAAAAATTTTCTAAAAAACCTTAACCAAAAAACCCTGTTAAATGCCCAATATCTTACTCATATGTTCTTAAATGGCCAGTATAAATCCTGATTACCGGTAAAATTTGATATAATGTTTTCGTTCTTGTTTCCAGATATATGCCCCCGGTGACGCCTTCGATGTGGCGAAGCCCCCGACTGGCTGACACGTTTTCTCCAGTTTGCCCCCAAAACGCGCCTCACATCGTCAACAAAACTGAAGCTCTTCTTGAGCTGCCCCGCGGTCGCGTCGCGTATCTCGAACGGCTCCTCCCACTCCTCGTCAACCAGAGCGAAGACTGCCTTTATCTCAATATCTACGTACCCAGAGGAGGTAAGTCGAGTTACATAAATAAAGGAAATTAGTGTCACGATATCTACTTGAATACGTTGCATTATGTACTCACCATGTCAATGACCACGGTTTAATAATGGACTGAGTTCATAATTATATTTCAACTTCAAATGTCTCAGGTTTAGTTTTAAAATTATTGAATTTTACTCTTCGAATTATTCTTGACTGGAATTCAAACCCACAAATTTTGTGATTCCCAAATTCAATATGAAAACTGTCGATACCTTGAAGCACAAAGGCTATGTCCAACCATCTTCCCCATTTTGGTTTATTATTTTCAATAATGAACCTTTGGAATCAACCAAGAAAAAACATTTTTTAAAACCCCCTCAAAATTTTATGGTTTACGTTTCAAGGTACGTAGAATCCAAAAATCGAATAAAAACTTGGTCGTCCGTCCGCCGTACGCCTTACGCCGCGCTTTTCCCACTAAGCTTTGACCGATTTTGATGAAATTTGGTATGTAAGCTCCATTTGAGGTCTAAGTGTGCCTCGAAGATTTTGGTTGATGTAGATCTCTTCTAAGGGTTTATAAATGAATTTTGAAATTTTGAAAACGCCCTAACTCAAAAAATGTTGATAAAAAGGTATTGATATTCCATCAATTTAAGATAGTATAGAATTTTTTGAGACCACGCGGAGCCCTGTAGGACAAACCGTTCGCTCCCTACGAGAATTTAAGGGTTGGACGTACGATGTTTTTCTTCATGTTGGATGGTTGGTGGCTTTTCAGATTAGTGACCTATAAAGAAAAATAATAAACCATTGTGTAATAATTTTTCAGCGTTTTTGCTTCCAAGTCCAAGTCTACCAAGGTAGTGGAATCTGTGTTTTCACAACTTAAGGTTGAAAAAAAAAGTTCTCCAAAATTAAAATCTCCACTCGCGTTTTACGTTTCAAAACTTCCTGAACAATTTTGGTTCCGTGTCTGTCTGTCATGAATTCCTTGTTATAGTCATAACTTCCAAATTTCCCATCTAATTTCGATGACATTTTCAGGAAATGTGCAAGCTGACGTGTAGATGGTCCCCTATGAGAATCATAGGTCCTAAATTGAATGTATTTTGTGCGCTTGCGCAAACGTGAAATCCTTGTGACAGCCATACCCTCTACATTTTCCAACAACGTAGTAGTAAGAGAGTAGTGCAAGGTACTTAGCGATCGATGTTTTGAGATTAACTACAATGCATCGGTTCACCTATACAATCGGGTTATGAGAAAACTATGTTTCACATCCACTTGGCGTTTGCAATTTCGCACACGTTGTCTTTTTCCACTGAGTAGGTATTTGCGACATCGCTACAGCGTACAATGCAAACCACCACGAAAAAATTACCAATTTCACCTCAAAACCACCTCTGGTTACCGATCCCGATACTAGCAAACCCATCTTCATAAAAAAACGCTACAAATTATTACACAATGTTTATTATTTTTCTATATAGATCACTCGTTTGTAAAGCCACCAACCATCCAACATGAAGAAAAACATCGATCGCATTTCTGTCAGCTAACATTTAAACGGAGATTAGGCCTCTTTTGCGATTTCTCACTCGTGTTTCTGATTTATCGTACGTCCAACTCTTAAATTCTCGTTGGGAGCGAATGGTTTGTCCTACAGAGCTCCGCATGGTCTCAAAAAATTCTATACAATCTTAAATTGAAGGAGAAACAATACCTTTATATACAAATTTCTTGAGTTAGAGCGTTTTCAAAATTTCAAAATTAATTTTTTGACCATTAAAAGTGATCTACATAGACCAAAATCTTTGGGGCACAACTAGACCCCGAATGAAGCCTACATACCAAATTTCATCAAAATCGGTCAATGATAAGTGGGGAAAGTGCCGCGTACGGCGGACGACGGCCAAATTTTGGTTTATTATTTTCAATAATGAACCTTTGGAATCGACCAAGAAAAAAAAATTTTTAACACCCCCTCAAAATTTGATGGTTTACGTTTCAAGGTACGTAGAATCCAAAAATCGAATAAAAATTTGGCCGTCCGTCCGCCGTCCGCCGTCCGCCGTATGCGGCACTTTTGCCACTTAGCATTGACCGATTTTGATGAAATTTGGTATGTAGGCTCCATTTGGGGTCTAGTTGTGCCCCGAAGCTTTTGGTTGATGTAGGTCAGTTCTAAGGGTTCCAAAATCAATTTTGAAATTTTGAAAACGCCCTAACTCAAAAAATTTTGATATAAAGGTATTGTTTTTCCTTCAATTTAAGATTCTATAGAATTTTTAAAATTTTTTAAGACCACGCGGAGCTCTGTAGGACAAACCGTTCGCTCCCTACGAAAATTTAAGGGTTTATATTGAAATATATATATGTATATAAATCAAAACACGAGTGTCAATCGCAAAAGAGGCCTAATCTCCGTTCAAATTAGAGCTGACCGAAATGCGATCGACGGTTAGTGATTTTGATTTTTTTAAATTTATTTTTTATTTTTTTTTATTTTATTTATTTTTTTTTTTTTTTGATTTTTTTTTCATATTGGATGGTTGGTGATTTTGTAGACGAGTGATCTATATAGAAAAATAATAAACCATTGTGTAATAATTTGCAGCGTTTTTATTCGATTTTTGGATTCTACATACCTTGAAACGTAAACCTACAAATTTTGAGGGGGGTGTTATAAAAAATTTTTTTTTTCTTGGTCAATTCCTAAGGTTCATCATTGAAAATGATAAACCAAAATTGTTCAAAAACCATAAATAAACCATAATAAAATAAACCAAGATTGTTCAAACGAAAATTCTTAAATGATACATAGTCAGTTTTTCACCAACAAAAACCGTTATACACTCGTTGGAAAACTCTCGATTTATGGTGAAATGTTACGCTGACTATTCGGCGATAAAAACAAAGAAACCATGTTAAACGTGGTAACGCTTGTTTGCGAAAATGTCAAAAACCAATACATTATTCCCTACTTATATGTTTGTTTACTTTATAAGTAATGTACAAGAAACTCCACGTGCATAACTATAATATCACGTGCATTACTTGTTTCCATGAAAATAAAAGGATTGACAGGCAGATTCCCCTGTTTTCAAAACTTTTCTTCGAATTTGGTTTGACATTTTGACCGCTGCGTGATGAGTCACGATTGGTGATAATAATATTGTTAATGATACATAGGATACCGAAAAGTGTTTCGGTTGGAATAAATAAACACAAATGTTACAAGGATAAAATCTCCTTAAATCACAAAATATTGACGGAAATCCATAAATATGTTTAACTCATAGTGCACAATGTGTTAAATCTAAATTGAAAAACGATCAGTCACCCTATTTACTGACCCCTCGTTTTCTGTCATCCGAATCGGCACTTAGAATCCTTCATATATCACTGAGCCGTTTAACATCCCTTGTTTTTGTCGGATGTCTCAAATGGTCGTGTCAAGAAACTTGGGGATCCCTCTTTCATGAGAATGGTACGAGGATAGCAATAAAGGGGCGAATCGACCAGCTAAATGCGACAAAACAAAGCTAATAAGGCTGGAAACTCGTGACTAATCGTCGACATAAGGCAGGATGGCGGAGGGAAACGAGGAGGTGAAATAGAACTTCGAGAGGGCTCAAAACGGATCGGAGTAAACTAGCAAAAACGTGTCTTTCCAAATGAGCGTTGAGGCAATTAGGAGCTTCGAAACTTATATTCCTAAAAAATTCACTGGCCACTTTTTCGTGTCGTAGAGCCTGGCTTGAGGTTTATCAACTGAATTTATTGTTCGGAGGATGGAATGCTAGAAAGCCAGTATGCACACCAAGTTATCGATGTACCATTTATATTGTCTCTCTTTCTCAAACCAGTATTTTTTCTGGTGGAAACTAACTTGACAGTGTGTTACTACTTCCTCAGCAGTGGAGATACACAATACAGATGCGAAAGTTTATACAGATTTAAATTCAGGCGATTGGATTCGAAATGTTGAAAAAGTATATTATTTAAAAAACTGGTAAATATAAATATAATAGAAAACAAAAAATGCTATTCACTAAGTAAAAAGAAGTAAAGTAAACAACCATATCAGGTTGAATTTTCGTCCAACAACCTTTCCAAGCGTCGCGGACGTCATCAGCTGTCTTCCAAAGGGAAGATTGGTTCTGATGATTTCGCCAGTGGCTACTTGTTGTCTCACCCGCTTAAGTGGAGCGGGGTTTACCAACGGCCCAACCCGAAAAATTATCAAGACCTGCGATACCGTCAGGAATGACCAAAATAATGAATTCAGTGAGAGAGACTTACGATACAAGTAAGTCAGTTATGAATTATGCAATTTAGTAAACGATTCTGCTTGAAAACAGGTTCTTCTTGAAAGCCCCAGTATACGGAGATGAATGGGCTTCTGCAGTACAGAAATTGTCTTACATGTGTGGAACGGAAGAGCCCCATGATATTGTTGTACGATTCTGAAGCGGAGAGAGGTGCATCAGTTTTAGCCTTGGACGAAACGACTATCACACGACTATTCCTATATGTATAGGAATTTGCAGAACATGTTATATAGGTTGGCAATATATGATTCCTTTGACAGTGCCGAGCCCAACGGCAATCCCAGATATCATCTCCAACGGAAGTGTCCGGATGGCAAGAATGGACTTTGATGGACTAGTTATCGCGGGCAAAGCACCACCTACAACAAGCAGAAACTTAGTATTGCTGGAATTTTCTAGTTTGACTCCCTACCAGACTCTACGTAGATCTAGTTACTTACAAAAGACACTGCGATACCTCTACAGGTTATGGGGTCATCGCCCCAAGGTGCTTCCCTGAATTACGCCACACTTGATGCTCTTTGCTCTGAACAGGCACTCAACTTTACAATTTTTTTATATCCCTAGAAACCTTCAGAGCTTGGCACACTAACCATAATCTGATGGCTCATTTTTTGTTCTAACGCACATTTTGTTTGATTGTTATTATGTGAAACACATTCAATCTGTAATACAGAACTGGATTTCCTTGCAGATGGAGAGAGTCTACAACGAAAAATGATTTAAGTACTACGTATTGGGTTGTATTGTGAAATGTTGTGACCTGATGTACTTTACACTTTCAGTATAAATGAGTTATTTTTCAACAAACGAAAGTGCAATTCAGAGTGAGTTCTACAGGTTTTTCATCAACATTTAATTTTAAGATCGACAAGGATATATTATGACAGCCCAGAAAAAGTTTATCAAAACGTCGGTAGCTTACAGCCCGAAATGACTCGACTGCGCCATCCAATTTTGATGATGGATACAAAGCAATCAGCTACGTACACACATGTGTTCAGTGTATCTATGAATCCATTCTTTAGATTAGCTAACCATGAGAAAGTATAATAAAATAAAAATAAAAAACGATTAGCTAGAAAAAAAGGAGCCTGTTTATGAGGTTTCATCTGGGATAATAAACGTATACGTGAACACAGTTCGAGTTAAATGGTTTCTCTAGCAGAATGGGTTTGGCAAATTAGTGATACGTCTCTTTCATTTCTCCTATTATCTACTATACAAGCCGCAATAAATGAGGCCTCTCAGTGCCTCCGAGAGATCCACTTTATTTCCAGTCGTTTTCAATCCCATCCACGACTTTTTGGGTCTCTTCAATTCTCAGTAACTAATCCCCTGTAAGACTATCTATTGACTTCGCTCGACTGCCAGCAGCAGATTGTTTTGGCAGACGTTACAGATCTTTATTTATTTTGACCATACAATTTGTTCTACCCCTTGATTCTCCCCAGAGGAAAATCAGTACGTAACTCCAATTATAGTTTTTGCGAAGCGTCTCACTATGTGGCAGCTACTACTTACTACCACTGTAGCTTGTGCTATGATTTGAAAATGTTAGTAGTGAACATTCATACTCATTCCGACTCTAGGGAGCCTAAAATCAGGGAAAAATGGAGTAATAGCGTATAAAATTAACCGTGCAAAAAGGAATCGTCATAGAATAGAGAAGTTCCTTTGAACAATAGAGAAGTTAATCTATTTCATGTTACATTTCTATACCAAATTTCATCAAAATCGGTCGCGGGTAACTAAAGAAAATACCACTTACGGTAGATAGACGGATTTTTCAAAATTCGTGTTTCGGATTCCAATTTGAAGCGTAGGTACAGAAAGGTGGGGTTCAATTTTTTTCTTGCTCGATTCTACTGGTTTATTAGAGGAGCGCTCACAAACGTATGTCACATGATCATTCCATCGAAATCGAGCGTTAAGTTTTGACCCTCAGGAGATCACTCCTCATTACAGAATCTTCACGGATGGGAGTAAGAGTGAAGAGAGGGTTGGAGCGGCCATGGTGGTTTATACGGAAGGAGGAGAGGATCCCATGCACTGGCAGTCGTTCCGCTTGGGACCATCCTGTTCCATAAATCAGGCCGAAGCTCTGGCTGTACTACAGGCCCTCCGTTGGCTGGTGCGTCAGGGAATATGCGAGCTGCTCAGGAGTGCTTCGATAAGAACTGACAGTATGGTGACGATCGATGCCCTTAAGAACTCATCCAATCATCTGCCTGTTTACGAGGAGATCCGTGCAGTGTTCTTCCACCTCACGAGTGAGATGGGTTGGAGATTGGATTTGGGCTGGGTTGAGGCCCACGTTGGAGTCAGGGGTAACGAGGAGGCGGATGGGAGGGCCAAGAGTGCAGCTGCTGATGTCTCGATTCCAGTCGTTTTAGAGCTCAAGCCTCGTTCAGCACTTAGATCTCAGTTAAGAGCGGACAGCAATAGATGCTGGGGGAATATGTGGATGACGACTGAGGACGGGAGCCATGCGAGGAGGTTCTTTCCCACTGTTGAGTCTCGTTTCAACGTGAATCTCGCGGTATCCTGGAAGCTGACTCAACTTCTCACCGGACATGGGAAAAACCGGGCTTACCTCAAACGTTTCCAGATAGTGGATGACGACAGCTGTCAGTGCCAGATGGGGGTTCCCCAGACCTGGGATCACATTTTATTTGAATGCCCGAAGTATGATGGCAACCGTGCGAGGATGGAGCGGAAGGTTATACTGTCAGGAGGACGCTGGCCTGCCCCATTTCAGGAGCTGCTGCGGGATTTTCGGGAGGAGTTGTTGTGTTATCTGGAGTCCATAGATTTTGGTGATTTGTAAATGTTGTTATGAGTGTTATTTTAATTTTGTTTATGTACTTTTTGCTTATTGTTGACTAGTTTTACTACTTGTTTGTGATTTTATTCTTTTTATGAACATGATATTAACCGTAGTTTACACCTGTAGTCGTATAGGGAGCAGGTGTGTATGTAATTTGAAATTAATAAAAAAAAAAAATCTACTGGTTTATTCTATATTAATTCTTTATTTGTTCTTTTATTGTTTATTCTTCTCTATTCTTTATTCTATACTGTATTATTCTTCTCGATTCTAATGGATTATTGAAAATAGTGAACCAAAATCGTGAATTTTGTGAATAATAATCCCTCCACTCATCCCCTTCTCATGATATGGTTTTTTTCGAGGATTTGGATTTGGATTGCTTAAAAAGAATAATGTAAGTGGGTTTTTTTCCTGTTGAGCATTGTCCTTCTTCGTATCAGATTATTCGCATAAGGACTCCCAAGCTTTACTGTGGGACGTCCTAAAAAGTACTTGGTAAAAACAAATCAGAAAACTGAAACACAAACACGCTGAAGTAACGTCAAGTTCTATAACCTAACGGTCCCACTGGCGCTAAGCTGCTCCACTCATTCTGTAAGGAATCTTTCTGATCCTTACATCCATTTTGGTCTTAGCAGTGTAGGGATAATTCATGCGTTGAAGAGAAATGGGAGTCCTGAAAAGTTGATCAGGCTAGTTGAAATTACCCTCCAAGGAAGCACTTCGAAGGTTAATAACCGCTGCGGGGAACCCTTTGAGGTAAGCTCGGCCGTCAAACAGGGGGATTCGCTGTCAGCCAAACTGTTCAACCTAGCTCTGCATGAGGCTGTCAAGAATGCAGATAAGAAGAGTACAGTTGTCGACAGAACATGTCAGATTCTGACTTATGCTGATGACATTGCTTTGTTGGGGCGAAGTCTTGATGCCCTGCAGGAGGCTTTTGGGGTTTTGCATGGAGGGGGAAAGCTGATGGGTCTTGGAATAAATGAAAGCAAAACTAAATACTCAAGATATCTCCGCCGAGCCGTGTCCAGCTGGTTCCCAGAGGGGTGACGTTTGGTTCTTGTCAGTTTTATGGAGTCAGTTCCTTCACCTATCTGGAGAGCTTGGTCAAGAATAGAAATCAAGTAGATTATGAGATATGCTCACGAATAATGGCAGGCAGCCGAGCATTTTATACGAATATCAAACTCCTCGAGAGCCGTGTGATCTCCTGATCAACGAAGAGGAGGCTATATAGATCCTGGTGCAGCCTGTGGTTTGCAATAGATAGGAGGCTCGAACCATGCGGGCTGAGGATGAGGCAAGACTGCGGATATTTGAGAGGAGAACTTTAAGAAGGTTCTATGGAGCGGCCAGGGAGATCCAAGCGTGGGGAGCTTGACATAATGCAGAAATTGATGAATTATTAAAATATGAAGACATAGTCCGACTCATCAAAGCTGGGCTTATCTGATTGC
This sequence comes from Apolygus lucorum, assembly GCA_009739505.2. Classification (NCBI taxonomy): domain Eukaryota; kingdom Metazoa; phylum Arthropoda; class Insecta; order Hemiptera; family Miridae; genus Apolygus; species Apolygus lucorum. The sequence continues at coordinate 68,305,118 of CM019176.2, read as the reverse complement.
TGGGACAAATCGACCGCATGCCAATTGAGGCCTACCCGAGAATGGTGTTGCGAGCTGGGATGGGAACTACAAGACGAAGAGGTCGTCTTCGGAGTCACTGGATTGAAGAGGGCTTGAGGGACTTCTAGGTGTTGGAATTTCATAGGTTTCAGGCAGTTCATTGTGCCAGGTGGCGTAACTGAGTTCGGGAAGCCAAGGTCCACATTTGCCTGTAGTGCTGTGTAGTTATAGTTACATCCATTCTACTGCTAGTTATTTGTCCTGAACATCCATTACCGCATTCTATCCTACCCACGGGCTCATAAACTGTACACTCATAAATATTATTGATATAATTTAGTTTTGGGTCTTGTTGACTATTAAACTCCCAGAATACCAATAGCTGCCAGTTTTGGACAATTTTTAATTTCTAGAGTGATCCGCTATGAAAAATTATTGGATGATACCGAATATACAATAAATCAGTGTGATCAATATGGTATCCACCACCTAAATTGAAGAGATTGTTCCCATAAGGTACTGTATTCATATATGGTGTATATTATTTATGGTCAAACGTGGGAAAAACACGAAAAACCATAGCGACCTGATAAACGTGCTAGGTATGAACCAATGATGTTATTTTTTATATATTTCTAAATGATTTAGAATAATTTATAAATAATTTATTATAATTATTATAATAAATATTCTTGGAAAAAAGGTAAATTAGTGAAAAGTTTAAAACAATTTTGAGCGAGATCTGAAACATCAGATATAATAGTACTTTTTGAAACAAAACGTGTCGTTTAGTACTTTTTGGAATCGAACGAAGTGGATATAGTACTTTTTGAATTCAACCGAAATGGTTATAGTGCTTCTGAAATCGAAGGAAGTGGATATAGGTAGTACTTTTTGAAAACAAACGAAGTGGATAAAGTACATTTTGAAACAAAACGGATAAGAATCCGGCATTGTGCTGGATATAGTACCTTTTGAAATGAAACGGAATATTCAACCTCGTTTTTCATGAGAATTGATTATTTTTTGCTCCAAAACGATCGTATTTTTGTGAAGAACTCCGCCCCTAAAACCCTGGCAAAGTGTTATCTCAATGTCTTAACTCAATTTAAATGGTCCTTAGTACCTACCTTTTGGAATCAAACTCCTCAATTGTGAAAAAAAAACACGTATTTCACCTCTTGAGTCGCCCAAGTATTCTAGGCATATGAATAAGTGTTGTTGTACTTCTTCATGCTCCAAAACTGATTTAAATTAAGGACATTTTCGAAATTTTCATACTGGAAATTTTGATGCCTTTGCAATGTCTTCATGATCTTCATAAGTTCTCTAAAAGCATGCGACACTACTGCGTGAAGTTACCTTAGACTTGGTGCGATAAGTGGCAACCCGTGTAAACCGTTTCACTGAGTCCCCCTCTAGGGAGTTTGATGTGTGCTGAGCTGCTGAGGTCAATTTGTGGTGGGAAATCGTCTCCCTCTTCCTCCTAAACACTGGAACAACCTCATGACTGAAGACCGACCGTCAACGTCAGTTCTAGTGGTATCGCTAACAATCGAGTTCTGTAACAAAAATACAATAATAATAATATCAATAATCATCTCTCATAATCATAATGTGTTCTCTATAATTTTTATAAGTTGAAAAATTCAGTTAAATGGGTGAAAGGACAGCTTCCTTGAATAGAATGATATTGAGATCGTAGAATATTTGGGTGTAGAATGATTTCTAACATTGTAAAGTAGACAAATCTTCATGATAATGTCGACAGTTTCATGAACTGACAAAGATCAACATCATAGAGTAGTTGTTCTCGGCCAAGTCTATGATTCACTTCTTGAGGATGAAGAAAGGCACCCCCCCTCCACTCCAATATCAAAATCAAAAAGGGAAGAGGAATTCTCGTTTTTAACCAACCAGAACAATTCTGGTTTTATATATTTCTGTAAATCGATCTGTGTGTCCGCACATCCTTGTCACGGACAGCTTCTTCATGAAGATTTCGATGAAATTTTCAGGTATTGTGCGGGTTGGAGGGGGGGGGGATTTCACTTTTCAAGGGAATTAAATTATTTCTCGAGGGTTTCGTGGCTCTCAGATAGATATGTAGTTTATCCTGGTTTGGTCTCAGCAACATCTAAACTTCCACTAAAATTCCACTTTAATTCGTTGGAAAGAAATAACTATGTACCTAGGGAGATTGTTATGACGCACATGTAACTAATCAAGTTCATCCAATAAAGAATATGTACGAGGACCCCTGAATGAATCATCACACACAGGGAGTGACGAGGCACGGGGGAACACGTCAGAATGACGTCACCTTCCACCTCTATCTCTCCCTAGGGCGAATACCTAGAATATAAACAGGACATTCAGGGGTACTCCATCATGCAGTCTCCTCCACTCAATCGACTTCTTCTTTTCTCGTCGCCTTCGCCTTATTCCGACAAGCTGAAGTTCCTACAGAGACCCCGGTATGCCCTAACAGGCGCCGACCTCTACATCAACTTTCCCTTAGAGCTCTCGTATCAACTAGGCTCACTAGATGAATACCCCGTTGATTAACGGTCTGTCTAACGACGACCGTGACTGCAGATAGAAAATCTCCATGGACCCCACTCATCGGTAGGTCGCAAGACGCCAGTGACGGTACATCAAGGTTAGGATAGGGACCATCTTTCTCCATTGAGTAGGAGCTAAAGAAATCACATCAGCCGCATCGACAAGGTCATCTCCTTCACTCGATGACACGCCGACATTTCAGACAGTTTTCCAGCTAGGGCATTTGGAAAATATTCACCCACATTTTTCACTCCTGAGAAGTGACTGACATCAAGTGACTGACCCCAAATACTGCCCATATACCAAAAATTGGTCCATGTTAACCAAGTGAAGTGCTACACAGGGTAGCTCACGCGCCCCCCCCCCACTCCTGCTATAATAGTAGAGGTAATTTTTATTTTCAAATCTCTATTCTTAAATCATGATTTTTCCCAAGGATCTAGCGCACCGCAGTCACATTTGAGATCCTTGGGAAAAATCACGAAGATTTAAAAAAATAACTTTCCACGATTTAAGTAGGGGGAATCACTCGTGAGCCACCCTGTATACGTTGGAACGTAAACCATCAAATTTTAAGAGAGCGTTAGATTTTTTTTCGTGTTCGATCCCAAAGGTTCTTTATTGGAAATAATAAACCAAAATCGAATAAAAATTTGGCCGGTCCATGAACATGAACCGATCTTGATGAAATTTGGTTTATGGGCTACATTAAGGGTTTGGTTGTGCCCCGAAGCTTTTGATTGGTGTCAATCACTTCTAAGGGTTGAAAAATAAGGGCTGATATTTTTAACACGCCCTTGCTCATAATGTTTTCGTATGAAGGTACGGTTTTTTCATCAGTTTAAAATGTTATTGAATTTTTAGAATCGAATGATATCACCCTGAGCTCTGTAGGACCAATCGCTTTCTCCGTTTGAGAATATAGGGTTGGACTTGGGATAAATCAGAAACACGAGTGTAAGTAAAGTAAATTGCGAAATATGCCTAATCTCCGTTCAAATTTTAGCTGACCAAAATGGGATCGTTGTTCGTTTTGGTTTATTATTTTCAATAATAAGCCTTTGGAATCGAGCAAGAAAAAAAAAAAAAAACAATTTAACCCCCCCCCCCTCTCAAAACTTGATGTTTGTTTTTTTCATACGCGGCACTTTTCTTAGCAACCCTGGACCGATTTGGTTCAAATTTGGTATATGGGCTCCATTTGGGATCTAGTTGTGCCGCGAAGCTTCGGAGCCCACTCAGCTCAGTGATCTGAAGAGTGAAGAAGATCTTCTAGAATGCTGGAGATGCCTTTCTTGCCTGGAGATGGTATTTCTTCTTCGTAGGTATTTAAGTAGTTCGCAGCCATCGTGTGAGCTCCGAAGCCATTTTCATTCCTATTGAATGGAAGTGCTCTTCCATGCGTCTCCAGCATTCGAGGAGATCTGAGATCACTCTGAAGATCACTCTTCTGATTCCTTCTGATTACTATTCTGATCTGAAGATCACTCTTCAGATCACTGATCAGCTGAGTGAGCTCCGAAGCTATTTTCAATCCTATTGAACGCAGGAAGCTGAAATTTGAGAGGGAAGGTCAAGGGAGAATACAGATGGTGGTAGGTGCTATTGATGGAGAACCAGTGATCTATACAAAAGGGGGATCCATACAGAAAATAATAAACCTTTGGGTAATGATTTGCTGCGTTTTTTTTTATTGTACTTAGTTGTACATTATTAGCAACCAGTATTCAAATTAACTAATGAAGGCACCCGCAATTCCCTATTTCTTCTAATTGAGTGTTAAGAGTGTGTTTCTCCAAATTAAATTTGATTGTGAAGCGACAATATGGTTGGCAGGCAGTGTCACTGGCAAAGCTATGTACTTGGAGACGAGTAATCTACATAGGAAAATAATAACATTTTGTGTAATAATTAGCAGCGTTTTTGAATTATACATATCTTGAAGCGTAAAACATCAAATATTTATGAGGGGTTGAAAATGTTGTTGTTCGATTCCAAAGGTTCATCACTGAAAACAAAGAAACCTAAATTTATCCCTGATAAGTCAATAGGAATTGAGAACGATTATTAGTTAAAAACAAAACTTATTGTCAAGAAAAACTCGTCATCATAAACCAACACGCTAACAATGAGTGTCTGAACAAACGATGAGTTATCACTGTTCCAATTCAGAGAACGGTCTATTCAGTTGAAAAATGTTTTCCTCTCCATTTCAAACAAGAAACCTTTATCACCCTCGGGCACTGTAAACAGGGTCTCCTGGAAAATGGCTATGAGGTAGAAAAACGTCGTTAGGGAGTGAAAAAAGTCCTTTATGGCGTCCCTCTTTATATTCGAATAATAATTTTTCCTGATCTAGTAAATCCCGTGGTTTCCCTTGGCGGTCCAAGCGGGGTTCAAAGCGCTCCACCCGTCCGAACGTGCAGCCTCTTTCCACTTCTTATCTACGTTCAGAAAGGTTTCCCGCGGAGGTAGAACGACGGGGCAACGGGCTTAGAAACGAATTACGCGCCCTGGATCGCCCGCGCTCCCCGCACGCCGCTAAGCTGGTCCCTGGAGCGCCTTCTCTCGCTCCGCCTCTTTCAGAGTCGTTAGATCAATCTCTTCCAACTACTCCCGCGTTTCCCTCGTGGCGTTCTCTTTGGTGAACCCCATTCAGACTTGTAGGAAGGTCATCCCAGTTTCGATTCTTGGCTTCGTTGCGTCACAGAGATTTCAGGTGAGAACGTGCTCTTAACCCTCCTCTGACACCCTTCGAGTTTTTGGCACATAAGAGAACACAAGAGCATCATATGTTAAAAAAAATCTGTGGTATATTCGGATTTAGCACAAAATATCTGATATCAATGCGTTTTTCAAAAATGAAAATTGTCCAAAATTAAGTATTTATTTAGATATATAATGAATACGTGCGTATATTTATTGTACCCGTAAATGCAGTCTATGAGTTTGTGGAGACGAGTAAAACGTGAATATGGACTCCTAACATCTTCAAAGCATACCCGGTGCATACAGTATGTTGGTATGCTATAATAAAAATCGAAAAAACCAACAATCGTGTAAAAAAAACTTTCTAAAAGAAATTGCAACATCATTGCCCAAAGGTTTATTATTTTCTGTATTGATCACCCTTCTGTATAGATCACTGGTTCTCCATCAATAGCACTTACCACCATCTGCATTCTCCCTTGACCTTCCCTCTCAAATTTCAGCTTCCTGCGTTCAATAGGATTGAAAATGGCTTCGGAGCTCACTCAGCTGATCAGTGCTCCTCCAGGCGTCTCCAGCATTCGAGAAGATCTTCTTCACTCTTCATATCACTGATCAGCTGATGAGCTCCGAAGCCATTTTCAATCCTATTGAACGCAGGAGCTGAAATTTGAGAGGGAAGGTCAAGGGAGAATACAGATGGTGGTAGGTGCTATTGATGGAGAACCAGTCATCTATACAGAAGGGTGATCTATACAGAAAATAATAAACCTTTGGGCAATGATTTGCAGCGTTTTTTACCTACCAGCTAGGTACTACCTACCACTCCATACTGGCTTCACACCTTCATAATCAGGTTTATTAGAAAGAACTAAACGCTTCACACTCGATTCGAAAAATAGAAAGCTTCATATGCAAATTTGATTGCTGGTTACGCAGTAGGCAAAACTGTATACAAATCGAAGAAATGATCAAAGATCGCATTTTAGTCAGATAAAATTTGAACGGCGATTAGACCTCTTTTGTGATTCACACTCATGGTTCTGTTTTATGGAAGGAAAACCTTCAAGTACTCGTAGGGACCAAACGGTTCGTCCTACAGAGCTCCGGGTGGTCTCAAAAATTTTAAAAATTCAATACTATTTAAAATTGGTGAAAAAACGATACCTTTATTTCGAGAGTTTTCGAGCTAGGGTACTCTTGAAAACTTCAACCCTTAATTTTCACCCCTTAGAAGTGACCTACATCAACCAAAAGCTTCGCGGCACAACTAGACCCTAAATGGAGCCCATATACCAAATTTGAACCAAATCGGTCCAGTGTTGCTAAGAAAAGTGCCGCGTACGGCGTACGGCGGACGGACGGAAATTTTGAAATTTGATTTTCGGATTCTACGTACCTTGAAACGTAAAACATCAAATTTTGAGGGGGGTTAAAAGTTTCTTCTTTCTTGCTCGATTCCAAAGGCTTATTATTGAAAATAATATACCAAAATCGAAAAAAACCAAGAATCGTGTAAAAAAAAACATCGCAATTGTTCCTTTTCTTAACCACACCTTCAACTGAATGATTTCTTTGAAATTCGCTCATTAATTCATGCTGCATGAATGTGCTTTTTTCTCTGTAGATCGCTCGTCTGAGATGAACTCGGTTTCGCCACTGTCACCATTAACCAACCATAGATACTACCCAAAGCAATCGCATTTTGGTCAGCTAAAACTTCGAGATTAGGCCTCTTTTACGATTTGAACTCATGTTTCTAATTTATCGCATGTCCAACCCTTATTTCAACATTTTAATCCTTATTGTTCAACCCTTAGAAGTGACTGACATCATTCAAAAACTTCGGGGCACTACTAGACCCCAAATGAAGCCCGTTTACTAAATTTCATTAAAATCGGTCGTACCTTAAAACGTAAACCATCAAATTTTGAGGGAGGGTGGAGGGGGTTAAACTTTTTTTCTTGGTCGATTCCAAAGGTTTATTATTGAAAAAGTAGTCAATGGCAACCCGGACATTGAGCGGACCTGGCGGATTAAGATAAGAAATTATGATAGAGATGATCCACGGCTAACAGTGTCGGAGCTAAAAGGAGTGGCACCCAACGACATCAGGATGATGGCTGCAACCTTGTGGTAGATGGCGGTTGGTGATGGCGCGGAGTGTGGTGCGGGAAAATCGCCACGGAGTTGCGCGAGTTGGTCATCTCAGTAGGTTTACTCCGTAGTATCACCACCCGCATCCTGCTCGGCTCTTAGTTGAATTGATGGTCTCTCTATACAGGCACCTCCCTTCATTCCTCCCTCCCACCACCGCCTTCCTCATCTTCCCTAATCCCTGGGGGTCGGATGAGTACTGGGCGTCCTCCCCATTATGTTTGATTTATTTTTTATATTTATGGTGTGCACCCTTCGTCGCAAAAGACAACTTGTCCTTGAGGGGAGTTAAGAAAAAGAAGAAAAACAAAATAGTATCTATGGTTGGTAGATGGTGACAATGGCAAAGCCGTGTTCTTTGTAGCCGAGTGATCTATGTAGACAAATAATAAAGCTTTGTGTGATGATTTTCAGCGTTTTGCATCCTCTCTGTCCGAGACCGAGAACAATGAATTTGGTATGAAATTTAGTAGGTTAGTTGGTATTGGTACGAAACAGAAACATGGACGGGCAAGAGGATGAAATCATTTTAAAATTATGAGATTGGTTGTCCTCGAACGTAGGTAATCAGAAAGCAAAGTCAGAACTCAGGGTTGCATGGAATAGGCGCCGAATCTCATTGATTATTCATGCCGTGGGTAGGTAGGAGGGGCTGATCAACGGAGCTTTGCCATACAAACAAAGTGAGATCCAGTTCGGACAGATGCAAAACCGTAATCATTGCAGCCTCTAGGCGTGTTCCGATGGAAGTTATTAGTTGGAAGTAGGACGAATGTGTCGTCAAATTAAGTGCAGTTTGTGAGCCAAAGGGCGTGGGTGCTGCTGATTCCATACTGGTGGTGGAACCTTCATTTTAACTTCGCTCAGACGAGATAATTCAGGCTTTAGCTCGCGAACTAATCCTGGGTATACATCGACATTCGCCTGGGAATAAGCATAACCTCGGGAAACACAGATTTTGTTTTGTTACAACACCTTTGCAACATCGGTGCAACTTTTCCCTTCGTCTCGGAACGTTGAGATACACGAACGAGGCCTTTCCGTAAAGTTCGAATAGAAATGAGATAAACGTTTTATTTTACAATTAATCGGGTAATTCGATTTTGTTACTCCCAAAATACTCTCCCTGTGGCACAATGCACTTTGTCATAGCCTTTGTTTAGCTCGCGAACTAATCCTGGGTATACATCGACATTCGCCTGGGAATAAGCATAACCTCGGGAAACACAGATTTTGTTTTGTTACAACACCTTTGCAACATCGGTGCAACTTTTCCCTTCGTCTCGGAACGTTGAGATACACGAACGAGGCCTTTCCGTAAAGTTCGAATAGAAATGAGATAAACGTTTTATTTTACAATTAATCGGGTAATTCGATTTTGTTACTCCCAAAATACTCTCCCTGTGGCACAATGCACTTTGTCATAGCCGTTTCTGTTTGAAGGCTCCTTGGAAGTCCTCAGTTTGGAGGCTTCTCAGCTGCCTCTTTGTAGCCAAATAGCCTCAACGTGCCATAAATGCCACCCTTTAAGTAACAATTTTGTTTTCGGGAATAAAAAAGAAGTCACATGGTGCCAAATCCAGTGAATAAGGTAGGTGTTCAGTCTCTGTATTCGAATTGGCGGAACGAGGGAGGTGGTGAAGGATCCTTCTCAAATCCTGTTGGACTCTGACGTAGAATTTTCCTCTATAGCCTGGAGGGAAAAATTCTTAATGGACAAAGCCCCGAAAGTCGAAAAAAATATCACCATTGTCTAGACATTTGACCAGGATTTTCTCGATTTTTTGTCATTGGTTCCCCAGCTGTCTTCCACTCTTTGCTTTGGAATTTCAGTTCAACATCAAATTCTTAGAACCAAGAATCATATCCACTGATGACTCGGATCAAAAAGTCGCCATCCTCTTAACCCTTGTTTGCTAGTGTGAATTTCTATACAGTCATTGCTAGTGTTGCGCCTCTCGGGCGTAACTCGCATTGGGAATCAGGAAGTGGGCATATTGTTTGTTTATGGCATTGCGTTTTGATGAAGTGAACCTTTTGTTGAATCATCAAAAATTAACTTCCCGCGACAGAGGATCGATCTCCTGTAGTTTTCATTCTGAATCAGAGCTCCTACCACATGAGGTAGGGAAGTGGATTGACATAAATGCGAAGAGATAGCTGATCACAACATCCCCCCCCCCCCCCCCGTTAGGAAATCTTATGTACTCCGTTACCTGGTCAGGGAGGTGAGAGGTAGCTTTGGCCGGCGTTTTCCAACCCAGTGAGAACGCGCTATTTTTGACTGGCTTCGGAATTTTTTTGGGAGATGCTCGACTCGAATCTTGGTGGGAGTTGTTTTGATAACCTAATCTTAATTAAATATTGTTCTCAGAGAAATGCTGAGGAGACCTTTCGGGCCCTTCTAACATTGTTGAATCATCCAAAATTAACTTCCCGCGACCGGGGATCGATCTCCTATCCGATTCTTCATCGGAACTCCTACCACATGAGGCAGGGAAGTGGATGGACAGAAATGAGAAGAGGTAGCTGATCACAACACTATTGATGACCCAGGGGCGATAATGCTGCGATGGTTAGAGCTAATGAAGGGGGATATGAAATTCAATATCAGCAACTCTCACATTATTTGTCTCAAAAACATTGATTGAGGACAACTTACCAACAGACCAATACATTACTTTTTCCACTCATGATATCAATAAAATAAGATCGTACAATGAAAACTACAGCAGATACAAATGATAAATTCACATTAATTTAAAAGTACATCACAGTGATTTTTTTCACCGAATAATTGACTCTAATACCCACTATTTCACAAGTAAATTTCCTATCTAAAACGCTGCAAATCATTGCTCAAAGGTTTATTATTTTCTGTATAGATCATCCTTCTGTATAGATCACTGGTTCTCCATCAATAGCACCTACCACCATCTGTATTCTCCCTTGACCTTCCCTCTCAAATTTCAGCTCCTGCGTTCAATAGGATTGAAAATGGCTTCGGAGCTCACTCAGCTGATCAGTGATCTGAAGAGTGAAGAAGATCTCCTCGAATGCTGAAGACGCCTGGAAGAGCACTTCCATTCAATAGGATTGAAAATGGCTTTGGAGCTCACTCAGCTGATCAGTGATGTGAGGAGTGAAGAAGATCTCCTCAAATGCTGGAGACACCTCGAAGAGCACCTCCATTCAATAGGATTGAAAATGGCTTTGGAGCTCACTAAGCTGATCAGTGATGTGAGGAGTGAAGAAGATCTCCTCGAATGCTGGAGACGCCTGGAAGAGCACTTCCATTCAATAGGATTGAAAATGGCTTCGGAGCTCACTCAGCTGATCAGTGATCTGATCAGTGAGCAATGATTTGCAGCGTTTTTAACCTACAAACATTGTTTTACCTACCAACTTTTTTTTACCTACCAACTATTGGTAGGTACTACCTACCACACTATAATGGCTTCACACCTTCACAATCAAGTTTATTAGAAAGAACTAAACGATTCACACTCGATTCGAAAAAAACGCTGCAAATCATTGCTCAAAGGTTTATTATTTTCTGTACAGATCACCCTTCTGTATAGATCACTGGTTCTCCATCAATAGCACCTACCACCACCTTCTCCCTTGACCTTCCCTCTAAAATTTCAGCTTCCTGCGTTCAACAGGACAGAAAATGGCCTTGGAGCTCACTCAGCTGATCAGTGACCACTCATGCGCCTCCAGCATTCTCCATTGACCCGCCCTCTCAAATTTCAGGTTCCTGCGTTCAACAGGAGAGGAAATGGCCTTGGAGCTCACTCAGCTGATCAGTGACCACTCAGGCGCCTTCAGCATTCTCCTTTGACCCTGCCTCTCAAATTTCAGGTTCCTGCGTTCAACAGGAGAGGAAATGGCCTTGGAGCTCACTCAGCTGATCAGTGACCACTCAGGCGCCTTCAGCATTCTCCCTTGACCTTCCCTCTCAAATTTCAGCTTCCTGCGTTCAACAGGAGAGGAAATGGCCTTGGAGCTCACTCAGCTGATCAGTGACCACTCAGGCACCTTCAGCATTCTCCATTGACCCGCCCTCTAAAATTTCAGCTTCCTGCGTTCAACAGGAGAGGAAATGGCCTTGGAGCTCACTCAGCTGATCAGTGACCACTCAGGCGCCTTCAGCATTCTCTATTGACCCGCCCTCTCAAATTTCAGGGTTCCTGCGTTCAACAGGAGAGAAAATGGCCTTGGAGCTCACTCAGCTGATCAGTGACCACTCAGGCGCCATCAGCATTCTCCTTTGACCCGCCCTCTCAAATTTCAGGTTCCTGCGTTCAACAGGAGAGAAAATGGCCTTGGAGCTCACTCAGCTGATCAGTGACCACTCAGGTGCCTTCAGCATTCTCCTTTGACCCGCCCTCTCAAATTTCAGGTTCCTGCGTTCATCAGGAGAGGAAATGACCTTGGAGCTCACTCAGCTGATCAGTGACCACTCAGGCGCCTTCAGCATTCTCAATTGACCAGCCCTCTCAAATTTCAGGTTCCTGCGTTCAACAGGAGAGGAAATGGCCTTGGAGCTCACTCAGCTGATCAGTGACCACTCAGGCGCCTTCAGTATTCTCCATTGACTTTTGATTATGGAAATTTGATTACTGGTTACGCAGAAGGCAAAACTGTATACAAATCGAAGAAATGAACAGCGATCGCATTTTAGTCAGAAAAATTTCAACGGAGATTAGACCTCTTTTGCGATTCACACTCATGATTCTGTTTTATCGAAGGAAAACCTTCAAGTACTCGTAGGGACCGAACGGTTTGCCCTACAGAGCTCCGGGTGGTCTCAAAAATTTTTAAAAATTCAGTACTATTTAAAATTAGTGAAAAAACGATACCTTTATTTCGAGAGTTTTCGAGCTAGGGCACTCTTGAAAATTTCAACCCTTAATTTCCACCCCTTAGAAGTGACCTACATCAACCAAAAGCTTCGCGGCACAACTAGACCCCAAATGGAGCCCATATACCAAATTTCATCGAAATCGGTCCATGGTAACTAAGAAAAGTGCCGCGTACGGCGTACGGCGTACGGCGGACGGACGGAAATTTTTTTATTCGATTTTCGTATTCTACGTACCTTGAAACGTAAAACATCAAATTTTGAGGGGGGGTTAAAATTTTTTTCTTCTTGCTCGATTCCAAAGGCTTATTATTGAAAATAATAAACCAATAGAAAGCTTGATATGGAAATTTGATTACTGGTTACGCAGAAGGCAAAACTGTATACAAATCGAAGAAATGAACAGCGATCGCATTTTAGTCAGATAAAATTTGAACGGCGATTAGACCTCTTTTGGGATTCACACTCATTCTGATTCTTTTTTATCGAAGGAAAACCTTCAAATACTCGTAGGGACCTGAACAGTTTGTCCTACAGAGCTCCGGGTGGTCTCAAAATTTTTTAAAAATTCTGTACTATTTAAAATTGGTGAAAAAACGATACCTTTATTTCGAGAGTTTTCGAGCTAGGGCACTCTTGAAAATTTCAACCCTTAATTTTCACCCCTTAGAAGTGACCTACATCAACCAAAAGCTTCGCGGCACAACTAGACCCCAAATGGAGCCTACATACCAAATTTGAACCAAATCGGTCCAGTGTTGCTAAGAAAAGTGCCGCGTACGGCGGACGGCGTACGGCGGACGGACGGAAATTTTTTTATTCGATTTTCGGATTCTACGTACCTTGAAACGTAAAACATCAAATTTTGAGGGGGGGTTAAAATTTTTTTTTTCTTGCTCGATTCCAAAGGCTTATTATTGAAAATAATAAACAAAATGAAACAATGAATTGCCAGCAACAGAACATCCCTTCAGAGGAACTCAAAAGGAGTAAGGGGGGTTCAGTGTTACCCGTGAGGGGAGGGGTCCCTCTGAATGACGACTTGCGCCTCCCGAGCGTATCACTAGCAAATAAGGGTTAAGCTTCCAACCAGACGTTGAGGCCATTTAAAGCAGCTACGACGAGGCAGCTGAGAAGCTTTCAAACTTCCAAGGAGCCTTCAAACAGAGGAAATTGCGATGGCAGAAGTGCATTTTGTCACAGAAGAGTACTTCGAAGAGTACTTCGAACTTTATTATCTCTCCAGTACAGGAATATTTTCAAGTTATTGTTTGGTATAGCCAATTCCCACACCGTTCAACACACTGACTTTCAGACTGGAAAATATTACCTGTACAACCACTATTTGCTATAATGGGAACCTACAAAAGTACCTAATAAAGTTTATGAAGAGTGAGTTTCATTTGGGCTTAAGTCAGGAACTTAACACTTAACAACAACAACTAACAATTCAACAATTACCTAGGTAACTTCAATTAACCTTTGACTCATATTCGAATTTTCTCCCGGTTGAAAAAAGGGAAGGAACGACTAAATTTCTATCTCGTTGCTGGAATGTCGAAAGGTTCTGGGAAGGGGATCTTTAATGGATGTCTTGAAAAGAAGGCTTAAGGTTGATAGGATTTAATGAGGTCTACCGGACAAAATAATCCTCGGTTCCCACACAAAGTACCTTACAGCGCTTTCAACCTTTACCAGTGAGGTTGTATGAGAAAATCTCATTATGATATAATTGTATCGATATTTACTGCTGAGTAAGGTAATTTAATTTCTTTGGTGACATTGGTCCTGGTTTATAATTAAATATTACCTCTACTTCAAGCATGTGTTCAATATAATTGTAGTATGAGGTTAATCAGTGCTGGGTGGATCAAGTGATACCATTAGAGGAAAACATAGCTGTAGGATAATAAGCTTTATGTTTACTTATTAGATAAAAAAACTGATTGTATAATTTTCACGATTTGTGCTACGTGGTACATCCTTTTTCAGTACTCTGTCAGCAATTTTCAAGGTTTGTGAGTGTTGACGTGTAGATGGTCTCTAAAGAAAATCATTGCTCCCGGATTGATAGTACCCTGTGCGTATGCACAATTGTGAAGAAACTAATAACAACCGTAACTTTTCCATTTTCAACCTTAATTTCATGGAATTTCCAAAGATTGTGTGGGATGCCGTTTAAATGGTCCCCATGAGGGTAGTGCAAGGTACTAGGAGATTGAAGTCTTGACATTATCTGTAGACTATGCATTGTATCTCCTGTATAATCGGGTTATGGATACGAGGAAGCTATGTACCACACCCACTTGGTAGCCGTTCAACTGCTTTGGTAGATCCGTTTATGCCAAACACTGGGAATCCATAATTCTAATTCATCAGGATGATTATTTCGTTACAGTATTTATTTGAGTTCTGAGAAAAAAATGTCTCACAGCGAATCATAGGAAATCCTCATCTATTCTGCATGGCAGAAGCTTTTCTTGCATAATGGCAACACTACATCAAGGTGAGCTCACATTTTTGTTTATTCAGCCAGCCGGCCCCCAATTCCCACTCCTTCAGTCATCTAACACAGAGAGAGAAGCGCCTGGCAATAACAAACTTTCTGTCTTTCCCACTCCTCGTTCTTCTTCCCCACTCGACTTATTTCTCTGGTCTTGCAGCTCTCCCGTCTTGTACTTTTGTTCAGCTTCTCTCCTTCCTCCTTGATGAGTTTCAAACGGCAAACGACAGCAATATTTAATTCCTCCGCGACGATACGTCGAGCTGCACAGTCCCTTGAAAATTACCCCACACCCATCTTTCTTCATTTGCTTTTGGGGTTTCCCGGGGTCCTCCTCTTGTTCTGAGTCTGAGACTACCCATTAGAGTCGTGTTTTCTTTGGTGCAACAATTCTTATCTCAAGGGTTTCAGACATTCGTTGTGACCCCAGCTCAGCAATCCCTGATGCCACAGTAATGTAAGAAATATTATAAATATTAATATTTTAGAGGGTTTGACTTAATTTAGTTCAACCAATTTCCACTTCAAACCCTCTCTCCAATTTTTTAACTTCCCGAGGCATTTTTTTGTCACAAGAACTCACAAACGAAGATTCACAATAACACTGAGCCAAAACTGTTGTGACGCTAGCGTGAACGGAGCCCATTAAAATCAGTGTTGCCTCCGTTTCCAGAGGGCCCCAACCGAGTTTTTGCTGCGACCAACTTGGCAGATGACGTAACCGATCTTCCTCGATTTTCGCGGTGTTTTTTTTTTTTTTTTTTTTGAAGAGGCTACACTTGTCTAGGCATTTTCTTCTACGGTAATTTTTTTTCCTTTGGTTATTCCTGGTGCTGAAAGTTATTTTAGGACTCAATTATAGGATTTGACTTGAAATTTCAGAATCTACAATTGAGGCAAGTTCCCCATTCAGTCGAACCCCCTTATTTTACTCTCTACAAGAGATGGCTAGGGTGATGATAACCCCCTCCGAAATTACTTTTCTTTTCATCATATGTCACTTTGATATTTGTCTCATTTGTATCTTCAGTACTACCCTCACTATTTGCAGTACAACCCGCACTTTTTATCCAACGATAAATCGCTCGATATGAGAAGATCACAATTCAAAATTTCGTATGTTTAAAATGTTTCAAATTTTTCAAATTTTTATAAAATAGTTTTCAGCCATGGATATAAATAAGCGAAGCCCTGATATCAGACGTCATTATGCTGGTCCAAGGTTGTTAGTTGTTCTTACGAACATGTTCATTGTGACTTGAAGTTGTTACCGTTTTCTCGTTGATACCTACACCAAAATGGCCCACTAGAAAGAAGTCCACAGTGGTGAAGTGTTAGAATAGAATTGGAAAGGAACGCTGCGTATTTGGCTTGGCCCATGAATATAAGATGTGCTCCCGTTGTCAGGAGGAACTGCTTTCAGGGATACACGAGTGGAGAGGAAGGCGAGCAAAAAGAAACCATTATGCAATCAATAGTGGAACCTTTCATCCCCTTTCTTCTTTCTCTCGCTTTTTTGATATTGAATCATTGCACAGACCGAATCCACAAGCCCTTTCATTCACACTTTCTGTACCCTTTACCGAACAAACAACGAACTCGTCCTCTTGAAGTTTTTATAAGAATATGTGCTTTATGTATCGTCAACTTCTGTCATTTGATGACGGAATAAAATAATTTCAAGTGTATAGAGTCATAATAAATTATTATTATACATGTTTATCTATTCCTCATCATTTTATCTACATATTTATGTAACTCCTAAAGCACCATCAAATTCTGCCGGAATTTGGCCTGCTGGAAAAAAAAGATTTAATTCTTAATGAGAACTTAATGTTGTATCAACATGAGTTAGGTCCGACCATTTGCCAACCATTGGAGAAAAAAAAATGGGGGGGTTACAGTACACTCCCCCATTTTTGGGCCATGAAAAAAATCAAAATCATGTAAGAGAGGACAAAGAGATAACAAGTTGTTGAGGCACATAACTTCCACTTATCCATTCAAAAGTGGGTAGATTCCCACAGCTGAACATCTAGATAGAGTAAGATGTCTTAGGTAGACTTTTGGAATTATTATAATGTATATTGTTTGTTCCCCAACCACCAGAAAGCAAAAGTTTCAATTCTGACAACTGATTCTCACTAATTAGAACCTGCTGAATCGATTAAAACATTAAAACTGCAGTAGTTATGTATAATTTTTTCTAGTCAAAGTTTGGAACAAAGTTTACCAAAGGGTTATGACAGTTGAGTCTGTCAAGAATTTATTTGAAAACACGTCATCCATTTTTGCATTAGGAACAATGTATGAGGTTTCCCTTACATGGCTCATCCATGAGCGCTTCAAAAATTTTAGAAACAAAATTCGTGATTGTTATGTAGTCCAGAAACACTTTCTCATCATTAAAAAATATAATACTACTTATAAATCGTAGTTGTTTCTTTCAAAGGTTATTTTGGACGGAATGACCAAGTGAAGAATGAATTACAATAATGTAATATCAATTTTCCATTCTCTAATCATGGAATTTAGAAGAACTTTTTACCACATGAGGATTGTAAAAAATCTAGAAAATTTTAAATTAAGAAGACTGAGAAAATGGCCAGAAAACGACTGAATATTTGTTGATGAAATTCTTCTTACATCTTGACGAACTAGATTAGTTCAAAATCTTTATATGATGAAAGTCAAACATTGAAAAGAATAAAATTAATATTTCAAGCAGAAATCAACAAACTGCTTGTTATCACGACTTTTTATCACTTCACAATAATAAGTGGAAGTTGTTGTAGTTGACTTTTCAGTTGATTATGACTCCTATTTTTCTTCGAACCCCTCACTGTGCCACTAAATCGAATTCGTCATTGTTGAAGTTTTCACGTTTTTGGAACTAAGAACCCTCTCAGAACCGAAGTAACCTTAGATGCTTTACGGTACGTCTGTGAAAAGTCAGACAAATTGATGTTAGAAATAAAATGTTTAGAATTGGTTGCCAATCATTTGCCAATAATGATATAGGATATACTTATAGTATATACTTATCTACTTAAATTTGGTTTATAGGTAACCATTTACAACCGAACCTGTATTAAATTTAAGGATTTCATCAGTCATACATCGTATACACCCACACACGGTTGAAGAAGAGAAGGACGGGAATCTTTCCAACAAACCATTGGATAATTATTTGCGATATTGTTATTTTGTGCACAATTGTTTCCTTTTTGTTTCCCCTCTTCTCATCCGGTAAATTGTAGACCCAGGAGCGTGACGCTCTTTCGGTACTTCACCCGAATAAATCAATATTAAATATTGATAATGTAGTAACTGGACACTCGGGTTATAAACGGTCATGCGTTTATTGAACATAAATATTTTATGACTAATTATAATATGTCAAGCACGTAAATTATTGAATTAAATTCACTTGGGAGTTTTTGAGCGTTTTCATGCGTTGCCTAGTAGCATGGAGCCCGAACACAACTACTGCAGGATGCTGCTACCTACTACACAACAATGTAGCGATGCTACATCTTCTCCCCCCTTCATGAAGTTTAGTTCATCCATCTTCAATCACTCTTCGCCTTAGCTGGTCCGCATGCTTCCTCTTCTGGCTGCCCTCAACGTCGATGATGTATGACCACATCCCCGTCCTCTTCGTGACGATTCCCTCCAGACACGTACGTTTTAGTGGGTCCTCCACCCATACGGCGTCTCCTTCCTCAAATTCCCGAGATCTGGTCTTCCGGTCGTGGTTGATCTTTTGCACCACTAGAGAATTGTCGATTTTAGCTTCCACACTAGGTTTCAACATGTCTAACCGACTACGTATATTTCTCCCATAAAACATTTCGGATGGAGACCGTCCCGTGGTTTTCTGAGGTGTAAGCCTGTATGAGAATAGGAACTTTTGAAGTCTGAGATTCACATCCTTGATTGTCCCCAGTGCTTTCATCCTCGATTTGAAGGTTCTCACTTCTCTTTCGGCCAATCCATTCGTTTTGGGGTGATATGGACTCGAAGTGATGTGGTTGATGTTGTTGTCCTCACAAAACGTTTTGAATTCTACACTCGTGAATTGTGGCCCATTGTCACTCACAACTGTACGTGGAAGACCGCATCTTGCGAATAACTCTCGAAGTAAGTATATTGTTCTGGTTGACGTAATTCTATCCATCGGAAAGACCTCAAGCCATTTAGTGGTAGCATCAACGACTATGAGCCAATATTTGGTCTGAAATGGTCCACAGAAATCAATATGTACTCTGGACCATGGTTCATGTGGCACTGTCCAGGAATACAACGGGACTTCCTGTTCTCTAGGTCGGTTCTGTTGACATGTTCTACACGTTTGTACGTGTACCTCAACATCTGCATCCATGTTTGGCCACCAGACATGGCATCGTGCCACCGAACGCATCCCAGTGATCCCCGGATGTCCCTCATGCAGCACTCCCAACACCGCCTTACGCAAGGAAGTGGGTATGATCAAGCGTCCCTGCCATAATAACAACTTCTCTTCATACGAGAGCTCCAGGCGTTTTTCGAAGAATGTGTGAAGTTCCTTAACCGAAAGATCGGTTTTGCTTTGTGGCCATCCATTTTGAACATGGCTTATTACTTTTGACAGTAGTGGATCTTCTATGGTCGATTTTTGCAAATGCTTTCTGCTCAAGGCAATGTCGTCAAGCCTTATGTGCAGTAATCTGTCCCCATATTCAGCTCCATCTATTTCAGACTCCGTCGGCTCTATATTATGCACTGGCAGTCTAGATAATGTGTCAGCGGGTACGTTGTCTTTCCCTTGTTGATATTGAATTTCATAATCAAACGCTGACAATGTAAGGGCCCATCTGGTGAGTCGATTTGCAGCCAGTTTTGGAATTTCATTCCTCTCACCAAGCAAATGAATTAGCGGTTTGTGGTCTGTTCTGATGATGAAATGCCTTCCTATCAAGTACTGCCTGAATTTCGATACCCCAAATATTATGGCTAGGGTTTCTTTGTCAATCGCCGAGTACTTTTTTTCGGGAAGTGACAACGTCCTGGATGCATAGTATATGGGTTTCTCAATGTTGTCAGGGTATCTATGAAAAAGAACGTCCCCCACGCCCACGTCACTTGCATCTGTCGAAAGTATGAGGGGCAACGATGAATCATAATGGGCCAAACAATCTGCCCTCAGGAGATAGTTTTTCACTTCCTCTACAATCTTGTCTTCCTGAGATGTCCACTTCCATCTAGCCCCCTTACATAGCAATTGGTGCAATGGGGCACAAACAGACTGAAGATTCGGGACAAATTTACTATAATAATTTATCGAGCCCAATATCGCGCGTAGTTCTTTGGGATTTGTCGGATGAGGCATTTTTGCTATTGCTTCTAGATGTTCTCTAGTTGGTCTGATACCGCCTTTGTCGATCAAGTGGCCTAAGTAGGTAATTTGATTCTGGAACCATTTACACTTTTCTACCTGAGTCCTGAGGCCAGCTGTACTCAAGCAATGAAGTACTTGCCGCACCCTCGACATATGTTCCTCAGCAGTGGAGCCTGTAATGATGATGTCGTCTATATAGTTCGCAACCCCTGGAATTCCAGCTAATATAGCCTCAACTGTTCTCTGAAACAGTCCCGGGGCAAATGACACACCAAACGGTAGCTTCCTGTACCGGAAAAACCCTTTATGTGAGGCAATAACCAAGTATTTTCGTGATTCTTCTGCCACCTCCAGCTGTAGATAGGCATCTCTAAGGTCGATTATTGAAAATTGGGTACCGCCATTCAGTTTAGTTGCTAGCTCCTCAAATGTAGGTAGTGGATGATAATCTGTATGAATGCAGGGATTTATCGTAACTTTGAAGTCCCCACATAATCGAAGCTTCCCGTTGGACTTCATAGCAATCACCAAGGGTGAAGCCCATTCGATAGGAGTCTCCGTAGCATTGACTGGCTCTAGAATGTCCGCCCTCACTAACCTCTCTAGTTCCTTTTCTACCGGTTCCCGTAATGCAAATGGAACACGTCTTGGTCTGAAAATTTTTGGTACTGCATTTTCTTTCAAATGGATGACTGCCTTGTGGTTCCGGATTGTCCCTGTGCCCTCTTTGAACACTTCAGAAAATTCTTTGATTAGCCGTTGCACATCCTCTAGGATTTTACTGTTTTGATCTGCGTCTTCTGGATGAGTACATCGAACCATTGCACCTGGGGGAAGAGGAATGTTGAACGCCAGAATCCAGTTCATGCCAAAGAGCGGTGTGTCGCTCACTTTGGTTACTACCACTGGGAGATCCAGACGTTTGTTAAAGCCTTGTACATTCACCCTAACTTCCCCCAGCGTCTCAATTTTGTGACCAGTATATGCTGTGAGGCTCGGTGTCTTCCTTAAGTGTGGGGATCCAATGGACTTCCAAACTGTCTCGCTAATCACTGATTTCGATGCCCCTGAGTCAAACAACATCTCTACAGGAACCCCATCAAGTTTCACTCTGACAAAGGCTTCATTTCCTCTTTCTATCCTCCGTATAAAATCACTTGCTCCCTCATCGTCCTCATTTGACTCTCCATCTGACGTGTTATGTTCACGCACCTGATTCGTCCTCCAGGATTTCTTCTTTATAACTACATTCCCAGCCTTAAGGCATACTTTAGTGTAGTGATCAGGTTTCTTGCAATATTTACATTGAACTCCTATGGCTGGACATCTACGGCCGTCTGTGTGTATATTCCCCCCACATTTGAAACAGTTCTGCCCTGGAATTAAAGTAATATCGGGAGATTTCCCTTTTCCTTGCTGTTGGCTACGCTTCTCGAACGAATTTACGTTTAATACGGTATTTTTAGGGGTTGTCACTAGTTGAATGCTTTCTTTTTGAGATTTTGCATTCTCCAAGATTTGTGTTAGCGTCTCAATATCCTCGAACTTACTCTTGACTGAAGGGTATTTCCGTAATATTTCTTGTTGCCAGCCACTATTGTTGATGCCAAAGACAAACTGATCACGAAGGCGTTCTCGCAGTGTATCACCGAATTGACATTTGTGCGCTTGAGACCGTAGTCGCGCAATGTAATCGACTATTGTCTCCGATCCTGCCCTAGTGACTTGCGTAAACTTCAAACGTTCACATAAGGACATGTCTTTCCGACCATAATTTTTCTCTAAAACCGTTACCAAATCATCATATGGAATATCTTCCAAGTCCTCTGGATAGAAATGATCTATCAGCACCCTAAATGGTTTGGAACTAACCTTGGCTAACAGGTAATCCCGTTTTCTGTTATCATTACCTACTTACCCTGCATGCGCGAAGAGCGTAACTGAACCGGTAAAACCAGTACTCCCACTCCTCACTTTCAATATCAAAATTCTCAACGTCAAACTCTTTAAATTGCATGCCCCTCGGATTTGGATCATTATAATCGCCCGGGATGTCACTATCGTTCTCTAACGTCTTCTTACCTTTAGTTTTCTTCCTCGTCGCCATTCTGTAGTAACTGGACACTCGGGTTATAAACGGTCATGCGTTTATTGAACATAAATATTTTATGACTAATTATAATATGTCAAGCACGTAAATTATTGAATTAAATTCACTTGGGAGTTTTTGAGCGTTTTCATGCGTTGCCTAGTAGCATGGAGCCCGAACACAACTACTGCAGGATGCTGCTACCTACTACACAACAATGTAGCGATGCTACAGATAAAATAAATAGTATTATATTTTTGAATAGTTTTAGGTCTGAATGTGATATTCAACTCATCTCCTGGTGTATCTAAAGGTGTTCAATGAAAATATATTGGTAAAAACAGTTTTATATTAAACTCAGAAATACGTAATGGTAAAAATAGTTTTTTTTACCCTTGCTTACCCTTGAATGTACTCCTGCTGTGCCCATCGAATTCTAAACGTTTCCATATCCCACATTTGCATTTACCAGTGGTAAGGAAGGTTGTACAAAAGTTTAAAAATTTGGAAATTGAAATAACATTCACATTGAAATGGAAAAGTCTGAATTTGGTTCGGAAAAGTCTGAATTTTGGTTGAAATATTCCGAATTTGACCTCAAGCCACTATTGTCATTACTTAGGGTCAGAAGAGCGCATAGTCACTTTATGCAAGATTAAAATATTAAAAACTATACAAAGGGTAGACGGCGGAGCGGTTTAACACTTCCACTGTTTTGTGCGAGAAAGCAACACATACCATCCCTTGAGTGGGTTGGGTGTCAGGAAGGAGGGTATGGTCCTGCAAGGAAGTAGTTTTTGGGAAGCAACTGTGAATCACAACTCTCAGGGTAGGCAGTGTGAACCACAGTATTCGAAAAATGGGCCGAAGGCGCGCCACGCTCCCGGGTCTACCAATGGAGGGTGGCATTTTAAATTGGTAGATGGAAAAGAAATGAAAACGTGAAGATGAATAACTGAATATGCTCGTTACATCTGCTCTACAGCAATAGTTTCGCTCGTAAACTGTGTCATAGTCTAATAAGTATTTTTGACGTGAACTCCAAATTTGAAGCTCGAGTTTCGTAAGGAATTTAATCAACAGCTCAAAAGTGTAGGGAGAAACGATTTAGAAATACACTGGCAACAGTTATCTCCCAATTCGAAAGAGAAGTTCTACAAGACCCACGAAATTATTTGTCGTATTCAGTAGTGGCACACCGATTCATGAAAAAATTAGGACCCTCCAAAATCGAAATGTTAACTCCCATTTTCCGTTTCACTCTGTTTTGACGAGGTAACGGATAACATATCACATTACTCATTGCGAACATTAGCAACTATGCTAAATACCCATTGCCTCAAATCGTGCAGTCTTCGAAACTAAAACTACAGCCTTGCGGGGGGAGAGTTGTAATTTGGTCCTCATCGAGACAGAAGTTCTGTGCCCTGCAGGATAGCGTCGTTCAACTAGGTAATATTGCGCCGCAGCTTTGATTAGATTTTGCTAACGAGACCGCAGGGCATATAAAAAAAAGCGTTGCGAAGAGGAAGAGAACTGTATAATATGGGAAGTCAAATGAGTTGGCAGGAAAGGGTGGAGAGGGGTGTTGTGGTTGCCGGAAGAGCAATTCATCCGGCCACAAGCTTCCTCATTTCGCGGAGCGTTCACTCCCCGTTCCCATCCAAGCCATCATTCTTATTAATATTTTACAACAAGCAGAGTACGCTTCATGATGAGTCTCTGTCAACCACTTGTGCTTCTTAGCACCTATCTGAAAAGTCGAGAAAAAAACCGTTACAGTCTCCGACAAGCACTCAGTTCTAATCCATAGGGTCTTTAAAATAGATTATGACGTCTTCTAAACGTTTAAGTAACGTTCAATGATATGCCAGTTTGGTCACATTCAGCACAATATTAGTATATTGAACTAAAACCCTACCACGATTCAGTGACTTCGAGGGAAGAAGACCGTGAAAGCCATCAGGATCTTCCTATCTCGACCCTCCTCATTAAAAGTTGAGAGCTCCTACAATATCTTAGCAGTTTCAACTAGAAATTGCCTTCCAACTTCCCTCAGCTATTAATTACACTATAGCCTGATTCAAAATCTATTCTCAGGATACCGTGGAGCTTCAAGAGAGCCATCGCGTTGAGAACTAGGTAATAATTATTATTATAATACCTTTTTGTTGTTCAATAAACAAATTATTAACCAGTCAACTATGAAAATAACATCGCGTCATTTTCGGCGAAATTATCATCTTAAAATTATTACCAATCCATGTCAATATCGTCCAGTGTCGATTCTATCGAAATTTGTAAACTGACTAATGTCCATGAAAGAGGAGGATGTAATTGAAACGGATGGGCATCATGATTTGGAAAATCCAGCGGGAAAGGGAGGAACAATACAACTTACCATCAAGCATTTACGAAACGACACCGCGTCATGATATTCTTGGAAAAATTCTCTTCCAGATTAAATTTTTTTGTCGATGAAGTACGCTTTTGTCGGTGGCTAGTTCCCACCGGAGAAAAAAATTGATAAATATTGTGGGTTGAATTAATTGAACACCAGTCTTTTGACCGTCCTGAAAAGCTGGTCAAGCGACAGTACGTGTTGTTGTTGTTAGACCTGTCCGGAACGGACACTACGAAATATCTTGCACCACATGATTTTTGAACATATATGCATGATATTTTTTCTGTTTTCAATAAATTTTACAATTGTGTTAGATTCTCAAAAAACGCGTGCTTATTTTTCTAAAATAATTCAAATCTAATAGCAGAGATAATAGGTACAAAAAACGAGATCTAATATAGTGGCGACCTTTGCCAATCGAAATGGATAGGCTTAAACTATTCCGTGCGAAATACGCAAAAACTTTTGATGCCCAGCTGGTAAAGTTTTGTTCAGCGGCTCAAGAATTTGAATCCTCGCGCTCACTTCTCCACTGGAGCTAACGATCTGCCTAAGAAATCTGGAGGATACGGGCGAACGTCTTCTTGAAACAGAATTGCAAATTCAGGACGAGCTCATTTCCACAGGTGTCACACAGGACGTGTTCCTTGCAGAGTGTGCGACCGAGGAAGAATACCGCACAAAGATTGTCGAGTGCCGCTGTCGATATGAACATCTCACTGAGCCAAATTCTCTGCAGCCAATGGAAGTTTGGGATCAGCTACACGCCCTAGAAGCCCTTGAGGTGAAAACCGACCAATATTCTCCTTTACTCTACCCGCTCATCGAATCCGTACAGCCTTATGATGTATTGAAAGCATGGGATCAGAGACGGGACTCACAGAAGGAGGATCATCGCGTTATTCGGGACGAGGTAATGAACTTCATGAAGGTTGAAGTAAACAGCGAAAAAAGAATAAGCAGATCAAGGCAGAGTTTCGCGGCAGAGAACAAGAAAGATGATATCCCTACAGCCACAACCCTTGTTTCAGGAACATCCAGTAAGAGACCACCCGAACAAGGTAAACCAAAATCATTACCGACTAGCAATAATCCTGTTTTCAAGCCTAAGGAAGAGGATAATCAACAAAACACACCTACGTGTGCTCATATCAATATTCAAACCAATTTTATATTACAAACTCTCATCGTAAGAGTAAACAACCCCACGAAAGGTAAATTGCTTTCAGTTCGTACATTGATTGATTCAGCATCATCGCACACTTATATTCCTAAGGATTACATATATTTATATCCTAAAGGTAGAAGAAAAGTGTGGATTGCACTATTCGGTAGTGCTCTATTCCGTGCAGTACTTCTACAACTTGTGGAAGATCTAAGCACTGAAGCTTTTCTAGCTGCAATGAGACGGTTCTTAGCCCTCCATAATCGAATCTCAACCCTGTATTCGGACAATAACACGAGTATAAACTGGCCGTTTGGGAGGGTCGTCGAGGTGATCTCGGGACAAGAGGCAACAGAGGTGACACTACATGCAACTGAGGTGATCACTTCAGGACGGGCGATTCGTTCTTTACCTCCTCGAAGAAGTTTTAGACCAAGAAGAAGCCAGGCCTGTGTTTCTGAAAGCCTCCTCTGATCTGTCTCCGCCGCCCTTGTCATTCTACTTTTGGGTTCCGGAGGATGTCCGGAACGGACACTACGAAATATCTTGCACCACATGATTTTTGAACATACGACATATAGACATATAGACCCTTAATATGATATTTTTATATGGATTTTGATGATATTTTTATATTTTTTACAAGACTTGTAAAGTACTTGTACTTAGTACAGCTCATCTTTTTCAAACATATCGTTATGAGAATGATTATAATAAATTATTTATATAGGTATAGTTGTAAAAAATTGTCAATTGTGATATTCCACAAAAAAAAAGCATTCAGGTGAATCAATGTTCATCAACGACCATCAACACCACGGGAGGATATCAAACGAAGATTCGGAAGGTTCCCACTTCAATTCCGTAGTGCATTGCAGTGTTGGGATGTTGGGTGCCTGCAAGCAACGCGGGATTGTGGTGGTGACCTTATTCAACGAAGCAAAAGCGGTCTCCTTGCAGTCACGTTGATTTCAATCGCCATTATAGTTCCATATTGAAACCAATCATGGTCTTGTACTTTGTGCTCTACACAACTTCAAGTTCACAAATGAAGAATATTGGGTTTGAATAAACTATGAAGAACGTTAGTGTCTCCTCTTCCTATGTTTTGAGTTACGTAATGTAAGAAGTTCGAGTTTTATACCAAAAGTTTGTATCACCATACCATTTGCTTGCGAAATGTTAAAACTCCGAAGTTACAGAATGCTCAGAGTTGTTTCACTGAGAAGCAGCGGCTACATGGGATAGAACTCTCACACAAGGCAAAATCCTCTCAACTTCATCTTTTATGGCTCAAGGAGCACGGTAGTATAGCCCGCATACAAATGTAAACGGCTACGTTCATGGGAGGGGCCATAGTATTTCAATGTAGAGAACGTTCAGTGGTGTTGCGTGTTTGGCTTCGGAGGTTTCAATGTGTACTGTGATGACCTGGAGCAAGTTTGTTTCACTCATTATTATGTAATTTTCTGAAGTTTCCACGGAATCAGTATCTTTTCTGCGACATATATTCCATACGTTACGATAAAGCATAATTTAGGATTGGTGGGTATCTTCGTCAATAGCTGTGATGTTATAAAAAAAAATTATCTAGTTTAGTGATCTTTTATTGCACACCCATTAGTTGGAAATGGCCGATATCATATTAAGTGTATTCATTTTTCTGAATCTAATTCGAAATTTTCCAGCCCAATTTTAGAACTTTCTCATGTTGTATTGTCTTTCTTTGTGGAAAGTGGCGGATGAACCTCAATTTTCATTTATATTTGCGTAGAGCTAGCTTTCGCCACTGGCATCGTTAGGACACTTGCTTAGGGTTAGCATTTACAAAGGTCATCGTATTCCTGTAGGTTTTCATTTCTGGATTGATTTTTAGCTTCATGAAGTAAAGTGACATTATTTCTGGTAGGTAAGTGAAATTTTTCTTACAAATTTAAGTGAATTTGGGTGGTAGGTTGATGGGGTACACGTATTAAGTATTATCCATAGCTGTTACTCTGGTAAGTGAGTGCTGTCACCATGTCACATAGGTACTTTGTCGAAGCTTATCACATGCCCTAAACACGTGGATAACCCTTTATTTAAATATAATTCAAAACTTTTGACTATAAACTGTCCAATACCCCCTGATTGATGAGAACATCTCAACAAGAACACCACTAAAAGTAAACAATAGGAAACCTTCCACAAGCAGATAACTTATGGAACGAATATTAACTATACTCAAGAATACTGTTGAATCCTTTTTTTCTTCTGAGTCGACCAAGGTAGCGGAAGCTTTGTTTTCACCTTCCAAGGTTGAAAAAAAAGTTCTTCAAAATCAAAATTTCCACTCGCGTTTTACGTTTTAGACCTTCCTGAACAATTTTCGTTCCGTGTCTGTCTGTCTGTATTTTTGTTTGTCATGAATTCCTTGCCACAGCCATAACTACCACATTTCCCATCCGATTACGATGAAATTTTCAAGGATTATGCGAATTGGCGTGTAAATGGTCCCCTATGCAAATTATCACCCCCAGACTTATAAGAGCCGCTGCGCATGCGCAAACGCGAAATCCTTGCCACAGCCAAAACTTCCACATTTCTCATCCGATTTCGATGAAATTTTCAGGAATTGTGCAGTTTTTGGTGGAGATAGTCCCCTATGAATATCATGGCCCCAAATGGAAAGTATTTTGTTCTCATGCGCAAACGTGAAATCCTTATAACAGCCATAACTTTTACATTTTCCAACAACATTCAGAGATTGTGCAGATTGATCTTTGTGATAGTGGTAGGTACATAAAGATTGATGTTTTGAGATTAACTACTATGCATCGGATCATATATACAATCGGGTTATGGATACGAGGAAGCTATGTGCCACACCCTCTTGGCAGACTTTTTTAAATATTCTAATAACTGGAACTGGAAGCCTCACCAGCCTATAATGACCCTCATGCTCTACAACCTATCCAGCATGCATGTGATGAGCTCTGATAAAGTACCTGTATGACATGGTGCCAGCACTTACTTACCAGAGTAACAATGTAATGCAGCTATGGATAATAGCCTTCTACATGCCTACTACATGTACCTCATCTACCTACCACCCAAATTATCAAAAATGTGCGAGAAAAATGTTATCTACTACCACAAATATATAACTCCCCTTCTTCTTCTTCTTGTAGTGCCATCTCCATTACTGATGGTTGGCGATCATCTCCGCATATCTCTCACGGTCCTGCGCCAGGTGAAACAGGTCCGCTGCTCGGTCGATTCCCGTCCAGCTACGGATATTGGACAACCGCGAGGCCCGCTCCCTTCCAACTCCTACACGTACGCTGATTTTCCCCATCATAATGGTCTGAAAAAACCCATACTTGGGCCCACGATTTACTCATTGCGGAGTCGGGCGGTACAGCTTCTCAGATTCTCAGCATACGCCGGATCAGCCACAGTAACTGCGGCCTAGTAACCTGCCTAGGGTTAGCATAGGTCATCGTATTCATGTAGGTTTTCTTTCATTCCTACATTGCTTTTTAGGTTCATGAAGTGGAATAGGAGGGGACCTGCGTGGTCGGACATCAACCGGCTGGAGGCTTTTGAACAGTTCAAAAGCCTCCAGCCGGTTGATGTCCGACCACGCAGCTCCCCTCCTATTCCACTTCATGAACCTAAAAAAAAATGTAGGAATGAAAGAAAACCTACAAGAATACGATGACCTATGCTAACCCTAGGCAGGTGTCCTGACGATGCAACTGGGGAAAGCTTCCTCGACACAAATATAAATGAAAACTGAGGGTCAGCCGCATCTTTCCTCAGTAAACCATCAGAAATGTCCTAGTCAAATACAGAATCGTCTATTTCAATTTCAGAATTGTCTATTTCAATTTCAGAATACTTCAAACAATCCTCTGGAGCCTCTGTGCCACCTGAATTTGGCTTGGAGTCTCAGTGTACTGAGATGTACTGTGTTCCTACTGCCAATCGAACAGAGTTCTTGTAATAACTGGCCTTATCTTTTGTGAACAGCTCATTACGATGAACCAGTTCATTTGCACTTCTATGATATCCTTGAATAGTTTTGTCAAGATGAATCGTTTTCACATTCGAACACCGATAGTGACAAAAGTAAACGTGTATACGATGACTGTCCACTTATTTTAATCTCTTCTTTGATTTTTTTTTCAAGTTTCTGCTATTGCATAATTCAGTTTTTGGTTCAAAACTACATCAATCACCATAGATTAATATTGACGACATTCTGAAATTGACATGGACGATTCTGTATTTGACTTGGAAAATTCTGAAATTGACTTGCTATTCAGCACATGATAAGTACCTAGTAGTTTGATCATGTAATAAGTTTAGAAACACCTCATCACAATGAACTTACGAGTTATGCAAGTTTTACAAGTTCCGCATGAGAAATTGTGTTTTCATACAAGTGCCAAATGAACCATCACAAACCCCAATCTGAAATAGCTCTAGAAATATTTCGTTATCTACATACCTACTCAAAAAACACATTTTCAGTGATTATTTGAAATATTAGTCACGTGAGTTCGTAATATTAGTGATTATTTGAAATATTAGTCACGTGATGATTCATGTAATATGAAAAATTCATATTTTCATGATTTTTTTCAATTCGCATGTCACGCTAACGGTTCTTGTCTTGTTCGTATAACTATATCCCTATTTTTCCTTTCCTATTTAAATTCACTAATAAACTGATTTTGATTCGTATAAAGAAACCGAACATGGTTCTTTTGCTGGAGTCTTCAATAAATAGATTCTTCATAGAATGCAATGAACTAATTTGTAGAAACTCGTGTCTTCACAGCGGAATCCTTATTTTCCCAGTTCCCACTCATAGAATCAGTTTATGAATGGCTCCGATACACGAATTATTCATAACTCGAGTTGATTTATTCTTTCAGTAGACATTTTGTAGTTGACTGCATCTCAAAGCTTTCGAAGTAAAGGATTCATGTGACGAGAATCGATGAACAGAATTTACTCCGGTTGAAGTAGGCAGGTAGAAGAACGTTCTTTTCATCGTAGACCATGTTTTTTTGTCCGTCTTTTTTCTAACCCAACGAGCAGGGGTTTTTTCCCTAACGAACAGCATTTTCCCACTCAATCCTAGACGCTCTAAAGCGGAGCAAATATTTACCGCTCAGTTTACATACGACCTTTAACTGCTTGGATGGGGAAACCAATGCGTCAAAGGGGTACCGTGAAGTGGACTTCTCAAGAGAGAGAAATTAGGTGAGTTCAGCTCCACCGCAGTCCCAGCTTCCTTCCGCTCTTCACGCTCCTGGGCAAACTTCGTGGGGCCACCAAAGTGCTTCACGGTTGCGACTGGAGTTGGCGGAATTCCCGATGAGATGTTACTGAGATTCAACTTGGGGAGGCTGACCTCATTAATTTGTTTGCGACAATACGTGTGGAGCTTGAACGTTGTCAAAGGGTGTGTGAAAGAGAGAGAGAGAGGACTTTCAGTGCATTCAGCTGCAAATTCAAGCAGCGTCGACACAGCTGATATCCCTGAATATACCCTGAAAGGGAATGATGTTAGTTTGTTTCAAGCACCTCAGAGACTACAGTAAACCTGTGGTTTTCGACAAATCAACTAGCCCTGGAATCAATCAACGAAGACACCTGGACAGATACCTCATATAGCACTCTCATACTTCCTGTAGTTTCGTTGTAGCTCCATGAGAAACGTCATCCATCTATAATTTTATTGTGCGAAATTATGTAATGTGCAAATAGCATGATGATTCTCCACGTTTTCATCTCTGTAAGATCTCAGTGAGGTTTTCACGCTACCATGAACTCTGGTTGAATCAAGCAGTCTAAAGCAGCTCAAAAAATCGTCAGACAATAATCATGATTGATGGTTGGCATAAATATAATAAAACTCGGAGAAATATGATGGAACTCTTACTAAAACGAAATTGCCAATCGGAAAGAAAGAGGCATTGAACCCCGTAACCAGAATACCGCCAATTCATCAGGTATCACAGGGGTCCCAGAACTAATGATCGAAACTTCGGAGATCAATTCTACTAGGTATTTCCAACAAAAAATCTCGTAGCAACTTTTTTTAACCCCTAGTTTTTCCAAGTTTTTCTTCTTCGATTTTTGAGATTGTTTTCATGTTTTTGACCTTATATCACTAGAATAACAATAACTAGAATAACAATAACAATAACTACCGTGTTATTGTTTTAAATTTACAGTGTAAATGTGAAACTAAGGCACCGTTGGGAAGAACATTAAATTTCCTCTCTCTCAAATGCCCATCAAAAAATTTTGGGATCTGAAGCGTAAAAAGAGCTAAAGAAGAACTTCTCGATAATTTTTTAATAAATTATGCTTTTTGGCCTGTTTTTGGCCGACTTCAAAAAACGCCTAAGGCGCGAAGGAGGGATATCTACTATTCGTTTTGTCATGGGATGATGATTTACCTATTTATTTCTCATTATACAGGGTGCCCCATGCTATGGACCGAAAAACTTCGGAAGTCAATTCTACAACTGATTTTAGTAAGAAAGTGTCTTAGCAATTTTTTGTTAGACGCTTAATTTCCGAGTTATTTTAATTTTAAGATTTTTTTCGTGTTTTTCGACCTTAAGCCATAAAAATGACCATAATATCATTATTTATTCTTATTTTTTATTCCAGATCTACACGCTGTTCTTTATGAGATATCTCTTTTTTCATACAATCGAGAAAGTTGCGAGAATTGAGCATTCAATTCGTGCATAAATACCAACCAAGTTAATTAAAGAAAAAAAAAAAAAAGATTCGGACCTACCAAAATTCAATACTGAGCTTTCACATACCAACGGTGATGGAATCAGTCGAATAGCGTTGAAAATGACGTGGAATTCCACCCCTAATTCGTCGAATCTGCCCGAGGCCCAACGAACCAGAAACCGTGATTTCCATGAGCGCAACCACATTTTTTAGTATTCAAACGTATTTTTTATTTTTATTAGCGGAGTGAATTTAAAACAAATTACACCATTAGAAATCTGAGACCTTTGCGCAGTTTTTTATAGAGGTACGTGAAAAATCATTTGGAAGTAAAACCTTAACAATCAAAAGAAAAAGTAGGAAATTTTGATAATTTTACAAAAATGACTGTACAAGTTGATTTTTCACCCATCACGACCTCACAAAAATTTTTGTAAAACCACTAGAAAGATGGTAAATTTAACGCCCTAGCCAACGGTGTAAATAGATTTCGAATTGCTTGTAAATTAGGCGAGTTGTGGTCATTTTAATGGCTTGAGGTCGAAAACACGAAACAAATTTTAAAATTAAAATAACTCGGAAATTAAGCGTCTAACGAAAAATTGCTACGAGACACTTTCTTACTAAACTTAGTTGTTTAATCGACTCTCGAAGTTTTTCGGTCCTTAACATGGGACACCCTGTATGTATGTATGTCTGAACGCCTTGGATTTTTGTACTCGTATTCTGGAACCAATCTGCCTGATTCTTTTTGAAATGTGTTCTAACAGTAGTGAACAGTAGTTCTATCCGTAGTGGTCCTGTTTTCAAACAGATTTGTTATTTCTTTGTTGAAAATTATCTTGGGTTATTCGCAAAGAACCTGTATGAGAATTATCAAATGTGCATGGAAGCACTTTCAAGAGGCCAATGTGGGGAAAATCAAACAATTATATGATGAGAGAGTACTCGGCCAAGTGGGTGTAGCACATATTCTTCCTCGTCATCCGTAACATGTTTGAATAATGGGGACGGAGGTCGTCTGAACTAGTACTCCACCAAATGTGAGGGATAGAATTATAGAATTGGGTGATAAGAGGGTAGTCTACCAAGTGTGTGTGGCACATAGCTCATTACATATTCACACAGCACTTAGCAGCATCTTCAACATTATTCAAATTATAGATGTGATTCTGAGCTTTATGGATTTGTAAGAAACTGATCTGCTGTACGGAGGCTGATCCAAACTACAAGACTTGAGATAAGTTTCGGTAACCGATCCATAGTAAAGAAACTAATTCACTCCAAAAAAATCAATATAGAAAATAACCTGAACTGGTTGTTCACTTTACTACTACTACCTACATTATCTATCAGACATGGTAGATTTACAACACGTAAAAATTCCAATGCAAGTGTTTTTTTTTTTTTTTTTCACTTCCATTTATTTGATATCGATCAATATAAAACAAGGCTTACCACTTTATGAGGAAACAATAAATTGATTGAACTGTTCCCATGTCTTGTGTTAGGAGGCCGTATAGCTATTGAGCCCTATTTCCTCCTCATATACGGGGAATCAACAAGTAACCTTTCAGTCCTCCGCTACAATTACTTATATCCCCCCCATATCACAAGAACCATCATTCATTCTCCCGTTGAATCCTTCTTCTATCGACCCAGCGAAGTTTATTGTTAGAAAAAATATATATATAGCCGGAGAAACCCGCATTTTTTGTGTTTGGTTCGTTCTACACTGGGAATACTCTGAAGCTTTACTAACTACTTCAATAGTTATTCTTACAATACAATTTAATCGACAATGAGAAAACCTGTTTCATGTGAAATATTAGTAGATTACTTGGCATTATCCATTAATTTTTTTCAATCCTTATATCTTCGTGGTCCACTCATGTTTTTGCTTACATCATTACAATCAATGTACCCGCATTATATCTATTGATCACATCCAACATTTGGAATGATTGAAGTTACTCATTAAGTACTTATTACGATCTAAAATGATGGCATGCATGCATGTGTGTTTTTAGCGAATTTCAATTTTGTTTTTCATTATTGGTTCTGGGTTTAGCAAGGGTTCCATATTATATGGGTTATTGATATTATTACTTCCTAATCGAACTGCAGCTCTGTCAGACCAAACATTGTCTACCATAGCGATCGAGGGCGGTATGATGAACCTGATGAGAAAGAATAAGAACAAAAAACAGGGTTAGACAGTTATGGATTTGGTATTGTTTTCAATAATGAACCTTTGGAATCGAGCAAGCACATTTTGGTTTATTATTTTCAATAATGAACCTTTGGAATCGACCAAGAAAAAAAAAATTTTAACACCCCCCTCGAAATTTGATGGTTTACGTTTCAAGGTACGTAGAATCCAAAAATCGAATAAAAATTTGGCCGTACGCCGTACGCGGCACTTTTGCCACTTAGCATTGACCGATTTTGATGAAATTTGGTATGTAGGCTCCATTTGGGGTTTAGTTGTGCCCCGAAGCTTTTGGTTGAGGTAGGTCACTTCTAAGGGTTCCAAAATCAATTTTGAAATTTTGAAAACGCCCTAACTCAAAAAATTTTGAAATAAAGGTATTGTTTTTCCTTCAATTTAAGATTCTATAGAATTTTTAGAATTTTTTGAGACCACGCGGAGCTCTGTAGGACAAACCGTTTGCTTCCTACGAAAATTTAAGTGTTTATTTTGAAATATATATATATAAATCAAAACACGAGTGTGAATCGCAAAAGAGGCTTAATCTCCGTTCAAATTAGAGCTGATCAAAATGTAATCGATAGTAGGTGATTTTGATTTTTTTTTAATTTTTTTGATTTTTTTTTAATTTTTTTTGATTTTTTTTTTATTTTTCTATTTTTTCTATTTATTTTTTTTCTCTTTTATATTGGATGGTTGGTGATTTTGTAGACGAGTGATCTATATAGAAAAATAATAAACCATTGTGTAATAATTTGCAGCGTTTTTAGTGTTCTACGTTGCTGAACATACTCGTAATTTAGTTCTATCTCTGTAAGGGTCATCAATCCCTAACACATCCAAAGCTTTTGAAATTAAAATGAATCTGTTGAATGAAACTTGAATGGATTGCATTCATTTCTACAGAACAATACAATTTCTGCATTTTGTGGCTACACCATCTTAACTTCCCGATTAACAACGGGTCGGATATACGAAAAATTAGATTATTATTGATTGTTGTAATTAGTTTAATTGTGAATTTCAGCTCTGTTTAGTGGACTCAAAGTGTTTGATATGTCTACTTAAGCTAAAAAAAAAACATCATTCAGTTTTGGGACATAATTGTTTATTGAAGAAAACGCGTTGTTACCTGTGACATTATCATTGAAATTTCGACTTTTTTACCGAGAAAACACCCGAGGGTAAAATCGAGGGGGTGAGAGAAGGAATTCTACCCATTGAGACCAGAGGTTGGATAGCACGAATGGTTCCGTTCCGCTAACCCAGAGAAAAGTAAAGAAGAGGGAAAGTTACAACTTGACGGGAATGTCAGGGAGCAGGCTTACCTATGGCGAAGGGGAAATAGGAGGAAGTGGCGAGCCTACGGGAATATCAATAAATTTCGCCCTCCCTCTTTCTCCAAGATCCGCCCTAACCCTAATACCTGTGGGACATAAATCTACGCTTCGCGCACTAAAAGTATTTCATAAAGTGACCCTGGAAAATGTAGGCTTTCAGAAGCACTTCTCCCTCTGGTCGCTTCTTGCCCTCTCGCCTTGAAATAGGGCTCCATTGGAAATGGTGGAGTGAGAGGGAGGTGAAGTTTTGCATTTCAAATTTGGAATATCCTCGTTGTTCTCTCGACTTCGTGCCTTTTGAATGATATGCTTCAATGTTTTGGAAAACCAGCTTTATGACAATCGGTGTAAAATAATGCAGGTTTTAATAGGTGTACACCGGAAATGAGACTAATGTAATGAGTACAACATATAACTCTTAATTTTTTTAAAAATAAGAAAAAATCTTCTTAGTGGGTGTGGAACGTTGCTTCAAATGCTTAGTGAATAATTCCAAAACTTCGAACTCTGACTTTGTACTGACCTTGAAGGAAACCATCTACATCCCGATTTGCACAGTTGTTTATGCATTTTTGATGTCACAGAAGACACTACCAATCCGGGGGCGATGATTTTCGTAGTAGACCGTCTACACTCCTATCCAATATGTTGTATCAATTAGTTAATTTTTTTTTACCTAAATCAAAAACAATTTATTAACAAGGATGAAACTAACGGATGGGCACAGAAAAGGCGCAATAGAGGCATCAATTACTGAATTCATTTGCTTGGTCATTGCTGACGACGGAGTCGAGACTCGGACTGGTTGCGGGACCGTGAGTTCGGGGATCGCATCGGGAGCATATTTTAGGGTATGCCGATTGCAGTTCCGGCTGATGACGTCCGCGACACCAGGAATGACATTCGGACGAAAATCCAACCTGAAATGGTTGTTTACTTTACTTTACTTACTTAGTCCATTCCAGCACAACCTCTGTAAATTTCTTAACCCCGATAGTAACTTAGTATAGTTTCGCCGTTAAGGAATTGCGGACACAAGCAGACAGACACGAAACTAAAATTATTCAAGAAGGTTGGTGTAAAACGCCAGAGGAAATGTTGATTTTGGACCACATTTTTTGCTTCCGAGTCTTCCAAGGTAGCGGAAGCTTTGTTTTCACTTTTCAAGGACGAAAAAAAAAAGTTCTCCAAAATCAAAATTTCCACTCGCGTTTTGCGTTTTAGACCTTTCTGAACAATTTTGGTTCCGTGTCTGTGTGTCTGTGTGTCCGTGTGTCTGTGTGTCTGTCTGTCTGTGTGTCTGTCCGTCTGTCATGAATTCCTTGTAACGCGCATAACTATACGAAGTTATGGTCCGATTTCGATGAAATTTTCAGACATTGTGCGGGTTGGTGTGTAGACGGTCCCCTATGAAAATCATCATCCTCGGACTGATAGAAGCGACTGCGCATGCGCAAACGTGAATTCCTTGTAACGGCCATAACTTCTACATTCTCCATCCGATTTCAATGAAATTTTCAGGGATGTTACAAATTAGTATTTAGATGGTTCCCTATGAAAATCATCACCTTCGGACTGATAGTAGCCACTGCGCATGCGCATACGTAAAGTCCTTGGAACAGCCATAACATTTACATTTTTCATCCGAATTTGATGAAATTTTCTAGGATTGTCCAGATTAGCGTGTAGATGGTCCCCTATGAGGGTAGTGAAAGGTACTTAGAGATTGGTGCTTTGAGATTGACTACTATGCATCGGACCATCTATACAATTGGGTTATGGATACGAGGAAGCTATGTGCCACACCCACTTGGCAGACGTTTTTAACCTTGAAAAGGGGAAAAAATGCTTCCGCTAGGTCCCTTGGTAGACTCGAGTGCAATTATATTACTGGCAATTAGCGTTTCTGAACTTATTCGAATAACTTTCATTCCATCATTGTTTGTAAAACTTTAGCATATTTTATTCACGAAATAATCGTCCGTTTTTTTGAAAGGATATCGTCAATGATAGCCTTGATACGGTATCTTAGGTGGACATCAGCGAGAGTAAATGAGAACTGTAAATAAGAACGGAGTCAATTAGCACTTAGACTATTTCCACAAAGGTGATGATTTAACAAGTTAAATCAATTTTGAAGGTTAGGTCATCATCAGTAACAAACAAGAATAAGGTTGATCACAAAAAGTACAGCTTATACAGTCACAGATGAAAGGAAGCTTGAATTTCATAAGTCAAAAAAGTGAAAGGCCAAGCCAATTAATTTGGAGCGGATAGCAGTGAAAAGTGAACATGAATTCTATCGGGTCTGAGAAGTTGGAAGGAGTGGGAGGATCTACAAATGCCAATCAAGGCAGACAAAGTGAAATGGAGCTCAAACAGAAATGAGGTAACGTTGTGATGGGGAAACCAAGCTATTGCAGGAATGAACCTATTAAGGGTGAAACCCGTTGAGGGACCATCTCATCCAGATATTTACCAGACATAACACTCTAAAAAAATTCAAACTTTTCAAGCACATCCAACATACTCGTACGACCCTTCAGCCAAGATACAGACCGAAGATGTGAGAACCATAAACAGTATGAACAATTCCCTCATTTTTGCACGAAGGGATGTACATTGGCTGTGGTTGAAATTCTTAAGAGTTATTGAAATAGTCAATATCAACATGTTTCATCGTTAAACGGTTCATTCTTGAAATAGCTCGGTTTCTGTTTCACAATGTTACCCTTAACACTATTTGAGCTCCTTTTCACTTGGTCTGCCTTGATTGGCATTTGTTGATCCTCCCAGTCCCTTCAACTTCTTGGAACAAATAGGATTCAAGCTCCCTTTTACCTGTGACTATAATATAGAACTGAATATACATCACAGAAAGTAAAGATTATATTATAATCTTTACTTTCTGTGATGTATATTCAGTTCTTGTGTGTTACTGATGATGATAACCATCGAAATCGATTCAACTTTGTAACTCATTACCTTCGTGAAAATAGACTACGCTCTACATTACTCAAACTTACCTTTTACAAGGAAGGTAGATAAAAATGCGTGTTTTACAACTGGTTTTACCTAAAAACTCAACAATATGCTTGTTGAAATAAATTTCCACAATTTCGCCATGAGTGATTTAATTCAAGCATGCCAATTCTAAATTAGCTCAATTTTATTTAGAGAAAATTCTTAGGGACAAAAATAACAAGCAAAATAATACAATTGAAATTAAAGTATCTTTACACCGACTGAATCTGTATATCCACGTTATGCTACGTGAATAATCTACTCCTGCTTCATGCACCTATTTGCATCGGAAATATTCGAATTCTATAGATTGCGGGCTACACCGACTAGAATAGAATAATTCTATTCTTCAATTATTGACTGACTCGTTGCTGAATTTTGTGGTACGAAATACAATTGTTGGGAAATCACTCACTCTGATTTTCGCCTTCTTCAATTACACAAAAAAAAAAAAAAAAATTATTGAAAGTCATTGAACTAAGTTTATATCATTTTCATTATGATGGTGGTTCTTCAGCATTGTGTGCACTCCTAATACTGACAGTGGTCCTGATTCAATCCGATTAAATTTTACTCGATTGAGAATACATTATTTATTATTAAGATGATATATTATCGAATGTTATTATACGAGATTGGAAGGGAGTAATATCCGTTTCTATACGTTATCCTCTTCAAATCGTGTTGGAGACCACATCATGCAATCATGAGTATAATATTTAATTTTCGGTGTATAGTTCGAGTACATCGATGAAATTTGAAAGGGGAAATTCGGATGGTTTTGAGGAGAGTTGACTACATGATGAACAATGAACCGGTGAAATACTCACATGAGAGTTTCTTACATCTAGTTATCAGCGAGTTGAATGAACTCTTCTTCGTCGATTTCAATAATCTACTGGAATCTGACACCAGCCCTTGTCAAACCCGTGACATCCTCAACGAAATTCGTTGGCGTTCAGATTAAACTCAACTCCAGAAAATGGTACCCTTCTCACACCATCCATCCTAACGTACCTACTACGTACTAATGCATGGGAAAAAAATCCGGAAGGGTCAGCCCTTCGTCATAAATTTACATACCAGATTCAATAAACCACCTCCGGGTGAGTTGAAGTGGTTTTCCTACGTTTCCATTCCCTTACCGGTAGGAAAATGTTTCATACCTACCACAAGATTCCTAGTACGAGAGATCTTGCACATTTGTACTCCCTTCTACCCTCCTAAAATTATAAGAGAAACCACGACAGTTTAATAACCACTTTAAAATCCATACTTGTGTAAATTGGTGGGATTCTTGTTAAAATAATTTTTTCTTGAACTCCGGTCACATTGACGTGCTCTCACCGTGCCATAAGTAAAATGCTGTAAACTATTACACTATGGTTTATTATTCGTATGTATATACCCCTCCTCTACAAATAACACGGCTTTTCCATTAAAATTACCAAAAATATGAAAGAAACTACCCACCAGCAATAACATAGATGTCCGAGATGCCGAATTTCATTACGAAATTCACCATGAAAAAATGTTCGATGAATCGAACAGCTGAGATTTGAATTCATCAATCATTTCTTTAGTCCTCATAGAGAGAATGGTTGGTCCTACAGAGCTCGGGTAGTCTCGTTCGATTATAAAACATCAATTCTATTTTAAATGGGTGAGAAAACAATTATTACAGGTCAAATGTTTTCGAATTGGGGCGTTTCGGAAATTTCAATCGTTATTTTTCACCCCTTAGCAGGACGAAAATCTTTATTCTCCATTATTATCGTTGTTATCCTTCTAAACTACCGATATTGAACCTCTCATTATTACTGTTGTAAGATTGTTTTTTCTAGTTAATTCGTACAAGTAAAGACCTATAGACAATTTGAGGTATCACTTCATCTATCATTGGTATAGCGAGGTGAAT
The DNA here is from genome assembly GCA_009739505.2 of Apolygus lucorum. Taxonomy (NCBI): domain Eukaryota; kingdom Metazoa; phylum Arthropoda; class Insecta; order Hemiptera; family Miridae; genus Apolygus; species Apolygus lucorum. The sequence continues at coordinate 68,264,032 of CM019176.2, read as the reverse complement.
AATAATAGTAGGTTGAGCTAGATATGACAAAGGAGAGCTCAAATGTAAGCATCTTAAGAACCCTCAAGGATCCTTGCGATCCTCCTGGGATATAACGGGAAGGAAGGGACAAAATGGCAACCTTGTATTAAACCTCTGCAAATTGAACTAAGAGCGCTGGAACACGTCATTTGAGAAGACACCATATATTACGTATTTACAACCGTGAAGAGTTGAGATTATTTAGCATGATATAATTATCCTAACGAGGAAATTGAAAGGATGAATAGGATAAAAAACTTCGTTTGGATGAAACTATTTGAACCTTGCATGTATTGTTCTATATCAGCAGCATATTATATTTCTGTACTAGCCGACTGCCCATGTGTTCCATGGTCATCTTATTTCAAATAAAAAACGTCTGCCAAGTGGGTGTGGCACATAGCTTCCTCGTATCCATAACCCGATTATATAGATGATCCGATGCATAGTAGTTAATCTCAAAACACCAATCTCTAAGTACCTTTCACTACCCTCACAGGGGACCATCTACACGCTAATCTGCACAATCCTAGAAAATTTCATCAAATTCGGATGAAAAATGTAAATGGTATGGCTGTTACAAGGATTTTACGTATGCGCATGCTGAGAGGCTTCTATAAATTTTAAGGCCTTGATTTTCATTGGAGACCATTTACAACCTAATCAGCGTAATCCCTGAAAATTTTATCGAAATCGGGTTGAAAATGTGGAATTTATGGCTGTTACAAGGAATTCACGTTTGCGCATGCGCGGTGGCTTCTATCAGTCCGGGGATGATGATTTTCAGAGGGGACCATCTAAATACTAATCTGTAACATCCCTGAAAATTTCATTGAAATCGGACGGAAAATGTAGAAGTTATGGCCGTTTCAAGGAATTCACGTTTGCGCATGCGCAGTCGCTTCTATCACTCCGGGGATGATGATTTTCATAGGGGACCGTCTACACACCAACCCGCACAATCCCTGAGAATTTCATTGAAATCGGACTATAACTTCGTATAGTTATGCGCGTTACAAGGAAATCATGACAGACACACAGACAGACAGACAGACAGACACACAGACACTGAACCAAAATTGTTCAGAAAGGTCTAAAACGCAATACGCGAGTGAAATTTTTTATTTTGGAGAACTTTTTTTTTTTCGTCTTCGAAAAGTGAAAACAAAGCTTCCGCTACCTTGGTAGACTCGGAAGCAATAAATAAGTCGCCAAATTTAGGTGTATTATTTAATTTACTTCACTACAAACCTCTCATAGTACGGATGGGTAATCTCGATGTTTTTACTGAATTTCACCTGGAATCTGTCTTTTGGACTCCTAGTATGGCAGAGAAAACTCAGGCATACAAAAAGTACCGTTTATTATTGCTTTTCAAGTTACTTTTTTACTAAACAATTGTATTTAGTTTCGTTTCATATTGCTTATCAATGATATAATAATGTTGAATTATCTATGCGCAAATTGCATAAAATCGCATAAAATACAGAAACAACACAATGAAAAAAAAAAAAAAAACTGCTCTAAGTAACCCGCTTGTTCACAACTTTTCGCAAGGTTAGTTCACTGTTGACCGTCTCATCAGATCTATCGATTAGTAGTTCCGTGAACGAAGTTAATCCGAAGGTTCACCCGTTGTTAAGAGTTGCATCAAGGACCGATCAGAGGAACTGAATAAAAGGTACCCGTTAAAGCAACGTCCTTATTATTGACAAAGCCCAACCTGCTAACTTCTTATCTTAATGATATTCACAAGAGATCTTTCTTTAAAAGGGACCGTGTCTTTTGCTCGGCTTTGGTAATGTTCAAATTCGTTTCTTTGTGAGAAACCTCTCTCTTGGAGTAAAAAGATCCTTTTGCTGTTCAATTGAACGAAACTGTACAATGAGAGGTTCAAATAAAAGAAGAACGATTCTGATCTTGAATTCCCATCAATTCAGCTCTCAATCTTCAAAAAGAATCTTTCATAAAGAAGAGTGCTATTGAGACTTGTTGGCGATGCATAATGGTGGATACATGAGTAGTAACATGGTGGGTAGGTACTACCTATCTAATTACCTTCACACCTTCACAATCAAGTGTATTTGGAAGAAATAAACGCTTCACACTCGATTCGAAAATTAGGGAATTGTGGTTCCTTTATTTGGAAATTTGATTAATGGTTGCTAAGGAAGCAAAACTGAATACAATGCAACTCGAAGAAATTATAAGATAAACATTTAAGATGGTGATAGATAAACATTTGGGATAGATATACATTATACGATAGAGCATTTTGGTTAGCTAGAATTTCAACGGAGGATATGGCAAATTGGTAAAAATACAATACAATACAACTGAATACAAAAAACTCGATGAAATGATGAGATAAACATTCGGGATAGAGATAGATAAACATAGATAGAGATAGATAAACATTTAAGATGGAGCATTTTGGTTAGCTAGAATTTCAACAGAGTTTATTTCAAATTGGTAAAAATGCAATGTACCTTTATTTCGAGAGTTTTCAAGGTAGGGCACTCAGAAGTGCCTGACATCAACCAAAAGCTTCGTGGCACAACTTTACCCCAAATGGAGCCCATGTACCAAATTTCAACCGAATCGGTCGCGTACGGCGGACGGACGGGAAATTTTTTATTCGATTTCCGGATTCCACGTAAAATGTAAAACGTCAAATTTTGAGGGGGGGGGGGGGGGCTGGTTTTCTAAATCGATTTCAATGGTTCATTATTGAAAATAATAAACCAAAAATGCTCTAGTCATGGTGATTTTTTCAGACATTACATGCACCCCTTCTAAGGGGCACCCAATTTCCAAAAAATACTGTTTATCCACGAGCAAACCCTACAAACATTATTTTAACCAAATTCAATCTCATAATGTAATCTCCATATATTATTTTGCCTCAATTTGGAAGGAAGATTGTTTGATCTTGACGGAAGTTTGTTCTAGAATACCTAATTTGCCTGATCAAATCTTGACAATCGGAACAGCAGAAGCCACGAAATAATATTTCGTATTATATTATAATATATTTTGAATAGAATGTTATTCTGTAAAGACACTAAATAGGATTATCATACACTCGAAATAAATGAGGATCAACCATGTTGTGATTTCCATATGTAGGAGACCATCAACATGATCGTGATGTAAACTCCTTCTTAGTTTCCTACCTTAGATTTGCGTGACTCGACTTGCTTTGAAATATTATGTTATGGATGAGCTGACTAGCCTTTAAACAATTTAAAACTTAACTGGCTGTGTCCATCGGGGTCCTGCACATGTTATACTGAAATCTAAAATGAACGATAAAGAACAGTAACACGACTGAAAATTGAGAAGAAACTGGTGTCGATTTTCAAAAGAAGTACAACAATAGTTTCATTGACAACAAGTTTTATTGACAACTGTCTGGAATAGTCAGCATGAACCAAAAGATAAGAAATAAATATTGAATTATGAGGTTTTATACTATAGTTAGGTACTCCTATAAAGTATTACAGGTAGCGATGAAAAAAAGCAATCACTAAGACCACGTGTATCTAACTCGACTTGACTGTCTGACATAGTATACTGCACTATCGACCATATAGGTCCCAACCTACCACAGGTGGCCTTTGTGGCTGGCTTGACGAACTTCCTACGTACATTGGCCATTGTCTGAAATTTTGCAAGATCCACGTGTCGGGCTAGAGGGGGTTGGGTACAACTGTGGACTGCCAGGTCTGGAGCTATCCAGTCACTTCAGGAAGGTAGGGATTGGGGAGGTGCGATTACCCTCAAGGTTCAGAGGCTCTGAAGCAGACATCCAAAACCCAATTTTGGTCTGGCGTAACACATATGCCACAGTAGGACTCTAAGAAATCAGACTCATATTCCATCATGAACTCCCTTTTTGCAGGTATTTTGCTCAATGTTTGTGCGATTTTAAGGGGGTCTCAGTCGGTCGACGTTCGTTCCTCGCTCCGGGTCAGTATTTCGCCAAATTGAAGGGGCAAAACTTTAAAAATTGTGCTTGAATTGTAAATTTTAAAGGATTTAAGAATGTTATTTGTGCAAAGCCCTAAGGAATTGAAAAACTGAAATGTTGCCACCGGAATCATCAATATTGAACAATAATTTCTAGAGAAAAATGGGAAAAGCTACTGAATAAACGGTTATTCCCATGTTTTTCCCATGTTTATCTGGCAATTATTGTTCGTTTTTGATGATTCTATCTTTCATTTTTTCAATTCCCAAGCCCTAAGCACTAATGAATTTCTAAAAGCCTTTAAAATTTCAAATTTAGCTACATTTTATGAGAAAAACATAACTGAATTAACGGTTTTTCCCATTTATCTCTGGCAATTATTCTTCGATTTCAATGATTCCTGCGGCAATATTTCATTTTTTCAATTCCTTATGGCCGTGCACTAATGAATTTCTAAAATCCTTTAACATTTCCAATTTAAGTACAACTTTTTAAGTTTTTGACCCTTCGATTTGGGGAAATACTGACCCCCAACGAGGAACGAACGGCGACTGACTGAGACCCCCTTAACCGCGTTCCTCCGCCCTATCATATCTCTCTACTATTGGAAACATGATGCACTCAGTGAATCACCAAAAATATGGACTACATCAAGTATACCGTTTTGCTATATTAACCATATTTTTTTTTCGCTTATTGTTTTATATTATGTTTTCAAGATCCCCCCAAATGGTCGTACGGGGTTTTCCGATCGGATGATTGTTTTCTCCCTCTTCAACTAGCTCTGAAATTCGTGTGTGACATAAATGTCACGCCAGCGCTACCTAGTACCGGTCTATTAATGATTAGTGATAACGTTCGCCTCATCGGAAACTTGACCAAATCCGAAGCCTTAGACGTTCTAGAGGGTGTTTATGATTCACAATTCGAGCTTGAGGAAGACGAGCGAGCCAAAATTATCTCAAACAACACTGATCTCACTCAGGTTTCGAATTTCGGAGTTTGAAACATTCGTCGAACACAGGGAGAAGATATGGGGAATGGGTGAACTTGAGGCAGGTGAAAATGATAGCAGATTCAGAGTTCACTTCCACCACTTACTCATCCCAACTCCCTGGAAGCGTTAATATAATGTCTTAAGATGAGCAAAATTCCAATAAATGCCTACACTTGCTTAGCAAAATTATTTTGGGAGAGATGGCGGTCTCATCTACCATCGTAAGATGGTGTTTTTTTCAAGTACGGTGCCTTAGCGATACAGTACATAAATTTCGGGAGTTAGGATATCGTCAATAACAAACAATAACTCAACTGAGACTTAGCTCTGTAACACTATACGATCAAGGAAATAGTTCCATTGTTTCTATAGGGACGCCCTGATATTCATGTTGTCTGCCATTCAACCGCCATCATCGTACGTTCTGTTAATCGTAGGGCATCTGGCAGGGGAATCATTGTGTCGCTGACAATTGTCATCACCAAATTACCATATAATGCGGCCAAATAAGTCATTTAATTCCCTCTGACCGATACGCGTCCCGAAGTCCACTGAATTATAAACGTATCTTGGTAGCTTATAATAATTATTGTTATTTACTCTATGAAGATCCTCCAAAGCTAGGCAATTGGCTTCAGAATCGTCCAGCACACTGCTGTGTTATATTAACTATGTGTTATATTAATAATATACAGTTAGTAATATCCTTGACCAGAAATTTTTGGCGGATTTTGTTGCTTTCTAACTTTCAAAATTATGGAAGCTAAATACTCTTGCAGCATATCAACAGAATTGTGGTCTTTTAAAACCAAAACATTCAATCAAATTTTACATTTCAAAACTTTATTTTTCAGTGACTATCTGACTGTGTATGATTGCTTGTCCAGAACGTAGCTTCTTATACAAAATGTTTCTGAAAGTTCTACAGTTATTATAATGAACGTTTTACTCCATGTGAGCCTCATGATGTCATAGACATCACACCTACTGTAAAAGCTTATATGCACCTGAAAATGTGATTTGCTGAAACTCGAGGAACTCGTTGCTCATTCATCTCCCCTTTTCTCGATAAATTGTTCCACTGACTAAAATCAACAGGATCAGATTTTTCTATTCATGTTGACCTTACTAACTTTTTCGTCAGTATGGTTACCAGTAATGCCAATAAAATTCTGCTGAATGTGCAGGAAGTTGGCAAAACACAAACAACCCTCCATGTTTCATTGTATTGATCCGGTAGATTGAAAGAAGTAGATGTCAACAGGAATAGTTCCTACAAAGCTATTGACCCTACACAGCTGAAATTCATGGGTAACCACCCCATTGTTCCACACAGCTGTAATATATTCCAAGAATCCTACTCAAATCAGTTGGAAATAGTAGGATGAATTTTGACTCGGACTTATGAAACTAATTTTTTTTGATGGTCAGTCGCGTAAAGCATAAATCAATAGCGTTTTGGTTTAGTATTTTCAATAATGAACAATTGGGATCGAGTAAGAAAAAAAATGTACCCCCTCTCAGCCCTCAAAACTTGATGTTTTACGTTTCAAAGTATGTAAAATCCGAAAATCGAATTAAAACTCGGCGCTGCGCGCTTCGGCGGGGGCTTCGCCCCCTGCACCCCCGGATGATTTCCGCTTCGAGCCTAATGGCTAAAATGTGACATACCTTGAAAAGGTTTTTGCTCCCTCTCCCTCTTTATCTTTCTTCCACTGTAATATTTAAGATACCTCCTTATTCATAATAACATCAGGTTGTCAAGCATATGATAAATCATAGCGCTACTTTACTGTCGATTTTTCCTGTCGTTTTTCGGCGGGGGGTCCCATCGCTAAAACCTTTTCAAGGTTAAAAAAAAACCCGTTCGTACGCCGTACGCGGCTTTTTTCCTAGCAATCATGGACCGATTTGGTTCGAATTTTTTAAATGAGCTGAATTTTAAGTGACCACTAGGAGCTTTCCAGGACAAACCGTTCGCTCCCTACGATAACTTAAGGGTTGGATAAATCAAAATCACGAGTAGGAATCACCAAAGAGATCTCCCTTGAAATTTTAGCTGACTAAAATGCGATCACTATTCGATTCTTCGAGTTCTATTCAGTTTTGCGTCCTTAGCAACCAGTATTCAAATTTCCATATGAAGGAACCCCAACCCTCTTATTTTTTCTTCCTAATGAACTTGATTGTGAAGGTAGTATGTAGTAGGTAGGTAGTAGGTACCTATGTTTGGTAGGTAGAGGCAAAGCTGTGTTCTTTGCAGACGAGTGATCTATACTTACAAAAAAAATAAAATAAACCTTTGTGAAATAATTTGCAGCGTTTTGAATATTGTATGCGAGACAATATCATATCACCAATGTAAGTAAAACTAACCTCTCAAAAGTTTCTTTTAGTCGACGAATAAGATTAAATCGTGCGTGACTTGTAGAGATCATTACATTACTGTGAGACGTCACTTTGTGTGCTCTCCGAAGCATTGTCAATCATAGACCGACAATAATTGAGATGACAGAAGGTGTAGTGATACGACCAGAGGCAATTCCCGCAGGCACAAACGAAGTGGTCACTGCAATTAGATTGTGTCAACCGTCACGTGGAACCTCAACCAACATGTTACACACGCTATTTCGTGGGCTAAGGGCAAATGACAAGAAACAATTCCAAACCGTGGTTTGGCGGGATGATACATCACCTTTGTGTGACTCGCTCGCAGGAAGTTTGTGAAGGTGGAAGTACAGGTAGCAATCTTCTTTTATTTTCCATCCTGGCTAGGTGGGTGCTCCCAATCATAACCATCGAAAAGTTTTGGAGCTCACATTCACGCAGCTTTAGATCGTGAACTCTGACAAGGGACTCTTGGGGAGCTGAGCGAAGGGACTACAATAGGAACGCTCCGCTATTTCTGGTTGTAATGGCCTACAACTCAAAACGCTGCAAACGGCCTAACTACCTCACTTATTCACCAAACCACCGCAGTTTCCTTTTCCAGAAGCTCCGAATTCCCAACTGCCCGAATTCATCTCGTTTATACCTGCGATAAAATGGATGATAGCGCCTCGTGCGATGACGAAGAGGTGGTGTTCACAAATCCGGAGAGCGTGAATGAATCAAACGACTTTGTGAGAGTTACTATTCTCGTGCGAGTGAAACATCAAAAATGTGATGAGTTGAATGTCTCTTTGAATCATCTCTCTCACCCACCCAAGCAACACATTATTCTCCAGGAGTCATAAAAGTATTGTTTCAATATGACATCGGCGGAGGAAGGACATTTGTGTGAGCGTAGCTTTTTCCGTTCTCCTGCGGCATAAGTATTTCCTTCATTCTGTTTTCGTGGACGGGGTATATTAGTATGTATGTTAGTGTTGGAAACTACGATATTGTCTTCTTAGGAGCATCTCACAACACTTATCGTTGAATTTCACCAACGAGTATAAGTGATGTTCACCTCGTAAGTGTAGATTTGCGTGATGCAGACTTCCACCAGAACAATGGATTTTGATTATTTATTTTGTACTGGTTCTGAGTCTATCAAAATTGTTTCCTTCCCGAAGGAGAAAAGTCCTCTATAATCAAAATTTTTACTCGCGTTTTAAGTATTAGACCTTCCTGAACAATTTGTGTTTCGGTCAATTGGATTGACGTTTCGATTATCTATATAGGTATCGTATCGCCTATACCTACCACTATTTTTGTGCGGTTTCTCAGAATAAACTGATGAAACTGCACAGTTCCCATAGGTTTTCGCCCAGGTCATTGAACTGCGCAAAAGTTTCCACTTTCTTCCGGTAAACTCCGCAGTTTTCTCAGTCAATCCATCAGCTCTGTCAGTTTTCTGTTCGAGACGTCTAGGTACCGGTCGCTTGTCACCCGTCCCCTGTAGTTATATAAATAGATAGATCGAATTAGGCCAAAATGAGCGGAAATAAAAAACACTTCATATTATTTAAACAAAGGTTCATTAATTTTCTACGTAGATGACTCGCTGGCAAAGATCACAGCTTCACTATTCCAACTACTTACCAACTACAAACCTACTTCACTAAAGTTTATGTGGAAGAAATAAACTCTTCACATTCAATTCGAAGAAATAAACAGTATCAACACGATATTTTAAAATATCGATACTCGGATACGATACAGTATCGATACAAAATATCGATACTTTTGTAATGATACCCATCCCTAACCAAAATGCAATCGCTGACATCGCTGTTCGTTCATCTTATCATTTCTTCGAGTTATATTGTATTCGGTTTTGCTTCCTTAGCAACCAGTAATCAAATTTTCATACGAAGAAACCATAACTCCCTAATTTTCGAATCGCGTGAGAAAGGTTTATTCCTTCAAAATACACTTATGGTTTATTATTTTCAATAATGAACCTTTGGAATCGACCAAGAAAAAAAAATTTTAAGGCCCCCTCAAAATTTGATGCCTTACGTTTCAAGGTACGTAGAATCCAGAAATCGAATAAAAATTTGGCCGTCCGTCCGCCGTACGCCGTACGCGGTACTTTTGCCACTTAGCATTGACCGATTTTGATGAAATTTGGAGTGTAGGCTCCATTTGGGGTCTAGTTGTGCCCCGAAGATTTTGGTTGATGTAGATAACTTCTAAAGGTTCCAAAATCAATTTTGAAATTTTGAAAACGCCCAAACTCAAAAAATTTTGATATAAAGGTGTTGTTTTTCCTTCAATTTAAGACTCTATAGAATTTTTAGAATTTTTTGAGACCATCCGGAGCTCTGAAGGACAAATCGTTTGCTCATCACGAGAATTTAAAGTTTGGACGTACGATAAATCAGAAACACGAGTGTGAATCGCAAAAAAGGCCTAACCTCCGTTCAAATTTTAGCTGACCAAAATGCGATCGATGTTTTTCTTCATGTTGGATGGTTGGTGGCTTTGCAGACGAGTGATCTATATAGCAAAATAAAAAATAATAAACCATTGTGTAATAATTTGCAGCGTTTTTTTAAATATGGCTTTGGCTTTTATTTTCAATCAACCAACATCATACATATATATAAGTATTCATGTTAACATCATACATTCATCATACAACATGATACATTTATATGAATATTCATGTTACATTTTTTATGAATTTGCGTAGTAACAATAAAAAATAAATTGAATTTCACGATTTCATTCAACAATAATAGTTGTTAAGGATTAAAGTTAATTGAACATAAATATTCAAATAACATAAAAAATATCAAATATTCATTTTCATTTTTTTTATATTGTTATTATATTTTTTTCATACATTTTATTTATTTTTTTATTTTTTTATTTTTCATTATTTTTTTTATTTATTTAATTTTTTTTACATATTTATTTTTTTTATTGTGTATTTGTGCAGTGGCACAATACACTATAGGTTTGTATTATTGTTGTCAATGAGTACGGCTGGTTTAATTCACGGACGATTACATTGATGAGTGATTGTCGTTGAACTTCAAGCGCAGAGCAAATCAATAGTAGGTGTTCCATGGTTTCCACTTCATACATACACACTCCACCAAATACACTTGATTGTGAAGGTGAAAAGGTAATTATGTAGTAGGTAGGTAGTACCTACCACCATGCCTTCATTAGAAAATTTGATTACTGATTGCTAAGGACGCATAACTAAGTAAAACTCGAAGAAACGAACAACGATCAAAATATTCTGGTCAGCTAAAATTTGAACGGAGATTAGGCCTCTTTTGCAATTCACACTTGTGTTTCCGTTTTATCACAAGTCTAACCCTAAAGTTCTAATAAGGAGACTGTTTGGTCCTCCAGAGCTCTGGGTGGTCTCATTCGACTTTAAAAATTCACTACTATTTTAAATTGATGAAAAAACAATACATCTACATTGAAAGTTTTTGAGCTAGAGCGTTTTGGAAATGTCAGCCCTTCTTTTTCACCCTTTAGGAGTGACTGACATCAACCAAAAGCTTTGGGGCACAACTAGACCCCAAATGGAGCCCATATACCAAATTTCATCAAAATCGGTCCATGGTAACTAGGGAAAGTGCCGCGTACGGAGGGTGGCGGACAGGCGGAAACATTTTTATTCGATTTTCGGGAATAATAAATCAAAATTATGCTCAGCTAGCCTTAATTGAAGGACATAAATATATATTCAAGAAATATGCCGGAATTGTGGAATCAGTATGTCTGGCTTATTTAAATCGTGCAAAAAACCCGGCGGTGCATAGAAAATTTAATATTTTGAGTTGCAATCAGCTTCAGATAATTGTCCTCTCTCATGACTGTGTATTTTTTCGTTATAAAAGGGAACTTTCATCAACAGTATTTGAAATACGTTACCGTCCACTCGCATGTAGTTGTTGAACTCAACCATTTCTTCTCCGTTTTTCAATTCTTCGATCTAATTTACATCACTCGGGAGGACACATTTTAAATATTACACTCTTTGCTCCAGCGTTTACAGCGTCTTAACTTACTCTCTCGCAGCACCTTAATCCCAGCAGCAAGGAGATATCACAAGAATACTCTTCCGTTCTAATATATCACACTAATGGACAATAGAAAATATCCCAAAGAGTTCACGTTCAAACTCGGAGACGATAATAGGTAACCTCTATACCATAAAATACTGTGCGGGCTGATCCAGCTCGAGGGGAAAACTGCGTAAACTGACAGGAGCGTCCACATCTTCAGTTCAGATAGTCTTACATTTTCTGCTCAGTTTTCTACTCATGAATACTGTGCAGTTGAATTGACCGTATGTAGGCCTCTTCATGGATACGAGGGAGCTATGTCGTTTGAATATGAAAACGTGAATGAAAGTCTGCTAACTTGAGAGGAACTGTAAAAATACTTGTTTTTGAAAATACTTCATTAGCACTGATGAATTTTCCAATACCAAATTTGATTTACACCATTGTTGGTTCTGTATGTGAAAGAACGACAACAATAAACTATTTAGAATTCGTGTTTTTGTTGATGACGACTACAAGTGTCCGAAGTCTTGGCTCAACAGAAAGTCGTTCTAGAACAACAATTTGACGTAGTTATGAAGTCGACGTTTGATCCAAGTACAATTTCTGAGGACATGTTACGAGTATATTACACTCTTTACAACAGTAATGAGTCGTAAAATACGAGCGAACCCCATGTTTTAGTTGGAATTATAGTAGAAACAACTGGATGCCGATGAATAATACCCTATAAGTTAAAACTGTTTGTCGTTTTCGGCAAAAAAAAAAGATGTATCAGTCTACTGAATGATATGTAGTTAGCAATCTACAACAATATTAGAAGCAATAAATTGACAAGTTCTTGTGAAACTGGATACCAATCCTATCTTCCAGAGTACCTATATACATATCTATATCTCATATATATACATATCTATACCTATATACATATCTATATCTCATATATACATATATCTCAGGTACGCTGCAAATGTTGGCCAATAGGTTCCGTTAATTTGGATGCTTGTCATTTAGTGGACAAGATCAACAAACATCGGTCGGCAGTCCTCTGACTTGTCAACTGAAATGGGGCGTCCCCTTTCGCTCGTTCCGGCTACAACGGACATCGCAATGCAGGACAGTACTCCGTAATTAATTTGTAGCAGCAGCGGGGGGACCCAACTCGAAACACCCGTCAACGATCTGCAGCAACTTGACGGCCTCGGCAGATGACTAATCGCTTCAATAATTACTTCCAACCCCTCTAGGACCTTCAACAAGTAGGCATCCGACAAATTCGCAGCATTCAGGTCGAAACATCATAATCCCTTAGTCGAGTAAATACCCCGGTTTCGTACACTGTGGAACTCTGATGGTTGAAACCTATTTGTGAAAGATACCACGAAAAAATCTCCTTCTCTATGATGCCCAAAAAAATTGATCGAACACCTCATAAGTGGTAATGATTTATTTCTACAACCACCCCAATAAGTGGGAATCTGGAGCAAACGATTTCTGTGTATGGAACTGTCTGAGCTGGAAACTTCTATTTCGATTGTAGCTCCCTGAAATGATAGATCTCCTGAGCGAGTAAGTATTTCAAAGTTCCAAAGTTTGCTGGTATGCAAAATAGTTCTCTTTCACCCTACCTCTCTCGACTCTAGCTTTGATTTGGCTTCCTTCACAGGTTACTTTTAGGTTTACTTTTTAAAAATTACCACATGATATCAATACCAAGAAATATCTTCCATCCCATCCGATTTCTCTTGCATTTTTTTCTTCCTGAGTAACTGGGAGATTGTATAGCTATGTAAAAGGTACCAAGGAAAAGAATACCTATTGATTGCCCTTAAAGTGTATGTTGGCAATCCACTTAGAAGGAGAATAACGACATATTCTTAAAGGTTGGTTGGTAGGTACGCATTGAAGCCGCCTCCGTGTCCAACAGTTACCCCAGAGTTTTTCGATCAGATTCCGTAATGTTGATTTGTTTCAATATGGAACGGGACCATCATGGATACTGGTCGAACCCATTTCAGAAACGTTCAAGCATTGGTATCAGAATGAAGAACTGCATGGTGTTCAAACATACGAGCACCAAAGAGAAAAATCATCGTCCCATGATAAATCAAAATAGGTACTTAACTCCTCCTTCGCGCCTCCGGCTGATTTGAAGTCGGTCATAAAATTAGGTAGTAGGTAGGTATAACCGTAAATCTGTTATTCATGGTCACCTCTTTTATAACAGGAGCCTATTCCATCAACCACTCACGTGCATATCTACAGTTTTAAAGTGATAGAGAATGACGAACGGGAGGTTGTGAATTCCATTAGGAAGGAAATCTGTCCGGATGGGAATTGCACCTCCATCACTTGGCGTTCTGATAGTCTGACCAATGAATCATTCTGAATCTGCCATGAAAAATTGCGGTTGGATTCGAAGTAATCGCCTCGTATGTATGGTGGACCATTTATAAACTACCATGTATAAAAAAATCGTCAGGTGTCCAATGTTGAATGGGAGGAGAATGAATAGACTGCAAAATTGTGCACGAATATCCATTTATATAATGTACTTATATTCCGCGTGGATCACTTTTTTCCTTAGGTGTCTAGTAATTACATTAACATATTTTCCATAGGAAGTATTTTCTGGTGTAGTTACCAATAACAAGCCGTCTGCTTAGTTGGAACCTTTATCGAATGACATGAACATATTAACATATTATATTATGAACATATATTAGTATAGAATACTAAAATATGGTTTGCAAAAAATTAAATATATTAGAACACTAATAGGTATCTGGCAGTTTTTGAATATTAAACATGATCCTAACTGAGTTGTGCCTATTCCTCGTCACGGGAAACCATCAAAGAAGAGAGCGACTAAAAGGCCCACCAGTGCGAACCAATTCTGCAGAATCATCCTTACAGCAAGGACACCCTGCTTAAATCTTCAACTTAGAAAAAAAAACTATCGTAAAGATCATGTAAAATACAACCAGAATGTCTATGAAATAATAAAATAAAAAATACAAATCATGGTAAATATAAGTATAGAATCACCTATCTGATCTGTTGTACCTATCTGATTTATTTCGTGTATAAGTAGAGGGTGGTTGTTGAACAAGTGCAACGAACTTCTTTCATGAATAGAAGATTCCTCCTACCTTCCGTTGCGAGGAGGCAAAAATCAAGAGAGTCCACGTTTCTCAGGCTCTCCCATACAATACCCAGAGTGGTTGCGTAATATAACACCAAATGGAAATGTCTGGCTGGAAAGCCTGGATAAAATGTGTTTGTGTTCGAACATTTATTTCAACTCGAAGCCGAGTTTCTTGCAGAAATGGGACAACTAAATGAAAAGAGCGTTTCTTCAACATCCAGTACGAGATGTAGAGAGAGTTGTTCAAACCTCCCGCCCATCCTTTATGACTGTTTCTCCTCTTTCTCACCCCTCTGGTTCTGTTTCAACCCCCGTGCAGTCCTAAGGCCCTTCTATGCTTCTCATCCGCGAAACGCAAAGGAAAGAGTCAGAATGAGAGTGAGAGGTTTGAGTAAGTTATTGTGACTTGGGGGCAGCGCTATTATTCAAAACCCCTTACCAACATACCCCTTCCTTCCCATTCGGTCCTTTGCCCTTTAACCTTAGCCCCCCTATCCTTCCCCCCACCTACAGTCTCAGCTCTCTTTCCACTACCCCCTTTCACCCTCACTTACGAAGCTCCCAGCCAGTAAATTTCCCCCAGGAAAGCCTGCTCTAAACGGGTGCATGCACTATAAAGCACAAACGACCCATTTCCACGGTATCCCTCTACTCCCGAACCCCTATCCTATCAGTCTCTTCACTTACCTCACTCGCCACTACATACATATGAATACTTACAATGTAAGTACAAGCACCGTGAACGAACGGCACTCATTATCACCAGTTCCTGACCAGTCGACAATCCAATTTTATGTCATCGAATGGGTGATAAACCCCATAAAAATGCACCTTTGAGTTTATCAGATTAGGGTTAATATGCCCCAAAGTTGAAATTTCCCAAATTCGAGTTTTCTTGATTTTATTCATAATTAACTTATAGTCTATATTTTCTGGTCAACGTTGATATAATAATAATAACATTTATAAGTGATATATAGAAAAACAAGCTTCTATAATTTGTTAATAATTTATTTTCGCCTTCGATTTTTTTTTTTGGAACCGACAAAACAATTTATTAACAAAAATGAAGCTAAAAGGTGCGCAATAAAGGCATTGAGAGTTTTTCTTTTGTATTGGTTATACTCTCGACCCAAAGGTATATATTCCAATATTTCATACATGCAATATGCCTAGTTACATGGATATCACAGGTCAAAACAAAAGTTAGTTATTAAAATTAATAAGATCTCAATAATTCAGATATTGGTTTATTATTCTCAATAATGAACCTTTGAAATCGACAAAAAAAAAGTCTGCCAAGTGGGTGTGGCACATAGCTTCCTCGTATCCATAACCCGATTATATAAATGATCCGATGCATAGATAATCTCAAAACACCAATCTCTAAGTAGGTACCTTTCACTACCCTCACAGGGGACCATCTACACGCTAATCTGCACAATCCTAGAACATTTCATCAAATTTGGATGAAAAATGTAAATGTTATTTATTTATTTATTTATTTACGGGCATGCCCAATTACATTATACACACTAAGTCATTCTAACGGGGGTTAGGAGAGAAACAACAGAATATATATACATATCAATCTAAAGAACGGAAAAATGAGAAAATGAGATACAGAAGGATTAATTGAAAATGAAGGGGGTTCTGGCTACGGTGGATTTGAAATTTGAGAGGGGGAATTGAAAAAGTCGAAGTCGGGATTAAGAGATAGAAAGAGGTTGGCGCTGCGTGGGTATGGCTGTTACAAGGATTTTACGTATGCGCATGCTGAGAGGCTTCCATAAATTTTAAGGCCTTGATTTTCATTGGAGACCATCTACAACCTAATCAGCGTAATCCCTGAAAATTTCATCGAAATCGGGTTGAGATTGTGGAAGTTATGGCTGTTACAAGGAATTCACGTTTGCGCATGCGCAGCGGCTACTATCAGTCCGGGGGTGATAATCTTCATTGGGGACCATCTAAAACGTAATACGCATAATCCCCGAAAATTTCATTGAAATCGGGTAGAAAATGTGGAAGTTATGGCCGTTACAAAGAAATTCACGTTTGCGCATGCGCGGTGGCTACTATCAGTCCGGGGATAATGATTTTCAGAGGGGACCATCTAAATACTAATCTGTAACATCCCTGAAAATTTCATTGAAATCGGACGGGAAATGTAGAAGTTATGGCCGTTACAAGGAATTCACGTTTGCGCATGCGCAGTCGCTTCTATCACTCCGGGGATGATGATTTTCATAGGGGACCGTCTACAAACCAACCCGCACAATCCCTGAGAATTTCATTGACATCGGACTATAACTTCGTATAGTTATGCGCGTTACAAGGAAATCATGACAGACACACAGACAGACAGACACACAGACACTGAACCAAAATTGTTCAAAAAGGTCTAAAATGCAAAACGCGAGTGAAAATTTTTATTTCGGAGAACTTTTTTTCTCGTCTTCGAAAAGTGAAAACAAAGCTCCCGCTACCTTGGTAGACTCGGAAGCAAAATTTCTTAACCCCCCCTCAAAATTTGTTGGTTTACGTTTCAAGGTACGTAGAATCTAAAAATCGAATAAAAATTTGGCCGTCCGTCCACCGTACGCCGTACGCGGCACTTACCCCACTTAGCATTGACCGATTTTGATGAAATTTGATGGCAGGCTCCATTTGGGGTCTAAGTGTGACCCGAAGATTTCGGTTGATGTAGGTCACTTCAAAGGGTGGAAAAATAAATTTTGAAATTTTGTAAACGCCCTAACTCAAAAAATTTTGATATAAAGTTATTGTTTTTCCTTCAATTTAAGGTAGTAATGAATTTTTGGAACTTTTTGAGACCATGGTCTCAAACAGGGGTCCGCGTGCACGCGGAGCCCTGTGGGACAAACCGTTCGCTCCCTACGAGAATATAAGTGTTGGACGTACAATAAATTAGAAACACGAGTGTGAATTGCAAAAGAGGCCTAATCTCCGTTCAAATTTTAGCTGACCGAAATGCGATCGATGTTCTTCTTCATGTTGGATGGTTGGTGGCTTTGCAGATGAGTGATCTATAAAGCAAAATAATGAACCATTGTGTAATAATTTGCAACGTTTTGTTTTTAACACCGTTACTCAGCGTCCTTGTCCATATCTGCTTCAACTGCCGGATGCAAGCCTTTTTGAAACGTTCCAAATGCGTCATGGAAAATATCCAACTCAGTATTCTTCACAGAGACCCGGTTGAATGCTATTAGCGACCTTTAGTGCAGTGAGTTACGGCTGATGGGTGGATCAAAAAGTTAATAACTTTTTAGGTACATAATATGTACCTATGCCAACTGCAAAAAGCGCGCACTATTATCGGAATGCTGGCCAATAACTCTGGTGAATCTATCCCACCACTCAACACCTTGCACAGGAAGGCCAGATCAGACCATTGGCGACGAACAACCAAGGGAACCAACTCATAGTTTCTACAAAGTACAGCGTAATTTGCCCTTGAATTATACCTGCCCGAGTCCCTGTACGTATTCCTCGCGAATCGTTTCTGGGTTTTCTCAAGTTGAGAGATATATTTCTCTCGTGACGGACACCATATTTCACTTAAGAACTCCAACTGAGCACGTACAAGCGCATTATACAAACATTTAATCGTAGCAACGTCGTTCAGGTTTCTCGAGTTACGTACCACGAAGCCCAGCAAACCAGAAGCCTCAAGGGCTACCTAGCTGACATGATCTTTAAAGGTAAGGGCTGAGTCAAATATCACCCCCAGGTCGCGCACTTTAAGGACTCTAGCCAGCTAATCATTAACATATAATCTGTTGATGATTTTGTAATTGTAAATTGAGAGACATTGCAACTTATAATCAAGCTTCAACCACTTGTTTGATCACATTTTACGTCATTTTATTGTTATTTCCAATAATGTTTATATTTATGATCGTTTATTATAATTATTGAAAAATCATTTCGTGAAGGGTCAAAGATTTTTGAGTATTTTTATTCTAGAATATCGTAGGTACTAGCGATCTTCAGTGTGAATGACTGAAAACGTGAATTTGAAGAAAAAAAAAACTGTAGGTAAAACCTTTTTTTCAATGCATGATAAAATTGGATATGCATAAATATTTTCTCACTTGCACTAATAACAGCTTGTTTGTAGCAAGGAAATATGTGTACACATTTTTCTTTGTTCGACTATCAATACAGGTACATTTAGCTCACTCGAGTCTTGGAAAAAGTTACAAGTTCACTCTCATCAGGTCAAATCATTTCGTTTTCCTGCTAAATGTTACTCTTTAGATTAATGAGTTACACTGAAAGTTGCGTTTGATGAACATGGGAGATTAGTTGTAATAGGGGTGATCGCAGAGTTGCTGGTAATATTTCCAGGCATATGAAGGGTACCATGACCCGCGGCGAGTGAAGAAGTGCTAGAAAGGAAAACAACCCAGACTGTGGTGATAGGTCGCCTCAGTTCATACGGTTGAATTGGACTTTGAAATGTACTATCAGAATTCAAAGTGGTTCAAAAGTGAACTACTACCGAAACAATTTATGAGTCAAGAAAGTTAGCCAAATTCCCAATGTAATATCAAACGCGTTCCTCAATCGTATTTCCATTCGAGTCAACTTTAATATTCATTCGAAACTGATCATGCCTGATTACGAGGGAAAAATTGGTTAGGTGAGCATATAAAGTGTTTTTCCAATCGACCGAGAGCCTTTCTAAATTCTTCCCCGAGGGGTGAAAATGGGAAAGTGGGCTGAAAATAGCAGAATGGAAGAGAAGGTGAAGGGTGACTTCCATCAAGTCTTGTAATGGGGCAATATCCGTTTACCGTACCTTGATGAATCGATTCCAATCATGTTAACCTTCGGTGGCACAGCCCACGCTCTCTTTGATCCCTTAACGAACCAGTTCTTTCACGCTCATCTGATTAGATTTACCGTTGGGGGTTACCAAACTGGTTTCATGAACAATGATCATCCAGAAAATTTGTTGAGAATCGATTGTGAATGGTAAAAGCACCCCACCAGGTCGTTATCCTGCCCTATAAATGGTGTTATCTATTTCTGGAATTACCTTACAATACGAAAACACTATTGACAAAATTCCATTGAATGGAAATGAAAGATACCGACACATTTATTGAGATTAAAAAAAAAAAAACGTGAAATAAATCGTTCGGATAACCGAACTAACAATTAATAAACAATGGAATGTTGGAGACAATCCGAGTATGGGTTATCCTCATGAAACGATTCGTACTGTGTATCACATAATATGTGATATAATATATCACATGAATATATTATATTCATTGCAATTCAGTCACAACTCATTATTATTACTCACAACTATATTATTTTTGCTCTTTTAGGACTAATTTATTCAGTTTTTGAAAATGAGAAATTTCAAAAGAAACCTGAGCACAATTCAGAGAGCAAACATACAAAAAGATAACAATATGTACTACTAAGTACTCGAGATAAAAAGTGAATGAAAATCGTAGTTTCAGGCAACAAGTTTTAGGCCAAAAATGAGTTTTTGGTATTTATGGATTCGGTTCGTTAGAAGTTCCAATTATTTACGATTTTAGCGCCCTCTGTTCCTTCAAACTCCAAGAGGAAGCTAAAGGTCTGAGCATCATTGTCGTAATGAGCCATTCCAAATTTAGGAACAACAGCCTATCTCCATTTTAATTCGACGCTTCATTTTGATTTTACAACAAGAGTTTGCGGATTGAAATTATGGAGATAATGCGAATGTAAATTACAAAACAAAGCTTCCCTATGTATCTTTGGAAATGAGAAAGCTAATCTTTATCAAAATTGTGGTATTAAGGAATTATAGGGTAAAACCCCCAATTATTGGCACAGCTACACTAGATTTTCGGTTTATCGCTTCCTATGTTCGAATTATTATACGAACTCCCTGTTTTCTAATTTTTTTTGTATAGGCCAGGCCTCGTATTTTGATTCAGAAAAGACTAATTTACCACCATTGTGTATCAAGCTCATTACGACAACAAACTGTGTGATACCTCGGCCGCAACGTAGGTCATAGCAGATCAGAGATTCTCTCTCATACCCAATTCGTTTTTGGGTGATATCGTAGGAAATAATCCATTTTATTCGTATTAGTTTCCACATTGAAGAGGAATCAGTAGAAAATAACCATTACAGAAAAAAACATAGGTATCACCCTATAGTATAGGGTAAAGGTATCGATTCGTTCCAACAGGTGGGAGGAATACATCTGCATTCATGAAACTCTAGTGTGAAGGTACAGCAAAAGGTTTCTTTTCCCACAGTTGAGCTAATCAATACATCTAGTTAGCGGAGCTTTGCATTTAGATGCAATTAATTGACTCACTACAAATCAATCAATACTGATTGTTTCATTCAACTGGCAGCGAAATTCAAATTCTCCGTACCATTGCATATCGATCTAACTGCTTTCCAAGTAGGTCAGTAGCTAAGAGCCATATCAGAAACTCATTTCATTCGTTCGCAGATCCTGTAAGGATTAGAAACGAATTTACACTTCAGAATCTAAAAACTAATCTTCCCTAAAATGCACACAACTTCCGAACCTTCCTATGAAGTTTGAATGAATTTCTACTCTCTCACTATCGAAGAAATGGAAGTTCAGTCGTGCAACAGGTGAACAAATTTGGGACCTACTAAAATGAAATTTCACTCGCGGTTTGTGTTTCGAAGCGTTCCTGATTTATCGTAAGTCTAACCTTTAAGTTTCCGTAGGGAGCAAACGGATGGCCCAACAGAGCTCCGGGTGGTCTCATTCGGTTCTGAAAATTCAATATTATTTTAAGTTGGTGAAAAAACATGATATTGACGTCGAAAGTTTTTGAGCTAGGGCGTTTTGAAAATTATAGTCCTTATTTTTCCACCCTTACAAGTGACCGACATCAACCAAAAGCTTTAGGGCCCAACCAAATTTTGTGGGGGATTAATTTTTTTTTTTTTTTTTGGTTGATTACAAACGATCGTTATTGAAAACAATAAGCCAAAAGGGCGTGGTTTCATCAATGACCTGAAAATTGCCCCCTTTTGGTTTATTATTTTCAATGATAGGTAAACCTTTGGAATTGAACATTAAAAAAATGTATACTCTCATCAAAATTTATTGGTTTTTAAGGTGCTTGGAATCTGAAAATGGAATAAACTTTTTCCGCAAGTTTTCCGACGCACTTTCCTATGTTACCATGGCTCGATTTTGATGAAATTATTTATAAGAACCCCAGTTAGAGTCTAGTGTTTAAAAATAAGAAACATCTTTCAAAACGGCCAAGCTCAAAAATTCTAGAAGTAAAAGTAGATGTTTTTTCACCAATTGGAAAAAGAATCGAATTTTCAGAATTGAATGAGATCAAGAGCTCAGTAGGACAAAGACTCTGTTAGATACCTAATATTCCTTCTAATTTTAGCTGGCCTAAATGCGATCGTTGTTCGTTTCTTTGAGTTGTATTAAGTTGTTCGTCCTTAGAAACCAGTAATCAGATTTCCTGATGAAGCCACCCAAAACTATTTATTTCTACGAATTGAAAATTAAGCGTTCAAGTGGTGTTCTTTGTAGGCGAGTGATCTATACAGAAACATAATAAACCTTTAATAATTTACTTTTTTTTAATCTGCAGTTTGCATGGTGCTTTAGTGGGTTCCAACACTGCTCCCCCGAAAGTCCCAATCCCTCCCCAAGATCTCCACCCTATTTCACCCTGATATTCAAGTTACACCAGCAGAAAAAAGTCTGCCAAGTGGGTGTGGCACATAGCTCCTCGTATCCATAACCCGATCTACACGTCAAGCCGCACAATCTCTGAATATTGTTGGAAAATGTAGAAGTTACGGCTGTTAAAAGGATTTTACGTTTGCGCGTGCGCACAAAATACTTTCATTCTGGGGCCATGATATTCATAAGGGATCATCACCACCCCAACTCGCATAAAAACTAAAAATTTCATCGAAATCAGATGAGTCATGGCTGTGGCAAGAATTTAACAGACAGACAGACACGGAACTAAAATTGTTCAGGAAGGTCTGAAACGTATAAAGCGAGTGGAAATTTTGATTATGGAGAACTTTTTTTCAACCTTGAAAAGTGAAAACAAAGCTTCCGCTACCGTGGTACACTCGGAAGCAAAATAATTCTCAAGACTGTAAACAACCAGTGTACCATGGTGGGTGTATGCAGAAAAGGTTATCGATAATATGAATTGATTGAGAATTTCATGAACTTTCCAAGTGAAACACAAATCTAGTTCAGCCGTCTTCTAATTTATTTGCTTACATCTCCATTCTGACTGTGTTTACTGAATTATTATTGTACTCATCTAAGTTACGTTGTTTCACTGTCATAAAATCAAATTGATTTTTTTTTTCCTCGTAGGGCCCCGCTTTAACGAATCTAACAAGAAAACAACGTTGAACTAGATAAGGCCTATTGCACGGCAACGATTGTACCACGAGTCTCCAATTTCCTGATTGTAACTAGAAACACGGAGCTTCACTTTCCACGGTGTTGCTGCACCTTGGGGCCTCGTTACTGCCGATAGCGCCCTCCGAACAACAGGCGCTTAGCAAACTATAATAGGGTCGGGCTATTTGGGGAAGACCTGCAATTATCTCCGTTCTCTTTACACGGTACGTTCACTGCCACAGATAACTCAACTCCCAAGTGTGAAATTACTGAAAACATTACGACTGTGTCGTAATTACAACGTAACTACTCGACAAAAATAACAACCTCTCTATGTTGTAGTTTTGTTGCTTTTCTACACCATTTTTTGGTTTATTATTTTCAATAATAAGCTTTTGGTCGAGTAAGAAAAAATAAATGTTTAACCCCCCCCACAAAATTTGATGTTTTACGTTTCAAGGTACGTAAAATCCGGAAATCGAATACAAAATTTTCAGTCCGTCCGCCGTACGCGGCACTTTTCTTAGCAACCCTGGACCGATTTGGTTCAAATTTGGTATATGGGCTCCATTTGGAGTCTAGTTGTGCCGCGAAGCTTTTGGTTGAAGTCAGTCACTTCTAAGGGGTGAAAATTGAGGGTTGACATTTTCAGTAGTGCCCTACCTCGAAAACTCTCGGAATAAAGGTATTGT
Organism: Apolygus lucorum; assembly: GCA_009739505.2. Classification (NCBI taxonomy): domain Eukaryota; kingdom Metazoa; phylum Arthropoda; class Insecta; order Hemiptera; family Miridae; genus Apolygus; species Apolygus lucorum. The sequence continues at coordinate 68,240,309 of CM019176.2, read as the reverse complement.
TTTTTTCTCTAATTTCAAATAGTATTGAATTTTTAAAATTTTTTGAGACCACCCGGAGCTCTGTCGGATAAACCGTTCGGTCCCTACGAGTACTTAAGGGTTTTCCTTCGATAAAACAGAATCACGAGTGTGAATCACAAAAGAGGTTATTATTTTCTGTATAGATCCCTCCCTACCAAGCGTAGTTACTTACTACCAACTAGGGCATTTTTGAAAATTTCAACCTTTCATTTCCATTTGGTTGGTGGTTGGGGTTGAAATTTCCAAAAATGCTCTTGTAGGTAGTAGGTACATATGGTTGGTTGGGAGGGATCTATACAGAAGGGTGTTCTATACAGAAAATAATAAACTTTTGGCAATGATTTGCAGCGTTTTAATTGGGCATTACTGTTTTGCAAAGTAAAAACCTTCTCTCAAAATTTCATCCTTCACTTCTATACCGCGAGTAAAATAATGATTCCCTCTGTCCATCTGTATTGGTTTCTTCGGAAACAGTTTCAGCCAATGGCTCAACTGATATTGAATAACAATTAATTCAGGGTGAAGCAGGAACATTTTTTTTTCTCAATGAAGGTTGATAAAATAACCACGTTTTCATCCTTATAAAATCCATGGTGGTATGTCTCTATATGTGTGTGTGTGACTAAATTAAATATAATCTGCCCAGATCTCAGTCTCCATCGGTTTTGGATGCTTTATATGCTCGCACTATCTAATTTGTACCTATCTAGTTATGCACTAATAGTGTAGAGAGCGGTTAATGCCAAAAAATGAATCATTTTTCTAAAATAATAAAAAAAATATTCTCAGTTTCTTGAAATTTGATAAAACTTTGCCCATACCTCAGTTCCACACCTACTTGCCGCATAGTGTTTTATTTGACTAGGTATCCTTCTGGTGAAACCTTGGAGCTGTGGAATGATGCATTGATTACAATCATTCTAAATATTAATCATCTCCAATTATTTTTGCCAGCTATTTTTAAGACGACACTCAGAAAGACTGGTTCTGTAGAAGATTTTTGACTAATTTTAATGTAACAGCTTTATTTGGATCTCTATTGGAATTTGTCATTTACTCATTATTTTTTATATTTATATAAACACTCAGCAACTTACAAGCTGCTAGCTTGCCAATGGAATTGTAACGTTCTTATGGTATTGAAAAAACATTGTGTTTTTTGATAAATCATCAGGTGATATTTTTAACTTTATCTGTTTGAATCCTTTCATTTTATACTTGAATTAGTAAAACTAGGCGTAAATTTTAATTTTATGTATATAGTTATTGAGAATAAATGTTTTGTTGATACATTGAATCATTAATCGGAGAAATACTGCTGTGTCAATCACGAGTCTAACCAAAAATTTGACTGTCAAAAAATTGATTTCGTAAAAACGGATTTACGATGCCTGTGACTTGAATTTGGTATTTTCTTGAATTGTAAAATAGTTTGAGGACATTCTGATGTAGCAGTAGATGTAAGAATAAAGTTTTCTACAGATGGAAGAACATAACTTAACACCTTGTCAAAGTCAAAATTTCGCTTAAGGTGTCAATCACTGGCCCCTCCACCCAAGTTATTTTTCGTTTTTCGCTGGACAACAACAAAATAATTCCCTGAATAAAGTGATTGGTGAAGTATAATACGTAGCTCGTTCCATGGCCGTGAAGCAGCGTTAGACGTTCCCTTCCACTCAGCTCGATCGTTGTGCCCTGCATTGCAAATTTTTTCCATCCGTCAAGTCGGCTGAAACGGGGAGAGGGGTGATCGTAAATATTGCAAAGCCTATATCACATCGTTCCCTCTCGGCCATGAGCTCTCCACATCATTCTCAGTCCCAACACACAGGCGAAATCTCTGTCCTCGTCGAACGGAACAATTTTAATACATGTTTTCCACCATTTTATCTCTCCCGGGATATATCCCGTTTCACATCTTTCTTAACTCATACATCATTCGCGGAGTCGGCAAGCTCTGGAGACCACGAGCTCACGTACTCTCCCCGTTCCCCAACAGATCGTTCCCTTTTCTAAAGAATATAATATGAAAAGCTTCCTCCCGACTCAAACTTCTCAGCCATCACAAGCCTTCTTCAACTGTCTCAACACTTCGGAAGTTTTCATCAACGCACTAACGAATTCATGAAAATCTCCAGCTCAGCTCGAATTTCGGTTGTATAAACTCCATAAAGTATTTTCACACTCAACAAAAATGTCTACCAAGATTTTCTTTCGAGATGTCACATTTACATTGTCAAGTTCACACTCATATTTTTATAGAAGCTTAAGCTTGTAATGGAAAAAAGAGTAGGTACGTTTATTCAGTTGAATAATCTTTCTACTTTGTTATAAAGATTTTGTTCAGTGGATAATGGAAGAAATCAACCGGTTACCTTGAGTTGCTCGGGACTACATGTCAGTGTACTCACCCGGGTACCATAAATATGAATGTCTGCCAAGTGATGTGGGCAGTTAAGCCTCATTACAAAGACGAACATGGACATAGGAGATCTGATGGTACCAATGCTCGCATTGATCAGAGTACCTATATATTATTATTAACATTTTAAACATGGACTTTATAACAAGATGTAGAGTTCTATACACAACAACCATGATGGAAAATGTTCCTGATTTATGACAATTTATTGTTTTCCTGTATTGACTGCCAATCTGAAAAGGTACAGGTTTTTCATTGGTCCTGTCATTATGATTCCTGACTATATTAGGTACACAATTCAATTAATGCGATTGATAACGTCTACCTCCCTGCATTTTATTACGGACCTTGCTTTAGCTTTGGACTAACTCTTCTAAAACGTTAATAATTGTAGAACGCAAGTGTGTTACATGAATGTGGAACGCGAATGACAAACTGTGCTCCTCTGTGATCCAACTAGGTGAGCTGAATTCGCTTCTATTGGATCTACATGGAACCATACAAATCTACAACTAGTCCGAACATATCTATCTGTTAAATGGCTAATCTAGGTATAGGAACAAACTCTTCTTTTCTAAACACTTTTTCCCAGTTTTTTTTAACGTTCTACAACAAGACTTAGGCGTCCTAGAGGGATTTATCTGGATCAACGGAGAGATGAGGACTGCAGGAATTCTAATCCAGGCTTTTGAATTTTGCCTTTGAAAGGGGGAAAACTTTGTTTGATGCTACAATGTTTTAGGTAATCAATTTCTCACCGATTTGCGTGGATATCGCTTCTGAATCTACCAAGGTAGCGAAAACATTGATCTAATTTTCAAGTTTGAAAAAAAATTCTCCGAAATGAAAATGTTACGTTTTATGTTTGAGAGGGTCTCAGTCGGTCGACGTTCGTTCCTCGTTCCGGGTCAGTATTTCGCCAAATCGAAGGCGCAAAAACTTGAAAAGTTGTACCTATTTGAAATTTTAAAGGATTTTAAATATTCATTATTACACAGCCCTAAGGAGTTAGAAAACTAAAATATTGCCGCTGAAATCATCAAAATCAAACAATAATTGCCAGACAAATATTGGGAAAACCGTTAATTCAGTTATGTTTTTCCCATAAAATGTAGCTAAACTTGCAATTTTCAAGGATTTTAGAATTTCATTAGTGCATGGGCCTTGGGAATTAAAAAACTGAAAGATTGCCGCTGGAATCATCAAAATCGAACAATAATTGCCATAGAAATATGGGGAAAACATGGGAAAACCCGTTTATTCAGTAGTTTTTCCCATTTTTCTCTGGCAACTTTTGTTCGATTTTGATGATTCCGGCGGCAATATTTCAGTTTTTCAATTCTCTAGGGCCGTGTACTAATGAATTTCTAAAATTCCAAATTTAGGTACAACTTTCTAAGTATTTGCCCCTTAAATTTCAAGAAATACTAAGAACGAACGGCGACCGGCTGAGACCCCCTTAAGGCCTTTCTAAATAATTTCGGTTTATAGTTGTTAATAATGAACCTTTGGAATCGTACAATCTTGCTCGAAAAAAAGGTTGTACTCCCCCTACCCTGCCCCCTCAAAATGTGAAGGTTTGTTTCAAGGTATTATAATCCAAAAAACGAATAAGAAAATGTTGTTCGTCCGCTGTGGCCTGAATGGGGCACTTTCCCTAGATCCCATGGACCTGTTTTTTTTACACCACCCAGAGCTCTGCAGATACAAACGTTCGCTTTGTACGAGGATAATTATTTATTTAATGAATCAATAAGTACGTTTTCCCATCAATTCAGTGTAGTGTTTGACTTTTAGAAACGGATAAGTCCATCCAGAGACCTGAAAGATGAATCATGGTTAAAGTAGAGTTGATTGTGAAATTAATCATGATTCATTGAAGTGAGTGCTTCCAAACCCCCAGGAGCTTCCCTCCAGGTCCTTCAACACTTCCCTTCACTCTCCATCAGTCCTCAGATCTATCTTTAGTTGGTCGACCTACATTGACACGCCAGAGCAACTATAACTAAGCGAAAATGTGATCTTTTTCGTTTATTCAGTATAACGATGTTTTGCTGAGGCGTAATTTTTGTCAAAATAAACTTGATCATTACTTAGCCTTGGGAGATAACTCAGGTACTATTTTTGGAAAAGTCGTGTCTTTGCAGACGGATTATCTATAAACGAACATGAATAAAATCGTTGTTTATTAATTTTTTGCGTTTTTGTTTAGTGCCAGTCAGTCTTTCATTCGGTTACAAATAATTACAAATTAATACTTTTAATGGAAGAGGCTATAATAAGTCATAGTCCGATATGTTTAGGTTTTCAGGGGTTGTGCGGGTTGGCAATTAGATGGCCACCAATAAAAATCATCGACTCCAGATTGATAGAAGCCTCTGCACATTTGCGAACCTAAAATCCTTTTAACACCGGTAGCGTCTACATTTTCCATTCAAAGTCGATTTAATTTTCAATAATTTCATGGATTACACTCCAGATGGTTCCCTATGCAACCCATGAAGATCAAATTGATTGTAGACACTGCGAATGTGTAACTTAAATACGTGTAACTTCTATACTCAACCCGAATTGGATGAAGTCTTCAAGGGTTTATGTAGTTTAGACTCGAGGTAGATTCCTATTAAAAATGTCATTTATTATGATGATATTGGCAGGTACTTGGAGATAAATTTTCAAAAGAAAATAATTGATACTAGAAATAATAATTAATATAAAGAAAATACATATATGAATATCTCTACAATGTTATTATCTAATCTTGTGAAACTAGGAAGCCATGTGCCACATCTATTTGACATATTTTTCTGTTCTGAATTAATTGAAAACCATTTCATTCTACCTCCTGTGAAATGTGCGTTTATCGTTTACCAGGGAAAGAAAATTTTGTAATACAATTCCAAAGATTTTCCATACAAGAAAATACCGTTTATTGCTGCATAACAGGCCTTACTTGATAAGCAACTTAATTATAAATTGTGTAAATATCACCAATTTCGTATCATTCATTACCAATTTTGCTAAAACTCTTCTTAAAATCGGAGGTTTACCGGGTTCCGAAGTACAGTCACTTACCATCTTCCCTCTTTAAAATTGCATACCCAGACCCCAAATCAAACAAGTTCAACCCTTGAAAATCCTATCACATGTCTGATATGGAACTTTCATAATTTGCAGAAACCTTGATTTGTTCCCAATTCTTCCAGTAAGGTAGATACCTATTAGCCATCTTTCCCAGAAAAATCGCATCAAATGGACGATTCCCTATTTTCCTTTTCCCTTGGTTTATTTTTGATTTTTCAAATAATCCTCTCATGTACCTATAATAAATTTCGTACTAAAATTAGAGTAGATTAACTATAGATACAAAATAAAGTTTTCCAATATTTGTTAGTGAGGTGAAAAAATGAAACATTTAAGTAATTTATTTACATAGTAATAGTAGTAATGGTAGAAAGTTAAGGATATTCATTCAAGCAATAAAAACAATGTTTGACTCTGAATAATCTATCTACATGTTTTGTACTTGAGTAAATATGTCCTGAAAATTTTCTAGCGATATCGGGTACGCCGTACCCGGTACGGTATACTGACATGATTAAGAGTAAAAACCAGAACGATCCGCAAGCTATTCGCCACTTTCGACTTTTCGGGGTCCGCGACGAAGCCTCGCTATTAGAGACGATGGGAACGAGGGTTGAAGAAAACCCGATAGAACTTTCGGTGAGTTTACCCCCACTCGCTTCACTGCATAATGAGGTTAGGCTCTATGATCAGGTACCCTTCACCATGAACTAACTTTTTGATGGGGGTGCATGAAGCGGTCTTCTAAGGCTGAAGATAACGTTGACGATGCGGGGTTCGGTGGTGAAAACTTTTTGATCTGGCGGAGGCGAAGTTTTTTTTGGAGTCTATGTATTCCGGGAAAAAAACTGCAAATTATTACCCAATTATTTATTATTTTTCTGTGAAGATCACCCTTCTGTAAAGAACACGGCTTTTCCATTAAAGTACGTACCGACTTAATTATCGCGTTAAGTTACTAATCAGGTTTATGATTACAGAAATTACTTACCAGTAACACACAGTTATCTCAGAGCTACCATCGTTACGAAATTTGGTTTTTGGTTGTTATGGAAGCACAGCTGAGTGACTTCGGCCCAGTTGAAGGTACCTTGGCGAATGAGGCGGCAATACACTCAACAAAGAAGGACCTAAAAGCGGTAGGAAGGTAGTTAGGTGGAAGGGGATGAGGGAAGCCCGAGCGATGGTCATGCAGTCAGGTGTAATCTCGATTATTGTAACAATCAACTTTCATTCAACCATGGTTCTTCTTTCAGAGCTCTGGATGGTATTATTCGTTTCTGAAACTCAAACACTATCCTAATTTTAAGTAACAATGTCAGTCATTATTTCATGCATTAAAAAAAATTTTTAATGCATGAATCATTTAATGAGTTTTGTTCCTTAGATACGCGAATGGTTGGTCCCATAAATCTCTGGGTGGAGTCTAAAAAGCTAGAAATGCAATACAATTTCAAAGTCATGAGAAAAAATTATCCTGTATATCGATATTTTTTGAGCTAAGGCGTTTTGAAAATGTTTTTGCCTCATTTTGTTTTATTATTCTCAATAATGAACCTTTGGAATCGACCAAGAAAAAATTGTTTCTGTTCAAAATTTGTTGTTTCACGTTTCAAGGCACGAATAATTCAAAAATCGAATACAAATTTGGCCGTCCGACCGCCGACCTCCACACGCAGCACTTTCTTTAGTTCCCATGGACCGATTTTCATGAAATTTTGTGTATGGGCTCCATTTGGGGTCTGATTGTGTCCCAAAGCTTTTGGTTGATGTAGGTCACACTTTAGGAGTGTGAATCACAAAAGAAGCCTAATTTCCGTTGAAATTTTAGCTGACCAAAATGCGATCGCTGTTCGTTTCTTTCGAGTTGTACTCAGTTTTGCGTCCTTAGCAACCAGTTTTCAAATCCCCAATGAAGGCACCCTAACTCCCTGTTTCTTTGTATTGAGTGTGAAGCGTTTATTTCTTCAAAATAAACTTGATTGTGGTGGTAAAATATTGTTGGTAGTTAGTGTTAATGGCAAAGCTGTGTGCTTTGCAGGCGAGTGACCTATGCAGAATAATAATGAATCTTTGTGTAATAATTTGCAGCGTTTTCCCCCTTATAAGTGACAGACAATAACTAAAACCTGAACTAGGCACCAAATGGTGCCGACATACACAATTTCATTGATACTTTTGTATTTACATGCAATTCCAACATTGGGGTATGGTGTGCGTGATTCCTATAAATCCCAAGAACAGCAACTATGTAGATCGACCCAACAAAACGTACTATGTCAATTGATCGGGATTAGGGTCAACTGAAAAACAACACCTTCTTCGCCGAGCTTTCGGTAAATATATTACCTTCTTCAGGGCCTATAAAACAAAACAATATTCACCCTTAATAGCAAATTCTAACAATCATTAAGTATAAAAACAACAAAATTACTAATCGACAACAAATAAAACCCTAATAATAAATATAATAACAAATTTCGCTTACTCGAAGGTTGTCTATTTAGTGACACCACCAAAAGTCCATAAATAACGAGAAGGTGGAGACGCCACTACAAAGAAACAAGTAGGTAAGTATAGTTTAGAGTTATTGTTTTGATATAATATAAATTAAGTTAGGTTAATTGTAAAATACGGCCAATTGAAAAAGGTATCTAATTATTAAATAAGTTAAGTACGGTTGAGGCAGTTGTGTTAATGTTTATAACTTAAATAAATAGCTTACCCATAATTATAGAAGATAAATTTACGGTAAATGAAGAAATCAATTAAAAACACCGGCTTCTTTTTTTTTATAAATAACAGAACAATGGAAAGTCAACAACGCACAAGGACTCCAGCTCACAGAGAATAATAACTTTGATAACAATGATAACAGATAACAATAGTAACTTCCTCTTCACTTTTTTATTTTATAGCCAGTAGGAAGTATCCATCAAACAAAGACAGTGTCCTAATAAACCAACAAAATTCAAATGGAACAATTTTATGGCTACCACTAAACCGTGTGTGAGGATCATCACAGTGTGCGTACAAATTCAAAGGTCTAAGTCACGAGGCTCTGTAGTCATGTATATCACAGGCATAAGGCTTCCCACTAGTGCGTGTCTCATGTGCTGCCTCGACCCTTTCAGTTGCGGTATTCCGTAATCCTAAAAATCTATCTTAGGGATGTAGACCATCCTCGGCATGAGTCGTTATGTGGTCATTCAGAGTTCCCAATCACAAAGCCCTGTAATCACATCTATCACACGCTAAAGGCTTCTCCCAAGTGCAATTCTACCAACTATCTTCCGAATGCACAAATGGTCGATTGAGGCTCATTAGGAAGATTGAATTCTTTGGAACTCAGCCAAGATACCCGCATAAACTGAGCTTAGACCAGACGTGTCATAAATCCCAAGTTTTCACGTATTCCTTACATATGAATGATGGAAACTCATGGACAAGAGAGAAAGCTCGGTATGTGTCGACCAATAAGTCTCGTAACATGTTAAAGGAGCTACCTACACTAGGAGGTACGAGGAAACCTTCGAGATTCCTCATAACATCAAGAGTGAGAAGTTGAAAAAGATTCCAACAGAGAAATGGAAGCTATTCGCTGCTTGTGTGTGATAAGAGGACGCCAAAGCGCAAAGGTTGGGCTTTTTCAAAGATCATCACATCACAAAAGCAGCCACCTTTCACGGCGACGATTCGAACCCTTCTGATGGAAACATTATAGGGTTCTCAACGATTTCATGATATGTTTCGACCTTTTCCTTTTGAAAAGACGTAATTTACTCCCTGTAACCGAACGGATATCAACTTCAACCGGTAAAAGAGATACTTTCGTAATAGTTCTCAATGAGATAGGTCACTGTTGCGTGCTCTATTTCTGACTAAGTACTTTGAAAGTGAATTTAGTAAAGTGAACTAAATTCAATTGGTTTTTCAGAATTTATTCGACTAGTGAAATGGAATGAACGTGGAAGATGGAGGCAAGGCGTGAATTTAATAGGACAGTGGGTAGTGGATAGTTGCCCTTGAAAAATCCTGAAATCGGCCAGAGACGAAGGGAGGCTGGCGCCCCTAGTCCTGACCATTACTAGTGAACACGTAGACCTACTCGAGATACCACCACACCTGTGTCTTATTTGCAAAGTATGTAGGCATGTCTAGGGGGAGGTCACGACAGCGACTGTTTTTGATCATACTACTGGATGCGTATTGATATAGCCCAATGCCTTTAACAATGTTGGACTTTGATTCCATAGTCCTGACACTATCCAACAACTGAATGGCTCGGAAAATAATTTTCCATGGATTCCATTAAACGATTCTCCGCATTTATTGTCTACATCAATAATAATAGGGAAACTAAAAATCAATAAGACCCTACTTAATAATATTTATAATAATATTAGTCCGGTAACCGGAAGACTTCACAAGCTCCCATGTGTTGTGTTACGTATTTGGTACTTTTTTAACTTCAATAACCACACCCATACTGTTTGGAATTTATATCATTCTGTAATGATCAGGAACTCATTAGTAACTAAGTGGTTCTCAAGAGGTTCTTTTTAATGAATTTCAGGCGAGTAGTCAACATGAGCGATCCAACTATATCAAGGGCACCACCCTACCGGTGAAGTGCTTAATGAATCCGCACACCACCTAGTTGGTGCAATTGCAACCTAGTGCAAGTAAAACTCGTTATTTGAATGACCCTTCATTTGAGAGAGTCATTGAGGTTTGGGATCAATGTCGAAACGGGATAAAACGACCCTTTTGTGTACCTCTAGCATTTTTGTGACCTAAATCTGACTTAGAACATAAAATGTAAATTACCACGACTTTACGATTCGGGAGAAATAATCAACTGGGAATTTAAAAAAGATGAAACACTATTTGTGATCAACAACCAAAACATGAAAGCAATAAACTCCAAAATAATTGGGAGTTGAAACCCTTCCTTCGTATAAGTATGGGGGGAATACATAGGTTTGCAAACTTGGTGTTGTCTCGAAACTATCAAATAGAGCTTTAATTTGTATATGTCCTCACTCAGGGCCACTAAATGTGGCGAGAGGTGCTGTGTGAGATCAGTTTTGATACCCGGGAAGATCCCAGCTGGCAATGTGGTTATCAGTCAGGTGATGAAAATTCGGATGATGGAGAACTACCATACTTCCACAGATATTTTATTTCAAAATAGTCGTCATACTCCTTTTATAACTATCCCCACCACTTGATATGCAAATATCTCAATCAAAAACCAAAACCGTCTGTACAACCTAATCCCAAGCAGTTCAAAATTTTACTTCTTAGCATACGTGAAACATTTATCCGAAAGAACTAAACGAAGTCCTCATTTCCAACAACGAAAAATCTAAAATAGCTTTCAAAAATCATGCAACAGTCGACAAAATCCTCCCTAAAACCAAATACTTTATACATTCAAAATACCTTCAGTCAGACGTCGTAAATCAAATTCCATGTGAATGTGGTTTATCATTATCAGTTATTATCATAAGTCAGAATTAGAGACCACCAAAATTGTACCAAACCGGAACAAAACAGGGAAAATGGCCCAGATCCAACAGCTCTCTGCGCCCATGCAAAACTAGGACATAAAGTCAAATTTAATTAAAATGAAATCCTCACTTTTGAAAATCGAACATTTAAACGCAAACTTGAAGACATGATATTCATTGATCGTAATAAAAATTCAGTAATTAACAAACGAAATGACGTACAAAATCTAAGTAAGTGCTATTCAAACCTAATAAACTATACAGTTCAAAGAACCCACCAAATAGGCGCCCCCCCCCCCCAGAATCTAACAGTACAATTCCAGACTAAGAATAACCGAAAATATACACATACCTGAATTCCCGAATATAGTACAATAGAACCACATGAAACTCATTCACATTTCATCCGAATCAATAACAAACAAGTAGTTGAAGCTCAGACCTAGTGGTGACCAGACGTACCTATGTTTAGTCCACACAGTCAAACCTGCAGCTCTGTAAGTACTTAAGTAACTCACATTTGTTGTGAATTCCTATATAAATATGTATTTTTCTAATGTGTCTTTTAACGCTAATTGGACCATGGTGTCACTAGTGGCATCGAAAACATCCCAGGAACTCCACAGCTGTCTCATAGTGTCACCGGAAACCGAAATTAAATTGAAGTTTCAAATTTAATTGACTGCAGAATTTTGAAAGTCTTAAAATGAAGTTATGACAAAAATTTCCAAAAAAATCGATAAGTAATAAAAAAGTCAAAATTTTTGTCATCTTTTTTTACTTTAGATAAATTTTTAAAAAGGTTAAAAAAATCAGCTCTGTCCAAAAAGTTTTAAATTGCAATTAAAATCCAGTTAATCTGGTGACACTTTGGGACAGCTTTGGAATTCCTAACATGTTTTTGGTGACACTAGTGACACCATGGTCCAATTAGGGTAACAATAGCCCCATAGGTCTAATTTTATGTATTGTTGTTTGTAGCCCTTGAAAATGGTGGAATAAATCTCTGAAACTTTTTGGAAAAACTCTGTCTTCCTTGACCGAACCTCGAAAAAAAACTACACAACTACTATTTTATTTCCGCTACATGAGAGACAAAGAATAGCCCTTGATGAAAGAACAATAAAAAGTTTCGGAAGCTCACCAATAAGAAGTTGCAGTGCTTTTTCATCCTGGTCCCAATCCATGACTTCATCGAGTTGTTGGGTCACTGAACCATCACATACCTGGACGTCACATGTCATTCTTCTCTGAAATTCTTGGTGGCATAATTTATCTCAAGTTCCATTACCTCAAGTGCATTGGCCTCCAAAGGAAAAGGAATGCTATTAAATTTTCCTCATTTTGTTTGGGGAGAGGAAAACAGTCCGAATGGTTTTTTTCAGTTCCGTTTTAATTAAAGTAAGAGCTGTCCTCCCAGGAAATCGGTTTTATTCCGCCGTCCAAGACGAAATGAAGGGTTGGATTTTGAAGCTGACTCCCTCTCCAACATAAATATTTTACATTTGGTACATAGCGAAATTAAAGCAACAAATTCAATTCTTGAAAATACATTTTGGTATATTATTTTTCAATAATGAACCTCTGGAATCGACCAAGAAAAACACATTTTTAACACCCCTTCAAAATTTTTTGGTTCACGTTTCAAGGTACGTAGAATCCGAAAATCGAATAAAACTTTGGCCGTCCGTCGCCGTACGCGGCACTTTCCCCACTTAGCATTGACCGATTTTGATGAAATTTGGTATGTAGGCTCCATTAGGGGTCTAGTTGTGCCCCGAAGATTTAGGTTGCTGTAGGTCCCTTCTATGGGTTGACAAATAAGGTTTGAAATTTTGAAAACGCCCTAACTCAAACAATTTTGATATAAAGGCATTGTTTTTCCATAAATTAAAGATAGTATAGAATTTTTAGAATTTTTGAGACCACGTGGAGCCCTGTAGGACAAACCATTCGTTCCCTACGAAAATTTAAGGGTGGACTTACGATGAATCAGAAACACGAGTGTGAATCGCAAAACAGGCTGAATCTCCGTTCAAATTTTAGCTGACCGGAATGTTTCTCTTCATGTGGGTTGGTGGTAACAATGGCAGAGCCGTATTCTTTGCAGACGAGTGATCTATATAGAAGAATAATAAACCTTTGTGCAATAATTTGCAGCGTTTTTATTATGGAGTTATGTACAACTGGTACTTATGATTCAGATAGTAAAATAATTCTATATATGCGATTGATGGAGAAGTTGGTGCGACAGTTCACACTTCATTACGTGTGATTCACTGCCGACTCGTTTGGTACTTTCTCCTGATGCCACAAGAATAACAATTGCAGGTATTCATATAAACATTGTAATAATTTCTTTTAAGCCTATATCTGACTGCAAGTTTTCCGATACTTAATTTTTTTTTAGCAATTTTTGAAGGGAGAGAAGATCATGCAGAGGCCTCAGATGTTTGATTGGTAAGGAAAATTCCAGATGAATTGAAAATCCATTTGGACTATTATAATAGACCAGCTGAAAAGCTTGCTTATTAAGGGGAAAAACAAATCGTGTATATGTGAAAATAAATACCTGCTACCGTGATCACGCAAAAACATGGATTTTCGTGAACATCAATTACAAAAAAAGTTGATGGCCTGGAATCGAACCCGTGTCTCCCACGTTCCAGCGACGTACACATACCTACGGCTGGGATTTTATGTACATAGATTTCTAATAAACCCTACCTGAATCCAAGAAGAAAATAATAACACCAGGCACAGTATCTCGGGATTGAGGTACTATGTTCCGAGACAAAACGCTGAAAATCTTTGCCCAAAGGTTTATTATTTTCTGTATGGATCACCCTGTATAGATAAGTTCAGGTTCAATATAATATCGATTTAGAAACACGCTCACCTAAGGGTTTTGATATTTTTAATTCCCAAGTTATGGTATTTTAGACACAACTGTCAAACTAGTAGGTATACATGCTCTCACAGGGGAAAAACTAGATCAATGTATCCAGTCTCAAGGGTCAATGTGTCCTGTCTTAGTTTGGTAAGATAGTGATGACACCTTTGGTTAGGAATTTATTTTCTGTTGTGTACATGGAAAATTTATACTTACAGCCATCTATATTGATTATTATCTTTTTATTTGCCTACCTCTCTCTGCCTTTCTCTTCAGTTTCGGTTGGCTGGATGTTATGCTACCTTAGCTTACAGCTAGCTTAGATCCCGTTGTGTGATTGATTGAAGTTCACGTCATCCGAGCGACTAATATTTGCGTTACACATTGTTCAAACAATAATAATACCATTGTTTACTAGCGCTCCTGCCAAACACTCGATCAACCGAATTCAATGAAATATTTGCAGTCCTGCAACCATAGTATGTCTGTCTAGACTTGTTAACCCTAATTGGACCACGGTGTCACTAGTGCCACCAAAAAATATTAGAAAAAAATATTAGCTGTCTCAAGTTGTCCCCATATTAACTAGGTACACTTATTTAAATTGCAATTTAAAAATTAACGGACATTGTTGAGTTTTTTGCACATTATTAGAAGTCAGAAAATTACGTAGTGACAAAAATTGTGGAAATCATCATCATCATCAATTTCTTTGGAAATTTCTGTCATAGGTAACTATTTTTTGAGACTTCCAATAGTCCTCAAAAAATTTAGCTGTTCATTAAATTTAAAATTCCAATTTGATTTTGGTTACTCCGGTGACACCTTGGGACAGCTGTGGAGTTCCTGAAGAGAAATTTTCGTTGACACTAGTGATACCATGGTCCAATTAGGGTTAATTGTAATCATAGTTTAATGATTAGTGTTGTTAATTTCATTATGAAATTCACTAATCGTGATCACCTTTCTTCGACCTTCTTTGCATCAATTATGATACTACATAAACCTGATTTATACCTTTCTGTCTGATGTCTGTATCAAAATTATCATTGTGTGGTGGTCCACGTAAATATAGTTTCTGAGAGAAAGTTATTATAGCTACTGAAGTTGTAGAATTGTAGGTATGTCGTTCGCAATGATGGCTACCGCGCCATGCCTCCTGATGACTGGAATTCTGATAGGAAGAGGTTGAGAGATATGAACAAAATTAATCTAGGATGATAGATGCCTCTCCCTTGAGCGGCGAATGCCTATGCCTCATCATCCTTGACGTTCCAGATATTATGACCGGGAGTCGAGGGGTGGTAGATGAACGGTGGAAATAGGGCTCGGAGGGGCTTGGGAAACTGCAGAACTAATTGCCCCGTTGCTCCCAGAAGAGATTTCCCCTTTCAGTGGCCAGCTTTCAATTAATTTCTCACCGGAGTCCTCTAGGGTTGCAAAAACTCGTGCTAAATACTCCAAAAACAATTAAACTTTTCTGATCGTGACGATGAACTCACGCAATTGTTTTTCCGGGAAGCTCAATACAATTATGCTTTATTTTAGGTTCACGTTCATTCTCTTTTTTTTTTTTCGAAATATTCACGTAACCTAGGTACCTAAATAATTATAGTGGAGAATGAGATATGTTTTCATAACTTGGAACCATGCAATATTTAGCGATGTAATGGAGGAGAGAAACCATGGCTGATATCTAGTAATGTATAATTTCCATTAAGTCTTTTGCAGAACCCAACATAGAAACAATATTATCGAATAATAACAAATTTACCTAGTTCCATGGATAACCCAATAATGCACGATAATACATCAGTATTTCAAGTATTTATATACAAGAATGCCTCTTACTGGTGCTCCAATGCCTCCAACAGGTAGAAGAGAGTAGTAAAATATTTAACAAAATTTGTTGTACAGAAAAAGGTACTAGGTATATCCTTTTTGGTCAAACGTGAGAAAAACGCGAAAACCCATAGCGACCTGAAAAACGTGCTATAAACTAATGAAGTTTTTTTTTTTATATAATTCTAAGTTATAATAAATATTTTCGGAAAAAGGGTGAAGTAGTTCAAAATTTAAAACAATTTTGAACGAGATCTGAAATATCAGTTTTCTGGATATAGTACTTTCAGCAACAAAACGTGGCGTTTAGTACTTTTTGGAATCAAATGAAGTGGATATAGTACTTTTTGAAATCAAACGAAGTGGACATAGTACTTTTTGAAATCAAACGAAGTGATAATATATATAGACTCTGACGACTATATTATAGTACTTTTTGAAACAAAACGGATAAGACTCCGGCATTGTGCTGGATATTGTACCTTTTGAAATGAAACGGAATATTCTCCCTCGTTTTTCAAGGAAATAAAGTATCTTTTCCTCCAAAACGATCGCATTTTTTTGTAGGAATATTATTGTTGCTTCCAATGCGTGGTATGAATGTGATTTATCGTGTGGGTGAGTGTCGAAGGTGTGCGTGTGTGGTGGCCGGGTGGTGCTCGTCGTGCTCGTGGGTGAACTCTGGTTGATTTTTCCCAATCAGTTGGACCAACGATTACCCTTGTTTTTGGGTTTGGGATTTTCTCAGTAGGATCTATTTTATGACGCTTCAATGTATTTGTTTTATTTGTTCATATGTACACTCGTTTCTCACTCACTTTGACGCTCGCAATGTGCTCCAAGTATAATGGCAATAAACACACACTCCCTCTCTCTCGTTATTCAGTAATCTAGATAATCAAGTAATTCTTCATTATTTCAGTTAATCACGAAAATATTAGGTAATTTACAATAACAGAACTTTTAGTGCTGTAAGAATGAACGGTATTTTCTTGTTTGTTCAGAACGGAAATTAACTCTGGATAAAATAACTCACCCCAATTCACAACAAGTATTATTTTATTAAATATTAATATGGGGACCGTGAAACATAACGGGTTTATCAAGACTACATTTTACGCAAACTAGAAGAATTTTATTAAAATCGGACAGTGACTGTATACAATTATGTAAGTTACAAATCTTTGAGTACACAGACTGATTGACAGGATTCAGAGTTGTTCAGGAATGAAGTTGTTTAAGCAACACAGTGAAACGAAATAATCATGAGTAACACGAGAATATAGTCCAAATAGATGAAAGACATCAAATATAAGTGTTATGTATAACAAAACCCTTATATTTTACATCATTTTTTAAGCCAGGGATTTTTTCAAATTCCAACCCCTATTTTCCACCTCTTAGGAGAGACTAACAACCAAATGCTTCAGGGCTCAAATAAATCCCAAATGGTCCTAGGTAACTAAGGGAAATTCCTCCGGCTGACGGCCGGAAAATTTTGTATTCTACATACCTACCTCGAAACGTAAACCATCAGATTTCGAGGGGGATAAAATTTTTTATTCATGTTCCATTTCAAAGATTAGTTTTAGAAATAATAAAGAAAATATCGAAACAGATTGCAAAATGATTCATATTCTTTGAGAGGGAAAGACAATTCGTTTGAGGCCGCGTAGAATAGAGGAAGGGATTCCCCTTCTTCTTTAATTCGATCAGCAATTGGGACCAAATGATGTAGAGATGGAGTTTGTCCCGTGGTGAAAGGCCAAACAGAGAAACCCGTAGAGACCTCCGATAATACTGTCGTTATCACGGCAATAAAAAGGAGAATCCAGCCCTTTTCTCTTGTATATAAATCCTTGGAAGGTACCTATCTGAAGTCATAGATCCGGAGTTGGGGTGAAGAGGCCATATTAGGGTGAAACAGTATGCAGACATTATCTTGTGTAAAGGCGGGAACATAATATAGGAGTGACCTGATAATATTGACTAATGGCCCATGGGGATGAAGGTGGTTTGTTTCTGTTAGAAGGCCATTCCACGGTGGGGACAATGGTAAGGGGGGGTAACTGAGAAGAGATTTATGTGGCTGGGAAGGGAGGTGATGGAGGCCACTGCTTCTCGCATCAGATCCAGCGTATTGTCTTTGCTTCCCACCTTGGCCATTGCGGATTTCCTCTCACAAGCTCTGCTGTGATTAACGATCGCCTAATAGCTCAGAGATCTACGATAGAATCATCACTCAGAGGGAAAGTTTCTCAAAGAGAAAAAAAACACTGTCGTTAACTGGACTATCTCCTCATATCCCTCCTCTAGTAAATGGTCGCATTCCGCATCACATTATTTTTAATATTGGGCTCTTTATCTGATCTCAGAGTTACTGTTTTCTTCCATCTTCCTGCAGGCACGTAACTTATTGTTAGGAAGTATAACCTCTGCTTCTCTTGGAAACATCATAGCATACCTCTGGCAGGGGAACACTCACAGTAGTTACTGAGCAATTCGACAATTTTACAATCATAACAATAATTTAAATTTGTGGAACAACAGTGGTAGATCTAAAATAAATAAATATAAAGTTGAACATAAATATGAAAATACTAAAATAGTAAAGAATGAGAACTGTTGTCAAATAACCATGACTTACAGAACCTCGGTATTATACATTGAAGTTTCGGAGTTCGTACGCCAGACATCAACTACCTTAATGCTTGGAAGTGAGAGGATGGTGAGATCCTTGGAACTCCTTTGCCGTTGGAAGCTCCTGAGAACTCGTATTCCTTCATTTGAATCCTGAAGATGTTGTTGTATAGGTTTTGGTACAAGTAAACCTGACAAAAGTACGTACAGTTTGGAACTTTGAGGTTGCTGAGATATCTGGAATTCCAAGGGAATCTCTCCTATCAAGCAAACCTCTTGAAATTTGTTATTGATTTTTTGGTATACTGAACATTTTAATGGAATTTGCGGAGTTTTTAAAATACACAATAAGACAGGAGGGTCTGGAACCATCATACTGTGACGAATATACGAGAGGAAACGATGCGCGATAATATCTACAGCAGGAAAACTGAAGAATACTACCTACCAATGAACGACTTCACATGAGGTTAAGACGTCTCAGTCTTTCATATTGCACAATAAATCATCGTTCATGTGATGAATAGACTATGTTAAGCCCTATGATCTAGAACTCCTGAATATTGATGATTAACGAAAATAAGGTAGCTGAATTATTGATTTATTCAACCATTGTAGAATAAACACAATTGATGAAACAGATAAGGATTGAAGAAAAAACTTTGTATTTAGGATTTCATAACAACTTTTGAGCAATTTGAAATATCGCTTAAAAAATATCGTACTTATTTTGTATTCTCTTTGTTTGCCCTATACGGTGCCTTGTGTTCAGTTCGTTTAATGTTTAAATGAGCAGTTTCGTAATTGTTAGGGTGGTTCAATGAAGCAGTAAACCTATTTTCGCAAGTGACGAGCTATTAATATTCAGTAAAACACCATTCTGGATTCAAGAACTTAGTGAGGGAGGAGAAAAAGTTTTTGAATAAATAACGAAAGCCACTTCAACTTTGTCAAACTTTGAGGGAACGAGTGGAAAGGCTCTGCCATGTACTGCCTCTCACTGGGATGAGACACATTATAGAAAATAATGCGAAAGTCGTGAAGGAGAAAGCTTTTGACAGAATAAAAATTTCATGATGAGCGTCCCAACGCTGGGCTCCTTCAAGTGACCACTTTTTTCCCCCTTCGGGTTTGGTAATGCCTACTTCTAGTTGAGGTTCTTTGACATAGTTACACGTGTAGCTATTGTCGCAGTCGTGTCAATTTATTTATGATGAAGTCGTTCAAGGAACTTGTTAACGTGTAGGAAAGTTTACAAATCGTTAACTACCCAGGACACTGGCACTTCAAATGAACACTAATTTTATTTACACTAACCTCAACAAAAAAAAAAAAACGCTGCAAATCATTGCTCAAAGGTTTATTATTTTCTGTATAGATCACCTTTCTGTATAGATCACTGGTTCTCCATCAATCGAGAGTTTTCGAGCTAGGGCTCTCTTGAAAATTTCAACCCTTAATTTTCACCCCTTAGAAGTGACCTACATCAACCAAAAGCTTCGCGGCACAACTAGACCCCAAATGGAGCCCATATACCAAATTTGAACCAAATCGGTCCAGTGTTGCTAAGAAAAGTGCCGCGTACGGCGTACGGCGTACGGCGTACGGCGTACGGCGTACGGCGTACGGCGGACGGACGGAAATTTTTTTATTCGATTTTCGTATTCTACGTACCTTGAAACGTAAAACATCGAATTTTGAGGGGGGGTTAAAATTTTTTTTTTCTTGCTCGATTCCAAAGGCTTATTATTGAAAATAATAAACCAAAATTGTAGCTAAATTTGAAATTTTCAGGGAATTTAGAAGTTCATTAGTGCTTGGCCTTAGGGAAGTGAAAAACTGAAAGATTGCCCCTGGAATCATCAAAATTTAACTATAATTGCCCGAGAAAAATGAGAAAAACAATTTATTCAGTTAAGTTCTTCCAATTTTTCTCTGAAAATAATTGTTTGATTTTGATGAGTATAGCGGCAATCTTTCAGTTTTTCAATTCCCTAGGGCCATGGACTAATACATTTTTGAAATCCTTGAAAATTTCAAATTTAGCTACAATTTTTCAAGTCTCTGCCCCTACAATTTAGGGCAACACTAACCCGGAACGAGGAACGAATGTCGACCACTGAGACCCCCTTAACAGAAATAATATTTCATCATGAAGTTCGGAAGAGAAACGTTCAGCTTCCTTACATCAATAACATGAACATGTTATAAATATAATATATTGTGTACCATATTATGGTGTACATAAAGTAAGTCATGTAAACCTATAGTAATAATATAGTAAAGTTATGATATGCCTTTGGGATCGAGCAAGGAAAACCATTTTGATCGCCTCCCGTATAAAAATTTGATGTTTTAGGTACGTTTCAATGTACGTAGAATCCGAAAATCAAATGAAAATATTTCGTCTGCCGTCTCCCATACGCAGCAATTTTCTTAGTTAACCTTGACCGATTTTGATGAAATTTAGTATAAGTTCTCCGTTAATTTTGGGGTCAAGTTGTGCCTAAACGTTTGGTTATAGACAGTCACTCTTAAGTGGAGAAAAACAGAGGTTGCAATTTTCAAAACGCCCTGTCTCAAAAACTTGTAAAATGAAGGTATTGCTTTTTCGTCAATTTGAAGATGAATACTATTGCAAATTTAGAATCGAAAGCGACTACCCAGATGGCAGTACAACCAACCGATCAGTCCTCATGAGGACTTGAAGTTGGGAAGAACGATAATTTGATGTGGGCTAAAGGTTCACTGACAGAAATGGATCAAATTTCCAATCAAAGTTCAGCTGATCAAATCCGATTTTTTTTTCATTTTTCAGTTACAATAATTTTTAATATTGGAGTCACTCAGCTGAGCTTCCTTAATGATCTAGAACCAAAGTCCGTTATGAAGGCATTCACAACTCTTGAATACCTAACGATGTTTTGCTGGTTGACAAGTACTTACCATGAGGTACTAACAATGAAAAATCTGTTTCTTTGAAGGCGAGTGATCTATTCATAAAAATTATAAACCGTTGTGGAGTAATTCGCAGCGTTTCAAAGAACGAATTACATTTTGATTTTTTTTTCCTTAGTGTGAATGTAAAAAGATAACTGAGGAGCCTGTCATATTGTTCCACATTTGTTATTTATGTAACAAGAGTAATTTAATCGCCGTTATATACCGCGAGTTGGTGGCGTGGATGCGTGTGCCGTGATGGGTGAAACGCGACTGGATGCCTACATTCTCGACAGCAAGAAAAGGGTGCTCTTGGATCTTCGTAAAGAGCTCACGGAACCAGAAACACGAGATAAGAAAATATAAATAGCAGGAGGTTTGATTGAATGCCCATGTGTCACTACACTTCCCACCAAATCTTCATGATACAGCTAGTAAGACTACAATGATATATTATAAGAAGTAAAACATTAATAACGATTTTTTGTATTCCATTCTGTTTCGCCTATTTCAATGATTATCAATTTAAAACTGACGAATATTTCCACGGTAATTTAAAATTTAGAGAACTAATTTTCAACCTGATTTCATCTTGAATTGATTAATGGAAGCCGAAATAACGAAAACGCATAATTTCATCAACATAATAATGAAACACTTCACAATCGCAATACTGTTTTTTTTTTAGTTCGAAAACCAGCAACATGGACGTGATAATCATATTTTGCATTTCGGATTTTATCAGTAAGTAATACCACACAATAATAACCATGTTTACACCTACTAATTCTCAATTCCCCATCCTATTCGAAGAAGTTATACTACCAACTCAACCTTTCTGAGGTTTTTGAAGAAATATATGGTTTTGTCCATATTGAATTTCATGATGATATATCTAAATAAACAGGATCAAGAAGGAGGTATTTTCCGAAGGAGAACTTACTTTGCCACAACATAAATGTTAATTTTGAAACGAAACAAAATTTTTTGAACTAAATTTTGGTTTATTACCTATTTTTTCAATAATAAGCCATTGAAATCGAGCAAGAAAAAAAATGTAACCCCCCTCCAAAATTTTCTCAGGTGATGCAAGGTCTATTCTAGGATATTATGGCCTATTCGGATGGTTTTCGTACCACACGATACATGGGGATCCCGTATGCATGCCAACAATACAGCTTATTCGATTCAGATTTGTTGTTTTTTGAAAATTTAGGTACTTAGAAATTCGAAACAAAGGAGGTTACCTGGAGGGCTTGCTGGTTTGGTGTAGTTGAATTCAATGAGTGAGTCATGCCGAACTCAATTTTTAAAGTAATTATTTATTTATTTTTTTTTTAGCATTTTTGCCAAAAATGTGGGAGATATTTCAGAAATAGTAAAATATGTGCTATACTTACTTGGATTCGGAAAAAAATATAACATTTGAATGGAATCAAAAATTGTTAGTTTCCTTAGACAAGTCAACCATATAATATTATCCTCATTGTTTCTCATTGTGTGACAAACGAATCAGTGGAAAAAGTCTTAGTTTTTCGACTCATCCCATTGTAGCCTCAACCATGTCATCATTTCTCACTCTGAGAAATACCTTCATCCATCTGGCTTGATTCTGAACGGGGAAGACGAGTCCGACAATATTTAGGTTCCCATCAAGAAGGAAAACAATAGCTTCAAGAGGCAAGTCTTCGCAACAAACACTCGAAACTCTCGTAATGGTTCAACAATTACTTGAAGGAACGAAACTTTCGTTCCACCTTCACTTAACGCCTTGAAAAACTGATAAATTACCTCCGATCTCGCACTTGAATTTCGGACGGCGGGAAGAGAGCCGTCCCAGGCAGACTAAAATATTTCTCTCTGCACAACTTTTCTCCATTCGGTCTCGGCCAATAAATCTTGGAACGAAGGGAAAGAATTAGGTCCGTTTGATATTGAACGAAGAGTTGGAAAAACGACTCGTCTAATTATTCCTTGCTTTTATTTTAGTTAATGACTTGGAATATTTTTTCTCGCCTCTAATGGTTTGGAAAGTTCATTAACTCGCTGAGCAAAAGAAATAGTTACCAGTGACAAAAGCGTTTTCCATTTCTCGACTTTAGAATGATATCATTATTAAACAATTACCACTCTCTTTTCATTTCATTGGTGGACAATCGAGGGTGAGGAGCAGCTCCTTCGCTCCAATATTGAACCAATTGACGGGAGATTCCGGAAACAAACAAATTTATTCGGCTACTATTGAGTTAGTCTGAATTTGGGTACCTACTACAAAAAATGTAAGCATCGCTGACCCCAAAAATCAAAAATTCAAACATTTTTGAATAATTTTGATTATATTTTCGAAATGATATCCTAATCAGATATTATAACATGATATTATAATAGCATATTATGCTGATTTCAAACAAAAAACTCGGCGCTTTGCGCCTCGGCGGGGGGCTCCGCCCCCTGCACCCCCCGGTTTATTTCTTTTTCCATACTCTGTATGAAATCATAGGAACACAGAATGTGTTTTTGCGATGCTAGTCATCCGTTAAATAAAAAACAACAATAATAAATGTGGAGTCTTTGGCAATAATAAAATAAATAATTGTTAGACATCTAATTTGGTCTAAAACCCTATAAATGTTATATAAATAAACATGTAACTACAAGAAAAATACTATATAAATTGAGAGCTTTCCAACGAATGGTGAACAATTTCTGTGCAATGAACACTGCGGGAGTTCTATTTCCTTACCAACGGCTTGGTTGCACGTGAAAATCATTATAAAAGGCGCGTAACGGTTTTTTCTGTCGCTTTTTCGTGACGATTGTTTTTCGGTAGGTCATCGCAAAAACACATTCTGTGTTAAAAGATATTACTATCATTGGTTTACTATTATTGGTGAATGGTATTACTATGATTTTTGATTGTTTGACCCTTGTTTTTGAAATGTTGATAAACAATTTATAACCAATTACCTAACTCCCAAGCGCTACAGGACGATGTGTCCCATGACCTCCCTAACAACTCTCTTCCACTCATCACGATCACAAGCTCCACTCTTCCAGTTTCGGACTTTCATCTTTGGCAGATCCCTCTCCACGTTATCCATCAATTGTGATCTTGGTCTCCTCCTGCCGCCTCTTTTATCGAGCCTTGATTTCCACTTCATTCTGGGTCTTTCATTAGGCATTCTCTCTAGATATCCAAGCCACTGAATCTGATTGGCGTTAATGAAACGGACTAAGTACGAGTATATTTATCTTTATTTTCAAGAATCGCTTCTATTTCCGAATTGTTTCCGATTCACCAACGTTCCCTTTTGTATACTGACCCATACATTCTTCTCATAACTTTTTTTTTCAAATATTTTTAGCTCGTTGGCGTTAGTGCTCGAAAGGGTCGATGCTTCAGCTCCGTAGAAAACCACCAGTCTAATCAGTGTCAGTTATAACCTTTTTTCAGTGCCCTGGACAGCAGTCTTGATTCAAACAGCTTGGTATTGGCGTACCCAGTTTCCCGAAAACATTTCACCATCAATCTCTCCCGGAATACTGTTGATACCTACTGTTGATAGTCGATCCAAGATTCATGAAAGTATTCACCTCCTTGAGCTCCCCTTCGTCCAAATAATCAAGTCGATCATGATCGCGGATGGGATCTGCGCTCATGAAAAGATACTTGGTTTTTTTATAGATTAGTGTTCAAACCAATTTTGCGACCTTCTGTGTTTAGGATTTCCACGACTTATCTTGACTCTTGCTCATTTCTGGGTAGTTCAGCTATATCTTCATCGTATGCGTAAAAAAAAAAAATAATAAAAACCGCTTTTTAAACCAAAACTATAATCAATCTACATTAATTATGAATGCATATATTCGTTTTACCGAAAGTGCAATAGCCGAGTGGGTACACTATGAGTTCGTAAAAACAAGTAAAAAATGAATGTGTTACTCTCAACATTTTCAAATCATATCCTGTTTATAAAGTATGTCGGTAAGATATGCTGAAATTGAAAAAAAAAAATTATCTGGAAACTCCATGAATTCGGAGAGACGAGGGAAGCATGAATATGGACTACTGAAATGTTTAAAACATACCCTGTGCACACAGTATGTTGGTATGGTGTGAAAATAATGGAAAAAATAGCGGTTTATGTGTGGGTACTCCACGAGTTCGGGGAAATAATATACCTATACACTTTTATAGTATACACACTAATATATACAAAAGTGTATATATTATATACTTTTTTTAAACAAATTTCTGACCAAATGATTGTATGCTGCTTGCATGTAGTGAATATTTCAATTTTTTAACCATAGCTTCAATATTTTTTGAAAATTCACTCATCAACTCATGTTGCATGAACGGACTTTTTTCTGTGAAATTATTGTTAAATTTCATGTTGCATGATCATATAATCATGGAAAACGGGAAAACTTCAGGAATTGTTTTGAAATGTTCTATACTGGATTTCAGAGCAAAAATCTAAAACATTCTCATTCTAAAATTCATGAGTTCATCGCAGTAACTTTTTTTGAAAAACCGCTGCACCATCATTTGAAGGCTTTTCAATCTTGTCTGTCGAGTCAGAAAACCTGTAAAATTAAATGCAATAGAATGCAGCAATATAGGAATTATTTATTCACGTTCATGTTAATTACCCTGAAGAAGGAAGCTATTATGTCTATCAATATTTCTTGAAATTCAAAATTTACATTTTTTGTTCTAAATTTGTGTTGGAATTAGATTCAGTAATAAACCAAGGTCTTAGTGAGAAACTTACTCCACTATCCTCCTCTAGAAAGCCCCGAACGACTAAGTGCTGGGACTGCTATTTCAGAATTACAAAGAACCTGGAATTGTTAACGTGATGAAGAGAGGTGGAAAAGAGGTTGACATAGGTAAGAATAGGGTCGAGCACAGATTGCAAGTTTTGGCGAGGTTACCCTTCACCCTCCCATTCGCCGCTCTCACCTTCACCTTCTCATCTACCGTTTTTCTCTGCTCTGGCCACTCCAGCTGTTTTGAGTTAATTCTCTCAGGGTAAGTATAGTATTGTTGAATGTTAGCCCACCAGGCTTGACTATTTACCGTACGTTTTATTTAAATTCCTATCTACTCCAGTAAATGAGTAAACATCACATACACTAACATTTGTCCCCAGTATTTTAATTAAGCACACACTACTTAATAATTCACTAAACAGACTGACTGTTGTACGGCTGAATAAATTTGCGACCAGGACAAAATTTGATGAAAAGTTGCGATGAAACGTAAAAAAGCGGAGGAGAATGTTGATTTTTTGTCGTCCCATTAATTTCTTCAAGACTTTCTTGCACCTGGTTTTTCCTAAATTTATTTAAAAAATGTTTTTTTGAATTCAATCTGAATTTATTTTAAGTTACTACATGTACGGTTGACGTCAATATCTATGTTCCAACCTTACCCACGTAATTAAGTATGTACATAACAATTTATTGATTATCTATTGATTTATTACGTTAATTAGTTGTGTGCATAATCAATCTAACCTTACTGGAACATAGAAATTTTGTTATGATCCAGCTTTTCCAAACAACCATAACTGTTTAGTTACCTCATTTACCTTCCAAACCATAGAATATAGTGAAGCTTTGTAAATTGCAATAACTACATGTTGAAGGAATATGCGTTATCCAAAACTAAAATTTCCACTCGAGTTGAAGAGTTTTCTTCCAAACGGGCTTATATCTATTTCTTACACTTTTTGTTTTTTTAATCGGATTCTGAATCTTTAGGATAAGGCCTATCACCTCACGAGTTGAATTCCTTCCAAAACCGATTGTATTCCGCTTTAAAAGCTCGCTAAAATCGGGTTTGCCGACAAAACGGCCTATATCCATCCCATTGTTTTCAATTAACACTTTTTGTTTTTAAATTGATTTTCGGATTTTACATACATATATTTTGAGGGGAGTTGGAATATTTTTCCTTGCACTATTAAGAAGGTTTATTATTGAAAATAATGGGTAAACCAATAAAAGAAAATGAAAATGAGATTTTTCAACCACAATCTCGTTTTAACCTTGAAAAGGTTTTAGCGATGGGACCCCCCGCCGAAAAACGACAGGAAAAATCGACAGTAAAAAGCGACAGGAAAGTAGCGCTATGATTTATTATATGCTTGACGACAAATATGCTTGACAACCTGATGTTATTATGAATAAGGAGGTATCTTAAATATTACAGTGGAAGAAATATAAAGAGGGAGAGGGAGCAAAAACCTTTTCAAGGTATGTCACATTTTAGCCATTAGGCTCTAAGCGGAAATCATCCGGGGGTGCAGGGGGCGTTTTTTGTTGTTTTTTTTTTTCAATGTGGCTCATATCCATCGGTTTTCATCAAAAGGGTATATATCCAAATAAGAAATGGATGTGTCTCCTTCAAAACCCAAACCAAAATTTCGAAATTTGGTCTTACAATCAAAAGTTCTATGAATAAACTATTTGGAAAATTTAGGAACCCTAGACAATTTCCTTCGCCATAAAATTTTTTTATCTCAAGTTCGGAAAAAAGATCTGCCGTTGGAACTAAACAGTCTCTATCTTGCTCCAGCGGGAATCGAGATACAGGAATACTTCATCAGTGACGCCATTTTGTTTTTAGCGGCTTTCTACTCTCTTTCGTTCCTCTCAAATAGTCAGATTGAGGAACTGAAAGCATGGATGGGGGTGTTTTCGGAAGGTGCTAACTACGATTCTGAGGCCAGTAACCCCTAGAACCTACCTACGATTGGACATTTCTGGAGAGCCTCTGAGAATCACCAAATTGATCCACTAAGTTCCAGTTACAAAATAATCCTTCAATCTTTTTTGTAGTTGACTCTGAGTATTTCAGGTAAACAGGGTGTCCGAGAAAGATACGGCCAAACTTAAGCGTATTCTAGTAGGTATTTCCAACAAAAAATGTCTCCAGATATTTTCTTTTAACCACTTGTTTTTTCAAGTTTTTTTGTATTCAAAATTTTTTTAAATTAATTTAAAATAACTATAGCTCCCTCATTTTTCATGCAAATTAAAATCTGATTACACCGTTGAAAAAAGTATTACATTTACCATAAGATGGGATACAACACACATTTTTAACCTTCCGTCCAATTAGATTTTTTCTAGTCCAAACTCAAAACTTCCCAATTTTCCAGTTTTTTGGCCAAATTCTCAAGAGGTTTTCACCCATTTCCTACAAAGGAAATTCGATGCGGTTTTCAGCAAATACATCCGCAAAATCTCAGCTTTCCAACGGTATAGTCAATAAATGTTTTGCAATCGAATTTAGTGGAGAAATCTGTGTTTGAACGCGGAAATTCGTGAATTTTTTTTTTCAACGAAATCTATGGTTTGAGAGGATTCGCGAGGAACGGCGGCGGAGAAGTCCCCCGAATCCTCCCGTCAAACCGCCGATTTCGTTGACAAAAATCCAAGTTTTTTCGCGTTCAAACACAGATTTCTCCCCTAAATTCGACTGTGAAATATTTTTTGATTATACCGTTGGAAACCTGGGATTTTAGGATGTTTCTTGCTGAAAACCTCATCAAATTTCCTCTACAGGAAATGTGTGAAAATCTCGTGGGGATTAAGTTTCAAGTTTGGACCAGGAAAAATCTAATTAGATGCGAGGTTGAAAATGTATGTTGTAAATCATCTGATGGGAAATTTAATGCTCTTTTCAACGGTGTAATCAGATTTGAATTTGTATGGAAAATGAGTGAGCTATAGTCATTTTAGTGAGACAAGGTTCAACGTAAGAAATAAAATTTATTTCTTAAATTTAAAGATTTAATCTTTAAATTGAAAGAACTTAAAAAACAACGGTTTAAAAGAAAATTGCGCAGATACATTTTTTTGCTGAGAACACCTTAAGATTTAACCCTATATTCTCAATAAACGTTATCTAGGTTACTCCAAATTGAATAGTGATTTATATTCGTTTATATTATCAATAATGAACCGTTGGAATCGACCAAAATTTTTTTTAACCCCCCCCCCCCCCCTAAGGTTGTTGGCTTACATTTCAAGCTACATGGAATCCGAAAATCGGATAAAAAACACTGCAAATCATTGCCCAAAGGTTTATTATTTTCAGTATAGATCACCCTTCTGTATAGATCACCCTTCTGTAGAGATCCCTCCCTAACAACCGTAGGTACCTAATACCTACTAGGGCCCCAATCCAACCAAATGTAAATGAAGGGTTGAAATTTTCAAAAATTCCCAAGTAGGTAGTAGTATGGTTGGTTGGATTGGTATGGTTGGTTGGGAGGAATCTATACAGAAGGGTGATCTATACAGAAAATAATGAACCTTTGGGCAATGATTTGCAGCGTTTTTTACCTATTTTTTTTTACCTACCAACTTTTGTTTACCCACCAACTTTTTTACCCACCTACCACACCATACTGCCTTCACACCTTTACAATCAACTTTATTAGAAAGAACTAAACGCCTCACACTCAATTAGAAAAATAGACATGAAGTTTGGCCGTATCTTTCTCGGACACCCTGTATAGGACTTACCTACCTATGCGGGGTGTGATGGAATCGAGAACGCGTGCGAAGAATTCCGTCTAAAGCAGGGAAGGAAATGATCGAAAAGATGTAGGAAAAAATGGGGGATGTGTAAGTCGGAAGAGGGCGGGGAGGAAATGTTTTCAGGCCATTGAGCCCGAGACTCTAAAATAAATAGTGGGAGCTGCGATATCACACGAACGCGCCTTGCCGGGATATCTGGAAAGTTATGTTGGGGTGATGGAGTGGTAAGGAGGGGAATGAGGACTAGAGGAGAACTGTGAAAATGGTGAGACGAAACTGGTGGGGAGAGATGAATGGCGGAGGGGGGGGGGAAATAAAGACCAGGAAGCCCCCTATGATACTGCATTGCAGAATGGTGACAAGAGGGTCACTAGAAGGGGTGGATTGTTGGAGAAGTTGTTGTTTGGGGAGGAGAAAGGAAACTGCTGAGCGGATGTTTATGTTTCGCCTTTTTTTCTCTCTCGTTCAAATTGTGCGGAAATTTACGATCCCAATCTCACCGCATACATAAGTGGATTGCCGGACATTCTCTACGGTACCGTCTACTCCGAGAAGTAGATGATGTGCTCTCCGCTTCGAGATGTACCTCCCGGAATGTTTTGTACCTACTTGATAGCGTGTTGATAAAATGCTACAAATTAATACACAAAGGTTTATTATTTTTCTATATAGATCACTCATCTGCAAAGAACAGGACTATGCCATTGTTACCACCAACCAACATGAAGAAAAACATCGATCGCATTTCGATCAGCTAAAATTTGAACGGGGATTAGGCCTATTTTGCGATTCACGCTCATGTTTCTGATTTATCGTAAGTCCAACCCTTAAATCCTCGTAGGGAACGAACGGTTTGTCCTACATGGCTCCGCAAGGTCCCTAAACATTTCTAAAAATCCAGTGCTATCTTAAATTGATGGAAAAACAATAGGTAAACAATACCTACCTTTATATACAATTTTTTAAATTTTTTCAATTCTCTAGACTCTGCACTAATGAATTTCAAAAATCCATGAAAATTTCAAATTTAGTTACAACTTTTAAAGCTTGAGCGCCTGTAATTTACGGAAATACAAACCCGGAACGAGGAATGAACGGCGACCGACTGAGAACCCCCTTAGTGCTACCAATGAGCAATAATAAGAATATAATTCAATCCTATTTCAAATTGGTGCATAAACAATACTCATATATCGAGAGTTCGAGGTAGGACCTTTTGAAAATTACAACCCCTATTATTTGGCTGGCACTAACTAAAAGTACCGTGGTACAACTAGACTCTAAATGGAGAAATAACCACAAAATTGGTCCATGTTACTAAGAAAAATGCTGCAGACGGCTGAAGGACGGATCTTCAAAAATTCGATTTGCTGTTTCCAGGTAGACATTTTGAAACTCAAGCCATCACATTTTTCTATTCGATTTCTGGATTCTAGCTACCTTGAAACGTAAGACATCAAAATTGGGGGGGGGGGGGGGGGAATTTTCTTTCTTGCTTGATTCCAATGGTTCATTGTTGAAAACAAAAACCAAAACAGCTTCCCGTGAAAGTGGCGAGCTCAGTTCAGTTAAGTAGGTTTGAAGAGTTATTCATGTACGCACATGCTGCTTGACGCCCGATGTTGATGAAATTCTTAAGGGACCGTCTTGAGGTTAATATTTACCTAGCCTGAAAACAGTGTCTGGTCAACGATGGCAGACAGACAGATACTTACGTTACCAAAGTGACTCAAGAAACTCTGATACACGAATCTGAGTAGAAATTATTGTAATTTTGAAGGACCCAAATCCTTTCTATCTTTTGTACGGAAGCTTCCAATTTTCTAAAGAAGAAAAATTGTGTAATTATTTTTTAAATTAATAGTAGACATTCCTGTATAGTTGGGTAAACATCAAGCTCATTTTATGCTTTCTCTCTTCTTTATCTTTCTCGGTATGCACGTTTAGAATGAATGTGATGGTGTAACTATGATTGAATTGAATCAAATTAACCGCAGTACCTACTCAAGTAAATTCTTCAATGTGGAATTTTTACTAATACGATAATTATGATTCATTTCTAAAAAAATCCTTGATAAATTCAAATCATGATACACGAGCCCTTAAAGAGTCAATCTTTACTAATTCGAGGTGAGAAAGTCCGACCCAATCCCACTGAGGGGAGATGCATTATGCACGACTGAGAAGAGCTGCACTCTGACAGTGTTGGACTCTCACCAACTAAATCCCCACCCCTGTGTTCTTTGAGACAGCCCCGGAACTCAGTTTGGTATTACTTCGGGCGGCTCATGTGTTGCCATTCGGCCACAAGTCGTTTCCTTTTGTTCCCTCACTCTTCTTTTAATCCTTCCCATTGCCTACTGGATTCCTTCTCTCTCAGGACCTTGAAAGTTTGCATGTCTTTCCAGTTTTAATTGTTCTCAATGACCTTTTTTCCGGCAGGCAGGTGAGAAAATCTCCAAGATCCATAGGTGGAGTTGGATCTTGTAAGATACCTGGAAGGGTCCACGTCTTCAGGTTATGTGGGATTCAAGGTCACTAAAATAGAAAAAAACTTCTTTTCCTCCCACGTTGGAACTCAGCACGGTACCGTTTAACACATTACCACGTGCTAAGTCCTGGGGTGTTTTGAACAGTTCTGGGTGAGAGGGCGGACCAGATGATCCCTCCTCTCTCTCTCTCTCTCTCTCTCTCTCTCTCTCTCTCTCTCTCTCTCTCTCTCTCTCTCTCTCTCTCTCTCGTTCTATGAGTATCTTCTTCGTAAGGATGCTCTTTGTGTAGTCTGCCACAGAACCTTCACACCTTCAAGCATCCTGCTGACAACAGCCTGTGGTGTTTAACTCTGGGGTGCTAACCCCAGCTCTACAATCAGCTGACTTCTTCCAGGCGCCCATTTAGTGCATTTGAAAAAGGTGTGGAG
The DNA here is from genome assembly GCA_009739505.2 of Apolygus lucorum. Classification (NCBI taxonomy): domain Eukaryota; kingdom Metazoa; phylum Arthropoda; class Insecta; order Hemiptera; family Miridae; genus Apolygus; species Apolygus lucorum. The sequence goes on along the minus strand of CM019176.2, from coordinate 68,207,469 downwards.
CACATCATCATCTTCTTTGTTCTGGCAGTGTAAACATGTTGGGATGATTATTTCATGATTAACTTCTCCTATTGCCTCAACTAGCAATATCCTAAGGTATTCCCATGTTTTGTGAATAAAAAGAAAAAAAACGAGTATCTACACTGTATGCAGATACATCTGTACATGGATATGTTTTATGATGGCAATTTAAATGATGAGCTCACTCAGCTGATCAATGACCACTCAGGCGCCTTCAGCATTCTCCATTGACCCGCCCTCTCAAATTTCAGGTTCCTGTGTTCAACAGGAGAGGAAATGGCCTTGGAGCTCACTCAGCTAATCAGTGACCATCAACTTTGATGATGTATAGAAGTATGTATCGATTGACCCTGCCTCTCACATTTCAGCTTCCTGCGTTCAACAGCATCAGAAAAAAAAATGTTGCATTGTTTTGTGTGTCGAAAATTTTGGAATGACCCCCAGAACTAAGACATATCCATGTCAAAATGTGTGTTCAGCAGTTTTTGCTTCCTCCTCACAGTATACTCATTTTGCGTCACTCTTTCTCTTCATCTTCACAATGAAAGCCCTAGTGTAACCACGAACTGATAGAAACTGGCTAAGGTAATAGTATCTCCGTGCTTCCTCTCAAACCACAGCTCCTCATTCCTAATTAGAGTCCAGTCCCATTGGCTTCGATCCATTCAGCTTTCCATTTTCAGAGGGTTTCTTCTCTCTATTCTCCATTTACTGCACTTCTAGCCACATCATCCTTTCACAGTTGTATAATTCTTCTTCCTTCTGCCTGAAGGGTAATTGGTATTATTCCAACTATCACCTTTACAGCTAGGGCTGAGGTTTTCCAGTAAGTTATCCATATTCTCAGGGCTCCAGGTCGTTGAACTACTTCCATTCTCCGTCGGTATTTCTGAAACCGAAGACCTTCAGCTCATACCGTCGTCTCGTATAACATTATAGATTCCATTGTGGTCGTAAGTAGTCTCCACTTAGTGGTAGTCGGGCCCCGTGGATTGGCCATTAATTGGGTTAACCTCGAACCATGACCGCAGCCTTGTTTGCCTCTGAGTTGATGAGGTGCCAGGAGCCCAGCTTCCTATGTAACAATACACTGAGTTAATGCAGGGGCGAAAGTACAAGGGCTACCTGGAAAAGTGGGCTGCATGAGGGTTGCAAAAATAGTGGAGAAGCAAGATGAGGGAACATATTTCTCTCCCTGTATCCTCAACATTATCCCCTAATACATCGAAGATGATTTACAGGATCATGATATTCTCAGTATGAGCCCATTCTGTCACATCAAAGCTCATGAGAAGCAGAATGCTTCGTGGGCTTATAAATGGCATTCAATGATAATCCAAATCCGCTCGGGGTTCAAGTCTTCCATATAACAGTAGGGATAGCAACTGCCCGTTCTGTGATGCGATTGACCTAAACGCGAAAAATCGATTCAGGAACGAGAGCAACGTTTTTTCCCTTTTCCTCTCCACTGGCAATCAGTTTAAAATTAGATTCCATGGAGGGAAGAAAAGTGCGAGTTAGTGGGAAGTAAGATATTCTCACTCTCTCTTCAGCAACGGGAAAGCACCACAAAAATAGCCCGTTCGCCGAGTCTTCTCCGCTTCAATTTTCTCGATTTCAGAGCTTGTTACAAATCAATCGAATCTAAAACGAAAAACGCTCCGCAGTTTCTTCGCTTACGGAAGAAGTTTGAAAAAAAAGGACGTTTCCCCGTTATCAGACGTGAACGGCACTTCTGGGAGTACTTAGAGACGTCTTAATGGTTCTCCTGCTGTGATTCTCGGTTCCCTCAAGTGCCAATAAACCACTGAGGGCGGAGAGGCTAGCTGCTTTTATTCAAGAACCGAGCGTGACTCTTCTTGCTCGGTGTGGAATTAGAGTTCGCTTCGTTTTCTTCGGTCTTGTTTTTTCGACCGCTTCCAAAATCAGTTTGAGCCGACCTATCTGGTTGATCTTTATTCGGATTGCCTCCCCGGAAGTGGGCTCCTCGGAATTGGCCCTTGAGGGGCTGTTGCTCAGTTAATGAAAGCCAGCCTCTATCGGTATATTGCAGGTTTCACTTGCTGCTCCACCTCTTTCGACGACCGTAATGTATTAAATAGGATTTGGATTGTACTGTCCAATTTGTAGAGTTGCTGCGTACTGTAGTAGATCTAATTAGAGTTACGTACAAATTAAACCTTTCTGTCTTGTTTAACAAGTTCTCTGCTGCTGATTACTTCTGATCTAATTACCATTCATTCAAACTTTCCACGTCATACTTTCACAACCACAAGGAAGGAAATCTCTTAGACAATAGTTACCAATTATCTCCCTTCCGCATTGATATAATCATTGAAAGCATTTCATGAATAATTTTAGAGACTGATCTCACTTCACAGATTCATATTTATGACGTACTCGTATGTTTCCTGAAATGAATTATTGTTCACATTATTTTTTTAGGTAGTCGAAGAAGAAGAAGCAAAACATTTTTATATCACACAGGTATATACTTGTACAAGAAAACGAAAGTAAAAAACGATAACACAATAAATTAAGAACTTAGTGGTTGAAGTATGAAAGTGACTTGGTATAACAAAAACATGCTAGTCATAGACGTGACGTCCGTCTGCCAACTGATTAGTAACTATGTTTCTATTATTCGTTACCGAAATTGGTTTCTATAATTCGTTACTAGAATTGGGTAATACAATTTGTTACCAAAATGTTGTGTTCTGATACAAGGCACATTTACTCCGTTAACGATTGTTCATCATCTGGGTGGTTTCATTCTTTGTACTCCCGTTTTTAGCCGTCAAAAATTTATCATTAGATGGCTATAAAATTAAAATAAATCACACAAAGTTTAAATCACCGAATTTTTTTATCCATCCCCAACGCCTACTCTTCCAACGGTGCCAGTCTGGCACCACAGAGGAGCTAATACGTGATAACATTGGACATTTATATACTAGTTTCGGTAGGCAGTCTGAAGAAGATCACAACAGTTGTGATCAATACAGTTACTGTATTCAAGGTGGAACAGCTAATTCCACGCAATACGCGATTTCCGGTGTCCTGACACGGTGGTGACACAACAGATTAGTCCTACGGTGGCACGAAGAAAAGTTCATCAAGATCCAGAGGTATATAAATTATGCTCCGTCAATTTTAAAGCTTGGGCAACATTTGTAAGCCTTAGCAGGAATAGAAATTTTGAAAAATCGGGAGATTTTTTGTGAATATCACCCGCCCTTTCCACGTAACCACCTCTTATGCTAATTTTGACACTCCGATGAAGGAATGTGCGACTGGGAAGTAATATGTGTCCAACAAAGAAGTAGCAAATTAGTAGCAAATTGAGAAGGTATTGTCAAAATGCACTTTCTTTTCAGTAAATACCCCTCCCCCTTCCGACGCATTAAATAACATTTTCGTCGAATAAGCATTTCCAGCGATTTCTCGCAAATGTACTCCGTGGTGTCACCAGACGCGTGCTGCTCGGCTCATATTTAAACTTGTGGTCATGTTATAGAGGCACTTCCCTTCATCCCTTTCTCCCACCTTCCGCATCTTCCCTCATCTTTAGGGCCAGCGTCGGGTGAATCCTGGGCGTCCTCCCCATTAAAATTTGATTTGATTATTAATTGCTTCCGAGTCTTCCAAAATAGCAAAAGCTTTGTTTGCACTTTTCAAGGTTGAAGAAAAAGTTCTCCAAAATTAAAATGTCCACTCGCGTTTTACGTTTTAGACCTTCCTGGACCATTTTGGTTCCGTGTCTGTCTATCTGTGTGTCTGTCATGAAATCCTTACCATTTTCAGGAATTGTGCGGGTTGGCGTGTAGATGATCCACTACTCTTCTGCCGTTCTGGGGTTAACCCTAATTGGACCATGGTGTCACTAGAAGTGTCACCGAAGACATCTAAGGAACACGACAGCTGCCCCAAAGTGTCACCGGAATAACCAAAACTAAATTGCAATTTAAAATTTAATCGACAGCAGAATTTTGTTGGGCAATTGGAAGTCTCAAAATAGAGTTGTGTCAAACATTTCAAAAGAAATCAATGAGAAACATTTCAAAATATTTGTCTTAATAAAATTTTGCTTCCAAGTCTACCACTGTAGCGAAAGCTTTGTTTTTACTTTTCAAGGATGAAAAAAAAGAGTTCTCCAAAATTAAAATTTCCACTCGCATTTTACGTTTCAGACCTTCCTGAACAATTTTGGTTCAGTGTATGTTTGTCTGTCTGTCTTTTTGTTGTCTATCACGAAATCCTTGCCACAGCCATAACTTTTACAATTCTCATCCGATTTATATGCAATTTTCAGGGATTGTTCAGGTTGGCGTGCAGATGATCCCCTATGGAAATCATCACCCCCGGGCCGATAGTAGCCGCTGCGCATGCGAAAATGTGAAATCCTAGCCACAGCCATAACTTCTACATTTCTCATCCGATTTCGAAGAAATTTCAAAGGATTGTTCAAATTAGCGTGTAGATGGTTCCCTATGGGGGTAGTGGAAGGTACTTCGATGTTTTGATAATAACTACTATGCATCATCCATGCAATGGGGTCTTGGATACGAGGAAGCTATGTGCCACACCCATTTGTTTTTTCCTACGATGAGTGTTAAACTCCCTCACCCTAGACAATCGCATAAGGACTCCCAAGTCATACTGTGGGACGTCCTAATAAAATCATGACGGAAAGTTGGTGAGGTTGTACCAAATAATACGCCCTATGAACACGAAAACCAATCGCTCGTAGAAGCGCGTTTTCACACCTCGTACCTATTTTCAGAGCATCACGCTTAGTTTAATCACATCTCTCACCGCCCCAGTTGAACGGCGTATACCGTTGTAGACCCCTGGGGGGAAATCAGCATACAGAAATGCTACGTGAAGCATGCAAAGGAAAAAAGGGATTCGCTCGCCACCGCCGCGGGGCGTTTGCCGCCTTTATCACTTATGCAGTCCACCGTGCTTATCTATACGAGAGTTCACACCCCTCTCCACCGACTCATACCATTCGCTTCTTCATCATTCCAAACACTCGCGAATAAACTGACTAATGCATGTACCATTTCGTCGAGGAGCACCCCGCCTTGCTATGTTCTCGGCGCCCTCTTCACGTTGTCTGTCGATTCCATCCACTCCTGGTTTGGCGGGGGCTCCTGCCTTTATGATTAGCCTCAACGTCGTAAAAGGAAACGACGCTTCTCGCGGATGACATTTTCATTCCAAACCTCACCTCCCAGAGGTCTCCTCCAGCGTATCACATAGCAAACACAAGGTGAAGGTGGTGTGCGGGTGGAGCCTTCGCGGTCATAAGCGAGTCCATTCACTTAGGCGGAAGGTAAAATCTCTCTGCTGAATAGCCCAGCTCAAAACGCTTTGAATTTATGAGTTGACACTTGGGCTTTCAGGAACTGGTTTGAATTAAACGTTCTGACGCCCGAGAGAGAACCATTCAAGATTACTGCTCTACGGTCTGTTCAGTATAGTTGAACTCCAACGGTACACAAATACATGCGTACGTGCGGTATTGGTTCTTCACCAAAGAACCATTTGAAAAAAAGTCCGTTCATGCAGCATGAATTAATGAGCGAATTTTCAGATAAACCTTTTTTTCACACTCTTCAGGGATCGTTTCCAAAACTGATTTCAGTGAAGAAATTTTTCGAAAAAGTCCACTCTACAAATATTGAGGCTATCACAATAGCTTCATTTTCCTTGAAAATTCGCTAATAAGGCAGAATGAACATTGCACGGGCCATGTTCTTAAAATGTAAGGAGTCCATATTCAAATTCTACATGTCTCCTGAAGCTCATGGAGTACCAACACGGCTATTGTTGGTTTTTACGATTTTCAGCATACCACACCAACATACTGTATGCACAGGGTACGTTTTGAAGATTTTAGGAGTCCATATTCACGTTCTACTCGTCTACACAAACTCATAGAGTACTCACAAGGCTATTTTTGTTTTTTTCGATTTTCAGTATACCATATCAACAAACTATATGCACTTGGTATGCTTTGAATACCCACATGGCCACTGCATTTCTAGGTACAACAAATATACGCACGTTTTCATTATATTATGATTTAAATAATATAATACAATTTATTTCAAATTATACATAATTGATGAAAAATAATAATAATATATAATTTAATAAATAATATAATTTATTTTAAATTATATTATACATACTACTTTTAATTTTTTGACAATTTTGATTTTGGAAACGCATTGATATCAGAAATTTTGTGCTGAATCCTAATATACCATATAACATATGGTATATAATTATTATTATAGTAATATTATTACTATGCTTGTGAAGTAACTATAAAAATTGGGGTAACCTCTGTTTTAGGACTATTTTTGAAAATTGGACCCAGAGTGGAGTGGGCTAAGGGTAATATCTGGCTAACGAACTCGTCTTTTTGTTTGTTGTTACGAACTTTTTCGTGAAAACTTAAACATTTTTGCAAGACAATTACTCAAGTTATCGTGCGGAGTGACACTTAATTATATTCTGATATAACACATCAGAAGGTCTCAGGCGGGTGACCGTGCCCGGTGGCGGAAGGGAGTTCGGGAAGATAAGGGCCACATCGGCCTGTAGTGCTGTGTAGTTAGTGAATTATTTAGTTAGATATAATACATATGATGTTTGGAAAAATTTCAGGGGTCGTTTTGGAATGTTCCAAAACGGATATCAGTGAAAAAAATTCGAAAAAGTTGATTCTAAAAATTTTGAGGTCATTGTCATTTTCTTTGAAAATTCGCTAAAACTTCTGCCAAGTGGGTGTAGCACATAGCTTCCTCGTAACCATAACCTGATTGTATTGATGATCCGATGCTAACTAGCTAATGTCAAAACATTAATCAATGAGTTTCTTGCACTACCCTTACCCTCATAGAGGACCATCTACACGTCAACCCGCACAATCACGACATATTTTCTCGAAATTGCATGGGAAATGTAGAAGTTATCGCTGTTTATGAAAATTCACGTTTACACATGGGCAGATAGGGTGATGATTTTCATAGGGGACCATCTACACGCCAATCTGAATAATCCTGGGAAATGTCATCAAATTCGGATGAAAAATTTAAATGTTATGGATGTTACAAGGATTTTACATTTGCGCATGCACAGAGGCTACCGTCGATTTGGGGGACATGATTTTCATAGAGAACCATCCACTCCCCGATCAGCACAATCCCTGAAAAGACTGGAAGTAGGAGTTGCGACTGTTTCAAGAAAATAAACGTTTCCGCATACCAGTCGGGGAGTGATGTTATTCATAGGGGACCATCTACACCCCAACCGGCATAATCCCTGAAAATATAACTTCGTATAATAGCTTTGTCCGATACAAGGATTTAATTTCGGACACACGGACACACAGACATACAGACACGGAACCAAAATTGTTCAGGAAGGCCAAAAACGTAAAACGCGAGTGAAATTCTAGAAATTTTATTTTGAACCATGAAAAGTGAAAACAAAGCTTTTTCACTTCTTCGTAGACTCGGAAGCAAAATTTGAGGTAGGAAAGTTTTGTTTTTCAACAAATAATGAAAAAGAATGGGTCATCAAAATCAAAAATTTGTGCAGCATATATTTTATCATAAACCTTTGGAATCGAGCAAGGAAAAATGAAACCATCAATAATTTAACGAATTACATTTCAAAGTTTACGTAAAGCGGCAATGGTTTAATATTTTCGGTGAGAATCACCAAACTTTCCACCGAGTGAAACACTGTTATCCCAAAGTTGTGGGTGTGTAGTTGAAGTTCCATTTGAAGAAACGTGAAAATATATCATTTGATCAGCTGAAATCGCCTCAAACGAAAGAAATCACTGGATTTGATGGTAGGTACAGTGTAAATAGCGTTATTTCAAACAGTTAAAACCAGTTATATTGTATTTACAAAAACATAGGCTACTCAGTAGTTGTTGATGAACATTCTACCTCATGAATATGGTGATTGGATTAATTATACAAACAGATATTGCTAAATAAAATGTAAAAATCTCGTTTCAGTTGCGAAAAAGTAGGTACCTATAAGTCAAACAAAAAATTCATTTTTATAATTTTTATACTGTGGTTATTGAGATCAGGTTCATATTATTATGATCCACTAATGAATATTATGGTATGACTTACATCATTACGGAGAGGGTGATTGTAGCTCAAAAATTGATTTCTCCCACCTACTTCTTTCCTGGCGTTGTGGATATTATTCGCCCGGGAACAAGCTTTGGATTTGACAGGTTCAAATGCGATCTGCTTCGTCGGTGGAAGATGTAAGAGCGAGTAAAAGCTGAGCGTTATCTGCTGAAAATATCTGCCAACGGTTATTGACTGCTCAGCCCCTCTGCGAGCTACACCGTCATATTTCAATCTCAGCTTACATCCACCTCTCATCCCTAAGCTCGCTTCCAACGCAACTCGCCGGCATGATCCGCGATGAGGAACGGTTGGGAATTTGTTTGATGTTCCTCGCAAGCCTCTTTCATGTTTTTGGCAGGTTGCAATGCATTACAATCAGCCAAACGTAAATGTCCAAGTCCTGTAAAATTCTGATTTAGGAGGACCCAAATTTTCCTGACCGAACACTAAGCTATTACACATTCAGTAGTGAAGTTGAATGGAGCGTCAAACAATTATTTCAATTTCAATTACAGACTATTTTACTATATGCAATGCAGTGTGAAAGTATGCAGTTACTGAGTACTTATAAGAGTAGAAGGGTGGAGGCACATTGTGCGGTAACCAACTCAGCAAAGGTGCCTAATAAGGGCTCTAGAGACCTCCTTAGTACTCGGAGGACCACAATCTGTGTGGCTGAAAGTAAGAAAGATATTGAGGCAAGTATAGTGAGAAGGGAGTGAAGTGTATGCGTTTAGTAAAGATACGTACTAAATTCAAGGTCTGAAACATGCGATCTTGGCTCCCCACCTACCTACTTCTGTGGCCATAGATTCAGTCAGATCTTTGGAAATGGTATCGTGATGATGTGATAACTTTAACCAGACGGGCAAGTTGGGTCCAACCCAAGCACTTAACAGTCTAAAGGCACATAGTCATAGGCTGAGGTAGAATTAGAGGAGTGGAATACCTGTTAATCTGAGCCAGAAAGGCCCAGGAGGTTCGGAACCCTTACGTAAGGAAAATCCACTTTCAGTCCAGGAACTCCACGCAACACGGGAAGTGGAGGGAGTATGGCAAAATGGATACCACATAATCCTTGCAAGAACGTCTTGGAAGCTCGAAACCCTTGCTTCCCAGGCGTAAAGTAGAATACAAGACTTGAAGAGATAGGAAGAAAGGCAGGATCGCCGAATGTACAGAACACTCATATTTACGAAACTTGAGTTCTAGATATCCATAGATGATTCACTTTGCATGTTCAAAATGGTAATGGCTTCTCACTCTCCTCTAACTTGTCCACTCTAAACCAACACGTAAGGCATGTGGGAAACTGGTGATCTTCTGAAAACCGTCAGAAGTAGGTGGACATCCGAGCAAAGAAGGATGTTCCAGTTGGTAAGTTGCTAGGCATTACCATAGAGGTAGAAGAAATTACCTCTGTGGGCATAACAGCTTTTCATACAATATAAATAACATCCAACGACATGAAGAAATGTGACTTCCAGAGTCATTCGAACAGAATTTCCTGTCTGTTGGTAAACAGGCAGGCCTTCCGGGCCTATATAACCCGACTAGACGCCGGTGGGAAATGATAGGTGAACGTTAATATTGGCGGGAAAAGGCACTGTGTTGATGGAACAAAATGGGGTCGTACAAAATGAATAAGTACCTATTCGAATTCGATTCTGTTCAAGTAACTAGTGAATAAGTGAAATCTGACACTTTTGAAACCTAGAAAAAGTGCAAATTATTACACAATGGTTTGTTATTTTTCTATATAGATCACTCGCCTGCAAAGAACTCAGCTTTGCCATTGACTACCAACCAACCATATTTTCGCTTCACAATCAATGCCTTCATCAGGAAATTTGATTACTGGTTGCTAAGGACGCAAAACTGAGTATAAAAGAAACGAAGAACGATCACGTTTTAGTCATTCACAGTAGGTAGTTATTTTTTTCTGATTCTACTGATTCTTTCTGATTTATCTTAAATCCAACCTTATGTTGTCATAGGAAGCAAACGGTTGGTCTTAAGATAAATCAGTTTTGGTCATTCACACTAGTTATATTTTTCTGATTCTTTCTGATTTATCTCATGTCCAAACTTTTGTTCTCATAGGGAGCAAACGGTTAGTGTCACAGAGCTCTGGGTGGTCTCATTCGATTCCAAAAAGTCAATACTATTTTAAATTGATGAAAAAACAATACCCTTATTTCGTGAGTTTTTGAGCTAGGCAATTTTGAAAATTTCAGCCCTAATTTCCCATCCCTTAGAAGTGACTAACATCAACCAAAAGCTTCGGGGCAAAACTAAACCCTAATTGAAGTCCACAAACCAAATTTCATCAAAAACTGTCCATGATAACTAAGGGAAGTGCCGCGGCAAAATGAAATGGCAAAAGTTGTATTCTATTATTGGATTCTACGTACCTACTTTGAAACGTAAACCAACAAATTTTGAGGAGAGGATTAAGAATTTCTTTCTTGGTCGACTCCAAAGGTTCATTATTGAAAATAACATTCGTAGAATCATTGAAAATAATAAACCAATAGCGAAGCTTTCAGTTACAATTGTTAGAGCCAATCGAGCCATACTAGCGCACTGACAAAGTTTTATAACGTTGTGTAATAATTGTCTGCACTATCCATCATTAGGGGGGCAACAAACGAGTGAAAGAAAAAAAACTGTAGAGCATAGGTAGAGAAGTGGCGGTAAACAGGGGCCCTATAAAAGTTCCTAATCCTCGGCATCGATACCGATCTTTGTCGTTCAAGAATGGAGCTACGAGCGGAGAGCCCTCCAGCTGAAAGGCACTTGGGTTTACAAATCTGAAAATAGTCCCGGTATCGCTCCAGCTTTCTTGTTGTACTCTTCGATCTGTCGTAAAGTGGTACTCCTTTGATCAGAGCAATGTTTGATCAGGACTCAGCTCGTTGAGAGAGAAGCTTTGGATTTCATCAATTCAAGTAAAAAGACTGGCTTTGCCCCCTTCGAAGCGAAAGAGTCTTTGAACGGAGGACTTGTTATAATGTTCATTTCAGGGAGAGAATTTTTTTTCCAATTACTTTACATATACATTTATCTTCCTTTTGCTGAGATATCTCGACAAATACAAATTATTACGGTTGAATAAATCATGCTATGAAAATATATTCATGATAATTCTTGTTGAAAGAGAACATTTATTTTTGGCACAAACCTACGACACCGATATTTACATAGCAATGCAAGATAAACACTTAATAATACAAGATGTACGACTACTTAGCACTTCAACATCTTCAGGACAATCAACAAAGTTCCTCTCCGTTCCTCAGATTCTGTTGAGTCCAACAGATTCCATGATAGTAACATTGTTGTACGTAAAATTGGTGACGTTGGTGAGAGAGGGAACGTAGTCGATGGCCGATCATTCGTTCTTCATCAAGTCGTCTATGTAGAAGAGCTTAATATCTATAAGTGTTGAGTGAGCACTCACGATATAGCCCTTCGTGAAACTTATTGCAGCCTAGTAGTCACTCCAAATGGCGATAAGCCTGTTCAGAATATAATCAATTTATTCCATCTAGCACATTCTGTAACAGGCCATACCCATATCCATGACACTAGCAGCTAATGCTATAAACTCTGCTTCCCTGGGTAACAAAGTGACTGTCTTTTGTTCAGATTACTTCCAAATAATCGTTGATTCTCCTAGTCTGATTATGTAAATCCTGACTTTGATCTGTAATCATCTGTAGATCCAGCTTAGTCGGAATCTGAATATCCTCATCCTGAAGTCATCAACACTTACTAATTCATAATCCAAGGTACCTTTGAGGTATCGCCACACCCTATTTGCCGTCCCCAACACGTTTTACCCGGATTCGGAGATAAATTTCCCCAGTTTGCGAGGTCAGGTCTCGTGGCCTGAGATAGTTACTTGAGTTTCCCAACAAGTCGACGATAAGGAATTTCTTCTTTTCGTCAGATGCTTGACAATGTTCCTTTCCGAAGTCGGTTCCCCAGGGTTTCAAGCTGATTTTAAGTCCAATATATTCAATTTACAACATTTCCTTAACGTAGGCATTATTTTCAATTAGGTGTACCAAATTATCTCCCTTCTTGACTTCAGTACCCACTATATAATAATTCAACTCGCCAAAATATTATATGTCAAAGTTCTTTCTCAACACTTGTTTTGTGTCAATCATTTCAAACCAATATTATTGTTTTGTCCCGAACTACTCCTTTTAGATGAACAAATAACACGGAACTCGCAAAGAACTTTTGATTGAGATTTTATTGAAGGAAAAGTAAGAATGGACAATGTACAAAAAAATACAAAAAGCAAAACGTAAGACAAAACACCGTCAGAAGTCGAGACGAATCCTAGTCATCAGCTGCGAGCGACAAAAGAAGGGCGCCATGGGGTTAGAGGAGCGGCGGAGATGCTGCTCAGCAATGACGCGATGATGTAGGTAGGTGAACGCTCTTCGGTGAAGCCCGAACATCCTCCCCCGCGGTGAGAATCTCTCACTGATCACCTTGTGGAGAAACAGCAACTCCTCGATCGTCGTCTGCATCAGCGGGCTCTGAGTCAGTTACAAGAGGGCATAGCTTGCGGACTGCCCTTTGGATAATTCCGTGCTGGGTCTTAACGTCTGCTACTCTTGAAATACCATCACTACCTGATTGAAGCGAAATGATTCTACCAAGAGTCCAGTTTAATGGTGGCTGGTTGTCATCAATAATCAGGACGATATCACCAATTGCTGCCTTTGGTCGGTTACGATCTTGCCACTTCGTTCTTGCTTGAATATCTAGCAAGTATTCTTTTTTCCACTGGGACCAGAACAGTTTGAGTAGGTATTGTGCCTTCTGCCATTTTCCTCTAATTGAGCAGCGCTCAGTTATTCCTGGGTCAATGGGTGGAGCTGTAATTGGGCGGAATGCCAAGAAGTGTCCTGGGGTCAGTACTGACAAATCGTTGGGTGAGCATGAAATAGCGCTTAGTGGTCTGGAGTTGAGAACTGCTGAGACTTGAGCAACAAACGATCTGAATACGTCCATATCCAACACATCATTCTTAAGCATCCTACGTAAGAGCTGTTTAGTCGAGCGTACAGCAGCTTCCCACAATCCTCCAAAGTGAGGTGCGCGAGGAGGTATAAAATGCCATTCGATGGAAGATTTGGCTGCTTCAGAAAAAATGAGGTTCTGGTGTTCAGGCGAGTTGATAAGGGATTTTAACCTTGATATCTCATTTGAAGCTCCAAGAAAATTTCTTCCATTGTCACTCCATACAACTGAAGGAAGTCCCCGAAGAGCCACGAACGATTGGAAAGCCAGTAAGAACGATGGAGTACTGAGATCTGTTGCCACTTCTATATGCACAGCCTTTGTAGCAAAGCATATAAAGATGCAAAGGTAACATTCTAGTTTTTTGGAAGATCGTAGCGTGGATGCTTTCACAAGAAATGGTCCTGCGTAATCAACGCCAGTGATGTAGAAGGGAGCAATATCTGTCAGGCGATGTTTTGGTAAATCTCCCATTGGTGGTTCATATGGCCTTGGATTTACTCGAATACATCTGGTACATCCCTGGAGGGTGCGGCGCACAATATTTTTTCCATTAACAATCCAATATCTTCCTCGAATGTTTGCTAGAGTGCCTAGAGGTCCAACATGTAAGGACCATTTGTGTGTCCAACGGATGATCATTTCGGTTGTTGGGTGTCTAGATGGAAGGAGAGCGGGATGTTTGACTGAATACGGGAGTTGAGCATGTGTTAATCGACCTCCAACTCTGAGAACTCCATCAGCGTCAAGGAACAAGTTGAGAGATTTAGTAATCCTCATTTTCGGCCGTTTAGATTGAACATCTGCTATTTCTTCTCGAAGACCTTGTACTTGGGCCCGCTTCACCAATATTTCATCTGCCTGCCGACGCTCACAAGCAGACAAAGGACCCTTCAGTCGTATACCTCGTCTTGCAGTGTTATGAATGAAGCGAAGAGACCATGCCACAACTGCTTGAAGTCGGGGATAGGAGGAGAATCGTTCTTCCAGTTGGATGTCACATTTCAGGGCTAATTGAGTTGCTGCCACAGTTCTAGGAGTTCGTGTTTCAATCCTAACTGCATCATCATTCAAAGCAGGGCGGATTCTCTTGAAGTGCCAGTCTTTAGGATCATTGCTAAGCCATTTAGGACCTGCCCACCACATCTCATAGGCCATCAGCTCAGCAGGTGGTAGCCCTCGAGACGCGCAGTCTGCAGGGTTTTCACTGGAACTGACATGAAACCACTGATGCGCAGGTACAGAGGAAAGAATGTCTGAAACTCTGTTTCCAACAAATACCTTCCAGACTGGTGCAGGGCTTGCTGTGATCCAAGAGAGTGCGATGGTGGAGTCTGAGTACATCAAGATGTGTTGTGGATCAAGGCCAGGAAATTGGGGTGCAGTTTTTTTCACCAAAGAGGCCAGAAGTTGTGCACCACATAGCTCTAAACGAGGCAACGTAACTGGTTTGATGGGTGCCATGCGGGCACGGGCAGAAATGAGCCTTACAACTGATGAAGATCTTGTGACGGACACCAAGTACAAAACAGCGGAGTATGCCTTTTCGGATGCGTCCGCAAATCCCACTAAGTACTGGTTTGTTTGAACAGATGGTATGTGTCGGGGTATTAATAGTTCTGAAAGTCGCGGAAGTTCATGAGCAAGATGACACCAATCTTTTATGATGTGAACAGGAAGGGGATCATCCCAATCATACGAGTTTTGCACTACATCTCGGAAAAGAGCTCGAGCAAAAACAGTGATAGGAATCAACCATCCCAATGGATCAAATATCTTGGCGATCTGGCTTGCCAGCTCTCTCTTGGTTGAAATATTCAGTATCGGAGATGGACTATAATGAAACGTGTCAGAAAGAGGATTCCAACACAACCCTAGAACTTTCAAAACAGAGTCTGGATCATCACCCATAGAAATCGAAGAGTAGGACGAGAGCAAATGTTCTTCTGGAATATTTTCTAACAATTTAGGATCATTCGCAGCCCATTTTCTCAGCTCGAGTTTTCCGAGCGTGAGCAGCGATTGTAATTCAGTTCTAACTAGGAGAGCTGACTCAATTGTGTCCCCTCCACCATTTATGTCGTCAACATAAGTGCGACTTTGCAGTATTTTCGAGGCAGATGGGTGAGAATATTGGTGTTCTGTGGCCAGTTCTTTCAGAACTCGTCCAGCTAAGAAGGGAGCTGAAGCTGTGCCGTAAGTAACTGTTTTCAACCTGAAGTCTTGGACAGGAGAGTTTACGTCAAATCTCCATACTATTCGCAATAGATCACGATCTGATTCTGGATGTTCTATCTGCCGAAACATTTGCCGAATGTCAGCCATAAATACGTAACGATCTTGCCGGAATCTCGTGACAACCTCTCCAATATCTAATTGTAGCCGAGGTCCAGGCAGAAGAATGTCATTGAGTGAAAGACCTGAAGGGGATGTCTGCGAAGCATTGAACACTACTCTTATTTTGCTAGGAGGATCGTCTACTCTGTGGACTGAATGGTGAGGCAAGTAGTATGTTATTTGACCAGGCGTCGGAGGAGGTACGTGTTCCATATGCCCTGATTCCAGATAATCACGCATGAAAGCGCAATATGCTTCCCTTTGTTCTGAATTTTTTCGAAGACGATGTTCTAGTTGGAATAGACGACGCATTGAGATCTGTCTAGTTGGTCGAAGCAGAGTTGGATTTTTTGAGAGGGGGAGACCCACTGAGAACCTCCCATCAGGTAATCGAGAACAGCTTTTCCTGAAACATTCCTCTGCAAGCAATTCATCCGGTGTGTACGGAGACACGTCAGTTACAGCTTCCAGTCGGAACATTTTTTCCAGCAATGATGCATATTCAGGTTCAGGGGTCATAGTGGTACCGACAGATGGTTGGAAAGATTTTGTTATACCTGAGTTGGTTGTTAAATGGACAATTCGACCTTTTGGGCAGGAAGATGAACCATGTAGTTTAGCATAGAACACACTAGATTTGAGAGTGGCTTCTTCGACTGTCAATATCTCTGTACATTGTGGGACCATTTTAGTTGAGATTTGTGTACTGAACCGAAAACCAGGACCTGAAACACGTTGATTTTTTGGAGATTGGAATTTATTTACTTTCATAGGAGGTGTATGAGGCGAAGATGAAAGCTCAAAATCTGTATAGGAAATCCCTTTCTCGGATTGGTTTGTACTAGCTTTACTACTGTTATTCTCAAAATACCCTGCAGGTGTGCTACTGTCTTTTGATGCGAAAATCTTAACCTCTGGTGAAAATGTGATTCTCTTTGGGTTATGAGGTGAGAATGACCCCGATATTAGCCATCCTAAAGTTGTGCTGTGTGCAACTGGTGATAAGTGGGTTGAACTTAGAGTACGTCCTGTGCTTACTTGATCAAGAACACCAGAGGCTAATATGAGGTCCACAGAGCTTGGAACATGGAAATTTGGATCAGCTAGAGTAAGTACGTCAAGATGAGGCCATCTATTTCTTGGTAGGTGGTGTGATGGGAGATGCATTGTGGTTTGAGATAGTACACGGAATTCAAGTTTGATGTGGTGATGGCCAGGTTGCCTGATGTAAGCGTTTGTTACACCTATGACTTTAATACTCGGGGATCCACCTACCCCATTGATGAAACCGTCAGTCTTCTTCAATTCACGTCCACATTTTTCTGCACAAGACATGGAAATTATGTTGGTTTCACTCCCCGTATCAAAAATGGCTCTTGCACGGTGCCATTGGTTGGATGAAGGGCCAATGTCAACTACAGCTGTCGGAATGATATAAGAGTTGGATGGAATAGACATTGAGGATTTAATAGGGAGCCCTTGCACTAGGGAAGAGACACCGTGGCAGCCACTAATTCAATATGGAAGTTGGGAGGTTGAACTTTTGAACTCAACTGAATGATCAGCAGCACGTTCAGTAGTTGGGATAGTTCGCAATTGAGACACAGAATCGGTACAACATTCATCAGCTTCTGGAGAGTCGGACCATCTAGGCTGGAAAGCATCACGGACTCGAGGAGCTGACTTCGTAGAAGTATAGGTTACTGATGAAAAACTTCTACGATTATTCGAAAGATTGTTAGGTGAAGGGGATCGAGATTGTTGCTTGAATGATCTGAGAGGTGACTGAGATTCGGAAAACTCATGTAAAAGACTATGATGTTTATTTGAACAAGATTTACACATACGAGAGGATGTGCATTGGTCGACGGAATGCTTTGAGGAGAAACAGTTCAGACACAACTTGTTTTCGTTCACAAAAAGTAATCGATCTGATCTGGACAAAGTCTTGAAATGCTGGCAATGATATAAGAAATGAGATTGTTCGCAATAGAAGCAAGTAATGTCTTCTTGATTCCCGTTAAAAACTCGATTAGTACTGGTTGTGTGATTGACTTGGAATCGTCTTATGGGAGATTTGTTAGGACTTCCCTGAGATGGTTTACCTTCCTGGCCGTGGAAGTGTTTTTGAAGTTTTGGGTACTTTTCATTCGATCGGGCTTGGATTATTTCTGTCTTCTTATTCAAATAATTTAGTAACTGTTTCATCGTGGGTAGAGTATCTTGTTCTGAAATCACCTTCTCGTGGAAATCATCACGAATATCTTGGGGTAGTTTACTGAACGTGTCGTGGAAACGAGTAAAATCCAGAGGATCTGTCAGGGCTAAATGATCTATAGCAGTGTAGATTGTTGAGGTTTCATTAACAAATTTCTCCATAGAATGAAGGTTAACATGAGTCAAACGAGTGATTGCTTGTGCCCTATCATGAAGGGTAGAAACTGTTAGGAACAAGTTGGTGTATTTTTTAACCAACGCGACATAGCATTTGTTGTAGTCCAAAGCAGAAGACCCTAGATTCTCAATAAGTTGGTAAGGTATCCCAACTAATTTCGAACGAAGAGATGCCATTTTTTTCTGAATTGGTATGCCCCGATCATGTACCGCTTCATTGTATGCTTGAATGAACTCAGGAAATCTAGTAATATCACCTGAGAATATCGGTACAGTGGAAATTAGAAGAGCGTGCAACTTTAGCTCTTGGTTCAATTTGTGTGCGGAATCATGCTCAATGGCATTAGCACCATGATTTCGTCCACCGAAATTGCCATGATCAGGGAGAGTGGTGTTGATTTTAAGATGTGGGAAAATGTACTCTCTGTAAGCTTCTTGTACCTTCATTACAATATCTGTGGCACGATCGGACCACTTTATTTGATCAATATCTGAATTTAAATTAAAAATTTGATCGTAAATTTCGTGGGTTCCTCTGTCCATAATTGTACGGTATTCAAGTTCAAAATTTGCGATCCGAACCGAAGCTTTGGGGTCGGATGGATCAAAACTTGCAAAACGCAAAATAACGGATTCATACTCGGAAAAAACTTGAAGTATTTTCCGTAAATGCTCACGGTCAGAATGACCTGTACTATCATGATTATTTATTTTCAATTGTTCTGCATCTAATGAGGTGCGTACGAATTTTTGTTCGACGCCATAATGCAATTTGGAAGATTTAGGCTTGGTTCCTGTAGGTTTGTAATGTACATCTGAATCTTCTCCCTGATCACCCCCGGCATTATCTGATTCATCATCAAAATCTATTTGTTTAGGAGTAGTAAAAGGAACAGACTCACGGGACATTCTGCGGTTCTTGTTCTTCCGACGAGTATTAACCATGATTCGAACCAGGTTTCAATGTTCACAACTGATGAGAAAACTCTCGGAATTCTAACTCGACGAATTTTCTACCATATCCGGGTCACGGCACCAATGTTTTGTCCCGAACTACTCCTTTTAGATGAACAAATAACACGGAACTCGCAAAGAACTTTTGATTGAGATTTTATTGAAGGAAAAGTAAGAATGGACAATGTACAAAAAAATACAAAAAGCAAAACGTAAGACAAAACACCGTCAGAAGTCGAGACGAATCCTAGTCATCAGCTGCGAGCGACAAAAGAAGGGCGCCATGGGGTTAGAGGAGCGGCGGAGATGCTGCTCAGCAATGACGCGATGATGTAGGTAGGTGAACGCTCTTCGGTGAAGCCCGAACAATTATTCTTACATTTTCATTACTTCTTTGGTTGTACATATAGTGTTCTTAATGTTTGCATTTGTTCATACCACCTTCCAGTGACTGGTATCCAATTCTGGTTTATTTTTTTCAATAATGAACCATTGGAATCCAGCAAAAAAAACAATTTCAAGCCCCTTCAAAATTTGATGTTTTACGTTCCAAGGTACGGAGAATCCAAAAATTGAATAAAAAATTGTCCGTTCGTCCGCCATACGCCGTACAAGGCACTTTGCTTAGCAACCATGAACCTGTTTGATTAAAATTTGGCATATGGGCTCCATTTGGTGTCTAGTTGTGTTGCAAAGCTTTAGGTTGATGCCAGTCACTTTTAAGGGGTGAAAATTAAGGGTTGACATTTTCAAGAGTGCCCTAGCTTGAAAACCCTCGAAGTAAAGGGGTTATGTTTTCACCAATTTGAAATAGTATCGAATTTTTAAACATTTTAGAGACCATCTGGAGCTTTGTAGGACAAACCGTTCGCTCCCTATGAGTACCTACTTAAGGATCGGACTTATCAAAAATCAGTCCCGAGTGTGAACCACCAGACAGGTCTAATCTCCGTTGAGTTGACAAATAAAAAAATAGAAATGACCAATGTGACCACCCATTCCTCGTTCAGCCGGCAGACAACCTATGTTCCGAAGCACTGGATGTTATTTACCAGCTAGAAGTAGTTAGATTACAGTGAGATTACAATGAGTAGAGCAAAGGAACTTCATCTATCATCCAAGAAGTCGCTTAATTTGACTAAGTTTATAAGACCTGCAGGAGGTTCCCTCTTCTTTTACTTCGGAGCCTTTGATTTACACTTAGTGCTTTGCAAAAGCCCCTGGGTGAACCCGTATTTCTACGCTCAACTTCAACTAAAAAGTTTTATGGACCACAGAAACAAACCCAATGAAGAGAGAGCTATTGTGAGCACCAGGAACCTTGTAATATCCTAGATTATGATCCTCCCTATAAAAACTCTCTTCATTATGAACTTGAAAGACAATAATGAATAAATACGGTGAAAAGTGATGAGGATAAGATTAATATGTAAAAAACGCATTCTTATTGTTTTACCGATGAAAAGGAGCATAAGAAACGAATGAATAACTATCTCGAAAGATTATTAGAAGATTTATTTCAAGTTATTTCATACATTCTTCTTAGGCTAATGTCACAAGAACGATGTTCTTCACGCACGTACCTTCCCCACTCCGTCCAAGCATTGTGTCAAGAATTTCGATACTCGCCCTCCAATCTGAGTTGAGTTTCTGTCGAGTGAAGTGAACAGTAAAAGTGGTCGTCCAAGTAGTAGTGTATACTATTAAATAGTATACACAAATTTTGTGGAAGCGCAAGAAAGAATAGGAAAAACGCTGCAAATCATTACACAAAGGTTTAATATTTTTAGTAAGGTTCGTACGTTCTTAACGGCCGAAACGAAGATTCTTTATTCTTCATAGATCAGTCGCCTGCAAAGAACACAGCTTTGCCATTATCACTATTTACCAATCATATTTTCGCTTCACTATCAAGTTTATTTTGAAGGAATAATCGCTTCAAGCTCAATTCGAAGAAATATGGAGTTTTGGTTGGCTTTTGGTTGGGTTTCGAGTTTGGTTTTGGCTTCAAACTCAAAGAAACGAACGACGATAGCATTTTGGTCAGATAACATTTTAATGGAGATTAGACCTCTTTTGAGATTCACGCTTGTGTTTCTGATTTATTTTAAGTCGACCCCTCAAGTTTTCATACTTACTGCATTAAACTGCATAGATTACCCAGCGTACCTCAACAAATAGGGGTTCCAAAAATTGCTTAAAAAACAGTTCTTTTTTCCGGCTCCTGGTTAATTGAATATTAACCCATTGTAATGTTAATCCATTGGAAAGAGTACTAAGGGTTGTATGATGTGCGCTGCCATCCGTGGGCACCTCATTCCTTCACCGTTCTCAAAAGTGTTAGCTATTCATACTGCGATTGTAACTAGGTATACTAATTATATTCTTATAGAGCGCTTATGCTCCTAGATCTACTTATCTGTATGTATTGTATAGTCTCTTTTCTCGAGCGTAGGGGCAATAATGTGCCTTGTGCGTATCGAAAATTTCCAAAAAATGGTACCTATGGGTTTCTTTTGTTAAAAAAAAAGACCAATTTATCGAGCGGCTGGCTGTTTTTTCTGCTTCTTTAATATTTAATTTTCAAAAAATGAAACCAATAAATTAATACGAAAATGGCAGAAATGCTCAACCAAGTTGAAATTACAAAAAATTACGAAAAGGACAAGTGGCCCACGCTTACGTTTGGGGGAGTTCACGAGAACTTGTGAACTCCAAAATGATTTAGTGCGCGAAAAGTCCTGAATCCAGCAGTTTCCTGGTGACTCCAAGGTGGTGTCCTGTCCAAGTACAAGAAAAAAGGTAGACAGGAATTTGGGAACACTTTTGGTTTAAGTTCTGGTGGAGGCGGCGTGACGTGGCCGAGTTTACCTCACACGGGCAACGACTGATCACTCTACTCTCGAGATGGCCGGCCTGGGTTCACCTCCCTTCCCCTTTCTCACTGCCAGTATGAACTTGTAGGGTCCGATGAAATGAGGACTCTACAGTATGAAACTGGTTAACCCATTTTCTGGATTTATCACACTACTGTTCTTGAGGTGCAACATTATGCTACTAATCCTTAGAATCCTTCTCAGGACAATGACGAAGGTTTGAAAACAATGTGCGAATTGATAAATGATTCATTTAAATTGACAACAATTTAATTTCTACAATTTTTAACTGGAGGACGTTATTGTTGATGGAAACATTACGATGTCACAGTTTGCCCATGTAAGTTTGAGAACAAATTAATCAGTCGACTCGGTATTATTGTACATTATTGAAACTGACAATTCAAATCTAGATTGAAATAATAATGCATTTCAACGGTTAATTAAAGCACCTCGTAGTTTTAACAGCAGTGAATTGCATATAGAACTTATTAAGAGGAACGTGACGGCAATGATCCCAGATCCATTCGAAACCTGTTCCACGCTGGTTCTCATATTCTCGACTTCAGTAGGTACGCTTCCAATTTTCTCCTTTCGGAATAAAAGTGAGAAAATGGTATCGGTGGCGGTGCGAACAATAACGTTGGCAGGGGTACCCCACACGCTCACAATAGCTTCGGTTCCATACAAGTTGCTACACATACACATATACTGAAACCGCCTATAGGGTCTTTTTACAGACTCAATTTCCCCCGCATCCCCTCGACGTACGAGATTTTTATCCGGCGGCTTAACTAGATGAGTTCGGTCGCTGATGAAATGATGATCAACAAACTCGAAACGGATTGTGCCGTTCTGAACTTGGTTCTGCGCTTATTCCCAACCTACGCGACCAAACGTAAGTTGCCATCAGACTCCTATTGAACATGTGACAAGATATTCGAACTTACCTAACAAATCTAAAATGTTGTAAAAAATTAGAAAAGTTGAACATCAAAATTTTCAGTCCGATATTTACTATTTCAGGCGTTTCGGTCGTCAATTATTGATTTAATAATTGTCAGCATCATTCAGCGTGAGTTGTAGTTGAGATCATGAGATAAATAAAACGTTCAAAACTGTTGATACAAAACCCTAAAATGTTACACTTCGGAGCAGGTCCGTCGTTGGTACAATAAAAAAAGACGTTTTGGTACTTTTCGAAGAAAAACCCCGAGAAATGCCACTTTACGAAAACAAATTAGCTTCACGACCAGTTGGGATGCTGGACTCCTCTTCATTTCCACAAACCCCAATTGGACCATTGTGTCACTAAAGTCACCGAAAACATCTTGGGCTGTCCCAAGGTGTCACCACATTAACTGTGGATGGAGCTAAATTTTATTTCACCACATAAATGGATAGAGCTAAATTTTTTGAACCATCTTTTGCAAGTTATTAAAAGTTAAAAAAGTCTATCAAGTGTGTGTGGCACATAGCTTCCTCGTATCCATAACCCGATTGTATAGATGATAAGATGAATGGTAGTTGATCTCAAAACATCAATCTCTAAATACCTTGCACTACCCTCATAGGGGACCATCTATACGCCAACCCGCAAAATCCCTGAAAATGCCATCGAAATCGGATGAGGAATGTGTAAGTTATGGCTGAGGCAAGTATTTCACGTTTGCTCATGCGCAGCGGCTACTATCAGTCCGGGAGCGATGATTTTCATTGGAAACCCACGCCAACCTACACGATCCCTGAAAATTTCATAGAAATCGAATGGGAATTGTAGAAGTTATGACTGTGGCGAGGATTTCATGACAGACACAGAGAAAGACAGACAGACAGACACGGAACCAAAATTGTTAAGGAAGGTCTGAAACGTGAAACGCGAAAGGGAATTTTAATTTTGGAGAACTTTTTTTTCAACTTTGAAAAGTCAAGACAAAGCTTCCGCTACCGTGGTAGACTCGGAAGCAAAATAGTATTAAGACAAATATTTTGAAATGTTTTTCATTGATTTCTTTTGAAACCCTAGAGGGTTAACCCTAGAGAGGGTACACTTCTGACCTGGTGCGTTGTTGGGAAGAATAGATAAAATTACGTTTACTCATGCGTATTAATAACGCGCGAAAATTTACATGATATATATTATTATTTCACTACCTAAGTATGACGCGTATAATTATGCAGGAGGAGCTGTCACATTGTTACACAGTACGCTGAGCACGTTCCCTCGTCACGCATCACAGCACTACTAGTCCTCCTAGGCACTGTTGAGGGCAAAGTCTTTAAACGTTCCAGCGTTAAATGATGAATTCTGAGTCATTTTAATATTTAGGAAATCATGGTTTTCGTATTTCCTTTGTTGATTTTGTTTTTACTTTGTTTATCGGTTGTTTTCAAGTTTTAAAAAAGATTCGAAAGGTTGAGCAGTTGGCTGCAACGTGAACCACAATATTTTGAGCTCCATTGGCTCAAAACAGGTTGACAGCTGAACTACAAACAGAAATTTTTGGCCTACTTCCGTCTGTCAGAGTTTGATGACGATTCACTCTCGTGTTCATGCTTCTTTATTCGTTGCAACTTCATGTCTTCATAGTGAGCGAACAGTTAGTTCTACTCGGAACTCTGGTTGGTCTGGTTGTGAGACCAGGTTTGGTCTGGTTGGTTTGGTTGTGAGACGAGGTTGGTCTGGTTGTGAGACCAGGTTTGCCGTTCCGCTACTAGCCCGCTGGGCTCTAATGGGTTAACCCATTAGAGCCCAGCGGGCTAGTAGCGGAACGGCAAACCTGGTCTCACAATTCTCCCAATTCTTGGTGTAATTTTGATTGTATTGTTTACTTTTTGGTCTTACAAGCTACCTAGATTCCCTACTATGTTAGGAGTGCATTCAGTTTGAATGAATCAGTTGCTCAGTGTGGTTTATTCAGTCGCCAAGATGAGTGACAATCTGGTCGTTGATGGGCTGCGGCATTTATTGCCATAAGTGCTTCAAATTTTTATTTTGACGGTATTTCTTTGCATAGCTTTAGATTATGGTTGTTACCCAACGAGAACAGTTCATAACTGAGTAAGTATCCCGTAGTAGCTCCGTGAAAAACTGAGCTGTATCATGGTGTTCCCAAATTAGCCCTCTGGGCACTTGGCGACAGACATTATTTCGTTCATTATTACCATCTGATGATTTTTACCATCTTATAATTTCTTATATTTCATTGTTTGTAGACCGGAGTGAACCTCCAAGATGCGATCAACCCTTCGTTGGGGAATAATGAAGTATATGAACCAAACTCACTTGAAATAAATTCAAAACATCCGCCAATTTCTGTTGAAGAATTTAAATGTTTTGTGGATATTTCAATCCTCAGGGATTTATTATTCTCCCTCAAAACCCCTTTTACTAAGAACAATTGCCGGACAAGTGCACGCTGCTTGCCACGTTGGCATAAGAAACAAGAAATGGTGATATTTTCCTTGGGGATAGATGCATCTACCCAAAAAGGGTGGATATTGCCATAGAAGATGTGGAATATCAACTCCACTCTTACCAGCTCTTTCCATATGTTCTAATTTAACCAGTTGGCATATTTCTCGATTTTTAAATTTCATTGAAATATTAAAAACTTTAATTTTGCAAGTGTAAGAGAAAATTGTGTTCTCCTTTCATATAATTTTGAGTAGCACAAACCAGTAACAGAAAATCTCTAAAAATAGGCATTTTGAAGTATTCTGTCATAGGGAAAAAGTTTTATAGGTACGAGTTTTCGAAAGAATAGTTCTAAAGTTTCTCAATTACAGTTCAGATGGAATTGGCCCAGACGTTTTTGGTAGGCTATGTTGTCGCCCGGAAACATCCAGTGACTTCTGGAAGACCTATTTCTACATCTAGGGTCAGCGATGCAATGATAATATAGACCACCACATTTTTTTTTACAGAGGGGAAGAAAATGAAGAGATACGCAGGAATAAACTGCACTGCTTGATTATGCGCCATGTGTGCAAGATGTTCAAGCAGGGAATGTGCATTGACTATTTCGATACATTCCACTCAAAATTTTTGAGATGATATTTTAGTTGCCCAGTTTTTTTAATTTATTCGACAAAATTTACGGTTTTCAACTTTTTTGACGATTGTTTGGTTTTACATACTTCAATAAACTGTTAAAAATGATCGTTCATGACTGCTAGGGCTGAGTGCCCAGAGGGCTAATTTGGGCACACCCCTTCATACTACCTTTTCGCACGCCGAAATTTTTAATATTATTTTTCCAGTGCTTCTAGACGTAATATGAGGTATCTTACCAAGTTTCACCAGAAATTTTAGAAAAAAATAATTACGGTCACTAATGGGTTAAATTCTAAAAATCCAATACTATTCTGAATTTATGTAAAATCAATTACTTTGTACTAGACATTCTTGGAAAACGGAAGAGGGCCGCGGACGGGCGAAAATTAACTCAATTTTCTTACTAGAATACAATGGTAATTGTAATTTTGTTTTTGATACATTATCATTTAACTTCTAGGTAAGAATAAAACTTCTACATTAAATTAAACTACATTGAACTACTAGGTAAGAACTATGGACACCATGTTTAGTGGAAATCATTTTTCATATGAAAAACTTAGTTTGGAATGGCTATTTCTTGTGGGATCTATTTTTTAAGAGTTAATTTGAAGCAATGAGATTAGAATAAAAAAAATGCTGACTAGGTTTTTAAATATTTTCGTTTCACTTACAGGCAATTTGTGGATCCAGGTTCTTCAAGTGACTTCTCTTTTTACTATACCACTGGGGAAAAAGACCGTCTGTTCCTGAGCTCTGAATAAAGGGCGGAAACCCATTACCCGGTGAACCGCATAATGACAAACTGGTAGAGAGAGCATCAGAGAGTAAAAAAAACTACGACCGTAGGTTGGTCGACTACAAACTTCCATCTTTTCGAACGCCACGTTTTTGTCAAAGTCGTCAAGTTTTCACATTCCCTCTAATGAATTCATACCTTGGTTCTTGGTATTGTGATTCCTACTTTATGGTTTCTTATTTTTTTTTAATTCATTGAGCTGATGATGCCATTCGGAAGGGGATACAGCTTCCTTGTAAAGATGATACTTTGGGATAAATACTTACCGGAAGAGTAACTTATCTGCTTCAAACTTAGATGCTCGCTACCGTAGAAAAAGTTGAGATACAGTCCTTCCTATCTGGTCGCAACTACTGTAGTTTCACCTTCCGAGCGAAATTTTATGGAAGTTGTGACGATCAAAAGTGACAGAACTTAGTGTTCACGAGCTCTGTTTTAGTTTTTTGGAACTCTGCGTACATTTACTTCACAATATCCAAAAAAGTGCCTTTAGAGAATAGTTTTATCATCCTTCTACAATGAAACATTTAGATTCACAAACACACGAAGAATGAACAAGTAAGATAATTTCGTACATAAATATTTAGATACTGAAACAAGCTCATTGTGGCAAGTTCGTAGTTTCAGATTATGTGATTAAGACCACAACACCTTCGAGTTCAAACTAAGGTTCAAATGAACTGGGAGGCAAGTGCTGGAAACTTGGAAGGAGTGTATAGGGAGTTGATGATGTTCGTTACAATAAGCCGATTTATACTTTACTCACGCTCCACCACGGTAATGACTGGGAGAAGGAGAGGTCAAAATTTCTCTAGCCTTCGTTAACTAAGGTGAGACACGGCACCAATCAAGGCACTGGTATTTGTAGTAGGTTACCCTCATTAGAATTCTCGTAACAATGTTCCATTCAAAATTGCGTAGAGCTTGAGATAAGTAACATACATGAATGTGTTGTTGTTTTATTTATATTTTTGCTTTTGGTTTATTATTGTCAATTACGAAATAAAGAAATAGTTAACAAAAACAGTCAACCCAATTAAAATTCCGATGTAGCTACCACAACAGATTCCACTGTAGCTACCTACAACAGTAGTTGTTGGTTGTAACTAGCGTAGTTACTAAGAGTTTGATAAGTTTGACACAAACAATAAAACGCTGCAAATCATTACCCAAAGGTTTAATATTTTCTGTATAGATGACCCTTCTGTATAGATCACTGGTTCTCCATCAATAGCACCTACCACCATCTGTATTCTCCCTTGACCTTCCCTCTCAAATTTCAGCTGCCTGCGTTCAATAGGATTGAAAATGGCTTTGGAGCTCACTCAGCTGATCAGTGATCTGAATAGTGAAGAAGATCTTCTCGAATGCTGGGGACAACTGGAAGAGTACCTACCAACATTGTTTCACCTACCAACATTTTTGTACCTACCAACTGTTAGTAGGTACTACCTACCACACCATAATGCATTCACACCTTCACAATCACGTTTATTAGAAAGAACTAAACGCTTCACAGTCGATTCGAAAAATAGAAAGCTTCATATGGAAATTTGATTACTGGTTACGCAGCAGGCAAAACTATATACAAATCGAAGAAATGAACAGCGATCGCATTTTAGTAACATGAAATTTGAACGGAGATTAGACCTCTTTTGCGATTCACACTCATGATTCTGTTTTATCGAAGGAAAACCCTTAAGTACTCGTAGGGATCAAACAGGTAAAAAAATTCACTTCAAAAAATTCACTATTTGTTCGGTAATGGTGCTTCACACTGTACTCCATCACATTTTCATACACGTAGATACTGTAGGCGAATTACGCTACATAAAATACGAATATAGAAAAATACTAATTAGAGTTATATTCGCACAAAATAAATACGAGACGGAAACATACGGAATAGGATTCGGAATGATACAATAATTAAATTCAAGTTTTTCTTCCCCGAGAGCCACGTCATCTCGTTGCCATGGAACTCCCTAAACCAATCTTCGATTGTTAATCGCCACATTACCCCCTCCCTAACGGAGTGACAAATCTTGCCGGTAGGCGTACTGAGCGGCCACATCGCGTCTTGGCATTTTCAGCAGGTGGTGCCGTGGCTGGTGCAGTACCCGACGAAGCCTGGGATGATGGACTTGGAGTTGGCTGGGCAATCAGAGCAGGAACCGGATCTGCTACATGAGACACACCAAAGTCAGACTCATGTAGGAAGAAGGCTGGCTTCAACCGATCCAGTGAGACAGTGTCTTGCCTGCCGTTGAGATCCAGGGTGTAGTACTTGGGATTTCTCTTGACTACCCTGAAAGGACCGTCGTATGGTCGCTGGAGTGGTTTCTTGACACTGTCCACCCGAACAAAGACGTGACTGGCCTTTTCTAGTTCAGGATGAACAAAAATCTTCCGTGTGTCAGCTCGGGCGCACTCTACAGGACGATACTTCTGGCAAGTTTCTCTTAAACGCTGCACAAAGTCACCATAGTCGAGTGTGGTCTGTTGACTCGTCACCAGCTCACCAGGAAGACGTAGTGGTTGACCATACAACAGTTCAGCAGGACTGTATCCGTGTTCTGGAACAACACTGTGAAGGCCTAGAAGAACTATCGGTAAAGTCTCCACCCAATTGCTTGATGCATGGCACTTGAGAGCTGCCTTCATTGACCGATGCCATCTCTCTACTTTCCCATTGGCCTGGGGATGGTAGGCTGTTGTTCTGAAGTGACGTATTCCTAATGCTTGATTGAGGTGTCCAAACAAGTCAGAAGTAAACTGTCGTCCTCGATCAGTTGTCAGAGACTCTGGAACGCCAAAACGAGAAATCCAGGTGGCTAGGAATGTAACAGCAACAGTTTCGGCATTGATGTCAGCAATAGGAGTGGCCTCAGCCCATGAAGTAAATCTGTCGATCATTGTCAGTATATATCGCTGGCCTTTACACTCTGGAAGTGGACCAACAATGTCCAGATTCACGTGCTGCAAACGATCACCGCCGCCAGAAAAAGACGAAAGTGGAGCTCGTGTATGCCGACCAATCTTGGAACGCTGACAATCAAGACATGTTTTGGCCCACAGACGAACATCCTTGTCAATAGAAGGCCAGACAAATCGATCCTTGACTAAACGAGCAGATCTTTTTGGAGAGGGGTGTGAAATGTTGTGGATCAGGCGGAATACTTGCATCCGCATCACTTCAGGTACAAATGGACGTTGTCCTTCATCACAATACAGAGAAATGCCCAAACCAGGAATGGGTACCTTTGACAATATCAATGAGAATTTGGCTGGTTGTGCCAAAATATCCTGCAAAGAAATATCCGTTTCCTGGTGCTTAGCTAGGTCTGCAAAGTCCAATACAGTGATGGCATCCAATCGGGAAAAGTAGTCAGCAACGACGTTATCTGAGCCTGAGATGTGACGCACATCAGTAGTGAACTGGGATATGTAATCCAGGTATCGGAACTGACGAGGAGTGGCCTTCTCAGGGTGCTGGCAGAATGCGTACACCAATGGTTTATGATCAGTGTAGACTGTGACTCGCTGACCCTCTACCATATATCGAAAATGTTTAATTGCCAGATACATTGACAACAGCTCTCTGTCATATGTGCTGTACCGACATTGCGTTTTGTCCAACTTCTTTGAAAAGAAAGCGAGTGGGCGAGCAGAACCTTCATGAATCTGTTGCAAAGCAGCACCAACAGCTGTGTCCGACGCATCAACGAGAAGCAGTAGGGGCTTATCAGGTAGTGGATGAGATAACATAGTCGACCTGGCAAGACTTTCTATGCATCGGTCATATGCAGTTGTTAACTCATCAGTCCACATGATTGTAGTGTCCTCGCCACGATGGTTTTTTAAAAGATCCAGCAATGGTGTTTCGAGAGCAGCAGCCTGTTTCATGAATCTGCGGTAAAAATTTATTGCTCCAAGAAAATGTCGGAGAGCGCGGATGGTTTTGGGTTTCTCAGCTTCAGTCAAAGCAGCAACACGCTCAGGAAGAGGACTCGTACCTTTGGCTGTGATCTTGTAGCCCAAAAAGTTGATCTCCTCAACACCAAAAACACATTTACCAGGATTCACTGAGATACCATACTGCTGGAAACAGCTTAAGACAACACGGACATGATTTTTGTGTTCCTCCATGGACGTGGATGCCACCAGGACATCATCAATGTAGTAGAAAACGTAGTCCAGATCGCCAAGGATCTCGTCCATGAAGCGTTGGAACGTTTGAGCAGCATTGACCAAACCAAAGGTCATAGTTGGGAATTCAAAAAGTCCAAACGGTGTCGTAATAGCGGTCTTCTCGATATCCTCAGGATTTACAGGAATCTGATTATACGCCCGGGTCAGGTCCATTTTGGAGAAAACGATCTTGCCTGTAAGATTAGCTGAAAAGTCATGAATATGGCGCATGGGGTAGCGATCTGGTTTTGTAATCGCATTGAGACGGCGATAATCTCCACAGGGGCGCCAGCTACCATCTGGCTTCTTCACCAAATGAAGTGGGCTAGCCCAGTTGGATTCCGAAGGGCGGCATATTCCCAACTCCAACATCGCCTGAAATTCATCCTTAGCAGCTTTCAATTTATCTGGTGGCAGACGTCGAAAACGGAAATGGACTGGAGGTCCCGTTGTTTGAATTGCATGAGTAGTCCTGTGCTGAAGAGTCTCACGTGGGAAGACTGGGGGTCTAGTCACATCTGGGAAATCCTTTAGCAAGTTGGCAAAATTACTTGAATGGTCAATTGTAAGCACCACTGGATCTGGAACATGAGACAGCGTTGTAACGACAGATAACTGAGTATGGCCATCAACAAGTCTACGCTGGCACAGATCAACAATGAGGTTATGGTACTTGAGAAAATCAGCACCGATTATTGGGTGAGTCACATTTGTCAAAATAAACGACCACTTGTAAGGACGACGGAGGCCAAGGTTCAAATTAATAAATCTCTCACCATAAGTGGGTAATGGCTGACCACTAGCAGTAAAAAGTGTAAATTTAGATTGACCGTTCCTTTTGTCTTCAGCAGTCGCTGGAATCACTGACACATCGGCACCAGTATCGATAAGGTATTGAGTTTTAGAGGTGACATCAGTAACAAACAGGCGGCTTGATATAACCCGACCACATTCCGCCACTCGTGGGAGGGTTGTTAGTTTTCCTTCCACTGACAAGGCTTCCCTCCTTTGAGAGGCTTGCAACGGCTTGCACGCTCAGCAAAAGTACGGTGGAACCAACAAAACTTGTGCTCCACTTCCGGGGTATCACTCGTACTGGATGTAACAGCACCTCGAGAGACAGATCTGTTGTTGCCACGTCCCCTAGACTGAGAACGGGCACGAGAACGAGAATCACGTTCCATGTTATCAATCCTAGAGACAATAGCCTCCAAGGCTGAAGTTAGCCGCGAAATCTCACTGACTGCAGGAGTGCTAGACGTACTGACGACAGCTGCAGGAACGCTTACATCCATGATCTTATCAGCTAAGTTCGAAAGACCATTTAGATCACTGTCACTAACAGCTAGTACTGACCGAACATGAGTTGGGAGTCGCTGTAACCACAGAGATTTCACAACGTCATCCCCTACACGACTTTGCGCCAAATCCTTCATCGATCTGAGCAGTTGAGACGGGCGTTTGTCACCTAACTCGACTGTAATCAACAATTTCTGGAGTTTCTGGTCTTCTGAATCCGCAAAAACGCTAATCAGTTTGGCTTTGAGTGCGTCATATTTACCTTCAGCAGGAGGTTCATTAATAATGTCACTTACTTGTTCCATTACATCTTCATCAAGCTGACCCACAACATTATTGAATTTGGTCAAGTCCTGAGTTGTACCACTTAGCTGAAAATTGGCTTCAACTCGTTTAAACCAAAGATCAGGACGTTTACGCCAAAACGGAGGTAGTTTATTGCTTACCCGACTTATGCTGGGCTGGGCGGGATCGTGAGAATTACCTGGTTCGTCCGGCATGATCGTAAAAAAATCCTTTTCAAAAATTCCGCGATGAATCGGGCGAAAACTAAAGTGAAAATGTCACGAAACACAACCGAATTTCCGTCACTCGTCGATAAAACTTCGGAGGTCACCACTTATGTAGGCGAATTACGCTACATAAAATACGAATATAGAAAAATACTAATTAGAGTTATATTCGCACAAAATAAATACGAGACGGAAACATACGGAATAGGATTCGGAATGATACAATAATTAAATTCAAGTTTTTCTTCCCCGAGAGCCACGTCATCTCGTTGCCATGGAACTCCCTAAACCAATCTTCGATTGTTAATCGCCACAATACTAAATTTTCGCGATGTAAATAAATTTCGCCATCTCGGAGAAAAGGAAGGAGATCTCGATTGGATACACGTATTTTGAAAAGAAGGAGGAACTCTCAGGAGAAGAAAATATGCTGTTGTGGCGAGGTCGTCTAGTGACCTCAAGAGGGTTAAGACCGCATGTTTTGAACACTTTACACGAAGGCCATCCTGGAATCACCAGAATGAGGGCCGTAGCACGATGTCCTGTTTATTGACCGAACATGGACAAAGACATTGAGACTCATATTAAAAGCTGCACATTCTATCAAGCAACGCGTCCTGTATAAATCGAGATACCGCTGTACTCATGGACGGTGCCAGCAGAACTCTAGACTAGGGTGCATGTGGATTTTTGTGGACCGTTCGAGGAGAAAATGTGGTTCCTAATAGTGGACGCCACATCTAAGTGGTTAGAGGTGTTCCGAATGGAGCACCACTGAGAAAACAATTAGGCATCTAAGGGAAGTGTTTCCAAGGTTCGGGCTACCAAGAAGTTTGGTGTCTGACAATGGACCGCAGTTCAGTGGTCGCAAATTCAGGGAGTGTCGTAAAAGCACATCACATTTTGCGATATCACGCACTTCAGGTCTACGCCGTATCATCCGAAGATGAATGGACTAGCGGAAGCGGAGAGGGAGGTTCGTACATTCAAACCAAGAATGAAAGCTCTAGAGTCAGTGAGAGGCTGCAATTGTTTTTGATGATACCGCACTACACCTCAAAGGACGACAGGAAGAACGCCAGCGGAGATGATGTTAGGTCGGAAGATCAAGACGAGGCTCGAACTAATGAAACCAAGCACAGAAGGTCACATGAGTACGGCATTGGTGAAGCAGAAGTTGAGTCATGAAAGGAAGTCGAGGTTCAGGGAGTTCGACGAGCATCAGGGGGTCTGGGTGCAGAACCCAATTGGAAAAGGTTTCACGGAAGAGAAGATAGTGAAGAGACTGGGGCTTTATTCGTACTTGGTGGACCTGAACGGAGTGCAGAGGGAAGAGAAACACGCTGATCAGCTAGATACGTCATTGACCAACATCTGAGGAGTGAAGGGGAGAAGATGTAGCGACTTAGAGTAGTTGTTAGTTGTAACTAGCGTAGTTAGTAAGAGCCAGTTTGATATAAACAAAAAAATTCAATATTCGTTTGGTAGTGGTGCTTTACACTTTATTCCATTATATTATTACACACTTAGATATTACATTCCACTACCCAACCTTGATGGCAAACATGACCACCCTACCATAATAAATAAGAGATTCCTAACTAATTGATCACTTGAAATATTGTTTGGTCTTGGAAATCAATGAACTATTCAACAAGGTTACGTATGTTCCTAAATTATCATCGTCACCTTGGATTCTTGAATAATAATCAGACGTATTTTATATAAAGTGAGTGAAACAACATACTAAAATCCGTGAACCGTAAACTAGGCTTACGTGAAAACAAATCTGTGATTTTTCCTAATTTTCAACTCTTGAACATTTGTGAACTATCAACTATAATGTACAATATATAGGAAACCACTTGATTAGTATTTTTTACAAATAACGAGTTAGACCTTCCAAGTTAATCACAAGAAAAGTTATTTACATCTGTAACTGTACCCATCTAACCAGGCCGACAGTCTCTTGTAAACAGAAAAATTCAAGGGAGATTTCAACTCAAAATGTTTATTAACTGGACAACTGAACCAATTTTGAAATATTAGGTAGTACCTAATTCATTGGTATTAAATAGCCATCGAATCACTGTTGTAAAATAAGTATTAAAAAGTTGTAATAAAAAATATAACACTCACAAATGTCTTAATGCCAGAAAAAAATGGTTAAGAAGATTGCATCACAAATAGTCTCAAAATGACATTGTCTTTACATCTCACAGGACAAGAAAGTAAATTCACAAAAGCTACCTGAATACTCAAATATATTTGAACCCGTTTTTTTTTAAAGGGGTTATGTGTCATTTGTGAAACTTTCGGGAAAACGAAAAAAACTGTCCCAAGTCGTCAAAACGATCAAAACATCCCATTTTTTGAAATGTTCCAACACAGCTAATTACTCTACAATCCTCCAGAATTTTTCAGATTTTTTCAGCAAGGAAGTGTATCAAATTGCAATTTGAAATGCTCTCACATAGCCCCTTTAAAAAGAAATCGATTTTTCAGGACTGAAATCATTTAAATGAACAGCTTTATTCATTGAATGAAACATAATATGTTTCATTCAATGAATAAAGCTGTTCGTTTAAATGATTTTAAAATATTAATTTAAAATATTATTTTGATGAAAATACTAAAAAGTACATAAAACATCATAAAATAAAATATGTATATGATCAGTTTATTATTTGGCCAACATGAAATGCTTAAAATGTTCTTCAGGAATGTAATTCTTCAACCTCTCTAGGTCAGCTAACGGAAATGAATGGGTTGATGGGAGTCCGGCAATTCACAGAATCGACATTTGAGCATTGCTGTAGGTCATAACAATTTTGGGGATGATTTTTGGGGTGAAAGATGTGTAGCCGATCTACTAAGCGCACTTTTCTTTTGATGAGAGCGGAATCACGATAGCACGGGAGAAATCTATGCCTCTCACATGGAAAAATTGTTCGCTTTTGTCGAATTTTGCTTCCGAGTCTACCAAGATAGCGCACGCTTTGTTTTCACTTTTCAAGATTGAAAAAATGTTCTCCAAAATCAAAATTTCCACTCGCGTTTTACGTCTTAGACCTTCCTGAACAATTTTGGTTCCGTGTTTGTCTGTATGTCTGTCATGAAATCCTTACCACAGCCATAACTTCTACATTTCTCATCCTATTTTGATGAAATTTTCAGGGATTGTGCGGGTGGGGGTGTAGATGGCCCCCAATGAGAATCATTACCCCCGGACTGATAGTAGCGGCCGCACATGCGCAAACGTGAAATCCTCGCCACGGCCATAACTTCTATATTTCCCATCTGATTTGATAAAATTTTCTGGAATAATGCGAGTTGGGATGATGATGGTCCCCTATGAAAATCATGGTCCCCAAATTGAAAGTATCTTATGCGCATGTATACATAAAATCCTTGTAACAGCCATAACTTCTACATTTTGCAGCAATATTCAGATATTGTGCGGGTTGACGTCTAGATGGTCCCCTGTGAGGGTAGTGGAAGGTACTTAGAGATTGATATTTTGAGAGTAACTACTATGCATCTGGTCATCTATATAATCGGGTTATGGATACGAGGAAGCTACGTGCCCAACCCACTTGAAATTGTCGTCTTAGTTAGGGCAAGGTAGAGATTCGAAAGAAAGTGATTTCGGTTAATTATTTTCAATAAAAAAGCTTAGGAATCGACCAAGAAACAAAATTTAACTCCCCTCCCTCTAACGACATATTAATTATTATGAACCAACCTGACAGTTCATTATTTGAGTCTCGAAACTCCAGGTCGACCACATAGCGAGTGAGTAAGTTTTCTTTTGAAAGGGGTTATGTGGCTCACATAGCCCCTTTCAAAAGACATCGGAAATTTCAACCTGTTTTTTCTATGGGAAGCGTCAATGATACGAGGTTCCTCTTAATCGCAATCGATGTAACCAAGTATGGAGACCCAGAAAATGAAAAAAAGTGAAAATGGCCGAAAATGTCACGTAGCACCTTTAAAAAAACGGGTTCATTTGTTGCTTGTTAACTGCTGCCATTTTTTTCGTAATGCTAACACTGAGTTAATTTTTGTGGCGTTTGAGAAGAACTTAGCACATTCCTTCGCAAAGAGACTTCATTTTCAAATTTGCGTTCCAAAAAACAAGAAATAAGTAACTATTGAAAACATGAACAATAAATACTCGTATGTTTTTTGGGATGCAAGATGTGTAATAAAATCTCCCCACCAATCTTCATTTTTCACAAATATAACGATTAAATATCTTAGAAATACAGTTTCCTTGAGAATTCAATCGTGTCTCCTACACAAAATATAATACTTGATTCGTCAGCTTACAGCCTACAGTACGAAAATGTCGTGGATAAGAAGCCATTTTAGAATTTCACCTTTCCTTCACTAACTTTAAACTCTACTGAAAACCCCCTTCCTGGACGAAAAAAAAAACCATCTTTCTGACCAATGTTACGAACTTCCAATGTCCAACCAAAACCAGATGCCCAAAACTTCGAATGTCCAACTCTACACCAGATCAATTGCATAAGGACGCCCAAGTCTTACCGTGGGACGTCCTAAAAATAAAACTATTGTAATAGACTCAAAATGTGTGTAAATGGATAAAGCAATATACAATATTACATATAGAAATATATATACAAAAATGTTGAATCCATTGCAGTAGCTACATTTTTCTCATTGAAAATTCGATAAAAGCTGTTGATATAGTTATTTTACGATCAGTTATCTGAACAGTTGCTGTGCTGCACGGGAGTAATCAACTCAATCTAGATACCCTAGCGATCAGGAGCAACCAAGGTTATATAATGCCATTACTGAGGTTGAGCCTGTGGGGGCGTTAGAGGAGATCTAATTAATCCCCTTACTCGATTAACTCATATAGTATTATACAGCTTACTAATTCTCGCGAGTCCTTCCTTTTCAGTTTCCAGCATCATGATGAAGGATCTGGTTTACAATGACATAAAAAGTCATAAGAAACATATTAAGTCTTCGTGAAAAGGAAACAGTCTATGGAAAACCCTTTTAGCCAGTGTGCTAGAATTGGACGGTAAGTGAAGTATTGAAAGGATCCCTTACGTCACTGTGAATTTGAAACTGATTTCTCTAAGTTTCAATGAACTGAATAATCATAACTCAGATGTATACACAATACACAAATGGGATGATCATTGTACTGGTCCCCGCAAATTTCTCTCTAAACGACGAATTGGGTTCACCACTCAAGGTGATTCGCAAACTTCTAAAGACTGGTTCTAAATTGAACGGTAACCTTCAAAACCCAACATCAAATGACCCCCTTCACAAGAAAGGTCATGTTAAGGACACTGAATCAATGATGTTTGTTCAGTCTTTGTAATCACTAACAATATTACTATTAATAGTTTTTTTACTGTGGCTGTCATACTTAGGATTTGAGTCAAGATACACCCGTAGAAAACGATTTCTAGGTGTAAAAGAACATACAAGGTATATTATTTTCTCTCAACAAAGCAGTAAAATTGAATGAGGGAGAGGAAGTAGAGGAATGGACGAAAAAGCAGAGGTTTTCAGGTTCAATTTTGGACCTATTCATAGTGAGGAAACCATGAGAAAGTTTCATCCTCTGAAAAACGAACTGTTTTGGCTGTTTGTTCCCCGCGTCAACATCACTAATGACTTAAGCCTTACTGAGAAAGGAATGAGATTAATTTTGTTGAACTTAACTACCTACTGTGGGACGCGTCAGCTCTGAATTGTTATACAGCTTCCCTGCTGAT
Organism: Apolygus lucorum; assembly: GCA_009739505.2. Classification (NCBI taxonomy): domain Eukaryota; kingdom Metazoa; phylum Arthropoda; class Insecta; order Hemiptera; family Miridae; genus Apolygus; species Apolygus lucorum. The sequence continues at coordinate 68,169,035 of CM019176.2, read as the reverse complement.
TACTCCTTGTTTTTCCTTTAATCCGATGGATAAAAATTTACATGCGATTATGACATCTATAAGTGACATTGTTTTCTTCTCATAAAATAATATGTAAAATCTTTTTACAGTCCAAAAATCTTCATAGTTTCTTTTTTGTCATTTGTGGATTTTCCATCGCATTGAGACTGATTCCTAGCCGCTATTTTATTCTATTAAACTACATTAGGTGGTTTCCAAAGCGTCTCAAACTGGGATCTAACATATCTTACAACGGCTCACAGGCCTTATCGATATAGCTGGTAAGATGTCTGGTGTATACACCCTGTATTTATGTCACTCCGTACAATAAATTGAATGATTCTTTCACAAAAAATATTCAACACACACACACATTTTTCTTTTTTTTCGTTTTTTTTTTTATTTGGCAAAATGTTCATATTAACAATCGAAACGACGAGTTCATTAGCCAGGAATTTTCAACGAACCCTAAATGGCCGAAATTTCAAAAATTTGGCCAAAAAACGTACGTATTTTGGGGATTTTATGGACATCAACAAACACAATCATAGTAATACAATTATGTGGTGTATTCGGGTTCAGTATAAGATTTTGGACATAGGATACATCATTTTCAGAAATTGAAACTTTGAAAACCCTATATAATTATCTATGTAACAGTTGATTATATTTTATTATTTATTAATAAGTATATAACAGTTGTATATGTATAAATATAAAACATAGTACACAAACCATTTATACTATCATGCAAACCTACGTATATTCCTTGTACCCAAAAATACAATAGCCGAGTGGGCACTCTATGAATTCGGGGAGAAGATTAGAACTCGAATATGTCTTGAAATCTTCAAAAATAAAATATCCGGTCATACAATGTGTTGGTACTGAAAATCAAAAAAATAACAACATACGTGTAGGAACTCCATGAGTTCGGGGTGACGAGGGGAGCATTAGTATGGGCTACTAGAATTTTTAAAACATACCCTGTACACTCAGTCTAATAGTATAAAAAGCATAAAATAAGGAAAAATGAAAAATAGGAAAAAACTAATCAAAGGGTTGATTGTATACTTTTAACAAATCTACCACACCCACTTGGCTAACTACTCTCTCATAAAAATTATATTTCGATTTTCTTAACCATAGCTTTATAGGTTTCTCTAGAAATTCGCTCATGAACTCACTAATGGTTTTTTTTACAATGCAATGGATTTTGCATTATTATTATTAAGTATTTATTTATTTAATTTCTTTCTTATGTATTTTTTAATCTGTGGGTCACTGTGAAACCAAGGAGTGGTGACTTCACGGTGCCAGGGTACCAGGAACCGTGTCAGAATTTTTGGTTTTCAACCTTTCTTATCATTCACTTACTTCTAAAATCATCGCCTAAGTGTCTATGGACTACCATAATCTGAAGTGCAATAATTACTGAACAATATTGATGTTGAATGATGTTGATTCTTGCTCATGCCATAATGTTTTTAAAGTTTGATTTGCCATTCCACACAAAGTGTATCGACCCACAAAAATCGACCCATAAAAATGCTGTTTATTGATTTTTACATCATTTTTTTCTTCTGAAGACACCTAAGGTAAACGCACAAGTAGTCGACACGTTAAGAAAGTTTTTACAGTTATTCTTAGCTTCCATCTACAAAATTCAGTTTTTCCAAGTTATTACCGGCTTAAAGTAGACACAAAACCCTCCCCCCTGAAATGCAACTGGCAATTTCGATGAAATTTGAGTTTAATATGGTAGAAAAAGGTTATTCCAAAGTCTAATTTTGCACTAGTAGTCGACAGGGGGAAAAAAGATTTATTCAGAAGTCGACATAGGTGTACATCATTAGTCGACATAGGTGTGCTAGTAGTCGACATGGGATTTGTATCAGTCGTCAACATGTGCCATGATTCATGATTTGAGCGACAAAATCAAACCAGGTTCTCATTACGTACTTATTGAAAAATAATTCTAGAAAGAATATTTTTAGGAGTATAAATTGTATGTTATGACGCAAGTTTGTTTGTAACGTCGACGAGCTCCCTAAGTAAGATAATGCGATGACGTCATTTGTTTACTTCTCAATGCTGTTACATAATACATGGAAAAGGATTTGGGTTTCCCGGGAAAGAATGTCCCCTGCTAAGTTGATCAGTTCAACAAATAACTCAATTCGGGGCCACTCTAAAATTCGTCTCGTTTCGAATTCTCGGTTAATCTGATTATGTTCCGGCCTACCCCAAACTTTGTTATTCCCCCTCACAGTTTTCTTTTTCCTTTGAAAGTAAGATAACTTCCTGATTCGTTCGAACATTCGTACGAACTCATCTGCGTGGTAATTCACAGATATCTCTGAACGCGATTGCTGTACAATAAGTATACAAAATATTGATTCTCAACTAATAATTCATTGTTATTAGAGAGAGTTAGAGACTTAGAGTACAACTATAAAATTATCTTCGACTAACATGAAAGAGGCTCAATGAAGGAACACTCATTATGAAAAAAAGTACTAAACTATGGCCTGTGCATAATAAGCACGCAGGGTCTTGTCACTCATATGGACATAAATCTATAACTTTTTGCGGACTTTCATTCGGAATGATCTGAAATGAATTTGTAAATGTTGTCTGTGGAGTCACCCCCAGATAATGGCATTAGGAATTCCAGTATTGATGAATGATGTTACAAAAATCGGTTGATTTCCTAATTGACTGAAATTAATTTTCATTGAGTGCAATGTGAATAAATCATTTGATTTGCATAACTTTTGTATTGAACAGTGAATGCCTAACTATTCTGTGAATGATTGTATATTATATTATTTTAAACAAAAATATTGCTACTCTTGATTATTTTTCTCACTCTACTTTGGTTATCAAGTTGTCGGTTACCCTGCAGTTGGTCTCGATTGAAATTCTCAGGCTTATTGTTTACTAGATGGAAGGAAGTTCCCCTCCAAAACTTTTATATAGGCGTGCATATGTTGTGTTTCCCTTTTTAATGTCTGTTTGGTCCAAATAAATGGACTCTCGGTTCGTTCAAGCATATTTAGGTACAGACGCGATAATAGAACTTACACCCATCAGATCCGGAATCGTTTAAAAGGCCACCTGTTACATAAGGGTGGTTTCCACTAAATAGAACAAGTTCACTGTCAGATTTTCTCAGAAAAGTACACAAGTCATTTGTTTATTCCATATACCTAACCTGTTTTGCAGGAAAAAGTGGTAGAGAAGGAAGACATTCGTTAATTTTGAAGTACTAGCACTTTGCAGTACTAGCACTGAGGAAGGGAGTTAAAATGAGTTGTTCCTAGCTGGAGAA